>JAUPFV010000002.1:135963254-137358052 GCA_036936605.1 Limnanthes douglasii subsp. nivea | reverse complement strand
TGGAAAAGATTAAACATGGCTTTAATTAACACCAATATGATCACTTCAATGCATTGTATTCAGATTTTTCACATGGTCAGAACTTGTTCTAACCATGCTCTTTTTCTCATAAATCTCTCTAATAATCCTAGTAATACTTCCATATATAACAAATGCAATTTCAAATTTATTAATGCTTGGGCTAATGACTCTAATTTCCTAAGTTTAGTTAAGCAGAATTGGAGTATTTACTATAAAGGTGACACAAACAACGTTTACTTAAGATACTTAAAAAGTTTCTTAAGAACTGGAACATTAATCAGTTTGGAAATATCTTCAACAAAGTGAAAGTTGCCACTGAAGATGTTAACATAATGGAGATCATCCACCAAATCAACAATAATAGCATGTCTAAGGCTAACTTATCTAAAGCTAACAACTATCTTATTAAGGCTCTTAGGAATGAAGAGAGCTAATGGAGACAAAAGTGTTTTAATATTTGGCTTAATGAAAGTGATGGTAACACTAAGATGTACCATAGCTATGTATCTAAGAAAAGAAAGAAGAACTCCATTAATGGGATTAACGAGGATGATGTTTGGCTTCAAAGTCATAATGAAATAGCTAAGTCTGCTGATACCTATTTTAAAAAGGTTTTATCTACCGATCCCTATATTAGCAATGATTACTTAAATATAAAAATGCAGGATCCTCTCTTTTCTAACATTCCTAAGCTCATTACTGAAAGTGATAACGATAATATCCTCAAGCCTACAACAAAGGAGGAGGTGTGGACTATTTTCAGCTCCATGAAGAATGATAGTACTGCAAGCACTGATGGGTTTAATTTCGTCTTTCTTAAAACTTGTTGGGAGATTATAAATTTTGACCTTTGTAATTCTCTTAATGCCTTTCTTAAGGGCTGTAGTATCCCAATGGTGTGTTTGCCACTAGGATTTGCCTCATTACCAAATGCCCTAATCCTGTTAGTTGGAATAACTACATGCCCATTAGCCTGTGCACTATTTTCAACAGGTTGATTTCTAGTTTAATCAACAACAGAATTGCTGACTTTTTGCCTAAGATTATATCTAATAGTCAGGGTGTTTTTGTTAAAAATAGGCTTATCCACGAAAATATACTTATAACTAAAGAAATGATTCATAACATTAGTAGAAAGCCTAACATAGGGAACATTATTATGCATCTTGATATGTTAAAGGCATTTGACAGAATGTCTCATGCCTTTGTTCTCAAAATTCTGAATTGTTTTGTTTTTCTAGGAAACTAATTTCCCTTAATAGAAATATGATTTCTAATGTTATGATATCTATTCTCATAAATGGTACCAGTGTTGGTTACTTTTCTCAGAAGAATGGTTTAAAACAGGGAGACCCCCTGTCTCCCAACCTTTTCATTCTTGCTGAGGAAGCTCTCATTAGGGGTCTGTCTAATCTCTTTAAAGCTAATAACAGTATGAAATTTCATGTGAAATCAGGATATATCTTACCTAGCTTGGCGTTTGCAGATGACATAATCATCTTCACCAACAGCATTCCCTCCACCATTGACAAGCTGAGCTGCCTGCTTGAAAACTATCAATCAGTCTCTGGACAAGTTATCAACAGAGAAAAACAAAAATTATTACCTCTACAAACTCTTCTCTATCTTGCTTTGCTAGATTGAACATGTCTACTGGATTCAATGTCGACACTGCTCCTTTTACATATCTTGGCATCACAATCTCCGCAAACAACAAGGAGAAGAATTACTCACCTTTAATTGAAAAAATTCATAACAAAATTTACGAATGGGATACGAAACATCTGTCATTTGGGGGGAAGAATGTCTCTTATTGCCAATGTTTTACACCATGTTATTTACTATTGGATGCATATCAGTTCCATCCTCATTTCTATTATTAACAAAATTGAGCTTTGCTTCAGTAAATTTCTTTGGAGGTCCAATTTTAACAAAAAATCTATTCATTGGACCTTCTGGAACCAGTTGTGCAAGCCTTTTGAAGAAGGTGGATTGAATGTCAAAAGTCTGATTGATATTCAACACACTTTCTCCCAAAAGCTATGGCTTCTATTTAGAAAGAATAATTTCATTTGGGTTGAGCTTATGCACCTCACCTATAGCCATGACACCTACCCTCTTAAAACTAAATGCAAAACTACAGACTCTATTGTTTAGAAAAGGCTTCATTCCATTAAAGACCATGCTGACAACAATTTGAAATGGATTTTAGGCAAAGGCTCCATCGATTTCTGGTTTGATGAGTGGTATGACATGCCTCCACTCATCAACAACCATAGCTTTGATAGATGGTTTCTTTCTGCCAATGTCAAAACCTTTTGGAAAGAAAATGGTTGGGACAACCACACCCTTTTGAACTTTCTGACTCAGGAAAGAGTTAAATATCTTAACTGTTTCAAACTCAATCCTGAACATAAAGACAAAATTGTGTGGAACCTATCCAACGACAATAATTTTAATACCAAATTAACCTGGGACCGTATAAGAAAGAGAAACAACAAATCAACTTTCTTTAAAAAAAATTGAACCATTTCATTCCTAAAAACTTCTCTTTCTTATGCTGGAAGCTTGTTAAGAACTTTGTCCCTATTGACAATATTCTCTCCAAAAGACATATTATTACTGTCTCCAAATGTCAGTTCTGTTGCAATTGTGAAGAGAAAAATCATCTCTTCGTCAACTGCAACTTCGCGTGGTCTATTTGGAATTACTTTGGATGTCTGTTCAAAATACCCCTAAAGTATTTCATGACCCTCAATCATATTCTCCATTGTTGGTTCTTTTCTAACAGCAAGTTCCACATTACTCATCTTGTCCCACAAATAATTGTTGGACAATTTGGTATAACAGGAATTGCTGCGAATTCAATAACACTCATGATGACTTCAAGAGTGCTATTGATAGAATAACCAGAATCATCTTGGGAATAAACTATGGTAAAACTCTACTCACTAAACACTGGTCTCATGTTATTGACGCAGGTTAAACGCTAGGGTGTAGAACCATTAACAATAGAAAGAGAAAGCCTACTTACCTGAAGTGGATGACTCCAAATCCGGGCAGGCTCAAAATCAACAACGATGGCGCTTGCAGCTCCACTGGAGAGATGACAACGAAGATATTGTCATAGGAATTGGCCGTCTATTTGGCAAGATGAACCCCTTCCAAGCTGAATGCAGAGCGCTAATTGAGGGGCTCATCATTTGCAAGAGAAATCACTGGAAGAATGTTGATGTAGAGTCAGATTGTTCGACCCTAATCAACATTCTTACTTCTGGCAATGCTGCTCCTCTCTATTAATCCATGATTGCTGTTTGCCGAAGCCTAATTCACCCTTGCATGATCCTTCGTCATATTTTCAGAAATCAAAACCTGGTCGTCGATTGGATCGCTAAGTGGGTCATTACTGTCCGTCATGACCACACCTTCAAATGTATCAATGTTCCGATTCCTCTACTGGCAATCACAACTCTTGAAAGCCTGGGAATCAGATACATTGATCATGGCTAGGTTCTGATTTTATTCTTGTCGAAGCGCTGATGTCATCGCCATAACTTGAAGGAGGTTCGAGCATTTTTTTTGTCGGCTTCTAACCTTTTGTCTATGATCTTCTCGCTGGTGGCTGTATGGTTGCTTGGAGTTTCTGGTTAGGCAACTGTAAGCTTTGTTTTGATGGTGAACTCAATTTAGGGTTACAACCATCAATTTGGGAATTATCTAAATTTATGGCAAAAAGTAAACTTTAGGCCTTATACTTCTGCTAAGCTCTCAATTTGAGACTTGTTTTTGTAAAACTCTTAATTCAATAATAATTTTTTGCAAATAAAATAAAATAAAATAATACCGTTAAAATCATA
The DNA here is from genome assembly GCA_036936605.1 of Limnanthes douglasii subsp. nivea. Taxonomy (NCBI): domain Eukaryota; kingdom Viridiplantae; phylum Streptophyta; class Magnoliopsida; order Brassicales; family Limnanthaceae; genus Limnanthes; species Limnanthes douglasii. The sequence continues at coordinate 137,354,174 of JAUPFV010000002.1, read as the reverse complement.
TCAAATAATAACGTTAAAATTTTATCAAACCCTCAAAAGGTTTAAATATCAACAATAACGAGACTTGAAACGTTGATTAGTGTAACATAACAAGTGGATGTTCAAGATTTTCCGGTTCTTATTCATCTTATAATTAGATTTATATTTCGATTTGGACCCACCCTATTGTTTTCACAAATCACAACTCTATTATCTCTCGTTTCTTTAGGTTATACAAATTAATAAATTCTTATTATCTACTCTAAAATGGCACGTACCAAGCAGAACGCATGGATATTCACCGGAGGCAAGGTGCCTCAGAAGCAACTGGCGACCAAAGCAGGAGAGAAGAAGCCAGCCTCGGGACAGTTGCACATTAAGCTTGTTATGAATGAGTCGAACAGTGCCTTGACAATGTACTGTGTCCGGCGGTACAGTTAAGTGTTGTGACAGTATCGTGTCAATCTTGTGGTATGATCCCATTAGGCCCATTGTCTAGTAAGTCTATTAATTTCCTATAAATAGACTACTAGGACTACACAAAACACAGTCTGAAATCTCTAACCTTTTCTATCATAGTGAAACTCTTTTCTCTGGCGCTGCCCGTGGACGTAGACAATTGTCGAACCACGTTAAAGCCTGTGTTCATTCAAGTTTGTCCTTCGTATATGTTTTGTGCTTGATCCATTTTGATAATTGCATAGTAATTTAATAACAAAATTGGTATCAGAGCCACGTGCTAAAATTAGGGCTTTTGCAATTAAAGTTTTCACAATGGCGTCTACAGCAACAAAATACATGATTGAAAAATTTGATGGGGGATCCAGGTTTGCATTGTGGAAGATTAAACTGAAATCTTCATTGGTACCGCAAGGGTTGTGGAAGGCTGTGGAGAATAAGTTACCAGAAGAGATGAAAGAAGAAGAGAAGCAAGATCTTCAAGAAAGGGCTTTGTGCTGGATTTTAAAGAGTGTGAAAGATAATATGCTTCGCGAGATCAGTGGTGAGAAGACTACTGCTTGCGCATGGAAAAAGCTAAGAGATCTTTACTAAGAGAAATCGGTAGTAAACCGATTATACTTGAAGAAGAGTTTGTATGATTTCATATTGAAAGAAGGTATATCCATAACAGAGCACCTAGATAATTTTAAATCAATTATAATGGACTTGGAGAACATAGATATCAATATTGAGGATGCGGATCAAGCTTTGTTTATGTTGAGATCGTTACCAGCTCCCTATGAAAACTTCGTAGATACTATTATGTATGGTAAGGATAAGTTATCGCTAGCAGATGTCAAAGGGGCACTAAAATCAAAGGAGATGAGACGGTTGCAGCCAGACAATCAAGTTGAAGGGGAAGGTCTTATGACTAGGGGAAGATCTAGAAGCAAAGCGAGTTCTTTAAGAAGGAAGAACTGGAGGTCCAAGTCAAGGGTAAAGCACTCAAACTGTTATGAATGCGGTGAGCAGGGTCATTATATGAGAGATTGTCCGAAACTGAATGGTAAGAAGGGAAATCAAAAGGAAAATGCAGCAAAAATTGTTGAAGGTGTGAACGATTCCGACGATAGTGAAAACAGTAGTAGAGGAGATGTTTAGTCCGTGAGTTCAGACTTTGGGAAAAACTCTTGGGTATTCGATACTGGTGCTACATATCATATGTGTCAGTTCAAGCAGTGGTTCGATACTTACAAGCCAATACAGGGAACTGTCTCTTTAGGGAACAATCTTTTGACTGTTGGTGGTATTGGTAACGTAAGAATCAGAATGTTTGACGGGGTTGTTAGAATCTTAACACGCTGGCATGTTCCTGGGTTAAAGAGAAACCTGATTTCTCTTGGGACTCTAGATTCTCAGGGTTACAAGTACCATGCAGAAGACGGTGTAATCAAAGTGACAAAAGGCTCAATGGCATGCATGAAAGACTGTTTGCAGAAGGGTCTTTACATTCTCCATGGGAGTGTTATTATGGGCAATACTGCAGTAGCATCATCAGGGAGTAATAGCCAAAGTAGACAGGATCAACATAAGTTGTAGCATTGGCGTCTTGGTCACATGAGTGACAGAGGATTAGCTGTTTTGGGAAAGAGAGATTTGTTGAAAGGGTATAAAGCAGAATCATTGGGATTTTGTGAGCACTGTGTGTTTGGTAAACAAACTAGAGTCAAATTCAGCAAATCGGGTGTAAGAAAGACTAAAGGGAAAGTGGACTACATTCACTCAGATATTTGGGGTCCAAACCGAATTTCATCAAAGAGCGGAGCCAGATACTATATGTGTTTGATTGATGATTATTCAAGGATGGTATGGGTTTACTTTCTGAAAACGAAAGATGAGGCATATTCAACCTTTGTCAAATGGAAGACGATGATTGAAAAGCAAACAGGAAGAAAAATCAAACGTCTTAGGACAGATAATGGGTTAGAATATTGCAGTCGTGAGTTCAACGAGTTATGCGAAGCTGAGGGAATAGTGCGCCATCGCACTTGTTTTAGAACACCACAACAGAATGGAGTCACAGAAAGAATGAATATAATGCTTTGTGGCAAGGCACGAAGTATGCTCTCGCATTCTGGTGTGGGAAAGGATTTTTGGGCTGAAGCTAATAATACAACGTGTTACTTAGTGAATCGGTCTCCATCAATGGTTATTCATTGTAAAACTCATTTTGAGATTTGGTCTACATTGTTGGATGATTATGAACATTTGAGGGTGTTCGGTTGTCCTGCGTATGCTCATGTAAGAGATGGTAAGCTTGAGCCGAGGGCAAAGAGGTGCATATTTCTAAGATATGCTAGTGAACTGAAGGGATATAGGTTATGGTGTACCTCTCCAAAGTCTCCAGGTTTTTTCATCAGTAAGGACGTTACTTTTAATGAGTTTCCTTCGATAGACAGTCAGAAGGAAGTAGGAGAAATGGTCGAATCAGGATCGGTTGTGAGTAAACAAGTGGAGCTTGAAGTAGAATCAGTTCCTAGCATGTCCAATAATTTAAGTGCTTCTGAGGTGGATCCAGAATTAGGAGGTGAAGCGTCAGCATCGGATGATAGTGGCGATGAAGCGCATGAACCAGAACAACAACCTTATAGCATAGCATTGGGCAGATAAAGAAGAGATATTAGACTTCCAAAAAGGTATGCGAATCTTTTTGCATATACTATGTCAGTTGCAAAAGAAGTTGAGATGCAAGAACCTAATAACTACAGAGAAGCTATAACAAGTTCAGAGGTAGATCGATAGATTGGTGCTATGGGGGAAGAAATTGAATCTCCAACAAATATAATGACCAAGGCAGTAGCAGTTCGAAAGTTTAGGGAGTGCCTAAACTGGATTGGTATTCGAAGTATAGAGTGAATGCCTTAGGGGAATTTGGTGAGTCAGAAGAAGAGAAGTTTCTTTGTTGATAGTGAAGAAATGATATTCGCCTCAAGGGGAAGATTTGTTATGAATGAGTCGAATAGTGCCTTGACAGTGTACTATGTCCGGCAGTACAGTTAAGTGTTGTGACGGTATCGTGTCAATCTTGTGGTATGCTCGTTGTCTAGTAAGTCTATTAATTCTCTATAAATAGACTACTATGGCTACACAAAACACAATCTGAAATCTGTAACCTTTTCTATCATAGTGAAACTCTTTTCTCTGGCGGCGCCCGTGGACGTAGACAATTGTCGAACCACGTTAAATCCTGTGTTCATTCAAGTTTGTCCTTCGTATATGCTTTGTGCTTGAGCCATTTTGATAATTGCATAGTAATTTAATAACAAAGCTTATCGTCAATCTTAGTTGGGTTGTAATGCGAGTCTCTTGCCGACTAACCTGCTTATCTCTTTCATAACGTTTCTCAGTCAATTTGGCTCTTGAGTTTTTTTTGGATTGACCATATGAACTTCCCGATTATGATTAGGGATATAATTTACCAATCTGGTGTTGGAATCATAATTGATTGGCACTAAGACCACCATCGTCATGTCTATATTGAATATAGTCGATACTCTTTCTGATCAAAGTGCATCCTTTTATTTATATGGCTTGACAAGGAAACAAAGAGTACTTGGAGAATTACAAGGCCCCAAATCCACGCACTTAAGTCAGTGCAAAAGCCTATTCATTTCGGAGACGACTGCGGTTCTCTCTACGAAAATCACTCCTCTGAAGGAAAAGGTGCACATAGTTGAAGTAGGAGCAGGAGAAGTTTCCAGCAAGAACTTTGGCTTGAGTTTGGCTGTGTACTTCTTATGAGGAAAATTAAGATTTTTAATCTTAAAATGTATTAGATATGGGTTTATTTCTCACACTCCAACTCCGTGTTTGTTATATCTGTAGCCATCACTCCACTTTAACATTTTTAACATTTTAGCAATTTTATTTTGTGTTTTCTTCTATTTTACATTATTTATAAACCAAGGAGCTTTATCTCTGAGCATTGATACAACAATTCATTTTTGGTCTGAAAATAAGATATTAGTTTTTGAAATGACAGATTAAGAAGAAAACAGTGAACGTGTAAACATGTTTGATCTCATCTTGTCTTTATCTTCTAGTTGAACTCAACTATGACCCTCAAAATTTTTATTTACAAATCTTCCGACATATTGAAAGATAGAGAAAATAGTGTATTATCCTTCCAAGTTCTAATGCTCAACAACAACAAATATGACAATTTTAGTGTCAAGATGAGGCTCTCATTTGAGCATATGATGGGTGAGATGTCCTAGAAAAAGGTTTTTACAAACCCGAAGATGAAGCAAGCCTTACTCAAGAGGAGAAAACAACTTTGAAGGATTCAAGAAAGAGAGACAAAAAAATTATCTTCCTCATCTATCAAACATTAGATGATATTGGGTTCGAAACGATTTCAAGCGCATCTTCCACCAATCAAGCGTAGGAGAAATTACAAATATCCTACAAATGAGTCGAAAATGTGAAAAAGGTATGTCTCCAAATGTTAAGAGGTGAATTTAAATCCTTACACATGAAAGCATCCGAATCTATTTCGGAATATTTCTTAAGAGTAGTAACCATTTCGAATCAATTAAAAATAAATGGTGAGATGTTAGAAGATGCGAAAGTAATAGAAAAAATACTTTGTTCCTTGGATCCTAAATTTTAGCATATCATCGTGACGGCTGAAGAAACTAAAGACTTGGAGGAAATGATGACCGAAGAAATTCAAGGCTCATTACAAGCCTATGCGGAAAAGCACAAGAAAAAGCAAGACATCATTGAACAACTCCTCAAAATAAAACTCAAAGATATGCATGCAAGTCAAGGGGACGATAGAAACCATCATGGCCCAGGCAGAGGTAGAAGCCGCAAACGAGGTGGTCATCATGACCGTGGATGTGGCTGGAATTACAACAACAATGATTCTAGCTACACATACGAGAAACGAGAATGCTCAACATGAGTTCGTGGAGGAAAAAATCCAAACTTGAGGTACCATAAATCTAAAATCCAATGCTATAAATGTCAAAAGTTTGAATGTTATGCTTTAGAATGAAGAGGCCCCAATATCAGAGTTGAGGAGAGGGCCAACTATGTGGAGGAGAAGACGGAGGAAAAAATATGTTACTACTAACATACAAAAACATAAATGAAGGTCAAAAGAACACTTGTTATCTTGACACTAGTGCAAGCAAACACATGTGTGGGAAAAAAGCATGTTCGTAGAGCTTAATAAAGTCGTGTGTGGAAATATCTCTTTTGGAGTTGATAGCAAAAGATCGGTGAAAAGAAAAGCTAACATTCTTATACCTGCAAAAGATGGTAGTCACCAAATAATTTGAAATGTCTGTTACGTACCTAACAGGAAAAACAACATCTTGAGCTTGTGACAACTTCTAGAAAAGGGTTGTAATATTCACATGAAAAACTATAGTCTTTTTATGAGAGATGACAAAAAGAGATTTAATTACAAAATTTCAAATGTCAAAGAATAGAATGTTTTTTTTTCAATATTCAAAACGACATTGCAAAGTATCTTAAGGCACGTTATAATGATTCATCGTGGCTATGACACTGAGCATCTAAACTTTACAAGTTTAAAGTTATTGTCCAAAAAGGAAATGGCGAGAGGATTATTGTGTATCAATTATGTTGACCAAATATTCAGAGGATTTTTACTTGGGAAGCAATTTAGAAAAAAACTTTCTAAATGAGTCAGAATCAAGAGCCAAAAAACCTATCGAGCTTATTCATACCGATGTGTGTGGTCCAATCAAGACGAGCTCTCTAGGAAACAATAACTACTTTCTTCTCTTCATTGATAATTTTTCAATAAAAACTTGGGTATATTTATTGAAATATAAATCCGAAGTCTTTGGAATATATAAGAAGTTCAAAGCAGTTGTAGAAAAAAATACCAGAATTAAAACTAAAGCCATAAGATCTAACCGAGAAGGGTAGTTCACATCCAATGAATTACAAGAGTTTCGTGAAGCACATGGAATTCGTCACCGCTTGACAGTTCCAAGACCTCCTCAACAAAACGGTGTGACGGAAAGGAAAAACATAGCAATCCTTGATATGGCGCGAAGCATGCTCAGAAGCAAGAAACTGCCTAAGGATTTTTGGACAAAAGTAATGGCATGTGTGATATACTTATCTAATCGATATCTAACAAGAAATTTTTGAGGAAAATCACCACAAGAAGTGTAAAGTTAAAGAAAGCCATGAATGTTCCACCTCATAATATTTGGAACCGTACATCATGTCCATGTACCAGACAAACAACGAACCAACTGGATGATAAAAGTAAAATTTTCATCTCCATCGGTTACGAATCAAGTTCCAAAAACTAGAAGTTGTACAACTTAAACAATAAGAAGGTTGTGATAAGCCAAGACGTGATAGTTGATGAAGAAGGCCAATGAGAGTTTGGGTCTCATACAAATTAGTTCACTTTTTCCCCGAAATTGAAGAAGATGCAAAAATTCCTAATGGGCAATCAGAAGAGGTCACGACCTCACATGTTTCAAAGGGTGCAATACAGGCGTGAGATGGTTATACAACACAAAGATAAATGCTAAGGGGAAAATTAAAAAACACAAAGCCAGGCTTGTTACAAAAGGTTAAACTAAAAAGGCAGGAATTGACTATGATGAGGTACTCGCCCCCGTTGCCAGATTGTAAACTATTAGACTAATAATTTCTTTGGCAGCTCAAAACAAATGGAAGATACAAGAAATGAATGTAAATTCAGCATTTCTAAATGGTGACTTTAAAGAAGAAGTCTGCATTCAACAACCATTAGGCTATGAAGTCAAAGGTCACACATATAAGGTATTGAAGCTAAAGAAGGCTATTTACGGTCTAAAATAAGCACCAAGAGCATGGAACAGTAGAATCGACAAGTATTTCCGAGAGAATGGATTCAACAAATGTCCATACAAGCATGCTCTACATACCAAGATCAAAGATGAAGATATTTTTTGGTGTAAATTATTTCTCGACGAAGGGTATTTTAGGTCTTTTGTTTAATGGGGTATTAACTTTTAAAGTAAGAGATAGAGAAAAGAGGTGTATGCTAGTGATTAAGATTATTAGAAAAATTACAACATATTAAATATGGTTGGGTGAGGTATTTATACTCTTGTTTTGTGACCCATGGGCCGCTCGGATCAGACCTTGGACTCTGATCCATTTCACAATTTCCAAAGCCCAAAACCAAAACGGTTTAGCACACAGTTGAGTCAGAATCCACGTAGCTCTACTATTCATCGAAAGTTTGGTGTACAAGATGTCCAAATTACCCCTTCAGATTTTGTCTCAATGGCCTTCCAACAATATCCGACCCTATCAGTGTAACCCTTTATTTCGTTCAAAAATGTTTTGGAAGAGTTAAATATCAAAGAAAAGACTCAGATCAGAACGTTTTGGAATAACTAACTATCAAAGAAAACACATGGTCTGATCCGAAGGGTTTTCTTTTTGGTGAGAAGGAATCCAAAAGTGAGAGTTTTAATGAATAACTTTTGATTACACGTGTCATTTCTGGTACGACCTCTCAACCATTTTTTAGGTACTTGCACCTATCTTTTGAAAAAGTAATTAGCCTAGGTCACTAGTTCCTAATTATTGTTTAGATGATTCATCTGCACTACGTGAAGTACTCAAGTATTTTCTCACCTATATATATATGTTTTACTGCTTCTATTTCTAGAGTGAGAAAAAAAATTCAAATATCAGTTTCTAGTGAGATAAAGCTTGAATCTTTGATTTTTTCTAAGTTTGAGAAATTTTATGTTCACAACTAGAACTTCTCTGATCAAGTGAGGTTGGTTCAATCTGTCTAAATTGGAAAGAGAAAGAAAGGAAGCAAGAATTGCTGAGACAAGAGTTCATCTTCGTCCAAAACATGGGTCATTTGAAAAAATCCTTTTGTTCCAACTTTGTCTACACTAAACTCTGAACCTTCAGTTCAAATACCCATAAAGTCTCCCTCTAAGGATAAAAACAATTTCAAGTATCATGAAACTCTCACCATTTATCGCTATGGGGTCAGATGGTGAAAATATCACACCCTGAAGACTAGAATAGAGCCCTCATAAGGGTATATACCACCAGGGTATATTTATGATTCAGAGGATAAAGATGCGCTAAATAATTGAATAACTGATTTACATCCTAAGGTTGATTATGACGAACTAGTTAAGCATTAAAGTGGTTATGACAAATTACTTAGAACGTTTATTAAGACGAACTAGCTAAATGATTATTCAAGTCAATGCTAATTATAATGAATTTGATGATAGCAAGAGGTTAATATTAGATGATACCTATGATAAATTATATTATGACGAGCTTCAGGAAGGTGATGAAAAAAATGGATACAAATCGACGAGTTAAAATGACCGACATAAGTAAAATAACGCAAGACAAACATAATGACGAGCTAAGTTTAATTTTGAGGGAGCGCATGTTCAGTTTAGACGAGATAAAAATGATAACGAGTCAGGTTATAAGTGTACATGGTCCATGTCTCATCAATTGTTTCACGATCATCGGACATCTTATTCTCCATCATTACATGCACAATAAAAAATCAACAATATAATCTGAAAAATCTTAAATTTGAATTGTTAACATAGACGGTAATATGATTTTATATTCCTCTCGTTTAATTTCCTATTCCCGTTGTGTTTTTGTAAATCCTCTGCCAAATTTGATATTTGGTAAGGATTGTTATCTTATGTTTTTAGAAAATAAGATCATTCTTTTGGCATGCCGAATACAACGGACAACGTTTCTAAGTTTGCCGTAATCTAAGTTTGCCGTAATGGGCTTTAATTGCTTCTAATAGTTGTGTAATATAACTACTTTCGTGTACCGTTATCTATAGAGAATAGTGCGATGCAAATGAAATATATAGAGTCCATGAAATAAAGTTACATGGCTTTACTAAGTACTAGATTTCAGATTTTTGGCCCACGACATATCAATTAGAAATTTTGAACACCTCGATCGGATTACTTTAGACACTTGTTCGACGCTTTGGACACGGAAGAGTTGAGTGCCAATGTATTTCCTGTTAGACGTTGTACTTTAAGTATATTGTTTGGTAATGTCAAATCATGCGTTGATTAGGGTCGGGTTTAAGGCAATGATGGTGGATCAAAAAGCCTAGGAACTTGCCCAAGGTGACACCAAAATATATGTCCATGGTTGTGAAAATCTTGCCAAGACCTTTGATGTGGGTGTTGAGGTTCATCAATTTAACAACCATGTCATGAATGCAAGCCTCTAGGTTTTGACCGACTTAGCGGCGTAACATATTTTGTACTCAGCTTTGGTGGGTGACTTCGGCATGAATATTATTTTAATTATCAAGCTAAAAAGGAGATCGTTAACATTTTACAAAAGTGAGATATCATATATAATTTTATAACTGATTATTAATATAGAAGAGGGTCCCTTTATAGGTTTGGAGAAATAAGTGGTTGGATATTTTTCCTACAAAGATTTACCGTTTAAGAAAGCTTGGGCTAACAATATAGTTCTCTATTTCAATATAATTTAATTATACAGTTTGGAGTTTATGTATCCCATTTTTATGGTTTGTTCACAGTAATTATAAGTACCTAAGTTTACTATCGGTGCTGCACTTTTGATAAAAACATCATCAATTTTCTCACTTTCTTGCTATTTTAGCTTAAAATTTTGTTTAATCACATTTTTCGTTAACGAGTTTCTCAGTCGTATTCTCATCATTTGTTGATTCTACCCAATAATATTAACATATTTTCCGCAAGTATTTACAAGGTCCAATACATAGTTTAAAAAACATTATTTAATTTTTCAAAATATGGATATTACATATTAAGTGGCTGTTTTCCTCAATAGTTAATCATCTTCTTCTAGTCTTTTATGGCTAGCTATTTGTTCTGGTTTCAAAGTTGGGATGGCTTCGAGTTTGATTTGATTGTTAAGAACTATCCTTCTGAAGTCGGGGTTGTGTGAATTTCTAAGATTATAGAGAATGGATCTTAACTTGGCATTGACCATGGTCTTGTTGTTGCTCTGAGTCTATGTAAGGCTTTTTCCACGACAACTGCAATTTGCTGAGGATCTGCACAAACCTGTTCTCTCACCGCTAACCTTGCTTAAAGCAGCCGCAGTCAATTCTACCGTCTTCGTACTAAAGCTTTGTTTAGAGACAATAACAACCTTAGTCTTAGTTATAATGGCACGTCTGATGCTGCGTGTCACTTGCTCGACCATTTTCGAACTAAAAATTTGTTTAGCAGTCTTGCTCTTAGTTGCAGTGGTACGTGTGATGCTTCGTGTCACCTCCTCAACCATCTTGGAATTTAAACTTTGTTTAGTCTCAGTCGTAGGTGTGGTGGCATGTTTGACGCGACATGTGACTGGATCCCTCTCGGGTGGAGGAGACTTCATAAAGGAAGAAAATTCAGAAAACCCAGTTTTTTTTTGTTGCTTGACCTAACCTATTGATGCCAAAATATGACATGGAGATGATCTTTTGGTTTTCTTAGTTGTGTTTATGGACGATTTTGGTTTTGATGGAGGTATTTTAGTAGATCTAGGATCTTGGTTTTCATTTTGGTGTGACATATAAGTTTCAGTATCTATTAGTATATATAGAGAGGAGGGACGAATCCATGGCTTTGTATCCGAAATAATACCGTTAAAATCATGAGAAAAGTATCCATAAATACCTACTCAAGTATGTAATACCAAAGTGGTACCCACTTTTAGTGTAGTTTCATAAAGTACATAGAATATCAATTTAGACAAAAATGCCCTCTAGGGTACAAAAGGGGTTAACTTTCCTAGAATCCACTTTTTTTGGTCTCATAAGGCTAACTTTTGGGTTACCATTCCCTCCAATTTTATATTTCTAATTTTTAAGCGAGAGAAACACAAGATCCGAGAGAAAAGCGAAAACCGAGGCTCAACACAACCGTGAAGTAACAGTTTCCGGCGAAGAAGTCAGTTCTCTTCTCCGATCGTCGTTGTCGGCAACAACCACATTCCGATAGAGTTTTTGATGCCGTTTTCATAACCCAGGTAAGTAACCAACGTATCGACTTGTTTTTTTTGGCCGGACGAAACAGTTTAACGTCGATTAGTCATGTTGGACGTCGATTAAGCATGTTGGACCCTGAACATGGTTTTTTGAAACACGTTATGAACATGAGTAATCTCTCTGGGTTAGCAACTATTGATTTCTGCAGTTTTATATTGTTCAGTTAAGGATATATGTATGATATCATTTTTTTGTAATTTCATATGTTCGAGGTTGATTTAGTAAGGGTTGAATATGTTTGTGTGAGAATGTAGGTGCTATGTTAGAGTTGGTGTTGATATCGGAACAGGCCGACAGAGTAGAACTGCTTCCAGTGATCGTTTGGCATGAATCGCAACCTGCCCCTAATTTGTTGCCTTATCTAGCAATGTGTCGATTTAATGAAGTTGTGGCATAATATGTGTAACAAAGCATGGAATGTTCTTCATGTCTAGCAGTGTGTAGAAAAATTATGGCAACGTCTAGCAATGTTCAAAATATGTGTACACTAATATGCAATACGTCTAGCAATGTCTGCAATGTGTGTAGCATCGTATGAAATGTGTCTAACAATATCTTAAATATGTCTAGCAATGTCTAAAAATGTCTTAAATATGTCTAGCAATGCGTAGCAATGTGTTTTGATATATCTAGCAATGTGTGTAAGTTCGTTAATTATTTAGGTTGGTTAGTGAAACCCAATGACTGGTTGGTTTGAAATATCTAGAAAGGTGGCAAGTTTTGTCTGTTTTGTTTGGGTGATTGTGATGTAGGTTATGAATGCGATATATGGAATATTATGAAAGTGAGTAGAAATTGCGATATGTGCAGGCAAGCATGACTGCGACGGGAGTATTCTACAGGTTGGGGTTAGTCAATATAATCAACATTCTAAGACGAAATATAATAACAGCAGAACACATAGAAGCTGCCCGAGACACTCTTTCTATACATTTCTGAAATTTTATTGGCATAATATGTGTCTAGCAACGTATCTAGCGATGCCTGCAATTTTTGATGTATTTGCACAATATGTCTAACAATGTATATAATGTTGTTCATGTCTATCAATGTCTGCAATATGACTAACAATGTATAACAATGTCTGCAATATGTCTAACAATGTATAGAAATGTCTGCAATATGTCTAACAATGTCTACAATATGTCTAGCGATGTATAGCAATGTCTGCAATATGTCTAGCAATGTGTGTAAGTTAGTTGATGTTTTTGTTTGATTAGTGAAACACAACGAGTGTTTGCTTGGTAATGTCTAGCAAACTTGTTTGAAAAAAGGCCACTACATTCGCAATGTGGCAAGTTTTTTCTGATTTGTTAGGTTGATTGCGATATAGGTTATGAAATTTTAAATTTGTATGTGATACATAACTAGAAATTGCGATTTATGCAGGCCAACATAGTTTGAATGTAAGATACTGTAAGTGTGTCTAGCAAATTCAAATAGGTGTATCTAGCAATTTGAATGTATGATACTGCAAGTGTGTCTAGCAATGTATTTTTAGTGTATCTAGAAATTTCATATCAATGTATCTAGCAGTATGATATTAGACTAACAGTCCCAGTGATATTTCCCTGTATCTAGCAATTGTAACAATAGGATACCCAGCAATGGCATGTTTGTGTTTGTAGCAATGTTATATTAGTGTGTCTAGTAATTTCTCCTGAGTGTATCTAGCGATGTCTCGTGAGTGTATCTCGTAATGCCATAAAATGTATCTAGCAATGTTATAGTAGCCTAAATCGCAATGTTTATGGGGTGCCTGTTTTTACAGCTGGCCTACTGCGTCAAGAAAAAATACATACCTGCTATGCAGGGTGGATACAAAATTAAAACAATGAGAGATATCCCACAACAGCGAGAACAAATCCTTGACTATGGGATTTTTGTTTGTGAGTACGCAAAATACATCATTCAAAAAGGATATGTTCCTCTGAAATATGGAGAGGATATGCCCGCTAAAAGGAAAGCTGGAATATTTAAGCATTTCCTCGATGATTCAAACACAAACCGATGATGGTAGTTTTATTTGATTTGATTTTGAAATCGTTTTCGGGACAATTGTTTAATTGTGTAATTCATTTTAGATTGGATGTTATTTTTAAGTATCTTGTTAAGATGTTAGTGTTAGGCGAAATGTTTTTATATCATAGCAAACAATGGTGGATACTGTATTAAAGGATTACTCGGAACTGTAGTACCAATCACAACGCATCGACTTGTGGAATTGATAACTGTTTAATATCTAGAAATGTCATTTGTATAGTATTACTAAACATTAGCGATGAAAAATACAAAGCAAACCAGTTATACAGTCACCTAAAGTTGGTAATTGCAATGTGTTATTATTGTCATATTACGAGCATCTAGCAATGTCATATTACGTGTATCTAGCAATGTATTATTAATATATCTAGCAAGATCCTGCCATTACTAGTGTATCCAACAATTCAACAATTATTACGTATCTAGCAACGTCGTAATTGAATATCTAGCAATGTCTGCAATAAAGTATCCAGCAATGTCATGTTATTGTATATATCAATGTCATATAATGCGTATATAGCAATGCCATTTAAATATAAACCGCAATGACATTTTCTTAGACCAGTGTGTATAAATCGCATGGTTCAATTGCAATAGATACAACCTATCTAGCATACTCAATGTAAGATATCTAGCAATGTCAGTTAAGTGTGTACTACAAATTTATAACATGTATCTAGCAATGTCATAATATGCGTATCTAGCAATGTCATAAATGTCGATCTAGCAATGTCATAATATGCGTATCTAGCAATTACACATCCATGTATCTAGCAAGAAGGAATGGGTTAGGGAACAAATAAACATAAATCCCATGGTTCAATTGCAGCAACCCCGTAAATACAAGCTAAAACGCAACGAACTAATCAACATAAATCGCATGGTTCAATTGGAGTAGATACAACCTATCTAGCATACTCAATGTAACATATCTAGCATTGTCGGTTAAGTGTGTACTACAAATTTATTACATGTATCTAGCAATGTCATAAACTTCTATCTAGCAATGTCATAATTAAACACCAAAATTGCATCCTCTTCACAGAAATCGCATCTTGTTCCCTAAATCACCTGAAGATTGGGTTAGTCTATTGTAGTGAAATCTTGAAAGAAGGAATGCGTTAGGGAACAAATAGGTCTATCAATTCTTAAACCAATCTAGCAATGTTTTATGTATACAATCGCAATCTAACAATTAAGTAACCACGTAAATACAAGCTAAAACTCAAAGAAATTATCAACATAAATCGCATGGTTCAATTGCAGTAGATACAACATATCTAGCATACTCAATGTAAGATATCTAGCAATATCAGTTAAGTGTGTACTATAATTTTATAACAAAAATGTAGCAATATCATAAACGTCTATCTAGCAAATAAACGTATCTAGAAATTACACATCCATGTATCTAGCAATTACATATCCCTGCGTTAGGGAACAAATAAACATAAATTGCATGGTTTAATTGCAGCAACCCCATAAATACAAGCTAAAACGCAACGAACTAATCAACATAAATCGCATGGTTCAATTGTAGTAGATACAAACTATCTAGCATACTCAATGTAACATATCTAGCATTGTCAGTTAAGTGTGTACTAAAAATTTATTACATGTATCTAGCAATGTCATGAACGTTTATCTAGCAATGTCATAATTAAACACATAAATCGCATCATCTCCACATAAAATCGCATCATGTTCCCTAAATCACTAGAAATTGTAAAAATTTACCAAATTTGTTATAGAGAAATGAAAAAACAAAAACACGACCTCAAATTTGACCTAAACAACTTCTAAACAAGAAAATACCATAACATACATGATTTTGTACTAATCAGATTAAAGTAGTTATGGTTCCACAAGAACAAAAAAATGAAAAGGTTTCGTAGGCGTATCTCACCTTGGAATGGTTTCACAATGGTTGACATTGACGAGAAAATAAACTGTTCGACGTCTTACGGTGCTTAACGATTCACCGGAATCAAAGGACTGGCTGGTTAATCGAAGTTGTTCGCCGGTGAGAACGTAAATCGCTTGGTGGCTGTCTGTTGAAAATGGTGGATTACAGTGGTTAACAGGTTTCAGACGATGGTTTAGGGTGGTCGAGTGGAGGTTGAAATACCAATCCAACGGTTTGAAATCCATTTATCCTTCTCCTCTGCAGTTCGAATTCGCACACTAGTTAAATTGTATTTCCTTTCATGAACAAGTCATGACTGAAACCATAAACAACTTAAAAAGTTAAGTTTGCAAAACATAGAATACAAAATCAAAATTAAGTAGAGAGAGAGAGAGAGATAGAGAGAGAGAGAGAGAGAGAGAGAGAGAGAGAGAGAGAGAGAGAGAGAGAGAGAGAGAGAGAGAGAGAGAGAGAGAGAGAGAGAGAGAGAGAGAGAGAGAGAGAGAGAGAGAGAGAGAGAGAGAGAGAGAATATTTTAGTAGGAAAATAAAACACGAAATAATAAATTTAGGAATTTAGGTTTCCATTTATATTAAGCAAATTGAATACAC
Organism: Limnanthes douglasii subsp. nivea; assembly: GCA_036936605.1. Lineage (NCBI taxonomy): Eukaryota > Viridiplantae > Streptophyta > Magnoliopsida > Brassicales > Limnanthaceae > Limnanthes > Limnanthes douglasii. The sequence continues at coordinate 137,338,084 of JAUPFV010000002.1, read as the reverse complement.
TTAATTAAATAGAATCCATGGACTTTACTAAACATTATATATAAAAATCACGAACTTTCTTCTCTTTAAATTAACCCATTAGTTGATGGTGGTTTAGGGTGGTTGATCGTTGATGGTTAGAGAGAGACGACCTTTACCAAAGATAATAGAAAATGAGAGAGGAAAAGAGATGGGAGGTTGATGGTGGTTTAGGGTGGTTGCTGGGATGACGGTAGGTTGACAGTAGTTTAGGGAGGTCGACGGTGGTTTAGGTTGACGGTAACAATTTTTCAAAAATACAAGTCTTTTTGGAGGGTTAAGAGAGAGAGAGAGTAGAGGCTGGTTCAAAATTCAAAATTGTTGATTGGGTGAAAATACCCATTAATTCTCAAAATAAGGCTTATATACTAGGTTGAGGGTAGTAATTGTATTAAAAAAAAGGTCTTGAAAAGGAATTGTTTTATTGAGATGGGTATTAAGTGAGCATTAATCCATTTTGGGTGCTAGATACTAATATGTTTGGCCAACATGTACTTAGGGTGTTATTTCCCTAACATCATATCAAACAATAACGTTAAAGTTTTATCAAACCCTCAAAAGTTTTAAATATCAACTATAACAGGACTAGAGACGTTGATTAGTGTTACATAACAAGTAGATGTTCAAGATTTTCTGGTTCTTATTCATCTTATAATTAGATTTATATTTAGATTTTGACCCACCCTATTATTTCAACAAATCACAGCTCAATTATCTCTTTTTCTTTTAGGTTATACAAATAAATAAAGGCTCTGGCTAAATTAGGACCTTTTCGGATAAGCAGCCCCAAATTTAATAATACCCACACATATTTTAAGTAGCATAATCTTTATACCAAAAACGGTTCTTCAGTTTTACTAACTCCTAACCATCCCCAACACAAAAACAAACCAAAATCAGCCCCAAGTTTCCATCTCTTTTTTCTCGTTCCTCAAACCTCCAAAATCAACCCAAAAATCTAACTTCAACAACTCCAGTAGATTGAATACCACTCAAGAACAACAATGCGAAAAAGAAAATAGTTAATTTCTACTTTTAAATCTTGTTTTTGTTATATTTAGTTTTTCTTATTTTTCAAGATTTTAAATTAAATTGGTTGTTAGAATAGGCAAAGCATGTGTATTTAGGTGTTTGTAGTTGTATATTGATGCTAGGAGTGTTCAGTTGTGATTGATTTGGTGTTTTAGGGTAGATTTTGAGTTTTGGTTTGAGGTCCTTGAATGGAGTCTTCGGGCTGTTCGTGTTCCCCCCGCCGAGTGAGAACTAGTTATACCGGCAGGGAGGCTTTCTTTTTTCCCACAATTTTCTTCATCCCCGTCAGGTGTAAATGGGTTGACCCGACGGGGGAGCCAACCTAGAAATACTAGTGTTCATCGTTCCCGCTGGGTTTGGCTGGATTGACCCGGCGGGGTCGAAATTAAATTTTTATAAAATTAAATTAAATCCCCGCTGGGTGAGAATAATTCAACCGGCGGGGTGGAAATTATTTGCTAAATTAATATTAAATCCCGTCGGTTGAAATTTGTTCACCCGGCGGGGACCTAATATTTTTTCACTACACTACTAGATTTTTTGATTTTATTTCTTCCCACAGGCACGAAGCACCTAGACCGGATAAAGAGAAGGCGAAGAATGTCGCAAGCCGTGAACGGGAAGAAGTCCCCGTGCCCCAAAAATGTGAAGGTAGTGGTAGGTCAAAGGGTGATCGACCCGATCGTGGGGATCGTATCGAACATGGGGTGCGCACGGTCCAGACGGAAGGAACGACATAGGAAATATGATGCCACAAGAGAGCGCGGGGTACAGACTTCTCCTCCACGAGAGGTCCCTAGTCAACGGTCTGCGCTTATTGACAAGGAGAAGATGGAGGAGGAAATGGAGGTACCCATTGCACCACCTCGAAGAAAGGTTTGTGCGGAAGGGCGTCCAACTGATCCGGAAGGATGAAGAAACCTATTTTTATCCCAAAACAATATCCTTTTGTTCCCAGATTATATGCAGCATGAAGCGTACTACACATTTATAGACGACGTAAGTTTTCGAATTTCGGACTTAATTATATGTTTCATTACTTAAACTTTTTTATTACTTAAATTGTTTTGTTAACATTTTATCTATGTTTTATTTTTTTTCAGTCGCGATTTGGTATCATGGTCCAGTCGAAGTACCTTCTGCTCGATCAATGGGACCTTAACAAACAATTGGGGGTGAAGGCTTTGTTGGAAGAGATTTGGCCACTAATGCACCATTTATCGAAGTTCAAAAATTACGTACAGTTAGGCGAGGTGTTCATTGAGAGGTGGCACTAAGAGATGAACACCTTCTAGTTTTGCTTCGGGGAGATGACCATGACGCTTATGACGTGTACGTGATTATTGGCCTCCCGGTCGAGGGGAGAGTTATCGATGTCTTTAAGCTGGAGTCGATATATGTGACATATGCACGGTATGCATACTTGTTGGATGTATCAGTGGATATTGTGCGGGAGGATATGGAGGCGCACGACGGGAGTGGATTCGGCCTTCGATGGTTAAGGAAGACATTTTACGCAGAGGATTATTTGGATTCCAATGCCGCCCTGACTATGGAGATGAAGAAGGCAGCTGCTAGGGCATACATCATGTTCTTCATAGGGTGTACCATATTCACCAACACGAGCCAGAAGAACATCCAGTGTGATTTTCTCCATCATCTTGAGGATTTATCGAAGCTTGGTGAGTACGCATGGGGTACTTGTGCACTCATGTGGTTGTACGAGATCTTGGGAGGCATTTCAAAGCACTCCTTGAAGAGCTTGGTTGGGTTTTTGGCCTTGATGGAGTGTTGGTTCTATGACCACTTTCCTATCTTCCGGGCGGTGGTGAATAACAGTTATAGCTTGACCAATCCAAAAATGTTGGCGTGGTTGCCCAAAAGGGTCCCAGGATCACTAGCTCGCGGGAAGCCTTACTACCATGACATCCTCGCGGCGCAAGGAGAAACGGATGTAAGTTAGCTTGTTTACGTTTATTAATGTTTGTCTATTAAATCAATGATTGTATGAGTAATTGTTTGTTTGTAGGTGATTTTCTGACCTTACGAGGATGTTCGTGAAGTATGGGCGGAACATGAAATAGGGTTGTATCGAAACCCTATTCTCCTTATGATGGTAAGCGAGGATATCACTCGGATCGATTGATGCGGTAGTTTGGTTGAATCTAGGAGAAGCCGATGGACCCCCTCGTGGCTAAAACAAGTCTCTCAAAAGGAGACCATCTTCGTTATTCGCTGCATGGTAGGCATAAGACGAACATGAGGGAGCGCCTGTACGTGATTTATAGGTACTCGAGGCCCTTGGAAAGGAGTAGTCACACATCATTCCCCCCAGTACAAGGAATACAGGAAGAGGTACGGTTGGTTTAACATCACGCCTCTTAATCTTACCGAGACCTCTGTGGTTGATGTAGTGAACATGATTAACCGTGTTCGGCCGTTAGAAGATTCCACTAACGAGCTCGTGTCGTTTGCAAGGAAGGTGATAGAGACACTAGTCCTTGGCTTTTGATTATGCTAGTCGCCTTCTTCATATGTATGTTGTTTTAGTTTGCGAACTATGTGTTTTGGATTATGTTTTGGATTACGGATTGAGCACTGAATCTTTTAATATAAGTGTGTTTTATTTCCCCATCTTTTTTGTTTGTTGTACCTTATATGTTTAATATATTATTAGTTTCATCATTCAATCCAATATCATGGAGTATGCATAATCTAAACATCTCACTACCATGTGTTTAAAATTTTAAGTGGAACACCCTTCCCGGCGGTTGAGTATTTTTCAACCGTCGGTTGATAACTTCCCCGGCGAGTAAAATAATGCCTATCTTTAGAAAACCTAATTTTTTTGGTTGTTTGACCTAACCTATTGATGCCAAAATATGATATGGGGATGATCTTTTGGTTTTCTTAGTTGTGTTTATGGACGATTTTGGTTTTTGTGGAGGTATTTCAATGGATTTAGGATTTTGGTTTTCGTTTCGTTTCGTTCTGACATATTTTAGTTTCAGTATCTATTAGTATATTCGTTTTTCTCTTTAGGAAAAGGTGCACGCAGTTGAAGTAGGAGCAGGAGGATTTTCCAGCAAGAAATTTGGCTTGAGTTTGGTTGTGTACTTCTTATGAGGAAAAGTAAGATTTTTAACCTTAAAAAGTATTAGATGTGGGTTTATTTCTCGCACTCCAATTTTGTGTTTGTTATCCGTAGCCATAACTCCATTTTAACATTTTAGCAATTATATTTTGTGTTTTCTTCTATTTTACATTATTTATAAAGTAAGGAGATTTATCTTTAAGCATTGATACAACAAGTCATTTTTAGTCTGAAAATAAGATATTAGATTTTAGAATGACAGATTAAAAATAAAACAGTAAACGTGTAAACATGTTTGATCTCATAATGTTCGATCAGTGTTTGATCTCATCTTGTCTTTATCTTCTAGTTGAACTCATCTTGTCTTTATCTTCTGGTTGAACTCAACTATGATCATCCAAAATGTGAGACTCGAAAAATTTGATGGTGTAGATTTTGGGTTCTAGAAGATGCAGATTGAAGATTATCTGTAATAGAAAAAGCTTTGTCAACCCCTTTCAGAAAAGAAACCAGAGAGTATGAAAGATGAAGAATGAACCCTTCTTGTCTGAGGCAAATCAAGAGACTGGAGGTCCAAGTCTAGGAATCTTAAAAATTCTCGGGGGTTAAGAAACATCGAGTGTTGAGAAACATCCGATTGAAGAAACTAAAGACTTGGAAGAAATGATGACTGAAGAACTTCAAGTCTCATTACTGACCTATGAAGAAAATCACAAGAAGAAGCAATAGATCATTGAACAACTTCACAAAGTAGAACTTAAAGATATGCATGCAAGTCAAGGGGACGATAGAAACCAACGTGGCCGAGGCAGAGGTAGAGACCGCAAACGAGGTAGTTATCATGACCGCGGTCGTGGCTGGAATTACAACAACAAATTCTAACTACACATACGAGAAACGAGAATTCTCAACACGAGCTCGTGGAGGAAAAAAATATGAACTTGAGGTACCATAAATCTCAAATCCAATGTTATAAATGTTAAAAGTTTGGACATTATGCTTTAGAATGAAGAGGCACCAACAACAGAGTTAAGGAGAGGTCCAACTATGTGGAGAAGAAGACGGAGGATAAATATATATTACTACTAACACATGAAAACACAAATAAAGGTCAAGAGAACACTTGTTATCTTGACACTGGTGCAAGCAACCACATGTGGGGATAAAAAAGCATGTTCGTAGAGCTTAATGAAGCAGTGAGTGAAAATATCTCTTTTGGAGATGATAGCAAAAGGTCGGTGAAAGAAATATCTATCATTCTTATTCCTGCAAAAGATGGTAGTCACCAAATACTTTAAAATATCTATTATGTACCTAACATGAAAATAACATCTTGAGCTTGGGACAACTTCTAGAATAAGGCTATGATATTCACAAGAAAAACTATAGTTTTTTTATGAGAGATAACAAAAGAGATTTAACTGTAAAGTTCAAATGTCAACTAATAGAATGTTTCTTTTGAATATTCAAAATGACATTCCAAAGTGTCTTAAGGCATGTTACAATAATTCCTCGTGGTTAGGATATGTTTGATTTAGACATATAAACTTTACAAGTTTAGAGTTATTGTCCAACAAGGAAATGGTGAGAGAATTATTTTGTATCAATCATGGTGACCAACTATGCGGAGGATACTTAATTATGAAGCAATTCTCAAAAAAACATTTCCAAAGGAGTTAGAATCAATAGCCAAAAAACCTATCAAGGTTATTCATACCGATGTGTGTGGTCCAATCAATACTAGCTCTCTAAGAAAATATAACTACTTTCTTCTCTTCATTGATGATTTTTCAAGAAAAACTTGGGTATATATCTTGAAATAGAAATCTGAAGTCTTTGGAATATTTAAGAAGTTCAAAGAAGTTGTTGAAAAAAAAACAGAATTAAGACTAAAGCCATGAGATCTGACCGAGAAAGGCAGTTCACATCCAATAAATTATAAGCGTTTTGTGAAGCATCCAGAATTCATCAACGTTTGACAGTTTCCAGATCTCCTCAAAAAATGGTGTGGCCGGAATGAAGAATATAACAATCCTTGATATGGCGCGAAGCATGCTCGGAAGCAAGAAACTACCTAAGGATTTTTTGGCAGAAGCAGTGGCATGTGCGATATAATTATCCAACCGATATCTAACAAGAAATTTTTGGGGATGAACACCACAAGAAGTGTTAAGTGGAAGAAAGCTCGAACTTTTCTACCTGAGAATATATGGAAGTGTACCTCATGTCCATGTACCAGACGAACAACGAACCAAACTAGATAATAAAAGTAAGAATTTCATTTTCATCGGTTACGACTCAAGTTCCAAAGGCTAGAAGTTGTACAATCCAAACAATAAGACGGTTGTGATAAGCCAATACGTGATAGTCGATGAAGAAGGCCAATGGGATTTTGGGTCTCATACAAATGGGTTCATTTTTTCCCCGAAATTGAACAAGATGAGCAAACGCCTAATGAGCAACCAGAAGATGTCACAACCTCACATGTTTCACCAACATCAACTACTCATGAAACGTACAAGAAGTCTTACTGATCTTAATGAGGTACCAGAACCAATAGATAAATTTACACTCTTTTGTCTCGTTGCTGATTGTGAACCAGTGACATTTGAAGAAGCTACACAAGAGAAAAAATAGATAGACACGATGGATAAAGAAATTAGAGCAATCAAGAAGAATGACAAATTAGAACCCACCTTACTTTTCAAAGGGTGAAATACAATAGACGTCATATGGTTATACAAAACAAAGAGAAATGCTAAGGGGAACATTGAAAAACACAAAGCAAGGCTTGTTACAAAAGGCTATACTAAAAAGACGGGAATTTTACTGTGATGAGGTACTCGCCCCCGTTGCCCGATTGTAAACTATTAGACTAATAATTTCTTTGGCAGCTCAAAACAAATGGAAGATACAAGAAATGAATGTAAATTCAGCATTTCTAAATGGTGACTTTGAAGAAGAAGTCTGCATTCAACAACCATTAGGCTATGAAGTCAAAGGTCACGCAGATAAGGTGTTGAAGCTAAATAAGGCTATTTACGGGCTAAAATAAGAACCAATGACATGGAATAGTAGAATCAACAAGTATTTATGAGAGAATGGATTCAACAAATGTCCCTATAAGCACGCTCTACATACCAAGATCAAAGATGAAGATATTTTTGGTGTAGATTATTTCTAGACGAAAGGTATTTTAGGTCTTTTATTTATTGGGGTATTAATTCTTAAAGTAGGAGATGGAGAGATAACAAAATGTGTATGTTAGCGATTAAGATTATTAGAAAAAGTCCAACCTATTAAATGTGGTTGGTTGGGGTATTTATACTCTTGTATTATGACCTATAAGCCGTTCGGGTCAAACTTTGGACTCAGATCCATTTCAAAATTTCCAAAGCCCAAAACCAAAACGGTTTAGCACACAACCGAGTCATAATCCACTTAGGTCTACTGTTCATCAAAAGTTTGGTGTATAAGATGTCCGAATTACCCCTTCGTATTTTATCCTAATGGCGTTCCAACAATATCCGCCTATCAGTTTAGCCCTTTAATTATTTCAAAAATGTTTTGGAAGAGCTAAATATAAAAGAGAAAACTCAAATCAAAATATTCTGGAATAACTAATTATCAAAGAAAATACCTGGATCAGATCCGAAGGGTTTTCTTTTTTATGAGAAGCAATCCAAAAGTGAGAGTTTTAATGACTAGTTTTTTTATTACACGTGTCAGTTGCTAGCTCGACCTCTCAGCCGTTTTTTTTCTAGGTACTTGCACCTATCCTTTGAAAAAGTAATTACCTTATGTCACTAGTTCCTAATTATTGTTTAGATGATTCATCTCCCCTAGGTGAAGTACTCAAGTGTTTTCTCACCTATATATATAACTGCTCTACTGCTTCTATTTCTAGAGTGAGATTTTTTTTTTAAATTTCAGTTTCTAGAGAGATAAAGCTTGAATCTTTGATTTTTTCTAAGTTTGAGAAATTTTATGTTCACATCTAGAACTTCTCTGATCAAATGAGGTTGGTTGAATCTGTCTGATTTGGAAAGAGAAACAAAGGAAGGAAGAATTGCTCGGACAAGAGTTCATCTTTGTCCAAAACATCGGTAATTAGAAAATTTTATTTTAGTCCAACTTTATCTATACTATGATGAGTCCGGATATTGTCACCATCCTTTATGAGAACCGAACACGGGCAATTTGGACAACATCCACTTAGCCGGACAGGGGCAGTTCGGACAACCTTCATTTGCTGAACTATCCGTACAGAACTAAAGTATTTAAAACCTAATCACTATTTGACTAAGCTGACTACTAGCTTACTTAAAACTAATGGGTCTTTAAACTCGACCAGACTCCATTAACACAACCCGAAAGCCCATGTGGCCCAAAGATAAGGGTATAAATACCCAACTACCTATATTAAATGAGGGTAATGAAAATTAAATACAACCAGGCAGCTCAATTCTCCCTCTACATTCTATCCAAACATTAAATACTCTCAAAATTCTATAAAACTCTAGACAAAATTACAAAATTACCCTCAAACAAAAATAAACCACATCAAATTGGCGACCACAGTGGGAGCACGACGGTGCCTGAATCTAGCATTCAAAACCATCAGAAAAAACCAATCCGAATGAATCCAGACGTGCCAGAAGTACCACCAGCTTTGGCCGAAGTGGTGGGAGAAAATGATGAATATACCATCGAGGAGCGTGATAGATTAAAAGTTGAAATAGAAGCTCTGAGGGCAGAAAGGGCAAAGATGGGCACAAAAGAGAGATCAAAGGCGTCAGTTGCTCATCATACTGATAAACCTAGAGAGCATGAGCCCTCAAAAACCCATGTGAGTACGAAGAAGACTATGCTAGCTCCAAAAAGTCTCACTGGTCTAAACCGGTGGAGAGCTCTGATTCAGACTCAGAATCTTCCAGCAGCTCCTCGAGCGAAGATGGAGTTGAAGAATCCTCGTCATCCAGCAGTGATGAGGGCCTTTCTAAAAAGAAACAAAAGTTGGTTAAGAAGTATTCAAGAAAAAGGGACAGACATGGAAAGTTAAAGAGGCACATAGGCAAAGGATCGTCTCATAGCCGGAGACACATAGATCGGATGGTGATGGATCCTTTTGCCTTCCATGATAAGCCAGGTATCTTTGCAACTCCTAATGAGGATACCGTTTTCAGTCGTGGCCGGAATTGGAGACAATCTCCATTGTCGTCCAAGATCCTGTCCGGAAACCTCCCTAAGAGGTTTGACAATACAAAAATGGAAAAATACGATTGCAGTAAAGACCCGGACAGCCACTTGGAACAGTTCAAAAATTTTATGATGAATTTTGATGATGACAACAAGTTGCTTTGTAGAGCATTCTCCTAATCATTTACGGGGAGTGCTCTGAAGTGGTACAACAATCTACCACAAGGCTGCATCAGAAATTTTGATACTTTTTGGGTGGCCTTCCGGAGGCAGTTTGTTGGAAGTAAGGAGGTGAAGGGCAATGGAGACACAATCATCCATTGTGCCCAAGAACCGAACGAATCCCTAAAAGAATACATAAGTCACTTTGTAAACACCAAAAATGGGTTGGCTGATTGCTTTGAACAAGTAACAATAGCTTCTCTAAGGCAGTGCTTAAACCCTGGAAACTTGGCTGATTCAGTAACCAGGAAAAAGGCTATGACATGGGGAGGTCTACTGAATCAGGTTGGAAAGAAAATTAATATGGATAAAACAAAGAAAACTAGGGTGCACAGGCAGGTGAGGTCTGCTCCGGATGCAGCAAACCCAAACCAAAATCAGTCCGGGAATAAGGCTAGGGAGGCTGGGTAGAGTCATAACAGAGCCAAAGCTCAGTCTCACCCAGCTGTGCCAGCCCAGAGTCAGCAATCTAGAAATAAGCGAGGGCCTTCGGTTCAATCGGAGTGGTTTGCCGAGTTAAAAGAAAATGTAGCCACCATTTATGACAAAACGAAAAAAGAAGTACACTATAGAAGGCCGGCTGCGTTATAATCTCCTAAGGAGAGCCGTAACAATTGTTTCTGTCAGTACCATAATGATATTGGCCATACCATCGAGGATTGTATTGCTTTAAAGCAAGAAGTCCATAATTTAATTGAAAGAGGAAAGTTGGGAGCATATGTTAAAAGAAGAGGATAAAATAGGCCTGATAACACTCATCAGACTGGTCCAAATAATGCAGGCACATCAGCTCCGGAGGGGGCTATGGTGATAATCGAGAGATTTGATGTAGAGTCAGAGTACTTGGACCCTGACCCAACTCGTAATAGAGTGGGTGCCATTGAGGAACATTGCAAGACGGTGTCCGGGCTTATTAACTTGTTTGAATCACTCACAATTTTCGGAGGGGACTCCATGACAGCACCCACTGCTTCTTCACGAAAAAGACATGTTAATACTTTAGCTACCCAACTGGAGGGAGGCATGACTTCATATCAATCGCAGATTCCTTTTCCCTTCATTGTTTTCGATGAGGATGACCTGAGGGATATAGCTGGTCCTCATGAAGATGTTGTTGTCATAGGAGCATCCATTAGGGGCAATGACATAAGACAAATCTTGGTGGACACTGGGAGCTTAGCCAATATTCTCTTTTTAACTTCCTACAAAAAGATAAAGAATCCATCAGTAATTCAACGTTCGAACATGTCAATTGTGGGTTTCACTAGAAGCTCAGCAGATGTGATCGGGGAGTTCGAGGATGAAGTTTTGTTGGGCAAAGGCCCTTTTAAGAAGATGGTTAGAATACTGTTTGTCATAGTGGATTGTCCCACTTGTTATAATGTTATTCTGGGGAGGTCTTGGCTCTCTAGGTTACATACAGTGGCCTCAACAGTCCACGAATGTTTGAAATACGTTGTACAAGGACAAGTGGGAGTTGTTCGGAGCAGCCAAAAGGTAGCAAGAGAGTGCTATGCAACAGCACTGGCTCCTCGAACGTTGGGGGCAGTTCGTATCAATGAGGAATAGCAATTTGAGGGGATTTCTGGGGGTGAGGGTGAAATTGATGACCCAAGAGAGACCCCTGGAGTTATAATACCGATTGAAGAAGTTGAAACACATTCTTTGGCTGAGGGAAAAAATGTTAAGATAGGGTCCAAAATGTCATCGGAATTAAAGGGTAAAATGTTGAAGTTCCTAAAAGACCATTAACATGTTTTTGCTTGGTGCAATGTTGATGTTACCAGAGTACCAGAAGATATTATATCACACCAACTGTCCATCCGAAGAGACATAACAAATGTGGTACAAAAGAGAAGAGCTTTTTCTAAGGAAAAAGCTGATATCATAGTTCAAGAAGTCGACATGCTTACCAATATTGGGCACATAAAGGAGTCTCAGTGTCCTTTATGGACAACCAATCCAGTATTGGTAAAAAAGAAAAATGGCAAGTGGCGTATGTGTATCGATTTTACAGATCTCAACAGAGATTGCCCAAAGGATTTATACCCAGTTCCCCGGATTTATCAGTTGGTGGATTCCACATATGGGAACAAGCTGCTGTCTTTTATGGATGCCTTCTCCGGGTACCATCAGATTCAAGTAGATCCGAAGGATCAGGAGCATACTACGTTTGTTACTGATAGGGGCCTTCATTGTTACAAGGTGATGCCATTTGGGTTAAAAAATGCTGGGGCTACTTATCAGAGGTTGGTAAACAAAGCTTTTGCTGATAAAATTGGAAGAAACATGGAAGTATACATTGACGACATGATGGTAAAAAGTATGGACTAAGAGCTACACTTGATAGATCTCCAAGAAACCTTTGCTAACTTAGCAAAAGTAAATTTGAAACTAAACCCAGAAAAGTGTATGTTTGGAGTATAGTACAGAAAATTCCTGGGGTATGTGATAAGTGAGCAAGGGATACAGCCTGATCCGGACCAACTTAATGCTTTGCTGCAGATGGAGCATCCTCGAAATATTAAAGAAGTACAACGTTTGACTGGGAGACTGGCTGCACTAAACTGTTTTATTTCAAGGTCTTCGGAGAAGTGTGCCCCGTTTTTTCAAACTTTAAAATGTGCAAAAGATTTCAACTGGTCCCCACAGTGTGATGAGGCTTTCGATGAGATCAAAAATCACTTGTCTTCCCCCAAGACTTTGTCTAAACCCATTGATGGAGAAACTCTCTTCGTATATTTGACCGTTTCAGATTGTGCCATAAGTTCAGTATTGGTGAGAGAAGTAGATAATTATCCTCGTCCGGTGTATTATATCAGCAAGAGCTTGATGGATGTAGAAAAATGCTATCTGAAGCTTGAAAAATTATCATTATCCCTGGTGATTGCTGCGAGGAAGATGAGTCCTTATTTTCAGGCTCATCCTATTATTGTCCGGACGTCTTTTCCCTTAAAAATGTTCTTCAAAAGGCAGACGTTTCAAGTAGAATGACTAAGTGGTCCGTGGAATTAGGAGACTTCGATATTGATTTTGCTCCCCGAACAGCAATCAAAGCCCAAGCGGTGGCAGATTTCTTAGTTGAATTTCACTCAGACATGGATACTAAGCAAACAACGGATGTGAAAGATAAAAAAGTGTGGGTTGTCCGGACTGATGGTGGATCGAGTTCCATGGGATGTGGTGCCGGAGTATGCTTGACCTCTCTGTACGGTGACATGATGTACCAAGCTATATGTTTTTCTTTTAGGTCTTCTAATAATGAGTCCAAATATGAAGCTGCTATAGCTGGTTTAAAGTTGGCTCTTATTTGTGGAGCCAAAAGGGTCAAGTTGATGAGCGATTCTCAGCTTCTTATCCATCATGCACAAGGTCAATCCGAAGCAAAAAAGGATCAGCTGGTAAAATACTTACTTCTCCTTAAAGATGTGGCACTTAATTTCAAGAGCATCGTTTATGAGCACATACCCTGAACAGAAAATTTACTGGCAGACTCCTTGGCAACCATAGCCTATACTGAGTCCTACCTTTGGATTCATGTGCTGGAGTGCCCATCCATTGAATTCAGTATGGTTAAGGAAGAATAAAGTTTCGACATACAGATAAAACAGCCTCAAGATTGGAGATTTTCTCTCCTTCAATATCTCTCAGATGGCATCTTTCCTCCGGATAAATCAATAACAAGAAAAGTAAAGTACAAGGCTCGTGGTTTTGTCATCCTAAGAGATATTCTTTATAAGAAGTCTTATAGTAAACCCCTCGTACGATGCTTGGGGGTTGATGAATCTCAAATAGTGCTCTCCGAATCACATGATGGTGAGGGATCAGCTCACTGTGGATTCAGGGCTCTAACAAGGAGAGTTTTGTTGGCTGGGTATTATTGGCCCTCTATAATGCAAGATGCTAAGGATTTGGTGAGGAGGTGCGATCCATGCCAGAGATATAACAATGAAATTCATATCTCAGCTATCCTTTTAGAGTCAATTTCTGAGCCCATACCTTTTGCTTGATTTTTGATGCATGAAGCAGATTAATCACATCCAGAAAAAATATAGAAGAAATTAAGTAGAGCCAAACAGTTAAGGCTTACGCTTAAATAATGATCTATTAAAGAGAACTGATTTTGGAACAATCAAACATCGAAGAAAAAATAGATCATATTGCAGTTCAACATTCATCAAAAGGCACAGATAAAACTTTGGATGCATCAAAATTTATTTAAGTGGGGAAATTCTCAAAAGGTAAGCCTTGAATTCTAAGTATTCAACAATTCTCGCATTCCTTTAAATTTGTTAGAGCAGTTAATATAAATTTTTGCATTTCTTTCAACTTGCACGAGAAATTGATACCATATGTTAGGTAATATAGCATTTTATCATAATTATGTAAAAAATAGAAGAAGAAGAATAAGAAGAAGAAGAATAAATAAAATCCAATGGGTCATTGATGGTAATGAATAGATTATTGATTATGATAAGCTCGGAGGATCAGTTGTTTCTCATTTTTAAAGATTTATTTCGGGTGATCCGACTCAAAGTAATGAAAATGATATTCAGAATTAAATTACTAATATAATAAATATGGAAGATAAAAAAAATGCTAGTCTTACCTGATGAAAAAGAGATCAATGATGTAATCAACAATTTAAGTCCTTCAAGCTTAACGAGAATATATGGATTAATTGGTTTGTTCTTCCAATGTTTCTCTCATATCATCAAGTACAATATAATTGTAGCTATTTTTTCTTTCTTTCAAGGTCAAAGCATTCCTCATGGCATAACATCTACCATCATTTGTTTGATCTAAAAAAATGGTTCTCGAACCTGGTAGGATTATAGACCAATTAGTTTATGTACTTTTTTATTGGAATAATATCCAAAATCATAAATACAAGGTTGTCTAAGGTTCTTCATAAGATTCTCGCGAATTAACAATGTGGTTTTGTTTAGGTTTGTAACATTCACGATAACATTATTTTAGTTAAAGAGTTAATATTGTATCTAAAATACGTAAAAGAAGACAACATCATGAAATAGTTTGGCTTTTGAAATGCTTTCTTGGACAATATTCAGAGTATTATTTCTGGTTAATTCTTCTATATCTTAGTCAATGGTGATGAGCCCGAAAATTTTCACCACTCACTGTAGAAACCGGACAGGGGAAATTCGGACAAAAGCCACCCACTAAACCATCCGAACTGGACAAAAGTATTAAAAGCTAATCACCTTTTGACTAAGCTAATTGCTAATCTGCTTAATAAACTAATGGGTTTTTGAACTCGACTTGGTTTCATAAGTTTGACCCGAAAGCCCATATGGCCCATAATTAAGGGTATAAATACCCAACCACTTTCATTAATGAGGGTAATGAACATTTAATACAACCAGGCAGCTTAAATCTCTCATTACAAAACACCCAAACATTAAATACCTTTGAAACACCACAAAACACTTGACCAAATTACCCTCAGTTGAAAATAATCACCACCAAATTGGCGACCACAGTGGGAGGAGAAGGTACTTGAATTTAGCATTCGAAACCATCAAGAAAAGCCAGTTCGGATGAATCTGGACGAGCAGGCAGTACCACCAACTTTGGCAGAAGTGGTGGGAGAAAATGATGAATACACGATTGAAGAGCGAGATAGATTGAAAGCTAAGATAGAAGCCTTGAGAGCTGCTAAAAGGGTGGAGATGGGCTTAAAAGAAAAATCAAAAGTGTCAGTCGTTCACCACACTGACAATCCAAGGGATCATGACCTATCAGCAAAAACCCATGTAAGTACTAAAAAGACTCATGCTAGCTCAAAGAAGTCTCACCGGTCTAAATCGGTGGAGAGCTCAGATTCATATTCATAATCTTCTAGTAGCTCCTCGAACGAAGATAGAGTTGAGGAGTCCCTGTCATCCAGCAGCGATGAAGACCGTTCTAAAAAGAAGCAGAAGTTGGTCAAAACATATTCAAGAAAGAGGGACATGCATGGAAGGTTGAAAAGGCATCTAGGAAAAGGGTCATCTCATGGTCACAGTCGTGGCCGGAGACATGTAGACCGATTTTTGATGGATCCTTTCGCCTTTCATGATGCACCAGGTATCTTTGCAACTCATAATGAAAATACTATGTTTAGTCGTGGCCGGAATTTGAGACAATCTCCATTGTCTTCCAAGATACTGTCCGGAAACCTTCCTAAGAGGTTTGACAGCACAAAGATGGAAAAATACGATGGGAGTAAAGATCCAGATAATCATCTAGAGCAATTCAAAAACTTTATGATGAATTTTGACGATGATGATAAGTTGCTTTGTAGAGCGTTCTCCCAGTATTTTACGGGGAGTGCTCTGAAGTGGTATAATAGTCTGCCACAGGGCTGCATCAGAAATTTTGATACTTTTTGGGCGGCCTTCCGGAGGCAGTTTGTTGGAAGTAAGGAAGTGAAGGGAAATTGAGACACTATTATCCATTGTGCCCAAGAACCAAATAAATCCTTAAAAGAATATATAAGTCATTCTGTGAACACCAAGAATGGATTAGCTGATTGCTTTGAACAAGTAGCAATAGTTTCTCTAAGGCAGGGTTTGAACCCTCGTAATTTGACTAATTCCGTAACCAGGAAGAAGGTCATGACGTGGGGCGGTTTACCGAATCAGGTGGGGAAACAAATCAATGTAGATGAAATGAACAATACCAGGGTGCATAGGCAGGTGAGATCGACCCCAGCTGCACCAAACCAGAACCATAATCAGTCCGGGTACAAGGCTAAGGAAGCCGGACAGGGTCCCAGCAGGGTCAAGGCTCAATCCCACCCAGCACCAGCTCAGAGTCAACAATCTAGAAATAAGCGAGGGCCTTGGGTTTAACCGGAGTGGTTTGCCGAGTTAAAAGAGAATGTGGCAACCATCTATGACAAAACAAAAGACGAAGTAAACTTCTAGAGGAGAAGTGTCATCTACCCACTTGCGCTGTGGCCGTTGCTTTAAATTTGGGCACAACCGAAGGACTTATGATATCACATTATGAGCTCCCCGTCGAAATCTTATTTTTCTTTCATTTGTTTTATTTAGTATGTATTAACTTGATTCCACTTGTTCTGTATCTTTCTCCCTTCATTCGCCCAAACGTTTTCAGTTGATACGCTTTTATAACATAGAATTTTTTATCTGATATGCTAGATCAGTTGAACTTTGCTTGAATCACGCTAGACGTTACTGTACTATGACGCTAGTAACCTTTGAACGTAGTACTTAACGCTAGATGTTAGTATTATATAACGCTAGATTAGTTGTGCCTGACCATCATCGCGCGAGATTATATTGTGCTATGGCGCTAGACGCGCTGCCGTTGTGCAAAGCATGCTAGAATTGCGTGCACTATGACAGATGTAACTATGCTATGGCGCGAGATGTAGCTATACTATGACGCTAGACATGATGCACTTGCCTCAGAAACCCGAGATGTTCGTCTGCTATCATGCTAGATTAGTTGCAATTGTACTTTCACGCGATGTATGTCTTACAAATCCTCTTAACGACGCGATATCAGTATTACAATATGAACGTAATACGCGCCAAATGACCCGACCAATGGTACCAAATAACGCTACGATGCAATATGAGTATGCAACCTTCTGATCATGGATTGGGTGATTAACATTATAGTGGAAATGTTACGCGATTCATTAAGAATACATACTGCAGGACACGTCACATGCCTTTTTATCTCTACTGTTTTATGTGATAAGTATTTTTACAATCCATCCGCGCGAATCATGTAGGCTTTACAACGCGTGACAGATGAATTTACATGCATCTCTACTGTACTTTGTTTTTCAACTGGAGGCTGTCACATACACTATTAAACTATCAAAACAGACAATCAAATCCATTCATAATTTTAACATTACAAAAAGAAGAAACGAAGACATACTTAATACATATGGATAACAAAGGGCCTACCCATGCCCAGATATTAAACCCTAATAAAAAACAACCAAATGTTATAGGGTTTACCAATTAAAGCACAAAGCACCACTATAGTTTGAAACAACAGAAGCATATTTTAATAATCTGAAGAGTTACCCTCCTCTTCAGTGTCCTCCTCATCCTCAGACTCCTCGTCTGTCTCTTCATCTTCCTCCTCTTTATCCTCCTCCGTTTCCTCCCCCAGTAAGAATCGTCTGATGAGTCCTTTGAAGACTTTCTAGGAGTTATCTTCCTCCTGGCTGTCTTCGTCTTCTTGTTCTTCAGTATCCTTCTTCGTTTGGGATACCAGTCGATGTCGGAATCCTCGTCCGGCCACGACAGGGAGTATTCAGAGTCATACTCAGTCGTAGGTGAAAGCGAGGGAGAGAAAGGATCTGACTCAGTGCCGGTAGAGTACTCGATGGTTGTCTCCCGCTTGTAGTCCGAGTACCTAGAACTCACGTCGGAAAACGTTCCGTCAGAACCTTGATTGCCGTAGGAGTCGTCTGAACCGCTCATGGTCGAGTTTTGCTTTTCTATAGAATATGAACAGTTTTTTGAAGTTTAGTAGTCTAATGGATAACCATGCAAGCAAACGCGAGACGCCTATTTATATTATTTTGAAAACAACGAGTACCCTAGTGAGCATTTAATGCACATGTAATGAGTGCTTTAGCTACCCAAGTCACATCCTTCATTAATAAACCCAATGCAATTAGTGAAAAGACATCCCATTGTCTTTTCACTAGCCATTAATTGTGACGCGATATAAATTTGAATTACTAACCAGCGCGTACTACTACCCAAGTATTTTACAACTCTCGTCTTATTGATTGATTATAATTAATTTTTATTTTAAGTTTATTATTATTTCATTTATGATTAACCATTGTCCATTAATTGTGACGCGATATAAATTTGAATTACTAACCAGCGCGTACTACTACCCAAGTATTTTACAACTCTCGTCTTATTGATTGATTATAATTAATTTTTATTTTAAGTTTATTATTATTTCATTTATGATTAACCAAATAATATATAGTTAAGTACATCATAAATAAATGAATATTTGAACTTGGTTAGCTGAAAAATTTAACTTGTTCCACTTTATTATTTAAATTAAATATATATAAATGTGTCCATTACCCCGCTGGTTGCGTTCTATAAGTTATAAACCCACGAATAACCCTAAACAAATACATGCGAGATGTTCAGTCCATGTAACGCTAGGTAGATGAAAATGGATACAACGCGATAGATTGACGGTGTATAACGCGAGGTAGCTGAATATCACGCGCGATGTATAATGCATGTTACACTAGATATATGAAAATTGACACAACGAGAGAGGTTCGTTTTGTATAACGCTAGATAGCTGAATAGCACGCGAGTTACTCATTTCATGTGACGCTAGATAGCTTAAAAAGGACACAACCCGAGAGGTTCATAGTAATTAACATCAGATGGCTGAATATAACGCGAGCTATTCAGTTTGTCTACCAGTCGATAGACGAAAATGGACAGAACGCGAGAGATTCATGGACACGCCGCTGGATCAGTTCAACTTGTCACTGTAATGCTAGATGTAATTCGCACGAAATCGACAACATGACGCGAGATATCCAATTTAAAGACTAATTTGTTCTTTGAATAAAGTTACATTTTTGACGTTGTGAAAAATAAAGCCTTAATTCAACAACCACGGTTATCATCTAACCGATGAACAATTAACAATAACATCTTCTCTCTCTGCGATCGATTCCTTTAGGTACATAATCATATCTCTTGATATCCAATCATTATCTTCCCACTCCCATAAGTTTGCTGCCTCTAAGCGCAAAGCTAGACAAAGATCAGAAACACGTAGCAAGGGTTTGGATTTCAGTTCGTTGTACCTCGCAGCGACTTCTTCTCGTGTGTGAATGTGTGGGGGGGGGGGGGGGGGGACAAATCCAAGCTTCCCATAGTCAAATTACATCATGCATAACACTTGATCGAAAAAACGTCGGCCGTTTCATCCGAGCTTGTTGTCTTCACGTACTTCACGGCTTGAAGCAAGTGCTAGTCTTCATCGACGCACCAACTCATACTTA
Organism: Limnanthes douglasii subsp. nivea; assembly: GCA_036936605.1. Lineage (NCBI taxonomy): Eukaryota > Viridiplantae > Streptophyta > Magnoliopsida > Brassicales > Limnanthaceae > Limnanthes > Limnanthes douglasii. Next base: position 137,318,465 of record JAUPFV010000002.1, on the reverse strand, counting down.
TTTCCTATTTGGAGTGTGTTAATAATTTCAGTGTATACTATATGTAGTTTTGTGGAGGTCTATATAAGGGCGAAATACTTGGTGGGTAACTAGGCGGGTAATATTTAGTAGGTCAATTTCTGGCGGGACAATATCATTTACTAATTAATTTTTTCGGGCGTTGAATATATAGTTCATCACGCGTATTAGGTAATGAACAAGTTGTTAGTATTATATGACGCTAGACGTTATTATACAATGATGCTAGACGCTTTTTACATGAGTACTTAACGCGAGCTAACATGACACTAGATTAGTTGTGCCTGGCCATCATCGCGCGCGCTGCTCTCGTGTATGACGCTAGACACGTTTCACTTTCATATAGTGCGCGAGATACTATTGTGATATGATGCTAGATGCAGTGAATACTTGGTGGGTAACTAGGCAGGTAATATTTAGTAGGTGAGTTTCTGGGGGGACAATATCATTAACTAAATCATTTCTGGCGGGAGTTGAATATATAGTTAATTACGCTTATTAGGAAATGAGCAAGCATTTGTACATCGCGTCATGACACATAAACGAATATTTGATACTGGTGTGGATAATTATGGCCTCAGGGTAGGCTTGTAATTTGGTTGGAGTTTTATAGTAGTATGTGGGTGCTATATGTTTGGAGTAGAGAGTAGAGAGATAATTAAGCTGGCTGGTAGTAGTTAATTCTCCTTTTTTACACTTAATGCAGGTGGTTGGGTATTTATACCCTAATGTTTGGGCCCTTATGGGCTTTCGGGTCATGTTTAATGGACACGGGTCATGTTTAAAGACCCATGAGCTCTAAGGAGGAGAGCAAGTAGCTTAGTCAAGAAGTGTTTAGGTTTTTTAGTACTTTTGTCATAGTTCGAACAGTCCTATGGCCTGAGTGTTCGAAGTGATCTGTCCGGTCCGGAGGCCTTGGACCAATCTGTCCTTGTCCGGGGAGCATGCAGAATTCGGACTCATCAGGAGCCCCTTTTTTAGGTGTTTGTGCAAATACTCTTGTCAAAGACCTGAAAAACAGTCCGACATTAGGGGTAGTTTTAATCCGGACAGGTCTGTCAATTTGGGCTATGTGTTTATCCGGACAGATAAAGCTTCACGAATTCAAAACGGTTTTTGCCAGAGTTCGTGGGACACGTGTCACTCTCTGATTGGTTGCTTCAGCCGTTTTTTCACCTTGAATTTCGAACCCACCTTCTTCGAAAAGCAACCTCTTAATTAAAGGTGGTGACATCAGCGCCATCTTTTAATCATTGCCAATCTTTTCGAATTATCCTAGGAATCAACTTCCTTTTTCAGATTTACTATAAATACAAACTCATTTTCTACTGTTTTACCATCTCTTTCACATTTACTCTACAAAATTTTCCAAAGCTCTCTCTCTCTCTAAAACAAAAACTTTGTTCGATAGTTTATGTTTACAGCGAGGAACGCTCTTGTTAAAGGCGGGTGGCTCAACCTTTCTGAGTTAGAGCAGGCTCAAAAAGTCGAAAGAGAAAGACGAATTGCGGCAGGGTTACCCACTTCGCCTGTTGACAGACCAATCACCTCTGCTACAGAGTCATATCGAGGCTCTTCTTCTTCCAAAGGCACTAAGCCTAGAAAGTTATTCCAAACTAACCTCTCTCCTATCATCTCTGGTTCTTCGGTCCAAGAATCGGAACCTGCTGTCGAGCCAGGAGTTACAGCCACTAGCCTAAAAAAACCCTCACCCTTCATAGCAATGGGGTCGGATGCGGAGCACTCTCCTGAGAAGCTAGTTGATAGGAGGAAAGGCCGGTTAGTTAGAGGCCAAGGGTCCAAAAACACTCCCTCAAAGTCGGGGGCAAAAGACAGCAGCACCGGGTCAGAGGTGCCTATTAGAGCCCCCAGGGATAGACTGTCCAGTCCGGAGGGCACAAGCTCAAGACTCCAAAAAGATACACCTGCTCCAGAAACTCTACCGGAGGCCAGAAGCCAACAGAACACAGAGGCCCAGCAGTCCGGAGACAAGGCTAAGTCAAACTTGAACCCTCCCCCCACTACAACTGCTGAAATCCCTTCTACAATTATGGAGGAAGTGATGGAGGACTCTGTTGAAGAGTACCCATTTGAGTTTGAGCCCTCCGGTCAAACCAGTAAAGAGATAGTTGCCAAGAAGGACAAAGGCAAAGAGAAGCTGTATTTGAGGCATCCGGATCTGCCGGAGAGCCTTGAAGGAAGAGTGGGGCCTTGTTTCCACAAGGTCAGCGTTAATTACCTCCTCTCCTTACAAAAAATCAACTACGCATTCATCCACACTGCCGAGCTGGGCAGGATGCGTACGAAGTGGGGCATACCAGAAAATGTAAAGATCAGGATTCCTGTACACCCAGAGACTCCTATGGATTGCGAGTTAAGCGAAATGGTCATGTTCATGGAGCTATTCAACTGGGGGCTCAGGTTCCCATTGGATCCAGAGATTGTCAGATACTTCCATCTGATAAAACTCTGTCCGAGCCAGCTGAGCCCCAACGCTTGGTATACCGTCATGTCATGCATCATGGCATCAAGGCTTTACGGGATCCCTCTGTCGATGGAGGAATTTGCTGCAGTGGCCAGCCTTTGTAGAAACCACCACATCCCCTTTTACCACTTTAACATGGGGGATGACTTCAAGGCTGTGGATGATCTGTTGGAGGCAGAGAGAAAAAGAAGGACCCAGTTCCTGTTCGTTAGTGGCGCTTGGGAGAACGGCAAGAAGATCAAATCCGGAGAGAACCCAAGCCTCCTCAGAAGCAGGTGGAGGAGTGACCGTAAGCATTCTGCCTTAAGCTTTTGTCTCTTTCTCTTTTTAGACTTAATTTATACTGACTGGTCTTACTTTTGTCTTAGCAGAACTGCCGAAGGAATTTTGTGACTACCTAAAAGCCGGGCAGGTTACTTGTGGCAAGATTAATGCCTGGGCTGCCGAGAGATGGGGGAACCGATTCTATGCTGCTTTTACCAGTGGCAATTTGGCAAGGTCTCACCTGTGGAATACCACGGGTCGGAGAGACTTGAATTGGAAGGAGCTCACCACTCAGCCTCCTCCGGACGTTGTGCTTAAGAGGACCCATGGAGTCTCCAGTGCATCCTCATCCGATGATGAAGAGAAAACCGGAGAGAGCCCAGAAGAGGAGGAATATGATCCCAAGGGAATGAAGAAGGTAGATGAAGCTGAGCCATCTTCAAAGGCTCAACCTAGACTTATGATTTATTTTTTACTTTTTAGACTAAAATCCTTGGAAGGCCAAGGCATTTTTTTTTGTAATGGTGTCCGGTATCTGACTGGATAGGTTTTTTGTTCTACTCTGACCATTCAAAAGTCCTTGGAAGGCCAAGGCACTTTAAGTTATTTCGATGAATGTTTCTATTTTGCACAAATCTCATCTTCTTTCATTGTTTGTTCCAATTTTGATGGCTAGAGTTTAAATAGCCTTTAATTATTTCATAGTGAGAGTGTTTAAGTTCTCCGGCTAGAGTTTAAATAGCCCTTAGTTATTTCAATCCGGATAGTGTGACAAAGAACAAAATTTAAAACACTTGGAAATTTTTTAAGAAGGCATCAAATTTCATTCAAAGGCCCGGACACCTCATTAAAACCTCCCTGTGCCACCAGGGAGGAAAGAGTATGCCCCCAAATATTTACATGGATGTTTAAACAAGTAAATATTTACACAAATGCTATTCCAAGTACATCCGGAGATGCTCGATATTCCAAGGATGAGTTAAAACTCTTCCATATTTGTCTTCCAACCAATATGTTCCAGGTTTAATTCTCTCGACAACCATATACGGACCCTCCCAAGTTGGGGCCAGCTTTCCGAACAGCTTTTCTTTAGTGTGTAAGAAGAATTTCCTTAATACCTTGTCCCCCGGTTGGAAATCTCTTCTTTTAACTCTGAAAGCAAACCTGCTTCTCATCAAAACCTGATAGTGTGCAACTCTAAGGTGAGCTTTAACTCGTCTTTCTTCTATCAAATCAAGTTGATTTCTGATTGCCACCTCATTAGCGTGTTCGGAGAAGTTGTGAACACGAAATGAGGGGAGAGTTGCTTCTATGGGAGCTACTGCATCCATCCCATAGACCAAGGCAAGGGTGACTCTTGTGTTGCAGCCCCAGGTGTTGTCCGGTAGGCCCACAAGACCTCTTGTAGATAACTAGGCCACTTCCCAGCAGCCCCTTCCAAATTCTTCTTTAAACCGGACAGTATAGTTCTATTAGCCACTTCAACTTGCCCATTTGCTTGTGGGTGGAAAGGTGAAGAAAAACAATGTTGTATACCCCTTGAGGCACATAAACTTTCCATTTCCCTATTGTCGAACTGTGGCCCATTGTCTGTTGTTATCTTTTGTGGGACACCAAATCTGCAACAGATGTTGGATATAATGAATTTTATAACAGTTTTTGATGTTGTTCCTGCTAGAGGGGCTGCTTCAACCCACTTTGGAAAGTAGTCTATGGCCACAATTATAGTTTTGCGTCCTCCGGACGCCACAGGGAGAGGCCCTACTAAATCCAACCCCCATCGAGCAAAAGGAATAGGCTTAGAAATTGACTCTAAAGGAATGGCTGGGACATGAATTTCATTGATGTACCTCTGGCATGGGTCACACCTTCTTACCAATTCCTTAGCATCTTTCATAATAGATGGCCAATAGTAACCGGACAGTAAAACTCTTCTTGTTAAAGCTCTGAACCCACAATGGGCTGATCCCTCACCATCATGCAATTTGGAGAGGACTACTTGAGACTCTTCATCCCCCAAACAGCGCAGGAGAGGTTTATTATAAGATTTTTTATACAACACTTCTCTCAATATGATGAAACCACGAGCCTTGTGTTTCAATGTTCCGGCTAGTGATTTATCCGGAGGCACGACACCATCGGAGAGATATTGCAGGAGAGGAAACCTCCAGTCTTGAGGTTGTTTCACTTGCACTTCAAAAATTTCCTCTTCTTTACCCTTACTGAGTTGAATGGAGGGGCTTTCCAGCACATGGATCCATGGATATGACTCCGTATATGCTATGGTTGCTAATGAGTCTGCTAGCTCATTTTCTGCCCGAGGAATGTGCTCATAAATAACACTTTTAAACTTGAGTGCTTCATTCTTAAGGAGGAGTAAATATTTCACAAGCTGCTCCTTCTTAGCCTCAGATTGGCCTTGGGCATGGTGGATAAGAAGTAGGGAGTCACTTAGTAGCTTGACCATCTTAGCCCCACAGATGTAGGCTAACTTTAAACCAGCTATAGCTGCTTCATATTCGGACTCATTATTAGATGCCCTGAAAGCAAAACAAATAGCATGGTACATTTTGTCTCCATATGGGGAAGTTAGACACACTCCTGCACCACATCCCATAGTGCTAGATCCACCATCTGTTCGGACGACCCATACATTTTTATCTTTTATGTCAGTAGTTTGCTCCGAATCCCTGTCGGAGTGAAATTCAACCAAAAAATCAGCCACAGCTTGGGCCTTGACTGCTGTTCGAGGAGCAAAATCTATGTCGAAGTCCCCCAACTCTACTGACCACTTAGTCATCCTGCTCGAATTGTCCGCCTTTTGGAGGACATTCTTCAGGGGAAAAGAAGTCCGGACGATGATGTGATGAGCCTGGAAATAAGGCCTCATCTTCCTGGCAGCTATCACACGGGCTAATGCTAATTTTTCAAGTTTCAAGTAACGCCTTTCTGCATCTATCAAGCTTTTGCTGATGTAGTACACAGGATGGGGATGACCATCGACCTCCCTTACCAACACAGCACTGATGGCACAACTCGAAACTGCCAAATATACGAAGAGTGTCTCCCCATCAACTGGTTTAAACAAAGTTTTGGGGGAGGACAGGTGCTTCTTGATCTCATTGAAAGCTTCATCACACTGTGAGGTCCAATTGAATCCCTTTGCACCCTTCAAGGTTTGAAAGAAAGGGGCACACATGTCCAAAGACCTTGAAATAAATCTGTTTAAGGCAGCTAATCTCCCCGTTAACCGTTGTACTTCTTTAATGTTTCGAGGAGGTTCCATCTGAAATAGGGCATTAAGCTGGTCCGGGTCGGGTTGTATTCCATGCTCACTTATAATATAACCCAGAAACTTCCCGGACTGCACTCCGAACACACACTTTTCTGGGTTTAATTTCAAATTCACTTTTACCAAGTTGAAAAAAGTTTCTTGGAGATCGGACAAGTGCAACTGCTCATCCACACTCTTCACCATCATGTCATCAATGTACACTTCCATATTTCTTCCAATCTGATCAGCAAATGCCTTGTTGACTAATCTCTGATAAGTAGCCCCAACATTTTTCAAACCAAATGGCATTAACTTGTAGCAATGAAGACCTCTGTCAGTGACAAATGTGGTATGCTCATGATCCTTTGGATCTACTTGAATCTGATTGTATCCGGAGAAGGCATCCATAAAGGAAAGCAGCTTGTTCCCAGAGGTGGAGTCCACTAATTGATCAATCCGGGGGACTGGATACAAATCTTTTGGGCAAGCTCTATTGAGATCTGTGAAGTCAATGCACATGCGCCACTTGCCATTTTTCTTTTTTACCAGAAACGGATTGGCAGTCCACAAAGGATATTGAGACTCCTTGATGTGCCCCATCTTTGTGAGCCTGTCAACCTCTTGCACAATGACATCAGCCTTCTCCTTAGAAAAAGCTCTTCTCTTTTGAACCACTGGTGCTACGTCTCTTCGGACGGATATGTGATGTGATATCACTTCTGATGGAACCCCAGTAGCATTGCACCAAGCAAAAACGTGCTGATGGTTCTTCAAAAACTTTAACATTTCATCTTTCAAAACGGGTGACATCTTAGACCCTATCTTGACACTTTTTCCTTCTTCCAGACAGTGTGTTTCTACCTCTTCGACCGGTATCAATACTCTAGGGGTCTCTCTGGGGTCATCAATTTCACCCTCACCCCCAGAAAGGCCCTCATATTGCTATTGTTCGTTAATACGGACTGCCCCCAGCGTTCAAGGAGCCAGGGCGATAGCATAACATTCTCTTGCAATCTTTTGGCTGCTCCGGACAACTCCAACCTGTCCTTGAACAACATATTTCAAGCACTGGTGGACTGTTGAAGCCACTGCATGCATCCTAGAGAGCCAAGACCTCCCTAGAATGGAATTATAGCAAGTGGGACAATCCACCACAATAAAGAGTATTCTAACCATTTTCTTGAACGGGCCTTTGCCCAATAGAACTTCCTCTTCGAACTCCCCGATCACATCCGCTGAGCTTCCTGTACAGCCCACAATTGATCTGTCCGAACTCTGAATTACAACTGGATTTTTCATTCTCTTGTATGTGGTTAAGAAAAGGATATTGGCTGAGCTTCCAGTATCCACCAGAATTCGTCTTATGTCGTTGCCCCCTATAGATGCTCCTATGACAACAACATCCTCATGAGGGCCAGCAATGTCTCTTAAATCATCTTCATAAAAAACAATGAAGGGGAATGAGTTTTGTGACTGATAGGAAGTCATGCCTCCTTCTAGCTGGGAGGCTAAAGTATGCACGTGCCTCTTCCTCGAAGAAGCAGTAGGAGCTGTCATAGTGTCCCCTATGAAAATTGTAAGTGACTCAAAAAACTTAATGAATCCGGAGAACGATCTAGAACATTCCTCAATTGTACCCACTCTGTTTCGAGTTGGATCAGGATCCAAGTACTCAGATTCCACGTCAAACCTTTCAATTATAACCATGGCTCCCTCCGGAGCAGCATTACTTGGACCAACCCGGTGAGTGTTGTCAGGCCTGTTACCTCCTCTTCTTTTCACGTAAGCCCCCAGCTTCCCCTCTCAATCAAGTTATGAACTTCTTGTTTCAATGCTATGCAGTCATCAGTGGTATGACCAATATCGTTGTGATACTGGCAAAAAGAGTTATTACGATACTCTCTGGGAGACTGCAATGTGGCTGGTCTCCGATAATGCACCTCTTCCTTTGTTTTATCAAATATGATGGCCACACTTTCTTTCAATTCTGCGAACCACTCCGGTTGGACCTATGGCCCTCTCTTGTTTCTGGATTGCTGACTTTGAGCAGTAGCAGCTGGCTGAGACTGAGCTTTTGCCCTACCATGCCCCTGTCCGGTCTCTCTTGCTTTGTTCCCGGACTGATTTTGATTGGGATTTGGTGCCACCGGGGTAGACCTCACCTGCCTGTGCACCCTGGTTTTCTTTGTTTCATCAACGTTTATTTGTTTTCCAACCTGATTCAGCAACCCTCCCCAGGTTATGACCTTCTTTCTGGTCACTGAATCACCTAGATTGCCTGGGTTCAAACCCTGTCTTAGGGATGCTATTGCTACCTGTTCGAAGCAATCAGCCAACCCATTCTTGGTGTTCACAAAACGGCTTATATATTCTTTCAAGGACTCATTTGGTTCCTGGGCACAATGGATAATTGTGTCTCCATTGCCCTTTAGCTCTTTACTCCCTACAAACTGCCTTCGAAAGGCTACCCAAAAAGTATCGAAGTCTTTAATACAACCCTGAGGCAGGCTGTTGTACCATTTTAGAGCACTCCCCGTAAATGATTGGGAGAATGCCCTACAAAGTAGTTTATCATCGTCGTCAAAGTTCATCATGAAGTTTTTAAATTGTTCCAGATGGTTGTCTGGATCAGTACTGTCATCGTACTTCTCTATTTTGGTGCTGTCAAACCTCTTTGGGAGGTTCCCGGACAAAATTTTAGAAGACAATGGAGATTGCCTCCAATTCCTTCCACGACGGAACACAATATCCTCACTGGGAGTTGCAAAGATACCTGGTTCATCGTGAAAGGCGAAGGGATCCATCAGCATCCGGTCCACATGCCTCCGGCTGTGAGATGATCATTTACCAATATTCTTCTTCATCCTTCCATGTCTATCCCTTTTCCTTGAATATTTTTTGATCTGCTTTTGCTTCTTTCTAGTTCGACCCTCATCGCTGCTAGAGGATAAGGATTTTTCAACTCTCTCACTGTCCGAAGAGCTATAAGGAGATTCTGAGCTTGAGTCAGAACTCTCTACTGTCTTAGACCGGTGAGACTTTTTGGAGCTGGCATGAGTCTTTTTGGTGCTCACACGAGTCTTTGAAGACTCATGCTCTCTGGGGTTATCGGTGTGATGGGCAATTGACGCTTTAGACTTTTCTTCCATGCCCATCTTAGCTTTTTCGGCCCTTAGAGCTTCTATTTCACCCTTTAGCCTATCACGCTCTTCGATAGTGTACTCATCGTTCTCTCCCACCACTTCGAGCAGAGCTGGTGGTACTTCTGGTTTGTCCGGATTCATTCAGACAGATTTTCTTAGCTGGTTTTGAATGTTTGATTCAGGCACCTTCGTGCTCCCACTGTGGTCGCCAATTTGGTGTGGATAATTATTGCCTGAGGGTAGGCTTGTAATTTGGTTGGAGTTTTATAGTAGTATGTGGGTGTTATATGTTTGGAGTAGAGAGTAGAGAGATAATTAAGCTGGCTGGTAGTAGTTAATTCTCCTTTTTTACACTTAATGCAGGTGGTTGGGTATTTATACCCTAATGTTTGGGCCCTTATGGGCTTTCGGGTCATGTTTAATGGACCCGGGTCATGTTTAATGGACCCGGGTCATGTTCAAAGACCCATGAGCTCTAAGGAGGAGAGCAAGTAGCTTAGTCAAGAAGTGTTTAGGTTTTTTAGTACTTTTTTCATAGTTCGAACAGTCCTATTGCCTGAGTGTTCGAAGTGATCTGTCCGGTCTGGAGGCCTTGGACCGATTTGTCCTTGTCCGGGGAGCATGCAGAATTAGGACTCATCAGAATTAGCAAAGAGTTGACAAGTATCACAACCTCGAACTAAGACATTAGCATCATTCATAATTGACGGCCAATAATAACTTACGATTTTGAACAGTAAATCATCCCTCGACTATCGCGTTTGGTGGCAGATAGTCCCTTGATTTTCAAATGTCCATTGACTGTCCCCAGACTATCGCGTTTGGATAAATTTAGTCTACCAGTTCCTCTGATCCATGAGAGGCTGTCACCTATCACCATAGTCCCTAGATTTTTGTATCGTCACTAGTCCCTTGAGTTTAGTTATCCGTAATATTCTACATTTTGGGTTTGACCTAAACTCAAGGGACTAGTGGTGATACAAAAATATGAGGATTATGGTGACAGGTGGCAGCCTCTCATGGATCAGAGGATCTGGTGGACTAACTTTATCCAAACGCGATAGTCCATGGACTGTCAACGGACATTTAGAAGTCAATGGACTATCTGCAACCAAATGCGATAGTCGATGGATAATGTATTGTTCAATGCCAATAACTTACTAACAAAACCCGAGGCATCAAAGACTTGAAACCACAGTGAGATGTACCTTCACCATCACGTAACTCAGATAAAATCTCTTGAGATTCTTGTTTACACAAACAACGCAACAATGGTCTACTTAAATATGTTTTGTATAAAACTCCATCCAATACAACATAACCATGGGCCTTATACCTTAATGTTTTAGCCAACTGTGCATCTTGAGGTAACTTACCTCTTAGTAAAAAATTAAGGATATCAGATCTCCAATCACTTCGAATTATGTCTAGAGTAACAAATATTTCCTTAGCATATTTACATTGTTCTGAACATGTTAAAATCCAAGGACTCTTGTGGAAATATCCATGGATATTCTTGAGTATAAGTAGTTGTTTCCAAAGATTCACCAACCGTATGATCTCCTAGGTTAATATGATCTACAATCACTTTGTCAAACAAAAGAGTCAAATTTCGAAGCTCGTGTAGATACAAAATTAATTGATCTTTCTTGGCCTCAGATGTACCTGCCATATGATTTTCCACTAGCTGTGAATCTATTTCAAAACGAACTGATGTGCTCCACAAATATTTACAAGCCTTAAACCAGCTAATGCAGCCTCATACTCAACCGAATAGCTTGATACATTGCCTCCCCAGAAGGAGAAACTAGTTGAACCCCTGTACCACATCCCAATATGTTAGAACCACCATATGTTCAAACAACCCACATCGAAATTTCTGGAAAGACCTTATTATTTTTCTTCTCCTCTAATCGACTCGAATGAAATTCGACCATAAAGTTAGCTAAAGCTTGAGATTTAATAGTTGTTCGAGGAGTAAAAATGATGTCAAAATCTCCCAATTCTACTAACCATTTGGTTATCCTACCATAAATATTTGGTCGTTGTAACACGTTCTTTAGTAGAAAAAAACGTTTGAACCACAATGGTATGAGCTTAAAAATAAGGGCACATTTTCCTAGCAGCCACAATTAAAGTCAAAGCCAATTTTTCAAGTTTTAAATACTTTTTCTCTGATGCAAGAAAATTTTTACTAACATAATAGAATGGCTTTGAAAGTCCTTTATTTTCGCATATCAAAACAGCATTTACAGCAAAATCAGACACTATTATATATAAAAACAGTTGATCTCCAATTCAAGGCTTAGACAAAATCTCTGGTGACAATAGATGTTCTTTAATTTTTTTAAAAGTTGCTTCATAGTCTTGTGTGCATTCAAACTCTTTAGGTCTTCATAATAGTTAGAAAAAAGTAAAATATTTGTCAAAAAACCTTGAAATAAATCGATTAAGGGAAGTTAACCTTCCTGTTAAGACTTACACCTCCTTTATAGTTCGAAGTGATGTCATCAAAACTAAAGCCTTCAGTTGTTTAGGATCTTCTTTTATCCCTTTTTCACTAATGATAAACCCTAAAAATTTCCCTGATCGGACACCAAAATGACATTTTTCAGGATTCAGCTTCAAACGAATGGCCTTCGAATTTTAAAAGTTCTTCTCTAAATATTTGAGGTGTTCAATATCTCTGGAGCTTTTAACCAACATATCACCAATGTATACCTCCATATTCCTTCCAATCTGAGAAGAAAAAACCTTATTTCCAACCTTTGATATGTCGCTCCAGTATTATTCAACCCAAATGCCATGACCTTATAACAATCTAGTCCTCAATCAGTGATGAATGTAGTATTTTCTTGATCTTTGGGCTCTATTTGGATCTAAGTATATCCAGCAAAGAAATCCATAAAAGTGAGAATTTTATTCCATGAAGTAGAATCAACTAGCTGATCTATTCGAGGGGCCGGGAATGGGTCTTTAGAGCATGCCCGATTTAAATCTATGAAGTCAACACACATTCGCCACTTTCGTTCTTCTTTTTTACTAACACCGGATTTGCAGTCCATAAATGATATTGTGCCTCCCTAATATGTCTGAACCTAGAGAGACAATCCACCTCTTGAACAATAACTTCTGGTTTTTCCACATAAAAGGCTCGTCTCGTCTCAATAACAGTTTTACCTTCGAAGTTATAGCTAGGCTATGATATATTATTTTCAGATTGAACTCCTCTCATACCCTCTGTTTTCCAAACGAATAAATCTAAATCATCAAACAAAAATTATAACTACTGATTACGCAAAGTAGAAGATAATAATGTTCATATTCGTATAGTCTTCCCATCATAAAAATTATGTTCTTCAATATCTTCACTCATTGTTAAAGAACCCAGGGTTTCTCTCAGATCATCTATTCCTTATTCAACCGAGGTTAACTCCCTTGGTTGTTATTCAGCCAATCTGATCCTCAAAATTAGAACCTCGAACCCTGAGTGTTGTTGCATAACATTCCCTTGCCACTTTTTGGTCACTTTGAACCACACCTACACGATCTCCATTGACATATTTCAAATATTGATGAACAGTAGATACAACAACATACATTCTTAAAAGCTAAGATCTCCCGAAAATAACATTGTATATAGTTGGAAATTCAACCACCATGAACAAGACTTGAACTTTATTTTTCAACGGGCCTTTCCCCAAACACACTTCACCTTCGAATTCCCCAATCACTTGAGTTGTTACCCTTGTAAACCCAATTATAGTATGATTAGACATACAAATTTGAGGCTTATTATGCATCCTATCATATGTTGACTTGAATAACACATTTGCAGAACTCCCTCACTCTATCAGAACATGTCAAATTTCAACTTCAGATATTTCTTCCCTTATAACCACTGTATCCTTATGAGGGCCAGTTATTGCCCTCAAATTATCCTCATCAAACAAAATGAAACGAGCATCATGTTTGCCATATAAATGAGTAGACATCATTCTATTATACTTGAGTTGCTAAACTGACCGCGTGCTTTTTCTTGGAACTATTGGTATTACCAAACATAGAATCTCTCTCAAAGATTGCTAAAGATTCAAAAAAATTAAATAAACTTGGAACCCGTGGTTTCTCTACTGGCTCATCCACAGCCATCAAGATTAACCCATCTGGATTTGTGTCCAAATATTCTGATACTGCATCAAAATCATCACATTTATAATCTAAAATCATCAATGATCTTCTTGCTTCGAATTTGGATTAACAGTTTGTTGTGTCGATGAGCTTAGAGTTTTTGTTTCACTATTTTTCCCTTTGAAAAAAGTTGTTGATTTACTCACATATGCTTCGAACCCGTGGTTGCTTTACTGGCTCATCCACAACCATCAAAATTACCCGATCTAGATTTGTGTCCAAATATTTCGATAATCCATCAAAATTATCACATTTATAATCTAAAAATATCAATGATCTTTCTTACTTCGAATTTGGATTAGCAGTTTGTTGTGTCGATGAGCTTAGAGTTTTTGTTTCACTACTTTGCCCTTTTAAAAAAGTTCTTGATTTACCATTCTCTATTAAAACCTGTATCGCATTCTTTAAAGTTATACAATATGTGGTATCATGCCCAATATCATTATAATACTTGCAGAATTTGATATTATGTTCTTCTTTGGGTCTATTTATTGGAGCTAGTGTTTTTAAAATTCACACGACCTTTGGATTTCTTGTAAATTGCAGCAACATTCTCGATCTAGTCAACATAATACTCTAGCCTTATCCATTTATTTGACCTTAGACTGAAATGTTGATTGTTTGTTGTTACTTAAAAAGAATCCTCTCTTGTTCGATGAGGTAGATTGTTATTTGTCCTCGGACAAGGAGGTGCGTGATAGCTTGGATTAGCATATCATTGCCCCGATTTTTTTGTACAGAGTCATGTTCACCTTAACTTTGGTGGACTCCTCTACTTTAATATGATCTTACACTTGAGCCATTAATGCCCCAAAAATTAATGCTTTCTTAGTAATAACCCTTGTCGAAATGCAGCCATAGCAACCAGCTCTTCACAATGATCCAATCCTGCTTTTGTTAACAAAAGACGCTTTGTATAGTCCTACAATTTCTCGCCTACAGCTTGCTTGCTTCCCACAAATTATCGACAGAAATCTGTGTAAAAATCTATAAAGTTGGTAATAGATCCCATCAGAATTCTAATATAACACTTCAATTCAGTGCCCTTGAAGTTCTAAGAAAAATCTCTGCATACCAGCATGTCATCATCTTCGAATTTCATCATGTAAATCTTGAATTGTTCAATGTGATCATCATGATCCTGCATCCCATCAATTTTTTTTACCTTAGAGATATCAAAACCCTTAGGAAGAGTAATGAACCTTATCTCAGCTGTTAAATGATAATTTTTTCAGTCTACCACTTGTACATACTAGCCATCTCCTCATGTTCCATAACAACATACAAATTCTGATATGCTACACCTGTGTATTTGTTAGATGCATTTCCTTCATACTATTCAGTTTACGTCAAATAATGAGGCAAATTGTCTTTTTTTTGTTTATATTCATTACACGATTTTCGAGGCTACCTCTTTTTCTTAGATGATCGTTTCTCAGATTTTGAGCTATGAAATTCAGCATCATTAGATGTAATATACATGTGTTTATTTTGTTTTTTGTTTTTGCGTAGTACGATGTTCTTTGTCAGACTCAAAATGTGTTTTCTTCCGATCGCTTCGAATCTGATGAACTGTATATGATCGATCACATTGATTTTCCAATTCATATTTCTCTTTAACTTGTCGTACCTCATATTTTAGCCTACATGACTGAATATGGTGTTCTCTTTTAACATACTTGTCATTCATTGTTGTTATTTTCTCCAGCAACTAATTCATCTGAAATTCAATGTTTGAGTGACCTTATTGAACTGGAATTTGATCATCTTCTTTACTTTCTTCCTTACCTAAATCAGATATCAAAGTTTCAAATGCTTGTCGAACCGTTGGATCATCTTCGTTTCATGGTTCTATATCGATCTAGAGCGATATAACTGCGCAAGGATTCTATAATTTATGGTTTTTTATGTGAAACAAAGGTACTAATCGAATAGAACTCTCACCATGGTCGTCAATTTGTTAAATGTGAATCGTGTTTCTTGAGAGAGAAAGTAAAAAAAGAAGTTTAATTGTATAGAGAGAAGGTACGAGGAAAAGAGTAGTATCAGTCTAATGAAAATTTGTCATCATGTATTAATCGCCTTAGCCTTTATTTATAAGGATGTTGACTTCTGTAACTGATTATGTTACATATTGCATTGCAACCCCTCATATTTACAAGTAGTCTAAATATCATCTAGCAACTATACAATTTATCATATATAACCTTAGTTTTATTATATCTAGGCCCCAACCTTTCATATCTTTATCAGATATTATCCTGTAAAAAAAAATATAATTTTACCATCAAAATATCAGCATTGTGAAAACTCATAATATATCAGTTCTTTATTTGTTTCTTGTAAAATAGCTTGGGAGGTTTGGTCATTCTTTTCTAGCATATTGAATATCATATTTGAGAGGTATATTATCATTGTCTATGTAATTGAAACATGGTAATAGTTTATAGAAAAAGAAGTTCCTCTAGGAGAATTGTTCTTTCTATTATATTTTGGTCTCTTTGGAAATTGAGGAACAAGGTCATGTATTACAATGAAAGTATATCTGCTAGTCATATAATCTGTCAAATAAAACATATTATAGGTTGCTAGGAAAAGTATTATGCTTAGCTGGAAACCTTCCTCTATTAACAGGTTTAAGCTTAACATAGATGGGTCTTGTGATATCAATGGTGAGGCTAGTGGTGGTGGTATCATTATGAATATCTATGGGGATCCTATAGCAGGTTTTGGTAGGCTTTATGGTAAATTAAATCATATACTAGAGGAGGGAATGGAGTTATTGGTTGTCTTGTTAATGTGTAAGAATTTAAACATAGATAACCTTGAAACGGAAATTGGTTCTCAAGTTTTAGTTAAAACGACAGGTAAAGGTAAACCTACTTGATTAATAGATCATGAAGTGATTAAGTTTTTAGCACATTAGTTCAGTTCGGATAGTTCAGTGGTTGGGCTTTGTCCGAATTACCCCTGTTCGGTCCCCATAGTGAGCAATAAATTCCAGACTCATCAAGTTTAGTCAAGATATAACTTTAGGAGTTCAAGATTCCACGAGATCCTCAGAGGATTTCCTTCTTGGTCAACTAACCGACACGTTCCTTGCTTAATCATTTCTTAGAGAGTGTATGATCCTTCCTAATTTGGAGCAAAATTTTCAAACTTTTGATCTTTAGTGTGCATAAATACCTTTCTTAAAAGTTTATCCTCCGTTTGGAAGTCTTGTCTTCGTATTTTAGATGCATACTTACTCCTCATTAAATAATGGTAATGCATTGTTCTTAGATGATTTTTAATTCTCTTTTCTTTGACCAAATCTAACTGAGTCCTTATTGCAACTTTATTTTCCTCTTCGCAATAATTTTGAACCCTGAAAAAAGGAAGAGTGTCATGTATTAGTGCGATTGTATCCATTCCATAGACCAAGTAAAAATGAGGTTCTCGTGTGGCAGTATGTGGAGTAGTTCAGTAGCTCATATCACTTCTGGTAGGTAATTAGGACATTTTCGTGTGACTCCTTCCAAATTATTTTTGAGACCCATTATAATGGTTGTATTTGCCACCTCTATCTTTATATTAGATTGAGGATGAAAAGGTGAGGAGAAACAATGATGAATTCCTCTTGATGCACAGAAAGTTACCCTATCCTTATTGTCAAACTGAGGGCCATTATCTGTGGTAATATGTCTTGGAATTGTGAATCTACAACAAATCTTAGAAAATGTAAATTAATTATCACTCTGGAAGTTATTCCAAAGAGGGGTTTAACTTCTATCCATTTCAAAAATAATTGATCGCCAAAATAATAGTTCGACATCCTCGAAAAGCCATTAGAAGAGGTCCAATTAAATCAAACCCCGATCTATCAAAATGTAGTGCTTAGGATACTAAAAACAAAATTATTTATAAAAAAAAAATTAAAAATCTTGAAATTAACAATAAAATATTAAAATATAATAAAAAAGATAATATATATATATATAGGTTTATGTCAATTTTTATAATCATATTAGAAATGTAATTATTGTTTATAGAATTTTAATAAAAATAGATGTACTGGAGCTAAGTTAAAAAATTCTCACGCATCACTAAAGTATTTTAATGATGAATTTGATGATAAAGTAAAAAATATATAACGAATATGAAAATGGTTCTCGAATTGTAACTGGACCGGAGTGGGATCAATGGGTTTATAAATTTAAAATATTTTAATTATGAATTTGATAAAATTAAAAAATATATAATGAACCGAAATGGTTCAGGAATTGTAAGGGTAGGAGTGACTAGTTGGCTATATATATATGTCTAAAATGGGCGCGCTCCTGCTCCAACTGACGCTCCAGCTCACGGGTTTTCAAGGGTTTTCTTACTGCGCGCTCCAATTGTTCTTGAACAAAGGAACGCTGAATTCAGCATTCAGCATTCGCTCACTCTAGAATTGACCTGACGCTCGTGCTCAAGGGTTTTGGGTTTTCTTACTGCGCAAGGTACACATCTCGTGAATTGAATAGTTTTGATCGATTTTAGGGTTTTCGGGTTTTGGGTTTTCTTACTGCGCAAGGTACACACCTCGTGAATTGAATAGTTGATCGATTTTAGGGTTTTCATTGCATAGATAGAGTATATTGATCCAGAGTTTAGCGAAGTAAGGTGTGAAGATGGTGACAAAGAGACAAATACCTCTTCTTAAGAGGTTGATTAAAGTCCGAGAGGAAAAAGTAGTCCCAAATGTGGTAGTAAGGAGGACAAGGCAACCACGTGTAGAAGTACGTGCACATCTAAATGTACTAACCTCAGGAAGAGGAACAAAGCCCACAAGCTCGTATCCTCGGCTATTGCAGAGTCATGCGAAGTTGGATTCACAACTATCTGACGAAAGGAAGCTACTTGTCGCTTGTACCAAATTAGACTCAAAATCTGAGAATGCATCTTCTAAGGTAAACATAGATGCTCCTGGTATCTGTTTGGCAGATACTATTCTCAAAGCCAAGATCAGAATGAGAGAGGTGGAGAGACAGCGGGCCAGAATTGCAATTAAGAAGATTGTTAGAACAGTTTCATTTGGAGATGACATGCAGCCCGAAAGGGAATACAATCAGATGGCCAGAGATCTAACACCATCTTCAAAACCATGCTGGGAGTGTCTTAAGCTGCTGCCTATTCCTATTGTGGATGAAGAACCAGAAGAAGAGGAGAGAGAAGAAGGAGAGATTTTTTAGTCATGCATTTTGTTAAATATAGAGTTTACTGTTCATTGAATACTACCTATACTATACCTGTGTATAATATCTTAGAAAACAAACATATAATACACCAATTATTTTCTCCATTGTTCGAGCCTTCATATTACCCTTTCTTGTCATTTGCATTCTGTTGTCATATACATGATTGGTCTCAGCTAGAGACGCAATTACCTCTCCTAAAATCTATTTCTAAACTTGAGTTTAGAGTATCATAGTTACTTGGTTCTCAGTCGATTCAGTTATTTATTTTGGGAGTCGGTCTCTCTATCCTAATTAAAGCCATCTACTCGTTTCAGCTGTTTGGGAACCCATCTCAACTGCTGAGGATAGCTTGATCGTCGCATTTGAGAAGGTTTGTTTATTCTCCGATTTTCAGTTACATGTAGTGTGTTTCTTCGACTATTTTTATGTGTTTCGTGTATAAGTTATATTGTATTTTTCGAGACTAAAAGGTTATATAATTGGCTTTAGTGTAATTGGTTCGAACAATACTTGGTCGAAGCTTTGCTCAAATTGTTAAAATTGGACGCGAAGTTGCTTTTCTTTGCCTGATCACTGAATCATTTTTCTCCATGGTACTTGCACAACCTGAAAAGATAATAATAGTTTCAATTAATGTCATTTACCATTGTGGTTTCTGGGGTTGATTTACACAATATTATGGAGGCACGCAGTAGTTCTTTCTAATGTGACAGACTACGAAAAATGTTCTTATATGAGACTAACTACTATGCATCAGTTCAAATCTGTATATTACTTCCATATTCACATATTTATTTGGCAATTAAATGAATCGAAAATGGGACCTACTCCTATATTTTTAAAATTCATCAAATTGCTTACCAACTATGTTTAAAAAGCTCTAGATTGTTTGATTCATATTATAACTTCTTCTTTTTTCCGTATAAGTATTGATATGATTGTTCCCACAGGAATCACAGGGTTACTATGTAGTAATTTCTGCCGTGAGGTTGTCTTGACTGATCATAACGATGAAGTTCTTAAGGCAAGTTCATGACGCGAGTTTTGATCCATGTTTTCTTGCTCTTGTCTGTAATTTATCTTCTTTTTCTTTTTCTTTTTTGTAGATTCTAAACAGAAATATAGAGCTCATTGCATCTTCTGAATCGCTTAGTTCTCGTGCTGGTGAGTAATAGGAAACTTAAGTCGATGATTGTTGCTTGGATTTTCCGATGGCTTACTTTATCGTGTCTAACGCAGATTTAGTAGCTGAGAAGCTCGAGTGGGGAAACACTGATCAGCTTAAAGATACTCTAGAGAAACATCCTGGAGGTTTTGACCTTATTCTTGGAGCTGACATTTATATCCTTTTATACTTGGCATTCTATTTTTTCAAGCTTTCAGTAGCATATATCATCAGTCGAAGTGACTACCTAGTAAAATCAAATGTAAAACCAAATTTCATGAATGCAAGGATGTAAAGCGAAACTAGTCTGTTTATGGTATTTTCTATAATATGATTGATCTTTTTAACGTTGGAAAACTCTAGATACAATATATAAGTTGGAGAAACTTTCCTTGACCATATACAAGTTTCCAGCAGGCGAGCATACCTTTGCTTTTTGACACGGTAAAGCAGCTTCTACTTGTTCGAGGACAAGGAAAGTGCAAATTCATACTGGCTCAAAAATTTATCCAACAAACTTCATGTTTAATTTGTAAAACTGTTCCAAAGTTGAGGGAGAAAGAAAGATGGAATATTCTTAATTCAGTATTTCAGCAATTTTGAAATTGGTTTTTGAAAATTCAAGAGTAGCATTTTGTGTATCACCTGGAGTTCGTATCACCTTTAGAGCATGTTTGGATCACCGGAAAAGAATAGTAGCGGAATTTTCATGTTTGGGTATATAATATATTGGTAAGAATTGCTAGCAACAATAGAATTCCATTTTTCTAGTTGAAACTTGTGAGATGGCTTATTATATATAAATATTATAGGTAGGAGCACCTTTTAGAATTCGTTAAGCATCCACATATACTTATAGTTTGCTTATAGTTCGGTCACTGAAAACGGAGTCATCCATTGCAGTAGTCTCTTGTATAAACACTTTTGTTTGTTTGCTTTTGAAGAATGGATTCAATGGTAGTCCGTGAAGCTGTTGCCCATGGAATGACAATAAAGGAAGTAGCAGGAACTCGACGAGTCATTCATAATCACCAAGGAGTCATCTTCAAGGTCACTGTGGAAATGGAAGCTTCACTTTAGTTGGCTTTTGAGTGAAAGCTGCTGCCTTATATATTTTTTCTTTCTTCTGCTGTTTCTAGTATAGTATTTAATTATTTCAAAAATGTTTATCCAACTTATAGAAAAAAAGAATCTTGACATTTAATTGTTTTTTCTATTAGTAGAAATGTGTTAACAACTATGCTCATTGTATTACTTTATGGTATATTTTTATTTTTTTGGCAAATTTCAGTAGTTCGCTACTTATTTTAGTTCACAAATTTTAGTATCTTATGCTGAGTTATGCTGAGTAATCTTTATTGATAAAATTTGTTTGTGGAGTTCTGTTTGAAATCTTCTTCCTCTATATTTTTTAATTAATATAAAAAAGGATAAATAATAAAAAGATAAGGAGGTTTTAGGCGGAAAGAAATGAGTCCTACTGATTTTTTTTTAAGGAACTCTTTTCTTGATCTTCAAGAAAGCAGTTCTCATCACCTGAGTCATCTTTTTTGTCAATCCTCCTCTTGAGAACCGTATATCTCATACTCTTTCAAGTTCTTGAGTCTTTTTTAACTTTTAGATCACGGTTCCTCCAATAACAACTGCCATCTTCCCAAAACTTCAAGATGTTTATCTTTCAACTATGAATAACCACCAAATCGGTACAGACTTTGATCTTCATCGCAATCTTGTTTTTGATCAACAGCCCTACAACAATGTATTAAATTACTCTAAAAAAAAGCTACGCTGAAACCGTCAAGCCAATAATCAAGAATGTGTCTCATGATAATGTTGTTATTCAACAACAAGAAGATTACATTTCAATTGATTTCAAAAAACAAGATAAAGATATTCTTGAATCAAAAGCTAAGATTACCATAATCAGTAAGTTCTCAGCTGGTAGACCCTCAACGGCTGAAATTCAAAAACAAAATTGATTCTTTAAAGTTTAAAGGATCTGTCAGCTTAGCCCTCTAGGATCCTAGGCACCTAATGATAGAACTAGCACTGAAAGAAGATCTAAAACGTATATGGAAAAGAGGTGTTTGGTCTATATGGAAATACTCAATGAGAGTCCTTAAATGGACACATGGTTTCTACCCTCGAATAGAGTCTGCTATTGCACCAGTATGGATTACTTTACACTCCTTACCAACCTTATTCTATAACCCAGATACAATCTACCATCTTACTAAAACAATAGGCAATTATATAGACACTTGGGTACCGACAAAGAACCATGCCATGTTTAACTGTTGCAAGGCCTGGGTGGAGATTGATCTTTCTAAACCAATTCAAGAGAAGATATGTGTAACCTTTGATAACAAAGAAGGACAATGGATTAACATTTCATATGGAGATAGGCCACATTATTTTCCTGGTTGTCATCACTTAGGACACATTTTGAAGTTTTGTAGAAATTGTTTGCCTAAATCATCTAATAAAACTATCCATAAACCTAAAGAGACACGGGTCCCTAAAACTACTTCTACTTCAAACAATCTAGAACAACCTCAACAAGATAATATGTCACTTGGATACTCTAACCTTCATCAAGATCACATTGATCCTCAAAACAACCCTGACTCTTTACCTAATCCTGTTATTTCATGTGTTCTTCAAGAAAGTCCAACATTAGATCCTCTCAAGAGGTCTAGTTCTACTGGTCAAGATAAGTCAAACATAATCCATATCATTCACGAAGCAGAAATAAAAGAAGCTCTTCATACCTTAGACGTGGGAATTATACTATCAGATATCATTCAGCTTGAAAATGATTCTTCAACAACCATCTTGAACTATACTGGAAGTCTGCCACCTTCCCCAAAGGAAAAAATTGAACTCCCTGTTTCAGATGAAGAACTAGTCAGTACTCAGCAAGAAGAACAACAAGACATCAAAGATCATTACTCAATCAGAACTCATACAAGAAAATCAAATATCAAACTCTCCAAAGCATTGAAACCTAGAAGGTCCGCTAGACCTACAATTAGCTCCAACAAATGACTATCTTAATATTGTATTGGAACGTTCGGGGAGTTGGGAACAAGCAAACTCGGAGCATATTAAAATCCATCATCAGATCAGAGAATATTGACTTTTTAACTATGCATGAACCTATGATAAACCATTATTCTTTACACAAAATTACTAAATATCTTGGTTTTCATTACTCCATTTACAATTGTTCTAACAAAATTTGGGTGTTTTGGAATAGGCAATTCATTGTTCAAACACTAATGGATCATGAACAAATTCTACACCTTAATGTCAAGAACACATCTCTTGAGAATGACTTCACAATCTCTATCATCTATGCTAAATGCACACGTGAACACAAACTCATCCTCTGGGACAGAATCAGAGAAGTGGCTGACTATTCTAAAGAATGGATTCTAATGGGAGATTTTAACTCCATCTCAGAACCTTCAGAACAACTACCTTGCACCTCTCTTTGTTTACATAGCTTAGATGCTTTCAATAACCTTATTACTGACTGCAATTTAATTGATGCAGGTTTTACTCGATACAAATTTGCTTGGTCCAATAATCATAAGTGGAAGAGATTAGACCGAGTATTATTTAATAATCCTTGGTCAAACTACTTCTCTTCCACTTCAGTAAAACATATAGCTAGGACTAATTCTGTCATTCTCCTCTATGTGTCACACTTACTACCAATTCTCCTAAAATCAAGACAAGTTTTAAGTTCTATAATATGTGGCTTGATCATCCAAAGTTTTTCTCAACTTTAGAATCTTGTTGGAATCAGGACACTACTGGACATTATATTCAGAGATTCTAGTTTAAGCTTAAAAGGCTTGTAAATACTCTAAAAATATGGAACAAAGAGATCTTTAGTAACACATTTAACTTAAGTTCTAACTCTGAAGAGTGGCAAATTTCATGAACAAGCATATCAAATATATCCTACAAATGAAAACAAGATTAAACTAAATAAGGTTAATGCTCTACACCTACAATATCTAGCTAGAGAAGACGTATATTGGTCTATAAAATGCAACATCCAATGGTCAAGATATAGAGACAGAAACTCTAAAGTATGTCACTCTTATGTGAAAAAGAAAAGGGAGAGAAATAGAATCAACAGATTACAAATAAAAAATATTTGGACTGAAGACCCCCAAGAAATGGAGACTTCTGCAATTTCATACTTCAAATATCTTCTAACAGCTAACAATTGCTCTCCTATCTTATCTATTATTAAATCTGCTATACCTAGCATTATTACTAATGATGATAACTTTTAATTACTCAGCCTTCCTTCTGATAATGATATATTAGACTCTATTAATGCTCTTAACACTAAAAATGTTGCAGGTATTGATGGTTCTAATACCATCTTCTATCAGAAATGTTGGACTACTATATCTAAGGATCTATGCTCTGTTATTAGATTTTTTTCAATGAATAATATGTCCCTAATGTTGTTTATGCATCAGCTATTTGTCTAATTCCTAAAAAGGATAACCCTAAAACTTGGAATGACTATCGTCCCATTAGTTTATGTAATATATTCAATAGAATAATATCTAGAATTCTTAGTGAGAGAATATCTATGACGCGACATAATCAATGCATGTCGCGCATGTTATCCTAAACTGATTGGTTTAGTTACAACTCCCATCACCCACCACGCGAGGCACGACTACCACTCAAGCGCGATGCAAAATTCAAAATATATCCCGACGCGAGGTATATCTTACAGACCCTAGTACCGAAGCGAGATTAGTTTAACAATACAAACGGTACTAAAAAAGAACACCTGTCATCCAATCTAGCACCCAGCATCCGCGAGACGCACCCCACAACTAGTGCCAATATGATGCTTTAACACACGAGACGCGATACACACACTAAAAACCACTGCAAACCGCCAAAAAACTACCCACACTTCATCCGCATACGCGAGACGCACATCACAACTATTGTCAATATGATGCATAATAACAACATACGCGATACGTACCAACCAAACTACTGTAAACCACCTAAATACTACCCACAATCAGTCCCTGACGCGATACACACCAACAAACCTACTGTAAAACACCTAAATACTACCCACAATCAGTCCCCGACGCGATACACACCAACCAAACTACTGTAAACCACCTTAAAACTACCGACAATTCAGTCCCTGATGCGATACACGAATCGTCCCACTTTAAACCATATTACAAATACCCAGCTTTCAGTAATTAAAAACATACATGCGCCTTCTTAAAACAACACACCGTACAATCCATGGCCGGAAAATGTTAACACAGCAATGTACCGATAAGGCAGTTATCGAACACAGTACGGTTCATAGGGATTTGACTAAACACGATTAAGATAAAATGTAAGCCCGAACCTTAACTATAGTTCAGACATTACGACGTTCGCCGGCTCCGGTGGTTCTTCCTTCACACGACGAAAAAATGAGACAGTCCTCACGACGCTTATGGAGTTCGTCGATCGCTTCGCATGATAGTTTTGCATCACTCGCCGGAGTTTGTTTGGTCAAAACGAGACGGTGGACAGAGTTCTTTTAGGGTCGAACTTCTTCTCTGACTTTCTCTTTATCTTTTCGGTTTCTAAAAGTTATTAGGATTTGGGGGGAAAGTAAAAATTAAAATAATAATAACCTACTTTCTCTTTCTTCTAGTATTAGGGCTAATTTGGTAAAAATATTGACTTCTTACTACTAGTGTAAGAGTCTCATATTTGGGTACTTATTTAGGATTACATACTTGAAAAGGTATTTATGGGTACTTTTCTCCTGTTTTTATTTCTCATGTTTTTTTGTTTTTTTTTCTACATATATTTTTCAAACTATAGTTCTAAAAACATATCTAAAATGTCATTGCTTCTTTTTTTTAAAGATAAACAAAACTAGATCAATAATATATATATATATATATATATATATATATATATATATATATATATGGTTGTGAAATTATATCTAAATTGGCTGCAAAAGAATAATTGTTGTCTAGTTATGAAATTAGGTGTAAATTGGTTTAAAAAACCCAATTGTTGTTTAGGTGCAAAATTACATGTAATTTGGTTGCAGAAAAACAATTATTGTTTAGTTGAAAAAATACGTGCAAATGTGTTGCGGAAATAAAAGGAAAATAAGTTGCGAAAATAAGTATGTGATTGTGTGAGAAAACAAAATACAAATTTGTTTAGTGAAAATAAGTCTTAATTGGGTGCAACTAACGTTTTTTTGTTGCGAAAATATGTGCATTTTTTTGTTTAATTTTTTTTAAAAATATTTTTTAGTTGATGGATTACGTGTAATTTGGCTGCAGAAAATCAATTGTTGTTTACTTGCGGAAATACATGCAAATGCGCTGTGAAAATAAACAAACAAACTAGTTGCGGAAATGTGATTTTGGTTGCTAATTAAGTGTGATTTTTGAAAAAAATAAAATACAAACTTGTTTTGTGAAAATAAGTGTGGATTGAGTGTGAAACAACTAACTTTAAAAAAAATAGATTTGCGAAACTACATGCAATTCGGTTGCGAGATAAGTCTCGAAAAAACAATCTCCAAACATATCACTCATGGATTTCATTTTGAAGTTCTGATTTGAAAAATATTTACTTTTGAATATTAAAAATAATAAATATTATATTCAAAAATATCGTTGAGAGAATTTATATTGCATGTGACTTTTGATAAACTTCAAAATTCAATGGGCATTGATAATTTAATTTCTACCCAAATAATAATCATTAACTTACCCAAAAATTAATACAAAGTATTTACAATAGGTTAGTGTCTAAAATCAAACCATATAGACATTAAAATTTTATTTTAGCACATATGCCTAATCCAAAAGTAATAAATAAAATAACGTAATCCAAAAGTAATAAATAAAATAACTATATTATAGCATCGCAATATTTGTAACTTTTTTTAAAATTTATATAATAAATGAGTTTTTGTTATAATTATGTATAATAATATAAATTTATTATTTAATATTTTTAAATCTGAATTTTAAAAATTTATATAAAAATAAGTTATACTACGATTTGTAATTTAGTGTAAATGAAAACAATCAAATAAATATGAATTATATATATATATATATATATATATAATATAAATGTATTTTTATATATAGACAACATTTAACTATGGAGTCTATCATTCCTACTTTGCTTTCTGTTGAAGACAACATCAGTTTAATGGACCCCATCTGATCAGGATATTTTTAACTTATGAATGATTTAAATCCTAACATCATGAGTGGTGTGGATAGATTTAATATCAAATTATATCAAAAGTAATGGAATATCATACATATTGACTTATGTTCTGTTATAAGAGTATTATTTCCTTTGCTTGATTCCTATAAAGGATGATAATATAACATGGAATGCCTACAGACCAACAAGTTTATGTAATGTGTTCAATAGGATAATATCAAGAATTATGAATGATAAAATCTCTCCTCTTCTCCCTAAACTAATATATGTTGGACATAGTGGATTTGTAAGAGGAATAATCATTTAAGAATAATAAATAATGGACAAGCAATAATATCATATTTTCATATATAATCAATGGACAAGCAAAATGATACTTCAAATCAACTAATGGTCTTAGACAAGGGGATACTTCAAAAAACAGCTTTTGGCCTAATTTTATGCACAACATCTACTTCTATGTTGCTCACCATATGCAAGTTCAACTTATCAATAAAAGATCATGTTAGAAACACTGTTGAGGGTTTTATCTACTCGAGTATTGGTTAAGAAAATGTGAATTTTGGTTGGACCGACGGTGCAACACTAATCCTATAATTTATCTAACTAGTGAAAATGATACTACTTGGTATCATCACGTCAAAGTAAAAAACTTATAGACTCAATCTGGCAGGGATCTTGATAGATTACAATCTTCTGTCACTCAATTGGACATCAATAGAATTCTTAAATCCTCTAGGAAAGCTACTACTGAAGAAAAAAACCAGTGGACCTTTACCGACTCTAGGGAATTCTCCTTCAAGGCTACTTGTAATGAATTGATATCTAAAGTAACATCATCAACGTACTATCTAAAAACTAGAACAATATCATCCCAAATAAATTTTCTTTCCTCTTGTGGAGGCTACTACATAATTGGATATCAATTGATACAATCCTTCAAAATAAGAATATATCTTTAGTTTCAAAGTGTGAGCAATGTGATAATACTGAATCGCTTTAACATACTTTTGTATCATGCAAAAACTCATGGAAAGTCTGACAATTTTTATGCAATCTATTTAAATTTTATATTGGCAAATATATGTCTCTGGCTCACATAGTTAGGTTATGGTTCTAGTATGCTCCTACCACTATACACATTAGAAATACTCTTCCAACTATTATTTGTTGGAATATTTTGCATCAAAGAATAAATATAAAATTTAATCTTTATGATCCCTCTCCTAATGTTATGATCTTTCAAGCCAAAAATGTTATTTTCAAACTGGACATGGATAATCTACTAAAAATAAGTTTATGGAATAAAAATTCGAATTTAGCTCTTGAATTTGGTTACTTCAGTCACTTAAAACACCTTAGAAAGCTTATTGTTATTCATTAGTCTCCTCATACAGCTCTTAGTCTTAAGTTAAACGTTGATGATTTTTGTGTTATTTCATGTGAAGCTACGGGAAACACTATTATAAGAGATTATAAGGAGGACATCAAAGTTTCCTTTGGTAGAATCTACGGAGAACAAAACCCTATTATAGCCGAGACTTGTGCTCTCTTTGATGGTAATCTACTTTACTACACAATGCAAATAACTGAATTAGACATGGAGACTGACTCTAAACTATTATTAAATATAATTTCTACTAATAAATCCCCTTGGTTTCTTACACCTATTCTTCAATGTTGCAGGAACCTAATTTCTTCGAGAATTCTTATAACTCATATCAATAGATAGCAAAATGCAGCAACATACTAACTCGCAAAATGGACAAACAAGTGCAAATACAAGATCGATTTAGAAGCATATCAAATACGTGATCAAGTCAAAGCTATTGCACTTCTTGATAGTCTAAAGATTAGTTTTATCACAGATCTCTAACATTCTGATTTCAGTAATATCTAACCCTTATCTCATTAAATAAGCATAACAATTTTGTTAAAAAATCACTCAGCTTACTCTTACATGTCATACTGGTAGCTTTTTTAGACAAATAATAGCATAATGCGGGCTAACACACACCAAAGAACAAGAATAAACCGGTCCCGGGCCATTCCGGTGACCGGAGCTGCCACACGCCACCACTGTGGCGTAGGTATGAAGGCGTACGCCAGAGCGATGGCGTACGCCTTCATACCCACGCCACAGTGGTGGCGTGTGGCAGGACACCTACGCCATCGCGTGTGGCGTAGGGAAGCTGTTCTTCGCCCCCGTGTGGCGAAGAACAGTTTCGCCATGGCAGAAGCTCAAAGCTTCTGCCAGATCCTGTAAACACCCCAAAAACACATATTTACTACAGATCTAGCCTAACTAAACCTAACTAAACCTAACTAACCTATCTAACAACAACGAAATGTACTTACAATAATTTTTCGATTCCGAAATCTTGCCCGTCTCCTTCATGTTACGCCGACTAGAATTTCCGGTCACGATTTCGGTTTGGATGGGTACCGGTGGGTGTGGAAGAGTGGCCGAGAGAGGGGTGGGTTTCGGTTTAGAGGAGGGTTTTAGTCTAGGGGTGGGTTTCAGTTTTGGGGTGGGTAGAGAGAGAATCGGGTAGATTAGTATTGATGAGTCCGAATTCGGAATGCTCCCCGGAAGGGCAGACCAATGTAAGTCTCTCCGTAAACCAGACAGACACTAAGAACTTAAATCGGACATGACTTTTGAACCGGACAGATGACTTCGAACACTGTGAGCCTAAGGCTGTTCGAACTATGACTAAAGTACTAAAAAACCTAAACACTTTCTGACTAAGCTACCTGCCCATCTGCTTAAAACTCATGGGTCTTTAAACATGACCCGGGTCCATTAAACATGACCTGAAAGCCCATAAGGGCCCAAATATCATACTATAAATACCCAACCACGAGCATTAACTATGGGTAAGAAAAATTAACTGCTGCCAAGCTGCTTAATTCTCTCTCCACATTGAAACACCTTGAAACACGTTGAAACACCCTCACACCACCTTGAAACACCCTTACACCGCCTTAAAACTCCGCTTGAAATTACTTGCCTACCCCTAGGCCATTTTTATCCACACCAAGTATAGGTATACTTTAGTTTAATTTTAATTTATTTTTGTTTTAGTTTTTAGATTATGTTAATTTAATTTAATTTAAGTTAGGTTAGACTTAAATTTTAGGTTTAGGTTTTTTTAAATTTAATTTAGTTTAGGTTAGTTTTAATTTTTAGTTATAATTATAGTTATAATTTTTATAATTTTTTTAGGGAGAAGGTAAAGCAAAGTTACAGAATTTGAGAACCATATATCTCATACTCTTTTAAGTTCTCATCACCTGAGTCATCTTTTTTGTCAATCCTCCTCTTGAGAACCGTATATCTCATACTCTTTCAAGTTCTTGAGGCTTTGTTAACTTTTAGATCACGGTTCCTCCAATAACAACTGCAATCTTCCCAACAATTCAAGATGTTTATCTTTCAACTATGAATAACCACCAAATCGGTACAGACTTTGATCTTCATCGCAATCTTGTTTTTGATCAACAGCCCTACAACAATATATTAAATCACTCTAAAAAAAAGCTACGCTGAAACCGTCAAGCCAATAATCAAGAATGTGTCTCATGATAATGTTGTTATTTAACAACAAGAAGATTACATTTCAATTGATTTCAAAAAACAAGATAAAGATATTCTTGAATCAAAAGCTAAGATTACCATAATCAGTAAGTTCTCAGCTGGTAGACCCTCAACGGCTGAAATTAAAAAACAAAATTGATTCTTTAAAGTTTAAAGGATCTGTCAGCTTAGCCCTCTAGGATCCTAGGCACCTAATGATAGAACTAGCACTGAAAGAAGATCTAAAACGTATATGGAAAAGAGGTGTTTGGTCTATAGGGAAATACTCAATGAGAGTCCTTAAATGGACACATGGTTTCTACCCTCGAATAGAGTCTGCTATTGCACCAGTATGGATTACTTTACACTCCTTACCAACCTTATTCTATCACCCAGATACAATCCACCATCTTACTAAAACAATAGGCAATTATATAGACACTTGGGTACCGACAAAGAACCATGCCATGTTTAACTGTTGCAAGGCCTGGGTGGAGATTGATCGTTCTAAACCAATTCAAGAGAAGATATGTGTAACCTTTGATAACAAAGAAGGACAATGGATTAACATTTCATATGAAGATAGGCCACATTATTTTTCTGGTTGTCATCACTTAGGATACAGTTTGAATTTTTGTAGAACTTTTTGGCCTAAATCATCTGATAAAACTAGCCATAAACCTAAAGAGACACGGGTCCCTAAAACTACTTCTACTTCAAACAATCTAGATCAACCTCAACAAGATAATATGTCACTTGGATACTCTAACCTTCATCAAGATCACATTGATCCTCAAAACAGCCCTAACTCTTTACCTAATCCTGTTATTTCATGTGTTCTTCAAGCAAGTCCAACATTAGATCCTCTCAAGAGGTCTAGTTCTACTGGTCAAGATAACTCAAACATAATCCATATCATTCTCGAAGCAGAAATAAAAGAAGCTCTTCATACCTTAGATGTGTGAATTATACTATCAGATATCATTCAGCTTGAAAATGATTCTTCAACAACCATCTTGAACTATACTGGCAGTCTGCCACCTTCCCCAACGGAAAAAATTGAACTCCCTGTTTTAGATGAAGAACTAGGCAGTACTCAGCAAGAAGAACAACAAGACATCAAAGATCATTACTCAATCAGAACTCATACAAGAAAATCAAATATCAAACTCTCCAAAGCATTGAAACCTAGAAGGTCCGCTAGACCTACAATTAGCTCCAACAAATGACTATCTCAATATTGTATTGGAACGTTCGGGGAGTTTGGAACAAGCAAACTCGGAGCATATTAAAATCCATCATCAGATCAGAGAATATTGTCTTTTTAACTATGCATGACCTATGATAAACCATTATTCTTTACACAAAATTACTAAATATCTTGGTTTTCATTACTCCATTTACAATTGTTCTAACAAAATTTGGGTGTTTTGGAATAGGCAATTCATTGTTCAAACACTAATGGATCATGAACAAATTCTACACCTTAATGTCAAGAACACATCTCTTGAGAATGACTTCACAATCTCTATCATCTATGCTAAATGCACACGTGAACACAAACTCATCCTCTGGGACAGAATCAGAGAAGTGGCTGACTATTCTAAAGAATGGATTCTAATGGGAGATTTTAACTCCATCTCAGAACCTTCAGAACAACTACCTTGCACCTCTCTTTGTTTACATAGCTTAGATGCTTTCAATAACCTTATTACTGACTGCAATTTAATTGATGCAGGTTTTACTCGATACAAATTTGCTTGGTCCAATAATCATAAGTGGAAGAGATTAGACCGAGTATTATTTAATAATCCTTGGTCAAACTACTTCTCTTCCACTTCAGTAAAACATATAGCTAGGACTAATTCTGTCATTCTCCTCTATGTGTCACACTTACTACCAATTCTCCTAAAATCAAGACAAGTTTTAAGTTCTATAATATGTGGCTTGATCATCCAAAGTTTTTCTCAACTTTAGAATCTTGTTGGAATCAGGACACTACTGGACATTATATTCAGAGATTCTAGTTTAAGCTTAAAAGGCTTGTAAATACTCTAAAAATA
This sequence comes from Limnanthes douglasii subsp. nivea, assembly GCA_036936605.1. Taxonomy (NCBI): domain Eukaryota; kingdom Viridiplantae; phylum Streptophyta; class Magnoliopsida; order Brassicales; family Limnanthaceae; genus Limnanthes; species Limnanthes douglasii. Next base: position 137,285,788 of record JAUPFV010000002.1, on the reverse strand, counting down.
TGGAACAAATAGATCTTTAGTAACACATTTAACTTAAGTTCTAACTCTGAAGAGTGGCAAATTTCATGAACAAGCATATCAAATATATCCTACAAATGAAAACAAGATTAAACTAAATAAGGTTAATGCTCTACACCTACAATATCTAGCTAGAGAAGACGTATATTGGTCTAAAAATACAACATCCAATGGTCAAGATATAGAGACAGAAACTCTAAAGTATATCACTCTTATGTGAAAAATAAAAGGGAGAGATATATAATCAACAGAATACAAATAAAAAATATTTGGACTGAAGACCCCCAAGAAATTGAGACTTCTGCAATTTCATACTTCAAATATCTTCTAACAGCTAACAATTGCTCTTCTATCTTATCTATTATTAAATCTGCCATACCTAGCATTATTACTAATGATGATAACTTTTACTTACTCAGCCTTCCTTCTGATAATGATATATTAGACTCTATTAATGCTCTTAACACTAAAAATGTTGCAGGTATTGATGGTTCTAATACCATCTTCTATCAGAAATGTTGGAATACTATATCTAAGGATCTATGCTCTGTCATTAGATTTTTTTCAATGAATAATATGTCCCTAATGTTGTTTATGCATCAGCTATTTGTCTAATTCCTAAAAAGGATAACCCTAAAACTTGGAACGACTATCGTCCCATTAGTTTATGTAATATATTCAATAGAATAATATCTAGAATTCTTAGTGAGAGAATATCTATGACGCGACATAATCAATGTATGTCGCGCATGTTATCCTAAACTGATTGGTCTAGTTACAACTCCCATCACCCACCACGCGAGGCACGACTACCACTCAAGCGCGATGCAAAATTCAAAATATATCCCGACGCGAGGTATATCTTACAGACCCTAGTACCGACGCGAGATTAGTTTAACAATACAAACGGTACTAAAACAGAACACCTGTCATCCAATCTAGCACCCAGCATCCGCGAGACGCACCCCACAACTAGTGCCAATATGATGCTTTAACACACGAGACGCGATACACACACTAAAAACCACTGCAAACCGCCAAAAAACTACCCACACTTCATCCGCATACGCGAGACGCACATCACAACTACTGTCAATATGATGCATAACAACAACATACGCGATACGTACCAACCAAACTACTGTAAACCACCTAAATACTACCCACAATCAATCCCTGACGCGATACACACCAACAAACCTACTGTAAAACACCTAAATACTACCCACAATCAGTCCCCGACGCGATACACACCAACCAAACTACTGTAAACCACCTTAAAACTACCGACAATTCAGTCCCTGATGCGATACACGAATCGTCCCACTTTAAACCATATTACAAATACCCAGCTTTCAGTAATTAAAAAACATACATGCGCCTTCTTAAAACAACACACCGTACAATCCATGGCCGGAAAATGTTAACACAGCAATGTACCGATAAGGCAGTTATCGAACACAGTACGGTTCATAGGGATTTGACTAAACACGATTAAGATAAAATGTAAGCCCGAACCTTAACTGTAGTTCAGACATTACGACGTTCGCCGGCTCCGGTGGTTCTTCCTTCACAGGACGAAAAAAATGAGACAGTCCTCACGACGCTTATGGAGTTCGTCGATCGCTTCGCATGATAGTTCTGCATCACTCGCCGGAGTTTGTTTGGTCAAAACGAGACGGTGGACAGAGTTCTTTTAGGGTCGAACTTCTTCTCTCACTTTCTCTTTATCTTTTCGGTTTCTAAAAGTTATTAGGATTTGGAGGGAAAGTAAAAATTAAAATAATAATAACCTACTTTCTCTTTCTTCTAGTATTAGGGCTAATTTGGTAAAAATATTGACTTCTTACTACTAGTGTAAGGGTCTCATATTTGGGTACTTATTTAGGATTACATACTTGAAAAGGTATTTCTGGGTACTTTTCTCCTGTTTTTATTTCTCACGTTTTTTTGTTTTTTTTTCTAAATATATTTTTCAAACTATAGTTCTAAAAACATATCTATAAATGTCATTGCTCCTTTTTTTAAAGATAAACAAAACTAGATCAATAATATATATATATGGTTGTGAAATTATGTAAATTGGCTGCAAAAGAATAATTGTTGTTTAGTTACGAAATTAGGTGTAAATTGGTTAAAAAACCCAATTGTTGTTTAGGTGAAAAATTACATGTAATTTGGTTGCAGAAAAACAATTATTGTTTAGTTGAAAAAATACGTGTAAATGTGTTGCGGAAATAAAAAGAAAATAAGTGGCGAAAATAAGTATGTGATTGTGTGAAAAACAAAATACAAATTTGTTTAGTGAAAATAAGTCTTAATTGGGTGCAACTAACTTTTTTTAGTTGCAAAAATATGTGCATTTTTTGGTTCAATTTTTTTTAAAATACTTTTTAGTTGATGGATTACGTGTAATTTGGCTGCAGAAAATCAATTGTTGTTTACTTGCGGAAATACATGCAAATGCGCTGTGAAAATAAACAAACAAACTAGTTGCGGAAATGTGATTTTGGTTGCTATTTAAGTGTGATTGTTTAAAAAAATAAAATACAAACTTGTTTTGTGAAAATAAGTGTGGATTGAGTGTGAAACAAGTAACTTTAAAAAAATAGATTTGCGAAACTACATGCAATTCGGTTGCGAGATAAGTCTCGAAAAAACAATCTCCAAACATATCACTCATGGATTTCATTTTGAAGTTCGGATTTGAAAAATATTTACTTTTGAATATTAAAAATAATAAATATTATATTCAAAAATATCGTTGAGAGAATTTATATTGCATGTGACTTTTGATAAACTTCAAAATTCAATGGGCATTGATAATTTAATTTCTACCCAAATAATTATCATTAACTTACCCAAAAATTAATATAAAGTATTTACAATAGGCTAGTGTCTAAAATCAAACCATATAGACATTAAAATTTTATTTTAGCACACATACACATGCGTAATCCAAAAGTAATAAATAAAATAACTATATTATTGCATCACAATATTTGTAACTTTTTTAAAATTTATATAATAAATCAGTTTTTGTTATAATTATGTATAATAATGTAAATTTATTATTTAATATTTTTAAATTTGAATTTTAAAAATTTATATAAAAATATGTTATACTATGATTTGTAATTTAGTGTAAATGAAAACAATCAAATAAATATGAATTATATATATATATATATATATATATATATATATATATATATATATATATATAGACAACATTTAACTATGGAGTCTATCATTCCTACTTTGCTTTCTGTTGAAGACAACATCAGCTTAATGGACCCATCTGATCAGGATATTTTTAACTTATGAATGATTTAAATCCTAACATCATGAGTGGTGTGGATAGATTTAATATCAAATTATATCAAAAGTGATGGAATATCATACATATTGACTTATGTTCTGTTATAAGAGTATTATTTCCTTTGCTTGATTCCTATAAAGGATGATAATATAACATGGAATGCCTACAGACCAACAAGTTTATGTAATGTGTTCAATAGGATAATATCAAGAATTATGAATGATAAAATCTCTCCTCTTCTCCCTAAACTAATATATGTTGGACATAGTGGATTTGTAAGAGGAATAATCATTTAAGAATAATAAATAATGGACAAGCAATAATATCATATTTTCATATATAATCAATGGACAAGCAAAATGATACTTCAAATCAACTAATGGTCTTAGACAAGGGGATACTTCAAATAATAGCCTTTGGCCTAATTTTATACACAACATCTACTTCTATGTTGCTCACCCTATGCAAGTTCAACTTATCAATAAAAGATCATGTTAGAAACACTGTTGAGGGTTTTATCTACTTGAGTATTTGGTTAAGAAAATGTGAATTTTGGCTGGACCGACGGTGCAACACTAATCATATAATTGATCTAACTAGTGAAAATGATACTACTTGGTATCATCACGTCAAAGTAAAAAACTTATAGACTCAATCTGGCTGGGATCTTGATAGATTACAATCTTCTGTCACTCAATTGGACATCAATAGAATTCTTAAATCCTCTAGGAAAGCTACTACTGAAGAAAAAACCAGTGGACCTTTACCGACTCTGGGGAATTCTCCTTCAAGGCTACTTGTAATGAATTGATATCTAAAGTAACATCATCAACGTACTGTCTAAAAACTAGAACAATATCATCCCAAAGAAATTTTCTTTCCTCTTGTGGAGGCTACTACATAATTGGATATCAATTGATACAATCCTTCAAAATAAGAATATATCTTTAGTTTCAAAGTGTCAGCAATGTGATAATACTGAATCGCTTTAACATACTTTTGTATCATGCAAAAACTCATGGAAAATCTGGCAATTTTTATGCAATCTATTTAAATTTTATATTGGCAGATATATGTCTCTGGCTCACATAGTTAGGTTATGGTTCTAGTATGCTCCTACCACTATACACATTAGAAATACTCTTCCAACTATTATTTGTTGGAATATTTTGCATCAAAGAATAAATATAAAATATAATCTCTATGAGCCCTCTCCTAGTGTTATGATCTTTCAAGCCAAAAATGTTATTTTCAAACTGGACATGGATAATCTACTAAAAATAAGTTTATGGAATAAAAATTCGAATCTAGCTCTTGAATTTGGTTACTTCAGTCACTTAAAACACCTTAGAAAGCTTATTGGTATTCATTAGTCTCCTCATACAGCTCTTAGTCTTAAGTTAAACGTTGATGATTTTTGTGTTATTTCAAGTGAAGCTACGGGAAATGCTATTATAAGAGATTATAAGGAGGACATCAAAGTTGCCTTTGGTAGAATCTACAAAGAACAAAACCCTATTATAGCCGAGACTTGTGCTCTCTTTGATGGTAATCTACTTTGCTACACAATGCAAATAACTGAATTAGACATGGAGACTGACTCACTCTAAACTGTTATTAACTATAATTTCTACTAATAAATCCCCTTGGTTTCTTACACCTATTCTTCAATGTTGCAGGAACCTAATTTCTTCGAGAATTCTTATAACTCATATCAATAGATAACAAAATGCAGCAAGATACTAACTCGCAAAATGGACAAACAAGTGCAAATACAATATCGATTTAGAAGCATATCAAATACGTGATCAAGTCAAAGCTATTGCACTTCTTGATAGTCTAAAGATTAGTTTTATCACAGATCTCTAACATTCTGATTTCAGTAATATCTAACCCTTATCTCATTAAATAAGCATAATAATTTTGTTAAAAAATCACTCAGCTTACTCTTACCTGTCAATCCTATTAATTTTGCAGGTCTGCTCCCAGGTCAGATCTTCAAAGCCTCCAAAATCTCTATTCTCTAAGGCATAAGACATTCGTAGATGGTTCACTGAAGAATTGAGCTTGAAATCTATTGATTGATAAAATCAGGTCCAATGAATCATCTTCAACGTTTCTCTCTCGATCAGAGCTCTATTTTAGGTCATGACTTTCAATCCCATCACAGACTGTCTTCAACTTTTAAGACATAGCCCTTTTTAGATAAAATTAAAGAATATTTTCACCTTCTTCCTCCTAAGGCGTCTGCAACATCGAGCGTGACTTATATGTTGATTGTTAAACTCTTACCCGTAAAAACATCTTCATCTTTGTTCTCCGATAAAAGATCATCCCTCCGACAAATAATTGAACCCATAAGTTTGCAATCTCTCACAATCCTCAACTTCCTACTCGTTATTGAGCTGGTTGAATCCAAAACTTTAGTATTGAATTTAGTGGTTCCCTTTGGCACCTTTCCAATTGATGTAACTTTTAAAGCCCTAATTTATGCCTTATCTATTATATATACAAACAAACACACGTAACAATAATATATATATATATATATCAATACAAAATAATACACTCATAATAAATAATTATAGTTATTCATCATTTAAAGATTATAAATATTAATATTTAGTTAGAGTTATAATTTAATATCCGGTCAAAAACATATTATCTTTTAATATTAAAAAATATCAACCTAGTCTTTATTCAAAATATCCATGGTCCAAACTATTTTTTTAATTTTTTCATTCCTCGTTATACTACAAATCGGAGAATACACTAATGAGTAATACTGAATATGTTTTTTGAGTGTTGTGGTTAGTTATTACTTTTGAATTAGTTAAATACCATTATTGTCTTGCATCCATCGTCATGTATAAAAACTCTTCTACCTCATCTATCAAATAGTGTATTGTCCCGCATCTATCATATGTTGGACTGTCTTCATTTTCTAGCTTTAGTCAATTAACATAAATCGCATATATCTTAAAGGAAACATGTCATCAAATGCTTATTTTATTTTTTCAGGTTATGCATGTCTGCAATCATTAATCAGGTTAAAGAACAAAAAACAAAAAACATTACACTTAGAAAATGCGAAAAAATGTCATTTTATTCCCTTATGAAAGTTACATATTGATGAGGGAAGAATTTACACGATTTGCAAGTCAGATTTTTAGAAGATTTAACCAATATGTATTTTGTAATAAGAAGTAAATATGTTTTTACTTAGTAAGTTTGTGGGATGAATTAGCCTCTAATGGATCAATTGTTTAAGTCCAATGGCTCAAAATGCCAAAAAACCCACAACAATTGCTATATAAGCTAACTAATCTTTTCTTATAGAAGGAGATCATTTTTTGCTAGGGTTTCTGAGGGTATTTTCTTATGGAACTTTTCCTTTTTTATATATTTTTCAATTATCTTTCCGCTCTTGATATTTTTCCTCATCAAATGGCACCGTCTGTGGGAAGATGACCGGTACCCGGATAACATATCCAAAACCGTTACGAGCATCGTTTTTATCAATCGAATCCTAAAGGATTACCCTCTGACTCGCTGCTATGTACTCAAACTGGCCTTCGAGAGAGCCAAAGCTCCATCGACCTCCTCGCCATGGCCATCGCCAACCACCACAACCTCTCCCTTTCGAACCCAAGCTTTAACGACGATCAATCTTGCTATTCTCTCTGAACAATTTTGGACACACCACTGCTCCCTATTCTCTCTTTGTTTATAATATTTCTTGATTCATTTAACAATTTTGCAGGATCTATTGTTTTGTTAATATCTTCATAGAATTTCGTATTACTGTTTGTGTTTTGTTGTTGTTTTTTTGTGTGTTTGTGTTTGTGTTTTCTTTATATTTTACAGATATGGATCCAGGTCCTTCACACGTAATTCCCAAATCTAGAAATCCACTTCAGGACCAACTCTTTCTCACCGGAAGGCCTTCGAAGGAGAACCTGGTCAGAGCTTAATACATGTTGGGGAAATGGTGAACAGAGTTTCTGAAGTTGATATTCTCGACTGGTTTGGACGTGTTAAGCTCATCAACTGTATATGCTTCGAGTTCATATAAGGATTGAATCTCTTCGACTTCGAGTTTGGATAAAAAATCTGTGAAACTCGCACGAAGGCCGTCGATTACCTCTCCCGAGATCCGGACTGCCGGTTAGGCTTTTATGCTTTTCCGATTACGTGTACTAACCATGAAATTAGCTTCGTCTCAATGAAAACTGTTAGGGTTCTTGGTGTTCACTAAATTTTTGGCTGTTTAGTACTTCTCGATTTATCTTTAATGCTGTGAATGGTATCATTCGATGAAGGGAAACCTAAACAGTATAGACAGATCTCATTCGGTGGCTGATTGAATTTGGTCTTTTGCTTTAACTGTATTTTGTGATTTGGTTGCTACTCTGCTGCTGCTTAACCAGATTGTCACAAATATGTTTACTTTTTTTTTGTCTCTGATTCATGGTTTCTTAAATCTGATTCTTATCTGCTGCTGCACGTTGTCAGAATCTTATTAGATAGATCTTACTCTGGCGCGCTGTGCTGATATCGATCCTGTTGCATTAGTTCTTCCTCTCCTGAAAGATTCATATTTCTGCGAGAAGGAGAGGCTACAGGGACATTATGGATCCACAAGTGACCTTTCTGTAGACGTAGTCAACATTTTTTCGAAGTTGTGAGGGTCTACTTCCTACTTGAGGGTTGTACGACACCACTGGGGTTTTTGGCTTCTAGACTCGTCTTTATACATAAAACTTCTATGAGTTTTCTTATGATTTGGTTTTATTTCAGATTCATGATTTTGTTACATTGATGCGGTATGTTATAATCTTGTGTGATTTGTCAGAGTCTTGGTCTGTCGTCCTCGTCCCTGTCCTCGCGCAATCTTAACTCTTTGGTTGAAAGGGCTTATTGGATTCCTTCTATTGTCCAGCGAAACCCTAGATCCCTCAATTTTGGTTTCACATAGAAAAAAGAGAAAGTAGTTCAATGGACGATACCTGTGCTGTCTGTGCCGATAATTTGCAATGGGTTGCCTACGGAGCTTGTGGCCATCAAGAGGTGTGTTCGACATGCGTGGTTCGGCTCCGGTTTATTCTTGATGATCGCAACTGTTGTATTTGCAAGACCGAGTCGCATGTCGTCTTTGTTACCAAGGCATTGGGTCAGTATACTAGGATGGTCAATGACTTTTCAGTTTTACCATCGGAACCAAGGGAGGGTCGTGTAGGATCCTTCTGGTATCACGAGGACACCCAAGCGTTCTTTGATGATATTGAGCAATACAAGATGATCAAGGAGATGTGCAGACTTTCTTGTAGTGTATGTGACAACATGGAGCAAGATGGACCAAAACATCGAGTAAGGTTTAGGAACATCGAACAGTTGAAGGGTCACTTGTATCACCGCCATAAGCTGCACATGTGCAGTTTGTGTTTGGAGGGACGAAAGATCTTCATTTGTGAGCAAAAGTTATACACCAGAATGCAGCTGAATCAGCATATTTGCACTGGTGACTCTGAGGTGGATGGAAGTGAAAGTGAAAGGTGGCTTCATGGGACATCCTTTGTGTGAGTTCTGCAAGTCTCCATTTCATGGAGATAATGAATTGTACTTGCATATGTCTACCGAACACTTTACCTGTCATTTATGTCAAAGGCAGCATCCTGGCCAGTATGAATACTACAAGAATTATGACGACTTGGAGATTCATTTCCGTCGAGAACATTGTCTTTGTGAGGATGAATCCTGCCTTGCTAAGAAATTTATCGTATTCCAAAATGAAGCAGAGTTGAAGAGGCATAATACAATTGAACATGGAGGTCGTATGTCCCGTTCTCAACGGAGTGCTGCTCTTCAGTTACCTACTAGCTTTAGATATCAACGAAACAATGAAGAAGATAGACGCGGAAGAGGACGTACATTTCGGCGTGAATCTGGTGGTAATGAGCTTTCTTTAGCCATTGAGGCAAGTCTTGCGACAGTCAGAGCTGAAGGCGGACTCCATGCTCCATCACCATCTTCCAGTGCGCAAGTTTTTTTCTGATTACATCCGTTTGAATCATTGGCAACGTCCGATGAAACGCCTTCAAGATATCGTCAAGCTTTGGGGCACAACTCTCAAATACCATTAGGAGATTCATCATTTAGGAGATTCATCATTTCCTCCCCTTCCCATTGTTCCTGGCAGTAATCAACAGAATTCCAGACAAAGTTCTGGAAATTCTTCTAGTAAAACAATGGCAGCTAATCTTCGCCGCAAAAAAAAAATAAAAAAAAATAACAGAATTCCCAGTGCAGCTCCCGCTTGGTCAGGAACTAATCACGGGACAATACAGTCATCAAGCACTTCAACTCAATTTCGCCCTGCAACCAGCAATTCTGCATCTGCATTGGTTCCTGGTAATAGACCTGCACTACCAAGTTTGCAGAGCTCAGGCCATGCTCAGGCGAGGCAAACAACCAATGGAATTGCAGCTGGTTCTGCATGGAATGCTAGCAATGCCAATAGGATCACTCACTCTGCATCAGCTCCCAATCTCGTTCATTCTAGACCAGTGGAACCGTCTGCATCTGATTTCCCTCCGGTTCATCTCAATCGCTGCAGACAGTTGGAACCATCTATTTCTGATTTCCCTCCAGTTAATCTCAATCGCAGCAGACAGTTGGAACCATCTGCGTCTGATTTTCCTCCAGTTAATCTCAGTCGTACTAGACAGGATGTTCAGGCTGCAAACAAGTCTCTGGTTGAAAATATACGTACAGGCCTTGGAAACAATGATAACAAGTTCACTGCTTTTAAAGATATATCTGGACGGTATCGTCAGGGTTTGATTGACACAGGCAGATACATGGACCATGTGAGGGAATTTGGCTTGTCACATCTGGTTCCTGAAATGGCTAGTCTCTGTCCCGATGCTCAGAAGCAGAAGGAGCTGCTTGAAAGTTATAATGCTACTTTGAGAAAAGATATGCAGAAGGGTAAGGCAGAGAGTGGTAGTTCCAGAAATGGTAAAGGGAAGTCTATAGTTGTTGAAGATAATAGATCCAAGGATGCATTAGCTGATAGCGTTTTAGACACGGTTAGGAAGCTACAGAGTAGTTACACTTCTGATGGAGAATGTGGAAGTCGATAAATTCCTTGCTGGTGCTCTGAGGAAAAGTGTGCGAAACAGTCTCATTCCCTTTCTGTTTTTGTCATGTGCTGATGGTCGTGTACCTGTTAACGGATTCTGCCCTGTGGCTTCTAGCAAGACTGCCTGCTTGTATGTTGCAGAATCATTAGATGTCGAGGGTGAAGAAATAGAGCAGAAGACTAGAGTCAGTGGCAACAGAAAAAAGGTTATGGGAAAGAGAAATAAAATTCGATAAGCATTCATGACCTTGACTTTTCCGATTGTCAAAGCTGTACTCCTAGCTACCGTCTTCTGCCAGCAGATTATCCGATAGCTTCATCAAGCCACAGATCAGAGCGGGAGTGCGAACAATGCAGACAGTGAAATATCAGCTGATTTCAATAATGCCGATTCCTTGGTTGTCGGTTCTTGAACGAGGTGCATGTTTAGATGCTTTGATCTCAATAATGTTAGAGTCATCAGCGAATCAAATGGTATGTTTTTTTTCTTATATGTTTCTTTATGTCTACAACATCAGAAGACGTTCTATCCAATATACTGTCACAGCTCTTGGGTTTTCTGCCAAAGTGTGTATACCACTTAGAATCAAAGACAAGGGCTATCTAGACATCTCGGCTAAATGTACTTGATTAATCTTTATACTTCTCAAAAGTCGTTTAGATGTATCTCCCTCTATTCTGCTAGTTGATAAAGAGGGAGCTGAGAACATAAATACCTTGATAGGCGTATTGCATGATTACTTTAGGAAAGAGAGTTGGACAGTGGTGACAGTGTTATTTCAACCATGTCTTTAGCCGAGTTTTTATCTGTTAAAGTATTGCATAACAAGTTTTCTGTTAAATTATTGCGTAACAAGTATTCTGTTCTGTATTGCCAAAATATTTTGTCAGAAACAAAAGAATTGTTATGGATCATATTTTATGGCATTTAGAGAATTGAAACCGCAACCCCTCTAGCAAATTCAAGTATCCAAGAAACTGTTACATGCCTTTTTCTGATCTTGTTGCATAACTCTTTGCTGCTATGCTATCTCTTATGGTCTGTTACTAAAGATTCACACATGCCTTGTATCCAATCTGGTATTGACTGCCAAAAATATAGTATTTTTATACGTTGAAATTCATTATTATTTTGGATCCAAGGGATCTTCCAATTTTAATTGGTCAACATTATTATTTTGGATCTAAGGGATCTTCCAATTTTAATTGGTCAACATTATTATTTTGGATCTAAGGGATCTTCCAATTTTAATTGGTCAACAATATTATTTTGGATCCGAGGGATCTTCCAATTTTAATTGGTCAACATTATTATTTTGGATCTAAGGGATCTTCCAATTTTAATTGGTCAACATTATTATTTTGGATCCCAGGGATCTTCCAACACTAGTTGGTCAACACTTGAAATCCATTATATTTTGGATCCGAAGGATCTTCCAACAGTAGTTGGTCAACAATTAAAATTCATTATTATTTAGGATCTAATTGATCTTCCAATTTTAATTGGTCAACATTCGAAGTTCATTATTTTGGATCAAAATGATCTTCCAACTATTAGTTGGTCAACATATGAGATTTGTTATTTTGGATCCGAAGGATCTTCCAACATTAGTTGGTCAACACTCAAAATTTATTATTTTTGATATGATGGATCTTCTAACATCGGTTGGTCTACATCTGTTGGCCAAGACATTTTATGTTTTCACAGGTAACATGTGAAGCAGCGCCAAAATTACTCGTCTCTCAGAATTTTTCGCAACGATTGGGGGGCTACAAATAAGGAACAAGTAAAATCTGAAGTAGTGACAAAACTAGTCCTTCCTTAGAATTCTTCGCAAGGACTAGGGGGGCTACTGATGAGGGAAGAATTTACACGATTTGCAAGTCAGATTTTTAGAATATTTAACCAATATGTATTTTGTAATAAGAAGTAAATATGTTTTTACTTAGTAAGTTTGTGGGATGAATTAGCCTCTAATGGATCAATTGTTTAAGTCCAATGGCTCAAAATGCCAAAAAACCCACAACAATTGCTATATAAGCTAACTAATCTTTTCTTATAGAAGGAGATCATTTTTTGCTAGGGTTTCTGAGGGTATTTTCTTATGGAACTTTTCCTTTTTTATATATTTTTCAATTATCTTTCCGCTCTTGATATTTTTCCTCATCACATATGATCTAAGGAATAAAAGTACTCATACAAAAAACTTGGAAGATTATTGTTGAAATGATAAAAACATATGATGTAAAAAAGAAACCTTTAAATTTGGAAAACATTTGGTACCACTTACAACGAAAGATGTGAAGATTATCTTTGGTTTGAAGTGTGGAAAAGAAAACATGTCATTAAACAAAAATATTCAAACCAAAATATTCAGAATTAGAGAAAGAAGAATCAAGAATAGTTAAGACTAACTTTTTTGATGATACAACAAATTTTTTTTAATTAAACCGATCAAAACCAATATAAATAAAATGATAAAGGTATGTAATTCCCTTTTTTATTACATACTTTTAAACTCGTCTCGCATGGATCATATTTTCTTGGTTTTGCATAAATCATCTTTGTTTGGCCTCACATGGATCATCTTTGGCTTGCTTTGCATGAAATACCTAGCCTCGCATGGACCATCTTTACATGATCTCATATGGATTTCCAGGCCTCACATGGATGATATTTGCATGGTCTCTCATGCTATCATTGTCTCGTATCCACAATGTACTCATATTTACTAACGGTTTCGTATTTTTATAGGATGCAATAACCAAAACAGTTAGAACATCATGATATTAAGCATTAAAAGGTGTTATGACAATTTTCATCATGTTAGCCTACTTTACATTGTTTTTTCTCTACATCCGAAGATATATTAACTTTTACAATGCTTTATTACATAGAAGACTTGAAAAAAAATGACTGTGATGGAGAAATCAAGGAGAAACTAATGAATTCTGTAAAGCTTGGTCACAAAATAAAACTTGATAAAGTATTTGGATGTGTTGCTATATTACTCGTTAATATGTTTACTCTATTTTTAAAACATCATTAAAAATAGTAAAATTATTATCTCTAATGCATTATTAAAATACAGTCTTTCATCATGGAACACACAATTATTTGTCAAAAAGACGAAACTGAAGGCAAGATACCAAAATGCTGAAAAATAATGGGTCTTGAAGGAAAAACAAAACTGAAATTGATCCAAACTCTAAAAGAGATCACAAATGAACATATATATTTAATTTATAGTCTCGCATTTCTTTTGTTTTATAATACATGTTTTATCATCTATTATAATTCCCCATACATATCGTCTATATGGTGTCCCGCGTTTATCATCTATATGGTGTCCCGCAATTATCATCGATATGTTTTCCCACATTTTTCATGTATTACATATCTCATATCTTTCATGTATTACTAGTCCAAATTCTATCATGCATTACACTTCCTCGCATCTATCATGTCATACCTTATCTTGTATTTATTGTGCATCATGATGTCCTGCATCAATCGTGTATTATATTGGATCGTATCATTTTCTTAATAATGTTGCATTCATTACACAACCATGCATTACACTATCCTGCATTACACTATCATGCATTACACTATACTGCATCGTTCATGTATTACTTGTCCAATATTTATTATGCATTACATTACCCCGCATCTATCGTGTATTACAATATCCCATATCTATTATATAATACACTATCATGCATCTATCGTGTATTAAATTGTCTCATATAATTTTGTGTATTATAAAATGTCTTGCATTTATCATCAAATATATTGTTCTGCATCTATCATGTACTATGCTATCCGCATATATCATGTAGTACTTGATATTTCTACAACCACTCACAAGGAAATCTTGCATCAAATAGAAGAATATTGTATTTTGGACACAATAGCATAAAACTTTTGGTTTATTTCTTAATATTTTTTGTAAAAGTTGTATGTAATTAAACTACACTTTTGTTTTGTTTTGAGCATTAACATTTTGTTTATATATTTCTATTTGTCAAATTCAACAATTTATAACATAATTACGTAACCACTTAAGCTATATTTTTGTACCCCCTAATTAAAATTTTATTTTCAAAATAGATGTCTATTTACGCAACTAAAATTATTATTGTAGAACCAATTAAACTGTAATTATGCGATCTATTATAACATAATTTTCTAACCAATTAAACTAGCATTTATTTTTTCATTAAAAAAACTATATTTCTTTAAACCTATTATACCATAATTATGCACCAAATTGAGATATTAAAAACTTACAAAATAAAATAAAAACAAAATATAATTTCATACTATTTTTGCACCCAACTTCAACATAATTTCACACCCTAAAACATAAAAGAAGAAATAATAATTACGTAATCCAAGTACACATAATTTCACACCTAAATGCACTACTAACTATACAACCAAAATATACTTAATTTTGGAACCCAATTCAGTGTCTAATTACTTAACCAAACAGAAAAACCAAAAACAACAAAAAAATGAAAAATTAATATTTTTAGATAGTTTTCAAAATATTTACGTGAAAGTATGAAATCAAACAATGAACACAACTAAAAAAATCATATAATTATAAAACAATAACAAAATAACTCAAGCAATAAAAAAATAGAAAAAGAAAATCAATTGTGAATCAATAAATGATGGATAAAGACAAAAGAAGAAAAGCAAAAACAAACGGTCCTCAATTGCAGAAAGGTTTTAATTAAATGAAGAATGAAAAACTAATATCAAATCAAAAAACAGATTGATCGAATGAAAAAAAAAGGAAACAAACATATCACGATCGTATTAGCAACCTGAGAGTATGATGAATATTAAAAATATCAAGGCAATTTTTGGTAATTGAATTCTAAAATCAAGTGGTTATCAGTATTTTCTCAAACCCTAAGTTGTTATAGGTTAATAGTTCTGATTATTGGTGGTTATTAGAAGATTACCGATATATATATATTTGATTAGTCTTAACAAATAAAAATTATTTTTGTTTTCAATTTTTTAAACTAGTAATAAAAAGTAAGTCGGTGATCCCATGGTTGTTCTGGGAGACGAAGTATTAGTGGTGGCCTCACACTGGTCTAGTTCCAACAATGGTTTGGTGGTTGTAAGGTGGAAGCTTTACCAACAATGCTCTAATAGTGGTTATGGCGCCCCAATCATTTTGAGGTGAAGGTTTGACAACGATGGTGGTCTCATGATGATGGTCCCATAATAAAAAAATTAATGGTGAAAATAAAATATAGATATTGAGATAATAATTAAACTGTAACTATATTAATCTTATTCTAATGTGATTTTGGATTTTAAATAAATAATTAACTTTAATAAAAAAGAGAGTAATATACCAATAACTATCCAGCATTAATTTTATTTACCAAGTTTCTAAATAGTAACTAGCCCATTGACTAGTGAGTTCAGAGATAAATAGTCTATTAACTAAAAAACGCACAGTGGGAGTCCTTTGACTATCTAGTTTGGATAAAGTTAGTCCATCACGCCTGGTGGTTAATGTAAGACTGTCACATGACACAATACTCAACAAAAACTTGTTTCACTCATAGTCCCTCGATTTTAGATTGAAGATAAAATGTAATCAACAATATGAATTGACACATGTGCTTTTCTATGATGTTAAGATTGATAAAGGAAGAATAAATATCTTAGAAAGTTAGAGGTGTTTTGTCAATAAAGAAAGTCTCTTAGGAGAAATTGATTATTATGTAATATCGAAAGAATAATTTATAGCAAATAATATACTTAAGGATATGACCACAATTAGTGAATTGTTAGACCTGTGGAACTTACAATTTATATTATAAAAGCATCGTCTTTTTTTGGAAAATAGTGACTGATGAATGATTACACAATTTTTACTCTTTATTTTCTCTTTCTAAAAATATATCTTTCTCTCTCTAAAATATTAACTAAGTAATTGATACGAATTTAGTCCTCTAAGCATTGGTTTACTCTAAAATCTCCTCCAAATATTTCTCAAACTATCATTGGTGTCGTCTATGAGAAACGATTTTGGTACCTGGAATCTTCTTACAAAACCTTGTTGAAATTTTGAAAGAAAAGTGATGGAAATCCGAGGAGAATTAATCATGAATAATGATTTAGCAATTGAAAAAGAGTTCGATGAAAACCTTGTGGAGAATAATATGGAAATCGATCAACAACATGATGATCAACATGCTCGTAAAATTTTAGAAGAGTCTTATTGGTTGCTCGGAGAAATAAATTGTTGGAAGAAATCAAAAGGCTGAACTCCGAAAGAGATGCAGCGATTGCTTCCAAGAAAATTGGGTCTGAAGTCCGAAGAGAAAATGAAACTGAGAAAGATGAATTAGATTACCATCATCGAATCAGTAGGAATGGCATATACTGGAGGCATCGTCGTTATTCTCCGAGGAAAAAGTCAAAGCCAAGCTACATGTATGAATCATATGAGTCAAGTGATTATTCACTCTATGACTCAAGTGAATCTTCTCCATAAAGGGATTATCATAGGAAGAAGGACGTCAGAAAGAAATATGCGAAGAAGCATAGAAAAAACATCGAGGGGGTCATCGGACTAAAGACTTGAAAGGGAAAGAACATGTTTCCGAGGATCATGCAAAGAAGGATAGCATCGTGTATATTCAAAATCAATTAGGAAGTCAAAATTTTGAGTATCCTGTAAGTAATCAGTACACATATCCTTCCAAGGAAGGTTTCTATGTGATGGCTCATGAGGGTCCAAGAGCCAATGTTTACAAAGCATGCCATAATTGTAGGTCTTCTTATTTGTCCGCAGAGATATTTTTTGGCAACCTTCCAAAGAATTTTGACATTCTAAGATGGAATTTTTTTTGATGGGACTCAAGATCCTAACACTCATATTGAGCAATTCAAAATATTTATGATTAATTTCGATAATGATGACAAATTGTTATTCATGGCATTCTCTCAGACTATTAAGGACGTTTCTTCAAAATGATATAATTGACTTCTGCAAGGTTATATAAAAAACTTTGACATGTTCTGGAATGTTTTCCGACAATATTTCGTGGGTAGTAAAAAAATTAAGTTAATAGATATACCATAATATACTGCACACAAAAGGTTTGAGAAAGTCTGAAAAGATACTAATTATTTTGTTAAGGCAAAAACAGATATGGAATATTGTAAAAATTTTGTGGCTTTAGCAGTGTATCGAATGGGGATTATCCCTGGAATATTGAAAGACATTGTGGCTGAAAGTCAAACAATGATATTTGGGGCTCTTCTTGATCAATTTGAAAAAATAATATTGGTAGAAGAAACTTAGGCTTCAGAAATAGGTTCTAGTGATCAGCTGGAACAGAATCAGTTTCAAAGATCTTCTTACTACTACTTAACCTCCTCGAATAAATGTGCAACCTAAAGCAACAAACAAGTATCCTCCAAGGATCAGAGTAAATCAGCAAACGTATAGTACACAACAAGTTGGTAGGCCAATATCCGACAAGTGGATTCATCTAGAATATTTTGAAAATCTCAATGAGTTTGTGGCTACTATATTTGACAAAACTCGTGGTCATGTGCAACTTCATAATCCGTTCCCTATTAAAAATCCGAGGAAAAATAGAAACAACATATTTTTCAAGTATCACAAAGACATTGGGCATGTCACAAAAAAGGGTATTGCATTTAAGAAAGAAATACAAGTGTTAATTGAGAACGGAAAAGTGACAGACTTTGTAAAGAAACACTCCCGCAAAAATCTGACGGTCAAAGAAAATCAAAAGAAGAATAAACAACGTTGTTTATTTCCGAGGAGATTGATTCTTTTGATATTGCAACAGAGTACTTAGATCCAAAAGAAGGGAGAAACGATATTAGCATGGTAGAAGAAATTGTCCCAAGAAAAAAGGTTAGTGATTTGTGTGCATATTTTGAATCTTTAGAAATTTTGAGGGGTAATATTGTTGTAGGAAATTCGAACAGTTCTCGGAAAAGGCATATAGCAAGTTTGACTACTCGATTAGAAGTGGGTGCCTCCACACATCAGCATCGAGCTCCCTCGCCAATAATTTTTTTTGAAGACGATGATATGAGGAATATGGCATGCCCACATGAAGATGCAATAGTAATTGCAACAGGGATAGTCAGCGGTCATATGCAAAGAGTTCTAATTGACATTGAGAGTTCTGCCAATATCTTATTCATGAGCATTTACAAAAAAATTGTTAATTCTCATGTTATCTGAAGGTCTGATCGAACTATTGTGACTACTGAAGTAGTTGGGGAATTTGAAAGTATGGTTAAACTAGGTCAGGGACCGTTTAGTAAAGAAGTTGAAATTTTATTTATCATAGAAAATTTTCCTGCATCTTACAACGCTATTTTTGGGAGGTCCTAGTTGTCAAAGATGCATGATGTTATCTCCATAGTTCATCATTGTCTAAAGTATATTGTGGGGAATAATATTGGGACAATTAAAAGTAGCCAAAAATGGCTAGAGAATGTTACCGAATCGCTTTATCTTCCAAGCAAATTCGGGGGAATGAATCAGGGAAAGCATAACAGCTAGCGGGGACTTCCTCGGAGCCAAACCCTTTTGATAACACAAGGGAGTCCCCAGTTTGTTGGTTCCTAATGAGAACTATGACGATCATGTGTACCCAGATGGAAAAGTGTTGAATATTGGAACAACGTTATTTTCAAATTTAAGGAAAAATTTGATTGAATTTTTATCCTCAAAATTGGATATGTTTGCATGGTGTTCCGAGGACGTAACTGGTGTTCCCTAGGAAATTATTTGTCATAAGTTGTCAATAAAGAATAATGTAAGGCCAATACTACAGAAAAGGAAGCCTTTCTCCCACGAAATATCTAATGCGATAGTGGTAGAGGCAGAGCATCTAACAAGAGTAGGGAATATTCGAGTATCACAACATCCTTTGTGGGCTGAAAACCCATTATTGGTAAAAAAAAACGGCAAATGGTGAATATGTGTAGATTTCACAGACTTAAATATAACTTGTCCAAAAGATCATTTTCATATTCCGTGGATTGATCAGCTGGTAGACTCAATATCAAGAAACCGATTGTTTTCTTTTATGGATGCATATGCAGGGTATAATCAGATCAAGATAGATCCAAGGGATGAAGAAAATAATTCGTTTATCACTAGAAGGGGCTTGCATTATTATAAAGTGATGTCGTTTATGTTGAAAAATATAGGGGCAACTTATTAGCGTCTAGTGAATAAAACCTTCAAATTACAAATTGGGAGAAATATTGAAGTATATATTGACGATATGATGGTTAAAAATTCTAAGGATGAGGATCATTTTGATGATTTAGAGGAAAATTATGTTAACTTGAAAATGGTGAATTTGAAATTAAACCCATAAATTGCACATTTGGGGTCCGATAAGGAAAGTTCCTTAGATATATATTAATTGAGAAAGGGATTGAAGCCAACCCGATACAGTTAAAATATTTAAAGTCTATGACTCCCCCTAAATATAAAAGAAGTTCAAAGGAAGGTTGGCAGCACTAAATATATTTATATATCGCTCTTCGGACAAATGCGCTCCTTTTTCCATGTATTAAGGCATGCAAATTGTTTCAACTGGACAAAAGAATCTTCGAAGACTTTCAATCGGATTAAAGAATACCTTTCTTCACTTGAAATCCTCACAAAGCCTTTTCTGGGGAAAGATTAGTTGTTTATATAGCAGTCTCATATTATGTTGTAAGTGTTGTGTTAGTCCAAGAAGATGATACGTTCCAAAACCAGTATATTACCTCAGCAAAAGTTTATTGGATGCAGAAAAATGATATTTGAAGTTAGATAAATTGTCTCTTGCATTAGTAATTATTGTACAAAAATGTGGCCATATTTTCAAGCTCACTCTATCATGGTACGAACGTCTTTTCCATTAAAAAATATGCTTCAAATACCTGATATCTCGGGTAGAATCAATAAGTGTTCAGTTGAATTAGGAGATTTTGATATTGAGTCTGAACCCAAATATGCGACCAAATTTCAATCCTTAGCAGATTTCTTAGTAGAGTTTCACTATGAGCGGTCAGATATGGACATTGATAAAGACAATTTCGAGGCAGAGTGGATAATCCGATCAGATGGGGCTTCGAGTACTTCAAGAAGTGGAGATGGGATACAGTTGGTTTCTCTAGAATGAATATCAATGTATTAGGGCATCCGCTTTGGGTTTAGAACAACAAATAATGAAGCAGAATACGATGTAGCTTTAGAAGGATTAAGGCTTGCACAAATTTGTGGGGCTAAAAAAGTTAAACTAGTTATTGATTCACAAATCCTCGTTAATCATGCATATGGAAAATCCGAAGCTCGAAAGGATCATCTAGTAAAGTATTTAAAATCACTAAAAGACCTATCTTTAGGCTTCAAAAAAATTAGCTATAAGCATTTTCAAAGAGAAGAAAACTCTGTAGCAAATTTTTTGGCCACTATTTCATATTTTGAGAAATATTTATGGATCATTACATTGGAAAGTCCGTCAGTTATTAAGAAATCGGGGCAAATAGTTGGGATTATTGATGAAGACATTCAAGTATCCATTTGTGAGAATGAAGATTGGGGGTAAGACATCATCAAATATTTAGAGAATGATGAGTTACCAATTGACAAATCATTATCTAACAAATATGTTTCAAATCTCATGGGTATATGATCTTTGGAGGCGTCTTGTACAAGAAAACTTTTAGGAGACCTTTGCTCCGATGTTTGAGCATAGTTGAATCGCAAATGATATTATCAGAGTTTCATGATAGAGAAGGGTCTGCGCATTGTGGGTATAAAACATGAATCAGAATAGTGTTTTTGGCAGGATAATACTTGCCTACATATCATCTGATGCAAGGGAATTGGTTAAAAAATGTGATATTTGTCAAAGATTTGCTAATATAATTCATAAGCCAGGTTTCCCCTCGAAATTATATCAGAGGCATTGTCGTTTGACCGATGGGGCATTGATCTTGTGGGTCCTCTTCCAATGGCTTCCGGAGGGCCATTAGCAGGAAAAAAGACCAAAGATGTAATCATATTTATCATTTCAAATATTTGTTGTCGTTTTGGGATTCCAATGAAAATCACTACAGATAATGGGCCTCGAATCGATAAAAAAAATTGATTTTTTTTTGTAAGTCTCGATGGATACATCAATGTTTTCAGCTTATTTTCACCCACAAGAAAATGGTCAAGTAAAGGTAACTAATCGAACAATTCTTTATGGGTTAAATAAAACTTTGTAAGGAAATACTGGAAAATGGCCTGATTATTTGCAAGAAGTTCTTTGGTCATACCGTACAACTCCTCGAACAGAAACGTCATAATCCCGTTTACATTAGTATATGTGATGGATGTTGTAGTACCATCTGATGCAGTTTTTCCAGCCTATCGTGTCATGATAAAATAATGGAGACATAATAATGAAGAAGTTTCCAAAGACAAAGAGATAACTCATCTTCTAGAGGGATTTCAAATGAGCTGGATTGGGAATCATTTTTAAAAGTATTCAATGTTGTGGAGTCACCTGGTTGGATATTATCTTGAGGATTTTGGGAAGTTATGTCAGCCAGTGGAAGTTGAATGGGGTCGGACTCAATGATAAATTTTTCCGAGGAAGGTTTGATTGGTCATTTTTTTGTTTTCCGGGGAATCAATATCACTAGAAGCTTCTGGAAAGTCTTCAGAGATACTCTTCAATTTTCTTTGACACTTCTTTTTTAGAGAAGTTTGAATATGAATTTTCTTTTTCGATGGGGTAGAAGACTTCTTGGATTATCAGGATTCCCTGCATCTTAACTTTTAACTTTATCTGTTTCCCTTTAAGTCAAGGCATCAGAAGCCTCTTCCTTTTCTGAAGGGATATCTTATTCTTATCCAAGTGACTTTTAGCTCTGTCTCTTGTCGAAAGAAAAACCACCACGTATTTTTCTTCTTATCGATCTAGCATGTCTTGTTTCTAAAGAAGGACTATGAGTTCTTCTAGTGACAGCCTCTCCGAAGAATTAAGCTTCTATAGTCAGCTTTTGGCAAGATTTGTTGGGGTGAAGCAAAGCTAAAATTTGTTGAACCAAGCAGTCTTAGCCCACAAGTTCAACTCGGAAAATAAATCCTTTGCATGAGGGACGAAGTCGGTATAAGGCTTGGATATGCCGCCCATTGCTATTTATAAGTAAAGAGAGTATATGAACAACTATAAAAAAAGTGCAATAAAAAGGAGGTCATACCTTTGTTTGTCCATGCAAGTGAAATCTTGTGAGGGTTGTTAGTAGTTGTTTCAGATCCTGTTTCCCAAAGCCCTGAGATATAAAGGAAGCGTTGTTTCCATTTCTTTTATCTCCTTCAAGTAAATTTGTAACTACCTTCTGATCACATCCTGAGGTAAGAGAATAGAATGGGAAGTGAGGTTTCTTCACCAAACCAGAGAGGCCAGTCAATTTTTTTAAGGAAAAACTACCTCCCGAAATTATGGAGGTCATGATACAGGACATAAGAGTGAATCACATGTTAGGTCCAGCCTGAGTGAGATAAAGATCGATTTTGGAAAAATACTCACAAAAAAGGATTCAGCGGATAACGTAACCCCCAATTCATTATCTCTATGTACACAATCAACTCATTATCTTTGAATGATAGTGGGGTCTCTTCGGCTGTGGAGAAGCTTATGGAAATTAAAAGAGAGATTCCCCATCAAATTCTTAGCCAACAATTGGATCTCCGGTTGTACTGTATTTCGTGCAAAGCCAACAAATTTTTATTATCAACAGCTTTGAGGTTATTCCCTACTAAAGCAATGATATTCGGGGCAGTGGAACATCTTCTATTGATTTATCTTTTTTATTTGGAGAAGAATTACTTTCCTTAATTAGAGAAGAAACAACGTCGGTCGTTTTTTCAGGAAGACCTACAGTAGTAGTTTTATCTTCAATAACCTAGGAAGTGGTAGAAGTTGGATTATCCTCGGTAACTCGGATTAGATTTCCATCGAAAGTTGTCTTTTATTTTTCTTCAACATCAAGATGAACAAGAGAAACATTGGATTTGATTTTTGGAATTGATTCAAGTGGTCGCTTCGTCATGCGAGAAAAATCAATTCTTGTCAGCTTCCGTAGGGGTATATCTGGCATTGGTCTTGGAGTTCCTTGTGGAGTAGCAGATGGTGAAGAAATAATCTCCAAAGGGGATCCTTTAAGGTATTTGGAATGCTTATGCTTGTTATCTTTATGATGTCTTTTTCCTTTCGAAGATGATCCTCTTGAATGTTTATCTTTTCCCATGTTTTTAGAGTCACTATTGTAACTGGTAAAGCAAGAATGAATCGGTTGAGATCAATAATTGTTGTTGAATTTTACGTGGGAGGCCAGACACCATAATAAGAAATAACCGGAGGCTAGAGTTTATTTCAACGTGTAAGCCAGCAACTCTCCTATCTTCGAAATTCTGGCTAATGTTAACCATTCTTGTATGCGAAAAATCTTTGGCATAAACTATTTTCTCTCTTTAGAATAATTTCTTCAGAGATTTCTCTCTCTAAAAGGTGTTGAAGAGATATATGGTGAACCAAGAATATTTATAAGAGAATAGTGGTCTTTGAAGGATGCCGAAGCCCAAGCTGGTGATGGTTTGTTTTCCTTGGGGAAAATTTTCCAATATATGGGTAATAAGTTCATAGGGACGCGTCACGCTGCCCCTAGGCCAGATTGTGTAAAAAAGAAGAGCATGTGAGGGGTATCCTAATCGACATTTGGCAGGGGAAATTGTTTTTCATTAGTGGTGTCAGAAAAAGGCATGACGTAACAAGTGTGAAAAATTTGAGAAAACATTTGGTATGGATATCGAAAAGAACCGACTAAAATTTGAGGAGATCCATTTCTTCTACAATTTGAGGGAAAATTAGTCATCCTAAAATTCATCGACATGTAATCATTTCTAAAATCTGGGGAGATTTTTACTATGAATAAAAAGATTTCTAAGGTCAAAAATTCGTTCTCTCGACACAACGGTCAGCCAAAATCCGATGAAGATAAGAGTAATCATACAACAGTCCTTATTTATATATTCTTACAAGGACTAGGGGGCTACTAATAAGGAAAGAATAAAGATCTTATAAAGTTAATGGTATTTTATCAATAAAGAAAGTCTTAGGAGAAATTGATAATTATGTAATATAAAAAGACTAATTTATAGCAAACAATAAACTTAAGGATATGACCACAATTAGTAAATTGTTAGACATGTGGGACCTACTATTGTACTATAAAAGCACCACCTATTTTTGGAAAAATGTTGATTGATGAATGAGTACACAATTGTTACTCTTTATTTTTCCCCTCTAAAAAGATATCATTCTCTCTCTAAAATATTAACTGAGTAATTTAAATCACGAAGTTAGTATTCTAAGCACTATTTTACTCAAAAACCTCATTCAAATATTTCTGGAACTATGATACTTGACAAGTATTACAGTGGTTGAATCAATATTTATTGATTATTATTATATACTTGACATTATTTATCCTGCATAAATTAATATGAAAGTGTTTT
This sequence comes from Limnanthes douglasii subsp. nivea, assembly GCA_036936605.1. Taxonomy (NCBI): domain Eukaryota; kingdom Viridiplantae; phylum Streptophyta; class Magnoliopsida; order Brassicales; family Limnanthaceae; genus Limnanthes; species Limnanthes douglasii. Next base: position 137,260,698 of record JAUPFV010000002.1, on the reverse strand, counting down.
TTTAATCCTAAATTATTTAATATAAAAATCATAATTAGTAAATAGTGATTGAATTTGATATCTCACTTAACGGAATTAATGAGTTAAGTATGAAATCTCAAAATAAAACCTAATCCCTAAACTCTCTTCTTTATCTCAACATAAATCCATAAATAAAATCTCTAAACCCTAAGTTCTCTCATTTATCATCGTCCAGACATAATCCCTAAACTCTCTTCTTTGTCTAGACATAAATCCATAAATAAAATCTCTAAACCCTAAATTCTCTCATTTATCATCATCCAGACATAATCCCTAAATCAACTAAATACCTAAATCGGCTAAATTTTTCCATTCTTTTATCGACACCCATATCCCTAAATTATCTAATTCACTCACTATCAACATTAATCATCAACTCCTACAAACTGTTACACTAATAATTTACCCTATAACTCATTGTCAAATCTCTTTATTTATTAATGTACCATTTTTACTCACTAGTTTTTCCTTTATTAATTCTATCTCTTTTAATTTTACGGATTCAAATTATAGTTATTTTGGTGACATTTATTTTTTTAATTGTTTAATTATATGTTAGATATTTTTTCTATTCAGTGTTTATTTCCCATCTCACTCCTCTTTCTAATATACCATAACATTATTTTCTAAGAAATAAATCACACTCGTCTCATAAATCTCTGGCCACACCCGTCATGCGGTTGCAGTTTATTTCATGTCACAAAATCATACTTTTATATTTTTTCATCTATTTATATACTTAGGTAAATTCCTAATATTCAAACTAATGATCTAGATTACATTAGTGAACAACTATAATAGAACCCTAATAAGAAAATATAAGACCTTATAAAAAGAAACTCTAGATTAATTAGAAAATCTAATTAAATAGAAATCTTATTAATAGTAAATCCAATTAATATGAAACTCAATTAAATAAGAAATCCAATTAAATAAATTAGTCCAACAAGAAGCCTAGTTCGATAAAGAACTTAAGCCCAACAACATTGAAGCTTCCGTCTAGGTAGCTTCAGTAGACAACTTCGGATCATGTCATCAAAAATATGTTTTTGGCTCAGGTTCTTGGCCTAGTAAAAAACAACCATCATTTTATCGTCTAAACTTACCTCTAGGTTCCAACAAACGTCTTTACACCTAAGTCTTGGCCACAACTTTGTCATAAAAAAATCCAACAATTTATGCCTATACATGTCTTTGATTGATCCATGTTTGACACACGTTGTACTACGACGGTACCTATATTGACGAGATAATTATACCATACACTTAAAAATTACGCTTCCCATCTTTACAATTAATATAATTTCTATCTTCATCATGCAATTGAAAGGAAGCGAAGACAACAAGTGGGGTAAATAAATGAAAATTACATATAGCCTAATGGAAATTATATATATATATATATATATATATATATATTAGGCTTACACAATTATGTAAATAGTCAACAATCCTCACAAATTTGAATAAAATAAATTAACATCTTGGAGATAATCAAAAGAAAACATGCATATTAAGAGTTTTCAAATAAGAGGAAACATACATAAGAAGAAAGTGAGTCGCTATCAACTAAGCTTCAAACTTGTCCTATTATTCCACTACACTTTCTCTTCTTCAATATTCTATGAGCGTGTGTATTTTCACTCTTTTCATCGTCCGAAATATTCATTATATTAGAATCTCAAATTCCAACAATCTCAATTTTACAGCCCCGAGGTATTAGAATTTTATTTTCTTTAAACATTTGAATATTTCTAGTAGCTAATACAAATTGTTAGGTGTAGAATTGAAGTAATTCGTCAACATATATATTATTGATAAACTACGTAGGTGTAGTTGGATCAGTCGTGACATGTAGACTTGTTGAAACTCTCAAGGTGAAGCTTGAGCTGTGACTTAGTGACAGAAACATCTGCTGGAACCTAAGGGCTAAAACAAGTTGTCAAGATTACTAATTTTTTAGTTGAATAAGATATGTGCTTATCCAAAGCGAGTTAGTCTGAAGTAGTTTAATCTGAAGCGAGCTGCACCGAAGCACCACGGTTGGACCAAATCAGATTCTTCTATGTGTTAGGTTTCCTATTTTATTGGGTATCATATTTTGGTCTTCCTATATTAATTAAATTTCATAATAATTAAGTATTGACAACAACTACATAAACAAGAGCCCATTTAGGACGCTTAAGTTTCTTTATACTCAATAGATCTGTACTTGAGAGAAACATAAATTAGATCATTTGAGAGTGTTTGGATGAGCTTATTACGTACATTTGAAGCAATATAAGATTAGGTCAAGAACATTTAAAAGTTTGTTCATCAACTATCTAAAATGAGTAAAATGATATAGGTTGTGGTGCCTTGAACTTGTACGTTAGAAGTATTTGATAAGTAGAGACATGATCTTCAATAAGGCGGAAATGTAATTGAAGAATATGGTAGAGACTCAACCTAATACTTTTAGGAGTACATATGAAGTTGATGATGGATTTGATCTACAAAATAAAATTAGAGAAGTTTCTGTCGAAGAAGAGTTTATATATGGTTTTGTTTTGGATTGTACATAGGAAGTTTAACAACTGTATGAGTACAAAGATGGTCAAGGGTCTAGTGTTATAGGGGCTTCAGATGATCAGATTTCAGAGCAATATGATATTGACAATTATCAACTAGCAAAGGATAGAGGACAAAGAGAAAAATCACAACCACAGAGGTATGGTTTTGTCGATGTAATTGATTGTGCTTTATCAATTGAAATACATGGAGATGTTCTTAAACCTGAGACATATCATAATAATGTCAAAAGGATTGATAAAGATAACGTGGCTCACGTTTCTGAAAGAAAAACTAAAATCTCTAGAAAAGATGAGCACCTAGATTCTTATGAGGCAACCGAAGGGTTAGAAGCTAGCTGCGAGTAAATGAATATTAAGAGTAAGCCATGTAATACTAGTGTTCAGTCCTTTGTAAAAAGATATATTAGATGTTTGTTAACCCATATTTTCTACATATTTAAGTAAGAAAGCAAGTGAATTTCGGCTTATATATCTTAACGAACTATGTCTTTCATCTCAATATTTTTTTATAATCACTCAAAGTTGATACACTATATATCATTAAAAGAGTACACTCTACATATAATTGTTACTGGATGCCTTTAATCTGACACATCAAATCAAGCCATTAAAAATATATAGCATACACTAATTAGATTAAGAGAAGATGCAATGCTCTACATATTTTGTTTGGTAAAACTCATATTTTATTTCTTGCAAAGTCAACCACACAACGAAGATTATATAATAACAGTTAATATTGTCAAGTTCAAGAGATTTAATTAAGCAAAACGATATCTCGAAATGAAAAAAGAATATCGTTAAATTTTTAACCTGCTTAAATTGTAGTGGTCAATAAATCTCTCATGAATCTTAAATCCACACAACAAAAATAACACCGAAAACAAAAAGAAACTCTTAAGAAAACTTCAAAAATAAAATGTTTGAGAAACTAAACGGATCTCATACCATTATAATGAATCAGTTAGTGATCAAAACCTATAAAAAATGATGAATACAAGATGAAGATGATCCATCCATGCCATTTCCAGTCATTTTTGTTAGTATGTATTGAACATGTTCGAAAAATAATAAAAATAAAAAGATAATGAAATTTAAGAGTGGATATTAATATACACTTTAGGCCATCTCCTCTCATTCTCTTTTCCCTTCTGCAATTTTACCACTATAATTACCATGTCATCCTCTTCTTAACTAACTCCAAACAATTGTTTTTAATTTATCTTCTTTTAATATTATAATAACATCCCACTATCTTTTAATTATTCATCTATATTGTTCTATTTCATCTCATTAATATATAATAATATTAATAATAATAACAATAACAATAATAATAATAAATGAATACTAATGCTAATATTTATTATTATGAAAATAAACCATAGATATATTTAAACAATACTAATGTTACAAGTTTAAATAGAAATGTACATAATAATGATAGACTAAAATCAAAGTTTGCTTAAACAACCGTACAATAACATAAAGTGGTTAGGCCTTTAAATAATATTTTTAGTCTATTTCACGTGTATGTTCGCGCTCTATGATTTTTTTATCCTTGTGTTCTATAATTCTCTTTGTGTTGAAGATTATTGTGATAAATCCATTGACATGACTTTCCGATCAAGTTGTTATTGTTTTGGAGTCAAATATTTTTCTTTTATTGCTTGACTTTCCACGTGTTAGGAATTAAATGTGTTGGTTGTGGGTGCACGTGTTACGAATTAAATGTGTTGGTTGTGGGTGTGAATGTCATGAATTAAATGTGTTGGTTGTGGATGTGGGAGTTATGAATTAAATGTGATGGTTGTGGGTGTTACAAATTAAATATGGTAGACTGTGGGTGTGGTTGTATTATCACTATATATGGAGTTGTTCTAACGTGGAAAACTCAATCATAAACTCTCATTGTATTTCTTATACATAAAATTCAGCTAAACGTAGTTCATATTATGATCTCTCCAGAAAACATAATATTTGATTTTGAGACAAACTCAGATGATGACATTGAATATGATTATCAAGTGCATCATTATATTAATGAACCGATGAAGGTCATTGAAGATTCTAGCTATCGTAGTTAAGATCTCAGACGCTGTTATATAAACCACAACCATGAAGGAGGTCACAGAAGACTAATGTTGGATTATTTATGCCTCAATCCACTTTATACCAAAGATATATATTAGATGTCGTTTTAGAATGAAACATCCAGTTTTTGAACATTTGATAGATGCGCTTCCACGTTAAAATACATATTTTAGACAAGACTTTGATGCCACTTCTCGGCCGGGTTTCCTACCGCATCAAACACTAATATGTGCATTACATATATTAGCTTACGAAACCTGTACTGATGCTTTAAACGAAATATATCATCTAAGTGAATCAACAACAATTGATAATCTCCAAAACTTTTATCCAACTATAATAGGTCTATACCAAGCTGACTATTTTTACCAACACCAACAGATCTTCAAAGGCTTTTGGTTAAAAATGAGCTACGTGGATTTCCGGGAATCATTAGATCACTCGATTACATGCATTGGACATGGATATATTTTCCATCGGTATGGAAAAGAGCATAAAGCGGGCGAATAAAAAACCCTATAATTGTTCATGAGATAGTGGCCTCACCTGACACATGGATATGACATGCCTTTTTTAGTGTCTTAGGTGCACAAAATAATATTACTATTGTTGAGCGTTTACATTTGTTTAACAACCTTACATGAGGCGTATCACCTAGGGTACAATATCACATAAATGGTAACGAGTACAACATGTCATATTATCTTCTTGACGTAATTTGTCCTAAATTTTCAAAATTTGTCCGGTCTTTGAGACAACTGAGCAACATGAAAGAACATTTATTTTCGTATTTACAAGAGTCATTTCATAAGGATGTCTAAAGAGAATTTATAATTTTACAAGTTAGATTTGTTATAATCAGGCAACCATAAAGAGAGTGGAAACTTAAGGACCTTCATAATATAATGGTCACCTATCTTATTTTACACAACATGATTATGAAGGACGAACGTGAAGACTACATGATTATAAGGATATCAACCATAATTGATCTGAAGAGCGCGCGTATCTATTCCTCCATGACCAATAGTTCTCGCGATCCGAGAGCGGCAAATATAACTATAATGGAAGATTACATAAGGTGATATCGGAAAATACGTTTTTTATAACAAATACATAACAAACTTATGTTTATGTTTCGATATTTAATATTTTTCAAATTATAATTAATTTTTATATTGTCCTATTTTAATATGTAATTTTTAATTATATCTATGTATTTTTTGAACTTTTTAATTATTATTAGTTTTATTTTTTATTTTTTATTTTTTCTCAAGATATATCGAAGTAACCATTCATTATAATCGCTACAAAAAATAAAATTATTGGCGATCACGAATTATTTTCCCAACATATTATAAATAAAATATGATTGAAATACAAAAAATATAAATTATATTCTATGTTAAATTTTTGGATTAAAAATATTTTCAAAATATATCGAAATGACTACTCATTTCGATAGAGAAGTAAAAATATTGGTGGAATCGATTTCTTTTTACGAATATTCAAACATATATAATAAAATTAAAAAAATAATTTTTAGCTCGATCCATTGGATGAACTAACATGAAGAACGAAAAAGTGGCAAATTCTCCGCTCCTATTTCCCCCACCTAAAAACAACATCCTTCCTCGCATGGTTGAGTACCATATAAATGAACCTTATTTTTTTCTGTTGCTGGAGTTGGTTTGTTTACAAAAAAAATTATTTTTATTTGTTATAAATTATCATATACTTTAACAATCAATGTTCATTTCTTTTTCTCAAAATGATAATGTCCCCTTATCAATTAATAAAATATATACTAAAACATTTTAATTGAATTTGTTTTATAACTAATTCATATGAAAAAATATGCAAAAGTGACATAATAATACGAAAAGAGTAATTTTGATATTGAAAAAAAGAATATCCAATAAAATTAGTTTGAAATTGAAAATAGGATAATTTATTCATTATCACTTTTTCAAAATCTAGGCGTCTCTCACAAAATTTCATTTCTCAAAATCTTAAATGTGTCCCAAGTCGATTTCTTTTTATTATTTGTCTCTTTTAAATTTGGTCTGTCGTAATCGTGTTAATATTTTTTACTCGATTTTTGTTTCTAAATAGGTATGGTATCTCTCTATAACTTTATTAATTGTTTTTTGTTATACGAATTAAAACACAATTGGTTGTTTGAAATATATTTGTTGCTTTTGATGCTTATTGAAATAGATTTATTTTATTTAGTCGATAAATAGATTTTTTTAGTTTTGATGTAGTTAATTGAAAGCTGTTTATTTGTTTATTGTGCTTATTTGTTTATTGTGCTTATTTGTTTATGATGGTTATGGTAGAAAATATGTTTATTTATTTTTGAAGAGTTCTTGTTTTTTAAAAGATGTTTATTGAAAGAATATAATGTTTTATTTGTTCACATATTGTAGTTTTCTGGGTTCACAAATTGAATGTTTTCTGGATTCACGAATGACAGGTTTTTTTAAACTCATAAAACATATAACTCTGAGACGCACTCTCATAATTAGCTATTTTATGGGTTTAAAAAATCTATAATTTTTTTGCCCCAAAAGTAACTATTTCTGAGAGACCCTCTCAAAATTAATTGTTTTCCGGAAAAAAAATTATAAGTTTTTTAAAACCCATAAAATAACTAACACCGAGAGGGCATCTCAGAATTAGATGCTTTCTCGGACAAAAAAACCCTACAATTCTTGAATTATATTGTTTTTCTAATTGTTATTGAGTGATGTTTGGTTTGTTTGTACATGATGCAGTCCATGAAGGTGATGAAAATGTTGTTTTCTCTCATGCAGAATAAAAGGAGATATAGATGGAGCAACTTATGACTCTAGAGTTTTTTCATACAAAAAATCCAATAAACATATGTGCGAGCGCAAGATAACCAACTCCCGAATCTTATTTTGTTTGTTCGTTTAAGATGATTTGGTTACCGATGTTTTGTTTTTTTGTTTTGAATGTTCTGTTAATTGAAAGTTTATGAATTTTATCTCGTATTAAGAATGTTTTTTTTGCCTTTACTTATGGATTTGATATTTTTTAAAGCAAAAAAAAAAACAAATAGAGAAAATGCAAAAAAAAAAAAACAAATAGAGAAATGCACATATTTCTCAGACCATGGTAGGATAATAGATGCGTTTTCTAAAATCACTAACACTTATTTTCGAGACCATCATTGAAAATATGTGTTATTATACTTTCGAAACAAATTCAATTTTTTTTACGACAGATAAAAATATGTGTTATTTTAAATTTGGTTTTTTAAAATTTATTATTATATAGAGGATTATATACTAGTAAATTGAAATCAAATAAGTCTGTGTAAAAAAACCTAAATACCAAGTTAAGACATAAAAGACCCATTAGTCTACTCCATTAACTAGAAAAACAATTATGTAAAAAAGATAACATTTTTGGATAACACTTTTTTGACAAGAAAGTGGATTTTCCTGTGGTGTTTATTGTCTAACAATAAGTTTACAAAAATGTTATGGATAACACTAGTCAAAACCATCATTATCCCTTTCACATATACTATACTTTCCAATGATTTCTTTCTCCATTTTTCAATTTGGCAAAACCCCAATTTACCTACTTCTCTTCCAAATTTTAATCCTTCTCTAAATTAGGGGTTTTTGAATCTCTTACTTAAGAACCAATCCTAGGGCTCCTATGATTTCCCAAACTTCTTTCTTCTATCAATTTTTTCACCGATTCCAGGTATTGTCGCTTTCTTTTCTCTTTTCCACTTTAATTTATTTATCTACATTATTATCATCATAATTTTGCTATGTTCTTTCTGCTTCATCATCTCTCTCTCTCTCTCTCTCTCTCTCTCTCTCTCTCTCTCTCTCTCTCTCTCTCTCTCTCTCTCTATATATATATATATATATATATATATATATATATATATATCTATTGTCTAACTCGTCCTCGATTGGTACTTGCGTATTGAAGGGAACGAAGATGCTGTAAAAAGTTTCGATTTTATTCTGGTTGGATGTTTTGAATGAATTCTTAAGCTAAAAATGTACTTGTGTAATGATTCACCATAGTTATTATGAACAATCCTTAATCATCTACGTGAATTCCATTCTCGCTGAAAATTTGGGTGTCTGCTTCTTTCTCTCAGAATGAGCAACTGTTAGGTTATTGATAGCTGGGATTTATTTGATGAGACGAGCAAAAGCTATATGGTTTGTTGCCGATTCTGCTGTAAGGAGCAAGGCACTGATCAAGTGTTTTTCTACATTCTCTGTTTTCCGCACTATACTGAGTTTGGAGCAGCTTGTGGGTCCTGACCATTTGAGGAACATGAGTTCTATTGATGGTATGAGAAGAAACGGCTCAGTAGTTCAAAATACTTGTACTTCACAAATTATTCCTAAGCGGCCCTATCACTCTAAGTGCAGTGACGGAGTCATAGATAATGCTCCAAATAAGGTGCGATTACTTTATAAGATGGTTGTAGTACTTTTATTATTTGTTGATGTATTCATATTTTCGAGGAATGTAGAAGGTTAATTTGGAGATGCCTGCGTTACTTGCATTCAAACTATTTTTGTTTGATGGAAACAGTTTCTAGAAAATATCCCCAAGTTTGTGAAGATTGTAGAAGTTGGTCCGAGGGATGGATTACAGAATGAGAAGAATATTGTGCCAGCATCCGTGAAGATTGAATTGATACAAAGATTGGTATCTTCAGGATTGTCTGTAGTGGAGGCTACAAGTTTTGTATCACCGAAATGGGTTCCACAGGTAGCACAATTCGATTTATTTTCATAGCAAGTTATATCAAGCACTTTTCCTTCTTTCACATTAGTTATCAGTTATTTAAATGGCCATTTTTTTATTGTATGGATTTCATTTTCTGCAACTTAAGCTCATTTATTCAACTAGTTATCTGATTGATCGAGGATTGAGAGATTATTGGTCGAAAAAGGTGCTTTGCTTCTAGTAGTATATTATATAATCCACGTACAGTTTCTATGTACCATCTCTGGCTCTCTCCTAATTTCATATTTTCTTGACGCCTATTTAATTAGTGTCAATTTAGTCTTTACCTTCTTAGTATATAGTTATGTATTTCCCGACAGAACTGTCATTTTTCCATGCTGTTCATATAAAAGAAGCAAGCCCTTTTATTGCCGAGGTGCGGTATAGCATATATGTAAATAACTTTTGAGAATCTAAAGTTTAAAGTTGGGGGTGAATTTCTTTTTCATGCAGTAGCTAAAAGGATTCTCTTTTTAATAAACATGGTGTTGGTATAGGAAAACTGTGTTGTTGGATAAAGAAACACAGTTTAATATAGTCAGTTGACATGCTTATTACAATCATCTGCGTTGTATTGGGGAATCCTTTTTTACTTCTTTGTACATTAGTTACGAATAAAGACAATGTAGACAGACAGGTTTTTAAATTCTTCATCCTTGTTAGTGGATTTTAATTGAAAATGCAGTTCAGGTAGCTTAATGCTTCAAATATCTGGCATATGTGAGATTATGCTTTGAAGACTTACTTATTGTTTCCATTTTGTTGTGTTTTCAATTCAAACAAGTTAGCCTCGAGCTCTTATATTATCTCTTATGCAGCTAGCAGATGCAAAGGATGTAATGGAAGTGGTTCGCAGCATTAAGGGTGCTAAATTGCCTGTGCTAACACCTAACTTAAAAGTGGGTACCTCTTTCTTGAAAACCCATGGCTTCATTTGTACCATACTGCTGTATGGTTGGACTTCTTCCGATTAACAGTATGTGATACTGTAGGGATTTAAAGCAGCTGTCGCAGCAGGAGCTAATGAAGTAGCAGTCTTTGCAGCGGCTTCTGAGTCTTTCTCAAAGGCAAATATCAACTGCAGTATCGAAGACAGTCTTGCTCGTTATCGTGACATTTTTCTTGCTGCCAAAGGTCTCTCAATTCCAGTACGTGGGTATGTTCTTTATCAATTTTTATCTTGTCTTTTTCACGCATTTTGGGGAGATACTAATAGTAAACTTTCCTAACAAGTGTGTAAATCCTCATTGTATGAACTTATTAGTGTTTCTGGTTGATTTTGATATTTATAATACCTACAATAAATAAATTTAAGACTATCACTCAAGTGGCTTCAAAACGTTCTGTATATCTCGGCATTGTCTATTTTTGTGTTGGTTGTGTAGATTTGACATAAATATAAATAAGATATAATAGGGTGACACAGTAATTTTTGTAGATATGTGATGATAGGCATGTTATTGTTAGAAGTAATTATAAAAATAGGGTAATCGTCTTCCCCTGGATACATATATGTATACATAATGTTGACTTCCTATGTCACTATATTTCCATCGATTGTCCTGTAGTTGTCTGTACTCGAATATGAAACGTGAAATGCATTATTATATTTTTTATGGTTTAGATACGCGCTGAACTTCGAACGCTTGGGTGTACAGAATTTTAGATGACTTTTGTACATATCTTTATATAGTTTTACAGTCTTGATGCGGCATTGAAAATCTCTTTGACTATTCTTACGAGTTTTAGTGTTCTAATCGCTAAAACTGCAAAATCAGCTATACTTATGAAGTTTACACGTTAAGAGAATGATGCGAGACTCTTCCCAATAAAGAGCCACAACATTGAAGATGTGATCAATTGTTTGTGTTTATATAGGTATGTATCATGTGTGGTTGGTTGTCCAGTTGAAGGAGCAGTTCCAGCATCTAAAGTGGCCTATGTTGCAAAGGAACTCCATGATATGGGATGTTATGAAATCTCGCTTGGTGATACAATCGGCGTAGGGACACCAGGTACTGTTGTTCCAATGCTAGAAGCTGTCATGGACGTCGTACCGATTAACAAGCTCGCTGTTCACTTTCACGATACTTATGGGCAGGCTCTTTCAAATATATTAGTATCGCTCCAAGTAAGTGTTTAAGGATAAAAGCCAATCTTGTTACGGATTGCGAAACCAGATTGATCAGTACAAAACTTGAACATTTTTTCTCAACAGATGGGGATCAGCATAGTGGATTCCTCGGTAGCTGGTTTAGGTGGGTGCCCATATGCCAAGGGAGCCTCAGGAAATGTTGCTACTGAAGATGTGGTCTACATGCTGAACGGGCTCGGTGTGGAAACCAATGTAGATTTGTTAAAGCTCTTGATGGCTGGTGATTTCATCAGCAAGCAATTGGGTCGTCAGTCGAGTTCCAAGGCAGCAATTGCTCTTAGTCGGGTAAAAGCAATTGATTCGCGGCTTTGAATCACGTTAATCATTACAACTTACGATTCAAGGGCAATCCCCAGTTTTCCTCTTTAGATACACATGTATAATTTGGATTTGTTTGCTTAAAGAAATAAGTCAATGCTCAAAAGAACCGCGAAACTCTTGTAAATGTTGCATTTAACTGCTCAAAAGAACTTTAAAGCTCAAAAGGTTATTTATAAAAAAAAATGGAGTATGATCTGGTAGTATATTTTAGCATTGAAATGGGCAGCTGTTTTTTTTACCTATCTCTGATCTAGTGACCATGGAAGTAAAATAAAGGGATACCTTTGGAAGATAAATTAGCAGTAACGATTTAAAGAAGTTGCAGGGTTCTTGCTTTATGATTGTGCATTTCAAACATGTATAATGTCCATATCTTTCTCGGCAAGAATGAAGAGTTAACCAGAATGACGAGTTAACCTTTTCTGGACGAGCTAGCCGGGAGTCTAAACTTCCGCTGTTGCTCGAGTATCTGGAAGTTTATGACGAGCTGTATTTGGATGATAACTTACTTCTTAGCGCCAAAGGCAAAAGGAACCATGGCAAAAGTTCTGTATATGCTGTACTGCACTTCTGCATGAAAAATTAACAGTTCTGTTGAGAAATGCTTAACTATCCTAAAGATTCTAAGGGAGAACACTAAAATGACAATGATCAAACTGGCGCAAAGAAAGATCAGACTATATATCTGGCCCGTATTATTGTGACTAAAAAACTTCAGTCTTTTCGGCTTGGTTTGAAAATCCAAAATCCCTATTCTTCCTCCCAAATTATATTAATCTTTCTAATTTACGGTAATCACTATTTCTAAGTCACATCTTCCTCCATATTTACACGTCTCTCTAATATCCGCTAGTCCTAATTTCTAATTTCACTCACCCTTTAACCCAACCAAAATCTTTTAGAACTAACCATACTCTATATTTATTTACGTGTTAGAGAATTTTGACACTAATTTTAGATTACTATTTTTTACGAAATTTAGTGTATAATTATGGTGGTTATTACTTTCAAGATAAGAAGAATTAAAGATTACTTTCAAGGTAAGTATATCTTCTCAAATTGAAATATGCAAATATACAACGTTTTTTACATTAATCTTGGAAGTTTATTTTAAATAAAATATAGGTTATCAAGTGTGAAATAAAGAGACCGATGTGGATGCTCTTAAAAATTGTCTTGCTTTTTATATACCAAAATAAAAACCTTCCTCGACAAAAATGTTGAGGAATCTAATGAAGGGATAGTTGGATATGACTTTTTGATTAAAAGTAGAACTAACACTACACAAACCAGGAAATGCCTCCTCGTCCGAGAGATCCAACATCGCGGGGTATTATTTTTTTATATAAGGAGAAGAAGGAAGATGGATCGTGTGTTCGATTGCTCATCAACCATGTTGTTATTATATTTGTTACATCTAGCGGCAGAGGTACGTAGGGGTTAGAGGGGCTTTTATCCTCCTCCTAAACAACATAGTGGAAGTAAAATAAGGTCTTAATTATCCTAAACAAGATAAATAGTGAGAGTAGAAAACAGGTAGATAGTGCTCAATTTGTTTTTAAAAAGTAATTATTTTTTTTACTAATTATTTTTAATTGTTCTCCAAAATTATTATTAAATAATATATTATTTATTTTATTAATTATTTTAATTTAAGAGCTATATATAAATATTTGTGTATCGATTTATTTGATATTTAAAAGAAAAGTTAATACACTAGAATTATATTTTATTATTTATCTTAATTTAAGAAATATATAAAAATATTTGTGTATAGTAGTAGGCATATTTGATAACAAAAACAAAAGATTATAATTAGATTTTATATTGAGAAAGTTATTAGATATACTTAATTATTATAATTATATTTTGAGATTGGTTATAGAATTTCGATCTTAATCAAAAAGAGACTATTTTACTATGTATAATCTATTTTATTGTTTAATATAATTTGTAGTTTTCAGTATAATTGTATAAATTATAATATAATATTTTATTTTTTATATATCTAACAATAATTTGTACCATAAAGTTTATTGAATTGATCGAAATAAAGTGATTTTTTTTAAAAAAAAATTGTTTTCAATTAATTGTACTAATATTTATGAATAATTGTTTAGAAACTTCATCATTGGAAAAATCGAGTTTGCAAAATAGATGTTTGATAAAACGAATGAATGATGTAATTTCTTCGAATTATATTCGCATAAGGTTGTTAAAGTGAAGATCGATTTTGCATTTCTAAATGTTACATGTAACGTACAAATATAATATAGCCCCCTAAATCTAATTTCTGGTTCTACTATTGGTTACACCTACTATAACATCTAAGTGTCTCACAGGAATCCAGTTTAAAAAAATATATACTAACAAAAATATATAATGAAATCGCTAAAAAAACAACCAAAACTATTCCATGAAACAATATAAAACATAAATAAATAAAAATTTAAATATTTTAGATATCTTTTTAATAAAAGTAAATAAATAGAAAATAAAATTTAAAAAATTTAACATTTACTTAATGAGAATCAATTTTATAAATATTTTAAAAAACATTAAATATCAATTCACAAAATAGTTTCGACCGATTTGTTAATAATATTACCAATACACCATTTTTCTAAATAACAAAACACATATCAAACAAATAACACTTGGTCACCCATGAGGATTTCAAAAAAAACATAGCCATTATTTATATATAAAATAATAACATATTGCTCATAAAAAAATGTATTAATAATTATATTGTTTAATTATGTATGAAAATAACATGCGAAAGAAATAACATGAACTAAGTAGGTAATTAATCAAATATACAATTTATATATTTGTTACGGACTTTCGTATATAACATAAAAAAAAAGTTGTACAAATTGCTCTAAACAAGTGTAAAAATGTTTGCCATATTAATTTCGCTGATGAAAAAATCTCATCTCTTTCTGAAGGGACTTATTAAAAAAGTGCAAAAACTATTTTGTGAGGTGTTTTTATAATTAGTTTTTGATTTTATAAAATTGTTTTCTATTAAAAAAAGTCATAAAATCTTTAGAATTTTATTTACTTATTTATGATTTACAAAAAAAAATTGTTATCCATTAAAAATTTAAAAATTTTAAAATTATATTTATTTATGTTTTATGATATTCGACGAAATAATTTTGTCTTTTAACAATTTTTTTAAAAAACGTAAAAAAGTAATTATCAGCTATGTACTGTCGTGCACAAACAAATATATATATATATATATATATGAAAAACAATTTTAGGTTAACATGAATTTTCATCACTAAATATATAGTACATTACACAAAATTATTAACTAAATTTTGAAAATTAAACTAAAAAAATCTTAAAATTTGAATATATGACTAATCAATCAATAAAATACAACAAAAATAAAATATATTATTAGGGTAATAACATGGTTTTAAGATGTATATGCCAAGACAAAAAATTTATTATATAAATGATTGAATCATACATCAATAATTTAAATTACAAAATATTATACTTTATGATCCCAATACGTCGTTTTTATAACTATTCGGTTCAAGTTGTTTACATGACTTCAAAGGTAATTAACAACGTAAAATACGTACCAAAAATGAAACAAAACTACATATTTATTGGGATGTCTGATGTGGAAGAGTTTATATATAAGGATGGAGACGACAGACTTAGGATCTTACATGCTCACTTGTTATTATAAAAGCTTATAAGAGGAATGATGTGTTAGTTCTTAAGGGGTATTTAGTGGTATGAAGAGTGTCTAATGCGGTGAATGATTCTACCAGGTTATGTAATCTTCAACTGATACATTTAAGTGAGAAACAACTCGGTGAACTAAGCAAATATGAGTTGTTAAATGGTATCGCAGGTCAGAAGTTGAACTTTTGTGAAAGCTGTGTATTAGGTCAGAACAAGATGATGAAGTTTATTCGCATCAACTAGACAACCAACAAAGTGTTTGATTATGTTCATTCAGAACTTAAGGATCTGACTCAGGAACCTACCAATAGGCGGTGCAAAGTAATTTATATCACTGACAAATAAATATAAGCTATGTGTAACAATTTTAAAGAGCAAGGATGAAAGATTTGATGCCTTTGTAAACTGGAAGAATTTGGCAGAGAATTAAATTGGGAAAATGTTGAAGAAGTTTCAAACTGATAATGGCTGGAAATACGTGAAAAATTACTTAACTAGCTATTGTACAAAACTTGGGATTTCTATACACTAACCCGTGAATGGGACTTCCCAACACAACAATCTTGCTAAGAGAATGAACCAAACCTTGCTGCAAATGATTAGGTGTGTGCTTCATACAGTTGGAATGGGCTGAAGGTTATGTGGAGAAGCCATGACAAAGAATACATATATAATCATCAGGATTTCATCTAAGATGTTTAAATTGTTTTTTCAAGAAGTCTGGCCCGAAGAGGAACCTAAGATGTAACGTTTGAGAGTGTTCAGATGTGCTGCCTACGCACATACAGAAGGTCATTTGGAGTTCCAATATGTCTGTTAGCCAAAGTGGTTGGAACTCTCATTGGTGAAAAATTCAAATTTAATGCCACTCATGCACCAACCAGAGTTGTAGATAAGAAGTATATGCTATATATATCTTTATAAAAATGTTATTATTATGTATGCTATGATTTGAACGAGACTCGATCTTGCCTATACCATAAGTGTTATGAGCAGATTCATGTTAAGTCCGCGAAAGCCACATTGGTATGCATTCAAGTGTCTCATGAGATACTTGAAGGGGTTGATTGTTGGAAGGTTGTGTTACAATCATAATGATACAGGTGATACAGTGTTCAGAGGGCATGTCGACTACGACCATGCAGGTTTCTTTGACACAATGAAGTCTACTTTGGGTTTATGTTTATTGTGTTTGGAAGGGTGGTTAGCTGGAAGTCTTGTATATAGAAGGTTATTGTGATGTCATCTACAAAAGCCGAATATATGGCTTTTATATAAGCAATGAAGGAATCTATTTGGATGGATGGATTATTGAGTGAACTCATTGGCGTGTAGGAATATATGGTTTTATTATGTAACAATACTAGTGCTCTTCATTTAATGAATAATTCAAAGCTCTATAAACAAACTAAGCATGTAAATGTAAATTCGAAGGAATACATAAGCTAAGAATGATCCTACGAAGACATGTATAGGTAGGAATTGTATGATTCTCTTAAGACAAAGTTGTGGCTAAGACTTAGGTGCAAAGACAGTTGTTGGAGCCTGATGGAGAGTTTGGCCAACCACATGCAGGTTTGTTTTTACTAGGCTGAAAATATAGCTAATAGAGCACAGAATGAGCCGATGGCATGTGTTGATGACCCTAGTTGATGCCCCCGACCGATGCATATTTTTTATGACCCTGTGTGAAGCCATTTGTCAATGCTACATAGATAGATGCTTCATATAGATTTGAACTTTAGTTCTTAATTAAAGTGGGCTTGTTGCATTGCTGATGTTTTATATTTAATTGGGTTTCATATTAAATTGGTCTTCCTATGAAAACCATAATTCCCATTAATTAGATTACAATTAATTAGAATTCTTATTAATTCGTATTTCTATTTCATGTGATATCTTATTTTTGAGTTTTTTTTAATTTACGATTAGGGATTTATTACAACCATTGATTTATGAGACAAAATTTAGAGCATCTGTTAAAATATTTAGGTACTCCCAAATTCTATAAATGGAATAATGAACATAAATCTAGGATTTATGATGGGACGAGAGGTATGTTGTATTCTTTCTAGTAAGATTAAGCTCGTGTCTTTCAAAGACAGTAGTGACGTGAGAGATAAACACTTTATAGAGAATTCTATAAATCACATTATCTTTATCAGCCGTTAGAGTTTTGTAACAAATAGCGATTGAGCCATTTTTATTTGTTAAGTTTTTATGTAACCTCATTGTTTAATAAAATTGAGTTTTTGTTCCCAGTGGATGTAGAATTTCTTCACAATCCGAACGACATTAAATATGTCTTGTGTGTTTGGTTTTCTTTTACGTTTTTTTAAAAAAAATTCATCATCTTGAACATGGTATAGTTTTTTTTTTAAATCGGCATACCAAGTTCTTACATTTGGATGAACCACTTTCCCAACAAGTTTATGCTTTATGAATCATAGATAATAAAACTTAAAGATGAATATAAATTAAATGAATTGAGTACCATTCATAATAACAAAAATAGATTTTTGTATTATATCTATAGGGTTAGGAACCTTAAAAGCATGAATCGCAGATATAATGATATTGATGGTCTACAATATAGAAGAAGATGAAATTACTAGTTATGAGATCCTTGTTTGATGGTGGAAGACTTTAGATATTGTGTAGTTATTGATCTTCCCTCAAGATGTAAGATGCTTGTATAACAGTCACTTGAAGGAAAAATACTACAGCCTATGGATGAAGATGTAGTAGTGAAGAACCAATTAGGGTTTTAGACGGAACTAGAGAAAGAGATAAAGATGATATATATAGATACAAAGAGAGAGGGAGGCTGGATTTTAATAGGAAAATAAAACACGAAATAATGAATTTAGGCATTTGAGTTTCCATTTATATTAAGTTAATTGAATACATTTAATTAAATAGAATCCATGGACTTTACTAAACATTATATATAAAAATCACTAACTTTTTTCTCTTTAAATTAACCCATTAGTTCTAAATTGCTACAATATGGTGTTCTTGAATCTAGATTGGACCATAACCATATTGGGTCTTGAAGGCCCAATAAGTAAAGTAGCAGACTCATGGATCCTCCTTCTAGATCGATATTAGTTCGACTAGTGTTTACACTATAAATATCCATGATACTATCTATCTTGGTTATCTCTAGGTCTAATACACTATAAGCTTATTACATTTAAATAATTGGACTTATAACAACAAATTTTGGTACTTTGAATCTACAATTCAGGATTTCCTTACAACCACCCACCAAATTGTTCACTATATAACGTTATTGTTTTACAAATAACCCAAACATTCCTTATCATTTCAACCGATAGCTAACAATGAACTAGAGTGGGCATGACATAAATATCGATGCAAAATTGGTCCAATACTAATTGCATCGCTATCTACCACCTAAATGAACTTTGATTTCATGAAGTGTAGCATGCAAGAGACACATGCCCATAATGACTATTGTTTTTATTTGAAAACATGACAACTAAACTATTTGAAGAGGACGTCTCTATCAATTAATAGATCAAGCAAATTCCGAGCAGATATAAGTAATGTAAGGACGCGAATAAAATCAAACCAAAGGTTTCTTTATGAAAAATTGAGACGAACTATAAGCAATTCATCAATACAACACTTGGTATCAAGTGGTTGAGGTCAAACCGGGAGGTATCAATGTCCCAACAAGGTAACTAACAGCCCATCGGGAAATATCAGCGCTAACAACTATGCCAAGGTGCAATCAATGGACATCGACGCCGTCTTATAAAAAACAACCAAACAGGTGCCTCACCGAGCTGAACCCAACCATGAAATAATATTGGGGACAACAAGGCATGTCAAGGAACAACAGATAGCTACCGATATATGACGAGTCCGCTCGTTTATTTCTGAATAGAAATGGTTTAACGGATCATGACCAGAGTAATAGCTTAAATTATAGGGCCATTACTATAAATTTTGGTCCACGAACGAGATTAAAAGAATTATGTAATTGGTGGGAAAATAAAACTGCACTCTAAACATTATAAATAGATTAAATATTATGTAAAAAGTCATATTTTATCTAATTAATAAAACTACTACTTTGCATATTTCACCGCCTGCATATGTAGACGTTTTGGGCCTCATTGTGTGGGAGCCAGTAGTTGTTAACCCAACAATCATGCCAACAATCCAATAATTGGAGAAACAACTTCAACATCTATAACGGGAACAACAGAGGTAGTGCATGACCGATACGCCAATAAACAAGCAACAAGAGCAACCATAGCTGAATTAAATGACGTTTTGCACGCATTGATGCCCAAGATGAGGGGAACTAGTTATAGAGGGCATCGCTCAAGAGTTGATGTTAGTCGCTTTCACCGAGAGGATCGGTCTTCCAAACACAAGGATAGATAAGGAAGAGAAGGCGAAACTAGTGGCAAAAGACGATCCAGTGGACATGAACCGCGTCAAGATGTGCAACTGGACACTCTAAATAGGGCTCGAGAGTATGAAGATGTGCAATACAATCAAGTCCGCCCAAAAATGTCTACCTATGTCCTTAAGGAGTCTCCGATCGTGGAGAGGATCCTCGAAGCCCAGCTCCCTAGAAAATTTGACCCATTCAGAATGGAAGCGTATGATGGTACATGGAATACTAAGAGGCACTTAGAGAGCCCTATCCATGACTCTTAAAGGTAATTCCATGGACTGGTTTAGTAGTATGTTATGGGATCTATTTATGACTTCGCAGGTTAATGGAAAGACTTTCGAGAAATATTCATGGGAATCAAAGAGCTTTGACGTGACATAGACTCTATAATGGACCTCTACCAAACAAAAGGTGAGTCGTTAAAAATCTATGTTAAGCGTTTTGTCCATGCTATGAATGTCTTTCCAGATTTGGAAGAAAATATGACAGTCACCTCCCTAAAGAGACGCCTCGATCGATGGGGGGAGTTGTATGTTAATCTAGTCAAATTTCCAATAGAGAATATGAGAGATTTGTTGGCCCGAGCAAATCAGTTCATCCGAGTAGATGATGCTAGAAAATGAAATTCTTCGGAAATAAATACTTCAGACTTCAAAAGAGGATCATACGAAAGGAAACAAATATAGATGATGAGCCTTACCGTGAGGGCGCCCTTCGTCCAATGCATTATGAGAACCCGTCCAGTCGTTTTACCCCATTAACGTGACAATCTCGGTTATTTACGATCGAACAAAGGGAAGAACAAGATACCAGCCCCTCGAATTATGAGCGCACTTGGTCACAAGCAATCGAGCATACACTTTTGTTTTTACCACAATGACCACGATCACCCACTTGATAAATGACGGTAGCTCAAAGAGGAGATCCAGAGGTTAATAGACAATGATGAGCTAGTGCAATTTGTTAAACAGTAAGATCGTCATTGCTAGCCCAAGCACCGGGACAAACCTTGGGCAGTCAATGAAGAGAGACCCTATGAAGATAAACGGGTAGATGCAGGAAAACAATAATGGTTGTTTACCATCGCTATGGGTGAAACATTTCTAGGCAGCAACTCAAAGTCTAACAAAAGGGCAATACCTGACCATAAAGTGCAGACAGTTGAGGCTTCATCTTACTACAACTACCGAGACCCGATCGTTGATCTTACATTTAACTGTGATGATTTACGCTGGGTCACCACACCACACAAGGATGTATTAACGGTAAATTTGTACATTAGAGAAGTAATGGTTACTAGGGTCTTAACCACTGGAGGCAGCTCATCTAATATCATCTTCAAAGCTAGTTATGATCGCATTGAAGAAGTTCCACCCTATAAATCCACCCAGCGTACTCTGGTGAATATAAAGGGAAATCGTCTCAATGCGTGGGGGAGGTCGAGCTTATGGTCAAAGTAAGATACAGGGCTCCTAAGAAAGAACTCAAGACGTCATACATGATCTATGATTCCCCCAACTCTTACCATGCTATCATCTATCAACCGTGGGTACATCAGATGGAGGCCACTCTGTGCACTTTTAGACAATGTATCAACTACCTAGTAGGTGACGCGGTCGAAATCATGAGGGGCAGCGAGCGAACTGCTAGAACATGTTATGCAGTTACACTTTATCCGACCAAGCCTCTCTGATAGCAATTAACTGGCAAAGGGGTGCGCGGTGAAGAAACTGTGAAACTCCCCTCACCCATCATATAGATGATCCAAGAGAAACTGAGCAACCGAACGTAGAAACTATAGATTCGTTCGAGAAACTGGTGGCTGAGGGCCGCACTTTGCGATTAGGTAACAATTTCAATCTTTCTTTTAAGAATTTGTTAATCGACATGTTAGGAAGAAACTAGGATATTTTTGTTTGGAATGCTAGTGATGTTTCATGGGTAGACCCATATATAATTTTCCACAAATTAGCAATTAATACATATGCCGCCAGAAGTGACGTTCATTTTCTGTTGAGAAACAAGAGGTCATAAGTGTTGAGGTAGAAAGCTATCTTGGCTTGGGCATATACGATAGGCTCGGTACCCTGTCTGGATCGCAAAACCCAGTGTTGGTAAAAAAGAAGGGGGGGGGGGGCAATGGTGCATGTGCGTCTAATTCACATATTTAAATCAGGCATGCCATAAAGACGCTTTCCCTCTGCCTCGTATCGATCAATTGGTAGATTCAGTATCTGCATTGGAGTTTCTTTCTTTTATGGATGCGTAATCAGGCTACAATCAGATCTTCCTAAACCCTTATGATGAGGAACATACGACGTTCCAAACCGAGCGAGGCCTTAACTGCTACATTGTGATGTCGTTCGGCTTAAAGAACGCATGCTCCACTTACCAGCATCTTGTGAATCATATTTTGAAAGACCACCTATTACAGCGCATGGAGGCTTATATTGATGATATGATCATCAAAACACACACGAAGGATAAATTTCTCGAGGTCCTCCAAACCA
Source organism: Limnanthes douglasii subsp. nivea (assembly GCA_036936605.1). Taxonomy (NCBI): domain Eukaryota; kingdom Viridiplantae; phylum Streptophyta; class Magnoliopsida; order Brassicales; family Limnanthaceae; genus Limnanthes; species Limnanthes douglasii. Next base: position 137,238,072 of record JAUPFV010000002.1, on the reverse strand, counting down.
TGTTTGACCTCCTACGGAAATTCAATTTAAAGCTCAACTCTATCAAATGCTCTATCAAAGTCCACAATAGTAAATTTTTGGGATACATAGTAAGTAAGAGGGCATCAAATCAGACCTTACCCAGCTGCAAGCAGTCATCCAGCTGGCACCACCAGAGAACATCAAAGAGGTCTAAGTTCTGACAGGTCACCTAGAAGCATTGTCTCATTTCATATCAAGGGCCTCAGACAAAAGTCATCCTTTCTTTGAAGTCCTCTGAGGTGATAAAACGTTTACATAGACTGAGGAGTGCAATACGACTTTTGAGGCATTGAAGAACTATCTCACATTACCAGAAATATTGCCCGCCCCTGTAGCAGGTGACCATTTGGTTTTATACTTGTCTGTTTCACCTTTCTCAGTTAGTGCGGTTTCAGTATGGGAAACGGAGGGTATCTAACGACCCATATACTACACCCGTAAAACCTTAGTCGACGCAGAGACTCATCATCTTAACCTGGAAAAGCTAGTACTGGGTCTGATAATCGCCGCTCAAAATATGTGCTCCTACTTCCAAGGACACACAATCATCTTCTGCACGTCATTTCCCCTCAAGAACATGTTACGGAAACCGGGCCGACTAACTATATGAAGAATCAAAATAGGGGAGTACGACATCAAGTTTGAAGCACGCACCGTGATAAAGGGGCAAGTTGTCGTCGATTTCCTAACAGAATTCTCCTCGCCTCATGATGCATCTTCCCAAGTCAAACCATCACCCGAGGACAAGTAGATGGAATGGATAGTTGAAATTGATGGGGAATCAAGTACTCTAGGATAAGTTGTTAGTGTCATCTTAAAGTTACCAACGGGAGAGGAAATTCACAAAGTCATCCGATTAAACTTCCAGTAACCAATAATGTGGCAGAGTATGAAGCAGTTATTGGTGGCATGAAGCTACCATTAATATGTGGATCTCAAGTTCTTTAAATCTGATCCAATTTATAGCTGGTTATCAATCAATCCAATAAAACCTATGATTCCAAGAAAAAGGGCATATGCGGATATCTGACAGTGCTCAAGCAAAAATAGTCTATGATCATGTGCCTCACCTCGATAACTCCACAAACAACGCATTTGGCCAAAACAGCAGCCTCAGGAGAACATCGGCTTATAATTACACAAAAAATTCCAACCACTGAAACTCTTAGCCAGCACGATACCAGGACACCATCGATTGAAGACAACCTTATTTACTATATCTCTGATAAGGCACCCTTCCGATCGACAAGGCTGTCGCTCGGGCACTCCAACTACGGGCAACCAAGTTTTGCATCTTAGATGACATCTTTTATCAGAAAAGTGCAACACAATCGCTGCTCCACTACCTCGGTCAAGCAGACGCTACCTCACTTCTACACGATCTACATACTAGAGACGTCGGCAAACTGTGTGGATATCGCAGCCTTATTTGCTGCTTTTTTTAGCAAGATAGTACTGACCAGAATTAGCAAATGATGCCGAACGAATTGCCCAGCAGTGGCGTACATGTTAACAGTTCGCCAACATTAGTCGTCTATCAAGTGAGCCAGTGCATGCCGCCACAATTCTTTGCCATTTTGATAAATGAGGCATCAATGTAGTTGGTCCACTCCATATGGCAACTGGGAAGCGTCAGTTTCTAATTGTGGTGGTAGATTATTTTACCAAGTGAGTGGAAGCAAAAGGTCTCTCCAGCATACAGGCCCATAAAATTTGCGACTTAATTCATTATCACATTCTGTCTCGGTTTGGAATCCCACGAATATTGATGACAAACAATGGCCCCCAGTTCCAAAATTCTGTGGTAACAACATTTTGCAAACGTTATGAGATCAACCATCACTTCTCCACCCTCTACCGCCCTCGGGGAAATGGGAAGGTAAAAGTCACCAACCAGACCGTGCTGGATGGAATAAAAAGGAAGCTCGGATGAGCTAAAGGAAAATGGCCAGACAATCTATCTAAGGTCCAACGGGCTTATGGAACTACCCTACGAACTACAATAGGTGAAACCCCTTCACTCTCATCTATGGTATCAAATCCGTTGTATCGGCAGAAGTTATTATCCCAAATCACTCGGTCGCTAACTATGATGAAGTTACTAATGACATCGACCGAGCAATTAATTTGGACCTTATAGAGGAGCGTCGTAATCAAGCACATTTACGAGCAGAGCACTATCAGAGCCTGATGAGAGACCGTGTTAATGCTCACCTTAAGCCCCAAAGTCTATAAGTAAGGTATACAGTTATGAAGAATATTTTCTAAGGGTCATGAGATATAAAGTTAGGCCTGAACTCGGAGGGGCCTTACATCATCATTTCCAAAGGACACAGTGGAGCATACCGCCTCACAGATGCAGAAGGCCACACCCTAAAACACCATTGGAATAAAAATCACTTAAAATTGTATAACCATGCTTTGTAATTTTGAGATGCGATATTTTCCTCCTGATGGGGCGGGAGGTTTTTTTTAATGAGGCATCATACTTCAACTTTAATTCAATGACATTTTATTTTTTTCGCCAACTCACGTGTTTGTTTATTAATTTTCTCCATTCTTAAAATTTTGACTGGGTCAATGACTACGACTACAGGCTATGCAAGGGGTCATACGGAGCCCGGATCATTTGAGTCGATTAATACGAGCTGGCTAATTGGCCACGCCTACATGCTATGTAACGGCCATACTGAGCCCAATACCTTATAATGGTATTAACACGCGAATTGATCAACTATCAAGCCCTTTTGAGGCCATGAATTTGGTCAAAACTGTCGCACCGTGATTATGCTGAGGAGCAAGTCTCACTCAAAGCTACACAATGAGCTTGTAAGAATCTATTATAGCATGACATAATTCACAAACACATGTATCACCATCAAAGTAAATCTCCAATATCTTTCCATACGTCAAATTTTTGAAAATAAAACTTAGGAATAAATTAGTAAACATTGTCATCTACGAGAAACAAAAAAAATATCCATCATTGTTTTCACGCACACCACACCTCCAGTGGTTAGCTATAAAAAGTTTTTAAGTCTTTAACACATACAAAAAAATAACATTAAGCGTGATGAATATTAGGCAGGGTCTCGATCCCTACCGCTCTAACACCAATGGATGGGTTATCCACCAGTCTTTGCTTCCAGCCTTCTGCAACTGTCTTGGTGGACCCCTCGCTTAATTCTTTTTATGGATGCATCAACACATGAGTAGTTGTACTTACCACATGTAGTCGCTTCTCAACAACAACAAATTATTCAAAGGATCCCAACTTCATGCTCGGGTTAAGCTTTAATAGCTCATTCAGAGACTCCTGTTGATTATTTTCTATCATCCCCATGGCTGCCTCCATTACTTGTCTCTCACGCTTTCCAAATCAACCTCTGCATTCTTCGGGAATTCCTTACTTTGATGTTATATATTCATCTTCAGATCGCTAACAGTGGTCGTTAACTTTCCATTATCCACTGCCAACCCTGCAATGCGTTCAGCCTGCTCCTCCACCCTCTCAGCCTGAGCCATATTCTACGAAAGCAGACCAATACTTTGCGACATCAGGTCATCATTTCTCTTGAAAATTCCATTATTCTACGCTATCAGCGCGGTATTACCAGTGGTAAGTTTTTTGCATTATTTTCACACGAATCTCGAGCACCCTTGACAGAGGTTAACTCACAACGATGCCCATTTTTTTCCTGAGACGCCTTGTCATTTCGCAATTTGGCCGATCCATACACATTCTTGAACCGAGAAAGCTCGGTGGTTAATCCCTTTATCAACCCAAAAAACATGGCATCACGTTTTTCCATAACCTAGTAGTTAGCACTCGACATGCGTCCGTAAGATTTTACAACAGAGTTATGATGTATCTGCATTCACAATAAGGTTAGAATCCTATTTTTGTTCCAGTATTTCAACAATTTATAAGTTTTATACACAAGTTAGCCTAATTTACCTCGATGACAAGGTCCAATTGCCTCTGTAATATTTCGCTCATTGGCATATTTTCATAAAACGACTACTCTCGAAAACGTTTGAGCTGCTAAAAAATAATTATTGATGGGCGGAGTATCGCAATATCCAAAAAAGCGGCTAATTATTTATTTTACTACACCGGGCCGCCTTGGGTACTTTCTCCTTTAAGGGCACGAGGTATGGCCTCACGTTGTTTATAAATGAGTACCCCACGCATGCTCCCTACACGAAGTCGATATAGGATCCTTGCACACCTGCATCTTTGACAAAAGTTTCCATTCTACGTAATATCTCCTTGATAATTTCCTTCTTCTACTCTACTATCCCACTTTCAATAGTATGATTAAACTGACCCTTTCCCCCGATCTCTTCCCACACTATCACCTTAGGCACCTTCCCTCTTTTATGCTCCACATTAGGGAACGACGCCTCTACTTCTTTATTTTCTGGCACTTGGCCTTTATTTTCCTTCTTCTCATCCACCAAAATATATTTCTGTTGTGACAACAGAACCACATTTACAATAACACGATTTATTTTCAGAGGTGGGCACTCTTCCTCCTCCACGTATACATTTTATTCTCGAGATCGATGAGTATGCTCTTTCACCACTTCATCCTCTGATTACGCAGAGCTATCTTCCTGTTGGCTCCCGTCACCAACATCCTGAATAGTTAACACCTCTTCCTCCTTATAATTATGCCCTCGAAGAGGCAAGGCATCTTTCACATCCCTAGATGGTCGACTCTGGGGAACTGCCAACCATACCCCCGCATTGTTGCGATAACTGTATCTTTTCTCTATTAATGCCCCCAATCGTTTTGTTGTAGCCACTTCTCTGCTACCGGTCATTCTCACTTTTCCGTCTTTTCCAGTATCTAACTATGAACATGCCACAACCCATATTTTAAGTAATTTATTTGTGTAAATAAGCGTGGCACCTCGGGACCCCACGCTGTATTGGCCAATGCTGATAATCTGATCAAGGGATTTACAGTCTCTTTTGACACCCCTTCTTTGCACCACTCCTCATTCTTCCCTTCACATTGAAAAAAAGACGCATTTAATCAACATCAATATTGGATCAGTTAGGCTAGTGTTGTATAATATTTCCTCTTTACATTTGGATTTCCACCGTCTTTTTAACTAGAGATTCATCATGGCACTTTCATGATCCTAATTCCCCAATAAGAATACAAACGCATGCTTCTACTTTTTATCAGACGTCAGCAACTCAACTATTCTCCTCACTCTAGTTAATTTAGTATAAAAAGTGAGGACTTCGCTAATTTGGCTACATCTACCATGTCAAGTAAGTCTGCCAGACATACAAAAATTCCTAATAGACATGAGCTCAGTATGACACTAAGTAATGCCCCTCATCCATTTGCAGCTAATTGTGTAGGACATATGCCTATGAAGCTAAAAAAGTCCCAAATCAGAGAGGGCAACAAAACTGTAAACCCTAATCGAACACGATAGTGTACAGACATGTCTAATTTTCTTTTGTTTGATAAGGTTGTTCGCCAGGTACCGACACCCTCACTATCACATTTCTAGGTATCCCATACCTAGCCTTAAATTCCAGAATGTTATCCTCTGTAAGATACCCATAATTTAAAGTTAATCGAGAGAAATACTTCTCTAAGAACGAGAGGCTCTCATATTCCGATTATGTTCCTTCATCAGCGACAACACTCAACCTCTCTTTCTTCTTATCATTTTTAGCGCCATCATGATCAGTAGAACGACTGCAAGAAGCCAATATGACTTATAGGTGCAAGCAAATTGCGGGAATAACTCACGACGAGAAGGACTACCAGTAAAGGGGTTTTCCCACCATGCAAATGAATTAGGGATAATGCACCTACACCAAGCTGGGGTGGCCCTAATACGACACTATTACTGGAAATCATAAAATATTAATATAAAGTTACAATACAAACATACCTTCTTTATCGGCGACTACGAAACGTTAAAAATAGCTAAGAGCTTTGGCTTCTAAGAGCAATTTCTTTTCTTTTACAAACGAAAAGTTATTTTCAAAACAATAAAGACTTCAAAAATTTAGAAAACCGTTTTGAATCAAAGTGACTCTCAACTACACGTGTGATAAAACAACAGTTTTCATTCACATCAACTGCTAGCACATTTTCTAAGAATCTAAGCACCATACTATATCAAAACGGATTTATGTATCAGACCCGTCATATCACATGTGTCACCTTATAACTGTTATATGTCATACTACTATTGGAAAACAAAATACTCAATTTTCCATCGATTCTATATTTTCAACATATAATAAATGGACTAGGGGGATCCCTGATGAGGACGCCTCCATCAATTATTGGATCAAGCAAAGTCTGAGCAGATGGAAGTAATGTAAAGACAAAAATAAAATCAGACTAAGGGTTTCTTTATGCGAAACCGAGATAACCTATAAGCACTGCATCAATACAACACTTGATATTAAGTGGCCGAGGTCAAACCGAGAGGTATCGATGTCCTAACATAGTGATTGGCAGCCCATTGGGAAATATCAGCGCTAACAACCATGCCGAAGTGTAATCAATAGACATCGACGTTGTATTATGAAGAACAACTGAGCAGATGCCTTACCGAGTAGAGGCCACACATGATGGAACACTAGGCATAACACGACCCTTCAAGGAATAGCGCATAGTTACCGATGTATGGCGAGCCCGACCGTTTATTGTTATTAATAAAAAATTCATAAAGGAGGTCAACTTTATTTAAATGGTTGACGACTAAATTATAGGACCATTACCATAAATTTTGGTCCACGAACGAGATTAAGGGAATTATGTAAATAGTGGGAAAATAATACTGCATTGTAAACATAATAAATAGGTTGACGATTACGTAAAAAACCATTTTTTTCTTCTCTCATTAATAAAACTATCACTTGGCATATTATTTGGTATATTTTCCCTTAACACTATTGTCATAGTAGGGCAATAGTAGTTTTTAAATTTATTATATGCAATTCATAACAAAATTTATGATCCAAAAATGCATTGTTTGAAGTCTCAAAACACACCACATACTCAACACCCGACAAAATCAAAATCAAAATATCCTACGATCTCCATGTTTTTTTATCTCATGTATGCTAAAAACAATACAAATAATATATAATAGATTATGTTAGTATTTGAAAGAAAAAATAGTTCATTGTAAAGTAAGAGAATATAGGTAAAAAATAACAACTTTTTAGGTATGCAACTGATTTTGACATAGCCGATTAAAATTAGTTGTATTTGGTTATATTTAGTTGCCATCTGATTTGATCCCCAAAGTCGACATTAAATACATTTTGGAATGTCTTAATATTTTAACCGGATGGATCAAAATATGAAGGAAAAGACTTCATTTTCTAAAGGGTAGATATATGAAAGACATATGATTTTGACCCATCAAATCAAAATGAGTCAAATTTTATATTTACCTTAATGCAACCAATTTCGACACAATCAATTACACTTAGCTAGTTTTAAACAATTGACTCAAAATTAGTTTCAATTTTTAATTCAAATTTGAACTCATTTAAACATATTTAAACACATATTCCACAAAAGTTATAAAAACAATTATTTATTTTTATTTTAAACAATGTTATTAATAAAAATAACCATAATTAAAAAAATAGATTTAATTACTACATAATTAAGTTAAAAAATAATTAGGTTACAAAAATCAATGTGGAGATTGGTCAAGCTTCCGTAAGATTTATAAACATATAGTCTGGTTGAATAAGAGCTTGGATTTAGGTGTATATCATCATACAGTCGAATAAGTGAGTAATCTAGTTATAACACTCTAAAGAAACTAGTGAATGTCACATTGGCCAAATAATTTTACATATAACACAAAAATTTGTTAAATACGTATTTTATGTACATTAACGAAATTTTCGTTCACGTGGGTAATGCAAATTTATTTTCGTTCGGTGGCAAATGGTGGAGAAAATCCTAAGAAGTAAACAAGTCGAGCATCCTTGTAGAGAAATTATAGAAAAAACTTCAAAATGAAGAAATAAATATCGAGCACCGACATCTAATTTTAAAATTCGGCAAATTAAGATAAACAATCGAGCCTCACTAATCTAGTATTTAGCTTTTCACATGTTCCGTGGATTTGGTCATACGAAAGAAAATATTTACGGATTTTTCTCATTAGGTGTTTCCTTACATGCGACCATACTCCTTGAGTACTAAAATAAGAGTGAGTTATAGGGTTAAAACCACAATGACCATCAATTTGTACATATTTTACCTTAGAATTATACTGATGCATGTACAAAGGAAAATGGTCACTATACAACAATATATTAGGTTGATAAGTCCCATTATTTGTTATTATTTGTATATGCGAGGGTTTGTCATCTTTATGCGAGGTCACTCATTTTGTTTGATTAGTTAATTTTTTTATTGTACTTATAAATATTGTGGGGGTTATAGGTGTGGCTACACTACAGGTTTTGTTTCAATGGCATGCTCAATAAGATTTCTTTTGTTTTCTCGAACTAGCTTTAACCGGTCTTATTTTCACATCATTTTCTCTTCATCAGTTTTTTTGGGTGGAAACTATACTTAATAAATTAGTTCGATTAATTTTCGTCGAGAACTCTAGCTTATTCCTATCGATTTGTTTTCGTATTTTTATAGTTTTTGACAAGTTTAGTGTGTGCGTGTAGAAATTTCTCACCATACGGTTTGTTTCAAGATGTTTCAGCGTATTCCAATGCTTTTAAAGAGACTATAAGACTCTTATTCATAGTAGCTAATCTTGACCGCAATTCTAAACCAGTTTCCGAATACATGACTGTATTCCAAGCATCAAGAAACTCCCCGGATAACTTATCTTCGTAAACAAAAAATCATTGTATTAGTTACAGTATTTATGTTTTGTGTTCCCTTTACGTAATAAATCTCTCGTATCGAAAAATATCTTGTCACATACGCCAATCAATACCGGTTATATATTTGTCACCATAATAGTCAATAATACGCACATACTTTCTTTTATGAGCTGTCTAAATCGATCAAACATCCAAATGTAGTTTTCTAACGTTTTCTCATCCATTAAAACCAATGCAAAATTATATATTTATTATCATGATCTTATACTTAAAATAATGACATTTTATACATAGTAATCTTGTATAGACTACCCATAATTAGATATTCTCGAAATTTCTTTAACATGTCGATGAATGTAATGTAAAAAAATAAATATGTGATAAATTCAGATTTATTTGATGTGGTCATATATCATTCGAAGTGGTTGTTATTATTCATTTTATCTAACAAAAACTATTATGATCTACCGCACTCGTATCATAAATATTATATACGTTAGATATATCACTGAATTTTATATTTTTTAAACCGACTAATATTTTCCGAAGACATATACCGACCAAAAGCAATTCCTTAATGACATATCCTTTCACCTTTTCTTTTGAAAAAATCTTGTTGTAGGTACCGTAATCCAAGTCCAACCACACAAATCATAAGTTTAAAAAAAACCAATAACATTTTTATGTACAAGTGAATCTTATTTTAACATAACCTTTTATCGTCTACATTTATTAGATATCTCACAAACAAAAATGGTTTTTAGAGATCTTTTATTATTATTTTCGTCTTAGTTTCCACATAACCCCCATTTTGAAGTTTCGGCTAAATATACAGTAGAAACTCGATAAATTAATACTCGATTATTTAATAAATTCTCTAAGATAATATTTTTGGTTGGTCCCGACTCGGGGATAGGGTGCTAAATTAATAATTCGCTAAAATTATAAGATAATACATTTTTGATAATTTCTTTAGACCCCATATAAAATATAAATTAATAATTCCTTATATATAACATATTACATGAATGATTTATGAAGGTTTCTTGAAAAATGACTCAATTGTCTTTTGTTTTTTGTTGAAATCAATTTCCCCTTGAATCTCGTCTCTAATTTTCCTTAGCATGGTAAGAACTTCTGGTGTTGTTTTCTCATGGCTCATCAAGAAATTGTTCAATGTGATTACCGCTTTAATAGCTTCGTTTCGCGAAGGGGCTCCATTGTAGAACTTTCATCATCTTCTTCATCGATATCATCTTTCATAATAAGGTGGAAGATTGAAGGTTTCTTTCAAATTGGACCCTTCATTTGATATAAATGCATTGTATACTGTACAATAATTAAGTAAAAGCTTAAAAGGTGTTTGTAAACTAAATACAGTATTTTACTATAAATTAATAAAATATTAATTAATATATAAATTTAAATTATTAATTTATCGATTAATTAATAATTTTTTTAATTAATAAATTTTGGTAGTCGCAGTATATTATTTTATAGAGTTTCTTTTGTAATACGTGTAAATAGTAAATATGTGATCGTGATCTACGCTCACAAATTATTTACTTTTGTTTTAATTATTTTCAAAATTAACCAGCAAAACAATGATTAAACAGCTGTATTAAAAAATTTAATCAACCTTCTAGAAATTCAACAAAACAATTTTAAAATTTAAAGTAACAGAATATAAAAGTGGACGTATCAAACTCAATAAACTAATTTAGATTAGATAACTTTGGGATAACTTACAAAAAGTGCTATTTAGATATAATAGTCCACTAACGGCTAAAAAGCACCCGTGGTCCATCATGTTTACCACTTGTATCAACTTGGTCCCCTTCCTTCAATTATGCATAGAACGCATCCTCATCCTCTTTTTAAGTTGCAATTCTAGTCCCCCCGCACATGTGAAGCTTGTGAGCTTGACACGTGGCATCTGTTTTTGTTGCAAGAATGGTCCCCCGATTTTTCTTCCAAAATTACCCCTTCTTCCTCCATCTCAGCTGCCATGTCAGCTGCCCCCTCAACTTTACCATTTACCCTAATTTTTTACCAGTTTTACTTAAAAACTTACCATTTACCATAAGTTAACCCAAATCCGAAACCATAAAGAACCCAGCCCAGCCCAAACCTAATATAACCCGACCCGTTTAACCCAATTACCCCAAACCCCAATTACCCAAATCAGTTCGTCGTCGTTCTCCTTCCATTTTCTCTCTCTTTCCTCTCATTTCTCTCTCTCCATGGAGCTTGTGTGCTTCTGTAGTTGAAACGATTGATGCATCCATGCCTTTTTCCCTTGATATTGTGGGAAAAAATAAAGTAGACCTCCACTCTTCTCTCTTTTCTGTTTAAGTTCTAGTTCGTTTTGCTCATTTTCAGCTTCTTAATGTCAATGGAAGCTTGAAATTCGTTATTTAAACATAAAAAATGGTTAAGAAATTCTTCTTCTTCTTCGTTGTTCTTTTTTTAGCAATAACTATAGTTTCTGTTCAATCTGTGTACCCGACATTCAACGACGATGTTCTCGGACTAATCGTTTTCAAAGCGGGTTTAACCGACCCGAACTCCAAGCTCACTTCATGGACAGAGGAATCAAACGACCCATGCCATTGGATCAGAGTCGAATGCGACCCGACTACCAATCGGATCAGTAAACTCATCCTCGACGGGTTCTCTTGCAATCTGATTTACCGATTCGAAATGGGAAGCGGCTGCAAGGAGGAAATGGTGTTCTAACGAATGTAAACACATGTCGCAAGCTGAGTACAAGGACTCCTTTCTAAGATCGGTTTGAGATGTATTTTCCCTAAGCATTTTCGAAACTAACCCTTTCATTTCACGTCTCGCCTTCTCGTCTTTGCCACCAAGAACTACGTGTAAGAGCTTGAGAAGCACTTCCTCGTTTTCACTATTAGTCTCTTCTGTTCTATTCGAAATTTCAATAGAAACCCTTTTCAGAACTTCTGTCGCACCAACATTTTCAAGATGTAGCTCTGCTAATAGTGAGGCCACTTGTTCTTCTTCATCCTCTGCCCATGGTGCAGCTTCTAAGAATTCTAAGCAAGATAAAACTCCAGCGTCAAATCCAATTGCCGCTGAAATCTAAGAAAATAAGGCACAACACCAAATGGTTCAACTTGGTTCATGCTGTTGCAAACAGAAACTAGAATCCACCAGAAAATCTACTTAAGTGTCAAATAATTATCTAAATCGGAACAGTGGAAGTTCTCAGTCGATATAACCTGAATTTCATTTCTTAAAACATATAGAAAAGCAAATGTTGCTATAATCGAACACCGAACTCTATCAAGAAATGAGATGATGCTAACCATAAAGGTAGAAACAAAATGTTTTCAAATACAATTACGACACGAATCTGAATACCTAAATCAAGCGATTTCATGTTTAAGTTCTCTCTCTTTCCTCTCATTTCTCTCTCCATGGAAGGAGAACGACGACGGATTGATTTGGGTAATTGGGGTTTGGGGTAATTGGGTTAAACGGGTCGGGTTATATTAGGTTTGGGCTAGGCTGGGTTCTTTATGGTTTCGGGTTTGGGTTAACTTATGGTAAATGGTAAGTTTTTAAGTAAAACTGGTAAAAATTAGGGTAAATGGTAAAGTTGAGGGGGCAGCTGACATGGCAGCTGAGATGGAGGAAGAAGGGGTAATTTTGGAAGAAAAATCGGGGGACCATTCTTGCAACAAAAACAGATGCCACGTGTCAAGCTCACAAGCTTCACATGTGCGGGGGACTAGAATTGCAACTTAAAAAGAGGATGAGGATGCGTTCTATGCATGATTGAAGGAAGGGGACCAAGTTGATACAAGTGGTAAACATGATGGACCACGGGTGCTTTTTAGCCTCCACTAACACAAAACATGTTACAGAGAAGATTTTACTTCCGATATATTAAATTTACGGACAGTACAACATTACCACTTTTTCTCTTCACTTGTTCAAAAAAATATTCACATACGAATTGGAAAATATTCCACAAAACATCATCACTTAGTCATATAAACATGGGACAACTATCATCTATTTTAGATTTTGTTTTTTTACAAAAAAACGGTAAAAATATATTATCACCAATGACCAAACTTTGTCTGAATAATTACGAAAATGTAAGGTAAAAAATTTCGAAAACAATAAGACTAACGTCCAAACCAAATTAATTTTCTTCTGATCACCGTGTTACTTGAACCGTTAAATTTCTTGTCAATGAACTTTGGCTACGTTTTCCCGAGAACAAGTTTTTAGGAAAGCTTGAATTGCTTGTAGACAAAGTTTTAGAGAAGCTTACATTGCTTGTGATAAGAGCTCTGCCTACATCGTCACACTGATACTCCTACTTTATACAACTCTGATTTCTGTTTCTCTATGATTAAATGATTCGTAGCAAGCATGAATGAGATGCATCTGCTGCCGAACAGAATGCTTCTCCGGCTGCATATCGGATGGACAACAAATTCTAAGGCTTCCAGTCCATGGAGTTCTATAAACTCAAGAAAGATAGACAAACTGTACTCAGATATGAAGGACTGAACATATATTAACTGCAGGCTATATCTTCAAACGCAAGTAGATATAACTAAGTTTACAAATACTTGATTCCGCACATAAGTTATAGTGAAAAGTATAATCCAAAGCTACTGAAAAACTGATGTACTTGGATTACAAGACGAAAAGCTATATCTTGACAGCCACCTGGTCAGCAGAGCTTTTCCTCACAAGTCCTCTAATGCATAACTCATTCAACAAACCCAATGCCTCTTTTGCGAAACCTTGGTGAGCCAACCCTTCAATGAGTATAGTATATGTCGCTTCAGTAGGTTTACATCCCCTGCTTACCATATAAGCCAAGAAGTCAATCGCACGCTCAGTCTTACGAGCTTTACAAAGTCCCAGCATAATGGAATTGTAAGCGACAGCGTTAGGCCTAATCCCCATTCCTTCGAACTCATGAAACGATTTAATTGCATCATCAACTTTTCCTTCCCTACTAAGCCCTCCAACGAGCGAAGAATATGTTACTACATCTGGCTTTAGACCTCGTCCCCTCATCTCATTTAAAAGCTGTATAGCTTCTTCTGTTTTCCCCACCTTCGACAACCCATCAATCACTGTGTTATAAGTTATCAAAACAGGAGAACAGCCTTTCTTACTCAGCTGATTCAGTAATTCGACTGCCACGTCGACTTTTCCGTCTCTGCATATAGCTGTGAGCAAAGTGTTATACGTCACGATATCAGGGTAACACCCACGAGACACCATTATTTCAAGATATTCAATAGCACGTTCCATTTTCTTCTCTTTGCAGAAGCCATGGAGCAACGGGTTGTAACTCAACGAATTAGGAGTGCATCCGTGTTTAGGCATTTTTTCCAGTATGTCAATTGCTCGGCCTAACAACCCCTTTCTACACAAAAAATTAATTAAGATATTGAAAGTAACAACACTAGGAGCACACCCTTTTCGAACCATATCAGCCAAAAGTGCCTCCGCATCCCTCCATCTTCCTGTACTACACATGCTCCGTAAGATGATATTATGAGTGATTACATTTGGTTGGCATCCACTGGACGCCATGCTATTCAAGAATTGAATAGCCTCGTCTAATCTCCCTTCTTTGCAGATACCATTCACAATTACATTATAGGTGACCACATCGGGGTTACATCCTCTATTCTTCATTTCATCGAATAGCTTCATGGCCTGCTTGACTCCACTTTCTTTACAAGTGGCTTCAATCAATATCGTGTACGTTATCACATCAGGATAACACCCACGCTGCAATTGCCTGTCAACAACTTCCATGGCTTGCTTCAGTTTTCCGTTATCACACAATGTCCGCAGTATCGTATTGAAAGTTACAACATCCGGAGAAATACTCATTCGATCTAACACCCTTAAAGCATTACTGACTTCACCTGCCCTACAATACCCACTTATCAAAACATTATAAGTTATAACATCAAGCACGGCACCGGAATTTTCAACTATCTCCATAACTCTAGCTGCTTTCTTAGTCTTACCGATCTTGCAAAACCCACGAATCAAACTTGTGCATTGGATTATATCAGGAATATGACCACGGTAGACCATGCTTTCTAGATACTTAAACCCTTCTTCTAGTTCCCCAGTTCTTACCAATTTGCGGAAATGGGCATTACTCTCGGTATCCTCAACCGTTTGTGTCGAAGATATATGTCCGTTGTTGTGATGTTTATCAAAATCCTGAACTCTACCATTGGGACCAAAAGTTTCAACCTTTGATAAAGCCAAAACTCCAGTATGCCTATGTGTTCGGGACAATTCAACAGCATCACCGAATAGAACAGCAGGGTGAGCTTTGCATCCTAAATATAAGTTACAGTGCCTAGCCCTACTTTTAACTACAGAACTATTATTTCTAGTATGGAAGAGTTGAAATGAGCTAAACCCTCCTTGGGCATGATTGTAGGGAAGTATCAAATCCATAGTTTAACCAAGTCGTGCATAAAAATAACCAACGATACCCTAACAGTGAAGGGTGTTTAGGTTTTTGCAGAGTTAGATGTATCGATCATGAAGAAAAGAGATTGAAGGTTTTTGTCGAAACGAAAATGAGGAGCGAGAGAGAGAGAGAGAGAAGGCGGCAAAGTTTACCCGAGTGACTCAGTTTTCTGGTGCTTTGTTATCAATTACGACGAAGAGGTTTAGGGTTCTGTCGTGTTCGTCCTTATCCTTCTTCTTCGTTTTCTGGCTGCTTGTGATTTGTTATGCTGCAAATATCAAAACAGGTGGGCTGAGTCCAGATTTTGAGTATTCGGGCTCAGTTTACCGTTTCCGTATGGGTACCCTCACTTTCTGAAAAAGAAATTACCGGTTTTACATATTTAAAATGTGCAATCGGTAGTAATTTGGTTTTCATGCAACTGATTTTAATTTGGTTTAACACTTATCACTCACCTTTTTTTTTCATTTATCTTCTAATTTATAGTTTTATGCTATGAACCATTTTTAAACAAATGCTTATATCAACAAAACACAAGATTTAACACAATTGACGCAATCAATCAATAATGTAATTTAATTTTGTTTTTAAATTGTACATTCACGTAACTTGAAAATTCATGTTAAAAAAATTATTTCAGAGAAAATCCCAATTTCTGCTCGGAATCAGTTGTTTTTATTAAACAATTAATTCCGAGATTCCACATTGGAATTAATTATTCTGTCAAAAAACAACTGATTCCGAGATACCACCTCCGAATCAATTGTTATGTCAAAAAACAACTGATTCCGGGATACCACCTCAGAATCAGGTGTTTGTTGTTAAAACCTGGAAAAATCAGAATTTGTGATTAAAAAAATATGGTAATTATGTTATTTTCTCTATGGAGGAAATAACAATATGAAGTTTTTTTCTCAAATGTGGAGGAAATAACATATATGATGGGGGGAATAGCTTCACAGATAGATTACCAATATCCCGACTAAACTACAATACCAACATAATTTATTAATCATCAACCGCTAATATAATATAAAATTGGATAACTTTCATTAGGATAATAAATTATTAAATTGAATAACTTTTATTAACAAAAAATTATTAGTTAGTTGCCCATACACATATGAATTTTGGATCATTAACAAGAAATTATTAGTCAGTTGTCCATATACATATGAATTTTGGATCACCAATGTATAATAAATTATTTAGATAGATTCGTTAGATGTTGCATTGTTTTAATTGGTTTTGAATAATAATTAGTTCATTAACTTTTTATTTTAATGATATAAAGTTTATTGATTCAAAAATATTCGTCGATAGTCTTTTCAATATCTATTTTCGATAAACTTAATTTTATGTGTGTATTTATTATCTATTTGCGATAAAGTTAGTCGTTTAAATAAACACGTGCGAGATACTGAGGATGATGAAGTTTTATAGAATGAGTTCTTTAGGTGCCAATGATGATTAGGGGTAGGTGAAAAGACTAACCATTTTTTGTAAATAACTATTTTAATTTATAATATGATGAGAGATTATTCACTATACCGACATTTTTGTAAGATCGTGATTTGGTGACCATGATGATGATGGGTGTTTCATATGATTATTTTTTTTGTAAATGAAAGCTTGTGGCTTACAGGATGGCAAGGGGTCGTTTGGTATACCAACCATTTTATAAAAGATTCGGCTTCTAGGATAATAATAGGTTGTTTAGTGGAGTGATCCGTTTGTAAAAAATGATTTTGGTTTACAGGAGTATGGCATGTTGTTCAATAGAGTGATCCACTAATAAAACAAGATTTTTGGCTTCCAAGATGATGAGTGATCGTTCAATGAAGTGACCCATATGTAAAAAAAGACTTTTAGCTTCCAGAATGACGAGAGGTCTGGACCATTTGTAAAAGAAGTCTTTGGGATTCCACGATGATGATGGATCGTTTCGTGGAATGAAATCTTTGTAACGGTAGAGGTTTGCCTTCTATGACGATGATGGGTCGTTTAGTAGACTCATCCATTTGTAAAAAAATATTTGGAGAATCTCGGATGACGAAAGGTCAATCAAAGGAATTACTCTTTTTAAAAAGAATGCTTTTAACTTCCAGAATGACGAAGGGTCCTTCAATGGAGTGACCCTTTTATAGATGAAGTATTTTAGCTTCTATAATGATTTGGGGTCATTTAGGAAAGTGAATATTTTATATAGAAAAGATTTAAACCTAAAAAATGGTAAGTGATCGTTCACTAGAGTGTACCACTTTTAAATGAACGCTTTTGGTTCCATATGATGAGTTCGGATCTTACAGTCACAGCCTACCCATTAATCTGAACATGGGTAATTCGGACCATATCACACCATTATAAATCTGAAAAGGACAAATGTATATAACTTTTGACTAAGTTATTTTCTAATCTACTCAAACATTAATGGGTCTTTAAATTAGACCCGGTTTCACAACCCGACCCAGTAAGCCCATGGGTCAATAATTAAGGTATAAATACCCCAACCACTCTCATTAATGAGGGTGATCATAGTTTACTACTAGCAGGAGGCTTAATTATCTTACTACTCCTCACACTAAACACAAAACACCTCAAACTTACTAAAACATTTTACAAAACTACCCTCAACCAAAAATAAACCAAACCAAATTGGTGACCATAGTGGGAGCACGAAAATGCCTGAATTTACATTCAAAATCAGTAAGAAAAATAGTTCAGATGGATCTGAATGAGCAAGGTACTCCACCTCCTATGGTGCAAACGGTGGAATAAAATAAGGAATATATTATTGAGGAACGAGATCAGCTGAGAGCGGAAATAGAGGCACTAAGGGCCATAAAACAAACAGAGAAATGTATCAGGAAAAAATCTGGAGTGTGAGTTATTCACCATACTGACAATCCTGGGGAGAATGAGCCATCGTTGAAGACTCATCTCAACTCTAAGAAGACACATCGGTCCAAGCCTATTGAAAGTTCAGGGTCTGAGTCCTCCAATAGCTCTTCGAATGAGGCTGAGCTTGAAGAATCTTTGTCATCAAGCAGTGAAGAGGGGAGATCAAGAAAAAATATAATGTTAACCATAAAGCACTAAAGAAAAAGGGACATGTATGGTAGGCTTAAAAGACATCTGGGCAAAGGGTCGTCCCACAGGCATGCTGATTAGTTGTTGATAAATCCTTTTGCTTTTCAAACCGAACCATGTATTTTTGCAACACCTAATGACGATACAGTCTTTAGTCATAATAAAAACTGGAGGCAGACACCTTTGTCTGCAAAAATATTGTCCGCAAACCTACCCAAGAGGTTTGATAGCTCAAAAATGGAAAAGTATGATGGAAGTCGAGATCCGGACAATCATCTGGAGAAATTCAAGAACTTCATGATAAATTTTGATGACAATGACAAACTTTTGTGCAGATCCTTCTCCCAAACTTTTACGGGGAGTGATCTTAAATGGTATAATAGCTTACCCCAGGGTGTATTAGAAACTTTGATACATTATGGGTTACCTTCCGAAGGCAATTCGTTGGAAGTAAAGAATTGAAGGGTAATGGAGATACCATTATCCATTGTGCCCAAGAACCAAATGAGTCTTTGAAAGACTACATAAGTCGGTTTATGAATACAAAGAACGGATTAGCAGGTTGCTTTAAGCATGTGGCAATTGCTTTTTTAAGACAGGGGTCGAATCCTGGGAACTTAGTTGATTCTGTCACCCGGAAGAAAGCTATGACCTGGGATGGCTTATTAAATAAAGTGGGAAATCAGATCAATGTTGAGGAAACAAAGAAAACCAGGGTGCACCGCCAAGTGAGGACCACCATAACATCTCCTCCAGCCTCTAACCAGTCCGGTTACAAGGCTAAGGAGACCGAGTAAGGATCTAACTGGTCTAAAAAAACTCAATCCAACCAGAACCAGACCTAAAGCCAACAATCAAGGGGAAAGAGGGGTCATTGGGTTCAGCCTGAGTGGTTTGCAGAGTTAAGGGAGAATGTAACCACAATCTATGATAAAACTAAAATTGAGGTACATTTTTGGAAGTCAACGACATTGTTGTCCCCCAGAGAAAACCGAAATACTTGTTTTTGTCAGTATCACAATAATATAGGCCATAACACTCAAGATGACATAACATTAAAACAGGAATTTCAGAACCTTATTGAGAGGGGAAAACTTGGAGCATATGCTAAAAAATGAAGTGGAAACAGATCTGACAATGCTCATCCGACAGGTCCTACTCAAGAAGGGATAATGGTAATCCTTGAGAGATTCAATATAGACTCTGAATATCCGGATCCAGATCAAACTCAGACTAAGGTGGGAGTAATAACAGAACATATCAAGATAGTATCCGGACTGATCAGTTTCTTTGACTCACTAACCATCTTTGGAGGGGATACTGTATTTACACCTACCCTTTCATCAAGGAAGAGACATGTCCACAGTTCGGCTACTTAATTGGAAGGGGGAATGTCTTCTCATCAATGTCAGTCCCTTTTTCCATTTATAGTATTTGATGAAGATGATCTGAGGAGTATTGCTGGACCCCATGAGGATGCGGTGGTTATAGGAGCATCCATAGGGGAAAACAATATACGCCGAATTGTGATCGATACAGGCAGTTCAGCAAATATCCTATTCTTAAGATCCTACAAATAGATGAGGAATCTAGCCATTATTCAACGATCAAACATGACTATTGTGGGTTTCACAGGTAGTAATGCGGATGTGATTGGGGAGTTTGAAGAAGAAGTGTTGTTGGGGAAAGGGCCTTTTAAAAAGATGGTAAGGGTGCTGTTTGTTGTAGTATAATGCCCCACATCATACAATGCAATTTTGGGGATGTCTTAGCTTTCCAGAATGCATGATGTGGCCTCAACAGTCCATCAGTGTTTAAAGTATGCGGTTTAGGGATAAGTAGGATTTGTCCAAAGTAGTCAAAAGATAGCCAGAGAATGCTATGCAACAGCTCTTGCTCCTAAGACATTGGGGGCAATTCGAATTAATGAAGATTAGCAGTTACTGGAGCCTTTTGCTGAGGTAAGTGAGATTGATGATCCCAGAGAGGCTCCCAATGTCATAATACCCATTGAAGAAATTGAAACTCACTCCATTGCAGAGGGTAAGAATGTTAAAATTGGTTCCAAGATGCTGTCGGATTTAAAGAAGAAGTTGTTATCTTTTTTGTTAAAAAATCAGCATGTGTTCTCTTGGTGCAATAGTGATGTAACCGGGGTACCAGCAAGTGTTATTTCACACAAGTTGTCCGTCCGGAGCGATGTTGCACCTGTCGTACAGAAAAGAACAACTTTTTCTAAGGAAAAAACAGATGTGATAGTTCAAGAGGTTGATCGACTAACCAAGATAGGGCACATTAAAGAATCCCAATATCCTCTATGGACTGCCAATCCGGTGTTAGTCAAGAAAAAGAACGGGAAATGGCGTATGTGCATTGATTTTACTGACCTTAACAGAGCTTGCCCTAAGGATCTTTATCTTGTCCCTCGGATAGATCAGTTGGTAGACTCTCTGTTTCGAAACAAGTTGTTGTCCTTCATGGATGCCTTCTCGAGGTATAATCGGATACAAGTGGATCCGAAGGATCAAGATCACATTACCTTTATTACAGATAGAGGTATCCATTGCTACAAGGTGATGCCCTTTGGGTTACAGAATGCAGGGGCTACTTATCAAAGGTTGGTGAACAAAACATTTGCTAATCAGATTGGCAGAACTATGGAAGTGTACATAAATGACATGATGGTTAAATCCTGGAGGAAGATTTGCACAACTATGATCTTCAAGAAACGTTTGCTAATTAAGCTGCTGTGAATGTGAAATTGAATCCAGAGAAATGTATATTTGGGGTCCAATATGGAAAGTTCCTGGGTTACATAATAAGTGATAAGGGTATCCAGCCTGATCCGGATCAACTTAATGCACTATTAGAAATAGATCCTCCTTGAAATAATAAAGAAGTTCAAAGGCTCACCGGAAGGCTGACTGCCTTAAATAGGTTCATTTCAAGGTTATCGGACAAGTGTGCTCCATTTTTTCAAACTTTGAAAAATGCTAAGGACTTTAGTTGGTCCCCACAGTGCAACCAGGCCTTCGTTGAGATAAACAAACACTTATCCTCACCAAAAACTCTTTTCAATCCCATTCAAGGAGAACAGCTTTATGTATACCTGGCTGTATCAGAATGTGCTATAAGTGTTGTCTTGTTAAGAGAAGTGGATAATTATCCTCGTCTCGTATACTATATCAGTAAGAGTTTGTTGGATGCTGAAAGAAGATATTTGAAGTTGGAAAAGCTGGTACTAGCCTTAGTGATTGCAACAAGAAAGTCGAGGCCGCATTTCTAATCTCATTCTATTATTGTCCGAATGTCTTTCCCGCTAAAGAATGTTCTTCAAAAGGAAAATATATCAAGCAGGATGACCAAGTGGTCAGTCGAATTGGGCGATTAAGACATCGATTTTGCCCCCCGCACAGAAATTGAAGCTCAATTCGTGGCTAATTTCTTGGTGGAATTTAATGCGGACAAAAGCTCTAAACAAACTTCAGAAGATAAGTTAAAAAAAGAATGGGTTGTCCGAACTGATGGTGGATAAAGTACTATGGGTTGTGGAGCTGGAATTTACTTAACCTCTCCGTATGGTGATAAAATGTATCAAGCTATATACTTTGGATTCAGGGTCTCTAACAATGAGTCTGAATATGAAGCCGCTATAGCTGGTCTTAAGTTAGCCCTCATTTGTGGAGCTAAGAGAGTTTGGTTAATGAGTGACTCTCAATTTCTCATCCACCATGCTCAAGGTCAATCTGAGGCCAAGAAAGAACAATTGGTCAAGTATTTACTTATTTTGAAAGAAGTGGCAGCAAGCTTCAAAAGTATTTGCTATGAACATATTCCCAGATCGGAGAATACACTAGCAGACTCTCTAGCAACTATAGTATATTCTGAGTCCTACGCTTGGATTCACATACAAGAATGCCCGTCCATACAGCTAGGTCAGAACAAAGAAGATGGGGAAACCATGAGCATACATGTGATCCAACCTAAAGATTGGAGGTATACCCTCGTTCAATATATTTATGATGGGATATTTCCTTCGGATAAAGCCGTGGGAAAAAAAATTAAATACAAGGCACGTGGTTTTTTTTATAATAAGGGGAATTCTGTAGAAAAAATCTTTTAGTAGACCTCTCCTACGTTGTTTGGGGTTTGAAGAATCCCAAGTTGTTTTGTCCGAACAACATAATGGAGAGGGATCATCACACTGTCGGTACAGGACACTAACCCGGAGAGTCTTATTGGTCAGATACTATTGGTTAACCATAATGACAGATGCTAAAGAAATGATAAAAAGATGTGATCCATGTCAAAGGTATGGGAACGAAATTCATGTGTTAGTTGTACCTATGGAGTCTAATTCTGAGCTAATACCCTTTGCTAGATGGGGGATGGATTTAGTTGGGCTTCTATCCATGGAATCCGAAGGATGCAAAACTGTTATAGTCTCCATTGACTATTTCTCAAAGTGGATAGAAGCAGCTCCCTTGGCAGGGACCACATCGAAGGCTGTCATTAAATTTATCTTATCCAATATATGCTGTAGATTTGGAGTCGCTCAAAAGATTACTACATACAATGGGCCTCAATCTGATAACAAAGACATGGAAGATTTTTGTGCTTCTAGAGGCATTCAACATTGTTTTTCTTCTTATTTCCATCCGCAAGCAAATGGCCAAGTTGAAGTTGCAAACATAACCATTTTGTTTGGATTAAAAAAGAATTTAGAGGGGACTATAGGAAAATGGCCAAGCTATTTACAAGAAGTATTGTGGGCCTACCAAACTACTCATCGGGCTGCTACACAAGAGTCTCTTTTTGCCTTGGTATATGGGATGGATGCAATCACCCCCGTAGAGGGTACTTTACCATCATATAGAGTCCATAACAATTCCGAACAGTCTAATGAGACAACAATTAGGAATTAGTTGAAATTAGTATAAGAGAGAAGGGTTAAAGCACACTTGAGAACAACACACTATCAAGGTTTGATAAGGAGTAGATTTTCCTCCAAAGTCAAAAGAAGAGATTTTCAACCGGGGGATAAGATATCAAGGAAAGTCTTCTTACATACCAAGGAGAAGCAGTTCGTTAAATTGGCTCCAAACTGGGAAGGCCCTTATGAGGTCTGTGAGAAAATCAAACCTGGGACATATAGGCTTCAAGACAAAGAAAGGAGAGGTTTGAAGCACCCATGGAATGTTAAGCATCTCAGGTTATATTTAGAATAATTTTTTTATGTAAATATTTACTTGTTAAATATCAATGTAAATATTAGGGGGCATACTCTTTCCTACCCTGGTGGCGCAGGGTTTTTTTTAATGAGGTGTCCAGTTTTTTCTTTAATAATACATAATGCCTTGTTCAAAAATTTGGTGTGATTTTACTTCAATTTAATTCAAGTATAAATCATGTATTCAATACCCCGGATCTCTAGTAGATCGGATAAACTTGGTGGTTGGTCATGACTATTAAATACATGTCATTGGAGATATTCAACACTCTTAATTCAATACTTCTGAAATTCTAGGGGCTACTTAAACATTAGCCATGAAAATTTTAAAGTAAAGTATTCAACAAAAAGGAAATTGGATAAATTAAAATCGTTCGGACTTAAACCAAACAGTAGTACAAAACGTGCCTTGGCCATCCAAAGACTTTGATTATTTAAAAAATTGAGAAAAATACATAATAAAAACCTTAGGGCTTGTTCCCTTGAGATGTTTCTTCATCACCATCTTTTTGGGACTTTTGAGTTTAGCACTTGAACTCTCACCTGTACCTTCTTCATCATCAGTGGAATCAACTCCACTAGCATAGTTGTGCTTGTCGCCATCGGCCAAGGTATGAAATGAGATGTCTTCGTACTCCACGTACTTCCATAAGGGACCAAGGGTTCTCTTATGGAAACTGTCATGAAACAACAACACCATGTCAGATTTGATCCCATCATCTCTTTTTTCAAAGGAGTTTACTACTCCATTAGCATATTCTTCAATACCTGCTTTGATGGTTTGCTCTTGCTGACACTCCAGGGTCTCTTTCTCCTTGGTCATCTCTGAAACAGTACCTTCTAACATAGTCTTCTCGTCGGTTTGGTCTTAGATAGTACCATCCTTAGTCTTCAACTACTCTTTCAAAGCTGTGAGGCTTTGTGAGGAAAAAGTCTCCATGCCGGAGTACTTAGTTTGGAGCTCAGTATTGGCTGCTTCTGATGCAGTGAACTTGGTTGCCAAATTCTCTTTCTCCTTCTTCAACACCTCTAGGCTTTGTTGAGCACTTAGAAGTTTATCTGACAAAGATTGTTTGTCAGAAGTGAGAGAGTTGATAACGTTGGTTTTACTTTTTACCTGCCTCTCCAGATCAAGTAATGGTCGAATGTAACCAAAGAGAGCGTGACTCAATGTATCTTGTTCATAGGATATGGAAAAAGACTTCCAATTGTAGGTCACCGTGTTGGAGGAGCTGGATTGACGGTAAGGACCTACAAAATCATCTTTATCAAAGTCATTAAAGTACAGACCGATGTCTTGAAGGGCAGAAAGGTCCACGTCGTCGTTTCCTCCACCAGCAATCTGTCCGGACTGGAGGTCTGTTGGGATTTCCTCTTGCAGAGTAGGGTCAGTAGGAGCTGTTGGTAGGTTTTACAGGGGGCGAAGGATTATTTCTTTCCATGGTGTAACCTTCTTCTCCTGGGAAGCTTTTACATCACTGTTGACCTTGCGCTTTCTATCATTTTTAGGAGGCCTTGGTGAGTTCTTTGACCCTCCAGCTTCCCTTAGGGTCTCAACCTCTACCGCCTTGAGAAAAGCCACATCAATACCATCCTGGTTCCCCGAACCAGTCCCTTCTGTAGCTGATTGAGCTAGGTCTGTTGTACTCTTCCTCTTCTTGTTCTTCATTTTGTTGGGGGCCTTAGCCCTAGAAGGCAAGTACACATTGGCGTATTTGACCTATGTTCTTTTCAAAATCACGTCAGCAGGAGGAGGGGTGATTAGCTCTTCCCATGTATGGTCTCTTCTGTCTGTGGTGTTCCACAAGTGATACCTCACAAAATTTCCCAACTTGAAGTAATTGTGGAAGGCATTCCCCCAGTTTTCCGAAGCCCATGCATTGAGTTTTGCACAAGTCTTTTTCCCTTCTTCCAAGTGGCTGGTGAACTCCTTCGGCAGAACTGAGGAGACATAACAAATTAGTTAGAACAAGATAATTTGTAGTTTAAGAAGGAGAAACTTACCAATACTTTTCCACCTACTAGTCAACAAGCTAGGGTTTGTGTTGGCCTTTATCTTCCTTCCATTCTCCCATGTTCCACTAACAAAAATGAATTGTATCCTCCAAGGTACTTCGGACTCTAGCAGGTCGTCCACAACCTTGAAATCATTCCCCATGTTGTAGTGGTAGAAGGGAATTTGATGGTTCTTGCACAAATTTGCTACAACAACAAACTGCTCTATTGGAAGAGGGATTTGTGACAATCTAGATGCCATGATACAATCTAAGAGTGTATACCAGGCATTGGGGCTTAGCTGATTGGGACAAAGTTTGACCAAATGGAAGTACTTAACGATCTCTGGGTCTAAAGGGCACCGAAGTCCCAAGTTCAGCACTTCGGTGTATACTACCACCTCGTTCAATTTACAGTCCATATGGGTCTCTGGAGTGATTGGTATCCTCACTTTTACAGACTCCGGAATCCTCCATTTGGTCCGCATTTGACCTAACTCGGTAGTGTGAGTGTATATATAGTTGATATTTTGAAAAGCCAACAAATACTTAACACTGGCGTGTTTAAAACAAGGGCATACTTTACCCTCTAGACTCTCCGGAAGAGAGTCCGGATGAGTCATGCAAATTTTAACTTTACTTTTACCTTTCTTTTCTAAGACAACATCCCATGTTTGACATAATGCCTCGGTCTCAAAGATGGTCTCTTCAATGCTGTCCTCCATATTCTTTTCTATCATTGTGGAAGGTTTTTCAGTTCTCTTTAAAGAAGGTTGCTCCATTTCTTCATCGGAAGTTGTTCTGGTAGTTATGCACTTGTTGCCTCTGAAGTCCTAATATCTGGTAGAGGTTGCGATCCGGAGGGCTTGGCCTGTGGAGCAGCTTTAGCTACCTCCGATCCAGAGGGTTTTGAAGATGATGGTGTGGAATGAGTTTTGGTTTGGCGGGTTGTCCGACGAGGAGTTATCATCTCTGGTGACCTTTCTGTGTCAGAGCCCATCGCTATAAACGGTAAAGGTTTTCTGATGCTTGAACTAGCTTTTTCCTTGGAAACACGGTGTAGAGATTCTTGTACGGAAGAACCAGAAGGGAGGGATGCGAGGTTTGGTCTGAATGGAAGTTTTCTAGGTCTAGGGTTTCTTGAGGAAGATGACCCCTGACCGACGTCCTGGTTTGACTGACTGTTTTTATCGCTTGGAGAAACGGGGAGACCGGCAGCGATACGGTTTTCTCTTTCTACTTTCTTTGCTCTCTCTAACTCAGATAAGTTCAACCAACCTCCTTTAATTAAGGCGTTTCTGGCTGTGAACATATATATATATCAAAAAATATTTCAAGATGAAGATGATTCTCTCTCTAAGAAAGTTTTGAGTGTCGAAGACAGTAAAATAGTAAAAAGATATATATATATATATATAACAGTAAAAAGAAACAGTTACCAAGGAGAAGTTGGACAAGGTTTTTTTGTAATGATTAAGGGCTGCGCAACGGGTGAAAAATCAAAACCTATGTAACTTTCTAGACCTAGTGGGTGCGGCGATCTAGGAAAAATAACGGCTGAAAGGTCAAACCAGATGTTGACACATGTCCCACGATTCAACTCTTAAAATTCTAGAAAGAAAAATCTGTCTTGATAAAATTCAAATTGGGTTGTTTCTGAGAAAAAGGCTTTTTAGTTCGGACGACGCAAGCAGATCGGACGGAATTGATGTTGACTTGGTAAATATTTTAACCCTTCCAAAGATATACTTTGCAAGGCCTAAAAAAAGGGCTACTAATGAGTTCAAATCTTACAGTCACAACCTACCCATTAATCCGAACAGGGGTAATTCGGACTATATCACACCACTATAAATCCGAACAGGACAAACGTAAGTAACTTTTGACTAAGCTATTTACTAATCTACTTAAACACTAATGGGTCTTTGAATTTGACCCGGTTTCACAACCCGACCCGGTAAGCCTATGAGTCAATAATTAAGGTATAAATACCCAACCACTCTCATTAATGAGGGTGATACGAATTTAATGCTAGCAGACTTTTTAATTATCTTACTACTCCTCACACTAAACACAAAACACCTCAACTTACTAAAACCTTTTACAAAATTACCCTCTGCCCAAAATAAACCAAACCACCATATAATGAGGGATCATTCAATATTCCAACCCTTTTATAAAGAAAAACTTTTGGCTTCCAGAATGGTGAAAAGTCATTTAGTGGAGTGACCTATATTTAAAGGAGACTGATGGTTTCCAAAATTATGAGAGTTCTTTTAATAGACCAGCCCATTTATAGAAGAAGGCTTTGGGTTACCATAAGAATATAAAATGTTAGTTTGGAGGCTCAATCAGTGCACTGAGTCTCTTGTGGCTCTATATACCTAGTATGATCATTGTATTTTTTTAACCGACATATTAGATTGTTTTTACCCTTAAAGGATAGTCATTTTTTCATAAGTACTCGTATAAAAAACATTAACAAGTTTTTCATTATCGTCCCAATTACTAATGTTATTAATTGTTATAAGGTTTTTGATATACCGTTTATATTTCAAAAAAAATTGTAACAATTTTAGAAGTGTTTTAAAACTAAGTTTACATTATTTAACAATAAAAAAAGCAAAAAAGTTTCAAGTAGAAAAACATCACAAAAACTTGACGTGTACACTTAGTTTTCTAATTTTAAAATTGTTTGCTTGTTCATTTATTGTACTTTTGTAGTTTTTAGCGTAAGATATTTGGACTAGTGCTCTACCGAGAGTTTTGTAGATATTTTATGTTGGTTCACTATCACATTTACAACACAAAATGTTTTTTGACTGAATGAAACCATTCATCATGGAATGTTCAGTTGCACAAAAACAATGCAATGCTAAATGTCACAATAATAATGTGTGAGTGTTTATTTATGAAACATAAAATTTAAAAATAAAAATAATTAATATTTAATGATCCATACTATAGAAAAGTATATATTATATTTGATTAGTTCGCATCTTACAGTCACAGTTTACCCATTAATCCAAACAGGGGTAATTCAGACCATATCACACCACTATAAATCCAAATAGGACAAACGTATGTAACTTTTGACTAAACTATTTGTTAATCTACTTAAACACTAATGGGTCTTTAAATTCGACCCGGTTTCACAA
Organism: Limnanthes douglasii subsp. nivea; assembly: GCA_036936605.1. Lineage (NCBI taxonomy): Eukaryota > Viridiplantae > Streptophyta > Magnoliopsida > Brassicales > Limnanthaceae > Limnanthes > Limnanthes douglasii. The sequence goes on along the minus strand of JAUPFV010000002.1, from coordinate 137,209,214 downwards.
CCCGACCCGGTAAGTCTATGGGTCAGTAATTAAGGTATAAATACCCTAACCCCTCTCATCAATGAGGGTGATCAGAATTTAATACTAGGAGGCTGCTGAATTATCTCACTACTCCTCACACTAAACACAAAACACCTCAAACTTACTAAAACATTTTACAAAACTACCCTCAGCCCAAAATAAACCAAACCAAATTGGCGACCATAGTGGGAGCACGAAGGTGCCTGAATTTTACATTCAAAACCACTAAGAAAAAAAGTTTGGATGGATCCAAATGAGCAAGGTACACCACCTCCTGTGGTGGAAACGGTGAAAGAAAAATAATAATACATTATTGAGGAGCGAGATCAGCTGATAGGAGGAATAGAGGCACTAAGGGCCATAAAACAAGCAGAGAAAGGTATCAGAGAAAACTCTAGAGCGTTAGTTATTCACCATACTGACAATCATGGGGAGAATGAGACATCGCTAAAGCTCATCTTAGTTCAAAAAAGACCCATCTCAGCTCTAAGAAGACACATCGGTCGAAGCTTGCTGAAAGTTCAGGGTCTAAGTCCTCCAGTAGCTCTTCGAATGAGGCTGAGCTTGAAAGATATTTGCCATCAAGCAGTGAGGAGGGGAGATTAAGAAAAAAAGATAAAGTTAACCAAAAATCACTCAAGAAATAGGGACAGACATGGTAGACTTAAAAGACATCTGGGCAAATGGTCGTCCCACATGCTTGCTGATCAGTTGCTGATAGATCATTTTACTTTGCAAACCGAACCAGGTATTTTTGCAACACCTAATGAAGATACAGTCTTTAGTCGTAATAAAAACTGGAGGCAACCACCTTTGTCTGCAAAACTACTATCCGCAAACCTACCCAAGAGGTTTGATAGCTCCCAAATGGAAAAGTATGATGGAAGCCGAGATCCAGGCAATCATCTGGAGGAATTCAAGAACTTCATGATGAATTTTGATGACAATGACAAACTTTTGTGCAAAGCCTTCTCCCAAAATTTTACGGGGAGTTCTCTTAAATGGTATAATAGCTTAGCTCAAGGGTGTATAAGAAACTTTGATACATTCTGGGTTGCCTTCTGAAGGCAATTCGTTGGAAGTAAAGAATTGAAGGGTAATGGGGATACCATTATCCATTGTGCCCAAGAAGCAAACGACTTTTTGAAAGACTACATAAGTCGGTTTGTGAATACAAAGAACGGATTAGCAGATTTATTCTTTAAGACAGGGGTCGAATCCTGGGAACTTAGCTGATTCGGTAAGCCGGAAGAAAGCTATGACCTGGGGTGGATTGTTAAGTCAAGTGAGAAAGCAAATAATATGGAGGAAACATATAAAACCAGTGTGCACCGTCAAGTGAGGACCGCCATAACAACTCTTCCAGCCGCTAACCATCAAGGGGCAAGAGGGGTCCTTGGGTTCAACCTGAGTGGTTTGCAGAGTTAAGGGAGAATGTATCCATAATCTATGATAAAACTAAGATTGAAGTACATTTTTTGAAGTCAGCGGCATTGCAGTCCCCAGAGAAAACCGAAATACTTGTTTTTGTCAGTATCACAATGATATAGGCCATAACACTCAAGACTACATAACATTAAAATAGGAATTTCAGAACCTTATTGAGAGGGGAAAACTGGGAGCATATGTTAAAATACAAAGTGGAAACAGACCTGACAATGCTCATCAGAAAGGTCCTACTCAAGAAGGGGCTATGGTAATCCTTGAGAGATTCGATGTAGACTCTAAATATCTGGATCCAGATCTAACTCGGAATAAGGTGGGAGTAATACCAGAACAGATCAAGACAGTATCCGGATTGATCAGTTTCTTTGAGTCATTAACCATCTTTGGAGGGGATACTGTGTCTGCACCTACCCCTTCATCAAGGAAGAGACATGCCCATAGTTTGGCTACTGAATTGGAAGGGGGAATGTCTTCTCATCGATTCCAGTCCTCTTTTCCATTTAGAGTATTTGATGAAGATAATCTGAGGAATATTGCTGGACCCCATGAAAATGCGGTGGTTATAGGAGCATCTATAGGGGGAAATGATATAGGTTGAATTGTGATCGATACAAGCAGTTCAGCAAACATCCTATTCTTAAGCTCCTACAAACAGATGAGGAATCCAGCCGTTATTCAATGATAAAACAGGACTATTGTGGGTTTCAAAGGTAGTACTGCGGATGTAATTGATGAGTTTGAAGAAGTGTTGTTGGGCAAAAGGCCTTTTAAAAATATGGTAAGGTTGTTGTTTGTTGAGGTAGATTGATCCATATCATACAATGCAATTTTTGGGAGGTCTTGGCTTTTCAGAATGCATGTTGTGGCCTTAACAGTCCATCACTTTTTAAAGTATGCGGTTCAGGGACAAGTAGGGGTTGTCTGAAGTAGAAAAAGATAGCCAGAGAATGCTATGCAACAGTTCTTGCTCCTAAGACATTGGGGGAAGTTCTAATTAATGAAGATTATCAGTTACCGGAGCCTTTTGCTGAAGAAAATGAGATTGATGATCCCATAGAGGCTCCCAGTGTCATAATACCCATTGAAGAAATTGAAACTCACTCCCTTGCAGAGGGTAAGAATGTTAAAATTGGTTCAAAGATGGCGTCATATTTAAAGAAGAAGTTGTTATCTTTTTTGTTAAAAAATCAGCATGTGTTTGCTTAGTGCAGTAGTGATGTAACCGGGGTACCAGCAAGTGTTATTTCACACAAGTTTTCCATCTGGAGCGATGTTGCACCTGTCGTACAGAAAAGAAGAGCTTTTTCTTAAAAAAAAGCAGATGTGATAGTTCAAGAATCCCAATATCCTCTATGGACTTCCAATCTGGTGTTAGTCAAGAAAAAAAAACAGCAAATGGCGTATGTGCATTGATTTCACTGACCTTAACAGAGCTTGCCCTAAGGATCTTTATCCTGTCTCTCGGATAGATCAGTTGGTAGACTCTGGTGTAATTTATTTTGGGATGAGGGTAATTTGGTAAAGTGTTTTGAGTATTAAATGTTTTGGTGTTAAGTAGTGAGAGATTTGAGCAGCGTGGTTGTATTAAATGTTCATTACCCCCATTAATGAAAGTGGTTGGGGGTATTTATACCCTTAATTAAGGACCCATGGGCTTTCAGGTCAAGTTATGAAACCGGGTCGAGTTTAAAGACTCATTTACTTATTAAGCTCATTAGCACATAGCTTAATCAAAAGGTGTTTAGGTGTTTCTTTACTTTTGTCCTGTCCGGATAGTTTAGTGGCACGTTTATGTCCGAATTACCCTTGTCCGGATATCTTAGTAGGCTGTGACTGAATAATCCAAACTCATTTGTAGCCCCTTTTTTAGGTCTTGTCAAATATATTTGGCATGACTAAAAAATTTACTTAGCCAGTGACGACTTTGTCCGACCTGGTTGTGCATCTAGTTAGAAGTCTGTTCGGCCTGACTTTTTCCCAGAATTCTAAGAGTCTTCTTTTGGATCATGGAACACGTGTCACAACTTGATTCGACCTACCAACTGTTTTTTACCTATATTGGCGCTCCCACTAAACCTAGGAAGTAACTTATGCATTTAATTTTCCCACATCTATGCCGTCTCTGATCATTGCAAAACCTTTTCAACTCCTCCTAGGTAATAGTTACCTTTTTCTACTAATATATAAATCATTTTTTCATTATTCTATATCTTCATCATTCAAAATCCTTCTAGTGAGCTTTCCACCCTCACTTTCAAACTTGTCCTTGGATAGTTTTATGTTCACGGCTAGAAACGCTCTTGTAAAAGGCGGCTAGTTGAACTTGTCAGAGTTAGAGAAAGCAAGAAGAGTCAAAAGGGAGAATCGTATCGCTACTGGTCTCCCAGTCTCCCTAGGCAAAAAATCTGGTGAACCACCCTAGAAAACTGACCAAGGTTCATCCTGCACCGGAAACCCAAAACCCAAACACCTTTTCAAACCAAGCCTCTCTCCAATTCCATCAAGTTCTTATGTTCAGGAGTCCCAACCCTCCACTACCTAGGAAAGAGCAGTATCCAGTGTTAGAAAACCCTCCTTTTTTTAGCCATGGGTTTAAATAGTGAAAAGTCTCCAGAAAAATCAACTCTACGCCGGACGACTCGTCTCGTGAAATCCCAAGCAACTACCTCGCTATCAAAACCCTCCAGATCGGAGGCTTCTAAGGCAACATCCAAAGATAAGCCCTCCGGATCGGAGGTGTCTAAAATAGCACCACATGATAAGCCCTCCGGATCAGAGGCATCTAAGGTAGCCCTTAAAGTGAAGTCCTCCAGAGCTCAACCCCAACCGGACCCCAAGCCTTTAGAAACAACATGTGCTTATTCATCTGGAGAGCCTTTGGTGCCAGAAGCTGATCCCCTCCCATCCACAACAACTGATAGACCTTCCACAGTGATGGAAGACAGTATCAAAGAGGCCCCTTTCGAAACTGAAGCCTCAGGACAAAATGGGGATGCTGCCCCTGATAGGAAGGGCAAAGGCAAAGTTAAAGTTGGTGTAGCCCATCTTGACCTCCCGGAGTGCTTGGAGGGCAAGTTAGGGCCTTGCTTCAAGAACGTTAATGTTAAATATTTGCTGGCCTTGCAGAATATAAACTATATCTACACTCATACCGCTGAGTTGGGCCGGATCCGGACAAAGTGGGGGCTCCCAAAATCAGTGAAGGTGAGGATACCAATCACACCGGAGACTTTGATGGACTGTAAACTCAACGAGGTGGTCATCTTTACTGAGGTGCTAAACTGGGGACTTCGGTTCTCACTAGACCTAGAAATTGTCAGGTACTTCCACCTGGTGTAGCTTCGTCCAAGCCAATTGAGCCCGAACGCCTGGTACTCTCTTCTCGCCTGCATAATGGCATCAAGGTTATCCAAAATCCCTCTTCCCATAGAGCAATTTTCCACTATGGCAAGTCTATGAAAAAATCACCACATCCCATTCTACCATCACAACATGGGGAATAACTTCAAAGTTGTTGATGATTTATTGGAGTCTGAGAAGAACTGGAGGACACAGTTCTTGTTCATCAGTGGGTCATGGGAGAATGGCATGAAGATCAAGGCCAATAACAACCCAAGTATGTTGACTAGCAGATGGAAGAGTACTAGTAAGTCTTTTGTCTTTGTATCTCATGTTTTTTTTTATCTACAAGAATTTATTTCCTGATTTAGCTGTTAGTTCGTTTTCAGTGCTGCCGAAGGAGTTTTCCGGACACCTGGAGGAGGGGCAAACAACTTGTTCCAAGTTGAATGCATGGGCTGCAGAGCGTTAGGGGGATGCCTTCCACAACTGCTTTACTTCTAGCAACCTGGTGAGGTCCCATCTGTGAAATACCACAGCTCGGAGGGATCTGTCATGGGAAAAACTAACCACACCTCCTCCCCATGGTGTAATTCTAAAGCAGACAGAAGAAAGGGATGGTAAACTGGTCTTGCCATCTAGAGCCAAGGCTTCCAGCAAGGTGAAAGGGAAGAAAAAGAAGGCTGCAATAGTGGCAGTTCCAACTGTCACAGAGGGGACCGGTTCGAGGAACCAGAGGGGAATCAACGCTACCTTGCTCAAGGTAATAGAAGCTAAGATGGTTAGGGAGGCAGGAGAATCACAAAACCCACCAAGGCCTCCAAAAAAGACTGTAAAAGGAGAGCAAGTAGTGATGAAAAGGCTGCCGAGAAGAAAAATGTAACCTTAGGGGAAGAAGTAATTCTTCTCCCTTTGGAGCTTCTACCTCCACCAGCCCCTATTGACCCCATTATGCCAGAGAAAGCTTCAACAGGCCCCCAGTGCAGAGAGGGTACTGGAGGAGGGATTGATGGAGTGGACATCAGTGCCCTTCAAGACATCGATCTTTATTTCAACGACTCTGAGAAAGACGAATTTGTTGGTCCCTTCCGTCCTTCAAGCTCTTCGAACATGGTAACTTATAATGTCAAGTCCTTCTCCATCTCCGGAGAACAAGACATTGTGGCCCACTCTCTTCTTGGTCACATCCAACTAGTGCTTGGTCTAGAGAGACAAGTGAAGAGCCAAACTGCACTCATCAATACCCTCACTACCGACAAAGAGTCTCTGTCATCCAATATTCTTAATGCTAATCAGAGCATAGAAGAACTGAAAAAAGAGATCGAAGCACTGAGGAAGGACAAAGAAGATCTGTCAACCAAGTTTGCCACTTCAGAAACGGCCAGTACTGAGCTTCAAGCTAAATGCTCCGGTTTGGAAAAAGATCTCACAACAATAAGGGAAGAATTGGAGGTTAAAGATGGCACCATTCAAACCTTGGCTGGAGAGAAAACTTCCCTAGAAGGTATTGTGTCTAAGATGATGAAGGAGAAAGAAGATTCGATGAAGGAGCAGGAAAAAACTATTCAGGCAAGCATATATAAATACACCAATGAAGTCATAGACTCCTTGGAAGCAATGTCTGACATGGTGCTGCTCTTCCATGAAACATTTCCGAAGAAGACCCTTGGTCCCTTGTGGAGATTCGTAAACTATGAAGAGATCCCATTGTAGTTAAACCACATCAGACGTTTTAAGAAGGCATCATATTTTATTGAAAAAACCGGACACCTCATTAAAACCTCTTTGCGCCACCAGGGTTTGAAAAGAGTATGCCCCTTAATATTTACATTGATTTTTAACAAGTAAATATTTACACGAATTTTATTCTAGATATAAGCTGAGGTGTTTAATATTCCATGGGCGCTTCAAAATTATTCCATCTTTGTCTTGAAGCCTATGTGTCCCAGGCTTAAGCTTTTCAGACACCTCATAAGGGCCTTCCCAGTTCGGAGCCAGCTTACCGAACTGCTTCTCTTTAGTGTGCAAGAAAACCTTTCTCAAAACTTTATCTCCCGGTTGAAAATCTCTTCTCTTGATCTTGGAAGCAAATCTGCTTCTCATCAAGCCTTGGTAGTGGATTGTTCTAAGATGAGCTTTAACCCTTTTTTTATTAAGTCCAACTGATTCCTAATTGCCATCTCATTGGATTGTTCGGAATAGTTATGGACCCTGTATGATGGTAGGGTAGCTTCTATAGGGGTAATCGCATCCATCCCATACACCAAGGAAAAAGGAGACTCCTGTGTAGCAGCCCTAAGAGTAGTTCGGTATGCCCATAACACTTCTTGCAAATAGCTTGGCCATTTTCCTGCAGTCCATTCTAGATTTTTTTAATCCAGAAAAAAAATAGTCATATTTTCCACTTCAACCTGGCCATTTGCTTATGGATCGAAAGGAGAAGAGAAGCAATGCTGAATGCCCCTGGAGGCACATAAATTCTCCATATACCTGTTATCAAATTGTGGCCCATTATCAGTGGTAATCTTTTGAGGAATCCCAAATCTGCAACATATATTAGACAAGATAAACTTTATGACAGCTTTCGAAGTGGTTCCTGCTAGAGGAGCTGCTTCTATTAACTTGGAAAAGTAGTCGATAGCCACAATGATAGTCATGCACCCTCCGGACGTCATTGGTAGAGGCCCAACTAAATCCAGTCCCCAACGAGCAAAAAGTACTGGCTCAGAAATAGACTTCATAGATAATGCTGGATATGAATTTCGTTACCATACCTTTGACATGGATCACACATTTTCACCAATTCCTTAGCATCTGCCATTATTGATGGCCAATAGTATCCAACCAACAAAACCCTCTGGGTTAGTGCCTTGTAGCCACAATGTGTTGATCCTTCTCCATCGTGTAGTTCAAATAGAACAGTTTGGGATTTTTCAACCCCCAAACAACGCAGGAGAGGCCTGCTGAAGGATTTTTTTATATAAAACCTCTCTTATTATCAAAAATCCACGAGCCTTGTGCTTAATGTTTCTTGCCATAGCTTTCTCCGAAGGCAAAACCTCATCAGAGATATATTGAAGAAGGGGAAATCTTCAATATTTAGACCAAACTACTTGTATGCTTAAGCTTTCCTCCTCTTCCTTGTTCTGATTCGACTGTATGGATGGGAATTTTTGTATATGAATCTAAGGGTAGGACTCAGAGTATGTTATGGTTGCCAAGGAATCTGCCAGCGTATTTTCTGATCTAGGAATGTGCTCATAGCAAACATTCTTGAAATTGGCTGCCACCTCTTTAAGGATGAATAAGTATAATCAGTTGTTCCTTCTTGGCCTCAGACTGACCTTGAACATGGTGGATAAGAAGCTGAGAATCACTCATCAGCCTAACTCTTTTGGCCCCACATAGGTAAGCTAACTTAAGACCAACTATAGCTGCTTCGTATTCAGACTCGTTGTTAGAGGCCCTGAACGCAAAGCATATAGCCTGATATAGTTTATCACCGTACAAAGAGGTTAAACAAATTCCAGCCCCACAACTCATTGTGCTTGATCCACCATAAGTCCGGACTACCTATTATTTTTTAGTTTTATCTTCTGAAGCTTGTTTAGAACTTTTATCCGAATGGAATTCCACTAAGAAATCAGTAACAGATTAAGCCTTGATAGCAGTTCGTGGGGAAAAATCAATGTCATAATCACCCAACTCTACTGACCACATGGTCATTCTCCTTGATATGTCTACTTTCTAAAGAATGTTCTTTAATGGAAAAAAATGTTCGGACAACAATACAATGAGACTGAAAATATGGTCTCATTTTCCTTGCAACAATCACTAAGGCTAGTGCCAGCTTTTCAAGCTTCAGGTACCTCTTCTCAGCATCTATCAGGCTCTTGCTGATGCAGTACACCGGACGAGGATAATTGTCCACCTCTCTTACCAACACTGCACTTATATCATAGTCTGACACAACCAAGTATACATAGAGTGTTTCCCCTCCTACAGGTATAAAAAGGATTTTTGGTGAAGACAAGTGCTTCTTTATTTCATCAAAAGCTTGGCTGCATTGTGGAGACAAGTTGAAATCTTTAGCACCCTTCAAGGCCTGAAAAAACAGAGCACAATTGTCCGAAGACCTTGAAATAAAACGATTTAAGGCAACCAATCTTCATGTTAGCCTACAGACTTCTTTAATATTTCAAGGCGGTCCATCTTTATCAAAGCATCAAGCTGATCTGGATCAGGCTGTATCCCTTTCTCACTTATTACATACCCCCAAAATTTTCCGGACTGCACATCAAAGACATACTTTTCTGGATTCAGCTTTAAGTTTACCTTAGTTAAGTTGGTAAAAGTTTCTTGAAGATCAATTATGTGCAAATATTCTTCTAAGCTTTTAACCATCATGTCATCGATGTATACCTCCATATTTCGGCCAATCTGATCAGTAAATGTTTTGTTCACCAACCTCTGATAAGTAGCCCCAACATTTTTCAACCCAAAAGGCATCACTCTGTAGCAATAGAGACCCCTATCTGTAACAAAGGTAGTGTGGTCCTGGTCCTTCGGATCCACCTGAATCTGGTTATACCCAGAAAAGGCATGCATGAAGGACAATAACTTGTTTCCAGATTTTGAGTCCAGCAACTGGTCTATCCGGGAAACTGGGTAAAGATCTTTTGGGAAAGCTCTGTTGAGGTCAGTAAAATCGATACACATACGCTATTTTCCATTCTTTTTCTTAACAAACACTGGATTGGCAGTCCATATAGGATACTGAGACTCTTTTATGTGCCCCATCTTGGTAAGTCGATCGAATTCTTGGACTATTACATCAACTTTCTCCTTAGAAAAAGCTCCCATTTTCTGAACAATAGGTGCAACATCACTCTGGATGGACAACTTGTGTGAAATAACACTTGCAGGCACTCCGTTCACATCAGCATTACACCAAGCAAAAACATGCGGGTGATCTGCAAAAAAGGATAACAATTTCATTTTCAATTCCGAAGTCATCTTGGATCCAATCTTAACAGTTCTGCCTTCTGCCAAAAAGTGGGTTTCAACTTCTTCAACCGGTATTAAAACACCAAGGGCCTCTTTGGGGTCATCAATTTCGCCTTCCCTCTCAGAAGGCCCCAATATCTGCTAATATTCATTAACCCGGACTGATCCCAAAGTTTTATGAGCAAGTGCAGTCACATAACACTCCCTTGCTATCTTTTGGCTACTTCGGACAACTCCCACTTGCACTTGAACCGCATACTTTAAACATTGGTGGAATGTTGAGGCCACAACATGCATTCTAGAGAGCCAGGACCTCCCAAAGATTGCATTGTAGCATGTGGGGCAGTCTACCACAACGAATAATACTCTGACCAACGTTTTGAAAGGTCCCTTACCCAACAGCACCTCTTCTTAGAATTCTCCGATTACATCCGCAGAGCTCCGTGTAAAGCCCACAATGGTTCTGTTTGACCGTTGAATAACGGCCGGATTTTTCATCTGCTTATAAGAACTAAAAAAGAGAATGTTGGCTGAGCTGCCAGTGTCAATCAAAATTCGTCTGATATCGTTTCCCCCAATAGATGCTCTTATCACCACAACATCCTTATGAGGCCTAACAATGTCCCTTAGATCATCCTCATCAAAGACTATAAATAGAAAAGGAGTTTAGGACTGGTAAGAAGACATGCCCCATTCCAATTAAGTAGCTAGATTATGAACATGCCTCTTTCTTGATGAAGGAGTGAGTGCCGTCATGGTGTCCCCTCCGAAAATGGTAAGTGACTCAAAGAAACTAATGAGTTCGGACACTGTTTTGACCTGTTCTATTATGACCCCCACCTTATTCCGAGTAAGGTCAGGCTCCAAATAATTTGAATCAACATCAAATCTTTCATGGATCACCATTGCCCCCTCCAGAGCCGATGTTCTTGCATTGTTCGTAGGGCCAGTTTGAGGAGCATTGTCAGGCCTGTTTTCACTTCTTCTTTTGACATAGGCACCCAGCTTGCCTGTCTCAATGAGATTCTGCACTTCCTGCTTCAAAGTGATACAGTCTTGGGTATTATGACCAATATCATGATGATATTGGCAAAAATAAGTATTACGACTCTCTCTTGGAGATTACAATGCTACTAGTTTCCGGAAATGGACCTCATCTTTAGTCTTGTCATAAATGGTTGCCACACTCTCTTTTAATTCGGAAAACCACTCAGGTTGAACCCAATGAGCTCTTTTATTCCTTGACTGCTGGCTCTGAGCTGGATTTGGGTTGGACTGTGTCTGCTTAGCCCTGTTGGGCTCTTTTCTGGTCTCTTTAGTTTTGTATCTGGACTGGTTTTGGTTTTGAGCTGCTGGGGCAGACCTCACTTGACGGTGTACCCTAGTCTTCTTAGTCTCATCCACGTTGATCTGCTTTCCCACCTGGTTTAACAAACCACCCCAGGTCATGGCCTTCTTCCTTGTCACTGAATCAGCTAGATTCCCAGGGTTTAACCCTTGCCTCAATGAAGCTATTGGCACTTGCTCAAACCAATCAGCTAACCTGTTATTGGTATTTACGAACCGACTTATATAATCTTTTAATGACTCATTTGGTTATTGGGCACAATGGATGATTGTATCTCCATTGCCCTTCACCTCTTTAATTCCCACAAATTATCTTTGGAAGGCAATCCAAATTATATCAAATTTTTTGATACAACCATGGGGAAAAATATTGTACCACTTTCGATCACTCCCCATAAAATATTGGGAGAAGACCCTACACAAAATTTTGTCATCATCATCAAAATTCATCATGAAGTTCTTGAACTGCTCTAGATGATTGTCCGGATCTTTACTCCCATCATACTTCTCCATTTTAGTACTATCAAACCTCTTGGGTAGGTTTCCGGACAGGATTTTGGCAGTAAATGGTGATTGTCTCCAATTTCTACTGAGACTAAAGACTGTGTCTTCATATGGTGTTGCCAAAATACCTGGTTCATCATGAAAAGAAAAAGGATCAATCAACAGCTGATCCACATGCATGTGACTATGATTGTGAGATGGCCCTTTTCCCATATGCCTATCTCTATTCCTTGAATATTTTTTAACTAGTTTCTGTTTCTTTCTGGACCTTCCCTCATCACTGCTTGATGATAAAGACTCTTCAAGCTCAGCCTCGTTCGAAGATCTACTGAAGGACTCAAAATCTGAGCTTTCCACCGGCTTAGTCTGGTGAGACTTCTTAGGACATGAGTCCTATTTGTACTTAAATGAGTCTTTGCTGATGGATCATTCTCCCTAGAATTGTCAGTATGGTGGATGGATGACGCCTTTTACTTCTCATTTAAACCAATTTCTTCTTTTTAATGGCCTTCAACGCTTCTATTTCAGCTCTCAATTTATCTCGTTCATCGGTGGTGTATTCATTGTTTCTCCAACCACCTCCACCATAGGTGGTGGAATTGCTTGCTTGTTCGGATCTACCCGAACATGTCTTTTTGCTGGTTTTGAATGCTAGATTCAGGCACCTTCTCCTCTCATTGTGGTCACTAATTTGGTGTGATTTATTTTAGGCTGAGCGTAATTTGGTAAAGTGTTTTGAGTATTAAATGTTTTTGTGTTAAGTAGTGAGAGATTTGAGCAGCTTGGTTGTATTAAATGTTCATTACCCCCATTAATAAAATTGGTTGAGGTATTTATACCCTTAATTAAGGATCCATGGGCTTTCGGGTCAAGTTATAAAACCGGGTCGAGTTTAAGGACCCATTTACTTATTAAGCTGATTAGCACATAACTTAGTCAAAAGGTGTTTATGTGTTTCTTTAATTTTGTCTTGTCTGGATAGTTCAGTGGCATGTTTATGTCTGAATTACCCTTGTCTGGATATCTCAGTAGGCTGTGACTGAATAATCCAAACTCACCAGACTCTACGTCTTGAAATAAGTTGTTGTCCTTCATGGATGCCTTCTCGGGGTATAATCAGATACAAGAGGATCTGAAGGATCAAGATCACACTACCTTTATTATAGATTGAGGTCTCCATTGCTACAAGGTGATGCCCTTTGGGTTAAAGAATGCTGGGGCTACTTATCAGAGGTTGGTGAACAAAATATATGCTAATCAGATTGGCAGAAATATGGAAGTGTACATAGATGGCATGATGGTTAAAAGCCGGGAGGAAGATTTGCCCATAACTGATCTTCAAGAAACATTTGCTAATTTAGCTGCTGTGAATTTGAAATTGAATCCAGAGAAATGTGTATTTGGGGTCTGATGAGCTCAGTGAATCTTTAATGAGACTCAGGAGCGAAGATATTCGTAGGAGAGGGTCGGATAAGAGAATATTCACGTGATGTGACATGAAACAGTGAATTACTAGAAAAAGAAAGAGACAAAAGGAATAAATGTTGCAATTATTGATAAATCATTGGCCCTTTACCCAAAAGGGAATATCCTTTATATAGTAAATGAGGTGGATGGTAAAATTACATAATTACCACCGTAAGAGTGGATTTCTTACCCCCTTATTTGACTATTTACAAACAAGTTCTTGTGGTATAACGTTTGACCCCCTCTATTTCTTATGTGTGCTTTACTTTGGTCTTTAATCATAAAATACATAGACTTTGGTCTTATTTGTAAGTTAAATTACACGTTAACCACCTATATTTTCCTTCTTTTATCAGGGTCCGATTTGGAAAGTTCCTGGGTTACATAATAAGTGAGAAGGGTATCCAGCCTGATCTGGATCAACTTAATGCACTATTAGAAATAGATCCTCCTCGAAATATTACAGAAGTTCAAAGGCTCACCGGAAGGTTGGCTGCCTTACATAGGTTCATTTCAAGGTCATCAAACAAGTGTGCTCTGTTTTTTGAAACTTTAAAAAATGCTAAAGACTTCAGTTGGTCCCCACAGTGCAACCAAGCCTTCATTAAGATAAAGAAACACTTATCCTCACCAAAAACTCTTTTCAATCCCATTTAAGGAGAAAAACTTTATGTATACATGGATGTATCAAAATGTGCTATAAGTGTTTTCTTGTTAAGAGAAGTGGATAACAATCCTCGTCAAGTGTACTATATCAGTAAGAGTTTGTTGGATGCTGAAAGAATATATTTGAAGTTGGAAAAGCTGGCACTAGCCCTAGTGATTGCAGCAAGGAAGTTGAGGTCGTATTTCCAATCTCGTTCTATTATTGTCTGAACGTCTTTACCGCTAAAGAATGTTCTTCAAAAGGAAAATATATCAAGCAGGATGACCAAGTGGTCAGTCGAATTGGGCGATTACGATATTGATTTTTCCCCCCGCACAACAATTAAAGCTCAATCCGTGGCTGATTTCTTGGTGGAATTTCATGCAGATAGAAGCTCTAAACAAACTTCAGAGGATAAGTTCAAAAAAGAATGGATTGTCTGAACTGATGGTGGATCAATTATTATGGGCTGTGGAGCTGGAATTTACTTAACCTATATGCATGGTGATAAAATGTATCAAACTATATGCTTTGGATTCAGGGCCTCTAACAATGAGTCTGAATATGAAGTCGTTATAGCTGGTCTTAAGTTAGCCCTCCTTTGTGGAGCTAAAAGAGTTTGGTTAATGAGTGAATCTCAATTGTTCATCGATCATGCTCAAGGTCAGTCTGAGGCCAAGAAAGAACAATTGGTCAAGTATTTACTTATTTTGAACGAAGTGGAAACAAGCTTCGAAAGTATTTGCTATAAACATATTCCCAGATCGGAGAATACACTAGCAGACTCTCTAGCAACTATAGCATATTCTGAGTCATACGCTTGGATTCACATAATGAATGTTCGTCCATACAGCTAGGTCAGAACAAAGAAGATGGGGAAACTACGAGCATACATGTGATCCAACCTAAAGATTGGAGGTATACCCTCGTTCAATATATTTCTGATGGGATATTGCCTTCGGATAAAGTTGTGGCAAAATAGATTAAATACAAGGCACGTGATTTTTTGATAATAAGGGGAATTCTCTACAAAACATCTTTCAGTAGACTCTCATACGTTGTTTGGGTTTTAAAGAATCCCAAGTTGTTTTGTCCGAATGACATGATGAGAGGGATCATCACACTGTGGGTACATGGCACTAACCCGGAGAGTCTTATTGGCCAGATACTACTGGCCAACCATAATGGCAGATGCTAAAGAAATTGTAAAGAGATGTGATCCATGTCAAAGGTATGTGAACCAAATTCATGTGCCAGTTGTACCTATGGAGTCTATTTCTGAGCCAATACCTTTTGCTAGATGGGGGATGGATTTAGTTGGGCCTTTACCCATGGCATCCGGAGGATGCAGAACTATTATGGTCGACATTGACTATTTATCAAAGTGGATAGAAGCAGCTCCCTTGTCAGGGACCACGTCGAAGGCTGTCATTAAATTTATCTTGTCCAATATATGATGCAGACAAGAGGCCTCAATTTGATAACAAAGACGTGGAAGATTTCTGTGCTTCTAGAGGCATTCAACATTGTTTTTCTTCTTCTTTCCATCCGCAATCAAATGTCCAAGTTGAAGTTGCAAACAAAACCATTTTGTCTGGATTAAAAAAGAATTTAGAGGGGGCTGCGGGAAAATGGCCAAACTATTTACAAGAAGTATTGTGGGCCTACCGAACTACTTCTCGGGGTGCTACACAAGAGTCTCCTTTTGCCTTAGTATATAGGATGGATGCAATCACCCCCATATAGGCTACTTTACCATCATATAGAGTCCATAACTATTCCAAACAGGCTAATGAGACAGCAATTAGGAATCAGTTGGACTTAGTTGAAGAAAGAAGGGTTAAAGCACACTTTAGAACAACACACTATCAAGGTCTGATGAGGAGTAGATTTTCCTCCAAAGTCAAAAGAAGAGATTTTTAACCGGGGGATAAGGTATTAAGGAAAGTCTTCTTACATACCAAGGAGAAGTAGTTCAGTAAATTGGCTCCAAACTGGGAAGGCCCTTATGAGGTCTGTGAGAAAATCAAACCTGGGACATATAGGCTTCAAGGTAAAGAAGGGAGAGCTTTGAAGCACCCATGGAATGTTGAGTATCTCAGGTTATATTTGGAATACAGTTTTTATCTAAATATTTACTTGTTAAATATCAATGTAAATATTAGGGGGCATACTCTTTCCTACCTGGTGGCGCGAGGGAGGGGGAGGGGGTTTGATGAGGCATCCAATTTTTTTTTCAATAATACATAATGCCTTCTTTTAAAATTCGGTGTGATTTTACATCAATTCAAGTATAAATCACTTATTCAATACCCCGGATCTCTAGTAATCGGATAAACTTGGTGGAGGTCATGACTATTAAATATATGTCATTGGATATATTAAACACTCTCAATTCAAAAATTCGAGGGGCTACTCAAACATTAGCCATGAAAAATTTAAAGTAAAGTATTAAACAAAAAGAAAATTGGATAAATTAAACCTGTTCGGACTTAAACCGAATAGTTGTACAAAATGTGCCTTGGCCATCCAAGGACTTTGATTGTTAAAAAAAAACTAAGAGAAATACATGATAAAAACCTTAGGGCTTGTTCCCTTCAAATGTTTCTTCATCACCATCTTTTTTGGGAATTTTGAGTTTAGTACTTGAACTCTCACATGTACCTTCTTCATCATCAGTGGAATCAACTCCACTAACATAATTGTGCTTGTCACCATCGGCCAAGGTATGAAATTTTATGTCTTCGTACTCCACGTACTTCTATAAGGGACCAAGGGTTCTCTTAGGAAAAGTCTCATGGAACAACATGTCGGATTTGATCCCATCATCTCTTTTTTCTAAGGAGTCTACTACTCCATTAGCATATTCTTCAATACCTGCTTTGATGGCTTGCTCTTACTGATGCTCCAGGGTCTCTTTATCCTTGGTCATCTCTGAAACAATACCTTCCAACTTAGTCTTCTCGTCGGTGAGGGTTTGGATAGTACCATCCTTAATCTTCAACTACTCTTTCAAAGCTGTGAGGGATTGTGAGGAAGAAGTCTCCAGGCCAGAGTACTTAGTTTAGAGCTCAGTATTGCCTGCTTCTGATACGGTTAGCTTGGTTGCCGAATTCTCCATTTCCTTTTTCAAGACCTCTAGGATTTGTTGAGCACTTAGAAGACTGTCTGACAGAGATTATTTGCCAGAAGTGAGAGAGTTGATAAATTTGGTTTGACTTTTTACCTGCCTCTCCAGATTGAGTATTGGCCGGATGTAACCAAGGAGAGAGTGACTCAATGTATCTTGTTTTCCAGATATGGAAAAAGACTTCCCATTGTTGGTCACCATGTTGGAGGAGCTAGAGGGACGGTAAGGACCTACAAAATCATCTTTATCAAAGTCATTAAAGTACAGACCGATGTCTTGAAGGGCAGAAGGTCCACGTCGTCGTTTCCTCCACCAAGAATCTGTCCGGACTGGAGGTCTGTTGGGATTTCCTCTTGCAGAGTAGGGTCAGTAGGAGCTGTTGGTAGGTTTTCCGGGGGGGAGGGGGCGAATAATTATTTATTCCCCTAGTGTAACCTTATTCTTCTTGGCAGCTTTTTCATCATTGTTGGCCTTGCGCTTTCTGTCCTTTTTAAGAGGCCTTAGTGAGTTCTTTAACCCTCCAGCTTCCCTTAAGGTCTTGACCTCTACCGCCTTGAGCGAAGCCACGTCACTACCACCCTGGTTCCATCACTCTGGAAGGTTTTTCAGTTGTCTTTAAAGAAGGTTGCTCTGTTTCCTTCATCGGAAGTTGTTCGGGTGGTTGTGCACTTGTTGTCTCTGAAGGCCTAATATCTGGTAGAGGTTGCAATCCGGAGGGCTTGGCTTATGGAGCAACTTTAACTACCTCCGACCCGGAGGCTTTTGAACATGATTGTGTGGATTCGGTGTTGGTTTGGTGGGTTGTCCGACGAGGAGTTATCATCTCTGGTGACCTTTCTGTGTCAGTGCCCATCGCTATAAACGGTGAGGGTTTTCGGATTCTTGAAAAAACTTTTTCCTTGGAAACAGGGTGTTGAGATTCTTGTACGGGAGAACCAGAAGGAAGGGGTGAGAGGTTTGGTCTGAATGGAAGTTTGTGGGTCTAGGGTTTCTTGAGGAAGATGACCCCTGATCGACATCCTGGTTTGGCTGACTGTTTTTCTCGCCTAGAGAAACGGGGAGACCGGCGACGATACGGTTTTCTCTTTCTACTTTCCTTGCTCTCTCTAACTCAGATAAGATCAACCAACCTCCTTTAACTAAGGCGTTTCTGGCTGTGAACATATATGTCTCAAGAGAAGTTTGAAGATAAAGATTATTTTCTCTCTAATAAAGTTTTGAGTGTGGAAGACAATGAAATAATATATATATAACAGTAAAAAACAACAGTTACTAAGGAGAAGTTGAACATGGTTTTTTGCACTGATTAAGGGCTGCGCAACGTGTGAAAAATCAAAACCTAGGTAACCCTCTAGACCTAGTGGGTGCGGCGATCTAAGAAAAATAACGGCTGTGAGGTCAAAACAGATGTTGACACGTGTCTCACGATTCATGAAAAAACTCTTAGAATTTTGGAAAGAAAAGTCAGTCCTAATAAAATTCAAACTGGGTTATTTGTGAGAAAAAGGCTTTTCAGTTCAGACGATGCAAACAGATCGGACGAAATTGATGTTGATTTAGTAAATTTTTTAACCCTTCTAAAGATACTTTTCGAGGCCTAAAAAAAGGGCTACTGATGAGTTCGGATGTTACAGTCACAACCTACTCATTAATCCGAACAGAGGTAATTCGGTCTGTATCACACCACTATAAATTCGAACAAGACAAACGTATGTAACTTTTGACTAAGCTATTTGCTAATCTACTTAAACACTAACGAGTCTTTAAATTTGACCCGGTTTCACAACCCGACCCGGTAAGCCTGTGGGTCAATAATTAAGGTATAAATACCCCAACCACTCTCATTAATGAGGGTAATTAAAATTTAATAGTAGTAGGCTGCTAAATTATCTCACTACTCCTCACACTAAACACAAAACACCTCAAACTTACTAAAACATTTTACAAAACTACCCTCATCCCAAAATAAACCAAACCAATATTTATATAAAAAAAATATGTTGTAAATAAGTATTTGAGAAACCGGATAAATTCCCAAATCTTATTAGACAATTTCATATTGTTTTGGTGGTTCTCCAAGAACTCAATCGTAAAAAATTATAACATATTTTTGAACAAAAGTAGTTTTTGTGTAGGACAATATATGTCTCGACCAAAATTATTTTTGCAAAGTGTAACAACAGTTTAACTGTCCAAAAAACGATTATTTTAAACTTCGAACTTAAACGACTATTTCGAAACTCCCAGTCATAGGCTCCGCCCTTTATACCCCGTTAAACATAATATAATCTAGAATATGTGCACTCCATACTCTCCGACTGGTTCGATAAAATTTCACGACTTCATTATTCGACTAGTCAATCCAATTAAACTAAAATATCTAACAATTCTCCCCCATTTTAGTGCAAATCATGATTAACTAAAGCAAAAGCAGAAAACAAAAATTATGCATACAAAAAATATCATGATGATTGAATTTTATATTAGCATATTGCACATTTATAATATTCAAATATCAAGGTATCACTAAGGATTAAACCTTTAGTATTTATAATAAATATATGAAGATGATATACACATAAATTTAAATTCTCAAATGTTCTTACTTGACACTATATTTTTACTAACCTTTTGTCATTATCCTTCTTAAATATATCAAATATTTAAATTCTCAAATGTTCTTACTTGACACTATATTTTTACTAACCTTGTGTCATTATCCTTCTTAATTATATCAAATCAATGTTCTAGCTTTTTGAAGCGGCTAAACTTCATTCTCAAATAGGTATCTCGTTTACTCTCACACATGCGTATACAATTTTTCAAAATAAATATTAAGAAGATTAACTTCTACCTCCACAACATACAGATATGAACATATGCCTTGGGATGATACTACTAAAGTGTTCCGATCTCTAGATGTTAAAATTTACACATTGAATTCAACACCTAATGTCATATTAGATGGGAATTAGGTATCTCAACATGAGAGATTCATATGAACTTTAGTCTCATCCTAATAGTTATTATGTACACAAGATCTATACTTAAACATTTGGTCAAATGAGTATAACATCATGAGTGATGAATTTAAGAATCATGTTGTTTCCAACACCTAAGTCTCTAGATCTGGAAATGTAAACTTTTCTATAGACCAGCCAAGAAGTTTCACTATCACATCTAATAGATATAAAGTGATACCGGTTTAGGCCATAATAGAATTTCATATATCAGATTTCTTAGCCACTCAACTTCTTTACTAGTTGTTGTTAATACCACATAAAACTTTGTTTCTTTGATTCCCAAGAGATAACACCTGCTCTAAGAAGGAATACCCATATACTTATACAAGCATAATATTCCATATTAGAAATATAGCTTGTATTCATATAACCTTCAAGAACCAAATTAATTCAGTATAAGGTAAACAATAGTCCATGTTTCTTTTCAAATACTTGAATACTCGGTTTAAAGCTTGAAATGATGTGAACTAAGATTGCTAGTATAGCTACTAAACTTAACATCGACAATATTCGGCCTAATGTCAGTCATGGCATACCGAAGATAATAAATAGCTCATGGGAATTAAAGTTTAGATATTGCAACACCTTTAGTAGGTAAAACCCTAAGACTATGATCAAAATTTGTACCAAAAATCAAATGCCATCCAGATAAACACAAATCATAGCTCATTTACCATAAACATCAAATTTGTTATTAACCCATAAAACTATTAGACAATACCTTGCTATTAATATTTTTATCCGAATCGTTTTTGGTGCTTTAGTAGAGGCCAAATAACAAAAAAGAAGTAGAATTCAAAAGTTAAAAAAAATAATTCTCAAATTAATAAAAGCTGTTGAGGAAATAGGGTTTTAGGGCTTAAATAGAAACACTCCCAAACCCTAATCCAAATTTACAAAAATATCCAAAATATAACAAAATACAACGCAACCAAATCTGAAGACATTTAGATTTCCCGACTATTTTGAATAAACCCAGAAAGTTTATACACGAAATTAGTTTTTTTGGCCCCTAAATGTTAGATTTTGGGGCCCAAACTTTGTGACTAAGCCTCTGCCCCTCGTCACGTTTTTTTTTATATTTTACAGGCTTATCAAGATCTTAAGTGTGAGTACTTGAAGTGCCTAAATTTGATATTCGGTGTAACATTAAGGCCCGTTTGCATTTGTCCAGAATCGTTAGGTAAATATGGGCTTGTTGGGCTACAACATCCTCTCTCCCTTGGGAATAATTCTACCTTGAATTCTCAGCTTCATCCTCATCAGTAGCGTCGGTAAATGGTACTAGGTGTTTCACGTTAAAGACATCATGGGTATTCATATGGCTGAGAAGCTTCAATTTGTATGCATTTGGGTTAATATTTTACACAACTTTATACAGACCCACCTTCATTGCAGCCAACTTATTGCACTCATGTGCAAAGTAAAAATCACTGGTCAAGATAGCCCATACAAAATTTCCCACTTCAAACACAAGTATGCGGTATTTCCTGTCTGCAACAGCTTTGTATTTTGCACTCGTACCCTCAAGATATTTCCTCGTAGTCTTGTTAATTCCTCATAAATCAGCAATTTCGGTCTCGACCCTGACATAAACATTATCTATAACTGGAAATTCCAAGTTCATAAGACCCCGCAGATTATAGTCGTAGACTACTATGAATGGACTATGCCATGTACTTCTATCGTGGAGTATATTGTAGGCGATTCAACATGATAGAGCCTTGAATCCCATAACTTCAAGTTTCCAACCACCTCCATACGCAATGTGTTTCCCAAAGTCCACTTTGTCACCTCTGTCTTCCTATCCGTTTGTGGGTCCTATGCACTACTAAAGCTCAGCTTCATATTGTTAAGATGCCAAAAACTCCTCCATAAAAGTACAATAAACCAAGGATTGCGGTCATAGACAATATTCATATGCTAACCATGTAGACGGTAGACATCTCTAAAGTACATAATCGCGATTATCATGATATCTGTTGTTTTCATACATGAAATAAAGTGAGCCATTTTAGAAAATCTGTCAACAACCACGAATATAGAATTATTACCTTGTTGTGTTCTTGTAAATCCTAAAAAAAAGTCCATGCTCAGGCTTCACCATGGTTATTTAGATATAGGTAGCGGTAAATATTTGCTAGCATTGGAAGTCATACCCTTCACCATCTGACAAATGCGACACTCGACCATGAAACGGATAACATCCCACTTCAAATGAATTCAATAAAACTGGCGAGATATAGAATGTAAGGTCTCATCCTAACCACCATGATCTTCATTATGCTTCCGATGCACTATCAATAATCTCAAATTTCTAGCATGATTACATAATAGATTACCTTAAAACATATAGCCATTGATCACTGAAAAATCGGTCCTCAAACCCGCACCAACATGTTCCAAGATAAGACCAAAATACAGATCGGTAGCGAATCTTTCATCATCTCAAACCAACAACCTATGCTTCCATTCGTATCATCATACTTCATCTCCTCAATGCATCAGCTACACGGTTAACTGCTCCCGGCGTATGCTTGATAGAAAGAGTGAACTGTTGGGTAAATGTTGTACATCGCGCGTGGCGTGTAAAGAGTTTGTCTTGAATCTATAGATGATTCAATGCATCGCAATCATTATACAATACAAAATCATTGTAGGCCAAATATGAACTCCAATGTATCAATTCCCGAACCACTGTGTAGAATTCGACGTCATAAATATTGTAGTTGAGTTTGGCCCCACTTAACTTCGCACTTAAATAGGAAACGGGGTGCCCCTGTTGGCTCAACACGAACCTAATACCCATTTCAGATGCATCAAAATGTAACTCAAGTCATGTTGAAAAGTCAGGTTAGACCAGTACAAGTGCGGTGGTCAGTTGTACTTTAATTTCTTCAAATACCGCTGCTGCCTCTAGGGCCCAACTGAAGGTTTTCCCTTTCATGCAATCGGTAATATGTACCATAATAGTGTAAAATTTGAGAATAAACCGTCGATAAAACGAAACCAACCCATGAAATGATTGGAACTTGGTGCGAGATGTCGGTGGTCGCTAGTTATGAACTGTTGCTAGTTTGGATCCATCCATTAATATCCCATCTTTTGATACCATTATACCCTAGGAAGAGGACAGACTCTATCAGAAAATAACACTTGTTAAACTCGCCATATAATTCTCGCGCCTCAGGACACAGAAGACTTCACGCAGATGCTCTAAATGGAGTTCTTCACTAATGCTATAAATCAGTATGTCATCAAAATAGACAACCAATCATTTACCAATAAAGGGATGGAAAACCTGTCATAATACGCATAAAAGTACTAGGTGAATTAGAAAGGCCAAATAACATTACCGTCCATTCAAACAAGCCTTCCCGTATTTTGAATGCAGATTTCCATTCGTCTCTCATTCATATGCGGATCTAGTGAAATCCACTTTTCAGGTCTAACTTTGTGAACACATTTGCACCACTCATTTAATCTAACAAGTCATCAATTCTGAGAATGGGAAAATGATATTTGACTGTAATTTTTTTGATAGCTCGAATATCCACATACATCTACATCGAATCATCATTCTTGGGTGTTAAAAATATTAGGGCTTCACAAGGACTAAGGCTTTCACGCACATGACCCTTAGTAATAACTCATCGACCTACCTTCTCAGCTCCTCATTCTCTTTCATAGTCATTTTGTAGTAAGGACGGTTAGGTAGGCTAGCGCCAGGAACTAAATCAATCTGATATTGGATGTCCCATAATGGAGGAAGGCTGATAAGCAGTCCATCTAGAAACACATAAGCAAATTATTGCAAGAACGGGAAAACTTACTTAAGAACACCAACAAAAAAATCATTAGCACATTCTTTACCAACAAGTAAATACGCAATTCCATAATTACAAGCATGTTCTAAAAACACTCTAAGAGTTAGAAAATTTATTCCAGACTCTTGTAACACGATAAGTGCAGGTTTTGAGGTCACGTCCATAGACATCACTAACATAACTTTAATGTTATTCTACATAAAGGTATAACAATTTTTTGCTACCGTCAAACGTGCAACTCCTATCAAGTTTCCACAGCCACCCCAACAGAAGGTGGTAGGCATCCATACTAAGAATATCACACTACGCCTTATCCTTATAAACACTAACATAAAAAGATACAAGACAACATTGAGAAACGAATACCTCACTACCTATTTTTAGCCAAGCGGGCTTGTACGGGCTGGGTTGATGCTTAGTTTTCAGCACTAATTTTTGCACAATTTCGTTCGAAATTACATTTGTGCAGCTCCATGAATCTATCACAAATTTGCACACTTTTCCTTCGATGGTGTAAGTGGACTGAAATATATTATTTATCAACCAATCATCACTGTCATTGTTTATTATAGGCGCAAAAAACAGACACGCCCAATAACCAATTATTGCCCAATGTCCCATGTATATATCTTTTCCACAGTAAGTTCATCAACAATATTTTCCTCTTATTCATCATACCTTGGCTCGCCATGAAATTGAAGATTAACAGCTTATGTAAACAAACCCCTTGTCTGCTGTGGCGGTTTCGAGCAATGCGTCACAATGTGTCTTGTCTCATGATAGTGAAAACACTTTAGTTGTGAAGAAGTGCCAACACGACCATGCACTGTAGTTTACGATGGTGGATTAGGACCTGAGATTGGTTATTTTAGGAACGTTGTAGGTAATGTTCTAACACTATCTCCACCATATGGTCTTCTCGAGAGGGCTCTCTCTAGGTACAAGACACACTGGTGTGCTTCAGATACATTGATAGAATCAAACATAGTTAAAGATTCGTGAAATTTCTTTCTCATTTCTCTAATGTAATGATATACCAACTAGTCATCTGAACCAACAACATCGACACGACTTTCCAACTTAAAAAATTCCTTAGTATATTCGCCAACAACCCTGCTTTAGGTTTTGTAATTATTGATATATAATTGTCGCATAGTTATAAGGTAACACAATCAACCAAAGATGTTTCAAAAGTTTATCTTAGATATATATTTTCAATTAACCTTTCCTTAATCTGGTCTGTTGCAGTTGTTGCCACCATCATACAGCTCGACCCCGAAACTTAGTTGCAACCATATGCACCCTCTTGTTGTTTGAGACGTCTTTGAAATCCAGGATTTCTTCTAAAGATGTGACCCAAACACAAACTCTTCAGGCTCAAGACCCCTGTGAATTTCCAGGATCTCGAGTTTAAACCTTGACTCCGACCGATTGTTTGTATTGAGAATCAAATCACGATCCATAGAGAGCTCGACCTATTCACGATGATTTTGTGGCGGATTACAACCCCTGTCCTCATATCTTTTCCCATCAAAATGATTCTGACAAACGTAGTAGTCTCCTTTAGAACCTGACGGTAGGTCATCTCTGGAGCTCGGAATCCGGTGCTCATCATCTGCATATGCTTCATATATTCTCCTAGCATGCTCAGTTGTTCCCTAACCATCTAGAATTGTTGTGTATTGACACGATTCTTATCCTCTCATTGGTACCTTAACCCCAAGGTGTATAGAACTCAAAAGTTCGGGAAAATATTTCTCAAATTTAGAAAAGTTGCTAAAGAAATAAGGTTTTATGGATTAAATAGAAGCACTTCCAAACCCTAATCTAAAGTTACACAAATATCCAGAATATAAAAAAATACAGTCCAGCCAAATCTGAAGACATTTGGACTTGTCTAACTATTTTAAATAAATCCATAAGGTTTATGAAAATTGAGAAAAACACGAAAATAGTTGTTCGGGGACCAAAATGTTAAATTTTGGGGCCCAAACTTGGTGAAGAGTCCTTTATCCCTCGTCACTTTTTCAACATTCGACAGGCTCGTTAAGATCTTCAGTTTGAGTAACAGTAAGGCCCATTTTCGTTTGTCCAGAATCGTTAGGTAGTTATGGGCTCGTTGAGCTACATCGTGCTTGTTTAGATCATACAAGATTGTTTCAAATTTCTCACCCAACCCTTCAAGTTATTTCATATAAATATCCTCATTTAAATAATCATTCAAGAAATGTCATTTTCACATGTATTTGATGAACAACAATATTGTATAAAAGTACAATTTCTATCAACAATCTAATAGTAGTAATCCTAACAACCAGAGAAAATAAGTCGATTCATTCTTTTTGCTTAAAATCTTCGATAACAAAATCTAGCTTTATACATTTCAATAAGATCATATACTTTCATTTCTCTTTTGAAAGTCTATTTAATTTCTAATGATTTGTAACCATGAGGTAAACCATCCAATTCTCATGTATTATTATGCATGATAGAATCTATATCATCTTAGATAGCTTCTTTCCAGAATGCAACATCCCTTGAGGCCATAACTTCATAAAAATTTCTTGGGTCATCATGAAGAATAAAACAGATTGATACTGATTGTCAATCTTATATCTTGACCATTCAACCAAATAAAGTTGAAAATCATATCCAAAATACTTAACGTTTTTAGCTATAGTTATTTTTTAGTTCAAAAGGTTTAGGTACATAAACAATATTACTTGATACATCTATATCTTGAACTGTGTTCATATTGAAAGAGTTCTGAATCATATCTCGACGTCTAGGTATCAAAGTAAATATGTCTTCATCAAATATTGCATCTTTTGACTTTATAACTGTATTCACAGACATGTGGTCATTAGATTTTAACACATAAAACCTATACGCAGTGGAATGCTCAGCATACCCAATAAAGATAATATGTATACTTCTTCCACCCAAGTTTTATTTTTGGGTGCAGTGATCCTTACAACTACTCTACAACGTCATACTCATAGATACTCTATATTAAAGGCTTTTTATACTGAAGATCGTATGTGTAATCTTATTTCGTTTAGTATGAATAACATTCAATAAATAACAGGCTGTTAATATAGTCTCACTCTAAAATACTTTTATTCAAACCCAAATATGATAATATGGAACTAACCATTATTTTCAAGGTCACATTCTTCCTTTTTGCTAAACCATTTCGTTATGGTGTGTATAAGAAGTTGTGGCTTAATATATTATTCCAATAGAGTGAAATTACATTGGATCATAATATTAACCTCATATATTCGTACATAGATTTTAATAAAATCATTTTTATGTAGCTTTACTTCTTTTTTTACAGATTTAAAATTATCAAGAGCTTCATATTTAGTATGCATCAAATAAACTTAGCAATATCTAGATGTATCATTAATAAAATTAATGACATGATTTTTATTTCCCGACGAATGTACATGAAAATCACGTAAATTACTATGTACTAGTTCTGGTATATTGAAAACTCGGTTAACATTATTGAAATATTTTATGGTTATTTTAGTTAACATGGAAGTCTTATATTTCTTATTATTTACATCAATGAAGGGTATACGACTCAGTTTAGACATATCTTTTATCCTTTTATAATGTACATGTCCTAGTCTAGCATAATATATTCTATTTGATTTAAATTTCTACAAGTACTAGTAATATTCATTATGAAATGAAACATTAACATTTAACATAAACATACCAATACATAAATATCCAAAGCCTAAACATACACCATATTTGGACAACACTAGAAAAGAGATTCTTCTGAATTTTGGGAACATATAATACATTATTCAATAATACATATTTTCTAAAAATAAAAACTAGATTAACATTTCATAGTTCTTAGATTGGTTCAGTTGTACATCTCTTATCTGCAACGTAGATTCATCTTTGATTGGTTGAAAATCATTGAACCAATGAAGATCTTTACACACAAGACTTGTTGCTCCCGAATTAATCCACCATGCAACATTATCCTTATGCACATAAAAGGTTTTAGATATTAGTGACACATAATTATGACCTTAATGATTATTTTGAATTAAATCTCACATTGTTATTTTTATAGATCCTAAAATCCACTTGGACAAAAATTTCTTTTTCTTTTACCAACTCGACAATCCTTCTTGAAATGACCAAGTTTTCCATACTTATAACATTCCAACTTAGACTTCTGGTTGTAATAATTATTGCTATTTCCCATAAATTTTATTTTATTACTCTTTATGTGTTTTTATTCTTAGAGAATCCACCGTTTTCAGCTATATTCATAAAATAGTTTCCTAATTGGTTCTTAATTTTGGATTATTGATTTATTCTTGATCCCTTAAAGACTCTTCAATATTAAAATGACTCCAAAATTCAACTAGAGTCATCTCTTCCTTGTTATATTTCAGAATGTTATAAAATCTTTCAATGTTGGTCG
This sequence comes from Limnanthes douglasii subsp. nivea, assembly GCA_036936605.1. NCBI lineage: Eukaryota > Viridiplantae > Streptophyta > Magnoliopsida > Brassicales > Limnanthaceae > Limnanthes > Limnanthes douglasii. The sequence goes on along the minus strand of JAUPFV010000002.1, from coordinate 137,180,998 downwards.
TACTTTATCTATAACACTAGCACCAAAATGCATGCATCTGTTTTCATGTTATGTTGAACAAACTAACCCAAAATTCTTAATAATTCATTGAATTGTTCCATGACCGGTCTAGAATCAACCAATTTATAATTGATAAAGTTAATAACTACAAGGATCTTCGGTCATATACTTGGATTCAGGTGAATCTCACATTTCTTTTGGAGATTCTACATTTTGGTATACATCCAATGGAGGGTCAAATATACCGTTTAAGATGTAGTCACGACATATGTAATCATCATTCTCCCATTTGCAGCACCTCATTGTTTGCTTTATCGTTTAAATCTCAATGATCTCGGACATGTGAGTGCTTTAAACATACACAACCTTCAGGATTGTCAACAAGAAATACAACTTTGTCCGACCACCTTCAGAAATTAAGAGCCTAAAATTTTCCAACTTAACAAACTTACTTGTCATGTCTGTGACTCATTTTTCATTCGTCATTTCAATCTTCATAAACATAATATTTCAATCTTTGTAGTATAAATATATTTCAAAAACTGAATAAATTCTAAATTCTTGTTACACAACTTAGAAGAGATATTTTGGTAGCTCTAAAAAAAAAGCAATCATATAAAATCAAAAAAATTATCTTTAGAACAATACAAATTAGAGTTTTTTGTGTAAAGTTTTCTGAACCAAATTCATTGATTTTGACCAAAAGTATTTTTTCGAACTATAACAATAAAAAAATTGTCCGAAATTCGATTATTTTGAAATTTGAATGTTTTGAAAATCTTAGCCAGGTGTTCTGTTGTGAATATGCGGGTCCGGTCCGCATATTCCGCCTCCGTATATAAGTACGGACACAACCGATCTCAACACTAGTATGATATTGTCCGCTTTGGCACCCGAAGGCCCTCACAGCTTTGCATTTGATCCACTACCAAAAGGCCTCATACTAGTTAAGGTATGTTCTTAATTATATACCGCTGATCCTTCCCATGTTTAACCGATGTGGGATGTGGGACTTTGGTCGCCACCCTAACAAATCCTCCTCTCGAACAAAGTACCACTTAGCCTCCTCTCAATTGACTTTCATCCGCTCACTCTAATCAGAGATTGCTCCATCTGAGCAATAGAGCTTTTTACAGCGGATATACTGCTCTCGACCATCCTTCTTTGTTCCTTAGCTCCACTATCCACTCCAATCAAGTACCACTGCTTGACGAGTCATGGACGCTCTAGCTCCACTATCCACTCCAATCAAGTACCACCGCTTGATGAGTCATGGACGCTCTAGCTCTACATCCACTCCAATCAAGTACCACCGCTTGATGAGTCATGGACGCTTTAGCTCCACTATCCACTCCAATCAAGTACCACTACTTGATGAGTCATGGACGCTTCGAACTAGGATGTATAGAGTAGATCATTCACTATCGTGTTGGGAATATGGGGGTCCGGTCCGCATATTCCGCCTCCGTATATAAGTAAGAACACAATCAATCTCAACACTAGTATGATATTGTCCGCTTTGGCACCCGAAGGCCCTCACGGCTTTGCATTTGGTCCACTACCAAAAGGCCTCATACTAGTTGAGGTATGTTCTTACTTATATACCATTGATCTTTCCCATGTTTAACCGATGTGGGATGTGGGATTTTGGTCGCCACCCTAACAAATCCTCCTCTCGAACAAAGTACCACTTAGCCTCCACTCAATTGACTTTCACCCGCTCACTCTAATCAGAGATTGCTCCTCCACCTGAGCAATAGAGCTTTTACAGCGGATCTGTCTACTCACTCGACCATCCTGCGCTTTTTTGCTTAGCTCCACTATCCACTCCAATCAAGTACCACCGCTTGATAAGTCATGGGCGCTCTAGCTCCACTATGCACTCCAATCAAGTACCACCGCTTGATGAGTCATGGGCGCTCTAGCTCCACTATCCAAGCACAAATCTGCCACCAAACCTTGCAACCATATTACATCTTTAACTGCTTCCGTTACCGCCATGTACTCTGCCTCTGTTGTAGAAAAAGCTACAGTAGCTTGCAACTGTGCTTTCCAGCTGATCACACTCCCAGCTAGAGTAAATACATATCCTGTCATAGATCTTCTTTTATCCATATCACCTGCAAAATCAGAATCAACAAAACCAACCAATGATCCTGCAACATCATTCAGCGATTCACCAATATCGGTCTTGTTAAAAGTTAAGCCAATGTTCACAGTATTATTCAGATACTGAAGTATCCATTTCATTGCCTGCCAGTGTTCTTTCCCAGGACATCCCATGTACCTGCTAACTACACTAACCGCATGTGAAATATTAGGACATGTGCATACCATAACATACATGATACTACCAACTGCACTTTCATATGGAACCTTCGACATTTGTTCCAACTCAGCATCGTCCTTGGCCGCTCCTACTGCAGACAACTTGAAATGAGTAGCAAAAGGAATGTTAACTGCTTTAGCATCAAACATGTTGAATCGTTTTAACACTTTCTAAATATAGCTTCATTGAGACAAGTGTAATGATCCTAAATTTCTGTTCCTAATAATCTCCATACCAAGAATTTTCTTTGCTCTACCCGATTCCTTCATCTCAAACTTGGCACTAAGCTGCTTCTTTAACTGCACAATGTGTGACATACTACAAGCAGCAATAAGCATAATATCCACATACACACAACTATCATATGGACTCCTCGTGAACCCTTTTGACACCATGAATGTATCAAAACGTTTGTACCATTGCCTAGGTGACTGTTTCAAACCATACAATGACTTTTTCAGCAGACAAACTTTGTCCTCCATATTAGGTTCGATAAATCCCTCTGGTTGTCTCATGTAGATTTGCTCCTCCAATTCACCATGTAGAAACGCAGTCTTCACATCCAACTGCTCAAGCTCTAAATCTTGCAAAACTACTATGGCTAACAAAACTCGAATCGAACTATGCTTCACCACTGGAGAAAACACTTCATTGAAGTCGATTCCTTCCCTTTGAGTAAAACCCTTAGCGACCAGTCTTGCTTTGAATCGAGATGCCTCAACCCCTGGATTACCTTCCTTTTTCTTAAACACCCATTTACTGCCTACTATCTACTGTCATTTAGGCAAGTCAACAAGAATCCATGTTTGATTCTTATGAAGAGATTCAATCTCTTCTCCCATAGCACCAGTCCATCGATCTGCCTCTGAACTTGCTATAGCTTCTTTGTAGCTACTAGGTTCCTGCATCTCAACTTCTTCTGCAACTGACAAAGCATATGCAACTAGATTCACATACCTTTTTAGAAGTCTAATATCTCTTCTTTCTCTGCCCAATGCTATGCTATAAGGTTGTTGTTCTGGTTCGGGCGCATCATCGTCACTATCATCCGATGCTGACGCTTCACCTCCTGATTCTGGATCCACCTCAGAACCACTTGAATTATTGGACTTGCTAGGAACTGATTCTACTTCAAGCTCCACCTGTTTACTCACAACCGATCCTGATTCGACCATTTCTCCTACTTCCTTCTGACTGTCTATCGAAGCAAACTCATTAAAAGTAACGTCCCTACTGATGAGAAAACCTGGAGACTTTGGAGAGGTACACCATCACCTATATCCCTTCACTCCAGTAGTATATCCTAGAAATATGCATCTCTTTGCCCTCAGCTCAAGCTTACCATCTCTCACATGAGCATACGCAAGACAACCGAATACCCTCAAATGTTCATAATCAGCCGACGATCCAGACCAAATCTCAAAAGGAGTTTTACAATCAATATCCATTGATGGAGACCGATTCACCAAGTAACACGCTGTATTGATAGCTTCAGCCCAAAAATCCTTTCCCACACCGGAATGCGAGAGCATACTTCGTGCCTTGTCACAAAGCGTTCTGTTCATTCTTTCTGGGACTTCATTATGTTGTGGTGTTCTAGAACAAGTGCGATGGCACACTATTCCCTCAGCTTCACCGAACTCGTTGAACTCACGACTACAATATTCTAACCCATTATCTGTCCAAAGACGTTTGATTTTTCTTCCTGTTTGCTTCTCAATCATCGTCTTCCATTTGACAAAGGTTGAATATGCTTCATCTTTCGTTTTCAGAAAGTAAACCCACACTATCCTTGAATAATCATCGATCAAACTCATGTAGTATCTGGCTCCGCTCTTGGATGGAATTCTGTTTGGACCCCAAAGATCTGAGTGAATGTAGTCCATTGTGCCTTTAGTCTTTCTTACAGCCGATTTGCTGAATCTGACTCTAGTTTGTTTACCAAACACACAGTGCTCACAAAATCCTGATGATTCTGCTTTATACCCTTTCAACAAATCTCTCTTTCCCAAAACAGCTAATCCTCTGTCACTCATGTGACCAAGACGCCAATGCCACAACTTATTTTGATCCTGCCTACTTTGGCTATTACTCCCTGATGATGCTACTGCAACATCGCCCATAACAACACTCCCCTAGAGAATGTAAAGACCCTTCTGCAAACTGCCTTTCATGCATACCATTGAGCCTTTTGTCACTTTGATTACACCATTTTCTGCATGGTACGTGTAACCCCGAGAGTCTAGAGTCCCAAGAGAAATCAGGTTTCTTTTTAACCCAGGAACATGCCAGCACGTCAAGATTCTAACAACCCCATCAAACATTCTGATTCTGACGTTACCAATACCACCAACAGTCAACGAATGATTGTTCCCTAAATAGACAGTTCCCTGCATTGGCTTGTACGTATCAAACCACTGCTTGAACTGACACATGTGGTATGTAGTGCCAGTATCAAGTACCCAAGAGTTTTGCCCAAATTCTGAACTCACGGACAATACATCTCCTTTACCACTGTTTTCACTATCGTCGGAATCGTTCACACCTTCAACAATGTCTGCTGCATTTTCCTTTTGATTTCCCTTCTTACCATTCAGTTTCGGACTACCTCTCCTATAATGACCATGCGCACCGCATTCATAACAGTTTGAGTGCTTCACCCTTGACTTCGACCTCTAGTTCTTCATTCTTAAAGAACTCGCTTTGCTTTTAGATCTTCCCCTAGTCATAAGACCTTCCCCTTTAGCTTGATTGTCTGGCTGCAACTGTCTCATCTCTTTTGATTTCAGTGCCCCTTTGACATCTGCTAGCGATAACTTATCCTTACCATACATAATGGTATCTACGAAGTTTTCATAGGGAGCTGGTAACGATATCAATACAAACAAAGCTTGATCCTCATCCTCAATATTGATATCTATGTTCTCCAAGTCCATTATAATTGATTTAAAATAATCTAGGTGCTCTGTTATGGACATACCTTCTTTCAGTCTGAAATCATACAAACGTTTCTTCAAGTATAATCGGTTTACTACTGATTTCTCTGAGTAAAAATCTCCTAGATTTTTCCATGCGCAGGCAACAATCTTCTCACCACTAATCTCGCGAAGCACATTGTCTTTCACACTCATTAAAATCCAGCACAAAGCCCTTCCTTGAAGATCTTGTTTCTCCTCTTCTTTCATCTCTTTTGGTAACTTATTCTCCACAACCTTCCACATCCCTTGCAGTACCAATGAAGATTTCAGTTTAATCTTCCACAACGCAAAGCTGGATCCCTCATCAATTTTTTCAATCATGTATTTTGTTGCTGTAGACGCCATTGTGAAACCCTAATTGCAAAAGCCCTAATTTCACCACGTGGCTCTGATACCAATTTTGTTATAAAATAATATGCAATTATCACAAAATGGCTCAAGCACAGAATATATGCGAATGAAAGATTTAAATGAAACACAGGATTTAACGTTGTTCGACAATCGTCTACGTCCACGGACGCCGCCAGACAAAAGAGTTTCACTATGATAGAAAAGGTTACAGATTTCAGATTGTGTTTTGTGTCTCCCTAGTAATCTATTTATAGGGAAATAAATAGACTTACTAGACTATGGGCCTAATGGGATCATACCACAAGACTAACTCAAGTGATTGGACAATATCACTATCACAACACAAAACTGTACTGCCAGACACAGTACACTGTCAAGGCACTATTCGACTCATTCACAATAAATCTTTCCCTTGAGGCGAATATCCTTTCTTCACTATCAACAAAGAACCTTCTTTTCTTCTGACTCACCAAATGCCCTTAAGGCATTCACTCTATGCTGCGAATACCGATCCAGTTTAGGCACTCCCTAAACTTTCGAACAGATACTGCTTTGGTTATTATATCTGTTGGATTATCGTGTGTAGACACTTTCTTCACATCAACAATTACCTTTGATATTATATCACGAATAAAATGATACCTGACATCTATGTGCTTTGTACGCTCATGGTACATCTGGTTCCATGTAACGTGTATGGCGCTTTGACTGTCACAAAACACTTTTGTAGTAGTCTTATCCAAGCCCAAATCTGCCACCAAACCTTGCAACCATATTGCCTCTTTAACTGCTTCTGTTACCGCCATGTACTCTACCTCTGTTGTAGATAAAGCTACAGTAGCTTGCAACTGTGCTTTCCAACTGATCGCACTCCCAGCTAGAGTAAATACATATCCTGTCAGAGATCTTTTTTTATCCATATCACCTGCAAAATCAGAATCAACAAAACCAACCAATGATCCTGCAACATCATTCAGCGATTCACCAATATCGTTCTTGTTAAAATTTAAGCCAACGTTCACAGTATTCTTTTGAAGATATTCAATCTCTTCCCCCATAGCACAAATCCATCGATCTTCCTCTGGACTCGCTATAACTTCTTTGTAGCTACTAGGTTCCTGCATCTCAACTTCTTCTGCAACTCACAGAGCATATGCAACTGACAGAGCATATGCAACTAGATTCACATACCTTTTTAGAAGTCTAATATCTCTTCTTTCTGTGCCCAATGCTATGCTATAAGGTTGTTGTTCTGGTTCAGGCGCATCATCGTCACTATCATCCGATGCTGACGCTTCACCTCCTGATTCTGGATCCACCTCAGAACCACTTGAATTATTGGACCTGCTAAGAACTGATTCTACTTCAAGCTCCACCTGTTTACTCACAACCGATCCTGATTCGACCATTTATCCTACTTCCTTCTGACTGTCTATCGAAGCAAACTCATTAAAAGTAACGTCCCTACTGATGAGAAAACCAGGAGACTTTGGAGAGGTACACCATAACCTATATCCCTTCACTCCAGTAGCATATCCTAGAAATATGCATCTCTTTGCCCTCAGCTCAAGCTTACCATCTCTCACGTGAGCATACGCAAGACAACCGAACACCCTCAAATGTTCATAATCAGTCGACGATCCAGACCAAATCTCAAAAGGAGTTTTACAATCAATATCCGTTGATGGAGACCGATTCACCAAGTAACACGCTGTATTGATAGCTTCAGCCCAAAAATCTTTTCCCACACCGGAATGCGAGAGCATACTTCGTGCCTTGTCACAAAGCGTTCTGTTCATTCTTTCTGAGACTCCATTATGTTGTGGTGTTCTAGAACAAGTGCGATGGCACACTATTCCCTCAGCTTCACAGAACTCGTTGAACTCACGACTACAATATTCTAACCCATTATCTGTCTAAAGACGTTTGATTTTTCTTCCTGTTTGCTTCTCAATCATCGTCTTCCATTTGACAAAGATTGAATATGCTTCATCTTTCATTTTCAGAAAGTAAACCCACACCATCCTTGAATAATCATCGATCAAACTCATGTAGTATCTGGCTCCGCTCTTGGATGGAATTCTGTTTGGACCCCAAAGATCTGAGTGAATGTAGTCCACTGTGCCTTTAGTCTTTCTTACAGCCGATTTGCTGAATCTGACTCTAGTTTGTTTACCAAACACACAGTGCTCACAAAATCCCAATAATTCTGCTTTATACCCTTTCAACAAATCTCTCTTTCCCAAAACAGCTAATCCTCTGTCACTCATGTGACCAAGACGCCAATGCCACAACTTATTTTGATCCTGCCTACTTTGGCTATTACTCCCTGATGATGCTACTGCAACATCGCCCATAACAACACTCCCCTAGAGAATGTAAAGACCCTTCTGCAAACTGCCTTCCATGCATACCATTGAGCCTTTTGTCACTTTGATTACATCATTTTCTGCATGGTATGTGTAACCCCGAGAGTCTAGAGTCCCAAGAGAAATCAGGTTTCTTTTTAACCCAGGAACATGCCAGCACGTCAAGATTCTAACAACCCCGTCAAACATTCTGATTCTGACGTTACCAATACCACCAACAGTCAACGAATGATTGTTCCCTAAATAGACAGTTCCCTGCATTGGCTTGTACGTATCAAACCACTGCTTGAACTGACACATGTGGTATGTAGCACCAGTATCAAGTACCCAAGAGTTTTGCCCAAATTCCGAACTCACGGACAATACATCTCCTTTACCACTGTTTTCACTATCGTCGGAATCGTTCACACCTTCAACAATGTCTGCTGCATTTTCCTTTTGATTTCCCTTCTTGCCATTCAGTTTCAGACTATCTCTCCTATAGTGACCATGCTCACCGCATTCATAACAGTTTGAGTGCTTCACCCTTGACTTCGACCTCTAGTTCTTCATTCTTAAAGAACTCGCTTTGCTTTTAGATCTTCCCCTAGTCATAAGACCTTCCCCTTCAGCTTGATTGTCTGGCTGCAATTGTCTCATCTCTTTTGATTTCAGTGCCCCTTTGACATCTGCTAGCGATAACTTATCCTTACCATACATAATGGTATCTACGAAGTTTTCATAGGGAGCTGGTAACGATCTCAATACAAACAAAGCTTGATCCTCATCCTCAATATTGATATCTATGTTCTCCAAGTCCATAATAATTGATTTAAAATAATCTAGGTGCTCTGTTATGGACATACCTTCTTTCAGTCTGAAATCATACAAACGTTTCTTCAAGTATAATCGGTTTACTACTGATTTCTCTGAGTAAAAATCTCCTAGATTTTTCCATGCGCAGGCAACAATCTTCTCACCACTAATCTCGCGAAGCACATTGTCTTTCACACTCATTAAAATCCAGCACAAATCCCTTCTTTGAAGATCTTGTTTCTCCTCTTCTTTCATCTCTTCTGGTAACTTATTCTCCGCAACCTTCCACAGCCCTTGCAGTACCAATGAAGATTTCAGTTTAATCTTCCACAACGCAAAGCTGGATCCCCCATCAATTTTTTCAAGGGAATTGCTAAAAAAACGGCCAAAACTATTCCGTGAAGTCGCTTGTTTCTATTTTTCAATATTTACAAATTTGCCACTAGGCAAAAAACCCAAAAAACCCAAAAAACCCTTTGAAGTCTAATTAATTACAACCCACGCCATTGAGCACTTCTAACTACTCCATGAAGTTTCAAACACAATTTAAAACATCCACCATAATCATCTTCTCCAAACTACCTAAAACCTCCAAAATCAACAACCTATTAACCCATTTTTTTAAAAACCTCCAAACCTTCAAAACATGGCCGGAGGAGAGTCTGAACCACTTCCCATCCGGAGCACTATGGACGCCGAGGAGTTACATTGCTTAATCCCCTCTTATTTCTGCGAAAATTAGATATTTTGGAGAAAACCCGTTTTTCTGTTCGTCGTCATGCATTGGCGTGGTTGGTGGGTCGTACGCCATGCGTGTGGCGCCATTTGGAATCCCCAAGCCAACTGATGGCGTGGGCACCCTGTATTTCGCTACACATGTGGCGAACTCACGTTGTCAGGTGCCACACTAATGGCGAAATCCAGTTAACTATTCCGGAATGCCGGTTCAATTGGTTTAACTACTTCTTATGTGTTGCAGGATGTTACACAATGTGAAATTTCACTTGTTTCGGACTACGCTAATCATTTCATCATTTCACCACTTAAACTTTGTAATGAATGTAAACTTTGGATGTTTTTTGTTTGGATGTTTATCTTAAAAACAATCACACTTAAACTTCTTAATATGTCGATTGTATTAAAACATTACACTCTAATCAAAGCATTACATAATTAGAAATACATAAGAAAATAACTTAAAACAAATGATAGATAAGCTAACCCTGAGTTAGCATTTCACACTTAATTTTATGGAGTCGGGTAGTTCATTCCAAAAACGTCTTTATCAGTACTTCCTTCGGGAGTTGAATACGTTTCAACGACGCTGGCAATTGCGTCGGCCATTTCTTGCTCCCTTTGCTGCGTCGCATGTGACACCATCTCCTGCGTAATTGTACCTTGGGATCCCATGTTGAATACTTTTTGGACATGTAAACGGGTCTCGTAAGCTAGTGACTCAATCTGTATAGTCATTGGCTTCAGATAAGCTAGTCTCTCGAACACTTCTTCGCGTCCGCGTGGTTGGGGCATTAAGCATCCTGGACACGATGCCTCTCTACCGTGGTTGAAGAACATTCTGCACAATACTGCATCGATGAAACCAGGAATCTCCTCTTGCATCGTACATTTGACGAAGTCAAATGCGCTTAGGAGGCTTGCATCTTTGTACACGTTCCAGCCTGAATCACCCATTGTTATAACTTAAATGTTTAGTTTCATAGTCAGATTCTAGTATTTATAGACTCGAAGTCTGTGGTTCAATTCTAAAATAATTAGCGGGAAATGGTGTTTTTGTTCCCGCCTAAAACTTATTGAGGCGGGAAACCATCATTCGATATGTTTTGAGGCGGGAAATACTTTTTTTATAATATCAAACATAAAGGAAAAAATATCATACATGGACCGAAACATTAACGAGAGCACCAAAATATAGAGAACAGTATCATACAATCCGAAAGTATCATACAATCCGAAACCCAAAATGATACGTTTGATACAAAATATAATTAAAACGATCTCACAGCAAAGTGAGATTAACAACATTACATAGTGAAAATATAATTTCTTACTCGAAACCGTACATTCTGTTCTCTGGAATATGTCTGAAGTTCGCAATGTCATCGTCTATCTCATCAACCTTACTTTCGATATGATCCAACATATGTCTGGTAACGTAATCTGTCCTAAACAGGTTCCAATCAACAAGTGCTACTTGTTGAACTTTGTAAGGCAAGTTGGACAAAAGCTGAAGTGGTTCAGCTTTCGCATGATTGTACCTGCTTTTGACTTCTTCACGACTACGTGGCGGCGGATTAGGATACTCCAAGCGTCCATAATCATTAAACATCCTACAAACCACTCGATCGAAAAAAACATCGATCGTATCATCGGACATTGTTTGCTTAACAAACTTCACGGCCTGAAGCAACCAATGGTCTTCGTTCTCACAAAAGTCCATACCTAACTTCATAACCTGTAAGTAGAAACGCAAATGTGAAGGCGTGCTTAAAAATACTAAAACTCACTTGGATACCTGTTTTTGTTACAAAAATAGCCTAAATACATATGATCGACACCAACAAACAATATGAAACCAGTCACGGGCCATTCCGGTGACTGTAGCATCACAACGACATCACTGTGGCGCAGAACCTGATACGAACGCCATAATGATGGCGTGTGACAGGGTCCCTACGCCATCGTATGTGGCGTAGGGTTGGGTCCATACGCCAGGTCGAAGGCGTGGGATCCTGGTTACACGCCTCCCGATGGCGTATAACCAGGATCCCACGCCTTCGACCTGGCGTATGGAACAAACCCTACACCACCCGATGGCGTAGGGATCCTATTCTTCGCCCCCGTGTGGCGAAGAACAGTTTCGCCATGGCAGAAGCTTTAAGCTTCTGCCATGGCGTACGGACAACCCAAAAACCCACATTTTCTACAGATCTAGCCTAACTAAACCTAACTAAACCTAACTAACCTATCTAACAATAATGAAATGAACTTACAATAATTTTTCGATTCCAAAATCTCGCCCGTCTCCTTCCTGTTACGCCGACTAGAATTTCCGGTCACGATTTCGGTTTGGATGGGTGCCGGTGGGTGTGGAAGAGTGGCCGAGAGAGGGGTGGGTTTCGGTTTAGGGGAGGGTTTCGGTCTAGGGATGAGTTTCAATTTTGGGGTGGGTAGAGATGGTGGGTAGAGAGAGAGAGAATCAGGTAGATTAGTATAGGTATTTTTGTTTTAGTTTTTAGATTAGGTTAATTTAATTTAATCTAAGTTAGGTTAGACTTAAATTTTAGGTTTAGTTTTTTTTTTAATTTAATTTAGCTTAGGTTAGTTTTAATTTTTAGTTATAATTATAGTTATAATTTTTATAATTTTTTTATAGAGAAGGTAGAGCAAAGTTAGAGAATTTGAGTTTTTTTTTGAAATTATGATAACTTCGCGTAGTAAATTTGACTATTTATACGATTTCGTAAGGGTAAAATCGTCAAACAAAATAACTTCACGGAGTAGTTTTAAAAAAAATTATAAGCGACTTCGCGGAGTAATTTTGGCCGTTTTTTTAGCAATTCCCTTTTTTCAATCATGTATTTTGTTGCTGTAGACGCCATTGTGAAACCCTAATTGCAAAAGCCCTAATTTCACCACGTGGTCTGATACCAATTTTGTTATAAAATACTATGCAATTATCACAAACTGGCTCAAGCACAAAATATATACGAAGGAAAGATTTAAATGAAACACAGGATTTAACGTGGTTCGACAATTGTCTACGTCCACGAACGCCGCCAGAGAAAGAGTTTTACTATGATAGAAAAGGTTACAGATTTCAGATTGTGTTTTGTGTCGCCCTAGTAATCTATTTATAGGGAATTAATAGACTTACTAGACTATGGACCTAATGGGCTCATACCACAAGACTAACTTAAGTAATTGGACAATATCGCTATCACAACACAAAACTGTACTGCCGGACACAGTACACTGTCAAAACACTATTTAACTCAAGGGAAAGATTTGTTGTGAATGGTCGCCACCCTAACATGTTCTGCCTCTTGAACGTTGCAAAGGGCAAAACTGTGAGAATCCTATCTAAAGGCGCTATCTTGGCCCAACTAATCACAATAATATATGAAAAATGTGTATTTCTCATTTTCCCACTTGTTCAATAAATTGTCATGACTATGCTGATGGATTAAATTGCACCAAAATATTTAATATGCTAAACCGTTTGTGAATTATTTAGATTCCATATACTAGTATCTGGTTTTGTTATATTTTAGAATTGCTTAATGCTTATAATAATTTGTTATACTTTGAAATTTCACCAGCTGACAGTGTTAATGTTGTAAATTCGTATGTGTTTAACAAATGGTTCATACTTTAGTTTTTACCCATGTATTGTTATATGTATATTTTAAATGAGTCACTACGTAAAGCAATATTCAAGCGATTTATCGGAAATCTCTTTTTATCAACTACCGAATCCGGCCAATAGAGTACTAAATCGATTGAGAATGAATTTTCAAAACAATCTCCCCTCTGCCAACTAAATTAGTATAAAAAGGTGTGAAAACTCTCCAATAGAATAGTGGTTGGAGCCGATATGGAGTGATGTGCTGAATTGGAGTAGGCAGTAGCTATGACTTTTGATGTGTTTGTTAGTATTTCTTTGAGAATATCATATCATTTAAAGTGAATGGAGACAACATCATCGTCTCTTAAGAAAAAAAAACATCACTCCACCTTATGTGCCCCGTTTCTACAACTTTTTCCTAATGCTCTATATTTCTATCATTACACTTTCAATATTACGTGACATATCTCTTCTCTAGTTGACAATACTTACATTACAAACAACAACAAAACATTCACAAGTGCATGCAAGACATACAACTACAAGTCTTCATGTAAAAGACTTCATCTCTCTCTCTCAAGTTTAAAAAAACATGGGTTCAAAAACAGAATCCAAACACATTCTGCGCCAAATTCATTGACATTCAGGCACCTAACTCTAAGCATATCGATTTTCTCTCCTCATTGACCTTCCTCCTTATTTTCAAACTTCCAAACTTTCAACATTTGCACAACAAATAGAAAACTAGGAAAAAGGAAGTGTTTTTACTTTTCCATATATACCAAGTGTTTGAAAATCAAGATTTGCTATCTTGAAGATTTGTATGCACTATGGGACTGAAAACGAGAAAAGAACAAATGTTTTGGTTATTTTTTCTTGTTTTATTTCTCAATCTTTCATTTATTGTTGATGGTTCAACTAAATATGAAAGTTTCAAGACTTCTCGTTCATCTTTTGATCATTTTAAGTTAAATGATGGCGGTGGGTCATCAAAAGGAGAGAAAAACAAAAGAAAAGAAGATGGTGGTTCAGTTTTTGAAAATGACAAGAGAAGAATCTACACAGGTTCAAATCCTTTACATAATAGGTAGATAATTTTCTTATTCTTGATAGTGGACCTATTATTTATACTTTCATTATTTTTTATACTGGTTAATTATGGGTTGATAAGTTTTTTTTTGGAACAAAGAAGCTATATTCTGATAGTTTTCAATATAAAAAGCTTCTGCATTTTGTTTGCAGTCACTTTTGTTGAAGTTAATTCCTTTGGAACTTTTAAACCTTTAACATTACTACATAACTCGTGATTTTTAGACTTTCTTTTCGTATCAACCACAGAGAATTGTTAACCGTACTCATTAATTTATACAGAAGATACATTTGAAAATTGAAGTACTAAGCTAAATTTGAGTTTAAATTTAGCTCAATATTTATGTAATTTCAGATTTAAATAAAAACGTTACCAGATGTTTTGATGTTAAACATCATTATTAATAATGAAGTAATTAGTCAGATTCGTTTCCTGTAATAATATTTAAATTATATTACATATTGTTGTCTCTTATAAGATTGGTGGATATATTAGATAATGGAGTTGTTGTTTTGTTGTCAGTTTTGTTTTCAATTTTCTTTTAGATAAGACGTTGTTTTTTAGACGAGTTAATATTTTTTAATTGAGTTAGGATTTTTTAGACGAGATAAGGTATGATTTTTCAGACAAGATAAGGTTTTTTAGATGAGACATGGTTCTCTAGACAAGGGTTTTTCATTGTTTTCTAATGGAGAGTCCCAAAGACGAGGATTCTAAGACGAGGTATCTGATTAGTTGTGAAAGAATTAGTTACAACAAAATTAATCATTTTTTGTTAAGATGTAACTGATTCTGTTATTAGCTCAAGAAAGCTAGCATTATAAATATTTTATTCTACTTTTTCATGGTTTAAAAACCAAGAAGTCATAATCTTGAACAAAGTCTTGATAAAATTTTAAGAAGCGGGTAAAGTAAGGAGAAAAATGATAATTCTTGTAACTCATTTGAGAGAATCTCTCTTGTAAAATACTTTGTTAGCATGTTTGATGATCTAGAATATTGTACTAGAGTTGAACGTGGGGTAATGAGATTTTTTTATGGTGCATTAGTAATAGCCAAAGGGTTTAAATAAATAGTTTATATATTTTAGAAGTTTCCGCTATTATTTCTAATACATTAGTAACTACTATATAAACTACATACACAACTAAACTATGGCATTTGAGGTTGGATCGTGTTAGATAAATAGGTTAAACTGAATTAGCTAAACATGATTTGTTATGAAAAGGAAATTTGAACAAATTAGGGTTTTGTGATAACTGTACATTAGGAAAACAACACAAGGTGAAGTTTGGGGTGGGGCTGCACAAGTGTATGTTCACTCGGACCTTTGGGGTCCAACGATTGTTTCTACTCATGAGGGAAATTCATATTTTCTTAACATAATTGATGATTATTTTATAAGGATATGAGTACATGTCATTAAGAATAAAAGTAATATTTTTAAAAAATTTAAAAAATGACATACTCGTGTAGAAAATCAAACAAGAACTAAACCGAAAGTTTCGAGAACTGACATTGACATGGAGGTTAATTCAAAGCAGTTTAATGAGTTTTGCGAGAACAAAGGTATAAAGAGGCATAAAACCATTTCATACACACCTTATCAAAATGGTCTTAAGAAAGAATGAACAAGATCTTGTTGGAATGGATGATGTGCATGTTGTTGGGAGCTGAATTACCCAAACATTTCTGGGAGATGTTGTTAATGATGCATCATACTTGATCAACATATGTCCATCATGAGGGATAAATCTAAAGACACTTATAGAGGTTTCGAGTGGCCGATGACAAACTACTCTAACTTGAAAGTCTTTGGAGCTTTAGTGTTCCTATGTCAAGCATGACAAACTTGATGCTAAATATATGAAGTGTGTTTTCATTGGTTATCCTATATGTGTTAAGGTTTACAAGCAGTAGAAGATGAAACCTTGAATATCAAATTTTATAATAAGTAGGGATGTTACTTTTGATGGGACTCGAATATGATGAAGTGAAAATACTTAGATATAAGGCCAGAAGTAAGGGTAGAGAAAATTCAGTTTGAGGTGGAGCCTTCCACTGATGAGAGAGAATAAGAGAATAATATTCAATGACTTGAATAAAGTGGAAGCTAAGCAATAATTGCTACGGGATATCAGCTAGAACGAGATAGAGATATGAGAGTTATTACTCTGTGTCAGACATATGGTTGTGATGATCTTATTTGTTATGCTTTGATTACGACTAAATAATTTGGGGAGGCATTTGAAAGAAATGATAAGAAAGACTAGTTGGAGGCAATAAAAGAAGAAATGCTTTCATTAGAGAAGAATCGAGCTTAGAAGCTAGTGATTTTACCTAAGAATTAAAGTGTGGTTGGTAGTAAGTGGGTGTTCAAAAGTGAAGAAGATATACCACGGGTCAAAGCAAGGTATAAAGCGAGGCTTATACCTAATAGTTTTACTCGAGTAGAATGGATCAATTACAACCAGATATTTTCACCGGTGGTGTAATATTATTCTATAAGGAATCTTTCCTCAATTATAAATATGTTTGATCTTGAGTTGGAACAGATGGATGTGAAAACCGTATTCTTACTGAAGAGCTAGATGAAACAATTTACATGCAATAAACTGGAGGTTTTGTGGAAAATAACTCAAAATTATGTTTGTTAAAGAAATCTTTGTATGGGTTGAAGTAGATTCCAAGGCAGTAATATCGTTGGTTTGATAATTTCTTGTTAAAGACTGGTTTTGTGAGAAGTAACTATGATAGTTATGTTTACATGATGAAAGTTATGAGAAATTAATTATTTATCTCTTTATTTATGTAGATGATATCCTTATAGCAAGTGCTGACAAGCAAGAGATTCAGAGACTCAAGATGAATTTAAGTGGTGAATTCAAGATTAAGGATCTCGTTAATACAAAGAGGATACTTAGGATAGATATTATGAGAGACCAGAGTAAATATGAGTTTTTCTGATCGCATTAGAGTTACTTGAAGAAAGTGTTGGAGCAAATTAGAATGACTAATTCTAACGTAGTAAACACCCCACTAGACTATTATTCAAATTTATTAGTTAAAAAGTATCCTTAATCTGTGGATAAGAAAAGTAAGATGCAAAGTAATCCATAAGCAAGTGAGGTT
This sequence comes from Limnanthes douglasii subsp. nivea, assembly GCA_036936605.1. Taxonomy (NCBI): domain Eukaryota; kingdom Viridiplantae; phylum Streptophyta; class Magnoliopsida; order Brassicales; family Limnanthaceae; genus Limnanthes; species Limnanthes douglasii. Next base: position 137,163,588 of record JAUPFV010000002.1, on the reverse strand, counting down.
GGAAGCATCATGTATGATATGGTTTATAGTAGACCGGATTTATTCTATGCAATTAGTGTGGTAAGTCGGTTTATGACAAACCATGGGCCAAGTTCAATAGCAAGCTTTGGAATAGTCGCTGAGATATATGAATGGGTTCTTGAAGGATGGTTACACTAGAACATATCCAGGTACGAATATTGTGGACGTGTATGTAGATGCAGACTATGCATGTAATATAGACACTAAAAAATTCTTACCAAGTTTATGTATTTCAGAACAAAAATTACTTGTAAGGCCAATGAATAGTTGGTTGTAGCCTTGTCGACAAATCAAACAAAATATATAACTTGTGTTAAAGGGGTAACGGAAGCCATCTGAATGAAGCATATGTTTGGAAAATGCGGATTAGTAAAAGATTTGTGAAGATACATTATGACGACCATAGTTTAATTTATTTGGTGAATCATCAGATGTAATATGAAAGAATATAGTAGATTGACATCCGTTTATAATTTATTAGGGACATGATTGAAACAAAATAAATCATGGTAGAAAAAATAACATGAGAGAAAAATCCACCAGACATGTTCACCAAATCATTACTTAAACAAAGCTAAAGCATTGTTTGGACTTGATTAAGTTCATTGAAGAGTGAAAGGAGATTGGAGAGAGCAATAAGATGGTTTGTGGGAAGTTGGCATCTTCTTCTATGTAAAGGCAATGTGGAGAACTATTGGTTTTGCCTTGGAAATATTTGCATGAGGCATGGTCTTCAAGATAAGAAAAAGTATTTTAGACGAGTTTCTTCTAGACGAGGGTCTTCTAGACGAGAATCTTTTAGATGAGGATATTCTAGACGAGGGTCTTCTATTCAATAATCTTCTAACCGAGGGTCTTTTAGAGGGTCATGAAGACAAGGGTTTTAAGATGAGGTACCTTATCAATTGTGAAAGAATTAGTTATAATATAATTAACCAATCCTATTAATAAGTAATTGATTTTGTTATTAGATCAAGGAAGATAGAATTGTAAATACTCTCTTATGTATTGAATAAATAACATGGTTCAAAAACTAAGTATTCGTTATCTTGAATATATTCTTGAAAGAGTCTTAGGAAGTGGGTAAAGTAAAAAGAAAAAAGTCTTATTCTTATAATTAGTTTGAGAGAATAATTTTTGTAAAATACTTTGTGAAGATAGTAAATTGAAGCGGTGCTATCTCCCCAATATGTAGGTAAATTTGACTGAATTAGATAAACAAATGATTGTATTTTTTGCATTTTGCATATTTAATTATTCTGTTCTTGATTATTATTGCATTCTATTGTTCTTGATTTCCTATTTAGATTTTTCTCCATACATCAAGGTATTAGTGTGACTTAGCTAAATTTGCAAAAAAAATCATATGATAGATTTTTTTTATATATGGTAGGTGTGTATTTACAATAGTTAGTGTTAGTTCTATATATGGTAGGTGTGTATTTACAACGGTTAGAGTTAACTCAGGTTTAACCGATAAAAATAATTGTTTCATATACATAGTTTGTTTCAAAAACTAAGAATAGCTTGGTGTCCGATTATGTTTAAATAAAGTGGATTCAATTATCTGGTCACATAATTTTTATATTCCTCAAGAAACGTATTAATCAAATTATTGACATATCTAATATAAGATTTATTGAAAAAGTTTGTTACAAATTTTATATTTATACGATGTGATTCATATAAATTTTTTTATATATAGAAAAGGCCATAGATTTGAATAGTTTGTTCCCCAATTTACTAATACATCACAAAGTTAGAATATAATTAGAGTGTGCATAAAAAATTAGTTTAAAATAAAATAAAATAAAATGGTATTATGCTTATAAGAAAATTCTTGCAATAAGAGTAAAGTTTTATATTAGTAAAAAAAATAAAAAATAAACATATTGTATGAAGATTAATTAATTTGGGAGTGAAGTAAAAATAAAATCGTCTGAATTGTATATAAGATTTATATTTAGTTTGGATCATCAATGTTATAATGATGTATATAACTATGGCAGATTGGTTTAAGATATTAAAAATAATTTATTAAAATAGATTCTAATTATTTGATTTTAATATTAGTATTGAAGGTTTTATGTGTGGATAAAAGTTTAAATCAATAAATGTTTTGGATCAATACATTTAATTATTAAATTATTGGGTTCAAGAGCCTAATAGATTAGGGTCTTATACATTATAGTATAAACTGACAAATAAGTTATTCAAATAAAAATGAAGTATATGTTATGTATTATCGTTTTTATTTTAATCTCCGATATTACGTACATTTTTTTCATCTTTTTTCTTTCACGTAACTACGATTCTTGAACCAACAAAATCCGCATAATATATCAATTTTAATCTTTTACGTATTGACATAAAAATAAGCATGATACCAAGTGTTTTAAATTTCAATATGATTACTCAACTTTCATAAATAACAAAGAAAAGTAAAAGACTTTGATGCAATGATAATGAATCTTTCGAGTAAGTTTCCGTTTGAAGATTTATATATGTTTAAATTGTATTTTATTATACGGAAGGATTGTATAATCTAAATGGTTGGAATGATTCAAACCTAACAAAATGTCTCATAAGTATTTTTTGAATTAAAGAAAATATTAGTTAAGATTTCTAAAGTTTCAAATTTAGTATTCATGTATGAGTTAGGCTTAAATCAGGAAATAAATAGTCCCTCGACTATCATGTTTTCTTTTATTTAGTCCATCTAATTCAAAATCACCGGTGGAGTCTCTAGACTTGACAAAATCTATAAATTTAGTCATTGACTTATAAAATCTATAAATTTAGTCCATCGACTTGGAAAAATCTATAAATTTAGTCCATGGCGAGGGGATTTTGTTTTGTATTCATGAACTAAATTTATAGATTTTGCAAGTGTGTAAATAAATTTAAAGATTTTGCCAAATCCGAAGACCCTTACATATAATATTAAAGTCGAGAGACTAAATTAAATAAGACAGAATAGTCGAAAGACTATTTCGTGATTAATCCTATGAGTTGCAACTAAATAAATTATTAATTAGTTTAGGTTTAGTATTGAAACATTTTTTAGAATTGATGTGATTTCAATGTTCAAAGTCTATAATTATTTGTTATTTATTTTAAGAATTGTATTTTTAGCACGTTCTTCACGATTAAATAACGAGAAAATGACCACTTCATAATGTCTGGGTGGTGTAGGCGGTTATCACGCTAGTCTCACACACTAGAGGTCCCGATTCGAACCCGGGCTCAGACAAAACCAATCATATTATTTTGCCCCCAGTAGGTATTCTAACACTATATAGTTGTTTCAGGTGTCGTGTCGTATTTTTTATACGTTTTTATTGTGTAGATTTAGCGATAAAATATTTTAGTTTTTTGTGTGAAAAAATATATATTATTTTTTGTGTTAGAGTACATTATATGTTAAAATATTGTTTGTTTAAAGTTTTGTTATTCTTACAAATTTTGTTAAAGTGTTTATTTTCAATGATTTTTTTTTATGTTAGGTTTCTAATGAGGTATAAATATCAATCATTCAAAAACTAATGTTGTGTTTAGGGCTGTCAACGGTTCTTCGGAACCGAAAACCGGACCGGGACCGAACCTATAAGGACCGGACCAAGAACCGGGCCGAACCTTAACGGTTCGGTTCGCGGTTCCATTCTAAAAACCGAAAACCGATAAGGAACCGAAACGAAAAACCGGTTAGGAACCGAATCGATAGAACCGATAAACCGATAGAACCGATAAGGAACCGAACCGATAAAACCGATAGGACCGAAGGAACCGATACAGAATCGAACCGATAAACCCGTAGAACCGATAAGAAATCGGACCAATAAAACCGTTAAAACCGATTATTTATTATTATTATTATTATATATTCTTTTATAAATTATAGTACCAAAATTAATAGTTAATTACCAATTTTTTAAGAAAACGAAAGATCAACTTATAAACTTTAGTTTTTATATCATTTATTTTAATAAAAATAATAATTAAAAATCAATTTTTAATTAATTTTATTTTTTTAAGTGGACCGAACCGGACCGTAACCGGACCGAAATGGGACCGGACCGAACTTGGACCGAACCGAACCGAAAGCTTAGCGGTTCGGTTCGGTTTCAAAAATTAGAACCGAAAGCTTAACGGTCTGGTCCGATCCGAACCGATAAGCTTAGCGGTCCGGTCCGGTTCCTTCAAAACCCGGACCGAACCAGACCGATATCCACCCTAGTTGTGTTTGTCAAAATCACATATACATATTTTGATATGTGTGAAGTTTGTATATGTTTCAAATAAATCATCATTGTAATCAATATTGTCTAGTTACTTCATCGAATTTATTTAGTCATTTTTCGTGTGATAAGTTACCTGTATAAGTCGGCATATTATGTTTTTAATTGTTAGGCGTGAATAAACAATTAATTTTGATAAAGTATAGAAACCACCATCAAATAATTATTTTATTATTTTCATAGGATATTGGGTCAACATTTAATCTCTTAATAATTTGTTTTTCTAGAAATAGTATTTAGTATGTTAGTTTTTTTGTCTCAAATTTAGCATGTTGATGAAATAATTTAAATGAAACACACAAACAATGCAGAATAAATATGATAATTTTACCTAAAAATGAGGTGTCCAATCTAAACCAACTTGGCATGACATGCAGTGGCGTAGCCAGGATTTAAACCCTGTGGTGTCCTGGTTATTGTCCAAAAAATATTTTTTTATAGTGGACACATTGTAAAATGGTGTTCTAATATATCTTTCATTTTTCATCGACATAAAAGTTGTTTATTTGTTCAAGTGAGTCTTACATATTATTTTTCTAAACATTTTGAAGTACTATTATAACATAAAAAAATAAAAGTTGACTAATAGATATATTAATTAGGAAATCTATTATTAGTGAAGTCGATAGGCTATGTTGTTACGTTTTGTCGAGTTTTCCCAAAGTATACAGAGACTAATAGATGTATTGATTAGGACATGTATTGTTAGTGAACTCGAGAACCTATATTGTTACGGTTTGATCCGTAAAGCAAAATAAAAAATTATAATTTATGCAGTTCTACTTGTTTCGAAATTGAACTCTGCAGCTTTCTATCTTAAGAAAAAATATAGATGAACCAATGTTAATCTTTGTAACTAGTGAATAGTAATATAAGACATGTAACAAAGCTTCAATTTTGAAAATTAATAACATAGAGCCATAATAAATACCTTAGTGTTTGAAATTTGTGGTTAGAGTTTTCTAATTGATAGTAAAAAAACAATTTTCTAAAAAATTGTATCTTGTAGTTAGAGGCGACGACAAAGAAACCAACCCTGAATCCGCTTGCAGATTAAATTTATATAAATTTATATTATTTTTTGAATCCACATAATTTATAAATAAATAATATATAATAAATTTTTAATTAAGATATATATTTATAGTAAAATAATATAGATATGTATTTTATATATAATAAACAATAAAAAAATATACTAAATTTATATTATTTTTTGAATCCACAAAATAAATAAACAGCTGGCTCTGAAAAATTGAAAGGACTATCAACCTGGGTCTCGAACCCATAAGCTGTGGGTTCCTGACCAGCTTCTTTACCAACTAGGCTGGAGTGTAAGTGGTAGCTAAGATACTAAACATATTATTTATTGAGTTAGGTGGGTACGGGACCCCGCCTGGCTCCGCCTATGAGGACATGTCATCGAAAAACAAATCAGAGTATAAAATATTGTGGTTTATTAACCACTTCTTTGTGTTTAGTTTGGATTTTGATTTTATAGTACATACTCGACGGGTAAGAAGCTTAGCCACTTAGTATGCATTTTGGTCTCATTGTACGAGGATTAGCCACTATATGAGGCTTAATCTCATAAATGGGTTCAACAACTATAGGGTCTTGGTCTCGGAGTAGTGGTTAGTAGACTCGATTTTAACATAATTTCAGTCTCGACATGGAAGCTCGGTCTCGGTTTGAGTTCATTATTTGTATGAGAGTCTCGACTTATAAGAAGGTTTAACCTTAGAAGAAGGTTCGGTCTCTAGGTAGCACCAATCTTTGGTTATTATGAAGAATCAATTTAAAACTAAGTTTTACATATTGGTTTGGATTTAATATACAATAGTCATGTGTCAAAGTAGTAAAAACTTATTCTAACTAGTTAGTGCACCGTCTGAATTATAATCGTTGACCATGATGCTCATGTTCGTACAAGTTTGTTGTATATTTGTATGAATTGTAGTTGACTCTATAATCTTAGACTATTTGAGATCATGTGTGTGATATTTAAACATTATGAGGATAAATTTTTATTTCTTTTTTTTACATTACAAAATTATCATCCCTTAAACAATTAAGAGGAATATAATCTTAATTTATCACTTCAAAAGTTGACATCATCATTTTAATTTCTATAATGTTATCTAATTAACTATATTTAATAATATAAAATAAGAAAGACATGAAAAATATAACTTGATATATATAGTCAAAATTTAGTTAAATATTCATTTTTGGTAGAGTTTAAAAAATAAAATTTGTAAAATAAATTATACTTATCATAATGTATATTTTAGCTCACTTAAAAATATCTATTAAAATATAATAATTTTAATAGATTTTATAACGATTAACTTCAATCATAATGTACAATTTGGCTCACTTAAAAATATCTATTAAAATATAATAATTTCAATTGATTTTATAACGATTAACTTCCATCATAATGTATAATTCAGCTCACTTAAAAATATTTATTAAAATATAATATCTTTAATAGATTTTATAACGATTAACTAAAAAGTATATTTAATTTTTGATAAACTAGATTATTATAAAAGTCTAGTGACTGAGAAAGTAAAATAGGTTTTAAAATTATTTTTTATTTTATTTATTATAACTTAAAATATTTTCAGAGTTTTTATAGTTTCAAAACATCATATAAAATCAAGAATGCTTTTTAGAAATACCACATATTTATTGCACCATACAAAATATAATGACGTCTTTCATGAATCAATGTAACACACACTAAATTGTGTCACAATAATGGCATGTATTATTCCAACAAAATTGTTTGGTCAGATAATTCACACATTATTGATATGTAATTGCCAAAAGAAAGTATTTAACCATTATGTGGTTGCAACAACTAAATCATGTTAAACTTGTCAGATCTAAATATTTATTTAAATTTACAACCCCAATTTTTCATATGGATTAGGAATAAATAAATGAATACGCTATTAGAATTATAGATACATACTTATATTCATTATTCTTACAACGATACCAAGACGACAGCGGAAGACATAGCTGGCAGCAAAAATGAATGACCGACAAGATGAGAAGAGAGGCTGGAATTTACTAGATAATACTTGGCTACGACGGCAAGCCCTTAACCTCATATTTGATCATATAAAAATTAAACTAAAGAAATGCATCAGTTACTTGCGAAAATAAAAGATGCGAAAATAAAAGATGCGAAAATAAAAGATGCGAAGAACGACGACGAAGAGTTCTAGGGTGGAGTTTCCAAATAAAGCGATGGATAAAGAGAAAAGTTCTAAATGAGATGTCGCACGTGATATTTGTTTTACTTTCTTTAAATATAAACGCCAATTGTTTTTATCATACTTGATAAGGATAAATCTGGCTTGGAAGGTATTTAAGTAATATGGTGAAGGTGTAATAAAATGTAAAAAGAAAAGTAGAGGGATAATATAGTTGCTTTAGTTATTGCTTGGAGAAAAAGTCTCATGTTTTTTAAATGCAATCTCCAAAAGTCTTTATAGACTAACTTGGGCTTAATAGACCTAACAGGTCAAATCATTATCAGGGGTCAAGCCCAAATACCCAAAAGCCCATTTTACCCATAAACATGAATTGATAAATTCATGTTAAGGTAGTAAATAATAAATTAATAAATAAATTTGTTCTGAAATAACTAAGTCAAAAGGTAAAAATGAGGTATTTGCATTTGGTCAGAATTAACCCTCGAAGATTTCCGATCCTAACAAAAAGATCTCCTCCAAAACTTTATTACTCTATCATCTATTCATTTAGTCCTCTCAAATATATTTTGGGAGGGCTAATTGACATATATCAGAATCGAATTTGTTTTATTTCTCCAAATTTAATTTTTTAGTATTCTTTAATTTTGGTGATGAACATACTTGAACCCTATCCGATGACGTCGTTCGAAGAGGGTTATTATGCAATAATTATGGTTTTTGACCAGTGATATTTCATGACACGTGTCATAATTTGATTGGAGCCACAAACTTGCTTTACCGTAGGCAAGGCGAGCCAATCAATTGAAAACCTTACCACTCCTCTATGGATTATAGGTGTTGGTAGAGTTCTCCTTTCTCTAGAAAGATACTCAACAATTTTCTACAGTTTCTTTGATAAGTTATTCTTTCATTTTTCCTTTTTATAGAATTTTAGAGAGATAAACTTTATTTTTCCCAAGAAATATAAAAATTTCTTAGTATCACTTTCAAGTTGGCATCCGGTTATATCTTCTTCTCTTTTTCCACTTCAACCACCGCTAATCCTATCTCCGGTGACATTTCAGTGTTTGCATGTTCACTGCAAAAAACTGCATTAACCAAAGACAGTTTTCTAAATCTATTTAAGTTAGACGAAGAGAAAAAAAAACAAAGCTAGGTTTGATGATGAGCATAGTCACAATAAATCAATCAACTCTCTATAGAGGAGTCTATTTATACAATAGACGTAATATCCTTTCTAAAACTTCTAATAACCGCTCAGTCGTTTATTTCTCAAATTCATTTATGAAGGTCTTCTCAATCTCAAAGAGCTACCAGTCGTCAAATTCCCTCGAATTTAAAATCCATGGGTTCTCATTTTGAAGAAAACACTTTTTGTAGATTAACTAAACAGTTTAAGGGAAAAGCTAATCCATCTGGAGATACAAAGCCGGCGCAGAAAAACAACCTTCCAACAAACATTCCACACAAAATTCGAGTAGGGAAAGAGACATTGTCTCCCAACCAGCTGGGCCCAACGTATCTAACCCAACTCTCCCATATAAACCAAATGAAGAGGTTAACATAACTTTTCAGGAAATTGAGCCTTGATCTAGTTTTAAGGTCATGGAAGAAAATATGGAGGATATCAGTAAAGACTCACCCTTGGAGACATCTGGTCATATTGGAGAGACTTCGAAGCCGGCTAAGAAGAAGACTTCGAAAAATAAAAGTAGAAATGGCGGAAAAGGCAAAGGCAATGCCCTTATTACAGAGTCTGAAGCACTACTACAATTATTGTCGGACGTATAAGGCCAAATTTTGCAAAGGTGAATGTTAAAAACCTTATGGCTTTAGACAAGATTTCCTATATCTATTTTTATAAAAACAAACTAGAAGTCATACGTACAAAGTGGGGGTTCCCTGAAAAGGTTAAGGTTAGACTGCCCGCATCCGGAGAGATCCCGATGAGTTGTCGTCCTATGGAGTTAGATTTTTATCTGGATGTTCTTAATTGAGGCATTCGGTTTCCCTTGGACCCTAAGATCGTAAAATACTTTAGCTTAGTGGGATTGTGTCCAAGTCAGGTCAGTCCAAACATCTGGTTCACTTTGATATCATGCATCATGACATCTAGACTATAAAAATCCAGATGCCAATGGAATAATTCACTACTATTGCGAGGTTATCTCGCAAGTCTCAAATTTATTTTTACTATGTCAATATGGGGAACGAGTTCAATGTGGTAGATGATCTGCTGGATGCAGATAAACTATTGATGATATGGATCCTCTTTATAAATGACTGGTAGGAGAATGGAAATAAAATTACCTCTCAAGGTAATCTGAGCCAACTTACCAGGTTTTGGAAGAATACATGTAAACCTCCTTCAACTACTATTCTTTCCTATGTATATATTTTATAACTTACTTCTAATTATTTCCTCTCAACACCTCTTTCGAAGCCTTATATGCATCCTTTAGAAAATGCAAAATTTACTTTTATGAAGTTAAACCAATAGGCCAAGGGGAAATGGTCTAATGACTTCCATAAATACTTACCCCTACCAACTTAGTTTGGAGTTATCTTTGGAGGACTAACCCCGAACATGAGTTGACATGTGACCAGTTCATTACCCCTTCCCGGCCAAATGCTATTTCAAAGAGAGTTGAAGTTGCAGATGGTAAGGTATATCTTTCGACCAGAAACTGAGCTCATAGTCAGCGGAACAAAATGGACAAGAAAAACAAGCAAGCCTTATCTAAAAATACTGTTGAAGCTGGAACAAAAGAGAATTCATATTAGATTTATGCATCCTTGTTCACTTTTATCTTTTCCACTATTGAAGAGGATGATACACCCACAAATATTATTGTGTCTAAGAAGAAAAATACACACAAGAGAAGAAAACAAGACAATAACAACATAAATAAGAAAAGAAAGAAAACATCAGCCTATTCAGAGATTGTCCTCCGTTTAGAAATTATTCCTCATACAATCCATATTGTTGAGCTTCCACCCATTTCAGTATCTGATCCTCCTTCTGCATTTTAGAAAGAATTCCATGAATCTACAATAAATGCAAAAAATATGGTGTTTGATAGTGTCCCTTTTGAGTTGTCAAAGGAAAATGATGTATTGGGATGTTCGATGGTGAGTTACGTGAGACCTATATTCGAGTTTGAGAGAGAAGTGAGGTCCCACAAAGAGTCCGTCGCTTCTCGTATATCTGAAGAGGTCAATTCAATCAAAGAAGAGCTTGCCAAGAAAAAAATGGATTTTGAAGGGCTGCAGTCCTCTAGCTCTAGAGAGATCACTTTGCTGAAGAATCCACAAACTACTAATAGGCGCACCATCGAAATCTTATTGAAGGAATATAATGATCATAAGGTCCTTCTTAAACAAATACGAAGATGTGGTGACTTCTCTTAAGTTTCAGGCCTAAAAAAGGCAGATGAGGCTTTAAACGCATATGTCGATGGGATCATAGATTTCTTAGACAAAAGATATGCCTTAATAAAATTCGACGTGGTCTTTTAATTTCACAAGATATTTCGTACACTAGTCATCGAGTCTTTGTGGGAACTAGTTCTAGAAAATTTGTGGCTCAACGATATGCCCATAGCTGACCAGTTGGGTATTTATGAGGACTCGCCCAACGATGGCTCCAATGATAGCGATGCAGGGGAATCCAAAAGTGAGAGTTCGGAAGAATAAAAATAAGACATTGTGGATGAGAATGAGCCTAAATGTTAATAGATTTGTATTTTGCAATTTTCTGTAAGCCCCTATTGTATGCAAGGCATTTGTGATAATGATTATATATTTTTATGTAAGTATTTGGCATGGACAAATAATATTTTTAATTTTCAACTCGGATTCCATCAAGTCCTTGGATCACCCGAGGTATTTGTAGTTGCTACTAACTCAACGGTTTTATCTTATTTCCTTACAACTTTTTATTCTTATAAGTAATCTGGCCATTTTCCTAATGCCCCTTCTAAGTTCTTTTCGAGTCCCATCAAAATAGTTATGTTTACAATCTCTATTTTCCCATTATCTTGGTAAATAAAAAGGTGAAGAGAAACAATGTCGAATTCCTCTAGAAGTACAAAAACAATTCATGTCCCTGTTGTCAAATTAAGGTTCATTATTTGTTGTAATACTTCTAGGAATTCCAAATCTAAAACATATGTTGGAAAGGATAAAATTGATTATTGTTTTAGAGGTAGTTCCAGAGAGAGATGCAACTTCTACCCATTTATAGAAACAATACACTGATAATATAATGGCTTAACACCCTCCAAACGTCATTAGAAGAGGTCCCACCAGAGCAAACATTCATCTATCAAACAATACTGCTTGGATATTGATTCCATAAGACTACTAGTACATGTCTTACATTCCCAAACCTCTAGCATAGATCACATTTTTAGCTAGATCTTTAGCATCCATCATGATAGATGGCTAATAATATTCTACTAACAAAACCGTCATAGTCAAAGCTTTATAACCACATCGGGCATAACCTTCTCCATCGTGAAATTCATATAAGATTACTTGAAACTCATCGGATCCGAGGCAACACAATAGAGGCGATGCTAAAATATTTCTTATAAAAGAACTCCCTTAAAACTAAAAAACCATGTCTTTAGTAATAAACTCTCAGGTTTTATGCCTCCAATCTTTGCTTATTATTGTAGATACTTGAAATTTATCTTCAGTCTTTAATCCAGTTCCTAGGGTTGTTGTTAAGGAAGGGAACTCGTATATTGAAATCCAAGGATATACTTCTTTGTATGTAATAGTAGCTAAGGAGTCAACCATCGAATTTTCAGCCATTAGCACATGCTCATACTTTACACATTTGAAGAAGGTAGAAGTTTTTTTTCCAATAATTACAAATATGTTACTAACTGTTCTTTTCTTGTTTTAGATTATCCTTGACCTTGGTGTATGAGTGCTTGGCAGTCACTTATTAATCGAACTCTTTAGGCCCAACATATTTGAGCAAGTCGTACCCCAAGTATTACCACATCGTATTCAGCTTCATTGTTTGATGCCTTGAAACTAAAACGTATTGCTTAGTACATTGAATCTGCAAATTGGGAACCTTCTACAACCCTTTATTTATTCCATCACCCATTCTTTCATAGGTTTATTTATTAGAAGATTCCACATAATGTCAATCTAAATGAAACTTAATCGAGAAATCTGCCACATCTTGTGGCTTGATTTCAGTTCGAAGAGCGAAATTGATATCATGTCCCTTAATTCTATAGACCACTTGGTCAACCTGATACATCGGCTTTTTACAGCACACTTTTGAGTGGAAAAGAAATTCAAACAATGAAAGAATGTGCTTGGAAAGTAAGGTCTCATATTTCTTACTAATGTTACCAAAGCTAAAACTAACTTCTTTAACTTTAAATATCTCTTTTCAACATCCAATAGAGTCTGACTAAAATAATAAATGGGCTAAGTGTAATTATCAACTTCCCGAACTAGCACTGCACTTACTGCATAGTCTGATACTGCCAAATAAACATAAAACCTTTCTCCCACCACTAGTTTAGATAGAGTTTTGGGCGAAGATAAATGCCTTATGATTTTTTAGAAAGCCTCATCACACTTTTGGGACCAACTGAACTCCTTAGCATTTCTCAACACTTCTCCCAATCTGACTGGCAAATTCTTTATTCACTATACGGTGGTAAGTAGCCCCAACATTCTGTAAACCAAAAAGCATTACCTTATAGAAATACATCTTCATGTCAATGATTAATGTAGTATGATCACGGTCCTTTAGATCCATTTGTATATGATTGTACCTAGACAATGCATCCATAAATGATAATAACTTATTTCCATAAGTAGAATCTATCAACTGATCCATTTGAGGAACAGGGAAAGGATCCTTTGGGTATGCATTGTTAAGGTCTGTGAAATTAATACACATTCTATATTTTCCATTTTCTTACAAGTACTGGATTTGCAGTCTATAATGGGTACTGAGATTCCCAAACATGCCCTACTTTTGTTAACTTGTATACTTATTTGACAATAACTTTAGATTTTTCTACAGAAAATGCTCTTCATATTGCATTACAGGGCCCGTAGCATATCACACAGATAACTTATGTCAAATGATTAGTTGGTACATTTGTTACATCTTCATTAAACTAGGCGAACAAATGCAAATTATTGGATAAAAAAATTAACAATCTTTCTTTTATTTTTGGTGGTAGTTTAGTTCTAATTCTAACGTGTTTCCCGTATATAAACTTGTGCATTGCAACCTCCTTCAATCATAATGACTGCAATATGAGTCTCTTTTGGATCATCTATCTTGATTGGATCCGAAGAGAACTCAAGTAATTGTTATTATTTTTTAGCTATTACAATTTCTAAAGACTTTGGAGCAAGAGCAAGAATTCTCTATCCATATTTTTTACTATTTATGCAATAAGATGCATCATTGAGTGTAAAAAAAATGGCAACCACTACAAACAAAACACTTACTATCCTTTTGAATGACATTTTACCAAGGATGGTTTCTCCTTCGAATTCCTCATTTACATTCGCAAAATTTCATGTAAATCCTACTATGGTTTTGTTTGACGAAAGAATAACATATAGGTTCTTAATTAACATGTAGGTAAAAAAAATATTAGATGAGCTGCTAGTTGATGAGGTCGGATAATTTTGACACTACTGCTTACCCTATCTGAAGGGCAGTTCGGACTCAACCATGACCATGAGAAACCGAACATGGTAAAATTAGTGGAGCGTGACTAGCTAGGTGTTGGTCATTTCACATATTGGGTTAATTGGTTCTTAAACTTAACTTAAGCCCACAATTCGACCTAAAAGGCCCATGGGTAATTAATTAAGTTGTCATTAATGAGGGTGATCAGAATTTAATACAACCACACACCTTAATTATCTCTCTAAATTTCATCATAAACCTTAAATTCTCAAAATATTTTTCAAAATTACCATCAATTAGAAATAATCTACATTAAATTGGCGACCACTGTGGGAGGACAATGGTACCTGAATTTCATATTCGAAACCAACATACAAGGTAGTTCGGATGGATCTGAATACTCATAATATTCCATCTCCTGAGGTGGAAGTTGTAAAAGAAAACAATGAATACATTATTGAGGAGCGCGATCATTTGAAGGCTGAGATAAAGGAATTGAGAGCTCTACATCAGAATCCTCCAGCAGCTCATCTAATGAGGAAGAACTTGAAGAGTCAGTTTCATCCAGCAGTGATGAAGGGCGGTCGAAAAAGAAAATAAGGATGACTAAAAAATATTCGAGAAAAAAAGATAGGCATGACAGGCTTAAGAAACATCATGGGAAGATAAAGGGTTCAACTCATCAGCATAGTGACTGTTTGCTGGTTGATCCCTTTGCTTTCCAATCCGAACCAGGTATTTTTGCTACTCCAAATGAGGATACTATTTTTAGTCGTAACAAGAACTGGAGGCAATCGTCTTTTTCAGCAAAAATAATCTCCGAGGACATCTTCCCAAGAGGTTTGACAGCTCTAAGATGGAGAAATATGATGGGAGCAAAGATTCGGACAACCATATGGAGCAGTTTAAGAACTTTATGATAAACTTCGATAACGACAATAGGTTGTTGTGTAGGGCCTTCTCCCAAACCTTCACAGGTTGTGCCCTCAAGTGGTATAATAATCTCTATCATGGATCTATAATTGTTTTACATATATCTTGGTTTCCTTTCGGAGGAAATTCGTTAGAAGCAAGGAGCTTAAGGGAAATGGGGATACCATCATTCATTGCTCTCAGGAGACAAATGAGTATCTTAAACAGTAGATCAGCAGGTTTTTGAATACTAAGAATGGTCTATCAGACTGCTTTGAACAGGTTGCAGTTGCTTCACTTAGACAAGAATTGAATCCGGGTAACTTAGCTGATTCAGTAACTCAGAAAAAGGCTATGACCTGGAGGGAGGTGTTAAATCAGGTTGGAAAACAGATTAATATTGAGGAAACAAAGAAATCCAGGGTGCCTCGCAAGATTAGGTCCACTACTACAACATCAACACCTCAAGCTGCTAATCATCCCGGTTATAGATCAAAGGAGACTGGACATGGATCTAACCGATCAAGGCAGAATTAGTCCAACCAGAATCATAACCAATAGGTTAGAAACAAGATGGGATCATGGGTTCAACATAAGTGGTTTGCTGAATTGGGGGAAAGTGTGGCTACAATATATGATAAAACTAAAAACGGCGTACACTTCAGAAACCCTAGGGAAAACCGGAGTACCCGTTTCTACAAGTACCACAATAACATAGGGCGTGATACCCATGACTGTATTTATTTGAAGCAAGAGGTCCATAACCTCATTGAGAGGGGTAATTCAGGGGCCTATGTTAAAAACAAGGGGGGAGCAAATCGGATAATACACAATCCAATACCAACACTACTCGAACTGCTCCTTTAAGCAATCCCGGAACGTCTACACATGAATATGTTATGATGATTGCTAAAAGGTTTGAGATTAACTCTGAGTACCTTCATCCGGATCCGATTTGGAATCGGTGGGGGTAATAACAGACAAGACTACTACTGTCTCTGGTTTGATGAAATACTTTGAATCTTTGACTATCTTTGGATGTGACACTGCGACTACACCTTATAGTTCTTCAAGGAATAGGCATGTCCACAGTTTGACCACCCAGTTGGATGGAGGAATGTCCACACACCTGTATCAAACTCTAGCTTCTTTCATAGTTTTTGATGAGGATGAGCTAAGAGACATTGGAGGGTTTCATGAAGATGTCGTGGTAATAGAGGCATCAATAGGGGAGATGATATACGGTGAATCCTAATTGACACAGGCAGTTCAGCAAACATCTTATTTTTAAGATCCTACAAATAGATGAGAAACCATTCGGTTACACAACGTTTGAACGGAACCATCATGGGCTTCACATGGAGTTTTGCAGATGTGATTGGGGAATTTAAAGAAGAAGTATTGTTGGGAAAATGACCTTTTAAGAAAATGGTGAGAGTATTATTTTTTGTGGTGGATTGCCCAACATCTTATAATGCAATATTCTAGAAGTTTTTTCTCTCCAGAATGCATGTTGTGGCCTCTACGGTCCATCAATATTTAAAATACGCTATCCAGGGACAAGTATATATTCTCCGAAGCAGTTAGAAGGTACCTAGGGAATACTATGCAACAGTCTTTGCCTCTAAATCTGTAAAGGCAGCCAAGATTAACAGAGATAAGCAACTATTGGAGCCTTCCACCGATGATAATGAAATTGATGATCACATGGAGGCTCCCAGTGTCATAATACCCGTAGAGGAGGTTGAAATTCATTCCCTAGCTGAGGGTAAAAATATTAAAATTGGTACCAAGTTGGCACCATGTTTGAATCACAGGTTGTTGTCTTTTTAATGAGTAACCAACATGTATTTGCATGGTGCAATGATGTTGTTACCGAAGTGCCAGCTGATATAATTTATCGTCCATACAAACTGATGTTGCGCCAGTTGTACAAAGAAGAAGGTCTTTCTCTAAATAAAAAGCAGAAGTGATTGTTCAAGAAGTTGATTTTCTGACCAAGATGGGCCGCATAAAATAGTCTCAGTACCCTGTATGGACTGCCAACCTTGTTCTCGTCAAGAAAAAGAATGGCAAATGGCGCATGTGTATCGACTTTAATGATCTTAATAGGGCATGCCCTAAGAATCCTTATCATGTTCCTCAGATAGATCATTTGGTGGTATCAACTTATGGGAATAAACTGTTGTCTTTCATGGATACATTTTAAGGGTACAACAAGATACAAGTAGATCTGAATGATCAAGACCACACCACTTTTATTACGGAGAGAGGTCTTTATTATTATAAAGTAATACCGTTCGGATTGAAAAATGTTGGGGCCATCTATCAAAGGTTAGTAAATAAAATCTTTGATAATCAGATTGGCAGAAATATGGAAGTTTATATAGATGACATAATGGTAAAAAGCTTTAAGGAAGATGCGCATATATCTGACCTTCAAGAAATATTTTCCAACTTAGAGGCTGTGAACTTGAAGTTAAACCCTAAAAAGTGTGTTTTTAGGGTCCGATCTAGAAACTTCTTGGGTTATATAATCAGTGAGAAAGGAATTTAACCTGATCCGGATCAACTCAATGCTCTATTAGCTATGGATCCTCCCCGGAGCTCCAAAGAAGTTTAAAGATTGACCAGAAGATTAGCTGCGTTGAACAAGTTTATTTCAAGATTATCAGAAAAATGTGCTTCATTTTCCCAGGTGTTAAAGAATGCCAAAGACTTTAATTGGTCTCCACAATGTGATCAAGCATTTCTTGAAATCAAGAAACATTTGTCTTCACCCAAGACTCTTTTTAAACCTGTTCAGGGGGAAAAACTCTACATATCCTTAACTTAACAGAGTATACAATAAGTGTTGTGCTAGTAAGAGAGGTGGATAATTACCCTCGTATGGTGTATTATATTAGCAAAAGTCGGTTGGATGATGAAAGAAGATATTTGAAGTTAGAAAAACTATCATTGGCCTTGGTAATTGTGGCAAGAAAAATGAGACCATACTTCCAAGCTCATTCCATTATTGTTCGAAGATCTTTTCCCTTGAAAAGTGTTCTTCAGAAAACTGATATATCAAGCAAAATGACAAAGTGGTCAGTTGAGCTGGGTGATTATTGATGAGGGACAATAAAAGACACAGGGTAAAATTGGAAAGAAGAGTTTATATGAGGGAAGGATTGGAAAATGTATTATAAAAGTATCCATTATGAATAAATAATAAAATATAGGGACTAGATGTGTAATAATCGGGAATTAAAGCGTGTAGGGACCATTATTGTACTATAAAAGAACCCCACACAAGTTGATAAGGTTGATTGATTAATATAGTATTATTTTCTCTCTCTAGACCGCGTATTACTTTCTCTCTCTAAAAGGCATCTTTATAAAACTGTTCTATAGCAGTTTGGTCCCTCGAATAGTTGTTTTACAAAAAATTACCCTCAAGAGAACTCTTAATTCATTAGTGGCACCGTCTGTGGGAAGCGAAGATTGTCCTGACGACAATCGCTTTCTGGAAACTGTTCCTAATCCGAGCGGAATTATGGAATAGCAAGGGGATGATTTTGTTAACGACCGCGAGGAGAATCGTGTTGGGAACGCTTATCAAAATAATATGGAGTATGAGGCGCATGGTGGCCAGCGCGCCAGAGAAACCTTTAATGACTCGGTTTTGCTGACTTGAAGAAATGAGTTATTACTGGAGATTGAAAAATTGAGGGCAGAAAAAGAAACTGTTCAGGAAATTTTTTGTTTCGAGGTTAGAAGAGAGCCTGACAGTGGAAAAGATGAGCGTGAAACAGGCCTTCGTCCTAGAAACAGGGATGATAGATATAGAGGTCGTGAACGACGTTATTCGAGGAGGAAAGGAAAGCGTCACTTGGAATCCTCTGATTCAAGTGATTATTCTCGCTACAGTTCACCAGAATCGTCTCCGAGGAGGAGTCATCGAAAGAAAAGATATGGCCGAAAGCATGTGGAACACTGGAGGTGAAGGAGTTTGGAGAGAAAATCTTTGAGGGAAAAAAATTATCATGCTCATGCTAATGAGCAAGGTTATGACCAAATGAATTTTCCTTCTGAGAACCAAAATGTCGATCAGCGGAATTCGAAGTGGCAGCATCAGTACACTCTGCCATCTGAGGATGGACTTTATATTCCGAACCATGAAAATTTAAGAGCTAATGTCTATAGGACGGGTCATAATTGGAGAGCTTCTCCTTTGTCCTCGGAAAGTTTAGGAGGCCACCTCCCAAAACACTTTGATATTTCGAAGCTAAAAAAGTTTGATGGGACGCATGATCCTGACAATCACATCGAGCAATTAAAAAAAATTTATGATCAATTTCGATGACGATGATAAATTGCTGTGTAGAGCGTTTTCTCAGACTTTCAAAGAAGTGGCTTCCAAGTGGTATAACAGGCTTCCGCAGGGATCGATAAAGAATTTCGACATATTCTGGAATATCTTTAGACAACATTTTGTGGGGAGCAAGAAATTTCAAGCTAATAGAGACACGATAATCTATTATAGGCAAAAAGTTGGGGAAAGCTTGAAGAATTACAACAATCGATTCGTTAAAACAAAAATAGATATGGGTACTACAAAGATTCTGTGGCACTAGCGGCATTTAGGATGAGGCTTCTCCCCGGACTCTTAAATGATACGGTAGCAGAGAGTCAGGCGATGACTTTTGGGGCATTACTGGATGAAGTTAAGAAAATAATTTTGGTGGAGGAGACTCAGGCATCCAAGAAAGGATCAAGCGATCAGCTGGACCAGAACAAATTTCAAAGGTCTGAGTCTAGTAATCTAGGGACTCGTACTAGTGTTGAAGCCAAGGGAGCGGGTCAGTATCCGCCGAGACCGAAAATAAACCACCAGAACTATAGTAATCAGCAAAGCTATAACCAAAGAACAAGGCTAATTTCGAACAAATGGTTTCGTCCGGACTATTTTTCTGAGTTAACGGAAAATATTGCTACGATATTTGATAGGGCAAGATCAACAGTGCAGTTTACAAAAGCTTTTCCTATTCAAACTCCGAGGGAAAGCAGAAGTGCTAACAGGTTTTGTAAGTACCATGAGGACATTGGGCATGACACTAAGGAGTGCATCTCTTTGAAAAAAGAAGTGCAGCCTTTAATTGAAGAGGTTTCCGAAGAGGTTGATGCTTTCGATATTGCTGTAGAGTATCTGGATCCCAAGGAAGGGAGAAAAAAATGTGAACATGGTAGAGGAGATTATTCCAAGGGGGAAAGTAAATGACCTATGTACTTTTTTCGAGTCGCTAGCTATCTTCGGAGGAGATACCATTTCAGGGAACTCTAATAGTTTGCAGAAAAGACATATGGTGAATCTAACCATACAGATTGAGGCAGGAGTTTCAGTGCAGATGCATCGCTTGCCCTCCTCTATTATATGTTTTGACGATGATGATATGAGGAATGTAGCGGGCCCGCCTGAAGACGCGGTGGTTATTGTTGCGGGTATAGCCGGAGACCAAGTCCATAAGATACTTATTGATACGGGAAGTTTTGTGTATATTTTGTTTATGAGTACCTACAGGAGAATTTCTGACCCGTCTTTTATACGACGATACGATAGAACTATAGTGGGCTTTACAGGAGCAACAACAATAGTAGTGGGAGAGTTTCAGTGTGTGGTGGAGCTCGGTCGTGGGCCGTTCAAGAAGGAAGTTTAAGTCTTGTTTATAGTCGTAGATGCACCAACTTTGTACAATGCAGTTTTGGGCCGCTCCTGGTTGTCCAAGATGCATGGTGTTATCTCGACAGTGCAATAATGCTTGAAATATGTGGTAGGGAACAATATAGGAATTATTAGGAGCATCCAGAAGATGACTCGAGAATGTTATTAGATAGCTTTATCCTCGAAAGTAGTTTGGGGAGAATTATCTAGAAAAAGCGTAGCGGTTAAAGGGGACTTCTTCGGTAATCACTCCTTATGATGATCCGAGGGAGGCCCCCAGATTTCTGGTTCCGGATAAGGATTATGAGGAACAAAAGTTTGAAGAATAATTTTTTTTGAAGAGGATGTTACGGGAGTACCTCCAGAGATAATATGTCATAAACTTGCAATACAGCATGATGTTCGACCTATTGTGCAGAAAAGAAGACCAGTTACTAAGGATAAGTCTGTAGCTATTCTCTTAGAGCTTGAACGACTATTAAACATAGGCCATATTCGAGAGTCGCAGTATCTTATATGGGCCTCGAACCCAGTCTTTGTCAGGAAAAATAATGGTAAGTGGAGGATGTGCGTGGACTTCATGGACCTGAATAGAGCTTGTCTGAAGGATCCTTTTCTGGTACCCCGAATCGATCAGTTAGTGGACTCTACTTCGGGTAATCGGTTATTGTCTTTCATGGATGCTTATTCAGGATATAATCAGATCATATTAGATGTAAAAGATGAAAAAAACACATCGTTTATCACTAGAAGAGGATTATACTGTTATAAGGTCATGCCATTTGGCCTGAAAAATGAAGGGGCGACTTATCAGCGTTTGGTCAACAAAACCTTGGAGGAGCAAATTGGCCGAAATGTAGAAGCTTATATTGATGATATACTGGTAAAGAGTTTGCAGGATGAAGATCATTTCTCTGACTTGGAGGAAACTTTTAATAATTTGAGTAAAGTCAATTTGAAGTTAAATCCAGAAAAGTGCATTTTTGGAGTACGGTCGGGGAAGTTTCTTGGCTACATGATAAGTGAAAGGGGCGTCGAAGATGATCTAGAACAGGTAAAGGCTTTGTCAAATATGACTCCATCTCGGAATATTAAGGAAGTCCAGATTCTAACAGGAAGATTGGCAACATTAAATAGGTTTATTTCTCGTTCATCGGATAAATGTGGGCATTTCTTTAAAGTGTTAAGAAATGCCAGACAGTTTAATTGGACCGAGGAATGTTCAGCCACGTTTCGCCAGATTCAAGAGTATTTGATGTCCCCAGAGATACTTTCCAAACCTTTGATGGGAGAGAAGTTGATCGTTTATGTATCGGTATCAAATTTTGCAGTCAGTTTCGTATTACTCCGAGAAGAGGTCGATGTATTAAAACCGATTTATTATGTCAGCAAAAGTTTGCTAGATGCAGAGAAACGGTATCTCAAATTGGAAAATTTAGCTTTGGCCATGGTAACAGCTGCCCGGAAAATGAGACCATACTTCCAAGACCATCCCATAGTAGTTCGAACATCATTTCCCCTAAAAGGTTTGTTACAGAGGCTGGATATATCTGGAAGAATGACGAAATGGTCAGTTGAACTGGGAGATTTCGACATAACATTTGAGCCTCAGACGACAATAAAAGCTCAGGTTTTAGCTGATTTCTTGGTCGAATTCCACTCAGAAAGAGAAGGCATGGAGATCGTGGACTACTCAGGTAAGACAGAATGGTTGGTTCGAATAGATGGGGGATCGAATGTTTCTGGAAGTGGTGTTGGAGTCCAACTAATTTCCCCGGATGGGATAGCTATGTTCCAAGCTATTCGGTTCGGTTTTAAAGCAACTAATAACGAGGCAGAGTATGAGGCGGCATTGGCGGGGCTAAGGTTGGCTCAAATATGTGGAGCTAGAAAGGTTAAGTTCATCAGTGATTCGCAGTTGGTGATAAATCAAGCTTCGGGAGAGTTGGAGGCGAGAAAATATAAATTAGTCAAGTACTTGAAAGTCTTGAAGGACTTGACTTTAGATTTTGATGAAGTTCAGTATGAGTATGTTCGAAGGGAAGCAAATCTTATTCATGATTCCTTAGCAGCTACTTCGCGATCAGAAGGTCATCCATAGGTCATAATTCAGGAGCATCCTTCGATTATAAGCAGTACAGAGAATTCAATGAATATGGAGGAAATAAGCAATGTGGTCACAGATGATTGGAGGTCAGAAATTATGGACTTTCTGGAAAATAATAGCTTACCAGCAGAAAAGTATGAGGCTAGGAGAATCAGGTTTAAGTCTCATGGATACATTATTTTGGGAGGAATCTTATATAAGAATTCCCTGAGCAGACTGTTACTTAGGTGTTTGGCTAAGGATGATTCGCAATTTGTCCTATCAGAACTGCATGACGGGGAAGGGTCGGCCCATTACGGATATAAAGTATTAATTCGACGAGTATTTTTGGCTGGTTATTATTGGCCGACCATTTCCACTGCGAAAGAGTTGGTAAAGCGGTGTGATACATGTCAAAGATATGCCAATATAATACACAAGCTAGGGGTGCTGCTAGAAAGTATTTCTGAAGCAGTACCGTTCGATAGGTGTGGCACTGATTTAGTTGGAGCCCTACCAATGGCATCTGGTGGAAGGCAAACGATAATAGTAGCAGTTGACTATTTTTCCAAGTGGTTGGAAGCAGAGCCTTTAGCAGGGACAAAAGCAAAAAATGTTATCAAATTTTTTGTCTCGAATATTTGTTCTCGTTTTGGGGTACCACTAAAAATCACAACGAATAATGGGCCTCAATTCGATTACAAGGAGTTTAAGAGCCTTTGTATTTCTAGGGGCATACAATAATATTCTTCTACTCCGTTCCATCCCCAGGCTAATGGTCAGGTGCCAGTGACCAATCGAAATATTTTGGATGGATTAAAAAAGAATTTGGAGGGCAAGGCTGGAAAATGGCCATATTATTTACACGAAGTGTTGTGGGATTATAGAACGACACCTCGAACTTCAACTGGAACATCTCCATTTGCTTTGGTGTACGGTATGGATGCGGTTGTCCCCTCAGAAATTATTTTCCCATCATACCGTGTGACAGCTTATGTAGAGGATTTGAACGATCAAATCAGGGCTTGGGAGTTAGATTTGGTGGAAGAAAAGAGACGAAGAGCACAGTTAAAGTCCTTACATTATCAAACATTGATAAGGAGCAGGTATGCTTCAATGGTGAAGCAAAGAGATTTCAAAGTGGGGGACGAGGTATTACGAAAAGGTTTTCTGCATACCAAGGAGAAAAGTCTTAGAAAGTTGGGGCCAAATTGGGAGGGCCCTTATGAAGTAACAGAGAAATTTAAGTAGGGAACGTATAGATTAAAAGATAAGGAAGAGAGATATTTTAAGCATCAGTGGAACATAGAACATTTAAAATTGTATATGGAATGAGGAAGAATTTGGCATGTAACGATTATTTTTTATGTTTATTTTCAGGTTTACAAAAACAGCGAAGGCATACTATTTCCTACCGTGTTAGGCACATGAAGGTTTTAACGAGGTTTCATTATAAGTTGATCAATACAATTGAACTTTTGCCTCGAATTATTCTTTCTAAGATACAAGTTGTGGTTGAGCTATTAGGATTAATAATTATGACATTTTATAAGTCTTCTTTAGAGTAGCCTACAATGATTATTATGACCAAGTAAAATTGGCAATTATTTTATTCAACGCAAGTTGGCATACAATCATTTTCATATTAAATATGAAGTTAAAAATTATAATATTGGAATTACATACAATGGCTTACAAGGAAGGTCAAGTTAATTGGTCATCGGAATATGTTGATACCATTACAAAAGTTTCCTTGAAAGTTACAAAGGACTTATACAAAAACTTATACAAAAAATTTATCAAAACAGTACTACTCAGAATTTTTCGAGGAGTCGCTCTCCTCGGAGTCTGATGTCTCACTGTCGCTAACGACAATGTTAGGTGGGCAAAGTTCGGGGGAGACAAGCTTCCAAAAACTACCCAAGTCATACTCAGGGTATTCTGTATGAATTTGGGTGATCAGCCTTGCTCGGGTAGTAGCATCTCGGGCATTATGTTTGTCCACACATTTCGCTGCACAAGCATTCATTGTTGCCTCTTTTTCAGTTTCTATATGCTGAGGAAAGTCTGCAATCGTTTTGAGCAAGTTTTTCTTTTCCTCTACAATAAACTCGAAATCGGCAAGACAATCCTTAAATCCCTGGGTTGCAATTTGGTGAGCTTTCTTGAGTTCTGTCAGAAGTCTCTCTTGAGCTCCTGTCTTCTTTTAGTAGATATCCTGTCTTCTTTTAGTAGAGATCCCTTTATTCATGGCAGCATTTTTCGAGGACAATGACATAGTTTTCCGAGGCAGACAACTTTTCAAAAATTGCATCAGCTTGACTCTCTAGAATGGAGTGTTGTTTCTTTACCTTTTCAAGTTGTGCGGAAGCAAGGGAAACTTTGAACTTGTAATGGTTTTTCCGATCTTCCAGATGTTGTATTTTTCTTCCCATGTTGACAGAAGCATGCAGTAAGTTGCAAACACTTAAGGAAAACTCGTCGCTCTGAGGAATCTCGAAGGAGCTGGTAGGCGAGCCTATTGCTGTGGGGTCAAAATCTTAAGACTCACCAGTTAAAATATTGGGATCAACATTTTGAGGAGGATCGCTTCGGGGAATTAGGAGCGGTGCTAATCTGGAGGAATTGTCAGTTGGAGATGGACTTGAAGTCTGGG
Source organism: Limnanthes douglasii subsp. nivea (assembly GCA_036936605.1). Taxonomy (NCBI): domain Eukaryota; kingdom Viridiplantae; phylum Streptophyta; class Magnoliopsida; order Brassicales; family Limnanthaceae; genus Limnanthes; species Limnanthes douglasii. The sequence goes on along the minus strand of JAUPFV010000002.1, from coordinate 137,137,993 downwards.
TGAGAGGAGAATTGGGTGCTTAACCTGAATTTTCTCTGGCTTCATTTTTATGGTCAGTTGCCACAATTTGGGTCCCAGTTCCTTCGAAGATTTCCTAGACATCATCTTGTGCTTTAGTGTCCTCAGATATCTCTTGGATGGGTTCCAAAACAGCCTTTTTCTTGTCTTCTTTCTTCTTGGCATCTTTTTTCTTGATGGGATGGACAAATTTTCTTGGAGGGGAAATTCTGATGGGTGTTATAATATTTGACAAAGAGATTGGCTCTTGGTTAGCAGCTAATCCTTCGGAGTCTGATTGAAGATCTTTTATCGATGCTTCCTCTTCAGAGTCGTCTAAATGGCTTTTAGCTCGGGAGTGCTTTCGAAGATAAATGACGATGTCTTTCTTTTCCACTCGATCGAGGACTTCTTGCTGAGAAAGGAGAGTCATCAATTCCTTCATAGTTAGCATGTCGAGGGGATTCAGCCTCCAAAGTCGACTTTTGGCTAAGTTATTATTCATAAAACAGAGGCGGAATTTGTTTTCCCAATTCTCCTTGGCCCATTCACTAAGCTTAGTAAATATTGTGGTGGCACTTTCTACATAATCAGCGTAGGGATTCGAAATCCAAGTTATAACTGTGCAAAAGTTCGAACAGTGAATATATAAACGATTATTCGAGGGAAATAAAAGTAGGTTAAAAAGACTTACATTTGTTAGTCCACACAAGAGAAAGCTTGTGTGGATTCGAGGGGGTTGACTCAAATCCCGTCTCCTAGTTTCCGGAAAGGAAGAGGAATTGTTGCCTCTATTTTTTATCAGCCTCCAATAAGTCTTTCACGACTTTTTGACCTCGACCAAAGGTCAGCGAGTAAAACGGGAAAAACGGATTCTTTGCTAGGCCAGATAGTCCGATGAGCTCTTTTAAGGAGAATTCATTGCCAGAAATTCTTGAAGCCATAATACATGCCATAAGTGTGAACCACATGTTTGGGCCAGCTTGGGAGGGGCAGAGATCAATTTTTGCAAAATATTCGATGAAGAATGGGTCTAAGGGATATCTCAGCCCCCAGTTCATGATCTCTGTATAGACAATTAGCTCATTATCTTTAACAGATAAAGGAGTCTCACATTCCGAGGGGAATCTAATATCAATATACGAGGAGATGCACCATCGAGTCGTTAGCATGGTTTCCTCTGAAGGCGAGAAGTATTTGTAGGAGATGTGATTGAGTGAAACTAGGTGTTTGTTTTCGATTCCTCGGATGTTATTGCCCACAATAGTATCAAGTTCTAAAGGAAGTGCAATGTCACCCTTGGATTTAAGGGCAATCTTTCGAGCTTGCTCTTCGGATATGGCTAGAGGAGTTGTAGCTACCTGACTAGAAGAAGCCATGGAAGGACCATCGGGTTTACCTTTCTCGACAGTTCGAATTTGTTGTGTTTCTGTTTCAAGGTTTTCTAAGGCTACGGCCTTCCCTTTATTTTCCAAGGATTTCTTTTGAAATGATTGTATATCTTCGTCGGTGATTGTCGTTCTTCAAGGGGATAATCGAGGACTTCCTTGCCCTGTTAACGAAGGGTTGGCTGGCAGGCTTGATCCAGAGGCATCGGTTTTCAGAGGGTTGCTTGGTACTGGAGTCACATTTGGCTCTGGGGGTATCCAAAGGGGTTTCCCTCGCTCGTTTGCGTTCTTGAGAATTTCTTTTGTCTTTGTGATGCCTTTTTATCTTTCCAGAAGAGTGCTTGTGATGTTTCTTTTTACCTATAGTTTCGAGGGGTTCAAGATTGGGACGTTAGTTGAAGCAAGAAATCTCTAAGGGGATGATGGCAGAGGAATTTTCCGATGGGGGCCAGGCACCGTAGAGAGTAGTAACCGAGGGTTGGGGTTGAGGCTCAATATAGGTACCGGTAGCAACTTTCTCTTTGAATTTTTTGGCTAATGAACAACCACTCAGGAATTCGACGAGGCTTGGGGAGCATAAGCCAACTTTCTCTCTCTAGAAAGTTTAGAGCAAAAGGTTTTGAGTAAAAATAAAAGGGGCGAATATTTATAGAACCAAATGGGCTTTTAGAAGTAAGAAAGGCCTGGGGACATTTTCCTTTGTTTGCCTAGGGGTATTATGGGTAACATAGGCACAATTGTATTGAATCGAGAACTGAGGGAGAATGTGAAGAGGAAATCTAATGATGAGAAGTGTTGGGAAGTGTAATAAGATCTCTAAAAAGATTTGGTGACAAGGAATTACGACTCGTGACGTCATAAAAAAGAAGGGAGATGACTGACTGGAAGTTGAAGAGTTGATACTGAGAAGTTCGATGACCTTAATCCTTGCAATTGGTTAGCCAAGTCTGGGGGGCTACATTGGTATGATGATTTTCGAAGAGAATTTCTGAGGAAGAAATTACTTATGTTGAGTCATGGTTCAAACGTTTCTAAGCAATTGCGAGGATTGGGGGGATAATAGTTAATATGTCCAAGGAGAATTAAGGGATAAGAAAAAATTCGATGAGGTATTTTTGCGAAAAAGCATATTTCGAAGAGGCATTTTTCGAGGAGAAATGTTGGGATTCGAAGAGGCATTTTTCAAAGAGAGTTAAAGGATAAGGTGAAATTCGAAGATGTCATCACAGTCCTAGTAAAAATATTTTTTACAAGGACTGGGGGGCTACTGATGAGGGAGAATAAAAGACACAGGGGAAAATTGGAAAGAAGAGTTTATATGAGGGAAAGATTGGAAAAATGTATTATAAAAGTATCCATTATGAATAAATGGTAAAATATAGGGACTATATGTGTAATAATTGGTAATTAAAGCGTGTGGGGCCCATTATTGTACTACAAAAGGACCCCACACGAGTTGATAAGGCTGATTGATTAATATAGTATTATTTTCTCTCTCTAGATCGAGTATTACTTTCTCTCTCTAAAAGGCATCTTTATAAAATTGTTTATAGCAATTTGGTCCCTCGAATAGTTGTTTTACACAAAATTACCCTCAAGCAAACTCTTAATTAATCAATTATGATATTGACTATGTGCCCCGAACAGCGATTAAAGCCCTGTCATTGGCCGATTTTTCGGTAGAATTTCATAATTATGGATCCCCCAGACAGATACCAGAAAACTAGTCTAAGAAAGAATAGGTACTTCAAACTGATGGTGGATCTAGTACTATGAGATATGGGGCTGGAATTTGTTTAACTTCTCCCTATGGTGATACTATGTACCAGGCTATATGTTTTGGTTTCAGAGCTTCTAACAATGAATCTGAATATGAAGTAGTTATAGTTGGTCTTAAGCCAGCCTTTATATGTGGGGCCAGAAGATTCTGATTAATGAGTGACTCCCAACTACTTATTCACCATGCTCAAGGGCAGTCTGAAGCAAAGAAAGAATAATTGATAAAATACTTGCTTATGTTGAGAGAAGTTGCTGCAAGCTTTAAGAGTATCCACTATGAACACATCCATGAATAAGAGAATATTGTGGCAAACTCTTTAGCAACCATAACTTATTCTGAATCTTACACTTGAATTTTGATGTTAGAATATCCATCAATACAGACGGGCCAAGAAAAATGTAAAGAGAATAAAGAAAGTATGAGCATAGTTGTCATTCAACCTGAGGACTGGAGGTATGATATTCTTCAGTTTATTTCCGATGGGATTTTACCTCCGGATAAATCCATGGCTAAGAAAATTAAGTATAAGACTCGTGGTTTCCTGGTATTAAGAGACATTCTTTACAAGAAATCTTTTAGCAAACCCCTCTTGCGTTGCTTAGGATTTGAAGAGTCCCAAGTTTTGTTATCTAGAACTGCATGACGACGAAAGTTCTGCACACTGTGGCTACAAAGCCCTAACCATGAGAGTCTTGTTAGCTGGGTACTACTGGCCAACCATAATGGCAGATGCCATAGATATGGTAAAGAAATGTGATCCTTGCCAAAGATATGGAAATGAAATTCATGTGTCAGCAGTTCCTATGGAATCCATGTCCGAACCAATACCATTTGATATATGGGGGTTGGATCGGGTTGGGCCTCTTCCCATGGCATCCGATTTATGTCGAACGATCATAGTTACTATTGACTATTTCTCTAAATGGATAAAGGCAGCTCCCCTTGATGGAACCACTTCTAAGGAAATTATTAAATTTATCTTATCTAATATATGTTGCAGATTTGGGGTTCGCTAGGATACCACCACAGACAATGGGCCACAATTCGATAATAAAGACATGGAAATGTTTTGCACCTCAAGAGGAATTCAACACTGTTTCTTTTCTCATTTCCACCTTCAAGCAAATGGGCAAGTTGAAGTTGCCAATCGGACAATCATGTCTGGCTTGAATAAAAATCTGGAGGGAGTTGCAGGAAATTGGTCAAGCTATTTATAAGAAGTATTGTGGGCATACTGAACTACTCCTCGGATTGCTACATAAGAATCTTCTTTTTCTCTCGTTTATGCAATGGATGCAACCACACCCATAGAAGCTACTTTACCATCGTACAGAATCCAAAACTATTCCAAACAGGCAAATAATATGGGAGTTAGGAATCAGTTGGATCTGATTGAAGAAAGAAGAGTTAAAGAACATCTAAGGATAGCGCACTACTAGGGTTTGATAAGGAGCAAATTTTCCACCAAATTTAAAAGAAAATATTTTCAACTGGGAGAGAAAGTCTTAAGAAAAGTCTTTTTGCACACCAAAGAAAAATAGTTCGGCAAGCTAGCTCCAAATTAGGAAGGTCCTTATATGGTATGTGAGAAAATCAAACTAGGAACATACAGAATTCAAGATAAAGAGGGGAGAACACTAAAGCACCCATGGAACGTTGAACATCTTAGGTTATACTTAGAATAAAACTCTCTTGTAGTTATTTACTTTTTGAATGTCAATGTAAATATTAGGGGGGCATATGCTTTCCTACCCTGGTGGCGCGGGAGGTTTTAATGAGGTGTCTGAGATTTTCAATAACATCTCATGCCTTATTCAAAAGTTTGGTGCAAAATTCTTCTTGACTTAACCATAGTGTGGGGAGATCAGATATTAAATACCTATTAAACACCCCGGCTCTCAAACATCTTAGATTTGATCAGATATTTTAAACACTTGATCACATTTATTAAACATTTTTTATTGGAATAGCTTAATATACTTATTTAATAGATCCAAAATATTGAAGGCTATTTAGACATTGGCAATGAAGAGTTAAATAAACTTTACACAAAGGGAAATATGATATTAATGTCTGATCGAAATAGACCTGATCCATGGTTCATAAATGCCTTGACCATTCAAGGACTTTGAGTTTTAAGAATAAAAATCAAACAAACAACACAATAAAATGCATTGGGTATCGAAGGACTTCAGTTTTTTAACAAAAAACACACAACATAGCAATACAACCTTAGGGCTTGCTCTCTTCGGTTTTTTCATCACCGTCGCCTTTCTTCAGACTTTTGAGTTCAGCACTTGAACTTTCACCAATTTTTTCGTTATCTTCGGAGACTTCTCTGCTTGAGTAACTGTGCTTATCACCATCAACCATTGTATGAAAAAGAAGGTCATCATAATCCACAAATTTCCACAAAGGACCGAGAGTCCTCTTTGGAAAAGTCTCGTGAAATAATAAAACCATATCATACTTGATTCCGTCGTCCCTTTTCTCTAAAGAGTCCACCACTCCGGAAGCATATTTCTCTATTCCTGCAGCTATCTCTTCGGCTTGCTTTTTTACCAAAGATGTATTCTCTTCTGTCTTCTTCTTAAGAAGATCCTCCAAGTTGACTTTGGCTTTAAATAAATTCTTGATAGTTTTGTCTCTAGCTTCTATTTTCTCCTTCAGAGTTTTGATCTCGTCGAGGAAGAAGTTTCCAGTTGAGAATACTTATTCTGGAGATCTTTCTGAGCATCTTCTGACTTGTGAAGTTTGTTAGTTAAATCCTCTTTTTCCTTCTTCAAGGATTCTATGCTTTGCTGAGCAGTAGAGATACTATTCATCAAACCTTGGTTCTCTGTAGTCAGCGAAGTTATGGTAGTTGTTTGATCCCTCGCTTGCCTTTCCAAGTCAATTACCGAACGAATGTAACCTAAGAGCGCATGACTTTGAGTGTCTTGTTCACTTGATATAACATATGTGTCACCATTTTGGGTTACATCATTGACCGAATTGCCATGATGATAAGGCCCCGCAAAGTCATCATTGTCCAGAACATTAATACATTGGCCGAATTAGCAGGGCAATAAGGCCCCGTGAAGTCATCCTTGCACAGATCATTAAACTACATATTAATGTTCTGAAATGCATCAAGATTAACCTCTCCATCAGTAGTGGCATGTTCGGAATAAAGGTTAGGTGGAATTTCTTTTTACAAAGTAGGATCAGCAAGAACAGGAGGAGGAAGTTCCGAAGGATGCACAATTATCTCTGATCCAATAGTAACTTTCTTCTTCTTTGCAGATTTTTCGTCACTACTTGCCTTGCGCTTCTTATCCTTCCTTGTAATCTATAGTGGGTTATCTGATCCACCAACCTCTTTGACTATAACTTCAGTTGCCTCAAGCAGAGCAACATTGATTCCTCCTTGATTTTTTGGACTGACCCCTTCGGTGACTTGTTGGGATGGGTCTGCTGTATTGTTTTTCTTTTTTTTTGTTCTTCATCTTATCCAAGTGGCTAGGGGATTTGACCCTGGAAGGCAGATAGAGTTTGGCATCCTTAGCCTCAGTTCTCTTTAGGATGACATCTACAGGAGGGGAAGTGCTCAGTTGTTCCCAAGTGAGGTATTTATTCCCTGAAGTGTTCCACGACTGAGACCTCACAAAGTTCCCTGAAATGAAGCCATTGTGGAAACTATTCTCCCATTTCTCCAATTCCCACGCATTTAGCTTAGCACATGTGCTTTGGCCTGCCTCTAGATGACCAGAAAACTTCTTCGAAAAAATAGAGAGGAAACACAAGTCAGTTCGGAATGACAACATAACATTTAAAGACTAAGGAAAATATAAACAAAGGATACTTATACTCTTCTAGCGACTGGTCAATTGGCTTGGATTAGTGTCAGCTTTTATCTTCTTCACGTTCTCCCATGCTCTATTGATAAACAAAAATTGGGTCCTCTATGGTTTTTCGGACTCCAACAAATCATTTACCACCTTGTAATCATTCCCCATATTGTAGTGGTAAAAGAGGATATGGTGGTTCTTGAATAGACTCGCCACTACAGCGAATTGCTCCATCCGTAGTGGGATTCTTAATAAGCTTGAAGCCATTATGCCAGCCAGCAAAGCGTACCATGCGTTTGGACTTAGCTGGCTTAAACATAACTTTATCAGGTGAAAATACCTAACTATCTCTGGATCTAAAGGAAACCGGAGTCCCTAATTCAGCACCTCGATGTATACTACTAGCTCGTGACACTTGTATTCCATAGGAGTCTCCGGAGTAATTGGGATTCTCACCTTAACCGAATTTGGTAAGCCCCATTTTGTTCTGATACGACCCAACTCAACAGTATGGGTGTACACATAAGCGATATTTTGAAGAGCTATCAGGTACTTCACGCTGACCTTCTGAAATTTTGGCCCCACCTTTCCTTTCCAGACACTCCGGAAGTGCATCAGGATTGGATAGGCCCACATCAACTTTTCCCTTCCGATCTGCTGCAGTGTCCTCTATATATCCGGACGCCTCGAAAGGAGTATCTTCTATAAAGTCTTCCATGTTTTCTTCCATTATGCGTGACTGCTGTTCGGATGTCTTAGTTTCTTCCAGGGGCTTTATCGTCTCCGAATTAGTATGTTTCGAAGAGCTAAAAGTAGTTTTAGCTTTCGAAGAGCTAGAAGTATTTTTTTTAGCTTTCGAAGAGCTATGAGTAGTCTTAGCTTTGGATTGACGAGTAATTCGGCGAGGGATTTTTTCTCAGTAGACTTCTCTGCATCCAAACCCATTCCTAGGAAAGAGGAAGGTTTCATAACATTGGAAATTTCCTTTTCTCAAGGTAAGGGATTTTGGGACTCTTGAACAGAAGACCCCGATTAAAGAGGAGATAGGGTTGGAACAGAAGGTAATTATATGACCTTTGATTTCTTTGATGACGATGAACCTTGGTCTGTATTTGCTTTTGGTCGGTCGATCGATTTCTTCACCAGGAGAGGCGGGAAGACCAGCTGCAATTCTCTCGTCTCTTTCAACTTTTCTCACTTTCTCCAAGTCAGATAAATTCAACCAACCTCCTTTTACCAATGCATTTCTGGCTATGAATATAAATATACTCATACACATTTTAAGAAGAGTACCAAGATTTCTCTCTATAGAAGTATTTGTGTTCTTAGAGACAGTTGAACAGTAAAACTGATTTATATAACAATGAAAATGTGGAAGTTTACCTAGGAGAAGACAAACCGATTAAAGTGATGATTAGGGGCTATGAGTTATGGGGGTTATACCCTAAGTAACTTTTTAACCTAGTAGGTACACGAATCTAGGAGAAAAAACTGCTGAAAGGTCGAACCACAACTTGACACGTGTCCCATGTCAAAAAATGACTTTTGGATTTCTTAACGGTAAAGTTAGTTTCTTTGAAATCTGATCAGAATGACTCTTGGGCTTCTTAACAGTGAGGATAGTTTTTTTAGTTCGGATACCAAAGACAGATCAGAGTATCACTTCGAATATACATCAAGTCTTATTTTTTCGAGTTAGCTCTTCCAAAGGTTCTTTGCAAGACCTAAAGGGGCTACTGATGAGGTCGGATAATTTTGACACTACTGCTTACCCTTATCTGAAGGGCAGTTCGAACTGAACCATTACCATGAGAACAGGGTAAGTGGAGCGTGACTAAGCTAGGTGCTGGTCATTTCATATCTCGGGCTAATGGGTTCTTAAACTTAACCCAAGCCCAAAATCCGACCCGAAAGGCTCGTGGGTCATTAATTAAGTATAAATAACGCAACTACTTTCATTAATGAGGGTGATCAGAAATTAATACAAGCACACACCTTAATTATCTCTCTACATTTCATCCTAAACCTTAAATTCTCAAAACACTTTACAAAATTACCCTCAATCAGAAATAATTCACACTACTAGTATCAATCAGATTTTTTCGGATTTCTGTTCTTTCAATAGGAGCCCCAAGAACCACATCATCTTCATGGGGTCCAACAACATTTCTTAAATCATCCTCATCAAAAAATATGAATAGAGCAGGATTTTGATACAAATGAGAAGATGTTTCTCTTCTAACTATGTTGTCAAGCTAATCATATGCCTTTTATAGAGCAACGCAGAGGATGTTTCATTGTTTCCCCTCCAAAAATAATCAATGATTCAAAGAATTCACACAGCTTGTAGACCTTTCCACCATTTTCACATACCATATTCACTCGACCCCGATCCAGACTGGGATCCAAATATTCTGAATTTACTTTATGTTTGGGATCTTCTATGACTTGCCTTTGGACATCAGGTAAAACTGTTTGCACTCCACTTGTACTTGCAGCGACCACTTGTGATTTAATAAAAGTAGTTAGCTTTCTAATTTTAATTAATAATTATATTTCTTACTTTAAAGCGATACAGTATTTAGCATAATGTCTCACATCATTGTGATACTTTCATAATCGTGTATTTTGGTTTTCCCTTGGAGTTTGGATACGTAGGGGCCTTTGGAATTGCATGTAGTTCTTTGGGTTGTCATAAGTCGTCGCGACATTCTCACTTAATTATGCGAAGTGAGCAGGCTGAATCATTGATTTCTTTTAGGCATGAATTATGATCCTTCATGGATTGGCTTAATCTGGGATGACAAGAACCTTATCTGGATCCCTTCGGACCATTACTAATAGTATGTTGTGATTAGCCACTAGTCTGGAAAAAGTGCAAATGAGAAATTCTACGCTTTCAGTGTTGTCTAAATCTCTCAATTTCATTTACCGTGATTTGCTTTCCCACATGATTTAACAAACCACCACAACTTATCATTTTTTACGGGTAATTATATCAGCCAACTTACCAGCTAATAACTTTTCTCTAAATGCAGTTATAGCCACTTGTTCGAAGCAGTTTGCCAAGCCATCTTTGGTATTCAGAAAAAGTTGGGTATAATCTTTTAAAGTTTCTAGTGGGGTTGTTTCCAACAATGGATTATAGTGTCTCCATTTCCAATAAGCTTTTTGCCCCCCATAAATTATTTTTGTAAAGCCATCGAGAACATGTTTAAGTTCTTGATCTATCATTGTGGTAATTTATTATACTATTTCAAGGCACCGTCTTTGAAGGTTTGAGAAACAGTTTTACACAGTAACTTGTCATAATCATTAAAACTCATCATAAAAGTATTGAACTGTTCAATATGGTTATCCAGATCTTTGCTCCCATTATATTTTTCTATTTTTGAGATATTAAAGCGCCTAAGTATTTGTACAGACAAGATTTTCGCAGATAAAGGTGACTGCATCTAATTGTGTCAATGACTGAACATGTGATCCTCATTATAGATGGAAAAATCCTTGGCTCAAATTAAACAGCGAATTGATCACTCAATAAGTGATATATTCTATGATCAACTAATCCCTTCATATTTTAACTAATATTCTTTCTTTTATTCTTTACCTTTTCGATTTCTTTTATTTCCCAAAGAATCCTGCTTACTTGACTTCTGGTGTTTATTCAAATTCTTCTTAGATCGATGCTTCTCTCGGTGGATTTCTTTATTTTTCTTATGACAATGATCACCTCTTGAAGAAAATTTGGGAAATTTATGACTCTGTTGTAGCGCCCACAACAGACTCTGAAGCGCTTGAATAATGTATGGCTCGATGCTCTTTTTTAGACGTTTGATATATTTTATGGGACTAGTCATATTGGCAACAATTTAGATTATGTTATGGAATATCATCTGGCTCATCAGATTTGTTGATACTCTGATGGAATCTTCCGCACTAGATCTTTCTAAGCTTGTCTCTGAGCTCTCAAAGCCTCAATTTCTCCTTGTAACTGATGTCGCTCCTCTTGTATGAGAAACCTTTCTTCGGTTTTGTTATTTACATATGATGTATATACATGTTTCTCTTCGATTCTAAATTCCTTATTCTCGAGATGAGGGTATGTCTGCATTTTATGATCAATTCCTGAAGAACTTCGAAGACAAATATTTTATGTCAAGTTTTGGATTTTGCTATCCGGGTACCTTCCTCGACAGCTCTCACTATTGTCGCCAAACTGATAAGGATAAATTTAGTTTATAAGGTATTTAAGTAATATGGTGAATGTGTAATAAATGTAAGATAAAAATTATAGAGATAATATAGTTGTTTTATTTATGGTTTAGAGAGATAAAGTCTCACCCTCCTTAAATTCCATCTTCAAAAGCCTTTATAGGTTGACTTTGGCATTTTATGATCAATTCCTGAAGAACTTCGAAGGTAAATATTTTATGTCAGGTTTTGGATTTTGCTATTAGGGTACCTTCCTCGAGAGCTCCCACTACGGTCGCCAATGTGATAAGGATAAATTTAGTTTATAGGGTATTTAAGTAATATGGTGAATGTGTAATAAATGAAAGATGAAAATTATAGAGATAATATAGTTGTTTTAGTTATGGTTTAGAGAGATAAAGTCTTATCCTTCTTAAATTTCATCTTCGAAAGCCTTTATATGCCGACTTTGCATTAATGGGCCTAACGGGTCAAATCATTTTCATGGGCTAAGCCCAAAGATTGAAAAACTTATTTAACCCATTAGCCATTATGAATTGATAAATCTAATATAAATTAGTAAAATTTATGCTGAAATAACTAAGTTAAAAGGTAAAAATGAGGTATTTACCTTTGGTCAGAATTAACCCTAATAAAGAGATCTCCCCTAAAGATTTTTGACCTATCAATACTCATTAATTTCCCCATATATTCTACATATATTCAACGGGTATATATATATATATATTATTTGTTCTATGAAGCTCATTTAATTATTCATCGGTCCAATATTTTAATTGTTGATTACACTTAATTAATTGTGATGAGTCTGAATGTTGCTACCTCTCCGGACAGGGACAGTTCGGACTAAGATCACCGAACCGGACAGGGCAGGTTGAATACCTCATCCGTGGGACTGTTCGAACAAGGACTAAAGTACATAAAAACCTAATCACTTTTTGACTAAGCTACATGCTCTCTTACTAAGAGCTCATGGGTCCTTAAACTTGACCCGGGTCCATTAAACATGACCCGACAGCCCATAAGGCCCAAACGAAAGGATATAAATACCCAACCACCGGCATTAAATATGGGTAATGAAAATTAAATACAACCATGCTGCTCAATTCTCCCTCTACTCTCTACTCAAACATTAAATACTTACAAACTTCCACAAAACTCAAAATAAAAGTTACAATCTTACCCTCATACAAAAATTAACCACACCAAATTGGCGACCACAGTGGGAGAAGAAGGTGCCTGAATCGAGCATTTGAAACCAACAAGAAAAATCAGTCCGAATGAATCTGGACGCCCCGGAAGTACCACCAGCTTTGCTTGAAGTGGTGGGTGAAAACGATGAATACACTATCGAGGAGCGTGATAGATTAAAGGGCGATATAGAAGCTCTGAGGGCAGAAAAGGCTAAGATGGGCATGAAAGAAAAGTCAAAAGCCTCAGTTGCTCATCATACCAATAACCTTAGAGAACATGAGCCTTCAAAGACTCATGTGAGTACCAAAAAGACTCATGCCAGCTCCAAAAAGTCTCATCGGACTAAGCCAGTGGAGAGTTCTGACTCAGACTCAGAGTCCTCTGATAGCTCCTCGGATGAGGAAGGAGTTGAAGAGTCCTTGTCCTCTAGCAGCGATGAGGGTCGAACTAAAAAGAAGCAAAAGTTGATCAAAAAATATTCAAAGAAAAGGGATAGACATGGGAAATTGAAGAAGAATATTGGCAAAGGGTCATCTCACAGCCGGAGGCATGTAGACCGGATGCTGATGGATCCTTTTACCTTCCACGATGAACCAGGTATCTTTGCAACTCCCAATGAGGATACTGTGTTCAGTCGTGGCCGAAATTGGAGACAATTTTCATTGTCTTCCAAAATTCTGTCCGGAAACCTCCCTAAGAGGTTTGATAGCACTAAAATGGAGAAGTACGATGGCAGTACTGATCCTGACAACCATTTAGAGCAATTTAAAAACTTCATGATGAACTTTGATGATGACGACAAGTTACTCTGCAGAGCATTCTCCCAATCCTTTACGGGGATTGCTCTGAAATAGTATAACAGCCTACCTCAAGGCTGCATTAAGAATTTTGACACATTTTTGGTGGCTTTTCGAAGGCAGTTTGTTGGGAGTAAAGAGTTGAAGGGCAATGGGGACACAATAATCCATTGTGCCCAAGAACCAAACAAGTCATTAAAAGAATACATAAGTCGTTTTGTAAACACCAAAAATGGGTTGGCTGATTGCTTCGAGCAAGTAGTAATAGCATCCTTGAGACAGGGCTTAAACCCTGGGAATTTGGCTGATTCGGTAACCAGAAAGAAAGCCATGACTTGGGGAGGTTTGCTGAATCAGGTTGGAAAGCAAATTAACGTTGATGAAACAAAGAAAACTAGGGTGCATAGGCAGGTGAGGTCTGCCCCGGTTGCGCCAAATCCCAATCAGAATCAGTCCGGGAACAAGGCAAAGGAGACCGGACAGGGGCATAGCAGGGCTAAATCTCAATCTCAGCCAGCTGCACCTGCTCAGAGTCAACAATCCAGAAATAAGAGAGGGCCTTGGGTTCAACCGGAGTGGTTTGCAGAATTGAAATAAAGTGTGGCCACCATTTATGATAAAACAAAGGAAGAGTTACACTATAGAAGACCGACCGCACTACAATATCCTAGAGAACATCGTAATAACTCTTTCTGCCAGTACCATAATGATACTGGCCATACCACCAACGATTGTATAGCCTTGAAACAAGAAGTTCAGAACTTGATTGAAAGAGGAAAGCTGGGGGCATATGTCAAAAGAAGAGGAGGTAACAGGCCTGACAATACTCACCGGGTTGGTCCGAGCAATGCTGCTCTGGAGGGAGCTATGGTTATAATCGAAAGATTTGATGTAGAATCAGAATACTTGGATCCTGATCCAACTCGAAATAGAGTAGGTGCCATTGAGGAATGTTCCAGAACAGTCTCCGGGCTCATTAAGTTTTTCGAGTCACTTACAATTTTCGGAGGGGATACTATGACAGCTCTTACTGCTTCTTCAAGGAAGAGGCACGTTCATACTTTAGCTACCCAGCTAGAAGGAGGCATGACCTCCTATCAATCACAAATTCCATTCCCCTTCACTGTTTTCGATGAAGATGACTTAAGAGATATAGCTGGCCCTCATGAAGATGTTGTTGTCATAGGAGCATCCATTGGGGGCAATGACATAAGACGAATCTTGGTGGATACTGGAAGCTCAGCCAATATCCTCTTCTTAACCACTTACAAGAAAATGAAAAATACAGCCGTAATTCAGCGTTCGGACAGATCAATTGTGGGCTTTACTGACAGCTCAGCAGATGTGATCGGGGAGTTCGAAGAGGAATTTTTGTTGGGAAATGGCCCTTTCAAGAAGATGGTCAGGATACTTTTCATTGTGGTGGATTGTCCCACTTGCTATAATGCTATTTTAGGGAGGTCTTGGCTCTCTAGGAAGCATGCAGTGGCCTCGACAGTCCACCAATGTTTGAAATATGTTGTTCAAGGACAAGTGGGAGTTGTCTGAAGCAGTCAAAAGTTTGCAAGAGAATGTTATGCTACAGCACTGGCTCCACGGATGTTGGGGGCAGTTCGTATCAACAAGGAATAGCAGTTTGAGGGGCTTTCTGGGGGTGAGGGTGAAATTGATGACCCCAGAGAGACCCCCGGAGTGTTGATACCGGTTGAAGAGGTTGAAACACATTCTTTAGAAGAAGGAAAAAGTGTTAAGATAGGGTCTAAAATGCCACCCGACCTGAAGAATAAGATGTTAAAGTTTTTGAAAGACCATCAACATTTTTTTGCTTGGTGCAATGCAGATGTTACTGGGGTTCCAGCAGATATTATATCACATCACCTATATGTCCTGAGAGACATAGCACCAGTGGTACAAAATAGAAGGGCTTTTTCCAAGGAAAAGGCTGATGTTATTGTGCAAGAAGTTGACAGGCTCACAGAGATGGGGCATATCAAGGAGTCTCAATATCCTTTGTGGACTGCCAATCCGGTCCTGGTGAAAAAGAAAAATGGCAAGTGGCGTATGTGCATCGATTCACAAATCTCAATAGGGCTTGCCCAAAATATTTGTATCCAGTTCCCCGGATTGATTAGCTAGTAGACTCCACCTCTGGGAATAAGCTGCTATCCTTTATGGATGCTTTCTCCGGGTACAATCAGATTCAAGTAGATCCGAAGGACCAGGAGCATACCACGTTTGTCACTGACAGGGGTCTTCATTGCTACAAGGTAATGCGATTTGGGTTGAAAAATGTTGGGGCTACTTATCAGAGATTGGTGAACAAAGCCTTTTCTGATCAAATTGGAAGGAATATGGAAGTACACATTGATGACATGATGGTGAAAAGTGTGGATGAGCAATTGCACTTAGCATACCTCCAAGAAACTTTTGCCAACTTGGTAAAAGTGAATTTGAAGCTATATCCAGAAAAATGTGTGTTCGGAGTGCAATCCGGGAAGTTCCTAGGTTATATAATAAGTGAGCAAGGGATACAGCCCGATCCGGACCACCTTAATGCTCTATTCCAAATGGAGCCTCCTCGAAATATTAAAGAAGTACAACGATTGACGGGGAGGTTAGCTGATTTAAACCGATTCATCTCGAGGTCTTCGAAGAGATGTGCCCCGTTTTTTCAAACATTGAAGGGTGCGAAGGGATTTGACTGGACTCCACAGTGTGATGAGGCCTTCAATGAGATTAAGAAACATCTGTCCTCCCCCAAAACCTTATTTAAACCAGTTGATGGAGAGACACTCTTCGTTTATTTGGCAGTTTCAAGTTGTGTCATCAGTGCTGTGTTGGTGAGAGAGGTGGATAACTACCCCCATCTAGTATACTACATTAGCAAGAGCTTGATAGATGCAGAAAAGCGTTATTTGAAACTCGAAAAATTAGCGTTAGCCTTGGTAATAGCTGCAAGGAAGATGAGGCCTTATTTTCAGGCTCATCCTATTATCGTCCAGACATCTTTTCCCTTAAAGAATGTTCTCCAAAAGGCAGAGATTTCAAGTAGAATGACTAAGTGGTCAGTAGAGTTGGGGCACATCGATATTGATTTTTCTCCTCGAACAGCAATCAAAGCCCAAGCTGTGGGATGTGGTGCAGGGGTGTGCTTGACTTCTCCATATGTTGACAAAATGTACCAGGCTATATGTTTTGCTTTTAGGGCTTCCAACAATGAGTTTGAATACGAAGCAGCTATAGCTGGCTTAAAGTTAGCTTATATCTGTAGAGCCAAAAGGGTCAAGCTGATGAGTGACTCCCAGCTTCTTATCCACCATGCCCAAGGTCAATCCGAGGCAAAAAAGGAGCAGCTAGTGAAGTACTTACTTCTTCTTAAAAATGAGGCTCTTAGGTTCAAAAGCGTGGTTTATGAGCATATACCCCGGGCAGAGAATGAACTAGCAGATTCATTGGCAACCATAGCATATACTGAGTCATATCCATGGATCCATGTATTGGAGAGCCCTTCCATTCAACTTAATGTGGGTAAAGATGAAGAGAATTTCGAAGTACAGGTAAAACAACCTCAAGATTGGAGATTTCCTCTCCTGCAGTACCTCTCCGATGGCATCTTGCCTCCGGATAAATCACTAGCAAGAAAGATGAAGCACAAGGCTCGTGGTTTCATTATACTAAGAGACATTTTGTATAAAAAGTCTTACAGTAAACCTCTTTTGCGATGTTTGGGAGATGATGAGTCTCAAGTAGTCCTCTCCGAATTGCACGATGGTGAGGGATCAGCTCACTCTGGATTCATGGCTCTAACGCGGAGAGTTTTACTAGCTGGCTATTACTGGCCCTCTATAATGCAGGATGCTAAGGAGCTGGTGAGAAGGTGTGATCTATGCCAGAGATATAGCAATGAAATTCATGTCCCAGCCATCCCCTTAGAGTCGATTTCTGAGCCTATACCTTTTGCTCGGTGGGGGTTGGATTTGGTGGGCCCTCTCCCTATGGCGTCCGGAGGGCGCAGAACTATAATTGTTGCTATAGATTACTTTTCGAAGTGGATTGAAGAAGCCCCCCTGGTAGGAACAACATCAAAAGCTGTCATAAAATTCATTTTATCCAACATCTGTTGTAGATTTGGTATTCCACAAAAGATAACGACACACAATGGGCCACAGTTCGACAATAAGGAAATGGAGAGTTTCTGTGCCTCAAGGGGTATACAACATTGTTTCTCTTCACCTTTCCACCCACAAGCAAATGGTCAGGTTGAAGTGGCTAACAGAACTATACTGTCCGATTTAAAGAAGAATCTGGAAGGGGCTGCTGGGAAGTGGCCTAGCTATTTACAAGAGGTCTTGTGGGCCTACCGGACAACACCTGGGGCTGCAACACATGAGTCACCCTTTGCTTTGATCTATGGGATGGATGCATAGCTCCCATAAAAGCAACTCTCCCACCATTTTGGGTTCACAACTTCTCCGAATGCGCTAACGAAGTGGCAATCAGAGGTCAGCTTGACCTGGTAGAGGAAAGACGAGTTAAAGCTCACCTTAGAGCTGCACACTACCAGGGTTTGATGAGAAGAAGATTTGCTTCTAGAGTTAAAAGAAGAGATTTCCAGCCGGGGGACAAGGTATTGAGGAAGGTCTTCTTACACACTAAAGAGAAGCTGCTCGACAAACTGGCCCCAACTTGGGAAGGACCTTATATGGTCGTTGAAAGGCTTAAACCTGGAACATATTGGCTAGAAGACAATGATGGAAGAATTTTGACCCACCCTTGGAATATTGAACATCTCCGGATGTACTTGGAATAGCATCTGTGTAAATATTTACTCGTTTAAACATCCATGTAAATATTAGGGGGCATACTCTTTCCTACCTTGGTGGCGCGGGGAGGTTTTAATGAGGTGTCCGGGCTTTTTAATAAAATTTGATGCCTTCTTTAAAAAACTTCGAAGTGTTCTTACTTTGTTTTTTGCCACACCATCCGGATTGAAGTAAAAGTATGATGACCACTTAAACATTTGTTATCGGAGAATTTAAACACTCACGTTTCAGACTGTTTAAGGAATAACTAAGGGATATTTAAACACTAGCCACCATAATTGAAACAAACTATGAAAGGATGCAGGAATTGTGCAAACCAAAGATATTCATTAAAATAACTTAAGTGCCTTGGCCTTCCAAGGACTTTTAAATTGTCAAACAAAGCAAAGGATCTATCCGGTCAGATACCAGACACAATAACAAAAAGAATGCCTTGGCCTTCCAAGGACTTTAGTTTAGATAATATAAAAAGTGAAAAGATAATTCATAATTCAGGACTGAGCCTTTGAAGATGGCTCAGCCTCACTTATCTTATTCTTTCCCTTGGGGTCGTCTTTCTCTTTGAGAGGGCCCTCCCTGGTGTTTTCTTCTTCTTCGTCAGAGGAGGAAGCACTGGAATAATCATACAAGTCCCTATCAGCCATGGTGTGGAAGAAAAGATCTTGGTACTCTACATGAAGCCACAAATATCCAAGGTTCCTCTTTGGGAACTTCTCATAAAAGAGCAGGACCATGTCCGACCTCACCTTAGCATACATCTGCTCTTGAGTATCTATCACTTTGTTGGCATAAGCATCAATCTTGGACACTGTGTTCTCAAGCGTAATCTTGTCATTAATCAAGTTATTGATGACTTGATCCTTGGCTTTGGCCTCCACTTCCGAAGAGGTGAGATCTTTCTCTAGTCCGGACAACTTCTCCCGGAGCTCCTTGATAGTGTCTTTTAGAGTGGCAACTTTTATGGTCCACCCATCTTGGCTCTTTTTCAGCTCTTCGTTTTCCCCCTTTAGAATGTCAGCATGTTGAGTGGCAGTAAGAAGGTCATCGGACAGCCTCTCCTTATCAGACTTGAGGTCTTTGATAGTATCTGCCTGACTTCGAACTTGCTTCTCCAACACAAGCACCGACTGAACACTACTTAATACAGAGTGGGCTATAATATCCCTTTCACTTGAAACAGTAAAAGTCTTACCATTAAAAATGACGGTGTTCGAAGTACTCGGAGGGAGGTAGGGCCCAGCAAAATCGTCTCTAGGGAGATTGGCGAAATAGTCACCTATTCCATCGAGCCCGGTGATGTCAACCCCATCAATGCTAAGGTCTCCCCCTCCGACCTCGTCGGTTTGAAAATCACCATAGATCTTCTCTGCTTGTGTTGGATCAGTATGATCAACATGGAGGAGAGGATTCGGAGGCCGGAGAGAGAGTTCATCACCCTTGGAGGTCTTCTTCTTCTTGGCCTCCCTGTCCTTGCTTTCAGCTCCCCGTTTTCGGTCTCTTTTGGGAGCCCTTTGGGGTTTTGGGGATTGAACCTCTTGCCTAACACTCTCCTGCTCTACCACTTCTAAGAGAGCAGCATCAATCTGACTTGGGGCTAGCCCCTCCAGATTTGTTGAAACAGCTTCTTCCACCTCAGCAGGGTCCACTTCACCTACCACTTTCTTGCCCTTCTTCTTCTTGCCTTTCATCTTACTCAGGGCCTTGGCCCGGCCTGGCAAGTAAAGTGTCTCATCCGGTTCGTGTGTCCTCTTGAGTACTACATCCGGAGGGGGTTGAGTGGTGAGTTCTTCATAGGTTAAGTCCCTCCGGCCAGTAGTGTTCCAGAGGTGAGACCTTGCTAAGTTGCCTCCTGTGAAAGCATCGTGAAACCGGTTTCCCCACTTTTCAGCAGCCCAAGTGTTGAGCTTGGTGCAAGTGGTCTGCCCGGATTTTAAGTGGTCATTGAAGTCCTTGGGCACTTCTGCTAAGAAAAAGACAAGGCCAATCAGTTTAAACAAATTTGATACAAGAAGAGATGAGAATATAAAGTAGGAGCCTTACTATCACTCCTCCATCTGCTGGTAAGGAGACTTGGGTTGACTCCGCCTTTGATTTTCCTCCCGTTCTCCCAAGCACCACTTACGAACAGGAATTGAGTCCTCCAATTCCTATCCGACTCTAGCAGGTCATCCACTGCTTTATAGTTATCACCCATGTTGAAGTGATAGAAGGGAATGTGGTGGTTTCTCAGAGACTGGCCACAGCAACAAACTCCTCAATTGGTAGAGGAATCCCGGAGAGCCTAGAGGCCATAATGCAGGCCATGAGGGTGTACCAAGCATTGAGACTCAGCTGGCTTGGACAGAGCTTTATCAGATGAAAGTATCTGACAATCTCTGGGTCCAAAGGAAATCTGAGCCCCCAGTTAAACAGCTCCGTGAATATAACTATCTCGCTCAGCTTGCAGTCCATGGGGGTTTCGGGGTTTATGGGGATTCTTATCTTCACATTCTCCGGAATTCCCCACTTCGTACGCATCCGGCCCAACTCAACTGTATGGATGAAAGTGTAATTGATCTTTTGCAAGGAAAGGAGATATTTAACGTTGACCTTATGGAAACAAGGTCACACCCTTCCTTCAAGACATTCCGGCAGATCCGAATGCCTCAAGCATAACTTTTCCTTGCCTTTATCCTTTTGGGCAGCAACAACACCACTAGTCTGTCCGGAAGGTTCGGACTCAAATGGAGCCTCTTCGATAGAGTCCTCCATTATTTTTTCCATGATTGAGGAAGGGTTTTCAGTTGTTGTGTTGAGCGGGAGGTTTGAGGTTGGCTCAGCCTGACTTCCGGACTGATGAGCTTCAGTATTCTCTTGGTTCTTAGCCTCCAGTTGGGGCTCTGATGTAGACGTTTCTCTTCGGGGACTTGAGCCAGTGCCCTCCGGACCGGACAGCCTGTCCCTGGGTGCCCTAATGGGTACTTCTGACCCAATACTACTGTCCTTGGCACCTGATTTTGAAGGGGTACCCTTAGAAGCCTGCCCTTTGACCAGCCGACCTTTTCTTTTATCAACTAGCTTGTGAGGAGAGGTTTCAGCATCTGACCCCATAGCTAAGAAGGGGGAGGGTTTTTTAAAGCTGGTAACTATTAAACCTGGTTCAACGACGGGTTCCGACTCTTGAACCGAAGAACCAGAGATGATAGGGCAAAGACTGGATTGAAACAATCTTTTCGGTTTGACACCCTTTGTGGAGGAAGAACCCTGGTCTGACTCTGTGGCTGAGATTGCTGGTTTGTCGATGGGGGAAGTGGGTAAGCCTGCTGCAATGCTCTTTCCCTTTCAACTTTTTGCGCTTTTTCTAATTCAGATAGATTGAGCCACCCGCCTTTGATCAGAGCGTTCCTAGCCGTAAACATAAACAACCTAAGTAAGAATTTGTTTTTGAGAGAGAAAGCTTTGAAGATTTGCATAGTGAAAATGAAAGTGATAGTAAAACAGTAGAAAAGCATTTCAATTTATAGTAAATCTCAAAAGGAAGTCTTGATTCATAGGAGAATTCGAAAAGATTAGTAATGATTAAAAGACGGTGCTGATGTCACCTTCATTAATGAAGAGGTTGCTTTTCGAAGAAGGTCAGTGCGAAATTCAAGGTGAAAAAACGGCTGAAGCAACCAACCAAAGAGTGACACGTGTCCCATGAACTTTGGCAAAAAAACCGTTTAGATTCACAGAGGTTTTTCAGTCCGGATGAATCCATAACACAATTCGAAAGACCTGTTCGGGTAAAACTGCCATTGACTTCGGACTGTTTTTCATGTTTTTGACAAAGGTATCTGAACAAACACCTAAAAAAGGGGCTCCTGATGAGTCCGAATGTTGCTACCTCTCCAGACAGGGACAGTTTGGACTAAGATCACCGAACCGGACAGGACAGGTCGAATACCTCATCCGTGGGACTGTTCGAACAAGGACTAAAGTACATAAAAACCTAATCACTTCTTGACTAAGCTGCCTGCTCTCCTACTAAGAGCTTATGGGTCCTTAAACTTGA
Organism: Limnanthes douglasii subsp. nivea; assembly: GCA_036936605.1. Classification (NCBI taxonomy): domain Eukaryota; kingdom Viridiplantae; phylum Streptophyta; class Magnoliopsida; order Brassicales; family Limnanthaceae; genus Limnanthes; species Limnanthes douglasii. The sequence continues at coordinate 137,115,936 of JAUPFV010000002.1, read as the reverse complement.
CTCGGGTTCATTAAACATGACCCGATAGCCCATAAGGCCCAAACGAAAGGATATAAATACCCAACCACCAGCATTAAATATGGGTAATGAAAATTAAATACAACCAGGCTGCTCAATTCTCCCTCTAATCTCTACTCAAACATTAAATACTTATAAACTTGCACAAAACTTAAAATAAAAGTTACAATCTTACCCTCAGACGAAAATTAACCACACCAACTTGAACTTACAATTACAATAATTTAGATACTTAAAATCTTCCTTGATGAGATATTCAATTTATGAATTCCTTACAATCTCTTACTTTGATCATCATATGTACTAAAGTGTAACCACGAAATTGTGTGTTATATAATATTGTTAGTTTACAAGTAACACAACATGAACTATCACATTAGATGATTTCCGACAAAAAATTAAAGAGGTATCATCGTGACTTATATGTAAAGTTCCTTCAATGGTCATATCGTCAACAACCACCTAAATAAAATCTGAATTCTCATGGATTGAATCATGAAAATAATAAGATTTTGCAATCAGTATGTATCAGCTTCCAATTGGTTCTCCTATACCGAATTAACATCCCTAATATGTATAAAATATACCAAGTATAGACGAGAAATTTAATTATTTTATTGTCTTGGCTTAGTCATATACGAACTGAAACTAAATACAATAGACTCTGAACTTAAATTGAAGGTTAAATTACAAACAAAACTTCACTGAATATGAATACCTTGTGGACTAAAACTTTACACATGAATGCTTTATTCATGAAAGACTACCGATGTTAAAACCTTAGTGGAGGAAAATTGGAAAGGAGAACGATGAATCTTTCTATTTTCATGTAATATTAACTGAATAGTGAAGTTTGATTGTATTTGCTTTATTATTATTTCATTTACTTGAAATAACTAAACAACTTTTTTCCTTGGATGTATTAAATATCTTATATGTTTAATTCTCATAAAATATATGAGTATAAATCAAACAATTTGATGTAACATCAACTTAACCCGTAAAGTAATGACACTAGAGTGATATATTCAATTGTCTAGTTTTTTATGTCAATATGCAATGCTTTATTATTGAATACTGGATGGCATATGTCCTACTGTATAATGTTTCATCCACAAGACGTTTTACCCATAAATTTCACACTTAATTTTTTTTATTAGATCTTTCTTGATGACATGTCAAATGTCTTTATAATTTATGAAAAAGATATTTTATCGACACAAGTCTATAATACTCTACTAAGTTTATCTCAAAACTAATAGAGAGTACAACTTAAAGAGATCATGATATCATTAATGAGACATTTAACCCAAAATATTATAAATGACTTTCTAATTATCACAGAGTGTCGACTCAATAAAATATACATATAATTGTTATAAACATGTTAATCTTCACGTGGATCGATCAAGTTTTGCAACCTAGCATACTTAATTAATTGAGTCATTGACTTGTAATATATATAAAGTTTTCTTAATGTTAGCATTCAACAAGATGTGATCTTAATATTCATTTAAAGAAGCTTAATGATGAAGTATGTAAGTTTCTCGAAAATTGTCTTAAAAGAATAATTCGTTTGACCAAAATGAAAGTTCCTCTTAAAAGGTAATAAAAATCAAATTAAATGAAACATATCTGGTATAGGACATTATATATATATATATATATCTTATCATGTTACATATGAGTTAAACATGGTTCAAATATGATGCGACGAGGTAGTGTTTTTTAATTAGATGACAGATAAGAACTTAAACTAAATTATCTGACATCAAAATTCGCTCTTGGTACAATAATCTAAGATTGAGAATTGGAATTCTATGTGATGGTTCAGAAACTTAAGGTGCATTCTTTGTTTATAGCATAAGAGTTTCAATCTTTTTTTAGTATATATACAGTATTACATAAGCTGACCCTAGATTACTTTGTTGTACCATAAGTAATATATGTTCTTATAGGACTCTTTATAATGTTACATACAAACTTTAAAAGTTTCAAAAGTTTAGTTTTTATCGGCTCGGTAGTTTTGCTCAACAGTACATGTCCCATTTTGTCTTAATAATTTGGTTTTATGGTAAATTATATAGTTCAAGTAGGTTGTTCATTTCCATGATTCGGTTTGGCTTGAACTCATGAATCTAGTCTTCCATCTCTTAGCTTGCAAGGATTAAGAGAACGTAGATCTAATCTAATGGTTAAGCTCGATATTTATTAGGCCTATAAATATATTAGTTTAATGTATAAAATTATTTAAACTCATAAAAATTCAGACCCACTTTATAACACTATAATAAGATTGAACAGTCAATAATAAATTATTTTGAATAATTATCTTCGATGATACTACTCTTCTTACCTATTTTCGTATAATGAATTAACCGTATTTTAATTATTCATTTTACTAATATATATTTTTAAAATCTGAGTTTTTATTTTATAATTTGGTTAGTTATATTGACCGAGATAACTGCACAAGACAAAAGCTTGACATGAACATTAGGTTATCCGGTTCGGTTTGGGTCGATTTTTTTTGTTCTTGATTATTTTGGTTCTTAAAATTTAGTAACCATTTCAAAATAAATAAATTTGGTTCGGTTTGGTGTTGTACAGATATTTAATATAAAAATATAAAATAACCAAAAAGTGTCGGTTTCAATCTGTTTCGATTTCCAAAGGCTACTTTGTAACCAAATAATCCTTTTGAAACCAAAATACTTGAGACTCCAATCAATTAATAAAAATAAAATGGTTAAAATAAAACTTCGTACAAGTCTTAAACATAATTATATACATACTACAAAAATACAAGTCTTACTACAAAAATACAAGTCTTATCATGAAAACTCATTTCAGAAATTATTGGTACCATTAAATAAACACAAAACCACTCTTAATAAAAACATATATTTCAAGTAGTTGGTAACTTCTACAACTAAAAAATTGGCCTAAAAATTAGTGTTTGAAAAGAATAGCCTTAAATCACTGATTTCATACTCTTGTGTCTCGAGCAAATGTGTAATTGCAAACATAAATTCAATACAATTACAAAGCTACAAAGTTGATTTTAAAGTTAATACTAGTTCATAAACACCTAAATTAAATTTTGAATAGAATATTCTTCGTATTTTAAAAATATTTTTAATGTTATTTTGTTTCGCAACAACATGTTAACCGAAATATCCTGAGTCATAAACACTTAAAGTGAATTTATACGGATACACATTACATTCTTTAAGCTTATTAAAAATAAAAATGTCTAATTGTTAGAACACCACCATAAATAATTTAATCCTAAACCATATCTAGAGAGAAAATAACAAAATTGTTGACCAAATATGAGATGCATAAATAATATTTTGACAAAACACAGACTGGACAAGGATTACAAATGTCTTAACCTCAGGTAAGCTATTGATTCAAATCGAAGATTGAACTAAAAAAATGAACTTCAAATACAATAGAAGGTTAGGTTTCAATAAAGTGCTTGTCAATTTAGACATTTAGTGTAGACTACATCTCAATAATTTCAAAATTTTGGTATTATTATAAAATAATACGATAAAGACCTTCATACATAAAACCTCATTATCCAATCGAAATTTATAAAAAAATTGAGTTTAAATCAAATATATTCGATTTTAGTTTAACATTAAAGTGATTTGATACAATTGTATAAAAACTAAATAGACAATGAATCTAAATCTTAATCAACATAAAAAGAATAACAAAGAACTAAAACATTGTGATTAAAAATCACGATTAATTCAATTAAATATGATATAAAATTAAAAAAGACAAACTAACACTAGTTCGGTTTCAAATTTCAAAAATAACTAAAATAGTAATGAATAATAAATATTTAGGTCTAGATATTTTGACGCATCTATTGAAAATATTATATATCTGGTCGAAAACAATTAAACGTCTCCCTCAAAGCTAAACCAGGTTCAGGTGATGAAAGAGGTGACTTATTTTTTTCAGTTTTAGAATTAAGGTTTTGTGTTTTGAATTTGAGAACAAGGGAAACAAATAAAAATAAGGTAAGATAGATTTTGTATTTATAGGTTATGTAACAAGTGTTTGATTCTCTATCGGTTCACGGTTCTTAACCAATCAAACCCATGACCGTATGTATTTAGCAACCAAATCGTTCAAGTATTACGAAATAATTGAAAGTTTACCAAAGAATTTATTTTCAATTTGGTTCGTTTTATTATAAATTTTTGGTTAAAATATTTACACCTAACAAAACCAATACATTTATCATTATAATATTAAATTTATTTTCATACATCTGCGGCCTAAAGTTCGGTAAAAAATATCTATCAAACCCTTGAGGGTTGTACTACACAAATGTAGGACTAGTTTATCTAAATTTTTCTCTCATAATAAGATTTTTTAATCCATTTAATTGATCTATACATGGAGTCAGATCCACCGTTGAAGCCATCTCATATTTGGACATCGAGTCAGCACAATAATCAGCTTTTCTATAAGCATGGTTGAATTCAAAGTTCTAATTATTTGTGACCATAAGTGCAACTGTGCCCACAGACTTGATTGTTGTTACCACTTTTCACTAGATTGTATAAATCCAGCAAGTTCGTCTCTATAACAAGCAACTCCTACTTATGGTCCAACGTATATATAATCCAAATTATAAAGTATAAAGTTCTGCCTGAAAAAATTGACCTTACTAAGCTTGAGCCCGTGAATTCACTTAAAAATTAATCATTCACATCAAGAAACATGCCACATACACCTGATCTCAAACGATCTGACCACAAGTAGCCATCCATGTTAAGCTTAACTCTTGCACTTGTCTTTGTCTATTTTACAGGTGTAGTTTCCGATGAAATTATAAGTCTCATATCAACCTCTTCACCCGAAATTGGAATATAATATTTGATCATGTTCCAAACCATAGCCCTAATTTCTATTATAGTTTTTTGCATATCATTGGGTTTAAAAAATTTGTTATTCATATCTAACCATATATGTCATACTATAGCCAATCCAAGACTTGAATTTTTCAAGCGCTTGGATTTCCCCTGACACCTTAATTTGTTGTTCACCATCTAAAATCTTTTGTAGGTTCGTTCATTTTTTGGTACGCAAATAGAAGTTATTCTTTGTCCCATTTGAAGTCATGACACTATTCTAGTATGTGTTATATGCGTCAAGCTTTCAGAGAATTTAATTAAATCTACAAGGCCACTTCATAATTCTCAAAGATCTGTGTACCTCTTACAATCTCCTATCAAGTGAATAGTCGTCTATGGGGCTTTACCATATCCACTATAAAGAATCGGTAATGTGACATATCGTCTCAGCAAATTAACCGTTGTTAGAATCCTATTACTTATGGCACGCCACAATAATACTCATACTTGTACGGACACTTGAACGTCCAAAGATTTTTCCACTTGAATATTGTCTCTTCACTCGGTGAGAGTAACGAATTATAATCTGAGTGTCCTGGTAAATACTCACGATGACTTCCGTTTCTATTTGTACTGTTTATCATCACAATACTTAACTATTCTCACCTCATTAACCAATATCCTCGCACTTCCAAGACGTTTTTATTCATTCTCGAATTCGAAGAACTACACGGTCCATCAATTTTTCTTTAAAATATTTTTATTTGAGAACCCTCACCCATAATCCATTATCATTTTGTAAGATCCCCCACCTCGTTTAGCTAATAACACTTTATTGAAATTTCTTGTACCCTTAAATCATATATCTTTCTTTTGGTTTACACATCTTTTTCCATGTCACCCAATGTATCCTCTTACATTCTTCAACATGAACCTCAAACGAAATCCCTAATAATTCAATCGATTTGATTCCATACATGCACCTCTAACTTTTTTTTTACATGAAATAAGTGGGATTGCGCTCAAAACCAATTATGCCAGAGTATCTTACCCACTAAAGAGATATTATGCATTTTCTAATTAAATAATTTTCTATCGTACCGTAGTAATCCTGGCGATAAAACTCTTTTGGGAGATAACTTAAACAAAATAGTATACTAAGTACATTTAAAAAATTCACTAACACAATAACAATTCATAAAATCAAATCATTTTTGAAACTATGTTGGACACTTCTAAAAAATATAATTATCGACTACTCATCACTTATCGAATCCATCATAAAATAATTAATCTTTTAATAACTCGTCCCAAGAAAACATAAAACTTCATATGGAATGGTAGTGGACTCCAAATACCAATATAATACACATTTTGTTTCATAATATAAGTTTTTTAAGGTTATTGCACGAGTATTAAAAAATATGATCATTAGTTTTGATTTTAAAAAAATAGTTATAAATTTACTTGTTCATTGAAATCAACAATAAAAAACAAAAAAAAAACCATTGCTATAAAACAAAAGATAAAAAAAAATGAAATACATAATAAAGTTGTATTGGAATTTAAAAATTAAAATTATTTTAAAACAAAAAAATATTTTTAAAACGACCATTATTATAAAACAGAGTTAATAGTTAGAGGAATATCATATTTTGGGAAGTACGGTAATAAAGCAGCTTATTCTGAAAATTAATAAGTACTCTAGTGTTTTTAAGACCTAGTATTACCTATTAATATAAAATATTTTATTCTCTTAAGGATTTTTAAGACATAGTATTACCCATTAAGCTAATTATTATATAATAAACTATTTTTTACATTTATAAAGTAATTTATAATGTATAAAAGATGCTCACTTTGGTCAGTGGAGAGATCTAGTTGGTGGAGTATAGATGTCATTTTGCATGTAATGGTCAAAATGGTTGGAAGCATACGAGATATGAGATGTCGGTATCAAATTCATACACAAATTTATTTAATTGATTATGACTTCCGAACAATATAGATTTTAATATGACAAAGGGTTATCAGAATTGAATTAGACTAACTGGACTCGTTATATATTCGGTGTCAATTTCAGTCCTATCCTAGTAATAAATAATAAATAATAAATAATAAATAATAAATACTAAATACTAATACAGATGAGAAGAAGTGGAAAGAAGGAGAAGGTGCATAGGTTTGGAATGATATCCAAGTCTTCTCACATGCAGTGCAGGTGCAGCTACTACCGACACATGCGTTACGTGTCACTTTTCTACCGATATTATTTATTTTAAATTAAAATATACAGGAGATAGTCGTTGTTAATGGTAATCAAAGATGGTAAAGCATTTGCATGTGGATGTGGCACACAAAACCCCGGCCCACTTCTCAACAACTCATCTCATAATATTTGTCAATAGGTTTTGCTGTATTTACACACTAAGCATATTAATATTAATATTAATATGCTTTAGATTGTACTTCAGCTTGTTTTTGTTGGATTTTACGTGAGTAGATATTGATTTTTTTTCTTTAATATTTTAATTTATTTATTTTTTAAAAGTATATATAAAAATATATAGTTAGATTTTCTTTTATCATAATTGTTTTTCAATTAATCATTTAAGTTTGTTTTTAAAAATTTGATTTAAAATACATAATACATGTCTATTAATAATGCAGGTATTGATATATTTAGCTTTTAATTGTTTTTAAATTTTTTTGTATTTGGTTTAATTTTTTTGAAATATAACATTTTGATTTTAATTTTGTATTTTTAATTGTTTGGTAGATATTTAATTACTTGTATATGTGTATTTTTAACGAAAATGAGATTAATTTGAATGATTCAAGTTTTGCTGCAGAGTAAGAATATTTGGTTATCCACAATAATTATTTAATTACTGGGCGCAATTAAAAAATGTTCAGCGTGTATACTATGTTTTAACGAACTAGTTTGTAGTTCATGTTTGTGCGATGAGAGTTCTTGTCGAATGTTAGTTGTTCAATGCGAGTTTGACATGACTTTATCTACGATTTTTTAATCTCACTCTGATATTCCGTGAGATAGTTTTATACTACTTTTGCTACTCAGTTACACTAGGTAGTCTATAGTAGTGTGTTTTGATTAATTTTACGTTTTTGGTTTGAAAACTTACATGTTGTGAGCGTTTATAGCATAATTCTTGTTTATTTTTGCACGATGCCTCCTTGTATGAAACCAAATAGAGCTCGCATGCGTGATGTTGTGCAGTCTGAATCATGAGAATTAGTCGTACGCCTTAAGAATAATCGCAGTACGCGAGTAACTAAATTAGGTTGCGCCTTCGCTCGTGTAATACGTGAAATTAATCTCTCAGAAGACAATATTGAACGTACTCGTTGCCCTGATATAAGATGTTTTGAATAGACATAAAGTAGTATTGTTGCATGCAATAGTCTTCAAAGACTAACCTTGGACTATATGTTTTTTTAACACGAATCCCCATGTTTTTACTTTTTACTTGGGCTAGAAAAATCACGAGGCGTATGGCGTCTTCAATGATGATGTAAGTTCCTCACAACCATATATATGAATACAATCCATATATTTTTATTTTTATTATTTGATATGTTTTATAGGCTTGAGTATCGCTACGTTGTTTAACCATATATGATACTTTGAAAAAATAGATTGTAGTAGTCAGACTTGGGTCAAAGTGAAGGTTATGAGGACGCTTTTCGACCATTGGTCTATAAATATTCCCTTCTTTAAAGTATTCTTTGAGCGTTGGTATTCGGTAATTTTGTTTTTCTATTATCTTTTTTGGTGAACGGTGACACTTGACGATATTTATGCAATTACGGTTCTTCCAGTAACATGTATGTGGTATGTGGTTCGATCATATTTCATGGTTATAAAAGACTTTTACATATAGTACGTATCAAGATAGTCGTGTCACGAATGACAATATTAAGGGGATTAACTTCTATATATAATTGGTTATTCGATCTTTGCCAATAAGACTAAGAACATTGGTCCCCTCAATTATCTATAGTTCACAAGGAATTATAAAATATGTATGATATGACCTCAACGTATATGTGTAGATATGCACCATAAAGTCTTTGCTTGAAACTACGTACTCGAGAAGATTTATGATAAATTGTAGCTATATTTTAAGATACCAATGTAATTAATATATGACATTTGTAAACTCTTACTTTATTTTACTATAAATTAAATTTATCCTAAAATTTTGTGTAAGCTTAAAATTGTGAATCGTACCTCGACTATCAAGTATCAATATATATAGTCTCTTGATTTCCAAATGTATGACATAGTTAATTTGATTTACTAATATCTTTCAAGTTAGTCCATGGTGCATAAGAAATTAGAAAGTATGTTTATTAAAATTTGAAAGTGTATTGAATAAATTCATTAAAATTTACAAGTCATAACTAAATTTATTAAAATATGTATGTCTAGGGATTCCCACCAGACATTCTAGAGTCAGTGGACTATATATATTGAAACCTCATAATTGAGGGGATATGTCCCCGTTTTAAGCCTTTTTTGTATGTTGTGGGTTAACTTATTTCCATGTTCTTATTTACGATATGTTCGACCATTTTTGAAATTTCTTGGATAAATTATACTATGAAGTCGTGGGACAAAGTCGTAGCTTACTATACACTTTGTGTGGCTCAACTGTTGGGTCATATTCAGATTATACCATGCCTAGTACGACTTATTTTCTAGTATTGATAGACGTGTCACAACTAAGTTTCTAGGATGGAACAACTTGGACTAATGTTAGTCTCATACAATTAACCTCGACCTCAGAAGTCCTATACACGAGGGTAGACCAACCAATACAGATGTGGTGTAGCCTCCTTCGGTTAGTACAAACTTGTGGTATGTAGTGGGCAACTCGCATGCGGTATGACCAAATACACATATTAAGATGAACCCTCCCGCGACCATGTATCAGGTAAAACATTTGAGGGTCAGGATGAGATTATCGAGATGGAATCATGTGATAATACGATGAAGGTAGACTTAAAGTTAGTGTGTTTAGATGAGTTTTTTTTTCTTCTGAACCTTTATTAACGCGATGTGTGAAAGTTGTATCTTAATCAGAAAATCCAGTAGTTTCATCCATCGTTGTTCCCTTCACAGCAGTGATGACTTTCATTAATTAGGTATCTTCTTGCATATTCCATTCCATATATAATAAATTAGAAGTTTTATTTTTTTTATTACAGAGAAGTAAATAAGTTTTTATATAGTATTAGGTAAGGATATCACAATCTAGCAAGATTAATCAAAATCTGGTACATGTTAAATATGAACATCGTAACAAATAAGAACAAATGAATTATTGAGTCGCGTATTAATATCATTTACGAGGCATTTTCTTATCTTTACACGTGATGATAAAGGTTTAATATTACTAGATTACTTAACATGATAAGATATGTTACCAAATCTATCACCATAACATTACTTGTTCGAGCGAACTAAATAAATTAAAGCACGATCAAAACAAAGTACAAACTTTATATGATTAAGTTGAAATGAAAGTGAAAAATCAAACATTATATAATTAAATTCGAGATAAAGTAAAATGATACATAAATCATTTTGAAAAGAAAAAATCTAAAAAAAACATAACATAATCACATAATTTTGATCGATCAATATTTATTTTTGTCATGCATCAATGTGAAGACAAGTTTAATTTGCGTAAAATTATTAAATCTTATGATGTACAGAATTATTCACGCATTTGTTTCTTTGGGATAGAACAAAATCCATACAAGGTATAATTCTAAAAATGGTCCATTGGGAACCATAAGAACATATACAAATTAATCTAAGAATTAAAGAAACATGACAAACTTAACATAATATAAAATAATGTTATTGATAGATTTATGTGAACAAAATAACAATCATGTACAGAAGAATATCCAACATTTTTTATAGGTTTCGAATAAGATAGGGAACTGTGTAAGGATATATATTAATAAGATTGGTAGAGAGAAAAATAGTATACAACACATCAATATCATGTGGTTAATACTAACCCGATTTCGGGTAATGTCATCTAATAACGCTTTGTCAAATGACTTTTAGACCAAGCTAAGTTCTCAAATAGTCCATCAAAAACACAGGTCGAATCATACACTCCCAACCAAAAATTACGATGCACAGTTAATTTGAACATCAAATCTTATCTTACGGAGGACAAATATTTGTATGATTACTAACAACGCAACCACATGTTATTCGATTTGCACATATATTTTTAGTATGTGGATAAGTATCCTCAATTAGATATAAGGTTAAAACTGATAATTTTTCTTTTATCATGTTAAGCATATAACTAATATATATATATAGGTTTTATACGGGATTTTTCTTCTCTCAATTGATTAAAAAATACTTGAATGATGAAGATCTAGTATAACATGAACTTTGGTCAACAATAATACACATTTACTTGACTAGAACCGATGTAGTGTTATAGGTTTGCATGAGCATTTTCAGTTGTATAAAAATATAAATTATATATATATTTATCATAAAATTATTATTTTGTAAAAAATATAAGTTTTAAAATAAAAATCGCACTCACTGATTGGTTATGTTGTTTCCCAAATATTGAATCACATTCGTGAAGTGATGAAGTAATTTGTTGTCGTATGCTGGTGTCTATAAATTTATAACATAATCTACAAGTTTTGGAAAAATGGATATTTTGTTAATTATTTCTAGTTTTTTGTTATACCTTTCCTGGTGTTTGCTAACAATGTTATATAATTCAATAAAAAAATATTCATTGCCAATTTGGCTATCAAAATTTTCACATTTTCAAGAATGTTTTTGTTTATATGCCAACTGCATAATATGTGGATTGCATCCAAATATACGTCTCTAATAGCTTGCATAAATGCTAAATTCCAGTTTATCACAATAACACTCATAAATGCATACGTAAAACATATAAAGCCCATGTGTAATTGGTTTGTTTCTCCAAACTCATAAAACGAAACTAACATAAAGTGTAATTTTATTTGAAGTTACACCAAATATTTCAAGAAATAATATCTTATGCATCATCGTCTTATAAATACTATCCATGACATGTACTCGTGGCAATGTATACAATAACCCAGTACTTGTAAGATGCGCGAAATAAGTTTTCGTGATCACGTCTGCTGCATCACTTGTTTGGTGCTACACAAAGTAATTGTATTTCTTCATTTTTGTTAACAAGTACTGGTGTGATTTATTTTCGTTGGAGGGTAAGTTTGTAATTTCTGTTTAAAATTTTATGGAATTTTGTGAGTATTTAATGTTTGGGTAGAATGTAGAGGGAGAATTAAGCTGCCTGGTTGTATTTAATTTTCATTACCCTCATTTAATGTTGGTGGTTGGGTATTTATACCCTTATATTTGGGCCACATGGGCTTTCGGGTCTTGTTTAATGGACTCGGGTCGAGTTTAAGGACCGATTAGTTACAAATAGGGGAACAAGCAGCTTAGTCAAAAAGTGATTAGGTTTTAAGTACTTTAGTTTTGTTCGAACAGTTCAATGGATGATGGTGTCCGAACTGCCCCTGTCCGGTTATGTGGGCATTGTCCGAACTGACCCTGTCCGAGGTGGTGACAGAATCCAGACTCATCAGTAGCCCCTTTTTAGGGTGGTGTTCAAAAACCTTTGGCAAGACCTAAAAACAGTCTGTTGCTTGTGACAGTTACATCCGGACAGGTCCTTCGAATTGCGTTATAGCTTTATCCAGACTGAAAAAGGTTCTTGAATTTAAACGGTTTCTTTTCAGAGTTCGTGGGACACGTGTCTCTCTCTGGTTCATTATTTCAGCCATTTTTCACCTTGAATTTCGCTCCCACCTTCTCTGAAAAGCAACCTCTTCATTTAATGAAGATGACGTCAGCGTTGTTCCCTAATTATTGCAATCCTTTCGAATTCTCCTAGGTATCAAAGCCTCTTTTTGTGTGTTTACTACAAATTAATCACTTCTTCACTGTTTTACCATCATCTTCATACTTACTTTGCCAAATTTCAGAGGTTTCTCTCTAAAAAACAAATACTTCTTTTTGGTTGTGAGTTTATGTTCACAACTAGGAACTCTTTAATCAAAGACGGGTGGCTTAATCTATCAGAGCTAGAAAAGGCACAAAAAGTTAAACGGGAAAGGCGCATTGCTGCAGGCCTACCTACTTCCCCTATCGACAAACCAGTAATCCCAAACACAGAGCCTGACCAGGGCTCCTCCTCAACCAGAAGTGTAAAACCGAGGAGATTGTTTCAAACCAACCTTTCTCCTATTGTTTCAGGCTTGTCGGTTCAAGAATCAGAGCCCACTGTTAAACCAGGGCAAGCAGTTACCAGTTTCAAGAAGCCTTCCCCATTTATCGCTATGGGATCAGATGCAGATGTCTCTCCTAATAAACTAGTTGATCGGAGAAGAGGTCGCCTGGTAAAAGGGCAGGCTTCAAAAGGCACACCTTCAAAATCTGGGGCCAAAGACAGCAACATGGGGTCAGAGGCACCCATGAAAGTTCCTAAGGACAAGCTGTCCGGTCCGGAGGCCTCTAGCCCAAGCCTCCAAAGAGAATCCACCACATCTGAGCCCCTGCGGGAGGCCAGAGTTTAGGAAATCATTGAAGCCCAACAGTCCGGAGGCCAGACTGAACCAACTCCTAACTCCCCTCCCCCAAAAACAACTGAAATTCCCTCCTCGGTAATGGAGGAAGCAATGGAGGATTCCATTGAAGAGGCTCCGTTCGATTCCGAAGTCTCCGGACAAACAAGTGACGCTGGTGCTGCCAAGAAGGACAAAGGCAAGGAGAAACTATGCTTAAGGCATCCGGATTTGCCGGAGTGTCTTGTGGGAAAAGTGGGACCTTGTTTCCACAAGGTCAATGTTAAGTATTCACTTGCTTTACAAAAAAATAATTATGCCTTCATCCACACAGCCGAACTGGGTCAGATGCGAACGAAGTGGGGGATTCCGGAGAATGTGAAAATAAGGATCCCAATAGACCCTGAAACGCCAATGGACTGCAAGCTTAGTGAAGTGGTCATCTTTACTAAACTTTTTAACTAGGGATTAAGGTTTCCCTTAGATCCGGAGATAGTCAGATATCTGCACCTCATAAAGCTCTGCCCAAGTCAATTGAGCCCTAATGCCTGGTACACTCTCATGGCCTGTATCATAGCTTCCAGACTCTCCGGAATTCCTCTTCCGATGGAGGAATTCGCTGCTGTGGCCAGCCTCTATAGAAAACCTCATATCCCATTTTATCACTTCAACATAGGTAATAACTATAAGGCAGTGGATGACCTGCTCAAGTCGGAGAGAAATTGGAGGACTCACTTCTTGTTTGTGAGTGGCGCTTGGGAGAATGGGAGGAAGATCAAAACCGGACTCAACCCGAGTCTCCTTACCAGCAGATGGCAAAGTGATCATAAGAATCTCATCTTACATTCTCATTTATATTTTTATCAAATTTGTTTAACTGACTGGTCTTGTCTTTTTTCTTGACAGAGCTGCCTAAAGATTTCAATGATTATTTAAAGGTCGGGCAGACCACTTGTACCAAGATCAACACTTGGACTACTGAAAAGTGGGGAAACCGTTTTCATGACGCCTTTACCGGAGGCAATCTCGCAAGGTCCCATCTTTGGAACACTATTGGCCGGAGGGACTTGACCTGGGAGGAACTTACCACTCCACCCCCTGCGGATGTAGTCCTTAAAAGAACACACGCACCGGACGGGTCACTGTATTTGCCAGGTCGAGCCAAGGCCCCAAGTAAGATGAAAGGCAAAAATGGGAAGGGCAAGAAGAGTGTGGTCGAAGCCAATCCTACTGAAGCGGAGGAAACTGCTCCAACCAACCAAGAGGGGCCAGCTCCAAGTCAGATTGATGCTGCTCTTCTAGAAGTTGTGAAGCAGGAGAGCACTAGGGAAGAGGCAGGATCTCCAAAACCTCCAAGGGTTCCTAAGAGAGACAGGAAACGGGGAGGAGAAAGCAAAGACAAGAAGGCCAAGAAGAAAAAGACCTCCAGGGGTGATGAACTTTCTCTCAGGCCTCTGGAGCCCCTCCCTCCTGTTGATCCTATTGATCCAATAAGAGCAGAAGACATCCCCGGTGACTTTCAAACCGATGAGGTTGGAGGAGGAGACATCAGTATCGATGGTGTCGACATTACAGGACTTGAGGGACTTGGTGACTACTTTGAAAATCTCCCAGAGACGACTTTGCTGGGCCCTACCTCCCTCCAAGCACTTCAAACACTATTACCTTCAATGGTAAGTCTTTCACCGTTTCAAGTGAAAGGGATGTTATAACCCACTCTATATTGAGTAGTGTTCAGCTAGTGTTGGTTCTAGAGAAGCAAGTGCGAGGTCAGGCAGCTATCATCACTGCCCTTAATTCTGAGAAGGAGAAGCTATCCAATGACCTCCTCATTGCCAACCAAAATGCTGATGTTTTGAGGAGAGAAAAAGAGGATTTGAAAAAGAGCTA
Organism: Limnanthes douglasii subsp. nivea; assembly: GCA_036936605.1. Taxonomy (NCBI): domain Eukaryota; kingdom Viridiplantae; phylum Streptophyta; class Magnoliopsida; order Brassicales; family Limnanthaceae; genus Limnanthes; species Limnanthes douglasii. Next base: position 137,100,502 of record JAUPFV010000002.1, on the reverse strand, counting down.
GGAGGGTTGGACCACAAAGGTTGCTACCTTAGAAGTTACCATCAAAGGCCTCCGGGAAAAGCTGTCCTGGTTAGAGAAAATCTCACCTCTTCAAAAGAGGAGACGAGGACCAAGGATCAAGTCATTCTTACTTTGACCAACGACAAGATCGCACTCGAGGACTCGGTGTCCAAGGCTATACAGGAAAAAGCTGATCTGCTAAGGGAGCAAGAGGCAAAAATCCAGGCCAAAATTGATGCTTATGCCAACAGTGTGATAGACAGTCAAGAAGAGATGTATGCCAAGGTGAAGTCGGACATGGTCCCGCTTTTTCACGAGAAGTTTCCGAAGAGGAATCTGGGAGACTTATGGTCTTTTGTAGAGTATCCACACCTTCCTTTTCATACAATGGCTGAGGGTGACAGATTTGACTTCTCCAGTGCATCCTCATCCGATGAAGAAGAGAACACCGGGGAGAGTCCAGGTGAGGAGAATGATGACCCCAAGAAGAAGAAAACAAATGAGGCTGAGCCGTCTTCAAAGGCTCAGTCTTAGAATATCAATTATATTTTACCTTTTGTTTTGATTGAACTAAAGTCCTTGGAAGGCCAAGGCATTTTTGTAACTGTGTCCGGTGTTTGACCGGACAGGTCTGTTTGTTTTGAAAACTTAAAGTCCTTGGATGGCCAAGGCACTTCGGTTATTTTAATGGATGTCTTTATTTTGCACAACTCTTGCATTCCTTTAATTTTGGTGGCTAATCTTTAAACAGCCCCTAGTTATTTCATAAATATTCTAAAGTGAGAGTGTTCAAGTTCTCCGATGACAAATGTTTAAGTAGTCATCATTCCTTTAATTCAATCCGGCCGGTGTTTAAACAAAAATTTGACAAAAACAAAGTAAGAACACTCCGAATTTTTAAGTAGGCATCAAATTTTATAAAAGAGTCCGGACACCTCATTAAAACCTCCCCGTGCCACCAGGGTAGGAAAGAGTATGCCCCCAAATATTTACATGGATTTTTAAACAAGTAAATATTTACATAGTTTCTACTCCACGTACATCCAGAGGTGTTCAATATTCCAAGGGTGATTCAAAACCCTTCCATCCTTGTCTTCTAGCCAGTATGTCCCAGGTTTAAGCCTTTCAATGATCGTATAGGGTCCTTCCCAAGTTGGTGCTAGTTTGCCGAGCAGCTTCTCTTTAGTGTGTAAGAATACTTTCCTTAACACCTTGTCCCCCGACTGAAAATCTCTTCTTTTAACTCTGGAAGCAAACATGCTTCTCATCAAACCCTAATAGTGTGCAACTCTAAGGTGAGCCTTAACTCTTCTTTCTTCTATTAAGTCAAGCTGACCTCTGATTGCCACTTCGTTAGCGTGTTCAGAGAAATTATGAACTCGAAAAGAAGGGAGAGTTGCTTCTATAGGAGCTATGGCATCCATCCCATAGACTAAGGCAAAAGGTGATTCTTGTGTTGCTGCTCCAGGTGTAGTCTGGTAGGCCCACAAAACCTCTTGTAAAAACTAGGCCATTTTCTAGCAGCTCCTTCTAAATTTTTCTTCAAACCGGACAGTATGGTTCTGTTAGCCACTTCAACCTGACCATTTGCTTGTGGGTGGAAAGGTGAAGAGAAACAATGTCGTATACCTCTAGACGCACAGAAACTCTTCATTTCCTTGTTGTCGAATTATGGCCCATTGTCTGTTGTTATCTTCTGTGGAATGCCAAATCTGCAACAGATATTGGATAAAATGAATTTTATGACAGCTTTTGATGTTGTACCTGCCAGTGGGGCTGCTTCGATCCACTTCGAAAAATAATCAATAGCCACAATTATTTCCTGCGCCCTCCGGACGCCATAGGTAGAGGTCCCACCAAGTCCAGCCCCCATCGAGCAAAGGGTATAGGCTCAGAAATTGACTCTAACGGGGTGGCTGGAACATGAATTTCGCTGCTATATCTCTGGCATGGGTCACACCTTCTCACCAGCTCCTTAGCATCTTGCGTTATAGTTGGCCAATAATAACGAGCCAACAAAACTCTCCTTGTTAGAGCCCTGAACCCACAGTGAGCTGATCCCTCGCCATCATGTAATTCGGAGAGGACTATTTGAGATTCATCAATCCCCAAACATCGTAGGAGGGGTTTACTGTAAGACTTTTTATAAAGAACATCTCTTAGTATGATAAAACCACGAGCTTTGTACTTCACTTTTCTTGATATTGACTTATCCGGAGGCAAGATGACATCGGAGAGATATTGAAGGAGATGAAACCTCCAATCTTGGGGCTGTCCCATCTGTATATCGAAGCTTTCTTCCTCCTTACCCATATTGAGTTGAATGGAAGGGCACTCCAGCACATGGATCCAAGGGTATGATTCAGTATAGACTATAGTTGCCAAGGAGTCTGTTAGCTCATGTTCTATTTGGGGTATGTGCTCATAAACAATACTCTTGAACTTAAGTGCCACATCTTTGAGAAGAAGTAAGTATTTTATTAGCTGCTCCTTTTTGGCTTCAGATTGACCTTGCGCCTGGTGGATAAGAAACTGGGAATCACTCATCAACTTGACCATTTTGGCCCCAGAAATATGAGCTAACTTTAAACCAGCTATAGCAGCTTCATATTCGGACTCATTGTTAGAAGACCTAAAAGCAAAACATATAGCTTGGTACATTTTGTCACCATACGGAGAGATCAAGCATACCCTTGCACCACATCCCATAGTACTCGATCCACCATCCGTCCGGACGACCCAGACCTTTTTGTCTTTCATCTCAGTCGTTTGCTCTGTATCCCTATCCGAGTGGAATTCAACTAAGAAATCAGCCACAGCTTGGGCTTTGATTGCTGTTCGAGGAGAAAAATCAATATCGAAGTCCCCCAGTTCCACTAACCACTTAGTCATTCTACTCGAAACATCCGCCTTTTGTAAAACGTTTTTCAGGGGGTAGGACGTCCGGACAATAATAGGATGAGCCTGAAAATAAGGCCTCATCTTCCTAGCAACAATTACCAGGGCTAATGCTAACTTTTCAAGCTTTAGATACCGTTTTTCTGCATCTATTAAGCTCTTGCTGATGTAATACACTGGACGGGGATAATTATCCACATCCCTTACCAATACAGCACTGATGGCACAACTGGAAACTGCCAAATATACGAAGAGTGTCTCTCCATCAACAGGTTTAAATAAAGTCTTGGGGGAGGACATATGTTTTTTTATCTCATTGAAGGCCTCATCACATTGTGAAGTCCAGTCAAATCCCTTTGCACCTTTTAAAGTTTGAAAAAACGGGGCACATTTGTCTGAAGACCTCGAGATGAACCGATTTGACGCAGCCAACCTCCCAGTCAATCGTTGTACTTCTTTAATATTCCGAGGAGGCTCCATTTGAAATAAAGCATTAAGCTGGTCCGGATCAGGCTATATCCCTTGCTCACTTATTACGTACCCTAGGAATTTTCCGGACTGCACTCCGAACACACACTTCTCTGGATTTAGTTTCAAATTTAATTTTACTAAATTAGCAAAAGTTTTTTGTAGATCTGCCAAATGTAGCTCTTCGTCCACACTTTTTACCATCATGTCGTCAATATACACTTCCATATTTCTTCCAATTTGATCAGCAAAGGCTTTGTTTACTAACCTCTGATAGGTAGCCCCAGCATTTTTAACCCAAAAGGCATCACCTTGTAACAATGAAGGCCCCTATAAGTGACAAACGTAGTATGCTCCTGATCGTTCGGATCTACTTGAATCTGGTTATACTCGGAGAAGGCATCCCTGAAAGATAGTAGCTTATTTCCAGATGTAGAATCCACCATCTAATCAATCCGGGGGACAGGATACAAATCCTTTGGGCAAGCCCTGTTGAGATCTGTAAAATCAATACACATACGCCACTTGCCATTTTTCTTTTTCACGAAGACCGGATTGGCTGTCCATAAAGGATACTGAGACTCCTTTATACGCCCCATTTTAGTAAGCCTGTCGACTTCTTGAACAATGACATCAACCTTTTCCTTGGAAAAAACTCTTCTTTTTTGTATCACAGGTGCTATGTTTCTCCGGATGGACAAGTGGTGTGATATGATATCTGCTGGTACCCCGGTAACATCAGCATGCACCAAGCAAAAACATGTTGATGGTCTTTTAGGAACTTCAACATTTTACCCTTCAGTTCGGAGGCCATTTTGGACCCATCTTAACATTTTTCCCTCTCCCAAAGAATGTGTTTCAACTTCTTCAACCGGTATTAAAATTCCAGGGGTCTCTCTAGGGTCATCAATTTCACCCTCACCCCCAAGAAGCCCCTCAAACTGCTATTCTTCATTTATACGAACTGCCCCCAACGTCCGAGGGGCCAGTGATGTTGCATAACACTCTCTTGCAATCTTTTGGCTGCTCCGAACAACTCCCACTTGTCCTTACACAGCATATTTCAAATATTGGTAGACTGTTGAGGCCACTGCATGTATCCTAGAGAGCCAAGACCTCCCTAGAATAGCATTGTAACAAGTGGGACAACCCACCACGATAAACAATATTCTAACCATCTTCTTAAAAGGGCCCTTCCCTAACAAAACTTCCTCTTCGAACTCCCCGATCACATCTGTTGAGCTTCCAGTGCAACCCACAATTGACCTGTTCGAACGCTGAATTACCGCAGGATTTTTCATCTTTTTGTAGGAAGTTAAAAAAAAGGATATTGGCTGAACTCTCAGTATCCACCAAAATTTGTCTTATGTCATTGCCCCCAATTGATGCTCCTATGACAACAACATCTTCATGAGGACCTGCTATATCCCTCAAGTCATCCTCATTGAACCCAATGAAGGGAAATAGAATCTGTGATTGATAGGAAGTCATGTCTCCTTCCAGTTGGGTAGCTAATGTATGAAGGTGCCTTTTCCTTGAAGAAGCAGTGGGTGCTGTCATGGTATCCCCTCCGAAAATTGTGAGTGACTTAAAAAAGTTAAAAAGACCGGACACTGTTTTACAACGTTCCTCAATGGCACCTATTCTGTTTCGAGTTGGATCAGGGTCCAAGTACTCTGACTCTACATCGAATCTCTCGATTATCGCCATAGCTCCCTCCGGAACGGATGTGCTTGCATTGTTCGGGTCAGGCCGATGAGCATTATCAGGCCTATTTCCTCCTTTTCTTTTAACATATGATCCCAACTTTCCTCTTTCAATCAAATTCTGGACTTCTTGCTTTAAAGCAATACAATCGTCAGTGGTATGGCCAGTATCATTGTGGTACTAACAGAAAGAATTGTTACAATGCTCCCTAGGAGATTGCAGTAAAGTCGGCCTTCTATAGTGTACTTCTTCCTTTGTTTTGTCATAAATGGTGGCCACACTTTCTTTTAACTCAGCAAACCACTCTGGTTGAACCCAAGGCCCTCTCTTGTTTCTAGATTGTTGACTCTGGACAGGCGCAGCTGGCTGAGACTGAGCTTTAGCTCTGTTATGACCCTGACCGGCCTCCCTTGCCTTGTTCCCGGACTGATTTTGGTTGGGGTTTGGTGCAACCGGGGCAGACCTCACCTGCCTGTGCACCCTAGTTTTCTTTGTTTCATCCACGTTAATTTGTTTTCCGACCTGATTCAGTAAACCTCCCCATGTCATGGCCTTTTTTCGGGTCACTGAATCAGCCAAATTTCCAGGGTTTAAGCCCTGCCTCAGAGAAGCTATTGCCACTTGCTCGAAGCAATCAACCAAACCATTTTTGGTATTTACAAAGAGACTTATATATTCTTTCAGTGATTCATTCGGTTCTTGGGCATAATGGATAATTGTATCTCCATTGCCCTTCACCTCCTTACTTCCAACAAACTGCCTCCGGAAGGCCACCCAAAAGGTATCGAAATTTCTAATGCACCCCTATGGTAGGCTGTTATACCACTTCAAGGCACTCCCCGTAAAAGACTGGGAGAATTCTCTACAAAGCAACTTATCGTCGTCATCGAAATTCATCATGAAATTTTTGAATTGTTCCAAGTGATTGTCAGGGTCTTTACTGTCATCGTATTTTTCCATCTTCGTGCTATCGAACCTCTTGGAGAGGTTTCCAGACGGGACCTTGGAAGACAATGGAGATTGTCTCCAATTCCGGCCACGAAAACGGTATCCTCGTTAGGAGTTGCAAAGATACATGGCTCGTCATGGAAGGCAAAGGGATCCACCAGCATCCGGTCTATGTGTCTCCAGTTATGAGATGGTCCTTTTCCTATATGCCTCTTTAACTTTCCATGCCTATCCCTTTTTCTTGAATACTTCTTAACCAACTTTTGTTTCTTTTTAGATCGGCCCTCATCGCTGCTGGAGGACAAGGATTCTTCTATTCCATCTTCGTCCGAGGATCTACTAGAAGATTCTGAGTCTGAATTAGAGCTCTCCACTGGCCTGGACCGGTGAGACTTTTTGGAGCTAGCATGAGTCTTCTTCGTACTCACATGGGTCTTCGAAGGCTCATGCTCTCTAGGGTTGTCAGTATGATGAGCACCTGATGCTTTTGATTTCCTTTTTATGCCCATCTTTGCTTTTTCTGCCCTCGGAGCTTCTATTTCGCCCTTTAATCTATCACGCTCCTCGATGGTATATTCATCATTTTCCCCCACCACTTCGAGCAAAGCTGGTGGTACTTCCGGTACGTCCGGATTCATTCGGACTGAATTTTCTGATGGTTTTGAATGTTATATTCAGGCACCGTCGCTCTCCCATTGTGATCGCCAATTTGGTGTGATTTATTTTCGTTGGAGGGTAAGTTTGTAATTTATGTTTAGAATTTTGTGGATTTTTGTGAGTATTTAATGTTTGGGTAGAATGTAAAGGGAGAATTAAGCTGCCTGGTTGTATTTAATTTTCGTTACCCTCATTTAATGTTGGTGGTTGGGTATTTATACCCTTATATTTGGGCCACATGGGCTTTCGGGTCGTGTTTAATGGACTCGGGTCGAGTTTAAGGACCCACTAGTTCTAAATAGGGGAACAGGCAGCTTAGTCAAAAAGTGATTAGGTTTTAAGTACTTTAGTTCTGTTCGAACAGTTCAATGGATGATGGTGTCCGAACTGCCCCTGTCCGGTTAGGTGGACATTGCCCGAACTGACCCTGTCCAAGGTGGTGACAGAATCCGGACTCATCAAGTACTACATTTGGGCTTGCCTCGTTTTTAAAAGTAAATTATATTTTTGATGATTCTTATAGATGGTGTACATGCTATATACAAGTAGCATTAACTCACATATTGATTTTTTTGATGATTCACCAAGTAGCATTAACTCACATATTGATTTTTTTTCCATATTGAATCTGTTAGCTTGCGAATGACCTTCCAAGTGTGTGTATTTTTTATGGTTATATTGTCCACCTTTAATGTTCAATCGCCAAGAATCACCGATTCCATCAACTCTAAATAGTTTTAATTGTAAGGGACAGTCGTATTTTTATGTATAAATTATTTTGTTCACACCATCCACACTAGTTTTTGATTTATAGAATCCATACATATCATATTTGTATTATATCATAGGTTTTTCCCATACTTACTAATGTTGTAAAAGATATTGATGATGATGAATCCTATCTTTCGCCCTTCGGTCGTAACCCATGCATCAAATCAGATTTAGTGTAATACATGTGTATGGTAAAATGTGTATGTAATCGGTGTTGGTTGCTCTGATTCCTACGACGTACAATCTTCATTTGAAATTATTGAGCTACACTAAAACAAGTAAGATGATACATGGTACAAATTGCAACATTTTCCGCACTTACACAATAAAAGTTTTACTATATTTTGCACCTAGGTTTCAACGACAACAAATATATATTATACCTAGGTGTCGATGAATATTATCAATACCCATGTTGTGTGCGATATGTCGAGAAAAACTTGCACAGTGGGTGCGATATAATGAAGTTTTGTCGCATTTATCACGTGACCAAATGATTTACAGATACAAAGTTAAAAAAATACATATATTATTGTTTCATCGGTGTCCTCTTGAAAGTCTCATGTCGCAACTGAAATCCATGTTTTGGAACTCGAAGTGATGTAATTATTTTATATAATGTAGTTTAAATATTTTTGTATATATTAGAGTTTTAAAAGTTTTAGTTTATTTTATGTTGAGTGACTTAAGCTAATTACATAGGTTAGTTTATAATATTTTTAGTTTTTTAACTTTCAATAAAAAAAATGGAAGGTGATAGATCCAACAATATTAGCTTGAAATATAACTTACTTGTATTAATATTTATATGTTTGCAGTAGTATATATATATATATATCAAATTTTGATTTTAATATTTATAAAAATAAGAACACGGGGTTAAACGCGGTACAAATTATGACAATTTGTATTTGAAATCTTAAAATTAATTTAAATAAATGTTAAAATTATAGTTTTATAAATTTTAAAAATGAAAATATTTTTTATAATAAAATATTAAAATAGTATATATATATATATAATTTATTATTAGTTTTCTATTTTAATATATATTTTGTTTATCATTTATCTTCATTTATGTAAGTATTTATATGAATTTAGTTTTTTATTTGATTTTATGAGTTTAGTCTTGATTTCGGATTTAAATTTAAATTTGAATTTAGTTATCGATTTGAAAAATTTGGTTTGAAGTTTTTAGAGAAAAATTTACAAATCATGAATGAAATTTGAAGGCAACTTGTGGGGTTCTTCATAAAGACACACATTCCGGTATCGTCGGATGGTTTTTGGCAAAATTTGATATCTTTCAATTTTTTTAATATTTTTTTAATATTGCCTCTTATCGTGGTTCCATCGTTTTTACTTGTGTTTGTGTCTATATATAAATAATTTTATACTTATTGTTTTAATAGTCCAATAATGATGCACACTTGGCAATATATGTTTGTTTAACAATCTCAACCATTTTGTTTTTGTTTATAGTCAATTTCGTCGGTTTTATAAATATTCTCTATCGTATTATAAATACCTGAAAAATAGTTTTATATATTCGGATAAAAAGATTTAGCAAGTGATTATTATGCAAAATATCATCTCAAAATAAGTTTGTTTACAAATTTTACGATTCAGTTGTTGATAAAATATATTTATTAGAGTTGAAAATACTTTTATCGATCGTTTTGTCCATTTTATTAGGGTTTCGCGAGAATTGTTTACTAAAGATCTTTAGAGCTTATTATGATATATTCTTATTAATAAAAAAAATATCGTTAATAAAACTATCACTGAGATTATATTGATCCAAATTATACTAACCTTGTTTTCAATTAAACATGAATTATATACGGTTATGGTCCATTCCATTCTTGTAGTTAAATCAATAAATCTAATATTTTAGTTTTCAGAAAGTATAAAAATTGTATTGAATTTATTTATATAGATTTAATATATAGAAAATACACTACATGATGTGCAACATTTAAATATATATTTTAACAAACAAAATATTATAAACAATACAATTAATTGACAAATATATATATCCACGAATTAAAAAGTCTAGACACCAAATGTCCATTGTATAAATAAAAAATAAAAATATAGAAACTAAATAAAATTAAAAACTCTTCATGAGTTCAATTTAGAAGAACACAAACATATTAACCTGAATAACGACATTAAATTATTCTAAAATATATGAGATGATCATGTGAAATTGCGGTTATGATCTCATTATGCAACTGAAACTGTGTGAATCATAAATAAATAAATATATATAAATATAACAATTTAAACAAAAAAACATGTTATAAATAACATTTATGCACTTTTCATTTAACATCTTTCAATATCATAGAAATATACAATAATACAATGTGTGAGATGATCACGAATCAAATCATACATACCTCGTCCATAAAATATCTACCTCTTCCATATGAAAGATGCATGTAAATTTATGTACGAAAGCTATGCACATGTAAAAACAAATCAACACAATCATATCATTTTATCATCTAAAATCGTATTTTAACTCCAGTTTACTCGGTACAACCATATTATCTCAAATGTGGTAATTCACATGAATAACTAAATAATATATAAACATACTCGAGTTATATATATTATAGTATCTATCCTTATATGAAAATAAACACATCAACTACCTTAATCAACTTTTACGGCTTAGCTTAAACACAATTTGAGTGAATTCTGCTTATCTTCGAACATGTACTCTTAATTTGTTAAATATAACATAATTTATTTCATATATAAAATATGTAATATATATTCACAAAATAAATCGAAAAAAGAAATCATCTAAAATCATATTTCAGCTCCAGTTTACTCGGTACAACTATGTTATCTCAAATGTAGTATTTCACTTAAATAACCAAATAAAATATAAACATACTCCAGTTATATATATATATATATATATATTATAATATGTATCCTTATATAAAATTAAACACACCAACCAGTGTAATCAACGCTTACGAGTTATCTTGTTCAAATTTATAAGACTGCACTTTGCTTGTCTTTGAAATGTAGTCTAAATTCGTTAAATTTATGGATATCATATAACATAATGTTTTTCATATAAAAATATCTAATATATATCTATAAATATTTTCTAAGCATTATTGAATTTAAGTTGTGCATTAAATTTTAATACCATCAGATTTAATTTCTAAACGAATCATTTAACTAAATAAAAATATGTATATTTTTATGCGGATTCAAAATGAACATCTTAAATCAATACTCTCTATTCGAACAATTTTTGGAAAAATAAACCAAAAGCTACCATCATATATAAGCTATTAATTTTACAATTGTTTTTAAAAATAGTCATCTAATCTTTTAATTTTAAACCGCTAAAAATCTAAAATAACTAATTTATCAATACTTAATTTTCATAATTAAACTCTAAATAAAATACAAAATCCATATATATATATATATATATAAATTTTTATTTTATATTTTTAACATGTATATTTATTTTATACTGACACGGTTTTATACCGTTAGTGTAATTTTTTTAACATTTTATATACACTCTCATAATGTTAATTTACATGTTGTTTCAAACTTTTCAGTCCAATGAAATATTATTTTAATTTGGTATGTATTATTTTGAATTTATTTTTTTTCATTTAAATTTTGTTAAAAAAAATCCATCTCTAAACAACTATATGCATCAACTAATCCCACGTCTCAAAAGCATGAATCCTGAAATATCAAAACATATTAATTTTGAAAAGGTGTTCAAAAATTGTTATAAACTAATCAATAAACTTACGCATTCTATAACTTATGAATTAGGGTCAAGCTATATATACCCCAAATTGGTTTAAGTTTACCCAATTTTGAGTTTACCCACCATTGGTATAAGTATACCCAATTTTAGACCAAAATATCCTTTGGGGGTATATAAGCTTCCTCTTTTTACTAAATCTCTCCACTTCATTTTCTTTACGACCCCATATTCACTCTTCCTTCTCTAACATGTCTCTCTCTAAATTTTCCGTCGAATTAAGTATTTTTTAAATTTAATTTCTTGTTTAATTGTGGATTTTTATTGTTTAGACTTTAATTTTTCTGATTTTGTTTGGATTTTTAGGAAAAAATATAGATTAGAATTAGATTTAATTTCAAAATTAGATTTAAGCTTAAATAAGGTAAATAAGATATAATTAAAGTTAAAAATGTAATTAATTTTCAAATACATAAATTATTAATCGAAAATTAGATTTTACAAACATTTAATAAGTAAATAACTTAAGTAAATTGTCTAAGATTTTAAAAATTCATTTAAAAGAACTTAAAAACACATTATTTTAAAATTATATTGTATTTTACAAATATTTTTTTTTAAATAATCACAAAGTTCTTTATATATATATCATTTTATAAAATATTTAATAGAACTTCTCCGAACATCCTGTAGTTAAAAAAATAGAAACATTTGGGTTTATTTTATTGTTGGTGTAAGTTAATGATTTTGTATTTAAAAAAATTGAAACATTTAGGTTTATTTTATTGCTTGTGTGAGTTAATGATTTTTTAATATTAAACTGATACAAAATACCAGTTGGATTTTCTTGCCACATTTTAAATGACGTAAATTTTATATTTCCTAATGGAACGTTTTTTTGAAAAATATTAAATAAAATAAAATATGTTCATACAAGTACCTAGGGCATACCCCGAAGAGTTATAATCGACATAAGGAGGTCGCTAGAGAGGAATCTCCTAAAACAAACATAGTAGGAATGACAGAAACAACAGAGATAGACTAGAGTATCTAAATTAACGTTACAAGGGCCAATCAGACCGACAGAGAATAGATCCAAAGAAGTCCACACCAATGGAAGGCAGCGGACGAGACTGAGGAGGAGAGGACATACAATTAAAGTAGAAGAGTAAATAAATAAACTCAATTAAAATTAGTTACATAGGCCAGCCAATCTTGGTGTCATGGAATCTAAACCGAAGATCATAGAAGATTCGGTGAGAAGCCAGAGAGGCATTGGCTGGAGGGGAACCAAAAAGGACAAGGCTATATCTAGACCCCATTTGGCTATAAGGAGACCTTAAATCAAACTTTTTATTTTATTTTATGTAAAATGACCATTTTACCCATCATATAAAACCAAGTTTTCGACCGAAAATCTAAACAATTTTCTTCCTTTTCTCCAACCAAACTTCTCTCTAAAACTAATTTCTTACCAAAGAATGAATTACATTAAAATCTAACTATTTTCTTCCTCTTCTTTAACAAAATTTCTCTATACTTTTTAATTATATTTTAATATCGCCTTGTGGAACTTTCCGACTTTTCATTAACGTAAAAAAATGAATAACACTAGTCGAAGAGCCAAATTTTTTTTTTACAGAATTATATTACAATGAAGTAATGAAAATATTTTCCAACCTGATGGTAATGGCAATCTTGTTCGAAACCCGATCATCTTGATGGCAAGATAAGACGCGAGCTGTAATTTTTTTTTAAACAAAAAATCAAAGAAATCAATATTTAAAATTAAGATCTTTGATTAATAGCGAAATCAGAAACATCAATCAGATAACAAAACCACAAGAAAGAAAACAACACATCGATTTCTAAGTTTGAATTAAATTTACAACCAGAAACCCTAAATCCCTAAATTCCATAACCTAAGAACTTGTAAACTTTGTAACAACGTTCGCTCCTTCAGATACAGCATGTTTAGCCAATTCACCAGACAACACCAACCTCACCGCAGTCTGGATTTCCCTTGAAGTGATATTCGGTTTCTTGCAGACTCACCAGCCAATTTCTCGAAGATACGTTAATGAAACTATTCATGATTCCCATAGCATTGCTGGAAATACTGATATCGGGATGAACCTGCTTCGAGATCTTGAATATGTGATCTTGTAGGCCTCGACGCTTTTCTTGGATTGTTTCTTCTTTTTATCACCTCCGACGCCAACTTATTTTCGTAACTTCTTTCTGGCCTTTGGTTTCTTCTCAGCTGCTATGGCGGTCAAAGGATATTTCTCGACGACCTTCTTATCAGTCGGCTTCTTTTCTGATTGGGGTGTTATTGTTGATTTTGATTAGGAAATGAGTTCTCTAGAGAGAGAGATTAATTGGATAATAAATATAATTAAATTGATTTTGATTGGTGAGATGCGAGCTGCAACTTGAATTTGATAAAAAGGAAAAAAATTCAAAAAGGAAAAAAAGGAAAAAGAGAAAAGAGAAAAGAGAGATAGTCGGCTGAAAAAGGTTTATATATTAAGGGTATTTTAGTAAAATTCAGGGTCTCATTATAACTGAAGAAGGTCTCATTATAACCAAAACGGGTCTCAGTTTAGCGTTGCCCAACCAAAAATTCTTGAGTTCCTCTCCTTCTAGACGTGATAAATTACCGCGCCAAAGCAAGAGCGCCAAATATGATGGTTTCGAGAGTGAGACCAATTTGACACCTCACAGATCCAAGACTACTAACACGAAGCGGGAAAAGGGAAACCTAGTTTTGTACTAGCAAATGTCCAAATACTCTGAGTGAAACTACATTCAAATAGGAGATGAACAATAGTTTCACAAGCAGAGTTGCATAAGACACAATCATGTGGGGTATTGAAACCCCAACTGAGAAGCTTATCTATGGTTGAAAGTTTTCCCAGGATAGCGAGCCATAAGTAAATGAGTGACGAGGAATATTGAATTTATTCCATACTAACCCGGCCCACCCCACAACAGGGGCAGGCGTGTGAAGAGCGTTATAGGTATCCTTGATTGTGAAGCTGTTGCAGCCAACCTTCGCAATCCAAAAAGGAACATCATAGGAGTTGATGTAAGGAGGGGTGGGGTGAAGATGAGGTTGTTGATCTACAAAAGATTAGATCGACTTCTAGCTCTAGCCGATTGGATGTTTGGAGGCCAATTCCAATGACCATCGAGAATGATATCTGATACCTTGAGGTTTTTCCCGAGCCGGGAATCCTTGATGATATTAGTACCATAGTGCGAAGCAAGAGAGGTAGAGAGGAGCCATGGATCATACCAGAAGTAAGTACTCGAACCATTACCAATAGCAACCCTGTACAAATTACTAGCCAACAGGCGAAGATGAAGAATTTTCCTCCACATCCAAGAAGGGGATGAATCAATAGAAAGATCCCATAAATTATTATTTCTTATTTTTTCAATTTTTATCCAATCACACCAGATAGAGTGACTGCTATTACTAATAATAGACCGGAGATGCTTAAGAACAACCGCCTGATTCCAGATTTTCAAATCTAGTATCCCAAGGCTGCCCTCTTTTGTGGGAGAGGTGATATTAGACCAGGCCACTTTGGCCCCATGAATTTTCATAGCAAAACCCGACCAAAGAAAACGACGAAGGCTCTGAATCAGCTCTTTAATGATCCTAGAAGGGAGGATGAAGATGGAGGACCAATAAACTTGACCAACAAATAACACAGATTTGATAAGCTGGAGTCTACCCGCATAGGACAAATGCTTGGAGGTCCAAGAATCAATCATGACAGTTATTTTATGAAGAAGAGGACGACAATCCGAGTGGGTAAGACGACCAGTAAGAGGATTATTGATACCCGACAAAATATTTGACTTTTTGACTGGGAGAGAACCTTCCAAATAACCTACAATAGACGGGAGCTCAGAGCGAAGAGGATTATTGATACCCGACAAAAAGATATGACTTTTTGAGGGGTTTACTTTAAAACCGGAGAGGGAGTAGAAATCATCCAGAGCCTCTTTGACGAGGAGAAGGGAGTTGACATCACCATGACAAAAAATCATAAGATCATCTCCAAAACAGAGACTTGTAATTTTGAGTTTGTGACACTTTCAGTGAAACCGAAAGTTTTTATCATTACTTTTCTCTTTGAGGGTACTGGAAAGAACTTGCATAACAAGGAAAAAGAGAAAAGGAGAAAGCGAGTCCCTTTGCCTGAGACCCTTTCTACCTTTGAAGTTACCATAAGGATCTCCATTAATATTGATGGAGTAAGAGGGGGATGAGATGCAGTTGATAATCCAAGTGATCATCTTATCCGGGAAGTTCATCGCCACAAGAATATCAAGGATGAGATGCCACCGGATATTATCAAAAGCTTTCATAAGATCAATTTTAAGGGCTACCCTTTTACCTCTATGATTCGTATGATAACCTTTAAGAAGTTCTTGGGAAAGAAGGATGTTATCCGAGATGTTCCTACTAGAGACGAAAGCCGATTGAGAATTATGAATTAATGAATCCTTAATTCTATTAGCTAAGGTTTTAGAGATAGTTTTGTAAACAACATTACAAAGAGCAATAGGTCTAAAATATGCAGTCACAGAAGGGGAATCTTTTTTGGGAATGAGAAAAATGGAAGTGGAGTTCCAAGAGGTCTTGAGAATTCCGGTTTAGAAAAACTTTAGGACACCGTTACAGATGTCCTGACCAACAATATTGCAAGTTGATTTGAAGAAACTGGAATTAAAACCATCAGGACCAGACGATTTATTACTATCAATACTGAAAAGGGCAGACTTAATCTCCTCGTTAGTGATTGCACGAATCATTGAGGCTTTGACAATATTACTGAATTTAGAAGAAAGAAGATAGGAGACTTTCTCCAACCCCGGATAACCAGCAGGATTCCTAGTACCAAGGGAGTCCTAGAAATAACTCACAATGACCTTGGAAACACTAGCGGGAGTTGAAAAAATGATACCCTTGTCATTATTGATAGAAATAATTTTGTTACAGAAAAAGACGTTTTTTATACTGTTAAGGGAAATTTGGTATATCACCAATATTAATCCAGTTTTCTCTAGATTTTTGCTTGAGGAAGGATTCTTCAGCACGACTAAGAAAGATAAAAGTCGTAGAAGCCTCAACTTTTTTGGTGACAATGATAAGGTTAAGGGGGTCGAGGGAGAGATTAGATTGAGCTTGAAAAAGAATGTTTTGAGCATTAGAAACCCTAGAACTAATGTCGCTAAAATCCTTACGATTGAGACAAGCAAGCTCATGCTGAAAACGATTGAGTTTATTAAGTGACAAGACTCATACCAGAGGAACAGATAGGAATATTGCAACTTTTGGAAACAATATTTTTGAACTGAGGATGGGATTGCCACATGTTAAATAATTTGAATGGATTTTTACGTCTTTGATGGGGGAACCCAAGATTGAGGGTGACGGTGGTGTGATAAGAGGAACGGAGAAAACCAAAGTGAGCGAATGACATTGGAAAGAGATCGTCCCAGTTAGGGTTGATTAGAACACAATCAATTTTGGAAAGGATGGGATGAGTAGGCTGTTTATTAATCCAAGAGAAGATGAATTCAGTGGATCGGAGGTCACTGAGCTCACTGAGGTAGCAACATTTATTGAAGTCGTCAATTGCTGAGGACCAGTTTTCGGAGGAGCCTAGTCGCTCCTCCGGATGATGAATGACATTGTAATCCCCCAGGGAGACCCAAAGGATACCCTGATCTTGCTTGGAAATGGTTATTAAATCATTCCAAAGATGAGTACGATCCTGAGCATCATTAAATGCATAGATGGTCGTGAATCTGAATGTGGCATTGAAATTATGGCACTTGGCCATGCAGTGAATATACCGAGAGGATTGGGATAACCTAGAAATAGTGATAACATTAGGGTTCTAGATAATCCAAATTCTACCAAAAGGATGAGAGGAATGATTGGTAATAACATGCCAAAAGGGAACCATATACCTAATAATAAACTCGACTTTAAAAAATTGGACGTTTGTTTCAACTAAAATTAACAATGAGATACTATTACTAATAATAAAATTAGTAACATCTTTTTGCCTAACAAGATGATTAAGACCCCGTACATTCCAAGAAGCAATATTCATAAATAAATAAAAAGACTTACAGTACATTAGACGATGGTCCTGTGGGAGGACAAAACCCATATTACCGAATGCGATGACGGTAGAAGAATGAAACCTCTTAAAAGGTGAATCCACCTTTTTATTGTTTCCAACAACTTTGATCTCTTCCAATGAATCTGAAGAAAAAAAACTGCTGGAAACGAACCAATCTTTTTCATCAAATCCAAATCTAAAATCTTAAGTTTGTCACATCCAAACAGATAGCTTACCAAAATCTTATAATAATTTATATATAACATTAAATTATTAATAAGAAAAATAAAAATTAAAACTAAATAAATAAAATAATAAAAATAAAAATAAGAAGCACCCATTAAATAAATCACATGCATAACCATGTGATTTAATAATGGGACCACCAAAACAAAAGCATGAATTAAAATCAAATATGTAGAGGTAAATTTAAAATTAATTTGAAAGATTGAGAAAATGTTAAAGCAGTTTAATTCCTTCACGTGCTTTGAGGACGACCTCACAAGCAGGAAAAGCTGTCGAAAGAAAGCTAATGAGACAGAACCCATAATAATTTCATGTCTATGTATAAAGCAAAAGAAACCCAATGAAGGGTCCGAGTCTTGTCGGAGCCGAACAAGAATCAGCTCCGACCTTGAAACCACACTCGACACTCGATTTAACCAGAGCCGGTTGCTACACTGAGCCAACTTATAACCGAGCCAATCCCGACTCTGCACCAAACTAGACCGTAACCATATCCGACATTGAACTAAAGTCGAAAAACCAGCAACACTCTCGCGGCACCCGTCACTCTCAACCGGAACCAACCCTAGAGAAGGCTTGAGCAAGCCTACCGAAGAAGAAATTTAAAACGCTAAAAGGATAACTACGAACCTCATTTCCGGCGAATATGGAAGATCCGAGAGAGAAGTTGATGACTCTCGCCGCCAACGAGAATAATAGAACCGATGAAGGGAAGAAGTGCGTCGAGATAGAATGAGACACTCGGATCTGATGATACACGAGACCAGCAAGCAGCCTGAGCCGGTGAAAGAAAGAATGACGTAAAATATTATGGTTTTCAGGCCAAAAGGCCTGAAACCTGAAGAAAAACCAAAACGTTACCGTTATCGGCTTATTACCGTTGAAGGAAGAGAGAGTGGAGAGGCTTTTCTCTCTCTAACTTTGAAAGCATGGGATTCAAGCCTTTATCGTGTTGAGTTAGTCTATAAGTGGCACCACAAAAGAAGTACTGGACACAATTCCTTCATGGTTTTCTATGGTTACAAGCCACGGGAGTCGATGGATTTGGTTTTCCCAACTCTTGACAAGGTTCCAGCTACGGTCGAGACCGTCATCGATGATCTATAGAAAATCCATCAGAGCACAAGAAAGCATCTTAAGGAAACAAATCAGAAGTACAAGGTTGTCGCAAATAAGAAGCGTCGACTGGTGGAGTCTGCAGTTGCGGACTCTGTATGGGAAACTTTGACCAGAGATCGTTATCTTGCACGTGAATACAACAACCTAGGTGCAAGCAAGGTTCATCTGTTTGAAATCATTGAGAAGATTAATCCCAATGCAAGCTATCCAGTCATATGAAGATCCGCGACATCTTCAGAGTGAAGCATCGTTTACAAATGTTGGTGGTGATGATGAAGCTAAAAAAGAGTGGGCGAATTCTTCCCAATAAGGGGAGGATAATGTAGTAGCACAGACCCACGACTATATGACCCTTTTAGAAAAATGGAAACGGGCTTTATTTGGGACTCAGATATCAGAATTAGGCGTTGCGATAAATCAAATTAAACGCGTTGAGAAGCCCAACGAATTTAAAGCATCACCAAGCCAAGTTGGGTGATGAAGTTTTGGCCTAAAAATCTAACGGTTATGGCCTCATTTATCTGTTTTTGTGTTTTTTTCAACATTTTTCTATTTTGGTTTTATTTATTTAAAATACTTAAACAGCTCCAATCGCTTTGAAATTGTGATGCACTTTATTTTATTACGCTAAGAACAATCTGTAATTTTTGTGTAGGGTTTTGAGAACTTCTATAAACGACTTCAAAACCCTACTTTGTCGTTAGACTTTGATAAATTGAATTTGAGATTATTTTCTATGAGTCTTTTTTTACTCTCTAACATAAGGTTACGATTTTATCCACTATTTCTTCTTCTTTCTTGTGTTTTGCAGTCGTCAGTTCTCACCCTCTAATATCGCATCCATCACTTTTTAATAATCATATTATATTAGATTTTTTTTCACAACTTCAAGTATTTGGATTTTCTAAAGAGATTTGATGTATTGTTTAAAACTAAGACGATGAAGCGTATTAACAAGTTGATTGAGAAGTTTAACTAACTACAAAAATCAATAGCTGAAATATATTGTATACTTGGATTCATACTTCACACTTTAAATCTTGAGGGTACTTTTTCTTTTAGAGTGAAGGAATAATACAAATATGAAAAATATAATCATTTTCATGGAGGTTTATTTGCAATGAAATACAACATGAAATAAAAAAATATATAAATTTATAGTTTTTTAAAAGCATTTTATCAGAAGAATGAACTCAATCAAAGTTTGTAGTACTTTATATATTGTAACTAGTCATTTAATTAATACTTACACTATTTAGGAATCCAAAGATCGAGATCCATTAAAACTTAATTACAATGTTTTTAAAATATTTATCACGTCTTTTCGTAGTAGCAATATGATTTCTAATTATTCCAATAATTATAAATCTGATACGACCTATGGACGAATATGCAAACATAAGTTTATTATGCTTATTTGAGTAATAACAATTATATTGTCTAATGTCATTCAAGCTAGAATTTTCTGAATAAAATGTCGTCCATTTGATGAGAAATAAAAAGGAATATCGAAAATATAAGTTGCAGAAGCTGAAGCAACTACTTCTGAAGTAACATAATAAAAAAGACAACGACGTGAATGAGAGGGCCATAGTCGAAAAAGAGACTTCTCACTTTTTTTTGTCATTCAAAATTGTGCATGAGACTTTCACCCCACACATAACCTAAGTGATAAAAGTAAAGAAGAACTCATCTTATTTCTGTTTTGATTACCTTCCTCGCGTATGTATAAGATGGAACATTTCGATTTCTAAAATGGAGTATTAATCATTTGTCCACATCGAGAATTCAAATATTATATACGTCATTAGTCTGATGTTTTCTAGGAACGACCTCTAATAACAAGCTTGCAAAATAGATCTGTTTATTATAAAGAGATTCTTTGTTCATGACCCAACTTCACCTTAATTGTCAATTGAAATAGTCAAAGTTATGTCTTGGTTTGTACGGGGATAACATTTCTTTTCTGTATGTCCATTTTTTTTTTTAAAATCCAAACAACTTACAGATAGATAGAGAAATAAAAAATTGCGAACGAACCGCACACCTTCATATTTGTTAGGAGTCCATTCATAATATTTTTTTATAAAAAACTTAAATGAGTTCCTATAATATATACGCAATTAAAATTCTTCAAAAATTATACATTTGTATAATGATAAAATCAATTACTAATTTTTAAAACTTAAATTCTACCTCCTAAATAAATTGAAGGAACGAAAAAAATTATAAATCAAAATTAAAAGAAATTATCAGATCCATCAACAAATATTTCATAATAGTTCTATTGAATGGATACATTCATTTTCTTTTCAACCCATCTAAATATAATACATAACATTCACCTAAAAAATATTAAAATTTATCTAAAATAAATAATAATGAAGGTATTAAATAAACATCATTTAAAAAAAACAAATTTCAAGTGTCTTTGTGCCTCAAACCGCAGGTAAATATTTTGAGTATCTTTTTTTTTCTAAATAAAGTAATTTACTCTTTTTAAACCTTTAAAGTTAAAAACTGAGGGAGAGATGCACAAATAATGATTATGGTAATAACCCAAAAAGACAGGGTCATTTATACATATAGTCTTATATATTCAAAAGACAACACACCTAAACTCTCACATTTTCATTTCCAAAAAGAAAGAAAGAAGAACATGAAAGAAAGATCATCAAGTTTCCTTCTCTCTCTTCTTTCTTTCTCTCTCGTCTTTTGCTTTACAAGATCTGTTGAAGCTTACAAGAACTACACAGTTGGTGATTCTATAGGATGGTTTGATAAGCTTGAGAAATCTGGTGTTGATTATCAGAAATGGGCTAATGATGGTGACAAGTCCTTCACTTTGGGAGATTTTCTAAGTAAGTACTCCAACAAAACACCAAATACTTATTTCTAGTTTTCTCTGCTTTGCTTTTCTCATGATATTTATAAATCTCTTACAAGTACAATTATTAATCTTACTTTTTTTTCCCAATCATGGCTTCTAAGAATGTTAGAAATTCAATAAATAATTTTAACTTACTCCTAAATAGGAGTTATTTAATATAGTATGTAGCTAATTATAGTGTAATGATAGAATAAGTATATAGAAAAGAAGATAAAGTTGGGAAAGGAATCACATTAAATTTCCATGTGCTTGTCTGTCATGATAAGGATGTTTTTGGTTGTAAAGTTACAATCACACTTCATGTTCATTAGAGAAAGAGAAAGTGAAAGTGAACATGGACACTAACTATATTAATGGCATGGGGACAATAGTTATGACTTTATTGTTATAATTTTTTGTTTGAGTTTCTAGAGTTTTGCCAAAACTAAAAAAAATGTAAAATCTAACAATTACAAATAACAATTTCATGTTTTTATAATAATTTTTTAAATATGTATTGCATCTTAATATATAAATATATGCAAGTATATATATATATAATGGAATATCCATTTCTTTCACTTCACTGTTATTGTGTGGGGAAAAGAAACAAATTTGTTTATTTTTCTACCTGGCAGAAAATGATTGGTTGTTTGGCGGAATAAACTATGATCTATTTATATTATATGATATATAATAATTTTCTCATATACTACCTAATTATTTTAAATAAATCCAAAATTCACTGACACACTCTGTACTTTGCATCCTTTACCATCACCGGCCAATACTAGACATATAAAAGACAAATTTGTACATTTTATGTTGATATTATATATATTTAGTTGTTATTGGTTTTAGAATAATGTAATATCCTCTCTATATAATATTAAAATGATGTGCGGATTTAAATATTAAATTTATATATTAGTTATGTATTAAAAACATCGACCAACCTATTAAATTATATGTTAAATGTGGCCGTAGTATTATTTTTAACTAGCTTGTTAAACTTTTAGTGTGAGTTAATGTTTAAATAACTTATTTTTATTACTTTGTTTATTTCTCTATTTTATTGATATTCCGATTCGGTGTTTTTTAAAAATTTGGATTGTAATTAAATTTTAAAGGTTAACAAATAATATATTAAGTATAGAATTTTTTTGTGTATAAAACTTGAACATATAAATTCAATACATTTAATTGTACATATTTCTAAAATGTTGTTCCTGATTTATAATTTTAAATGAATATTGTAGTTTTCAACACGGACAACAATCACTCAGTAGTACAAACTTACAATGCTACCACATACAAGCTATGCGATTACAACAACGCGTTAGGAACCGACACAACTCAATGGTCGGAGGCCGATCCATCAGCGACCGAGCCGCATCCTGTCACGGTCTCAATCCCTTTAATAAAAGAAGGATCGAACTATTTTTTCTCTGGTAATTACGACGGAGAACAATGTGAATCAGGTCAGCATTTTAATATTAATGTGACACACGGACAGGGATTGCCGAAAAGTCTTGATACATCAACACAAGACGATGCCTTTGCGCCTAATAGTGCTCAGTCGGGAGATGATGAGTCTGCACCGGATACAATTGTGCCTGCGAATTTCGATCACCCTAATGATGTAGAGAGTGATGAGGACAAAGAAAAGAATTCTTCTGGATCTGTTTCTTTGATTGGAAGGTTTTTCGACAAGAAATTAAATATGTTACTTTGGGTTTTAACTGGATGCGTCTGGATGTTTTGATAGGTAGAGAGTTCGTTTAAATATTTTTTTTAAATTCGTTTACATTTAAACATACTTGTTTTCAATATTTGTTTGTGTAATTAGGAGATACCATGTATTATTGAGTTGAAAAATAAGATGTGTAATAAGTATTTGTTTCATTTATCACGTACAAACAGTGCACTTTTTTTCCGCTAACACGAGCTAAAAATGTCAAAAGGAGGATTTTATAGTTTTCCTATATCTTTCCAACCATATATTTATTGACTTATTTAAGATTTAAAAAGTTTATAAGACAAAAAAGTTAAATGAGGTTTTTTTTTTAAAATAATTGATGAGATATTTAAATGTTTACGTAGTTTTAAGTTTGAAAAGACAAATAAAACCGTCTAAAAAGTATTGTATGGAGGTTGGTTTCGATTAAAAAAATTGGATAGAAATTCACACAAAGGTGCAAATAGCTAAAAATTGGTAGAAGAAAAAAAATTAAAAAAAGACAAAATAATCGGTTAGAGAGAAAATATGAACAACTTGGAATATGATATTATGAATGATTTCAAGAGGAGGAGACGCTCCAAGATTTTTTTTTTATCTACAAGAAAGGTCTCTTCAATAACTATGATTCATGAACTTCTTCTTCTCTTTGCTGTAATCTCTTATCTTTATTGCTCTGGACTTATCTATCCTTTTTTCGTGCTGATTGTATTATGCTGATTGATCCGGTTTCTTTTTGGCTTTCCTTCTTGTTGGATGAAAATTTTCAACAACAATGATCTTTCGACATAAGTTTTCCATGATCTTCCTGCTACTAAGATGCACCTGCACAATAGAAAAGACATGAACAACAATACATCAACCTTCAACTCTGCCAAATCTTATTCTGAATTGGTAAAGAAAACTGATACTCCTATGAAATTCAAGCCAACCAATATATCTGAGAAAATTGATCATATCTTGATTCAATATGATCAGCAGGTTAAAGACCAACTCACCAAGGATTCTAAGCACACCTTGATCAGTAAATTTTTAAAAGGGCTTCCTAAAAAAAACTTATTTCTGAATAACTTCAAATTCAATAGATAATATAACATCTCAATAAATTATTCAAGACATATTATTTTGGAATTTGACAACACATAAGATATTTGCAAACTATGGTCTAGGACAATCTGTACTATATGTGACTCTACTATGAGGCTTCTAAAATAGCGAGTTGACTTAAATACAAGATACGAATGCACTACAACTCGTGTTTGGGTTAGATATGAACAAGTCCCAAAATATATCTACAACAAAAACATAATGCAAAATAAAGCAGACTCTATTGGAAATCTTTAAAGATTGCCATACCGGAAAACATACCTTTTTTCAATGCATATTATGCATGATAGAAATGGATGTATCCAAGAAGATTCAACACAACGTGTGGGAGACAAACAAGGGTGCTGGTTAACCATTAGTTACAAAAATATGTCAAAATATTGTTTGAGGTGTTTCCGTTTGGGCCATGACAAAGAAAAATGCAATAAATAAACTGTAAACAATTTGCACAAAAAAGATCATGCTATTGATAAACCTACCAACAAAGAAGACAATCAAAGCTATAATAATTCAAAAAACGGACTTAAAAGCCAGCAAACAGTTAACCAGCAAAGAATCAAATCAATAATTATCATTCCTGATCAAATAAGAGAGGAGGAAGTCTCTAACAAAAATGCAAATGACAGTCCAAACATTGAAAATAATTAAGGCATCGGTATTGCTAAAGAAACCTCCTCTAGCTATCAGTCTAACACCAAGACTCAAAATCTCATGGAGCTGAGGAAATCATTGAGGCCATTCAAACATTGGAGTTTGGTTATAACTTAGCCACTCCTCAATACTATGAAAACCTAATTTCTGGTAATGTTAGTCCAAACTAGAGTAACATTAGTAGACTTCAAATCTCTCCCACTTTCAGTCCTAAATAAATTGATAATGGATTCTGGGAAGTTTTGAACAAAAAACTAAAATAGGCTAGAAGGAAAAAGAAACCTAGCAATTTTGTCATCAAATCTCTGAAATTTTCAGGAAAAAAAAATCCTTCTACCTCTCTTCCTAAGGATGATAGAGCTACTTAACTAGAATGTTATAGGCATAAAAAAGTTTAGAATCAGAAGACTAAAGTCCATCGTCATCAGAGATAAGATCAATTTATTAGCAATTCAAAAGCCTTTAAATCAGAATTCAACCCTATTTCAAGCTTTCTAGAATTCCTACTTGTGAATCTGGTGTCGAGTTAATTGTTGCATGTTTTCCTTCTAGGCTTCTAATATCAATGATGGCTTGATTCCTAGGATGGTGTTTCCTCTTAGTTACTATTCGATGATTAGCTTCTCTTCTTTGGCTGATCCCTTCCATTCAATTTTCTGTAATTTTATTCAAGAAACGCATTGATTCAATTGGATAGTTCTGATTGATTAATTTTCTCATCAATGGATGATTTTAAATTCAATACCTAAAAAGATTAAGAGCTCAGAGTTTTAGTGCTTCAATGATGTAGAGCTCTCTGAGCAGATAAAGAGTTCAACAAATTTAGATCTATTTTTTTCTCATGTTAGCGTCATTGTTTAGCGCGTGAAGTTTTTTCAAGCTACCCTTGTGGCCCTAATGTTTATTTTATTAAATTTTTCTTTTGATTAAACAATAGTTCAAGAGGAAATATTTTAAATTGGAATTGAAAAGAAAGACGTGGAAGCTATAAAGAACTTTAGTTGCTAAAAAATGGAGTGAATTTTTAAATTTTGTTTTATTTATAAACATATATTTTAACCAAAAACATTTATTTCCGATCCATTTATATGTTGTTTGTGTTACGAGTTTAATGGTCCTAGGCTAACAAGTCTAAAACTATGTACAACATAGATAAATCTTTTTTCAAAAATCTCGTATTTATATATGCTACATGACCTTAATTCCCAACCATTAAACTAACAAAATCTAACTTCAGATAGTAGACATTTGTCAACTTTTCATATCACTCACCCAAATACCCAACCATATTTCTCCAACTTTCACATTCCTCTGTTAAATACTTTCCCATAAAGTTAATTATTTTCTATTTTCAAATAATACAAACAAAGTTTATATTTAAAAGGTCTCGGAAAATAAAACATAATGATATATATTTCATATATTATTATTGAAAAATTATTACTCAAAATAAGTTTTAAAAAGACATAAAGTATTTAATTTTTTAATGTCCAAATCATACCAAACAAGTCTATATTTATAACTTTAGAAAAATAAAAAATATTTGTATCCTTTTTATTTTAAAAATATTTTCAAAAATAGAAATTAAAAACTTAATAACTATTTTCAACCTGCCAAGTGAATGCGTGAAGGCTATCAATAGAACATGTCGGGCATGTGTCCCCGACTAGGAACCTGCACGCATACGCATGACGGATTTCCATTCGTTTTAATGGATGAAAAATGTGTTTCATCTATTGAAAATTTGGTGAAACGATAAAAAGATAAGTTGCATATAAAATCCTGCCATGAGAAATAAATTTATAAAAAAAATTCAAAAAATCGTTGTTGTACGTAGTCTAAGTTCTAACCAAAAAATTCAATTACATTTGGTAATAAAAATGGCTTTAGCCTATATATTTGTTACTTTTATCAGTATCCCATATAGTCTTTGCAGAAGCATCGAGAGAGCATTAATATTTTAAAACACTTTTCATTACCTGGAATATTTGTTGTCTTTTTATTGCAATATTGTTGAAGCTTGCGTAAATTTTAGTTTTGAAGCTAAATTTTCATGCACAATTGATAATATATCGAACCAAATTAATGATCCAATTATGGTTGAACTCGTAAGAGTCTTGAAGTCTACTGGTCTTATACTTGCATCTTTAAAACCGTTTCGTCAGTCCAAACCTTATTTGATGACAAACAAAACTCTATTTTTTTCACAGGGAAAGAGTACATGTATAAGGAGTATTTACTCTGCTTTTGTTTACTAATAGCTTGTACTCTAGTATGCTAAGACTTTGTTTCTTTTAAAACTAGTAGAAAATTGAAAGATATTTACTTTGAAAAATTTACTTCGGATTGCATGTAGATATATGATAGTAGCCATGGATTTGTTGAGCTGAGAATCCATGACATCATGTTTCCTCAATGACGAGATCATGTTTTATTTATAAATATTGTTTCGAAATTTTATTTTGAGTTTTTACGTTCCGGAAGATGTATACTTCGTGAAAATTCTTAAAGAATTGATAGTGTGCTTTTATGGAGAGAGAAAAGTATACTTACACGTATCGAATGTGTGTAATGGTAATATTAGTTTTCCACGTGTGCTGTTTTTTTTGAACTTCTTGAATCTCATCCATTGAGATATTTTGATCATGTCCTTTTATTTTCAAAAAAAATCTAAATGTTGAGTTAAATCATGGGTTGTGATTGATAGATACCTCCTTGGAAAAAACTTCTCCTTCTTATTTTTTTTTAATTTTTTTTTCATTTACACTTTCTGAAATGTTCTTTTTGTTTTGATTTTCTTATTGAAATTTTTAAAGATTGCTACTTTAATATTTAGCTCTTCTTTTATTTTTAAAATTTGTTACTTTCATCTTTCTCTTTTATACAAAAATGTTTAGCACATGAATTTTAAAACCTTGTCTAGATCAAGATGTTGACCAATCTGATAGCCAAAATCATAACATTAGTGCTCAATTTGGGACTTCTTCTCTAAACATATTTAAAAGATAATGTGGATTCTTGTGATACTCT
This sequence comes from Limnanthes douglasii subsp. nivea, assembly GCA_036936605.1. Lineage (NCBI taxonomy): Eukaryota > Viridiplantae > Streptophyta > Magnoliopsida > Brassicales > Limnanthaceae > Limnanthes > Limnanthes douglasii. The sequence continues at coordinate 137,072,375 of JAUPFV010000002.1, read as the reverse complement.
TGGAATCCTCGTACCTAAATTTTTATTGTTGTTGCTCGCCTATGTATCATTTACATTTAACTGTCGTTGTGTTGTTTGGTACTATTAATCTTTCTTCTGGATTTGTTCACTTTGACGCTTCCTCTTTTTTTAGTCTGTTACAAAATGAAAGGCTTATGTGTCACATTGGAGGGTGACCATTATGTGAGAAATTTTATAAATACTGCATAAACTTTAAGATTGACAGAGAATGAATATATTTATATCAATAAGGTTGACTAAACTAGTAGGAAATAATAGTGGGATTCGTGACAATATTATAATAAGGTTTTTGAACCTGAAAAAAATCTCTATAGATGCTTTCATACTCAGTTGGAAACATAGAGGAGAAATGACTTAGTTCTCGTAGTTGGATTTTCCAAAATAAGCCTCTTCTCTTTTGTTTTTGTTTTTATTGTAATTTTTCCTTTGATCATTAGTGTTATCTATATTTAGATTCTCTATCCATATTATGTCTAGTTCTAGAGAGGTCTTACAAAATTTACAATCTTTATGCCCTTAAACAGTATGTTAGACTTGTTAAAGAGGCTGAACTATGACTTAATGATTATATTGCCATCTTTGTGGCCTATAATATATTTACTAGTGAACTACGGAGTAACCCTACCAAAATTATTGCAGCTTTGGTATTGGGGATGTCATTGCTTTTTCCAATCTGCAAAGGCTAATGATTCTAAGAGGAATAAGGTTATTGCTACGCTTTATCCTGTTAGAAAAAATATTTCCAAATATGTTACTTTAAGGAAATAGTTGTTGCATATGCCCAAATTAGTTGAAAAGATAAAAACGGCACGTTTTCCAAAATGAACACTAGTACTGAGCCAAAAATCCAATTTTAAGATTTAGTGGGAAAGCAGAAGCCAAAGTGCAAGCATGAAGAATTTATTGATGAGACCAGTTCTAAAAATCCCACGAATGAAGATGGACCAGTTCTTGATGTTATTCGTTATGTTACATTCTCTTCTAAAAAGTTCTACAATTTTTGATTTTGTTGATGACACTTTTTGAAAAAATATGGAAATAGTTTTCGTCGCTTCTAAAGCACCCTTTGATGGAATTTTTGCTGACACATCTAATTATCAATTGTGTCTCAAAAGGTGGCTATAGTTTTAGGAACTCCTGGTACACCTCCTGATGGAACTTATATATACATAGTTAGTTTAATTGGGTGATTTATAGTCACCATCTCCTTTGATGACGTTTTAGGCACTAAGACTCTTTCTGCTCATACACTTTGAAGTTTTCATACTAACGAGGTATGAAAATGTACATCACGAAATGAAAATTTAATAAAAAGATAAAGATAGAATTGAAAATGGAATAGTTGAAAATTATGGTGAATTTGTATAGATTCAGATGCTCTATATTACAAGGTTGTCTAGGTTGTTGTCATTTTTCATCTAGTAGTCTGTATGTTTTGGGCTTGACTTTTTATTCCATCACATATAACCCTTCCTATTTTGGATATGGATTTCCATGACTCTTATATTATATATGAAGAAATACTCTTCTGAAGACTTTATCTCCCACCTCAAAGCTTCTGAAATAGACTTTTAAATTGTATATGTCCCTCATGAGAGTTTTGTAATATTTTGATCTTATGTACTTTGTTTAATAACTTCTAACTTCACTCTCATTAATTCAAAATTTATTTGTTTCTTGTATATTTATATTCTATGTGAGGGTATACCAGTCTCGGCTGGTACCACCTCTTCCATTCCATATACAAGGGAAAAATATATCTCAACCGAATTGTAGAATGTTTCTTCTTTACTCCATCATGATTTCTACCTCATCCCCTTGCTCTATAAAGTGAGGGAGATGCCTCTCTGAGTTCATACATATTATTAAGGGATAACCAATGTCCTTTATGATCATTATCTTTTAATTGTTAAAGATGTTGTATCGAATTCCATTGAAGAATTTTGGTTCACTCTTATTACTCCCATGTTTCTATTGATTATATACTGAAGAACTGATGCATTGTACATATTGCAACATGCATGTGATCCATCTTTATCATTCTCAAAATTATATTCTGTAAAAAAACTCATCCACTATCATGAACAAACGCTTGAAATTCTTCTTGCACTCTTGTTTTCCTCGGACTATGTCCAAAGTTTACTCTCTTACCATATTTGCATATGATCTGGTGAACGTAGTTAGAACATTTTTTAGATGGAATTATAATTGGAGAACCTTTATTTTATTTCAAGTTTGTTATATATGATGTTCACAGAAATTCTAGTAGCTATATTGAATTTCTTCACTTCCGTCCTACCAACTCAACTGTGATTATTAATGTATCTTGATGATGTGTTGTGACTCCTCTCAATTCATCATTTATGCATTTGTTTTAGAATTTCAAACATTATTGAGAGTAGGTCTCCTCCCATATTTATGCAAATGCTTCGCCTGTTCGGATCTAGGTCATAATTGTAATATTTTCTAAACATCTTGACTCACACTCATATGCAGCATATCATGACTCATTCATGGGTCTTTTCTTTACAGACTGTAATTTGGTTTTGCGATATATCATATTTTGGACTTCACAATACAAAGCCTATCAATCCTTTGTGTAGTGTCGAAGGTCATTGTGAAATTTAAAAAAACTTATTTTTATCTTTTTGTTCATTGGTAAAGAACAATGTCTCTAATCACTGGTAATTTATTATATATATTTTTTCATAAATCACCTAAAGGTTCAGCTAAGTTTATGTAGGGTTTCTTGTTACAACATTCTGACTTTCGATCATTTTTGTAATTTTTATTGTATTTTTTTCTTGATTTTAGTCTAGAACTTCAGACTTGACTATAATTTCTCAAGCGCATTTAGAATTCAGTATTGTATGTTTGGAAGTTGAAGTTTCATTATGACACGTGAAGTTAGCTTGTCCCACTGTTAGTGGTTCATTCTTTCTTGCCAAAGCAAATGGTACAATGGGTAAGCATTTGGAGTTGTAGTGTTTTCATCAATTTTTACAATTATATAGTTCTCTCCACATTTATGTCTTTCTACTTGAGCCAATAAGTCTATGAAGGTTAATGCTTTCATCTTCATCATATGTTCAGCCATATTATCGACTTGATCATTTTCCTATACGTTGTAACTGTTACCAAAGCATGGAAATCTTGCAGCCCATTCTTTGTTTCCAAACACCTTCATGTGTAATTCATCAAACTATTTCTCTGCCTTTGTTTACAATGTCTATATAGTCATCATCTACTTTGATGACGTTTTGGAGCCAATGTATAGATTTGTTAAGATTTTGTGAAACATCTTGAAGTTGATGCAACTTGGGGGAAAACTATTGAATCAAGTCCCATACATACCATATTATTGAAAATATAGCATCTCGTTTTTGAATTGTTATATATGGCGCTTAGGGTCCTTTTTATCGTTTTACTTGTCTATTTTAAGATTTTTGAACTTCGACAATAGTTTTCCATATAATATCCCTAAAACAAATGGAGATACAATTTCAAAAAGATTCTTATTATCAAAAATGATTTTTTTATTCCCCAGGGCGAAGAAGAGGTAAATCTGCTATTGATACTGTTAATCGGGCGACTACGTAGCTGAGGGTTGGAAGTTATTATTAGTATGATTTTCTTGTGGGTAACCATTGGGGAATTGATATTTTTATGGTGCGGCATCGTAAGAGTTTGGTTTCAATGTTAGATGGGCCTTCAAAGGGTTCTCTTGACCCATGTAAGCTTTGTGAGGTAAGTTCTAATAGTTTGGATATGTGACACCTAGTATTGGATGATAACATATTTGGTTAAAGTGGTATCGCATGAGAAAACAATTTTTGTTAGGTAGGATGTATCGATGAAGGGACCTAATAGTAGTTTGGTTGAGCTCCTTGTGTTGTTGGAGATGTTTGAGGAATATTTTATTGAGTCATTTGGACAGTTGGAGGACCTTTGTGTGCATTCTTCCAAAGTGAATACTTACTGGTGGGATTGGTTAACTTTTTTCATTTATATTATGTTGATGTTGGGATGACTGATGCTTTAAATTTATGCTCTTCCTTATTCGTGTAGGAGGATCATTTATCTAAATTATCTTTGGAGTCATCAATCTTGGATTGGAAAGGAACTTCATGACGTTGGTAAAATGTTCTTGTAGTAGTGCTTATTTAATATAGACATGGTGGCATCAACCTATTTTTTTTATTATCATCCCTATGGCTTTGAATCTTGGATCTTAAGAATGTTTTAGGACTGGTTGATATATCTTACAAAGATCTAAACTAGCTGACATGTTCCTCCCCTTCAATTCATTCAATTGTTGCTGAATGTTCATTACGGGAGTGCCTGGAGCAACATGAGTAGGAAGTTATCTATCAAGAGTCTCTATATCATTGGACTCCACATGAGAGTTTTCCATTGTGACTTATCTTTCTATATATTATTTTTTAATTTTTTTGATCTTTTAAATTTTGCGGTGGTTTATGATTTTTTCTATTGGTTTTAAAAAGAAAAATTGAAGTGCTGTCAATCGGTTCTCATAGACGGTGTCAATCCGGTGAGGTTTACTTACGTTAAGATGTTATTATATGAAGTTCTATGGCTAGGTGGAAAAATAAGTCACATAATAGGTATTATATAAAGGTTTTGGAAACTTCTAAGGCGTTGGCCAAAACTTGTACGGTGGTGGAAATGACTAAAAATTAGTAGAGAAAAACATGAAGAATATAAATTTGTTTGGAAATACTAGAGAGTTTGTTAGAAAAAATATATTTTAGATTTGAATCGAAGAGAAAGACGTCGGAAGCTAGAGAGAGTTAACGAAGAAACAATAAAATGATTTCTTCATGAAAATTCGTGTTAATTATAGACATGTGGTCAAAAACTCTTATGAGCTTTTTATATAAATATTTTTTTGTTACATTATTTATTTTTTATCTAGTTAAAAAACGCATTACAATATATATAAATAAAGTTCTTATAAATACAAGGGGGATACTCCGAGGAGTGATATAAGAGTCGTAAAAGAAAGAAATCAAATAAAATTGACCTAAACTTGCTCAAACAAATACAACAAAACAAGTCGAAAGTTCTAAGACCGATATGATAAAAAAAGACTAAACAACAACGATGTAAGCGAGCAAAGACAAAAGACCAGTAGGAATAGATGGATAAATCAATATAAAACAAAATAAAATTAAGTTAGATATTTAAAGTGATTGGAGTGGCCAGACGACCTTGGTACTAAGGAATCTGAATCGAAGGTTGGAAAACATACGGTTTGATACCACAAAGGAAAAAATAAAAGAGAAGCTAAAACTTCTAGCATTCCTCTAACTACATATATGGTAAATGATAGCACCAAAATAGGTACACCAAAAGTGTCATAAACTGGGTGAAGGCCAGTTGGATGCCTCATGGATATAAAATACCCAATTAGTATTGTGTCTTAAAGAAAAACCAAGTTTAGATCTTGTGAAACCCCATATGGTCTAAGTTTAACCACATTCATAGAGGATATGATTAATGGTCTTAGAGGCAGAATTCCATAACACACAATTCATGGGGTGTTTGAACCCAAAATCAGAAGCTTTCTGGGTGGAAAATTGTTTTGGATAGCCATCCAAAATATGAAGGAATGGCGAGGAATATTAAATTTATGCCATATTAACCTTGTCCACCTGACACAGGGAATGTGTGTCAGAATGATGTTGTCAGCGTCCTTGATATTAAACTTTCTGATACATCTCTTAGCAATCAAATAGTGAAAGTTGCTGTTGAGGATGCTGAGAGGAGCGAGGCGAATGATGATACTGTTGATCTCTTGGAAATTTTTTATGGTTTCCAGCCCTAACCGACATTAAGTGATGCAGAAAATTCCAAAGACCATGAATGATATCGACATTAAGCACTAACTCTCCTTGAGGTTGCTATCCACACAAAAATTCTAAATAATACTATGCACATAGTGGTTGACCAAAGAGGCTGAGAGCACCACATGTCAAACCAATAGAAGGTATTCTCAACGTTACTAATCGACACCTTGTACAATTTGCTAGCGAGAGGTCTTAGATTTAAAATTTTCCTCCAATTCCAGGAGAGAGAAAACTTAATATTTAAAGACCATAACTTTTGTCTTTAATCTTATTAGAGTAAATCTAGTCACACGAAACTGAGTTTTCATTTTAACTAATGATGGACCACAAATGTTTTAGGAAAGTCGTCTGATTCTATGTTTTTAAGTCTAGCTACTGAAGGCCACTCTATAACAAGGATAAGGTCACATCAGTACAACCTACTTTATCACTGGTAACCGTTATCACTTGACTAGACCAAAGGAAACGACATAGATATTGAGTGAGTTCTTTAAGAACTCTAGCAGCGAGAATGAAAATCGAAGACCAATAAACATACCCTGCAAAAACGCATATATAATGAGTTGAAGCTTACTTGCATAAAAGAGGTATTTAGAAGTCCAAGAGGCAATACAAGTAGTAATTTTATCTATAGGTCTACAATCATTATGAGAAATTTGACTCAAAAGAAGAGGGGCTCTAAGATATTTAACTATGAGGGAGCCTAAATTGAAACCAAAGATATAGATTATATCTGATCTAAGGGAGGGGTTAAACCTTGAGAGGAAGACGTGTCTTTGATAATATGCCAAAACATATTGTTATAAATATGGAAATGCACTACACGTACCAGCAGTTCCAATGCAGTCAGTATCTGAAGCAGTACTCTTTGATAGATGGGGGCTTGACTTAATTAGACCCATTCTGATGGCTTCTGAAGGGTGTGAGACTATTATTTTGGCAATTGATTATTTTCCGAAGTGGATGAAAGCTGCACCCCTCACTAGAACGACTTCCAAAGCGGTAATTAAATTTGTCCTATGCAATATTTATTGTAAGTTTGGAATTCCTAGACGTATTACTACAGACAATGACCCGCTATTAAAAAACAAGGATATGGAGATGTTCAATGCATCAAGAGGAATTCACCATTATTTCTCATCGCATTTTCATCCCCAATTCAATAGATAGATAGAAATGTAAAATATAACTACTTTGATGAGTCTTAAAAATAACTTAGAAAGAGTGGGTGATAAATGGCCTAATTACCTGCAAGAAGTGATATGGGCTTATCAAACCACTCCATATACTGCCACACAAGAATCTCTTTTTTCCTTGGTTTTTGGAATGGATGCAATCGCACCAATAGAAGCTACTCTTCCTTCTTTCATGATTCAAAATTATTCCAAAGAGAAAAATGAAGTTGCAATAAGAACTCAGTTAGATTTGATTGAAAGAAAGAAATTAAAATCCCATTTAAGAAGTTTTGATTACTAAGGTTTAATGAGGAGTAAGTATACATCTAGAGTATGAAGAAGAGACTTCCAAGTGGGGGAAAAAGTTTTGAGAAACGTATTTATGCACATCAAAGATAGGAAGTTCGGAAAGTTGGCTCCAAACTAGGAAGGGCCATACATTGTGTGTGCAAAGATTAAGAAAGAGACATATTAGCTAGTTGACCAAGGAGACAATCCTTTAATGAACCCGTGGAATGTCAAACACCTAAGGTTACATCTTGAGTAAACTTGTATTATAAATATTTACTTTGTTCCCGGTCAATTCAAATATTTGAGAGCATACACTTTCCTACCCTGGTGGTGCGGGTTGATTTTAATGAGGTGTCTGAATCATTATTAATCTACCGTATTTGCCTTTAACAATGCGTCTATAACTATATCAAGTTTTTATTGCCTTCGAATGGATGACATTCGAATAAATCATGTGTGTTAAGTTTTTATTGTCTTCGAATGTCTCATGTGTATAAAGTTTTTTTATTGCCTTTGAATGGATTACCTTCGAATGGCTCGTGTGTATAAAAAAATTATTACCTTCGAATGGATTATATTCAAATGCTTTTGTATACCAAGTTTTTATTTCCTTCGAATGGATTGCCTTCGAATGGCTCATGTGTATAATTGTTTTTATTTCCTTCAAATGGATTACCTTCGAATAACTCACGTGTATCAAGTTTTTATTGCCTTTGAAAAGATTACAATCAAATGACTCATATGTATCAAGTGTTTATTGCCTTCAAAATTGATTACCTTCGAATGGCTAATGTGTATAAAGTTTTTTATTGCCTTCGAATGGATTACCTTTGAATGGCTCAATTATTTTTGGATAACTTAATACTGATATAATATTGAGAAATAAAGATAAGAATATATAAAGAGGTAAGTCAAGATGATAAAATAATAGATGATATGAAATTCCTTGGCCATCCAAGGACCTAGTAAAATCCAGGGAGAAGATTACAAAATGTATTTTCCATGTCAAGGACTTGCACAAAAATGTTTGCTTTAAAATAACAAAATGCCTTGTACACAACAAGGGCTAGCATAAAAGTAACTACATTAAAACATACTAGCCTTAGGGCTCGTTCCCACTGACATTTCCTTATGAACTCTCATCATCAGATTCCCGATCGTAATTATTAGAATGTCATCCGATGAATCATCAGAGATACCAAGTTTATCGGCTAAAGCTATGTCAAGAGGCAATAAATTCATTGGCACATATCCTCAGAAAGGCCCGAGGGCTAATTTAGGGATTTTTTTATAAAATACCTACACCATATCCGGTTGGACCGAGTTATCCTTCCCTTGTAAAGAGTCTATCACTATTTCAGCATATGCGACTATAGCATTGGCTACCTTTTAGGTCGATTTAACTTTGGGAGAGGTAATCTTGTCCTCTTTATTCTTGATAAGATCCTCTAATTTTTTCTTCTCGCCCGATAAGCGCTCAATGGTGGTTTTATTACCAGTCTGGGAGAGGTAATCTCGTCCTCTTGATTCTTGACAGGATCCTCTAATTTAGGGAATTTCTTATAAAATACCTACATCATATCTGGTTGGACTGAGTAATCTTTCCCTTGTAAAGAGTCTATCACTGTTTCGGCATATGCGACTATAACATCGGCTACTTCTTGAGTTGATTTAGCTTTAGAAATTTAATCTCGTCCTCTTGATTCTTGATAAGATCCTCTAAATTTTTCTTCTCGTCCGATAAGCGCTCAATGGTGGTTTTATCACCAGCATGTTGGGTCTTTAATGAAGTAACCTCCTCAGAGATAGAATATTACAAACTTTTGTGAACAACCCGTAATTTTTCATGATCGGACTTCACTTTGACCAACTCATCCTTGATAGATTTAACCTATTTGGATAGATTATAAGCCTTGGTCTTTTCCCCTTTAATTAAAGTTTTTAAATTCTTGTATTCATCCTAAAGAGAAGTGATGTCCCCGATCTGAGATATTACTTGTCTCTCCAGTTTTACGATTGACCTCACATAGCTCAAGACTGAATACCGTAACACATCATTCTCCTTCAATAATTTGAAGACAACCACATTGAACACCACGATAGTTGCGGTGCTTGTAGACTCAGAGAAGTCAGTCTTAAAGGCTTCGAAGTCAAAAGTCCCCATATATTCAATTGGGTCCCCGTCTCTAAATTTTTCCTTTGAGATGGGGGAATGAATTGATAAGGGGAATCAGATACCGTGGTAGTAGGAGGAACAATAACTAGGATAGTTGGAACGGGAAGTTCATAACGAAAGGTTATCTTTGAACGAGGTGACGTATTTTTATTTTCTTGTCTCTATAATCGCTTCCATGCTTGCCCCTCTTGTGTCCTTCCATTTTTTGGGAATATGGGATTCCTAAGGTACCTCACCCATCTCAACAGTGGTAAAAATAAAATCCAACAAGGCTGAGTCGATTTCATCAAGTTTTCCTTCGTTTTATGTTACAGCAACAAACTGTGACGAGCCCTCTTTGTTCTTTTTATTCTTATTCCGATGGCTGGGAGCTTTATTAATGGCTGGCAGAAATAATTTCCACCGGCTGCCTTAGTTCTCTTAAGAATTTTACTAGCTCGAGGACGAGTGATGAACTGCTCCCATGTCATTTCCCGAACGGAGTTGGTCCTCCAGAGGTAGGACCTGACAAAATAGCATGAAGTGAAACAATTATGGAAACCATTGCACAATTTTTCTTCTTCCTATTAATTCAACTTAATGAAGTTCACTTTTGCATCGTCCAAATGTTGTGGGAAGGGCTTCAAAATAGCTTACACAAAATAAGTTAGGGATAAATGATAAATGTTACAAAAATTAGTATAAATATAAAAATAAATCTGAAGAGACTTATGTGTATTCTTCTAGTGTCTAGTGAGCTGGCTCGGATTCCCTTTGGAGGTGATCTTTTTGTCGCTTTCCCAATGACCACTGATGAAAAGGAATTGGGTTTTCTAAATTTTATCTGCGTCAAAAAGGTCATCCACCACTTTGCAGTTATTCCTCATATTGAAATAATAAATTATGATGTAGGCATTGCGAGATAGACCCACCATAACAACCAGGTGCTCCATTGGCATCACAATATTGGATAGCCTTTAGGCTATGATGCATGCCAACAGTGATAACCAAGCATTTGGGATAGCTTAGCTTGGGCAGAAACTGAGTAAGCTAAAGTACCTTATTATCTCGGGGTCCAAGGGAAACTGAAGGCCCCAGTCGAGCACATCAGTGTAAACTACCAACTCCATAGCTCCACAATTCATCGAAGTCTCTCTGTGTTAGGGTAGCCTAATTCTAACAATATCAAAAAATCCCTATTTGGCTCGAATGCCTTCCAATTCAGATTCTTTGAAAGTAACGTATGCGATTTTATCCAAGGCTAAAAGGTTTAGATTTTGTTAAGAGGGCTTTGTTTTTTGTCTTTACCATCACCAAATTGTGGGGCTTTTGGATTTTTTTCCTTCTGGCGTTGGAGTTTCCCCAGTATGACAAGATGTCTCAAGGGGAGAGTCTTCAATATCATCTTTCACATTATCATCCATAACTTTGGGACTAGATCCCGAATGACATGGTAGACTAAGCTCCAATGTTTTCTTCCTTAGTGTGAGAAGATTCAGTTGCTTGTGTTATAGGATTTTCTTCTATATTCTGATCCGGGAGGAGCTCGGTTAGAAGGCTTACTGGGTATTCTATCTTGTTCAAAATCCATGGAGAGGTATTACTAAAGGTTGGTCGTTTTTTTTTTATTATTTCTTGTTCGATAGGAGGTTTTTTTTGTCTTAAAGAGCCTAGTAATTTTACGCGGAGTATTTTATTCTGTATCTGGCCCCATAGTTGTGCAAAAAAAATGTTTGATGGCAGGTGGGCCCTGGGACTGGGATGATTTGAAGGGATTAGGAGAATGCATGGGAGATGTAAATGATTGGGAATTTGAGGATGGTTCAGAGGGAATATTACGCCTGTTATATGAATTAATTCCTCTGTAACAGATGAATTGATTTGCCACAACCGTACCCGAGGAGACGCGCAACCCAGAAACAGCTCATGCTTTTTTTTTCTCTTCTTGTTGTTCAGATAAGTTTAACCAGATTAAATGATCTACAGTGACTAATGAGGTGGAGAAAGGGAAATATCGCTGGAAATAAATTTAATATTAATGGAGAAGATTTTCTCTATCTAGAATTAGAATACAAACTCTTTTTCTCTCTAAAAATATATACACAGTAGTGGGGGATTGGAATTGACAATAGTAGCAAGAGGGATCTAGAGTAGCGTAACCATTTTTATCTTTTCATTGGATAGTTTTACCTATGGTAAAATGAGTTTGCAGCTCAAATAATGATCTTACACGTGCCCCAAAAAATAACTGGTTAAAAGCTACAACTTTTGGATAGTATCCATTTCCAAAATGATTGCATCAGATGTAGTTTGGTTATGTGTCGGTTAAATCTCCCAAAATACCTTTGAGATAACTAAAAGGGATAGATGATGGGGTCAGAAATCCTTGAGGGCAACAAACATAAATTGGGTCGGATTTATGTATTTAATTATAAAATATGTATAATTGATAAGGGAAGAATAAAGATCTGAAAAAGTTAGGGATGTTTTGTTAATAAAGAAAGTCTTTTGGGAGAAATTGATAATTTTGTAATGGGAAAAGACCAATTTATAACAAATAATACACTTGAGAATAGGACCACAATTAATGAATTGCTAGACCGATGGGACCTACTATTTGTACTATAAAAACACCACCCCTTTCTTGGGAAATGGTGCTTGATTAATGATTACACAATTATTAATCTTACTTTCTCTCTCTAAACATATAGATTTCTTTCTCTAAAATATTTACTAAGTAATCTGAATAACGAATTTGGTCCTCTAAGCATTGTTTTACTGTAAAACCTCCTCTAAAGATTTCTGGAACTATCATTGGCACCGTATGTGGGAAACGATTTGATACTCAGAATCGTCTTCCAAAACCTTGTTGAAATCTTGAGAGAAAATTGATGGAAATTCGAGGAGATTTAGACATGAATAATGATTTGGTAATTTGAAAAGACTTTGAAGAAAACCCTGTTGAGAATAATATGGAAATCGACCAACAACATGATGATCAGCACGCTGGTGAAATTTTGGAAGAGTCTATGTTGGTCGCTAAGAGAAATGAGTGGTTAGAAGAAATTGAAAAGCTTAATTCTAAAAGAGAAGCATCGATTGATTCTAAGAAAATTAGGTCTGAAGTTCGAAGAGAAAATGAAACTGAGAAAGATAAATCAAATTCCCATCATCGAATCAGTAGGAAGGACAGATTCCGGAGGCATTATCACTATTTTCCGAGGAAACGTTTAAAGCTAAGATACAAGTATGAATCATTTGAGTCAAGTTATTATTCACTCTATGACTCTTGTGAATCCTCTCCAAAAAGAGAATATCGCATGACGAAGTACATCAAAAAGAAATATTCGAAAAGGCATAAAAAAACATCAATCGGGTCAACGCACTAAAAATTTGAAAGGGAAAGATCAGGCTTCTGAGGACCATGTGAAGAAAGATAACGTCGTGCATGTTCAAAATCAATCAGGAAGTCAAAGTTTCGAGTACTATGTAAGTAATTAATCAACAACTCCTTTTGAGGTTGGTCTCTATGCGATGCTCACGAGGGTCCAAGAGCTAATGTTTATAGAGCATTGCATAATTGGAGGTCTTCTCCCTTTTCTGCAGAGATACTTTCTGGAAATCTTTCAAAATATTTTGACATTTCTAAGTTGGAAAAATTTGACGGGACACAAGATCCTGACAGTCATATTGAGAAATTTAAAAATTTCATGATTAATTTTGATGACGATGACAAGTTATTGTGCAGGCCATTCTCTCAAAATATTTAAGGGTGTTGCGTTAAAGTGGTATAATCGAATTCCGCAAGGTTATATCAAAACTTTGACTTGTTCTCGAATGTTTTCCAGTAACATTTCGCGGGGAGTAAAAAAATCGAGCTAATGGAGATACCATAATTTATTGGAGACAAAAGGTTGGGAAAGTCTAAAACATTATACCAATCGTTTTGTTAAGGCAAAAACAGATATGGAATATTGTACAGATTATGTGGCTTTAGCAGCGTATCGAATGGGTCTTTTCCCGGAATATTGAAAGACATTGTGGCAGAAAGTCAAGCAATGACATTTGGGGCTCTTCTTATTCAAGTTTTAAAATGAATATTGATAGAAGAAAGTCAGGCATCGGAAATAGGAAACAATGATCAGCTGGATCAGAATCAGTTTCAAAGATCTCTTGCTACTACTCAACCTCCTCGAATAAATGTGCAACCAAAAGCAACAAATCAATATCCTCTCAGGCCCAGAGTAAATCAGAAAACGTATAGTACATAACAAGTTGGTAGGCTAATATCCAACAAGTGGATCCGACTAGATTATTTTGCATATCTGACTGATTGTGTAGCTACTATATTTGATAAAACTCGTGGTCATGTACAATTTCGTAAGATTTTACCCATTCAAACTCCGAGGGAAAATAGAAACAATTGATTTTCAGCCATGACACAAAAGAGTGTATTGCATTGAAGAAATAAATACAAGTATTAATTGAGAAAGGAAAATTGACAGATTTTGTAAAGAAGCACTCCCACAAAAATCCGACGGTAAAAAAAATCAAAAAAGGAAGAAATGGTAAACTTGATATTATACCCACAAAAGTGCACATTTGGGGTTCGATCATGAAAGTTTCTTGGATATATAGTAAGTGAGAAAGGGATCGAAGCTGACCCGATACAGTTAAAATCCTTTACATTTATGACACTCCTCTAGAATATTAAGGAAGTTCAAATATTAACAGAAAGGTTGGCAACATTAGACATATTTATATCTTGCTCTTCGGATAAATGCGCTCTTTTTTTCCAAGTATTAAGGCATGAAAATTGTTTCAACTGGACAAAAGAATGTTCGGAGGCTTTCCATACCATTAAAGAATACATTTCTTTACTAGAAATCCTTACTAAACCTTTCTGGAGGAAATATTGTTTGTTTACATAGCTTTCTCAGATTGTGCTCTAAGTGTTGTGCTAGTTCGAGAAGAGGATAACATTCCAAAACCAGTATGCTACATCAGCAAAAGTTTATGGGATGCAAAAAAACGATATATGAAGTTGGAAAAATTGGTTATTGCATTAGTAATTGCTGCTCGAAAAATGAGGCCATATTTTCAAGCTCATTTTAAAATGGTACAAACGTCTTTTCCACTAAAAATATGCTTTAAAGACTTGATATCCCGGGAGAATGACTAAATGGTCAGTTGAATTAGGAGATTTTGATATTGAGTTTGAACCTAGAAATGCGAGTAAGTTCAAGCCTTAGCAGATTTCTTAGTGGAGTTTCACTTTGAGAGGTCGGATATGGATATTGATAAATACAATTTCAAGGTTGAGTGGATAATTCGAACAAATGGGGGTTCAAGTACATCAAGAAGTGGGGTTGGGATACAGTTGCTTTCTTCGGAAGGAATAACAAGGTATCAAGCCATTTGATTTGGGTTCAGAACAACAAATAATTAAGTGGAATATGAAGCAACTCTAGGAGGGTTAAGGCTTGCATAAATCTTTGGGGCTAAAATATTTAAGCTAGTCAGTGATTTACAACTCCTTGTTAATCATAAATCTGGACAATCAAGGCTCGAAAATATCATTTAGTAAAGTATTTGAAGGCGTTAAAATATTATTTTTAGGCTTCGAAAAAATCAGCTATGAGCATGTTCGTAGATAATAAAATTTTGTGTCAGATTCTTTGGCCACTGTTTTGTATTCAGAGTGATATCTGAGGATCATTACGTTGGAAAATCCATCGATTGTTAGAAATTCGGAGAAAATAATTGGAATTATTTATGAAGATGTTCCCGTATCCATTTGTGAGAATGACAATTAGAGGTAAGACATTATCAAGTTTTTAGAGAATAATGAGTTACCAATTGACAAATCATTATCTAAAAAAATACATTTCAATCTCATAGGTATATAATCCTTAGAGGTATTTTGTATAAGAAATATTTTAGTAGACCTTTACTCCAATGTTTGAACAGAATTGAATCGCAAATGATATTATCAGAGCTGCATGATGGAGAAGGGTCTGCATATTATGGGTATAAAGCATTAGTCAGAAGGGTGTATTTGGCAGGATACTACTGGCTAACTTCTTCTCATGCAAAAGAATTGGTTAAAAAATGTGATACTTGTCAAAGATTTTCCAATATAATACACAAGCCAAGAGTTCCCCTCGAAATTATTTCAGAGGCATTGTTGTTTGATAGATAGGGTATTGATCTAGTGGGTCCTCTTCCAATGGTTTCCGGGGGCGACAAACAATAATCATGGCAGTAGATTACTTCTCTAAATGGGTGGAGGCGGAGCCATTAGCATGAACAAAGGAAAACAATATAATTAGATTTATTAGTTTGAATATTTGTTGTCGTTTTGGAGTTAATTCGATAACAAAAATTTGATTTTTTTAAAATTACTACACATAATGGGCATCAATTCGATAACAAATATTTGATTTTTTTTGCAAGTTTCTCAGCTCATTTTTACCCACAAGCCAATGGGCAAGTAGAAGTTATTAATTGAAAAATTCTTGATGGTTTGAAGAAAACTTTGGAAGGAAAGACATGATATTGGCCTGATTATTTGCATAAAGTTCTTTGGGCATACTGTACAACTCCTGGAAAAACAACGTCGGAAACCCCGTTTGCATTAGTATATGTGATGAATGTTGTAGTACCATCGGAAGTCGTTTTCCCTTCTTATCGTGTCATGACATATTTCGAGGAGCCTAATGATATAAGCAAAATAGTGGAGCTGGATTTGGTTTAAGAAAAAAGAAGACGAACACAAATTAAATCATTACATTACCAAACCCTAATGAGAAGCAGATACGCCTCCAAAGTAAAATGAAGGAAATTTAAGGTGGACGATAAAGTTTTAAGGAAAAGTTTTCTTCACACTAAGGAAAAACACCTCGGAAAATTGGGACCTGATTGGGAAGGCCTATATGAGATAATAGAAAAAGTGAAGCCATGAACGTATTAGATAAAGGATATAGAAGGAAGAAAGCTCAAGCATCCTTGGAATATAGAGCATCTTATATTGTATTTAGAATGAATGTAAAAAACACATGATGAGTTTTGTAAAACATTAGTGACACACTCTTTCCTACCCTAATAGGCACATGAAGGTTTTAACGAGGTTCCCTTATTAGCCGATTTATATATACAATTTTTTGCCTTTAAAATTCTAATGTTGGACCTAGAGGGTCTTCCAATGAAAGTTGGTCTACAACTATTAAATTTTAGGCCTAGAAGGTCTTCCAACAAAAGTTGGTCTACAACTATTAAATTTTGGGCCTAGAAGGTCTTTCAACGAAAGTTGGTCTACAACTATTAAATTTTGACCTAAAGGGTCTTCCAACGAAAGTTAGGCTTCAACTATTAAAATCTTGGACCTATAAGGTTTTCCAACAAAAGTTGGTCTAAATTATTCGGAGCATTCTCAAAATATAATTAAAGGATAACACTTAATAAATTAGGAAAACTAGTACAAAGCATGCCTCAAAGTTTAAGAGGACTTTTACAAAAAACTTTCACAAACAATGCCACAAAATTTAAGAGGACTTTCACAAAAAATGCCTCAAAGTCTGAAAGGAATTTTATGACATTTTTCTATTTTGAAGACTCAAAATAACCACTATCATCGGATTCTGATTCCTCGCTTTCACTTTCACTCAGCAATTTCCCAAGAGGACGAAATTTGGCAGGGACATGTCCCCAAAAACTTCCCAAGTTAAGATCAGGGTAGTGTTCGTGAATCTCTTAATTAGCACACACCTAAAAGTTGCATCTCTCAAATTTAATTTTTCAACACACTTAGCAGCGTAACCTTCAACAGCGTTGTATTTGTCTTTTTGAACATTAGCCAAGATGAGCTGTTTCTCTTTTACGAATCTCTCAAAATATTTGAAGCACTTGTTGAAACCACCTATGGCTAAGCCATTTGATTCCTTGTAAGCTGCAATGAGTCTGTCTTTAGTGGAATTTTTCTCTGTGTAAAGGTCGATTTCTTCTTGACAACATTTTTAGAGGAGAAGGACATAATGTTTAGATGCAACGAGTTTTTCGAAGATCGCATCAGCTTGTTATTCAAGTGTTGAATGTTGTTGTTTGAGTTCTTCGAGTTCTGATTTAGCCTTTGAGAGTTAGGATTTGTAATAACTTTTCCGATCATTAAGATATTGCATCTATATCCCAATGAAGACAAAAGAATGGAGAAGTTCCCTAAGACGAAGAGAGAACTCATCTCCTAGAGGAATTTCAGATGAGCTGGATAGAGAACCATTTTCAAAAGTATTCAACAATGTGGAGTGAGCTGGTAGGATATTTTCTTGAGGCTCTTAAGATTTTATTTCAGCCAGTGGAATTTGAACGTTTTCATACCCAATTATCGTTTTTTCCGGGAAAGCATTGGTTTTATCATTCTTCTTGGTTTTCGGGGAGCCAATATCACCAGAAGCTTCTGGAACATCTTCAGAGATAGTTTTCAATTTCTCTTGACACTTCTTCTTAGGAGAAGTCTGATTAGGAAGTTTCTTTTTCCATGAGGTAAAGGACTTTTTGAGTTAATCAGGATTCTCTGCCTTCGAGCCTTTAACTGTATATGTTACTTTTTTTTGTCAGAGGCCTCTACCATTTCTGAAGGGATATCTGATTCTTCATCCAAGTGATTCTTAGCTCTATCTCTTGTAGGAAGAAAAAGAATCACATCTTTCGCTTTTAATCGATCTAGCACATCTTGTTGCGAAAGAGGGACCATGACTTCTTCTAGTGACAGCCTTTCCGAGGGGTTAAACCTCCACAGTTGGCTTTTGGCAAGATTTTTTGGGGCAAAGAAAAGTTAAATTTGTTGAGCCAGACAGTCTTGGCCCACAAGCTCAATTCAGAAAAGACATCCTTTGTATGAGTTACGAAATCGACATACGGTTTGGATATGCCGCCCATTGCTATTTATATGTAAAAAATATGAGAATAAATATAAAAAAATTAAGTAAAATTTTGAATCACAGTGCATGGGAAGTTATACCCTTGTTTCTCTATACAAGTGAAAACTTGTGAGGATTACCAACAGTAGTTTTAGATCCTCCTTTCTAAAGCCTTGAGAAAAAAATGAAGAATTGTTTACATTTTTTATCCTCTTCAAGTAAATTCTTAACTACCTTTTGATCACGTCCGAAGGTAAAAGAATAGAACGAGAAGTAAGGATTCTTCACCAAACCAGAGGGGCCAATCAATTTCTCTAAGGAAAAAAGAACACCTAATTTTCTAAAAGCCATAATACAAGCCATCAGAGTAAACCACATGTTGGGTCCGACCTGAGTAGGACACATATTGATCTTTGAAAAATACTTCACAAAAGAAGGATCCAACGGATAACGTAAACCCCAATTCATTATTTCACTATACACAATTAGTTCATTATCCTTGACTGATAGTGGAGTTTCTCCAGCGGTAGGGAAGCGGGTGGAAATTTAAGAAGGGATTCCCCATCGAAGTCTTAGCATTTCCTCCTCTGATGGTTGGTAATATTTGTACCGTATTTTTTGTAAAGCCAAAATATTCTTATTATCAACAGCTTTGAGGTTATTCCCAACTAAAGCACTAATATTTGGGGACAACAAAATATGTTCCTTTGATTTAGTATTTTTCTTTGGGCAAGAATTAGTGTCCCCAGCCAAAGAACCAACAACTTCGGATGTGCTCTCAAGGAGACCTACAGTAGTAGTCTTTTCTTCAACAGTTTGAGGAGCATCGAATTTGGATGTTTCTTCAAGAAGACCTGTAATAGTGGTTTTCTCCTTAATAGTTTGAGAAATGGTAGAAGCTTGATTCTCCTCGGGTGAGCTTCTTTTCAATCAGAAGTTGTTTTTCCTTTTTCCTTCACCCTCAGAAATTTGATTAATGGAATTGATTCAGGCGGCTGCTTCGTCATCCGAGCAACATCAACTCTTGTCAGTTTTTGTAGGGGTCTCACTGGTGTTGGCCTTCGGGTTCCTTGTAGAGTAGCAGATGGTGTAGAAGGAATCTCCGAAGGGGATCCTTTAGAGTGTTAGGAATGATTATGTTTATTGTATTTATGGTTATTTTTTCTTTTGAAGAGGATCCTTTTGGATATTTATCTTTTCCCATAATCTTAGAGTCACTCTTGTAAATGGGTAAATAAGATTGACTGGGGGTTGAGAGTAGATATTCGAAGGTATAAGTGCAGTTGAGTTTTTCGTGGGAGGCCATGTACCATAATGGAAAACTATTAGGGGCTGGGGTTCAGGCGCAACATACAAACCAATAGCTCTCCTCTCTTCAAATTTTTGGCTAATAGTTAACCACTTTGGTATGCGAAAACTCCTTGACATAAATTATTTTCTATGTCTAGAATATTTTTTCCAGATCTTTCTTTATCTAAAAGGTATTGAGAAGATATATGGTAAAACAAGAGTATTTATAGGAGAAGATTGGGCCTGAAGGGTGTCGAATCCCAAGGGGTTGATGGGTTGTTTGCCTAGAGGTAAATTGTCCAAAATAGGGGTAATAAGTGCCTAGGGACACATCACGCCGCCCTTAAAATAAATCGTGTAAAAAAAAGCATACGAAAGATATCCCAATCGACATTTGGCATGAGAAAGGTGTTTTCATTGGTGGTGTCAGAAAAAGGCATGACGTCCCGCGTGAATAATTTGAGAAAACGTTTGATATGTAGATAAAAAATAGTCGGCTACAATTCGAGGAAGATTCATCGATTCTGCATTTTTTCGGGAAATTTAGCTATCCTAAAATTCGAGCACGTAATCATTTCTAAGATCCACGGAAGATTTTTGTGATGAGTAAACAAATTTTTAACGATAAAGGTTTGTTTTCTGGTTATGAGGGTCAACAAAAATCCGACGAGAAGCAGTAAGTAAAATTCGATGAAGACAAAAATGATCATATATCAGTTATTTCTTAAACATTATCACAAGGATTGGGGGCTAATGATAAGAGAAACATAAAGATCTCAAAAAGTTAGGGTGTTTTGTTAATAAATAAAGTATCTTGGGAGAAATTGATAACTTTGTAATGGGAAATTACCAATTTATAGAAAGCAATAAACTTGAGAATATGACCAAAATTAATAAATTGTCAGACTTGTGAGACCTATTATTTGTACTATAATAGTGATTGATTAATGATTACACAATTATTACTATGACTTTCTCTCTCTAAAAATATAGCTTTCTCTTTCTAAAATATTTACTAAGTAATCTTAATAACAAATTTGGTCCTCTAAGCATTGTGTTACTCTAAAACCTCCTCCAAATATTTCTGGAACTATCAATAATGAATAATAGTTTGTGGGCTTTGAGGTTCATAGGTTGACCCATTATCGTGACTCGACCCGATTGGCCCAAGGATCCAAAATTATCCTATAAAGAGTCAAAAGAACGACATTTAAGAGGGTTGAATTTTGAGTCATTCACTACCATCACTATCCTCTGATCTGGATCTGGGTCCAAGTATTTCGTCCACATATCAAAGCCCCCCCTTAGATTCAGCAATCATTAATGTATTATCATGCTTCAAATAAACATTTACTACATGTTGCGCATGTTGCGCATGTTGCGCATGTGTACTAGTATTCTGATTATTTCGACCATTTCTTTGTCCTTTAACAAAGGTTGTCAACTTACCATTCTCTATCTAAATTTGAGTCATGCCTCACATCATTGTGGCACTTACAAAACTCGTTATTCCGCTCATCCCTTGGTATATTTATAAGTGTCGGTTTTTGAAACTTAATATGGTTTTTAGCTCTTTCAAAAACTATTGTCACGCTTTCAATTAATTATGAAAAATAGTTTGGCTTTACACACTGATTCAACTTAATCTGAGGTAGTTGATAATAAGAATATTGGGATGACCCTGAACGAGGAGGTAAATTAGCTGCCAAATTTTATCACGATGACCCTTGAGAATTCGAAGTATTGCTTTGATAACCTTGTCTAGTTGGGATATTGCCTTGCCCAAAATGCCTATGGGACAAAGTAGGTCTGATCTAAACCCTTGTTGATTTGTCCACTTTAATCTTCTCCTGAACTTGAGCCATTAAATCCCCACAAGTTAATTCTCTTCTCTTCATAGTTTAATTTTCTAAATCACCAAGAAGCAATCATTTTCTAAAAGCTGTGCATGCCATATGCTCGTCATAATCGTCCAACTCGGTATTCATCAACACAAATCATCTATTATAAACTTTTAATTTTTCTCCAACAACCTGTTTACATTGAATAATAGTGTCACCATTAGTTCATATTTTCTTGTTTCCCACAGATTGTCTTCAGAAAGGAGTGTAAAAAGTTTCAAAGTTGGTTATCGAACCCCTCAGAATTCTATTGTAAAACTTCAAAGTTGTACCCTTGAAAGTTTGTGAAAACTCTATGCACACTAACTTATCATCATCTTTAAAATTCATCATATAGTTTTTAAGCTATTCAATATGATCATCAAGATCTTGTGTGCCATAAAATTTCTCTACTTTTGAAATGTAAAAACGCATCGGAAGAGACATTGACCTTATTTCAAACGACAAAGGAGAAGTTCTCCAGTTTACTCCTTGCATGTATTGATTGGCCCCAATTTCACTTTCAATAATTGCATACAAGCTTTGGTTTGCGGGATTGATGTATTGATTACCTTTGAAAAACAGATTATCTATTACAAATCTAGATTTATCATCATTTTTAGATTTATGCTCTCTTTGGGAATTCTGAGGTCGAATATCCTCCCTCCTCGAAAAACACATGTCTTTTTCTCGCCTATATGGAACACCTTTCTTAGGATTTTGAGAAAAATCCTCGAAGTCTGACTCAAAAGATTCACTTGTATCAGTCAGAATGTATCAATGTTTGTCATTCTTCTCCTTCCTAGAAAAGTAATATCCCTTCTCTAACTGAAACTGTACTTCTCAACGATCACTTCGTGCTCGGTGAACATTATACGACTCGTCGGACGGATATTCTAAATCCTTCTTCTTATTTACTCACTGCACTTCAGCTCGTACCCTGGTGGATTGAAGCGGTTGTTCCCTCTGATCAAACTGATCGTTCAAATCAGTTATCCTTTATAGTAACTAATTCATTTGTTCTTCCACATTACACTGATCTTACTAATCATTTCCTTACATTTCACTTCAATTTTCTCCTCTAATCAATCCTGACTTGAGCACCTCTTTCTCTACCAATATTATTGGATCAGCTTGGAGTTTGAAATCCATCGAACTATTATTATTCGATCGTGTAATTTTAATTTTTAAATCTGAAAGAAGAAGTAGATCAATCGGTGACCTGAAGGTTGGGGAAACGTAATTCACCTTCAAACTAAAAAATCCATGAAAGATGAGTTTCGTGAAGCTTAGTATAAAAATATTTAGTGGACCAAATGACTTTAACCTTTGGAGAGTTAATATTATGAATAACCTATTACAGAAGGGATTAATTGATTCAGTTGACGAGAAATCTACATGGGTTAATATCGTGGTACAATCTAAAGCTCATAGCTCCCTTTATATTGACCTAAGAATATGAAATGTTGTGTGACGTATCTGAAAATGTTTCCACGTTTTGTTGAACATATTGTAGATACAAAAAACATACATATACACTATCTATGGATATTAGCAAAGATATTTGAAGGCACCTAGAGTATTACAACATAATCATACTCGACTTGAATGCAACTGATGTAAATATGAAGGAAAACGATCAAACAAATATCCTCCCTAGCTCGCTGCAAAAGGTCTACAAATATTTTGTTGACACCATGTTGTACATCAATACTCCCTTATGATGGCCGAAGTGAAGAGCACCTTGAACCCGCATATCTTAAATGAAGATTCTTCTAAAGAGTGACTCTGAAGGGAACATACGAAGTGTGAGCGGCAAGCCAGGAAAGAAACATTTAAGAAAAACAAAAGAAAACTCTCTCTTTAAGTCAAAAGAGCTTGTGATTGGTTCAAAATTAATATTTTGGGTATGCAAGAAGAAATGACATATCTATGGGGAGTTCACAAATAAAGGAAAGGGAAAGAACTATCAGAAGACCTCATGTGAATATATTGTAATGAATTCTGATGACTGTGAGTACAATGATGGGTTAATGATTTATTATTCTTGTAGTTACAGTGATAACTAGGTGTTAGATTAGGGTACACAATTCCACGTGACTTCCAATAAACATTGTCTTGAAAACCTAGAATTTTTGGAAGGTGTAAACGTCATCTTCAGGAATGATGAATGTGTTGTCAAAGTGATAGGAACGGTTTGGCTTAAGTTGTCTGCAGGACTTGAGAAAGTGATTGAAAATGTACGGTATCTACCCGAAGTTAAATGTAACCTTATTTCTATTGGGTTGTTAGATGAGAAAATATTTACATATAGGGGTGTAGATGGTCAACTTAAGGTCTTGCAAGATTCTCTTGTTATTATATAAGACTATAAGACTAATGATATCTTAGTTCTTTAGAGGTAGGGATATGTCTAGTATAAAGAAGTATTTTACCAAAGTTATGGAATCTTAGGTGCGGAATATAAGTGAGAAAGTCCTTAACAAACTTAGAAAATAGGTTTTGGTTGAGGGTACGCAGTTCAAAAGTTGAGCTTTTGTGAAAGTTGTGTGTTGGGTAAAAGCTAGAGGGTAAAGTTTATGCCTAGCATACATACATTTAATTTTGTGTTTGATTATGTTCATTCATATCTTTGAAGCCCAAAACGGGAACCTACAATAAGTGGTACAAGGTACTACATGTCGTTGATAGATGATTATTCCAGGAAAGTATGGGTTATAATTTGAAAGCTCAATGATTAAGGTTTTTTTTTTTGAATTGGAATACATTGGTAGAGAATCAAAGCAGGAAAATGATGGGGAATATTTAGATTTATAATGGGTAGGAATATATGACCAATGAGTTCACTAGCTATTGTGTAAAGCTTGGCATTACTAGATACAAAACCGCGAGTGTGACTCCCAAACAAAACTGGTTTGTTAAGAGAATGAGTCACACCTTGCTGGAATGGGTTAAATGTATACTTACACAGTTAGAATGGGCCGACAATTCTGGGAGAATATGTGACTATGAGTACGTATATCATCAACATTATTCCATATACGCCACTTAATTTTGTTTTTCCTGAAGAGGGATAGACAAAAGATAAACCTAAGCTTGAATACTTGAGAGTGTTCAGATGTGATGCATACGCCCATGTGAAGCAAGATAAGCTTCAACCGAGTGTATTGAAATGTTTGTTGCTTGACTATCCGAAATGAATAAAAATATATAAGTTGTGGTGTCCAGGACCTGTACATCAAAAGTATGTGATAAGAAAGGGAGTGGTTTTCAATAAGGAGGACATTCCAACAAAGAATGAGTTGGAGACTCAACCTAGTATTGCCAATAAGATATGTGAATTTGATGATGGGTCTAATCTATAAAGTGAAGTTGGAGCCATTTTGTCGAATATGATTTTAAACATGGTCCAACTTTGGGTTGTATAGAGTAAGTTCAAATAATGGACGCTTTTAATGATAGGCGAGGATCTGGTGTTCCAGGGACTTCAGATGATCAGACTAGAGAGCAACATGATCTTAAAATTTATCAATTGGCGAGTGATAGAGCATTGAGACCAAGCAAACATATGCAGAGTTATGGTTTTTTCGATCCAAATAGTTATGATTTATCAATTGAAATGCAAGGATATACTCTTAAACCCGAGAACTATCACGATGTTATAAAGAGAAAGGATAAATGAAAGTGTCTTACGACCATGAGGGAAGAACTGGCATCTCTTAATAAGACGGGCGCTTGGATTCTTGAAAAGAAGCCAAAGGGTAAAAAGCATATTTGGAGTAAATGGATATTCAATAGAAATAAATGCATTCTTGGTGTTTATTTACCTATATGTAAGACTATGCTGCCGGAAAGGATTTTACATAAAAAGAGAATGTTGATTCCAATGATATATTTTGTTGGTGGTGAAACAAACCTCAGTCACACCTTAATTGTCAACTTTTGCTAGATTTGATGTTGAGATATATCAAATCAATGTAACTAATTCCTTTCTGCATGGTGAATCTGAAGAGAAAATTTACATGTGTCAGGTGAAAAAGTTTGAAAAAAGAGAAGGAAGGCGATGTGTGTTTTTGAAAATACCTCTATGTGGGCTAAAACAGTCGACAAAGCAGTAGAATAGAAAATTTTATTCTTTAATGAGGTCCATCAAGCATGTCCGTAATTAATACGAAAATTGTGTCTATTTGAATGAGGAAACACACGTGAAGAGGAAAGTTTATTGTTATTGTATATGGATGCTATCCTAATAGCTGGAAAAGATATAATAATTGAAACGTTGAAAACTTTGATGAAATTAGAGTTTAAGATAAAGGATATTTGAGAGGCTAGGAGGATAATTGGTGTTAATATCATGAGGAATATTCCAAATGGGTATTTATTCTTATCTCAATAATAGTATATACAGAAGATACTAAATCTCTCTATATCCACGCTAAAGAGGTTCGAACTCCCATTGGTTCCCAATTTAAACTTAGTATCACTCCTGCACTAACCAAAGTTGCAGATAAGAAGTATATGTTGGATACCTTATACCATTGTCATTGGAAGTATTATGAATTCTATGATTTGCATGAGATCTAATATTTCCTATATCATTAGTGGCTTGAAAATATACATAGAAAATCTAGGGAATCTGCATTGGCATGCACTCAAGTGCCTCATGAGATACTTGGAAGGTTCGGATATTATAAGGTTATGTTATAATTAGAGCGATACAACTCATATAGTGTTTAGAGGGTATGTAGACTCCAATTATGCAAGCTTTATAGATACAAGGAAATCTACTTCGGGTTATATGTTTGTTGTGTTGGAGAAGTGGTTAGCTAGAATACTTGTATCATCTACGAATCCGAATATAGAACTGCTACGGAAGCCATGAAAGAAGTTATTTTTCTGAAGGGATTGTTGAGTGAAATTACGGTTATAGAACAAGATATGATTTTGCTTTGTGATACTACTAGTGCTCTTTATTTTATGAAGAATCTGAAGTTCTATGAGCAAACTAAACACGTAGATATTAAATTGTACTTTATCCAAGACGTGATGCTGAGAGAGCATGTGAAGGTGGCTAAGATTTCTAACAAAAAAATCCTTTGGAAGCTCTGACCAAGCTCACAAACTCCATGAGACTTGTTCGAGTTTGAGATGCAGATGAGCTGGTATGTAAAGAGTAGAACATTAGATATGATGTATGCTGAAGTTAATATAATCCTAGATGGAGAATATTTATGTGTATGGTAGAAATACCTCATCAAAACAATTACCATCATAGGACTACATGGGCCGAAGATTGATCGGTCAAAGACATGTATAAGCATAAATTACTGAAACTCGTAGGGTGGATTTTGGGTCGTGACTTAGATACAGAGATGTCTGTTGGAATCTAAAGGCTGACACAAGTTTTCGAGATTGGTGGTTGTTGATACCAAGCTCATGAACTTCACCAATAGATGCCCTCTCCCGAAGGACTATGCTGACCCATGTAAGCTTAAAGAGGGAAGTTATGTTGGTTGCATATATTATGCTGGAACTTGAGGGTAGCCTTGGCTCATAGTTAGGTAGAATGGCAGAGCATGATAAATATTTTATTGTTGGACATGATGTCTTATTAGAGAGACTCGTTGGTAGTTCTTTTGAGCTCATTTTTGTGTTGGAGAGGCTTGAGGAATATTTCAGCGAGCTACTTGGGGCGCTGGAAGACATTGCTAACCAGTTTGCCAAAGTAGCATACTTGTTAGTGTGATAGATTGACTTTCTTCAACTTCAGTTTGCTGATGTTGGGGTGGATGATGCTCTGAGACATGTTCCTTATTTTTCCTTTCGTGACGATGTTTTGATGTTAGAGTCCTGCTCCTCCTAATTTGTGTGGGAGGATCCTTGATCTGAATTATCTTTGGGGTCTTTAGTCTTGGTTCAGAGGAGAAATTTATGCATGTTGGTGAAATGTTATTGAAGTGATACTCTTTTAATATGAAACTGGTAGTATCATCCCCTTTCTTTTTATTATCATTCCCATGACATTGAATCTCAAATCTCATGCACGGTACGAGAGTGGTCAACATAGCATACAAATTTCTGAAATGGTTGGCATTGTACTCCTTCGGTTCATTCAACTATTCTTGTACGTACATAGTGAGAGTGACCAGAGCAACAAAAGTATGAGATTATCCATCAGACATTTTCATATCAACTGAATTATCAAACTCCATATACAAATTTTCATTGTGATTTTTCTTTTTTTCTTTTTCATTTTAGTTTTTCTGTTTTTTTCATATATATATTTTGGTGGTTTTAATTTTATGCTATTGGTTTAAGAAAGAAAAAATATCATAGTATCAATCGATTTCTACAGATGACCTCAATTTGGTGAGAACTTATAAATCGAAGGTTGGTTGGAATTATAAGGTGAATGTTGGTCGAGACCTATAAGAGAAAATAAGTCACTTAAATTGGGTTTTATGAAACCTGGTCGGGACTTATACGTTGTTGGCCGAGACTTGCATGCTGGTACAAATGGTTAAAAATTGTTAAAGAATTTGTTAAAGAGATAATATTTTAGATTTGAAGTTAAAAGATGGACGTGAGAAGCTAGAGAAATAAATTTAATCACTAAAAAATCAAGCGAATTTCCTAACTAAAATTTGTGTTATTTATAAACATATACGTGTGTAAAAAGCTTTTATGAGATTTTGATCTTTTTGTTATATTGACAACTTAAATTACATTTTATAATGAAAATAAATTTAATTTATATATTATTTTAGATTTATCAAGACCTAAATTAAAACTAACATTAATGTATTCGTTAACTTATTATTTAATAACGAATAAATTATTTGAATTCCATAATTTTTAAACCAATCATTAAAATCGGGTATTTGAGTGATAGCACAAACCCAATTAGTTAATAAAAAATTATAAAAAACACACGATTATATGAATATCTGATCCATGTAAATTTAAAATATCCAAACTATTATAATTATAAGTTAAATAGTATACATAATATGTGTTGAGTTAATGAGAAAGAAGGATAATTATAAAGGTATTATGTATATTATAGTGTAGGTATGAGTTTGGTTAATGTAGATTTAGATGGAGAATCATTTAATGCGGTACTATAAATTGGGTTCCATGAGTCAAATAAGATTGTGGTATCTTGTGAATATGAGAATAAAATTGTAATATAACAATAGAGCACAATAGATGAGGGTAGTAAAATATGAAATTCACGGGTTCAAAGTTAAAACATACAACTAAATATATCTTTGTTGGGAAAAAAACTGAGGTATGATTATCCATCATTTGGATGAACAAATTACCTTACTCGAGTGCAATATCAAATAAAAAAGGTAATAAAATCAAAACCCAATACAGATTTAACGTGGTTCAAATTGTGGAAATAATCGTATATCCATGGACAATAGACACTCTTTTATAACGAATTAAGTTACAAAAGAACTTTCAAACACAAATGTCTTAATCATTCCTTGTTACACAAGATGACATGATTCATAAAGCTCTTTGTTCAGTGTTTATCTTTTACCTCACTTATCTCTCAAAAAGACCTAGAGCTATATCTCTCACTCATATATTTGTTACTCATGAAACTTGTTACGCCTTCTGATGTTCAGGGTCAAGGTATCAATACCAATACCCTTTTATTCCTTTCGGTCAGCCGAGGAAAAATATTTCAGTGCTCTTGGCCTAAGCTTATTATGTTTCGCATTCAAACACTCTTAAATGTTCCAACTTAAGTTTATTTCCAGTTCATGCCTCATGAAAACAAAGAAATTTAAGTTCTATAGATGGACTTATGTTTATGATATATGCATCTATTTTCATGGCTTCTCGCCATAACATTCGATCCATTCCAGCTGTATGAAGCATACATCTAACATATCCCTTTAGTGTTTGATTCAATCCCTCAACAAGCTCGTTCTGTTGGGGAATCTCATTTATGGGTCAGTTTTTAAAATGAAAAGATTTGAACAATAGTTCGTGAACTCCTTGTTCAC
Source organism: Limnanthes douglasii subsp. nivea (assembly GCA_036936605.1). NCBI lineage: Eukaryota > Viridiplantae > Streptophyta > Magnoliopsida > Brassicales > Limnanthaceae > Limnanthes > Limnanthes douglasii. The sequence continues at coordinate 137,042,757 of JAUPFV010000002.1, read as the reverse complement.
ATATTCCAAGTCATTATCAGTCTGAAGCTTCTTCAACAATTTCTCACTTTGATTCTATCAAAGTATTCAAGTTCATAAATGCGGCAAAAGCTTTATATTTGATCTTCAAAAGTATTCATGTACCTTCGTGGACTAGTCATTAATCAACAAAATAAAGTATATTGTACCACAAATGGTAGGTTACCATTTTGGACTTAAGTTATGAATGAACATGTCAAGTAATCTATTTGATGTCTCATTATTGTGCAAAAACTTTAATGTATTTCTCTTTTCCCATACACAATATTCGCAAAAGCTCAGTTTCTGAACTGCAGTACCATATAACATCCCATGTTTACTTGGTTTACAGAGTCTACTTTCACTTAAATGCCCAATTGATGATATCACAACCTGATAGAATTTTTCACCATACTACACATACACCATACCACTACAGATCTCTCAAGAACTAAACCCCAATAGTCATATTTGTCTTTCATAATAATAAAGGAGCCTCACAAGACCCTAAGTCTTTCATCTCTACTTCTATAGGTAAAATATTCCCCATCTAACATCCTAATAAAATAAGGTTACGTTTAATTTTACATACATACCTTATGTTGTTAATCTCTCTCTAAAGTCCTATAGATAACTTGATTCGAACTGTTACGATCCTTTTCACATCGCACGATTTGTCATTATCGATGATGATCATTTTGTCATCAAGCATTCTCAGGTATTCAAACCAATTCATATTGGAAGTTATGTGGAATGAAGCATTTAAATCTAGTACCCATTTATCGTTATACTTTCAAGAATAAGAAGGCATTACCCCATCAGCATACTCACATTCATCAGACATCATTGCAGTATCTTCGATTTTGGTCTTTTGATAGTTTTTTCTTTTTCCCTTCTCTGGAAAATTTTGACTGATATGATTTTTCTTTTTACATCTATAACGCATTAATTTTAAACGCCTCCTAATTTCTTTGGAATTTGACCAAGAGTTTTATCTCATTTTATATGAATCTATCTTGCCTAACCGAACCCTCACACTCCGCCCATGCCGTTCAGAGTCACGTCACCCTTCAAAACAGTATTCATTTGAAGATATTTAGAGTTCAAAGCACTCTTGACTTCGGTCGTTTTAAGGGAATGTTATCCATCTTCGACCATCATAGAGCATGATATGCATGAAAAAGAGAACTTAAGAGGATGATTGATTGATCATCTTCCTCCACCTCCAGACTAACTACATTCAAGTTGAGTATGATTTTGTTTTAATCATCTAGATGACTTCAAAACTCTATGCTACTATCCGTAGAAAGCTTGTAAATATGTTTTTTCATATATAAATTTGGAGTATCTAAATTACATTACAAATATCGTATAGTTTTTCATTGGTCAGACTTAGTAGAGATTAAAAAAGTAATACCATAATATCCTTGAACAATATGAGATTTTAGGGTTAAATCATTCGTTTTGGAATCGATCGAGACATTATAATAACATTTTATACCACATATTTATACTCAAAATAAAAAATAATACGCATTGTTGAAGACTACAATACGAAAATGTCAAGTGCATTGAAGAGTGTTCAAGATTAAAAAACCTGGTTAAAAAATACTTTGCACATGTATACTCAGCCCCTTCCCCTTATGGTGGAGGTGATATTTTTCTTTTCTTATAGTGTAATTTATAGAGGTTTAGATTTCATACCATATTACGCTCGCAATATCTTCAAGTCACACTTGAGAAATAATCCATGCTCGAAGGTAAAATACTCCAGACCCGATTGGTAAAAGACTCAAGGCTTGAATGGCATGTATACCATTTTTTAAAAAGTATTGGTAACAAAGTGGGTCCAACATTCTACCAGTATGGCATGCAATGAAATAATCTTAAATAGTCTTCATCTTCACCTCAATATGAGTCTTATTCATATCATTCGTAAGGTGGAATATCATAAGGCAGTTCATAAGCTTTTTCCAATAAATCTTATCAATGTTTATTGGAAATTAATTACGATAAAAATTGTGAAAATTATGAAACTGATGTTAGCATAGTGCATTGGTCCCTATCAGGGAAGCTTCTTAAAGGGTTGGTCCATAATGGATAACATTTCCATGCTTTAGGAAATGGGTCAGTGAATGCATAGTAAGTTTATATGAGTTTAGATTAACATAGTAAAAACATATGACAAGTTGGTGTACAAAATTCATCGACGATAAAATCATACATTTTAGGCTCATGTATCACATGTGCCTTTTATTATGTCGTATATGAGAACCCCTCCCAGCTTTCACCCCTTACATGGGTATTTCCCAGGGTGACCCTCTAGCTCTGTAATCTTTTGTGATGTGTATGAATTAATTTCCTTAACACATTCAGGAACTTTACACGACATGATTGTGGAAATTCATACATCTCAAGCGATATGATCCTCGTATATTTCATATATTTTTACGAGTGATATGATTTTATTTACGAGGATTACTTATGCTCAAATTAATTTATTGTCAAAAAAATTAAATGGGTACTTTTTATGAGGTTGGTCAGATAATTAGTGGTCAGACATCGCTTATTTACTTCCCTAAGAATGCCCCATAACTAATAAGAGGAGCTTTGTCAAACTGAATCAGGTTTCGTCATAGTGAGACATTGAAGACATACATGGGTCCTTTTATTTTCTTAGTTCATCTTGAACGAGGATTTTAGTAGGAATATCACTGTCTTTGTGGGAAAAAAGACTTGCTAAATCGAAATTGCAACATTTCTCTATTGTAGGCAGGATTACACTAGCATGCAGATTATGAAACTAGTCGTTCATATTTGTAACAACATTGATCGTGTTATTTAGGATTTTATTTCTGGATCCTCAAACGAAACGATATAAATACATTAAATGACATGAGTCCTAACATGGTTGGATCAGAGGACTATTAAAACTCAACATCAATGTTAGCTACATGTGTGATCCTAACATGGTTGGGATCAGAGGGCTATTTTGAGATAACGATGTGGTTTTCATGAATAACTTCATGAGGTCTTGTCAAATGATGCATTCGCCATTCTTCAAACTTTATTTATTATGTTGTGAACTTAGAATGACAAAAAAACCAATGAATAATCTATGCATCGAGACAGACTTCAGTGAGTTGTATGCACCAGTGAAAAATGATACAAATTCAAAAACCAAAAATGATACAACATTATAATTTTGTTTGAATTTCTTATGTGTGTTTTATTGGTGTAGATTGGTTGACAAAAAATGTTGCAAATTTAGAAAGCAGCTAAATAATTTAATAATCTTCATAATGGAGCAAATGCTCCATAATATTAAGACACATACTATTGATGAATAAAGGGCCCTGATATTGGGTATGAAAAGACGAAGAAAATGAAGAAGACGAAAAGATGGAACGAAGACCAAAAAATAAAAAGACGAAACAGAGAAGATGATAGGAAAAAATGGAGAAAAACAAATATGACGTGCACTTGTTAAGTCGCTCTGAAAATTTAGCAGACATATTAATATTCTTTTATTCATATCTTATGTTAGAACTAACATTTTCATGAGAGTTAATTTTGATAAAAATTAACAAAAATATATTTTTAATAGGTAATTTTAACATATCCACTATACCTACTCTTAGTCGTGGTCAAAACCAACTTATCATCGCTACAAAAAAAAGACTTATAGTCTACATATTTTCTTTGGTTTCTAATCAACAATCTAATACCACAAAATTATAAAAAACAAATTATATTCAAGTTTCGCGAAAATATATTGTTAAATGATCTTTTAGAAGGTTAAAAAAGTTTATAATCAGATACGTATTTTAAAATGATGAAAAATTACTAGCGTGGTTTATTTTTGCTTGAGGGTAATCTAGTAAAATGTTTAAAAGGTGTTTTGGATATTTTGTGGTGTTTTGTGTTTAGTGTGGAGAGTAGAGAGATAATTAAGCTGTCTACTAGTAATAGATTCTGATTACCCTCGTTAATGAAAATGGTTGGGGTATTTATACTTAACTACTGACCCATGGGCTTATTGAGTCGGGTCAAGTTTAAGGACCCATTAGTAATTTGGTGTGAAGTGATTAGCAACTAGCTTAGTCAACACTTAATACATTTGTCCTGTTCGGAATTTCATTGTGGTGGTTTGGTTCGAATTGCCTCCGGATTTAGTCAAGGCATAGTGACTCAAATATCCAAACTCATCAATTACCACTGAAATTGTATGTCAAAAGATATGTATCATTAAAAGTAGACAAAAAATATCAATAGTACCATTTTCTTTATAAATGCAATACAACATTTCTCTTCTCATTCTTATTCAACTTTTTGTATTTTTTTAATTCTAATCCTAAAGAAATGATTCTTTATGTGTTTATAGAAATTTTATTGTTCAATTTTATTTTTTAATTTTTAATTTTATCCGATCGGATCAGTTGAGATTTATCCATCGGAGATACAAAAAATCAAGATTAACTTATTGAGGGTGCGGTTATATTACCAGCAATTATAAGACAAAACGGATAATCCAAAAAGAAACTGAAAAAATCTGTTCCCATACCACAACCGGAGTCTCCGGTGAATAACTTAAGAGTCAAACATGAAGGTGAATACGGATGATGCAGAGTTTGGGTGTAGGCACCTATATATTCATTGTTTTCCTTCCCAGATCGGTGTTGTTCATATTTCGGTTAAATTTACCACCGCCACTACCACACCCACCACCACCACAGCTTCTTCCACCGACAGTGTTACTATTTTCCTCTTTCACTATTCAAGAAATGGTAGATACATAACCAAACCAGTCAGTGCTATTCAGATTGGTGTCTGCTACTATCAGCAGAAAACCTATAGCCAGAGCAATCACCATTGAAGCAACTCTGAAAGCTTCGAGCGATAGAGAAGTTTAAAGGGAAGAGATGAAGACTGAAGTGCTGCCGTTTAGATTGTCTCTTATTACTAAACTAAAACGAGAGCCTCAGTGTCATTTTAGCTAGTAAACCAAACACTTCATTATGTATCGTTTTGGACTTACTAAACCAAACGACACAATAGATGTCGTTTCACATAAAATTGAATCAGATCGTCTTCTTCATCTCTTCTGTTTGGCACAGCTGCACACAAGATCTACAAAGGTTGTTTTAATACTTGTATCCAAACAAGAAATCAAATAACAAACTCATAACAATGTAACAAGAACAGTTTATTGATTTGAAATAGTTACAAAGTAGTTTTACAATGCATATAAATCATTCTTGTAATCCTCTGTAAAGATACACTTGTTTTTAATAAAAGCTTTTACAGTTGAAACCCTCTTAGATTTTCACTTGGTATCATAGCTTCATAGCCTTCAATGTCAAACTCTAATGAATCACCAACCTTCAGAACAGACTCGATGGGATCTTTGATACCCTATCACTCCATCTCCAGCACAAAGAACCAGTATTTGAATTCTATCAGTAACATCAATGGAATCAAGCTTGACATAAGCAATTTGATTATGTGGAAAACAATGGTATTGGTCAGAGGTAATAAACTTGAAGATTTTCTAACTTGTGCAAATGTATGTCTTCCTAAGCTAATTATCAATTCTGAAGGAAATTTAACTGAAAATCCAGACTATGAAGAATGGACAGCCAAAGATCAATTGTTGCTTGGGTGGTTGTACTCTACTATGAGTCCAGATGTTGTAGCACAGCTAATGGGAGAAGGTACTTCCAAAGACCTCTGGAATGTTGCTGGTAAATTGTTTGGCTCACAGACAAGAGCCAGAGTTACATATTATAAAGCTGAGTTTCAAAAAACTCGTAAAGGATCTTATCCTATGGCAGATTATCTGAACAAAATGAAGTCTATTTCAGATAATCTTGTTCTAGCTGGTAAACCTCAATTGTGGTAAACCTTGCAGACAAAGAAAGCCTCAATTCGATTGACCTACAGACTAGCCTACTCACATTTGAAAGTGGATTTGAACAATTAACAAATATTCAGACTTCTCTTGCTAGTGTCAATTTGACTAGTGCAAACAATTCATACAGAAATGATTCAGAGCAGCAAAACAGAAACTCAAGTCAGAAATCTTTCACAAATCAGTTCAGAGGCTACAACAGAAACAATAGAGGGAGAGCTACCTATAATGCTAGAGGCAGAAGTAGTTTTTACAGAGGAAGGGGAGGCAGATTCTCTCAGAATAAGCCAACTTGCCAGATTTGTAACAAGTATAGCCAATCTGCCTCAGTGTGCTACTATAGAGATGATCCATTAGTCATGGAATCCATACCTACTAACCACACCCGATCAGAAGGAGAGCCAAGTGCACTAGCTGCAACTCAAGACACTATTGGTGACAATGTTTGGTATGCTGACAGTGGTGCCAATCACCATGTCACAGGCAATTCCAGCCTCTTAAATCAGAAAATATAGTACACGTGTAATAAAGGTATTTTAGTTGGCAGTGGTGAGAAACTAACTATAACTCATGTTGGCCAATCCAAGCTAATCACTTTGACTAAACAACCTATGCATATTAAGCCTATCTTATTTGTCCTTAAAATCATAAAAATCTCTTATTTATTTCAAAGCTTACCAATTACAATTATATTATTGTTGAATTACACAAAAACAATTGTCTTATGAAGGAAAAAGTCACAGGTACTATACTGCTTAAAGAAACAACTGTGAATGGACTCTACATGATGGATGATTTCTCTACTTCACTGATCAATAAAACACATTCTCACTGCCCTCAAACCAGTATGTCTCAAGTTTTTCTCATATTCCTACTGCTTTGTCTACTGGTCTATCTAATTCCCTAAAATATTGATGGCAATGAAGCTTGGCCATCTATCTCAAAGTGTTCTCAATTCTTTTTTTAAAATGTGTAATTTGAATTATATTTCTAGTAATAAAACTACTTTCTGTGAGGCTTGCCAATTAGGCAAGTCTCACAATCTCCCTTACCATATCTCAGACTCCCATGCTAATAACATATTGGAACTCATACACATTGATGTATGGGGTCCTTCACCTATTCATTCTACATGTGGTCTCAAATAATATGTTCTCTTTTTTTATGATTGTTCCAGATTTACATGGCTCTGTCCTATCCAAGACAAAAGACAAGTTTTTTATGTTTTTAAAAGCTTCAAAATTCTAATTGAAACTCAATTTGAAAGTTCAATTAAAATTGTCCAAAATGATTGGGGAGGGGATTTTAGACCATTGGCTTCTCTAACCAATGAGACTGGTTTTATTCTTAGAGGACATGTCTCATACCTCAGCCCAAAATGGGAGAGCTAAGAGAAAACACAGGCACATTGTTAAAATGGGTCTCACCTTGTTGGCTCAAGCTGATATTCCCTATAAATTCTGGGTTAATGCCTTTGAAACCAATGTATACCTAATCAACCGACTACCTACACCTATTTTAAACAATAAATCTCTTTTTGAAATCATCTATCACAAAACCCAAAATTATATTGTTCTCAAAACTTTTGGGTGTGCGTGCTACCCCTTCCTAAGACCATATCTAATGCATAAGTTTTAACTACACATGTATGTAATCTTCATTAAGCTCTTTATGGACTCAAACATGCCCCTAGAGCCTGGTATTCTAGACTTAAAGACACTATAATTACCTGGGGGTTTCACAGCTCTAAAGAAGACTGCTCGTTGTTTTATGTTGTCAACAGCAACACTATTATTCTAATTATTGTCTAAATAGATGATATCCTAGTCACATGGAATAATACGGGCTACTTGAATCAGTTTATACATAAGCTACATGCCTCATTTTCCTTGAAAGACATGGGCTCTCTTCATCTCTTTTTAGGCATAGAAGTTTATCGCGATACTACATGTATGTATCTTACTCAGCACGAGTATATTGAGAACTTACTTGATTCTCAAGGCCTTTCTTCATCCAAGCCATGTCCAACTCCTATGGTTGTTGGTGCTCACCTCTCCAGTCAAGATGGTGCTCCTCTGAGTAATCCTACATAATACAGGAGCTTGTTAGGTGCTTTACAGTACTTAACTCACACACGCCCTGATATAGTCTTTGCAGTCAATCGACTGAGTTAATTTCAGCAAATCCCTCATCTACTCATTGGCAAAATCTGAAACGAATACTTAGATACTTATTTGGTTCGCGCTGGCTTGGCCACCATATTAAGCCCTGCTATCATCTGCAACTTCAAGGTTATTCTTATGTTGATTGGGCAGCTTTTGTTAATGACAGAAGAAGTGTTGGAGCGTATTGCGTTTATTTGGCTGATTCGTTTATTTTCTGGTCTTCAAAGAAACCACTCGTTGTTTCTCGTTCTTCAACTGAGTCTGAGTATAGAGATCTTGCAAATCTTTCTTCTGATCGTTTTTGGTTTCGTTCCTTGCTCACTGAACTTCGAATTTCTCTCACACCACCATCAGTCATTTGGTGTGACAATCTGGGTGCAAGTTCATTAGCGTCAAATCTTGTCTTTCATGCACGCACTAAACATATTGAGTTGGACGTGCATTTCATATGTGACAAGGTCCTTCAAGGCTCTGTCTAAATCAGGTATGTCCTTTCGCATGACCAGATTGTGGATTGCCTCACTAAAGCTCTAGCCCATTCTCAGTTTCTTTTCCTTTGAGACAAACTCGGGCTCCATAACTCACCGCTGCATTGGAGGGGGGATGTCAGCAGAAAACCTATAGCCTGAGCAATCACCATTGAAGCAATTGAGAAAGCTTCGATTGATAGCTAAACTTCGATTGATAGCGAAACTTCAAAGGGAAAAGATGAAGACTGAAATGCTGTCGTTTAGACTGTCTCTTATTACTAAACTAAAATGAGAGCTGCAGTGTCGTTTTAGTTAATAAACCAAACGACACAATAGATGTTATTTCACATAAAACTGAACCAAATCGTCTTCTTCATCTCCTCAGTTTTGCACAACCGACACACAAGATCAAACAAAGGTTGTTTTATACTTGTATCCAGACAAGAAATCAAATAACAAACTCATAACAATGTAACAAGAACAGTTTATTGATTTGAATCAGTTATAAAATAGTTTTACAATGTATATAAATCATTCTTGTCATCTTCACCAAAAATACACTTGTTTTTAATAAAAGATTTTACAGTTGAAACTCTTTAACTTTTCACTGCTACTAGTATAATTAGGTTGAAATCTTTAATTGTAAAATACAAAAAAAGGACTATAACCATTGCATTTTCGAATGGTTTTGGCTAAATCGGGGCCAAAGGGGATAATCAGTCCCAAAATTTTGACCAATTTTAACACTTACCAAAAATACCCTTTAAACCCCGTAGGTTGGGCTAGCGGGGAAGCTCCCCGCCGGGTGAACATAGGTGGTCCGGTGGGTGAGAGGGTCTCACCCGACAGATGAGAAGGTTTCACCGGCGAGGAATTCCTCCTCCGCCGGTTGAGAAGGTCTCAACCGGTGGGTGAATAAAAGGGTCCAAAAACAAAATGATAAAAGTTCAAAAACACTCGAATTTTAGGAATGGTTAACATTTTTTGGGTCCATTCTAGCCAAAACCTTTTCGAATTGCTTTAGACATTGCAATGGAATTTGATTCCATGAAAAAGTAACAATCTTTAGCTCATCAACCAGTGTACTTAACAAAAATCATTTTTTTTAGCAACAAACAAAACCCGCAAAACAATAGATGAAATGCAAGCATTTAGCATTAAACACATATCAAACGAGTGACTACCAAATTCAAAGTAGCCTCACTGCCTTGTTCTTCCACTGACTTATATTATCAAACAACATTAAATCAGTTGATAAGAAAACGTTTGATTAGTATAGATTACGTGATTGGATGCTTACCGGCTTGGGCAGGAGGAAACGGCTTGAACGGCAGCTTAGCCGACTTAGCATCAACTTTATCAGCATGAACCGGAGTTGGTTGTTTCACCTTCTGAAGCTTAGCTAAGCCACGAGAAGTTGAGTTGGGTCTTTAGCGTCATCAACACCCAATAAATGTATTATGGTACTCGTAGGATGATATAGATTCTTGTTTTAAGATTGTTAGTAAATTACAAATATCATTAGTCTTTTTCTACGGATTTTGTATCATTTCAGTTTTATGTTTATTTTTGTTTAACTTGTTTATCCAGTGTAATGAAAATTTTATTTTGCGAGTAGCCTTTTTCTACGGATTTTGTATCATTTCAGTTTTATGTTTATTTTTGTTTAACTTGTTTATCCAGTGTAATGAAAATTTTATTTTGCGAGTAGCTCCACTCTTGCATTGTGTGACTCGCAAAAATATTGATTATCCCCATTAAGCTCTTCTAAACTAAGGTAGTCATCCAAACTGTTGCCTAAAGTTTTCAGCCCCTTTACATTCAACTCAAGCTCGTACAAGTCTTCCATCTTCGAAGGAGCTTCAAACTATCTTCCACATTTCCAGCATCTAGTCACATGTGAGACACTCCCACACACTCCCACGGAAAAGATCTTGAACAATGGAACTTGCTTTGGGAACCTGAGAACGATTCAGACATCGCTCAAGCAGCGAAAGAACCAATGTCAAGAACTCGTGGCTATCCTTTTAAACTCCATTATCTAGCTCCAGAGTCTTGATAAAGGGAGCTGAATCAATAAAAGCCAATCTGTTGACGTGCAACTGTGCAAACAGACGTGCAAGTTGTTCCAAAACATGATTTTGTGTCAAGACATCTGGTTCAATGGAGAAAACACCTTCTCGAAATGATTTATTCATGTAGAGAGATTGCAGTATGCTGTTGGCGTAACATGTAGCACCCATTAGACCTGCTGGTGAAGAATCACAAGAACAGAGGTCTTTCAATAGGTCTGGACAAAGAACAAACAAAGATCTGACAGTTTTTGACAAATCCCAGGCTTGCAGCTTCCGTTGAGCGGAGGAACCAACCCATAAAAGCAATTTGGATCGTCTTTAGTATTGTCTGGGTATCCTTGGCAAACTGGCTTACATATTATGTAGAGTGTATTTAAATCTTGGCCAGTTATGTGACCTGTTTTGTGGATTTTACACATCAGAGAGGAGTACTATACGATCTCAGACCCTAGAAATGGGAGCTGAGTTTAAACCGGACTGCAATTCTGATTGAACTCTTTTGATTTGTGCTTTTCAAAATACTCCAAAGTACCTCGTTTACGTTTCACCATAAAAATTACCTGAACAATTGATGCAGAAAGAAATCCAATCGTTCCGAGACTATAACACAAAAATCATAAATTCCTACCAAAAATTATTAATTAAATTCAAATCGAGCTCAAAACCATACAATAGAAGATAATACTCTTATGAAGTAAAGAGTACCTTATAATGTACTTAGTTTATAAGTATATTATCTATCCATCTAGAAATACAAACGGCTTACTACTTGCCTTATTTTCCGAAAAACTTGCTCTCTGTTGCTCTTCAGCCCTCCACAATATTTGGGGAAAGAAAAATTACAACTTTTACACATACTTGAATAACATTGTCACTTTCCAACTTTGATTTTTCAAAAAATAAATCCCAAAAGATTCGACTTACTGAAATGATCAAAAGTTTAGAGCTTTGAACACCTCCGAATGTCGATTTTTTGATAGTTTACACAAAACTATCAACCACAACTTTTGGAAATTGGTGAAAAATATAGTTTTATAAATACTAAAAATTTGAAAATTTATCATATGATGGACTAGCACCAGATGCCGAGACAGAAATAACTTTCCTATATCAGCGCCCCATAAGGTGGGAGCTACCTAATCAACATTGATTTTCTCTAAAGTCAGTGTCGGTGAACTTTCGCAGGTGTTAACAAGCATCTTAAGACCAGCTTTAACCTCCGGTACTCCCTCGTTCAAAACAGCACAAACCGGATACATAGGAACTCCTTTCACTCTTCTTTCGAGTTCTTCATACACATTCTCAGCTCCGGCCTCATCAATCTTATTAGCCACTATTATACACGGCTTATCAGATAACCCTTTTTCATGGTGCTCTAACTCCAACACTAAATCCCTCAACTGTTCCCATGGTGGAATCCCTTTTCTACCATCCAAACCAGCTGACAAATCCACTACATAAGCCAAAACTTTTGTGCGTTCGATGTGGCGTAAGAATTTATGGCCAAGTCCACGGTTCACGTGAGCACCCTTTATAAGACCCGGAATATCGGCCACCGTGATTGAGAAATCGTCGAAGTTCATATTTCCTAAGTTTGGCCTTAGGGTTGTGAAGGCGTAATGACCTACTCGTGGCTTAGCCCTTGATAAAGCCCCAAGCAAAGTGCTTTTACCCGCGTTTGGTATCCCCACTAGGCCTACATCAGCAATGCTTTTGAGTTCTAGTACGAGAACAGCCTCGGATCCAGGTGAACCCGACATGAGACCGGGTTCGTTATTGTCATCAATAACTTCTTCTTCGGGTTTTGTAAACTTTGATTTTCTTGAAATATTTGACGAGCAAACACTTCCTAAACCCCCTTCTCCTCCACTAGCAACAATTATCCTTTGAGATTTTTCAGTTAACTCCGCAACATTGTACTGCATTTCTTCTTGGCTGTCGTCACTCTCAGCCAAAAAAGGCTTCCTTAAACTAGCTGGTTTAGTTTCCTTAACACTTAACATAATACCCGGACTATCGAATGCGACCTGCTGATCGGAGACGGATGAATCGCCGATAAGAGTACCTGGAAGCTCCCAAGGATCTAGATCTGTCGAGGAGGTAGTTTTCTCAATCGTGATAGGAATTTCGCCTTTAACAAGATGAACCACTGTGCCAACCGGTACGTAGACTACCTGTCGTGTATTTCTCATTGGTATCATTTATAAAAATAACAAATTCAAGGGTTGTTTGGTGCCAAGTTTAAAGCCAAAGTTAGCTTTTTACAAAAAGAGGTCACCAGTTGTTTGGTGCCTATAAAAAAAGGTCAATTTTAAGATTAAAAAAAATATTAGTAAAATAGAAACAAGGAACTGATTTTTTACAGAATAACATGTTCTATTAAAAAAACAATGCGTATCGAAATAAAAGGCCATGAAAAAAATAACAAGAGAAGTTTGAAAGCCAGAGAAAAACCACTCCTAATTTTTTTATCATTGGGCCTTTTTTTATCTTTCTTTACGTCAAAGAGACAATAGAACTACTTTTTTTTTAAATTAAAAAGTTGAACCGAGCAAAAAACGTGTTTTTCTGTAGCTAATGAGTATGATGGCACCAAGCGACCCTTAAGCAAGACAATATTGCAGGTGTATATAAACTAACATAATAACCTTATCAGCTCCTCGTGTTCCTATTCTATTCTTTGAGGTTCCATGTCCTCCTCTTCCTGCTTTCTGCAAGAAAGCGCAACACTCATTCAATTTAATTTCGGACCTGCAATTCGACAAAAAAGTTTGTTTGTTCAATGCATACAATGTGAGGTTGCAAACCGCTGAAGTCCCATACAGTAGGTGTACATTCTAAAATCACATCTCCCCCTCTTCCTCCATTTCCACCTACATTCAACCCAACTATAAATATAACGGCACATATTCGAAAGATAAACTGTGACGATGCAAGACCTTTATAATGTTTAGATTTGGAATACTAACTTATTTCTAAATAGTAGTTAATGCTTACAAATATGTATCAAGAACTTACCATCAGGAGTACCATGGCGATCTTGTCTACTACGCCGCACACTGGAACAGCCACCACCACCCTCACCACCTTTGGCGTATATTGTACACCTGTCTCTCATCCGAGTCTCCTGCATATTATATGTATCAGTTTCTCAGTACAGTCAATTGCAGGTGTCGAATTTATTTGGATGATTGAAAATAGAAGTGGGCACCTGTAGATGGGAAACCTTATCCTTTTTCTGAGGAGAGTCTGAGTAATGAAACACAAGCCATGGTGGTTTTGTGCATCTTTTTAGGGGTTCCAAGTGCCAAAGAGGTTTCACACGCTGCAGCCACATTAGCTTTATAAGTATTCTTCGGGGCCGGCTGCAAATCAATCAACTCTCGACTCGTTGGTTTCTTTTGATGTAAGAAACCAACCAGTAACACTGAAGAGTAAAAATATTTCAGACAACTGTAGCTTTTAAAGACTAAGACAGATTATTAACCTACATGAAATTAAAATTAAAAGGGTTGGACCAGAATTCTCATATTCCAGGGCTAAGTTTACAGGTTCCATAATTTTGTAGAAAGCTTCCAGCTTTTCTTTACAATTAGTAAGAGTGCAGTGCGTAGTAACACAGCACACTACAGGAGAAAAGACACGAGACACCATAATCTTTGTGACCTTTCAAGCTCAATGGTTACATAATCATTGTTCACAGGAACTTTTTGCAGTACGATATCAGGGTAACACCCACGAGACACCATTATTTCAAGATAGTCAATGGCACGTTTCATTTTCTTCTCGTTGCAGAAGCCATGGAGCAACGGGTTGTAACTCAACGAATTAGGAGTGCATCCGTGTTTAGGGCCTTTAGGCATTTTTGTATGTCAATTGCGCGGCCTAACAACCGCTTTCTACACAAAAATTTAATCAAGATATTGAAAGTAACTACACTAGGAGCACACCCTTTTCAAACCGTATCAGCCAAAAGTGCCTCGGCATCCATCCATCTTCCTGTACTTCCCATGCTCCGTATTATGAGTGATTACATTTGGTTGGCATCCACTAGACGTCATACTATTCAAGAACTGTATAGCCTCGTCTAATCTCCCTTCTTTGCAAATACCATTAACGATTACATTATAGGTGACCACATCGGAGTTACATCCCCTATTCCTGATTTCATCAAATAGCTTCATGGCCTGCTTGATTCCACTTTCTTTACAAGTGGCTTCAATCAATATCGTGCACGTTATTTCCTGTCAACAACTTCCATTGCCTGATTGAGTTTTCCGCTATCACACACTGCTCGTAATATCGTATTGAAAGTTACAACATCAGGAGAAATACTTATTCGATCTTACACCCGTAACGTATTATGGATCTCACCTGCCCTACAATACCCACTTATCAAAACATTATAAGTGATAACATCAAGCACAGCACCGGAATTTTCAACTATCTTCATAACTCTAGCTGCTTTCCTAGTCTTACCGATCTTGCAAAACCCACGAATCAGACTTGTGCATTGGATTATATCATGAATATGACAGCGGTAGACCATGCCTTCTAGATACTTAAACCCTTCTTCTAGTTCCCCATTTATCAAAATTCGGAACTCTACCATTGGGACCAAAAGTTTCAACCTTTGATAAAGCCACAACTCCAGTATGCCTATGTGTTCGGGTGCAATTCAACAGCATCACCGAATAGAACAGCAGGGTGAGCTTTGCATCCTAAATATAAGTTACAGTGCCTAGCCCTACTTTTAACTACAGAACCATTACTTCTAGTATGTAAGAGCTGAAATGAGCTATACCCTCCTTGGGCATGATTGTAGGGAAGTATCAAATCCATAGTTTAACCAAATCTTGCATAAAAACAAGCGATACCGTAACAGTGAAGGGTGTTTAGGTTTTTGCAGAGTCAGGTTTATCGATCAGGAAGAAAAGAGATTAAAGGTTTTGTAGAAACGAAAATGAGGAGAGAGAGAGAGAAGGCGGCAAAGTTTACCCGAGTGACTCAGTTTTCAGGTCCTTTGTTATCAATTATGACGAAGAGGTTTAGGGTTCCTGTCGTGTTCCTTCCTTATCCTTCTTCTTCGTTTTCTGGCTGCTTGTGATTTGTTATGCTGCAAATATCAAAACAGGTGGGCTGAGTCCAGATTTTGAGTATTCGGGCTCAGTTTACCGTTTCTGTATGGGTTGCCTGACTTACTGAAAAGGAAATTAGTGAAAAATAGGCTAAATCCGTTTCGGTAAGTGACCCTATTTTTAAGTAGCTCTTATGAAGTATCTCAAAATTATACCAAGATGTCTCGTCCGTTTTATAAAGTCTCAACTCTAAACTCTAGCCATCTCCAAAACTAAAAACAAAATCACTATTATACCATTTCTCTCTTTTTTCTTTCTTCAAACTTCCAAAACTTCAATCACAAAATTAAGATTTTTGGTTAATCAAAAATTGTTCTTCAACAACTTCGGGAGACTCTAATCCATCAAACAACAACAATAAGCAAGGGAAAAGAGTGAGAATCTCTTTTAATAACTTGTTTTAGTTATATTTAGTTTTTTTTTCTAGAATTATGGTATTTAGGGTGTTAGAATAGGAAATGCATGTTTATCTAGATGTTTGAAGTGCTATATTGATGTTTGAAGACTTGATTTGTGGTTGAATAGAGGTTTTAGGGTTGGATTGAAGTTGGTTTCGAATTGCTTCAATGGAGTTTCGTGATTGTGTTATTGAACCACGTCGGGTGGGAAGTAGTCCACATGGCGAGGTAGCATGTTTATTATGCAGGTTGATTATAAACCCCGACAGTTGAGGCTAGGTAACTCCGGCAGGATCAATGTTTCTTTCTTGCAGGGTATTTATGGTCCCTGCCGGGTAAACCCATCCTCACCCGGCCGGGACCTAGTCGATTTAAGGGTTGAGTTTGGTTTTTAAATTTGATTTGTTTTCGCAGGCATGAGGTACCTAGAACCGATAATGAAATAGTAAAGAAAATTGCAAGGTGTGAACGAGAATAAGTTCATCCGCCCAGAAAAGATGATTGCGGTAGTTGGCCAAATGGCGATCGGGCCGATCAGGCCGATCAGGCCAAACGTGGGGATCGCGCGGTGCATACGGGATGCTCAGTGAGACATAAAAAATACGATTCCACACGGGAGCGCGGAGTACAACCATCTCTTCTGATGAGTCCGGATTCTGTCACCACCTCGGACAAGGTCAGTTCGGACAATGTCCACCTAACCGGACAGAGGCAGTTCGGACACCATCATCCATTGAACTGTTCGAACAGAACTAAAGTACTTAAAACCTAATCACTTTTTGACTAAGCTGCCTGTTCCCCTACTTAGAACTAATGGGTCCTTAAACTCGACCCGAATCCATTAAACACGACCCGAAAGCCCATGTGGCCCAAATATAAGGGTATAAATACCCAACCACCAACATTAAATAAGGGTAATGAAAATTAAATACAACCAGACAGCTTAATTCTCCCTCTACATTCTACCCAAACATTAAATACTCACAAAACTCCACAAAACTCTAAACAGAAATTACAAAGTTACCCTCCGACGAAAATAAACCTCACCAAATTGGCGACCACAGTGGGAGACCGACGGTGCCTGAATATAACATTCAAAACCATTAGAAAATTCAGTCTGAATGAATCCGGACGTACCGGAAGTACCACCAGCTTTGCTCGAAGTGGTGGGGGGAAATGATGAATATACCATCGAGGAGCGTGATAGATTAAAGGGCGAAATAGAAGCTCTGAGGGCAGAAAAAGCAAAGATGGGCATAAAAAAGAAATCAAAAGCATCAGGTGCTCATCATACTGACAACCCTAGAGAGCATGAGCCTTCGAAGACCCATGTGAGTACGAAGAAGACTCATGCTAGCTCCAAAAAGTCTCACCGGTCCAGGCCAGTGGAGAGCTCTGATTCAGACTCAGAATCTTCCAGTAGCTCCTCGGATGAAGATGGAATAGAAGAATCCTTGTCCTCCAGCAGTGATGAGGGCCGATCTAAAAAGAAACAAAAGTTGGTTAAGAAGTATTCAAGAAAAAGAGATAGGCATGAAAAGTTAAAGAGGCATATAGGCAAAGGATCATCTCATAACCGGAGACACATAGACCGGATGCTGGTGGATCCCTTTGCCTTCCATGATGAGCCATGTATCTTTGCAACCCCTAACGAGGATACCGTTTTCAGTCGTGGCCGGAATTGGAGACAATCTCCATTGTCTTCCAAGATCCTGTCCGGAAACCTCCCCAAGAGGTTTGATAGCACGAAGATGGAAAAATACGATGACAGTAAAGACCCGGACAATCACTTGGAACAATTCAAAATTTTCATGATGAATTTCGATGACGACGATAAGTTGCTTTGTAGAGCATTCTCCCAGTCTTTTACGGGGAGTTCCTTGAAGTGGTATAACAGCCTACCACAGGGGTGCATTAGAAATTTCGATACCTTTTGGGTGGCCTTCCGGAGGCAGTTTGTTGGAAGTAAGGAGGTGAAGGGTAATGGAGATACAATTATCCATTGTGCCCAAGAACCGAATGAATGACTGAAGAAATATATATGTCACTTTGTAAATACCAAAAATGGGTTGGCTGATTGCTTTGAGCAAGTGGCAATAGCTTCTCTGAGGCACGGCTTAAACCCTGGAAATTTGGCTGATTCAGTGACCAGAAAAAAGGCCATGACATGGGGAGGTTTACTGAATCAGGTCGGAAAGCAAATTAATGTGGATGAAACAAAGAAAACTATGGTGCACAGGCAGGTGAGGTCTGCCCCGGTTGCACCAAACCCCAACCAAAATCAGTCCGGAAACAAGGCAAAGGAGGCCTGGCAGGGTCATAACAGAGCTAAAGCTCAGTTTCAGCCAGCTGCGCCTACCCAGAGTCAACAATCTAGAAACAAGAGAGGGCCTTGGGTTCAACCGGAGTGATTTGCTGAGTTAAAAGAAAGTGTGGCCACCATTTATGACAAAACAAAGGAAGAAGTACACTATAGAAGGCCGGCTGAACTGCAATCTCCTAGGGAGCATCGTAACAATTCTTTCTGTCAGTACCACAATGATACTGGCCATACCACTGACGATTGTATTGCTTTAAAGCAAAAAGTCCAAAATTTGATTGAAAGAGGAAAGTTGGGAGCATATGTTAAAAGAAAGAGGAGGAAATAGGCCTGATAATGCTCATCGGCCTGGCCCGAACAATGCAAGCACATCCGCTTCGGAGGGAGCTATGGTGATAATCGAGAGATTCGATGTAGAGTCATAGTACTTGGACCCTGATCCAACTTGAAACAGAGTGGGTGCCATTGAGGAACGTTGTAAGACAGTGTCCGGGCTTATTAACTTTTTTGAGTCACTCACAATTTTCGGAGGGGATACCATGACAACACCCACTGCTTCTTCAAGGAAGAGGCACGTTCATACATTAGCTACCCAAATGGAGGGAGGCATGACTTCCTATCAATCACAGATTCCATTTCTCTTCATTGTGTTTGATGAGGATGACTTGAGGGATATAGCAGGTCCTCATGAATATGCTGTTGTCATAGGAGCATCCATTGGGGGCAATGACATAAGGCAAATTTTGGTGGATACTGGGAGTTCAGCCAATATCCTCTTTTTAACTTCCTACAGAAAGATGAAAAATCATGCGGTAATTCAGCGTTCGAACAGGTCAATTGTGGGTTTCACTGGAAGCTCAGCAGATGTGATCGGGGAGTTCGAAGAGGAAGTTTTGTTGGGCAAGGGTCCTTTTAAGAAGATGGTTAGAATACTGTTTATCGTGGTGGATTGTCCCACTTGTTACAATGTTATTCTAGGGAGGTCTTGGCTCTCTAGGATGCATGTAGTGGCTTCAACAATCCACCAATGTTTGAAATATGTTGTGCAAGGACAAGTGGGAGTTGTTCGGAGCAGCTAAAAGATTGCAAGAGAGTGTTATGCAACAGCACTGGCCCCTCGGACGTTGGGGGCAGTTCGTATCAATGAAGAATAACAGTTTGAGGGGCTTTCTGGGGGTGAGGGTGAAATTGATGACCCCAGAGAGACCCATGGAGTTTTAATACCGGTTGAAGAGGTTGAAACGCATTCTTTGGGAGAGGGACAAATGTTAAGATATGGTCCAAAATGGCCTCCGAATTGAAGGGTAAAATGTTGAAGTTCCTAAAAGAGCATCAGCATGTTTTTGCTTGGTGCAATGCTGATGTTACCGGGGTACCAACAGATATCATATCACACCAATTGTCCATCTGGAGAGACACAGCACCTGTAATACAAAAAAGAAGAGTTTTTTCCAAGGAAAAGGCTGATGTCATTGCTCACGAAGTCGACAGGCTTACTAAAATGGGGCATATAAAGGAGTCTCAGTATCCTTTATGGACAGCCAATCCGGTCTTGGTGAAAAAGAAAAATTGCAAGTGGCGTATGTGTATTGATTTTACAGATCTCAGCAGGGCCTGCCCAAAGGATTTATACCCTGTCCCCCAGATTGATCAGTTGGTGGATTCTACATCCGGGAATAAGCTACTATCTTTCATGGATGCCTTCTCCGGGTATAACCAGATTCAAGTATATCCGGAAGATCAGGAGCATACTACGTTTGTTACTGATATGGGCCTTCATTGTTACAACGTGATGTCATTTGGGTTTTAAAATGCTGGGGCTACCTATCAGAGGTTAGTAAACAAAGCATTTGCTGATCAAATTGTAAGAAATATGGAAGTGTACATTGATGACATAATGGTTAAAAGTGTGGATGAAGAGCTACACTTGGCAGACCTCCAAGAAACTTTTACCAACTTAGTAAAAGTAAATTTGAAACTAAATCCAGAAAAGTGTGTGTTCGGAGTACAGTCCGGAAAATTCCTAGGGTACATAATAAGTGAGCAAGGGATACAGCATGATCCGGATCAGCTTAATGCTTTATTTCAAATGGAGCCTCCTCGAAATATTAAAGAAGTACAACGGTTGACTGGGAGGTTGGCTGCGTTAAATCGATTCATCTCAAGGTCTTCGGACAGATGTGCCCCATTTTTTCAAACTTTAAAAGATGCAAAGGGATTTGAATGGACTTCACAATGTGATGAGGCCTTCGAGGAGAATAAAAAAAACATATGTCCTCCCCCAAGACTCTATTTAAACCTGTAGATGGAGAGACCCTCTTCGTATATTTGGCATTTTCCAGTTGTGCCATCAGTGCTGTATTGGTAAGGGAGGTGGATAATTATCCCTGTCCGGTGTATTACATCAGCAAGAGCTTAAAAGATACAGAAAAACGCTATCTAAAGCTTGAAAAGTTAGCACTAGCCCTGGTAATTGTTGCTAGGAAGATGATGCCTTATTTTCAGGCTCATCCTATTATTGTCCGGACGTCCTATCCCTTGAAAAATGTTTTACAAAAGACGGATATTTCGAGTAGAATGACTAAGTGGTCAGTGGAACTGGGGGACTTCGATATTGATTTTGCTCCTTGAACGGCAATCAAAGCCCAAGGTGTGGCTGATTTCTTAGTTGAATTCCACTCGGATATGGATACAGAGCAAACGACTGAGATGAAAGACAAAAAGGTCTGGGTCGTCCAAACGGATGGTAGATCGATACTATGGGATGTGGTGCAGGAGTATGCTTGACCTCTCTGTATGGTGACAAAATGTACCAAGCTATATGTTTTGCTTTTAGGGCTTCTAACAATGAGTCCGAATATGAAGCTGCTATAGCTGTTTTAAAGTTAGCTCATATTTGTGGGGCCAAAAAAGTCAAGTTGATGAGTGATTCCCACCTTCTTATCCACCATGTGCAAGGTCAATCTGAAGCAAAAAAGGAGCAGCTAATAAAATACTTACTTCTTCTCAAAGATGTGGCACTTAAGTTCAAGAATGTTGTTTATGAGCACATACCCCGAACAGAAAATGAGCTAACAGACTCCTTGGCAACCATAGCCTATACTGAATCATATCCTTGGATCCATGTGCTTGAGTGCCCTTCCATTCAACTCAATATGGGTAAGGAGGAAGAAAGCTTCGATATACAGATGGGACAGCCCCAAGATTGGAGGTTTCCTCTCTTTCAATATCTCTCCAATGGCATCTTGCCTCCGGATAAGTCAATAGCAAGAAAAGTGAAGTACAAAGCTCGTGGTTTTATCATACTAAGAGATGTTCTTTATAAAAAGTCTTACAGTAAACCACTCTTACGATGTTTGGGGGTTGATGAATCTCAAATAGTCCTCTCTGAATTACATGATGGTGAGGGATCAACTCACTGTGGGTTCAGGGCTCTAACAAGGAGAGTTTTGTTGGCTGGTTATTATTGGCCCACTATAATTCAAGATGCTAAGGAGCTGGTGAGAAGGTGTGACCCATGCCAGAGATATAGTAGCGAAATTCATATTCCAGCCACCCCGTTAGAGTCAATTGCTGAGCCTATACCCTTTGTTCGATGGGGGCTGGACTTGGTGGGACCTCTACCTATGGCGTTTGGAGGGCGCAGAACAATAATTGTGGCTATTGATTATTTTTCGAAGTGGATCGAAGCAGCCCCACTGGCAGGTACAACATCAAAAGCTGTCATAAAATTCATTTTATCCAATATCTGTTGCAGATTTGGCATTCCACAGAAGATAACAACAGACAATGGGCCACAGTTTGACAACAAGGAAATGGAGAGTTTATGTGCCTCTAGAGGTATACGAAATTGTTTCTCTTCACCTTTCCACCCACAAGCAAATGGTCAGGTTGAAGTAGCTAACAAAACTATACTGTCCGGTTTGAAGAAAAAATTAGAAGGGGCTGCTGGAAAATGGCCTAGTTATTTACAAGAGGTTTTGTGGGCCTACCGGACTACACCTGGAGCAGCAACACAAGAATCGCCTTTTGCCTTAGTCTATGGGATGGATGCCATAGCTCCTATAGAAGCAACTCTCCCTTCTTTTCGAGTTCATAATTTCTCTGAACACGCGAACGAAGTGGCAATCAGAGGTCAGCGTGACTTAATAGAAGAAAGAAGAGTTAAGGCTCACCTAAGAGCTGCACACTATCAGGGTTTGATGAGAAGCAGGTTTGCTTCTATAGTTAAAATAAGATATTTTCAGCCGGGGGACAAGGTGTTAAAGAAAGTCTTCTCGCACACTAAAGAGAAGCTACTCGGCAAACTAGCACCAACTTGGGAATGACCCTATACGGTCATTGAAAGGCTTAAATATGGGACATAATGGCTAGAAGACAAGGATGGAAGGGTTTTAAATCACCATTGGAATATTGAACACCTCCGGATGTACTTGGAGTAGAAACTATGTAAATATTTACTTGTTTAAAAATCCATGTAAATATTTGGGGGCATATTCTTTCCTACCCTGGTGGCGCGGGGAGGTTTTAATGAGGTGTCCGGGCTCTTTTATAAAATTTGATGCCTTCTTAAAAATTCGAAGTGTTCTTACTTTGTTTCTTGTCAAATTTTTGTTTAAACACCGGCCGGATTGAATTAAAAGAATGATGACTACTTAAACATTTGTCATCGGAGAATTTAAACACTCTCACTTTAGAATATTTATGATATAACTAGGGGCTGTTTAAACATTAGCCACCAAAATTAAAGGAATGCAAGAGATGTGCAACATAAAGACATCCATTAAAATAATCGAAGTGCCTTGGCCATCCAAGGACTTTAAGTTGTCAAAACAAATAGACCTATCCGGTCAAACACCGGACACTGTTACAAAAATGCCTTGGCCTTCCAAGGACTTTAGTTCAATCAAAACAAAAGGTAAAAGATAATTGATATTCTAAGACTGAGCCTTTGAAGACGGCTCAGCCTCACTTGTTTTCTTCTTCTTGGGATCATCATTCTCCTCACCTGGACTCTCCCTGGTGTTCTCTTCTTGATCGGATGAGGATGTACTGGAGAAATCAAACCTGTCACCCTCATCTATTGTATGAAAGGGAAGGTCTGGATACTCTACAAAAGTCCATAAGTCTCCCAGATTCCTCTTCGGAAACTTCTCGTGAAAAAGCAAGACTATGTCCGACTTCACCTTGGCATACATCTCTTCTTGACTGTCTATCACATTGTTGGCATAAGCATCAATCTTGGCCTGGAATGTTGCCTCGTGCTCCCTTAGCAGATCAGCTTTTTCCTCTATAGCCTTGGACACCGAGTCCTCGAGTGCGATCTTGTCGTTGGTCAAAGTAAGAATGACTTGATCCTTGGTCTTCATCTCATCTTTTGAAGAGGTGAGGTCTTTCTCTAACCCGGACAGCTTTTCCCGGAGGCCTTTGATGGTATCTTCTAAGGTAGCAACCTTTGGGGTCCAACCCTCCTGGCTCTTCCTTAACTTCTCGTTTTCTCTCCTCAAAACATCAGCATTTTGGGTGGCAGTGATGAGGTCATTGGACAGTGTCTCCTTGTCAGATTAAGGGCAGTAATGATTGTTGACTGACCTCGCACTTGTTTCTATAGAACCAGCACCGGTTGAATATTACTCAATATAGAATGAGTTATAACATCTTTTTCACTTGAAACGGTAAAGGTTTTACCATTGAAGGTAACAGTGTTCGAAGTGCTCGGAGGGAGGTAGGGCCCAGCAAAGTCGTCTCTGGGAAGGTTTGCAAAATAGTCACCAAGCCCGTCAAGCCCTGTAATGTCGACACCGTCGATGCTATTGTCTCTTCCTCCAACCTCATCGGTTTGAAAGTCAACGGGGATCTCTTCGGCTCTTGTTGGATCAGTAGGATCAATAGGAGGAAAGGGCTCCGTAGGCCGGAGAGAAAGTTCATCACCCCTGGAGGTCTTTTTATTCTTGGCCTTCCTGTCTTTGCTTTCTCCTCCCCGTTTCCTGTCTCTCTTAGGAACCCTTGGAGGTTTTGGAGATCCCGCCTCTTCCCTAGTGCTCTCCTGCTCTACAACTTCTAAAAGAGCAGCATCAATCTGACTTGGGGCTGGCCCCTCTTGGTTGGTTGGAGTAGTTTCCTCCGCTTCAGTAGGATTGGCTTCGACCCCACTCTTCTTGCCTTCCCCTTTTTTCCTTTCATCTTACTTGGGGCATTGGCTCGACCTGGCAAATACAGTGACTCGTCCGGTGCGTGTGTTATTTTAAGGACTACATCCGGAGGGGGTGGTGTGGTAAGTTCCTCACAGGTCAAGTCCTTCCGGCCAATAGTGTTCCAGAGATGGGACCTTGCGAGATTGCCTCCGGTAAAGGCGTCATGAAAACGATTTCCCCACTTTTCAGTAGTCCAAGTGTTGATCTTGGTACAAGTGGTCTGCCCGGCCTTTAAATAATCATTGAAATCTTTAGGCAGCTATGTCAAGAAAAAAGACAAGACCAGTCAGTTAAACAAATTTGATAAAAATAAAAATGAGAATGTAAGGTGGGATTCATACGATCACTTCGCCATCTGCTGGTAAGGAGACTTGGGTTGACTCCGGCTTTGATCTTCCTCCCATTATCCCAAGCTCCACTCACAAACAAGAAGTGAGTCCTCCAATTTCTCTCCGACTCGAGCAGGTCATCCACCGCCTTATAGTTATCACCCATGTTGAAGTGATAAAAGGGGATATGAGGGTTTCTACAGAGGTTGGCCACAGCAGCGAATTCCTCCATCAGAAGAGGAATTCCGGAGAGTCTGGAAGCCATGATACAGGCCATGAGGGTGTACTAGGTATTAGGGCTCAGTTGACTTGGGCAGAGCTTTATGAGGTGCAGATATTCGACTATCTCCGGATCTAAGGGAAACCTTAATCCCCAGTTAAAAAGTTCTGTAAAGATGACCACTTCACTAAGCTTGCAATCCATTGGCGTTTCAGGGTCTATTGGGATCCTTATTTTTACATTATCTGGAATCCCCCACTTCGTTCGCATCCGACCCAGTTCGGCTGTGTGGATGAAGGCATAATTAATTTTTTTATAAAGAAAGTAGATACTTAACATTGACCTTGTGGAAACAAAGTCCCACTTTTCCCACAAGACACTCCGACAAATCTGGATGCCTTAAGCATAGTTTCTCATTGCCTTTGTCCTTCTTGGCAGCACCAGCGTCACTTGTTTGTCCGAAGACTTCAGACTCGAACGAAGCCTCTTCAATGGAATCCTCCATTGCTTCCTCCATTATCGAGGAGGGGTTTTCGATTGTTTTTGGGAGAGGGGAGTTAGGAGTTGATTCAGTCTGGCCTCCAGACTGTTGGGCTTCAGTGCTTTTCTGAACTCTGGCCTCCGGTTGGGGCTTAGATGTGGTAATTTCTCTTCGGAGGCTTGGGCTAGAGGCCTCTGGACCGGACAGCTTGTCCTTAGGAACTTTTATGGATGCCTCTGACCCCGTGTTGTTGTCTTTGGCCCCATATTTTGAAGGTATGCCTTTTGAAGCCTGCCCTTTTACCAGGCGACCTCTTCTCCGATCAACTAGTTTATTGGGAGAGACTTCTGCATCTGACCCCATGGTGATAAATGGGGAAGGCTTTTTGAAACTGGTAACTGTTTGCCCTGGTTCAATAGTGAGCTCTGATTCTTGAACCGACGAGCCTGAAACAATAGAAGAAAGGTTGGTGTGAAACAATCTCCTCGGTTTTACACTTCTGGTTGAGGAGGAGCCCTGGTCAGGTTCTGTGTTTGGGATTACTGGTTTGTCGATAGGGGAAGTAGGTAGGCCTGCAGCAATGCGCCTTTCCCGTTCAAATTTTTGTGCCTTTTCTAGCTCTGATAGATTAAGCCACCCGCCTTTGATTAAAGCCTTCCTAGCTGTGAACATAAACTCATAACCAAAAAGAAGTATTTATTTTTTAGAGAGAAAGCTCTGAAATTTTGGAAAAGTAAGTATGAAGATGATGGTAAAACAGTGAACAAGTGGTTAATTTATAGTAAACACACAAAAAAGAGGCTTTGATACCTAGGAGAATTCGAAAGGATTGCAATGATTAGGGAACAGCGTTGACGTCATCTTCATTAAATGAAGAGGTTGCTTTTCAGAGAAGGTGGGAGCGAAATTCTAGGTAAAAACGGCTGAAATAACGAACCAAAGAGAGACACGTGTCCCACGAACTCTGAAAAGAAACCGTTTAAATTCAAGAACCTTTTTCAGTCCGGATAAAGCTATAACACAATTCGAAGGACCTGTCCGGATGTAACAGTCACTAGCAACAGACTGTTTTTTAGGTCTTGCCAAAGGTTTTTGAACACCACCTAAAAATGAGCTACTAATGAATCCAGATTCTGTCACCACCTCGGACAGGGTCAGTTCAGACAATGTCCACATAACCGGACAGGGGCAGTTCGGACACCATCATCCATTGAACTGTTCGAACAGAACTAAAGTACTTAAAACCTAATCACTTTTTGACTAAGCTGCCTGTTCCCCTACTTAGAACTAATGGGTCCTTAAACTCGACCTGAGTCCATTAAACACGACCTGAAAGCCCATGTGGCCCAAATATAAGGGTATAAATACCCAACCACCAACATTAAATAACGGTAATGAAAATTAAATACAACCAGACAGCTTAGTTCTCCCTCTACATTCTACCCAAACATTAAATACTCACAAAACTCCACAAAACTCTAAACAGAAATTACAAACTTACCCTCCGACGAAACTAAACCTCACCATCTTCTATGAGAGGTCGTTAGGCAACACCCTGCACTTATAGACTCTGAGGAGGAGGAGGAGACGGAGGTCCCCGAGCCATCACCTCCACGAGAGGTCCGTACCCAAGGTTGTCCAAATGTCTGGAGGGATGGAGAGATCTTTTCTTAGAGCCGAACAATATAATTATGTTCCCGGACTATACGCAGCACGAGGCCTACTACACATTCATGGACGACGTAAGTTTTTGAACGCTTCAAAACTTAATTATTTATGTTATTACTTGACTCGTTTTTACGGTATATCCATGTTTTTTTATTTGTTTCAGTCTCGTTCTGGCATCACGGTCCAATCGAAGTACGGGCTACTCATTCAATGAGATCTTAGAAAACAGCTATGGGTCAAGGCTATATTAGAAGAGACTCTGTTTTGGCCACTTATGCGCCATCTGTCAAAGTTCAACTCGCACCCATAGTTAAACGAGGTGTTTATTGAGAGGTGACACCAGCAAACGAACACCTTCCATTTCTCGTTTGGTGAGATGACCATCACGTAGTACGACATGCATGTGATTAACGGGCTCTCGGTCGAGGGGATAATTATTAACGCTTTTAGGACGCAGTCGATAGATCAGATATATGCACGATATGCCCTGTTGTTGAGAGTTTCGATGGAAGCCGTGCAGGAGGATATGGAGGCGCATGACGGGAGTGAGTTCTGGCTACGATGGTTACAGGAGACGTTTTTTAGGGAGGAATATTTGGATTCCAACGTCGCGATCACTACGGAGATGAAGAAACAAGCCGTTAGAGCATACATCATGTTCTTCATCAGATGTACAATCTTTACAAACATAAACTAGAAGAACATCCAATGCGATTTTCTCCACAATCTTGAGCACTTGGATAAACTTAATGAGTACGCATGGTGTACTTGCGCATTAGTATGGTTGTACAAGAGTTTGGAAGGCATTTCGAAGCACTCCTTGAAGAGCTTAGTTGGCTTTTCGGCGTTGTTGAAGTGTTGGGTGTATGACCACTTCCCTATCTTTCGGGCGGCGCCGAATGTCGGTTACAGCCCGACCGGTCTGAAGATGCTGGCGTGGTTGCCGAGAAGGCTTACCAAAGCACTCATTTGTGGGAAGTCGTACTACCGTGACATCCTCACGACTCAAACAGAGACGGATGTAAGTTAGCTTGTTTACGTCATCATTTATTGCGTGTGTTTATTTATTACATGTTTATATGTGTTTTTGTTTATTTACAGGTTATTTTCCGACCTTACAAGGATGTTCGAGTAGTTTTCCCAGACCAGGCAATAGGGTTGTATCATAACCCTATTCGCCTAATGTTTGTGAGCAAGGCATACCACCCTGACCGAGTTATGCGGCAGCTCGGTTGGGTCCAGGAGAAGTCGTTGCCTCCCCTTGCTCATAGAACTGGTCTCTCTAGAGTGGACAATCTCTGGTACGCGCTTGAGGGTAGATAGTAGACGAACTGGAGGGACCATCTATACATGATCGATAGGTACTCACGGCGCTTGGAAGGGAGTAGCCGGACATCATCCCCCTAGTACGAACTATACATTAAGAAACACGATTGGTATAACATCACTTCTCGTATCCTTAGCGAGCGCTCCGCATTTGATGTGGTGAACATGATAAATCATGTTCGACCGTTAGACAATAGTCCTGAAGAACTCGTATCATTGGCAAATAATGTGCTTTACCTCACCAATACGTGGCCTGTTATAATGCTACTCTTGTATGTTATTTTTATGTTGTTTTAGTTTACGAACCATGTATTTATCTATTAGACTCACGATATGGATGTTTTGGATGTTTGGATCTTGATTTGGATGTTTTGGATCTTGAATCATTCTAATTTTGTTTTTGATTTTGTGTATGTTGGTCTATTGTGTATGTTGATCTTAATTTACTTATTGTGTTTTGTTCGCTGACTCTGTAAACAAGTTTGGTTAAACATCACTTCGTCTATAATATATAATGGTACGATGCCGGAGGAGACTCCTGGGTTTGTCGATGCCGTTTTATGCAGAATTTTCCTCAACCACGGTAGGGAGGCATTGTGTCCAGGATGTATAATGCCCCGACCACATGGACGCGAAGAAGTGGCCGATAGATTAGCTTATCTCAAAACCGTTGCTATACCGATTGAGTCACTTTCTTACGAAGTTCGAAGCGAAACCTACAATATATTCAGTATGACATTTCAAAGTACTATTACGCAAGAGATGGTGGAACATGTGATATAGAAAATGTAAGAGAGAGAGCGGATACGATAGAGACCGATGTTAGAATTTTCCTGAAGGAATGAGCGAGGATGAGGATTTTCCTTTCGAGAAACGTTTCGAGTATGGATGGAACTATCCGTCGCCATGAAACTGAGTCTGCTATGTCAAATCGGGGCTACTATCTATTTATCTATTTTCGCTGTGTTGTATTTGTGTTATTAATTATGTAATGTCTTTAGTTAAAGTAATGTCTTAACTTAATGCGAAACACTAATTTAAGAAGAAAATATCTCAATGTTTTTAAGATAAATACCATCAGAAAGTACAATGACATTCTAATGATACAATGACATTCTAAAGTATAAAACATACAAATTTTAAAATGCCAAAATCGTAGTAATGTTATAAAGATATTCTTATGATCTAGTGCTCAAACAAAAACGGAGAAATTGGTTACTTCGGGGCTACAACTTCTAAGCTATTTGTATGTCATGCAGCAAGAGATAATCGAAAATGCTCAACCTCCCGCCTCTGGTGAGGGAAACTTTATGCAACAAGGATGTATCCTTACACATGGGGCCTCCGCCCTAATACCAAACTACAAAATAAAAACACTATGAAATGGATATCTTAATATTTAAACTTACCGTCAATGTAATTAAATATTTACATTCACGAAGTGGTTGGAGTTCACCCAACCCAATCCGATTTTCATGCAGTTTGACATCTAAGAGGGTGTGCCTCTTAACGGAAGAAAAGTGAACCCAACATCCATATTTTGGTATTGTCCTACGAAAGGAAGAATGCAGTTCAATGCATATGCGA
The DNA here is from genome assembly GCA_036936605.1 of Limnanthes douglasii subsp. nivea. Taxonomy (NCBI): domain Eukaryota; kingdom Viridiplantae; phylum Streptophyta; class Magnoliopsida; order Brassicales; family Limnanthaceae; genus Limnanthes; species Limnanthes douglasii. The sequence continues at coordinate 137,012,478 of JAUPFV010000002.1, read as the reverse complement.
TTGCGACTCTCATCTCGCGCATGGACATCCAATGGTCTTTAGTACCCACGTTACTAAAGCACTTCACATACTCCGCAACATCAATCAAATCCTTCATGCTTGTAAATATCTTAACATACATGGATGCGTAATCCATAAGCTCGTTGTAAAGGGAATCCTTAATCAACCTCCACCCATCTTGTTGGCCGTTCAAAGCAAACGATATCGAGCGGTACCCGCAATGGCCATCGGATATAATGTCGGTGATAGACGATGCGAATGGTCTAACATATATGGGGAATTGGTTTAAGTATCTTTTGGGATCAACCACATTTTCCTTAGTCTGCATCGTAAAGTTTGACCTACAGCCAACCGTTCTACTAGAAAGCATCGTCCCACTTGCTTGCGTTAACGCTATTTTTCTTCGGAGCAGGGTCGCTTTCCCAACCACGTTTTGGGCCCGACTTGAGGTTATGGGTGGAGGTCTAAAGGTTTTAACAATCCTGAGTGAACTAGCCTTTTCGGAATCTAGCACATTCTCGTGCATAGATTCGTCGCGTTTAGTGGATGATTCAGATGCGGTAATAGACAACCTACGTTTGGAAGGTGGATGACCGCACACTTTTTGCTTTACCAATGGATCCAATTAAGAAGTTGTTTCGGGATGGACGAAGGTAAACCATGTCTTATACACGTTCTCTATGCGTGCTTCGTTATTCGATTCCATTACATTGCATACTAGTTTCTCAATTTTGGCTTTCAATTGCTCGATCGTCGTGAGATTGGTACGAACTAGAATGTCCAACCTCTTCCAATGTTCATGAAATAACTCTATATGCACCTCTATCCCTTTGTTAATAAATTCATAAATTTTGTGCGCGCAAGGCATACCGTGCGTAGTTTGTATGGCACAACCGCAAGGCATGGCAGCCGCGATTATTATGTTGCGGGCACAATCTACTTGTTTAGAAAAAAGTTCGAAAGTATAGTGGGAGACATTGCTTTTTAGTTTACCATACACAATATTTGCGAATTTATGTAGGGCCAGCAAGTGACTCTTTTCAAATGATCCCTTGATGTCCTAGTGTTGCAATTTTATCAAAGTATGCAACTTCAACCAAAAAGCTTCGAAGTTACCTTTGCTCGTACCGATGAAACGCTTGGGCTCGAATGAGCACTCTCCACGCGGTTTGTGGTTTGGTTACCAAAATGCATCCGTTTGTTAGTTCTCCACGTGACAAACTTATCACCATAAGGCCACAACCAACTTTCGGTATACTCAGTTGCTTTCTGATACTCTTTAAAGTCACGGTGCAATTCTGACCGATAGTCGTTGAAGGTAATTTCCGTCTCCGCCAACATCATTTGATTCCACACTTTCAAGAAGGCGTTGGACACTTTATTCTCCTTTATGATTTTTTTCCCAGCATGTTCATGTAGATGTACCATCGATTGAACATGTGTGTTACAGTCGGGAACACTTCCTCCACCGCCTTCACAAGCACTAAGTCTTTATTCGTCAAAACATTGGAGGGTTGTTCGATGGAGTGAGTTACCATCAATGAATATAAGAACTCTAACACTCATTTCTAGCTCTCGAATATTTATCCCGACATAAACGCGAATCCAATGTAGAAAGTTTTCTTGATACAAGTGGCTCGAACGACCTCGTACAACGACATCTCGTATTTGATTACCTTGTACGTGTTATCCATTTCAATTATCTTTCGAAATGAATGTAACAAATCTAACTAACCGGGTGCGCGAAGAAAATCTCACCTATGATATCGCTTCCGTCTTCGGACTTTCTATTGAATTTGTAGCAGTTTAACCTCTTTAGTTCACCCAACAAGTATTGGAATTGCGACCGAACGCATTTATCGATCTTGTGGTGTTTTAGTTGAGTATTGTACACGGTGCTCATTGAAGACAAATTCTTAGGGTTCAGTTTCTTCACTCTACCGAGAATGTCACGAGGACGAGAACCCATTTTCGTAGAACTAACTACGAAATCCATCTCTTCTTTGGTTAATCGTCTCAAGGAAATGACCTTCTTTGTAGGATGTAGTATCGTAATTGTGAACGCTACATTCGACCTCTAATCCCAACAACTCATCATCCACCTTCTTTCCTTTAAGGGTGAAAGGGCATCCGCATTTTTTTTGTGCCGGTAGACTTCCTCTTTAGATGCTCCAAATCTACAAATTTTGTGTAATTTCCGAACCTTTCGCACACAAAAATTATGCTCAAAGTTTTTCGAGCAAGTCTATCGTGACTAGGTAATATACCCACAAATACGTTGTCTAACGCGGTTTGCTTAACCCAATCAATAAACTCTACTTGGGTGTAGTGAGATTTCGTGTCAAACAAATGGCTATAATCAACGAAGCAAGGCTTCGACATTACCTCTTCCTTTACCATAAAAAATCATATAAGTCATCCTTTAACTCTTTCTCCTACTCCTACATTAAACAAACGTAAATTATGTCAATCAAAAGCAAAAACAAAACATGCGATGCGACCCCATGGTTGACAAATATTCCATCCCTGGGACATTTGTTACCGCCGGCTAAAAATAACACAACCAGCGGTTAAAAATAGTAACCCCGGTCGGATAAAAATAAATAACTTCTTAAACTTAGAGGACTAAAATTGGGAACCCTAACCGCTGGGTTGAATATTATACCATGTCGGGGATGTTCCCAACCGTCGGTTGATAATATACGGCCCGACGGTTGACAATATATACCCCGGCGGTATATGTGTCTTACCCCGTCAGGGACCGAGTACGAAATAAAAACTAATACCTTACAAACTAGCCTAGTCACAAACTGGCGAGTCAGATCCATACCCCGGGCGGGTTAGATCCATACCTTCAGCAGTTTTATATAGCCTACGTCGGCGATTGGGCATGGACAAATCCGGTGAGGTAAGTTCATAATGATATGAGGATTCATCCTCACCCCCGCCGGTTGAAAGGGCCGCCACCGGCGGAGGAGCTCGGGCTCATCTTTCGAAAAATATATTATCCACCAAAAAGGAAACTTTTTTTAAAAATTTGGTTAGAGAGATTATGTTGTTTGGAGTTTCATGGTCCTCAGCGAGCTTCTCATGACCTAAATCCATTCTCCAATGAATTGGGTTTTTTGGAAGATTTGGGTGTTTTAGAGTTTTTTAGAGGTTTTTCTATTGTGTTTGAGTTTTTTGAAATTTTTGAGTTTTTTGAAATTTTGTTAAGTATTGAGTATAAGAGGGATATTGAGTGGAGTAATTTTGTGTTTTTAAAGTTTTGGTTAACTATACCTAAAATCCACTAAATACTATAAAAAAAAATCTTGGTAAAAGGGTAAATAGGTAAAAGACTATTAATTAGAAAAGATTATAACAAAAATGGGACTTGCTAATAAAAATTGGGCCCGAATTTAGCCAAATTCTAACATCATTATCGTCATACGCTTTTGTATAGGAAGTCTTCAAGAACCTTATACTTAATAGCTCGTATTCTCACTACTCAGGCCTCGACGTTTTCTTGAAGAAGAACGTGATCTTTCAAATATAATAATTACTCTTATTGCCAAACATTTTATGTTGCCATGACCTCGACCGCCTTCTCATTGCTCTCTTCAGTTGGTCCTTCTTGGATGATAACAAGTGGGTTGTATCTTAAACCTATTTTGTTTGCTAAAGAATCGACAATCAACTTATCTAGAGGAGCTATTTGTTTGTATTATCCTCGTTCATATTTTTCTCGATCAAGAATCTTTCCCATTCTTGTAGTTCCTCCAACTACCTCTTCATACTCTCTTTTTTGCCTCATTTAGACCATTCACTTGATTTATCACAAATTTAGAATATGATCATAATCGTATAACGTTTTCTTCACAGATACAAGCCAATTTCGAACCACAAAAGCAACCTTGCATTCAACCATATTATTTTTTACATCAAAACATAAATTTACTGAATGCTTGATTTCTTCCTTAAATGGTGATTTCAAGAATATGTCAACTTGTCATTCATTAATATTAGACGCTTCATCAACTTTGATTACCCATTCCAAGTATTGTTTTCTAATCTTATTGCATACCCTTTACGTGAGTGATTGTGACACCCATGAATTTATTTATAAAACTGACTTATGACACAAATCATGATATGAAATAGAATAATCATGCCAGTTAATGATGAAATTTATAAGAAGTTTGTGTCTCACTCGTTTGGAGAGAAATCAAAGAAAGGGAAAATTGATGAACTTATTATAATTGCACCTTTAGGACTAGAGCAAAGCAAATTTAAAAATGTGGTTTTGGAAAGTCCATCAAATTAGAACGTAAATCAAGATAATTCTTACACCATTGCCCCCTACTATCTAACAATCATATCTGTCTGATGTTAAAGAACAGACTAATATAATAGATGTTCCGACTCCATCGTTACTAATGTACCACAAACTCAAATATTTTCTTGATAGGTCGTATTATAACACCATGAGTGTGACAAACATCTTACGGAGGCAGTTTGAAGTGGATATAAATGTTCGTTTTTAGTGTTATACTTTCAAGAATCTAGTCTGACAAACATTTTAGTTGCTCAATTTTTTATTTTTTATTTTTGAGAGTCAATATAACCTGATGATACTTGTTTATCGATAAATGACTTCAGAAGATATGAAAATGATGGATAAATTTAATGTTGAACCTATAGTATTTTGATCTATGACAAAAGTGAGCAAAAAAATAAAAAAAGAAAAAACAAGGGTATACTTATTTAAAGAAAAAGCTTGATAGGTTCACTGAGGATAATATCGAAGATGACAATTTTGTTGCTAGGGTATATGCTAAAAATGATGCCTTGAAGTCCCAAAATACAGAATTATTCTGCAAAAATCTTCTATATTCGATCAAAGTGTTGAGAAACTTTTACAAAATTGAAAGTTGATTGGCCAGAATGTTAAGTTGATTTCTCAAAATGTTAAGCTGGTGGCTTAAACTGTTGTACTATCATATCAAATCGATGATCTGTCTACCATGATCATTACAAAGATGAATGAGAACACTCGCTTAAAATCTGAAAAATGTAGCTCAAGTGAAAGAAGTCAAGAAAGTTATTGAAGAGGCTAAGAAGGAAGTTTTAGACGAGGTTGCGAAGATAATTAAGGAGAAAGAAGATCATGCTCTGACAGCTACACAAAGTCTGTTGGAAAGGGTTTAGAAGGATGTTATCCTATAGATTTAGAGAAAAAATCCTAACATTATCCTGGGTAATCTCAAGTACTTCTTGCACGAGCATGAGAAAACTTGTTCGTCATGCGATGAAGAGGAACAAGATGAAAATGATGGGGAAACGAGTGATGATGAAATAACCGTTTTGAAAGAAATTCGTACTCCCGGAGGCGTGGTAGATCCACCACCGTCTGACCAAAATGAGGATTATATCATAAATATAATTCCATCCATACCGATTACACTAACAAGGTTGTTACCGAAAATAATTCTCTGTCTCATGCTAGTTGATGTGACAAGGTTGTTGTTGAGGGAGTTTGTTTAGTTGAAGAACTTAGTGTTTCTTAATATTTTCGTGGTTTGTTAGGAAAAAAATGTTTTAGTTTTTAAGATATTTTGAACCGCTACCAACTTTTTTTTACTTATCTGTATGCTGGAAACACATTTTTACTTTTATTCTTAATGTGAGGGTCAGTATTTTTATTAGACTACTGAGTTAGGGAACACTATGGCCACTTTCGTAATCATGTGGCTAATTAGCCACATGTTTGGTTTATTAAAAAAATTTGTAACCTTGAATTTATTCACCTTAGGTTTGGTTTAGTAACAAATTTTGTTACTTTGACATATGAACTCCACCCCCAGGGTCGCCGCTTGTGTAGCTTTATGGTCTTAACAAGGTTCTTTATTTTAACATCATAAGTGAGGGCTTAGTACGAGTATTTGTATAACCTTGCAGTTATCCAACCTTGTATTTTGTTTCTAAATATGTTCGCTTATTGTTAATTATATACAACACGGTTTTATTATTATTTTTCTTGCTTTGTCGAAGTTTTATAAAACATATAAATATATGTATTATTTTTCTTTATTATAAATATTTTGTATCTTACCAATTCAAATATGCATTTTGATTATCTAGTTTTTCGCAGTGAATATTTATCGTACTTCAATATTCATTTTTGTTTCATGTTTATTGTTTTGAATATAAAAAAAATGTTTTTGCTATCAAAATGCTTTATTATTATTGCTTACATTGTGTCTCATTTAAAAAAATCATCACACGCCATAAGAAGAAAAAAAGAGTACACATCCACGTTACAGTGTTTTGATATACCTTTTTAGGTGTTGGATGCGCCAAGGGTACTTATGTGTATTCACATTCCTTTGTTATACTCGATATGCCCCATGATGCCGTTAGAGCTTACTTTGTACGGTCTATTCCAATTCGGGGTAATTTTTTTTGTGTTTTTATCCTTTTCCTCATAGAATAATTTATTCATGACCATATCACCTTCGTGTAAGAGCTCGAGACATTAGTCTGGAATCAAATATTCTATTTGTTATAGTTTTATAGTGCTCTGCCTTAACCAAAGCTTAATCTTGTCGTTCCCCAATCAAGCAAACATAAATATTTCGTCATTCGCTATTGTTTCACTCTAGGTGATATTTGATTATGTGACTAAGGATGATGATCTATGCGGGAACTACAACCTTCATCCCATATATTAAGGAAAATGGGTTTTTGTTAGCAGCCGACGTGGAGTCTTCCTATATATCGATAAAGCCTCTGCTACTTTATCAAGTCAATTTCCCTATTAGCTCATACAATTATTTTTTACATGGTCTATAATAGTTTTGTTTGTCACTTCTATTTTGGCAAGTTGTTAGGGGTAATATGGACTTGAAAAATGTTGTTCCACCCCATATCTTCTACAAAACGTTGTCATCACCTTATTTTGATACTGAGGGTTGTTATCTTTTATTAAGATTCACCTTGGACCTGGATAAGATTTGACTTTTCATAAATTCACAAATTTCTCGAAACCTTGTTTTGTATAAAGATTTGGCTTCAAACCATTTTGTCAAATAGTCAACAACTATTATTAAAAAAAAATGTTGCCCTGTAGCCATGGGTAGATGACCCACTAAGTCGATCGTTCTCTTATCAAATCGACAAGACACTAGGCATATGTTCATCGACTCACTACCCAAATGGCTCGTATTCGTGTACTTTTTACAAGTGTCACATCCTTACATGATGTCCTCGATATTTGCTACTAACTTTGGTCAATAAAATCCACCAAAAGGAACGCCTGATTAGACTTTGATGTCCACAGTGACCCGAAACGACCTCTTCGTGCAAGTATTAAAAATTGAAAATAGCCTTGTCTTTATTCAAACAACATAATATCGGTACCGCCACACTCTTTTGTATAAGAAGTCTTCAAGAGACTTATACTCAATAGCTCGTATTCTCAGTGCTCAGGCCTCAACGTTTTCTTAAAGGAGAACGCAATCTTTCAAATATGATAACTACACTTATTGCCAAGCATCTTATGTTACCATGACATAGGCCGCCTTCTCATTGCTCTATTCACTTGGTCCTTCTGGATGATAACGAGTGGGTTGTATCCTAAAACTGTTTTGATTTTGCTAAAAAATCGACAATCAATTTATCCTGAGCTGTTTGTTCGTATTGTCATTCATATTTTTCTCAATCAAGAATGTTTTTCCAATCTTGTGGTTCATCAAACTAGTTCCTCATACTAAACTCAAGATCTAGATCTACTCTCAAATATTAGCTAGAAAAGTTTCTATGTATATATAGATACAAAAATAATAGTAAATAAAAAAATAACCACATGAGATACAAGCATAATATAAAGAAACTATACATGGTAACAAACAATATTAACGACATCCCGTCCCACTTATTTCAATAAACAAAATGCGTGGATACATCAAGAACATAGTTAACGTATTGCTCAACGTGTATTACAAGAGCAGATAAAAAAAAGAAAAGCAAGACAAATATATTATTGAGTAAACATGTAGATATAAATATAGATTTTAAATACACGACAAAAATAAAAATAAAAAACTGAATATAATTTCATAACACAATAATTGATATTTGTAAGACAGTCTGCAGAAATATAAAGCATATGTAGCAGTGTTATATGTTGTTCTTGCGATTTAATATTCAACTTACCCAAAGGAGTCATCAAACACAAACGGAAGAGAATTAATCAAACGGTGTAGATGAGACTAACCTGAGTGTCGAACCCGTCTGGTAACTTAACAATGAAGTAATGTGCATTGGCAACTCGAGCAGCCTCTTCGATCTCATGTTGTTCAGCATCGGATCAGCCTATTTTCTCTATTAATCATTTCAGTTTCATTATCTTATTATCATGGCCATCTGATAAAACTTTGTCTTTCATAAAAATTATTTACTAAAATTTAGAAATTGCTAGGCTCTAATGAAATCCGAAGGCTATTAAAGTCCCAGAAGAAGGTATATACCTGATATAGAATCATAGAATCTCTCAATCAAAGAACCTATAATGCTTTTACCAGAATCATTACTTCCAATTAGAGCTATGTTTTTTACGCCTCGAACAGATAGCAATAAACTACTAAGGATTTTAACATCAGGTTTTGATGGATACAAAAAAATCCAAACTTTCCAACTCCAATAGTCCTACCGAATCAAAACTCCAAACTTTCCAACTCCAATAGTCCTATAACCGAATCTAGCTCCAAACTACAGTTTTCATGAAATTTGGGTTTTGTGATCAAGTATCTTGAAGATCGTGGCAGCCGCAACATTTATCCTTTGCAAATGTTACGTGCAGATTCACCTAATCCTCACCTAAATTAACTAGTGTATTTATTTAGCCAATCTTGTACGTGTAAAACGAGTTTGCTTTTGGAACCTTCTCAAAAGAACCCTTACTAGTAGAGGTATCTTTCACACTTATATATACTCTATTCTTTTCAATGTTAGCAATGTTAGATTCCAGACCAAGTACGGAATGAAGTTTGAAAAAGATAAAGAAAAAAAAATCAGAAAAGACCAGAAGATCAGAGGCCTCCTTTGGGGACTTCGGGGAACAAAATGCGAGAAACCATGGGACAAGAGTGATGCAAAGCAAAACAATATCTTCACAACCATGCGAGCCTGATAACAGCCAACGACCGCGAAAAGAGGTCTTTTGGGAGTGCACCCCAAAGACCAAACCCGTGCAAATCCCCAAAGCCTAAAGCGGAGAATATCTTGCTACTAAGTGAGTGTGAGGCCCGTTTCCGTATTTTACATTCACCAACAGTTTTCCGGTGTTATTGGCCAAAGTTCTTTATTTGTTAGGATGATATGGAGTGTGTCTGACCTATTTGAATCTCCGGTATTTTGAAGCATGCTATTTGATTATAAACCAAAACTTCTCAATCCTTCATGTATGCTTAGTAAACTCTAGATTATTTATGCTTACCAAAGCAATTGTTAAATAATTTCATAAATTTTCTTAGGTTATGTTCCAATGATTTAATTTTTAGCTTGTTTAAATATTCATTTTTCCATATGTTGTCGCTGCTTTTTTATAGAAAAGTGTATTTTCCTTACGATCAACTCGATAAATATAGTTATTATAATAAGTTTTAGGGTCCCGTTAGAATTTATTTATGTAAATCACATCATTGATGCAACGAATGGATGATAAGCATCAGCTTCATGTACTACATTATAGTTTACTTTTATCTGGACCATCTGTTGTTCAAGCACACTAACCTTCACTTAAAGGACCGTCTCATAACATACATTCCTATTTTTTGCAAGTTGTATAGTTGTGGTTCCCCAATTGCCCATTATAAAAGGTTCATATAATCAGCCAAGTCGGTAGACCATGGCGATGGAATATTTATATCATCTCTTTGTAACATCCACATGAGTTGTATATAGACAAGTCACTTTGTTGTGAGAAGTTGTTAATCTCATTTCTAAACTTGGATGACCTCACTAGTGGGAAGTATTTTTTCCAAAAGAGTTGAGTCAATTGCTCTCATCTTGTGATATAGTATGGCGGCAATGATTGTAGGCTCATTTAAGAAACATTATTATAGCAGCAGGTGTCACACATTTCTGAAAATACTAGCTAGATGGATATTTGGATGTTGCTCTGGATCTCTCACGAAGATATGATTGTTCTTGTGTACTCATTTTTGGTGTCCAAATACAGGGATTAAACTCCACTAACTATGGATTGACATAGCCGCAGACTTTTCTCATATAAGGACCTAGGATCTATTCGTCTTACTTTTTTAAACGTCTATACTTCTCTCATTGTCCATCTATAATATATATATATATATATATATATATATATATATATATATATATATAGTTTTATGGGGCATGTCCCTAACCCAGGTATTTAGACATTTTATCCAACAATTGCTCAACCAATTATTAAGGGTGAATAACTTCATTAAGGGATTCATAGTAAATAATTCATAGTTAACAACATCTATTATTTTTTAATACATCCAACCAAATTTCGGTGACTAATAAAAACCTTAGTTTTATAGTAAATAAGAAGTTTAAGCCATTAGAGAATAATGAAATAAGGGGAGGAGAATGACGATCCAAGAATACATCACCTGTTCTAGAATCTAATCTTCTTCCTCTTCTAATGGAGTCACTCAACAGCCAGCAGAAGCATTCCGAAAATTTCCCGTTCTTCATACTCACATACAGGAAAATGAACAAAAAAAAATCGAACGTTGATCTCTTTAAACCAGAAAATGACTCTGTTTCTATAAACCCAGAGTGGATCAAAGAAACAGAGAACCATTATTCGATCCAATTCTCCGATGATGTCAAAACCCATCTTCTTAAATAATCAAAAACTACTTTGATTGGAAAATTCAGTAATGTTGTCCCAAAGAAAACTAAACATGACAGTTTCTTGGACTCTCTGAAATTCAGAGGAGGATACAGTTAGGAAGTGTGGTTTTCACACCATATTTTTCTTGGATGCAATTTGAAGGAAGATACATGTATTATATGGTCGAAGAATGTCTGGAGATTCGACGATTTTGTGATGAGAATCCTTAGATGGAATCCAGAGTTTAGTAAGAAATATGAAAACCCAACGTTGCTTTCCTCGGTTCGATTTGGAAATTTTCCAGAATTCCTATATGACACGGAAATGGTGAACGATCTTGCTACAGCCATAGGAACCACATACATAGTGGTTGTCCCTAAGAAAAATAGAGCGCACGACAACGCTTGTTATTCTCAAATAGAGATAGATATCTCAAAACATATGAAGTGAAAAATGTGGATTGGTTTCGGAGAAAACGATGGATGATGGATCTTCATCAGTTATAAAAATGTTCCTTCATACTGTAATTACTGCTTTCACATAGGACATAAACAATCTGACTGTAAAAAAACTTTCAAATATTGGGGAGGAAAAAGAAGGCATTAAGGAAGATGTTGAGAGCGCTGGAAATAATGAGAACACAGAAAATGATTCTAGGATGCATACTACATCTAATAGCAACAATGATCCAATAAATTCTTAAAATACCATTAAAGTCTACAGAAGGAAAATCAAGTCGATTATAAGACAAAAATATCAAGATTCTGAACAAGAAGAAAACAACAATAAATCTGTGCAAGACCAAAACATTCAACACTAGTCCTTTCATGAACAAATAGAGGAAAAGCTTTAACAGATTAACATGGAGACACATCCAGTTGAAACCACGAAAGGCTCGTCTCCAAAAGACAACACTGATCTTATAGACGCTCTGAAAAGACTGGAGAATGAATGCACTCAGCTCGGTATTCCTGAAATTAACAATAGCACAATACCTGACCCTGAAAATATAGTAAGCTGCTCTGTATATCCAAGCTTCTCTTCTGACCAAAGCTTCAATGAAATCATCAAGAAGAAGTTAAATTCTACAAAAAGAATAAAATCTTTCAGTATACTTATAATCAAGTCCCTAAACTCAGGGGATAAATTTCAAAAATCATATTCTGATAATGATCAGAAGGCTTAGTTGGAATGCAAGGGGTCTCAACAATAAGCCAACCATGAGGAGACTTGCTTCTATGGTCAAGACTGAAAACATAAGGATTCTTATAATTCAGGATCTAATGGCAAATATTGAAAAAATTGAAGAGATTGCTAAGTCTCTTGGTTTTGAGTTTTATATATCTAATATATCCAATACGATTTGGACATTTTGGATGGATGATATCAGGCTTGATATAATTTAGAATTTGGACCAATGTTTACATATGTAGGTGGTTTATCCTGGTATGGTGGACAACTTCTGTCTTACCTCTATCTATGCTAAATGTCAACGTATTCAAAGAGTTGATCTATGAAAGAGCTTATTGTCTTTTAATGCTTCCAACAAATCTTGGATGTGTGCTGGTGACTACAACACTATTTCTTCTCATAATGAGCGACTGGGTTGCATTTCTAAAAGTCAAGCTAGTATGGAACATTTCAACGAAACCATCAAAGCTTGCAACCTGGAGGATGCTGGATATGGAGGGTCTAAGTACACCTGGTCCAGAAGAAACAAATGGAAGAGACTCGATCGAGCTCATTTGAATGAAAACTGGTTGAATACTTAAATAAAACATAGATTTTTCACATGGTGAGAACTTGTTCTGACCATGCTCCCTTACTTATAACAGCTAACTACTATAATATTCCTCATTCAATTTACAAAAAGAAATCTTTCAAGTTTTTAAACATTTGGGCTAATGATGAGAATTTCCTTAGCATTGTTGAGCAGGACTGGAAGATGCCTATCCATGGGAAGCCTAGTCATGTATTCTGATATAAGCTTCGCAGATTAAAGCTTTGTCTAAAGGCTTGGAACATTAATAACTTTGGAAATGTCTTTGATAATGTCAAAGCTACTGAAGACAATGTAAGAAAGATGGATATTCTCCACTACAACAACAGCAACCAGAAGCCTAAAAATAACCTATCCAAAGCCAATAGTCTCCACCTTCAGGCTCTTAGAAATGAAGAGATGTACTGGAAATAAAAGTGCTTTAACAGTTGGTTAAAGGACAATGATGGTAGTTCTAAGCTATACCATTCCTATGTTTCTAAGAAAAGAAGAAATAATGAAATTAAAAGTATTAAGGATGGTGATACCTGGATCCAGAATAAAAAAAACATTGGCAACTCTGCTGCTAGCTCCTTCAAGAACATCCTGGCTTCTCCTGACATCAATGAGGACATCAACATTCTTCAAGACAACATTTATGATTGTATACCTGCACTGATAACCAAAGATGATAATGAGGCTCTTCTTAAAAACACTAATGAAGAGGAGGTGTGGAGGATAATCACAAATATGAAAACTGACAGTGCCTCTGACATTGATGGTTTTAATATTTTCTTATTTAATTGTTAGAACACTATTAAATTAGACTTATGCAATATGCTGAATTTTTTTCTTAGTGGTTGTGATATTCCTACAAGCATATTCGCTACTGAGATATGTTTAATTTCCAAGAACAATAATCCTATTGAGGGGAGTAGTTACAGACCAATTGGGTTGTGTACTATACTTAACAGAATTTTGTCTAGTCTTATAAATCAGAGGTTATCTAACATATTACCCAGAATTGTTTCTAATTTGCAGACTGCTTTTGTGAAAGGAAGGTTGCTTCAAGACAACATCCTTATTGCAAAGGAGCTGATGCTTGTCATCAACAAAAATCCAAAATCAGGCAACATCATGATACAACTTGACATGTCCAAGGCATTTGATAGGATTTCACATGCTTTTCTGCTAAAAGTTCTTCTCCTATTTGGCTTCTCTTCTGAGTTCATCTGCCTCATCAAAAGAATGATTAGTAAAGTTCATATTTCTATGCTCATAAATGGGGAAGTGTTTGATTACTTTCATATATTGAGGGGATTAAGGAAAAAAGATCCACTTTCTCCTAGCCTTTTTTATCCTCGGTGAAGAAGTTCTTGTTAGAGGCATATATATGTTGTTTAGCAGAAATATCAAAATGATATACAATGCTAGAACTGATTACCTAATCCTGTATATTGTATTTGCTGATGACATTTTAGTTTTTAAAAACAACTTGCCTTTTTCTATAGAGACATTGAGCAGGTTTCTTGACAATCATCAAAGGGCATCAGGGCAGTCTATAAGCAAGCAAAAGACTAAGATCGTTATATCTTCTAAAGCTCATCACATCAAAATCCAAAAATCGAAGGCTCAAACTGGTTATAGAGTGGATGTTATACCTACAATTCATTTGGGTATAACTCTATTAAACAATAATAAATGGAAGATCTACAACTCTATCCTAAATAAGGTTAATGACAAAATAACTGAGTGGGATAAAAGTCCCTTTAATATGGTTACAGATTATACCTAATAACTAATGTTTTGATGCCTATCACATATCACTGGATGCAAATTTGCTTATTGCCTAAACAAATAATTAAGAAGCTTGAAACAATTTTTAATAGATTTTTGTGGAGGTCTAAGTATAATGTTAAGTCTATTCACTGGACAACTTGGATCTCTATTTGCAAGTTCTTTGGAGAAGGAGGGCTGAATATCAGAAAGTTGGATGATATTCAACAATCTTTCTTACAAAAGCTGTGGTTTATTTTCAGAAAAATAATTGTTTTTGGTCAAACTTAATGCAGAATATTTACTGTAAAAATGCTCACCGTTTAAAGGTTACTTACAATCATGGTTCTTTAGTTTGGAATAGGCTTGTTAATATTAAGGATCAAGCTGATGGCAACATTCACTAGACTTTAGGCAAGGGTCACTATATGCCTTCTATAGCTAGTGTCGGGAACACAAGTTGGTACCTTAATGCTAAAGTGTAGACATTTTGGAAGAATGATGGTTGAGACTTCAATGCGATGAAAGGCAGACTGTCTAATGAAAGACTGAATTCTATCAACAATCTCAGTGTTAATCAAGACAATTATGATGATATTAACTGGAAACTCTCAAATGACAGTAATTTCAATATGACGCTCACTTGGAATAATCTTAGGAAAAAGCATGTTCAACCATCTATCTTCAAGAATATCTCGAGCTCTTGTATACCTAGGTAGTTCTCTTTCTTAATCTGGAAACTTCTAAATAACTACATTTCAATCGATTCTATTATAATGAAGAGACATTTGAGCATTGTTTCAAAGTGTCAGTTCTGCAAGAATTGTGAGGACAAAAATCATCTTTTTGTCAGCTGCAATTTTGTTTGGCATCTCTAAAACTACTTTGGCTGCTTATTTAATGTTAAAATCTATCGTTTTACGTCTATTTCTCATATTCTAAGACGCTGGTTCTGGTTCTCCAGCAAAAAAATTCACATAACCCATATTATACCTCATATTACATGCTGGGTAGTCTGGAAGGCGAGAAATAATCTTAAATACAAGGAGAAGCAGCTTAATGCCAAATCTTCTATAAATTTGATTATCAACATTATTAAAGGTATTGACGTTTCGAGTAAGCTTAACTATAAACATTGGTTCAAATAAAAAAAGGTTTCTTATTGGGTTGCAAATCAGTAGAGAATAACAAGAAACTTTTATACCTGAAGTGGAACTCTTTAGCAAGAGGTAGACTGAAAATGAATGTAGATGGTTCTTGTGCTCGAAATGGAGAGTCCTCTGGTGGGCTTTTGATCAGAGACAACGATGGAAACATTGTGCATGCCACTAGTCTGCTGTTTGGTAAACTCTCTTCAATTATTGTTGAATCTAAAGCCCTGTTAGAGGCTTACTCATCTGCTATAAGAACAATTGGAATGATGTCGACATTGAGTCTGACTCTCTTATCTTAATAAACCAGCTAGCTAATAAAACCAACTTTTGGCCTATGATACTATTCAGAATATTTGTAGAAAGCTTATAAGATCAAAATGACGATTAGACACATCTCAAGAATCCAAAACCAAGTCGTGGATTGGCTGGCGAAATGGACTCTCGAGTGTAAACAAAAGATTACCTTCTTTGACTATGATGCTCCCTCTAATCTTCTGGCCATTGTCGTGCTTGAAGCTCTTGGTCAGGATATATTAACCCTGAGTAATCGGTTCTAGAGAACCTGCCATTTTCTTTCTCTTCTTTGCAGAAGCGATGCTCTGTTTCAAAACAGAGGTAGATGAAGATTGCTGCTATTCAGGAAATCTTTACGGAGCTCTAGATGAAGGAGAGGATCAGCTTCGAGAAAAGATTAAGGAGCTATAGATAAAGGAGATGATCGGTTTGGAGAGAAGTTTTGATTAGCTGTTTTGAGGCTTTGTTTTTTCTGAAATTTTTCCAAAATCTTCTCTGAAGAGAAGAGGAAGAATTAGAACGCCAAAAGTTTAGGCGTATTGTATCTTAGATGAATTTATAGTCTAGTCCTCAAACTTTGTATTTGTTTTCAATTGTTAACAAAGTTTTTATTTTAATTAAAAAAAAAGTTTTGTAGTCAATAAAAGGTAATATTTCTATTGACATATTAATTTACCCAAAGTGACGAAACAAATTTCTTTTTCCATTAGGTCTACTTTAGCCTAGGTTGATTTTCTGTTGAAATATTTTAAAGTTACTAATTTAAACACGATTAACAAAGCCATTTTCTTCTTCTGAAAGAATGTATATATTTAGAACAAATAACACCAAATCAAAACTTATATAGGAAACATATTTATATTTCCTTATTCGTTTTCTCTTTATCGAAAATAGTGTTCTTTTTAAATAAAAGATAAATATTAATTATGTAAACTATTTATTCTCCTATTTAGTACACCCCTTTCATTCACACCACTGATTGGATGATTTCAGCTTTCCAAGCTTTCTTTTATGGATTGTGTGTTGCTATGGCTGCGTGCATGTTGCTTTATATTATTACGTTCCTCACCAATGGTTGCTATGAAGAAGACCAACATGAAGCTAGAGCTCCGACCACCCTTGAAAACGTTGTCAGTGTTACTATATCATCTTACGAAGACATAAATCCAGAAAACAATAAAGATGTTAGTGAATGCGTTATTTGTTTAAACGTTTTCGAGAAAGGAGATCGGTGTGCAGCTCTCGATGGATGCAAACATTATTACCATGTAACCTGCATTCAGATGTGGCTCGAAAGAGATCGAACGTGCCCTTTGTGTCGCGGTGATGTGCAGCTTGAGCTCGTCTGAATTTTTGTGGTATATAATGATTTTATTTTATTTGATACATGCTTTGGTATATTGTAAAAACATTTACAACGATTAGGAGATAATTCAACTGACTATAATTTATTAGGACTCTTTGAATTCAGATATTCGTCTAACACTAGACTCAATATCCTATAGTTTGGGTTTGAGTGGTAATCAATCAACCAGAGAAACCCAAGCGGATGATAGTGGACCACTCTTCTCTGGCTTGTCACCGAGTGTTAGAATATAGGTTTTTTTTTTTTTTTTTTTTAATCATAAAGACATTGCATAAAGGGTAATAAAATAATACATTGTCTAAGAGGTATCAAACCACCAAATTTGAAAGGCGGTAAACAAAAATTAGAATTACAATTTTATGCCGAAACAATCGAGATATAAAACTTGATGAAAACCTTTATGCCGAAACAAAACTCTGAAAAAGTACAGGTCGAGAAATGAGAGAACAATATAATGGATTCGCGACCAATTGAAGAACGGCTTGACCACCAAGATTAGAGCTTAAACAGACAAAGCTAAAGAGATCCAGCGACTAAAATAATGAAAGTAAAGAATTATTTCATCTGCAATAAAATTTGAAGTTTAGATTGATTTTAAGGAGGACATAGGATATCAGCGAAGCTAATCGATAATGCAACCAAGGCCCATGCTCTCCAACATAGTAATTGCCAATAAGTGGTTTGGAGCTTGAAATTTTATAAATTTAGATTTCATCTTACATTTCAGAGTCTATTTGGCTAGCCAACCGGTTGCTATATTTTGAATTCTGAAAATATGAGAAACAACCATAATTGAGCAGATTAACTATCTAATACATTTTAGAATATGAAATAAGGGCCAAGTAAAGTTACCATGACCAATATGATTCACAAGAACTAAAGAATCAATTTATATATCTACATTGATCCAACTAATTTTATTGCAGATGACAAGACCGTCAACGAGGGCTCTGGTTTCTCCCATTAGAGGTGTGAGCTTGCCATAGAGAAAGCTGGCTCCATAAACAATGTCACCAGAGTTATTTGATAAGGACAACACTACTTGATTCTCCATTGCTAAGATAGGAACAATCAGTATTCATTTGAAATTTACCAGGATTGGGAGAGCGTCATTTCAAGTAAGTACTCTTCTTTTTATTGCTAATGTGAGAAAGACATCCCATATTCACTGCTGCACTAAAATCATTAAGCCAATGTATAGATTCAAATCTTTTAGCAGCATCAAGAGTGCATAACATAGATTTAATATAGCGGATAGAAATAGAAGAAGAAATAGAATTGCCTTTGAAATTAGCATTATTTATATTCTTCAATATAACCCAAAAAATAATATGAGGAATAAAGGTTCTGGCATGAATGTTTTTCTTAATAGACCAGTACCAGTTTCTAACCATGTGAGCCACAGTCATGTACTAGAAAATTTCCACCTTAAACTGATCAACAAAATAGCACCAAATGTTCCAAGCATAATGACATGAAATAAAAAGATGATTAGTGTCTTCAACATAGTCACAATACTGACACTTAGAAAAAATATTTAACTTCCTCCTGATGAGATTATAATCAGTATGAATATAATTATAAAATATTTTCCATAAGAGAAAATAATATTTTGGCGTGATATTGTTCAAGAGCTTACTGAACATACTGGAATGGTTGTGATGCCGTCTGATGAAGTTGCAGGTCTTTTTTGTATTGAATTTGGCATCTTTGGATAACTTCTAAATCAAAATATCCTATTTGTTGTTTTTAATTCTGATATTGTTGATAATACTAAGTCTAGAATGAGAGAGATTACTATTAAAAATGTTAAAGTTTATCGAGAAAAAGCTAACTTTTAGTAGACTGGAACTATCTATTATTTATGGTATCATAAAGATTGATAAAGGGAGGTTGATTTTTCCAGTTTTCTAACAAAAAGTCCATATCCCATTTGCTCAGAATCCATAGAAAGTTAGGCTCTGCAATAGATTTGATTGTAGAAAGTCTCGTCCAAGTTTGTGAACATGGTTTCTGGTAGTTTGCTTGAAGAGGATGAGAGTTTCTAAAATAGATATTATGCATTAGTTGACCCAATAGCTCTTGTTTTGCTTGAAAACGAACCAAAACTTACAAGAAATGGTGTCATGTATGTCAGAATGATTTTTAATATTCAAACCTCCTTCAGCAAAGGGCTTGCAAAGAACAAACCATTTAGCCAATGAATTTTGTGATAGTTAGATTTAGATCCCCACAAAAACTTATTAAGGTATTTTTCAATTCTATTGATCATACATTTAGGTAAGTAACAACTTTGCATCCAATAAAGCTTTATAGACATAAGAACAAAGTTAATTAGAATGAACCTGCCTCTGTAAGATAAGTTTTTAGATTCCTAGTCCTGAATCCTGCAATTGATCTTGTTGAGAATGGAATTGTAATCACTTGACTCATTGTTATAGTTTAACGTTATTCCAAGATAATCAGTAGGCATATGACCAACATTAAAACCAGTTTGATCGATGAGATTAGCCAATCTAGCTTGCTTATAATTGTTAGAAACAATAGATTTAGACTTGACTTTATTGATTGCTTGTCGTGACACTTCCTCATACTTTTGAAGAAACTTGCACAACTTGCCAATAGTAGAATGACTGTTATTAGTAAAAAACAAAATATCATCTGCAAAAGCAAGACAAGGAATAACAAAATTAGTTCTAGGAAGCAAAGATCATTGACTTGTTAATAGAGAATATATTATAGAAGCCACAAAGAAGAACTTCTTCCATAATAATAAAAAAACTGAGAGAAAGATGATCTCTTTGTCTCAACCCTCTTTTAGCTTTAAAATATCCAATCACTTTCCCATTTATTAGCATGGAGGAGTTCACAGACTTAATAAGGCTACTGATGAGCTTAACAAAATTGTCAGAGAAGCGAAAAGAAAGCATAACTTTAATTATAAATGGATGAGCCATATTATCAAAAACTTTACTCATATACACCTGAATCATTACATTCTCAGCCTTAGTTTTCCTTTTAAAATCATGAGTAATTTCTTTTACAATAAGAATGTTCTCAAAAATAGATATTTTTGGGAAAAAACCACCTTGAATATTGGAAATAGTCTTAGGCAGAATCGTAATCACCCTATTATTGATGAGCTTAGACATAATTCTATTAAGAATAGTAAAAAGGCTAATAAGTCTATAGTTTTTCAAGGTAGAAGGGTTAGAGGTTTTAGGTATAAGACAAAGACCGGTAGCCATTATACCCTTTGGGAAATTATGACATAAACAAAACAAGACATAACATTGCAGAGATCAGACTTTTTAATATTCCAGCATATTTTAAAGAAGAAACATTAAACCCATCGATACCAGCAACACTACCTTGATTCATGTTGTTGATGACCTCAAAGATTTCAGTTTCGATGGGAGTCTTTAGCAATAAGCTGCTATCTTTAGAAGTGATTAATTTAAGGATATTGTTGAATATTTAATCCTACATTTTAATAAGTTCATCATCAGGGTTATTGTAAGATAATTTAGATAGAGTATCCTTGAAGTAATTCTCAGCAGAAAGACCAATATAATCAAAATCCAGAAGCCAATCATCTCCCTCTTTAATACTATTGATGCTACTTCTTCTTCTTCTTTTGAGAGACATAAGAGTGAAAAACTTTAGTGTATCTGTCACTGTCTTTAAGTCAGTTGTAGTAGCACTTTTGTTTCTAGAAATCTTCTTCCATTCTTAGAGCTTGGAGATATGGAATTGGCTTTAGCTAGCTCAACTCTTGTGATATCATTTTTAAAAGTAGTGATTTTTATTTCCAGATCCTTTACAGCTGCTTCAGAAACCCGCACTCTGTCGAAAATGTTACCAAAATGGTTAAAGTTCCATATTTTAAGCCTTTTTTAATCGTCTAAGTTTATGCCAAAAGATGAACATAGGGTAGCTACTAATTCTTTGCTTCCAATTATTTTCAACAAAAAGAAGAAATTCAGAATCCATGGTCCACATATTGAGAAATTAAAAACGTTTTTTGGATTTTAAACTGTTAACAGAGATAGAAATACGGAGGGGAGCATGGTCAGAACATGTTATGGCCATGTGAAGAACTCTGGTTTCATAAGAAAAGTTAAACTAAGACTGATTGAAGAGAGCTTTGTCCAATCTCTTCCATTTGGAGTTGTTGGACCAAGTAAACTTGGAGCCTTGGTAACTAGCATCTTCAAGATGGAAGTCATTGATACAATAATTAAAATCATCAGAACTGGTAATACAATATGTATACCATCCAACTTGTTCATCAACAGAGGATATAACATTAAAGTCACCAATGATCAGTCATTCCCTAGTAGTAGTTAGGCTTCCGATAGAATTCCATAGCTCTAGTCTAATGTATCTCTCGAATTCGGTATAATCAATGGTTAAAAAAAAGAGCTTGTTTAAATTTTTGTAAGCAATTTCAAGATGTAAACATTCAGTATGAATATGCAGAGTATTGATTGTGAAATACTCATTCCACATGAACTAAATTTTGTTTGATATATTGGGAATGAAGTTTCTGAAACCAAGTTTTCCAGCAATAAAAGGTAGGTTGTCAGAGCTAACAAGAGGTTCTTGAATAGCAAGAAGATTAATCATGTATTTTTTTATTATTGACTTGAGACCCCTGATAGTAGGCTTGTTTTTTATACCTCTAACATCCCAATTAAGTAATCTTTTCATCACTGGATGAAGAGGTGTTGGGCTTGTTGTCTCCATGAAATTGCAAAGCTTTAATCACCAGGTTAGTAGTTTTCAAATTTCTTATTGGTTCCTTTAATTTTTTATTTAATATTTCATGAAATCTTTTTTCTATTTCTTCAGGGCTGTTGGTAGGAGTAATTCTCAGGCTTCCTATGTTCTTCTGCTGATGAGTGACATTACCAGAAATAAAATTCTCATAATCTTGAGAAGATACCAGATTGAATCCTAGCTCCAAAGTTTGAATGACTTCAATAATTTCTTCAGGATCAGAGGATTGGAGACATTTTTCAAGTTTGATAGATTATTGGAATCTTGATCTGTAGTAATGTTGATTATTCTAGTTCTGTCTCATGTTTTAGAGTCTTTGTTTTTATTCCTGGATTCAAAATTATCTTATCTACAGTCAAGAGCTATGACAATAGATTTGAGTCTTTAATGATCAACAATGAGTTGATTAATAGGCTTGTAAATACTATTGTTCTGGGTAACTTTTTTGTTGTTTGGCTCATCTAAAGCTTAATCATTTTTGTGCAAAAAGTTACTAGAGTCCGTTTTACATATTTTTTGTGTGGCCTAAGACAATTCATGTAGTATCTCAGAAGATTTTTGTAGTTGATTGAAATCCAACATCCTTGGTTTCCCCAAAACCAATCTGCATATCATATATAATCTTTCTTGTGACATCCATTTCGATCCGAGCTAAGCAAGAATTGAAATGAGCCATGTTGTTATCCAGATATGATGATCTTTAATGGATTTCATAAGAATGTGTTCAAAACATACCTAGACTGGCGTGTTAGGATTTTCAACTTTTGAATTGAAGTTAGGATCCCATCTCAAATGGCTCATTTGCAGTATCACCTATAGTCCAGTACGTTCCTGGCCATATTTTGCTGAAATCATCATTATTGTTGAATTTGATAAAGATATGCCTTGAATCTTTGATAAAGAAATTGAAATCTCATTTAAATCGGAATTTACACATAAATTCATTGAGGATAGATATTTTGGGAATACCATTCGTAAATCTAGCAATGAGGGTGTGTCTGGAGTCTTTGATTAGGAGATCTTTCACTATATGATCATACTATATTGAAATGTGATTTGTTTTCTCTATGGAATTTAAAGGTTTAAATTTCCATGAGATCATTGTATTATTGACTAGTATAAATGTATGATTTATAGCCTAGTTGATGAGATGGTTTCCTCCATTGAAAGACAGAGTATTATTCAAGTGAAGATCTGGAATATCTTCAGGGTGAAGTATGTTGTTGATGATATTTTCCAAAACGAGGAGACAATGTCTGAGGAAAATCATAGAGAATGATAGAGGAAGGAGATCAAACATCTGGAAAATATTTTTGAAAATAAAAAAGACCGGGTTTGAAGAAGAGAGATTCTTGAAGATCAAGAATATAGGATTGTTAATTATATAATATAATTTTCAGACTAATTTATTATAGGTTTATTATATTAAATAGAGTAATAGTTTAATTGTTTTAATTAGAGTATATTGTATATACTTATATAGAGGTTGTAGAGTTAATATATGAATTAGAGTTGTTTATTTTTTACCGTATTAGAGCATGTACACTCGTTATTATTAAAGTTGTGTGTTAGTGGGTGCCAACTAGGAGAGAGAAACACTAGTTAGCCTTGTTTTAGCTAACAACCCTAATTTCACTCCACTCGTTTTTCTAACTTATCTTTTAAAACGCTTTTTAATTAACGATTTTCATTAACTTATCTTTTTAATTAACGATTTTAATTCTCCTTGTTCTTATCCATATATATTGTTTTTATCCATATATATATCAAAGATATTTTTTCAAAAGTATTCTAATTAAAACTTTAATTTGGTTGTAATATTTATAATTTGTAAATCTATCATCGAAAATTGATATCTCTGATTCAGATTCTAAATCTCCATACAATGAATTAAAAAGAAATTGTTTTGAAATAGGGACGAAAATCCATTTTTGTTCGTTGTATTGAAAAAAAAATTGAACAACCAAAAGAAAACGAAGAAGATGACGAATAAATCTGACAAAAAAACTGCAATAGGAAGAAGATGAATGAATACATAAAAAAATACTGAAAATGAAAAAGATGTTAAAAAAAAACCGGCAGAGAAGTGAAAATTCCGCCAAATTGTTAACAGAGCTGACGTGGCTTTGTTAAGTGACTCTGGGAATTTAGCAAACCCATTAGCTTTTTTTGTGTTAGTGTTAGTTAACTTCACCACTAACACGTTGAGTGGAGATATTTTTAATTAAAAAAAGTTAAAACACTCTTTAACACATACTTTAACACGTACGCTCTACATTCTCTTAGAATTTGGTGGTTGTTGTTTGAAATTTTATGTCTAAGGGTTTGTTTAATTGGTCCCGTCTAAGAGAGTGTATATTCAAGAGTTATCCTATAATAGTTGGGTACTTTTAATTTATATACTATATAAGCAATAAACATCTCTATTCTCTCAATGTCTATTTTGGGAAGTGTTATGTCCTTTAACATAGTATGAGAGCTACTAAAAATAAATGAAACCCTAACCTCTATCTCTTTCTTCCCCAAGCCCTTGTAACGTTAGCTCGTCTCCCAACTTCACAGACGTCTTTTTTTCATATTTGATTACCTCGCGCCACCGCCTCGACGCGTCGTCCAGCAGCTCCAACATCTCGACGTGGTCACGTTGCTGTAATCGGTTTAAGTAGCATATACTTCTCCTCTTGTTGCCGCCTCAATGCGATTATCTAACAGCTCAACCAATATTTTTTTCTCTCTCCACCAGTTTCCATATGACCAAAAATAAAGGTTTTATGGTCACTAATCCAACAACAACGCCACTTTCTGTGGCCGCCCAAAACTTAGCTCGTGATATTATTGTCGTCTATTGAAAAGAGATCCGTGTTTCCCATATTATCTATACTATTTGTCTCACTGGGTCTAGTTATAGTTTGATCATGTTATATGATTTTTTAGCCATTGTATTAAGTGTGTTTTGTGGTGTTTCTTTAAGGGTTAGAAAGTCTAGGATTTAGAGACCTTTTTCGAGTTTATGATCTCTCGTGATGTTAAATGTTTTAGTATATTTTCTCATTTGCTTCTATTGATGAATATTTTGTTGTGAGGTATGAGCCTAATATTTTGGTATCCCACGTATCATTCATCATTTTTGCACAGAGGGTGAGGACTCGTGATGTAGTCTAGAAAGTCCAAACAAAAGCCTTGTTTATTTTATTTTATTTTATTCAAATATATGTATTTAAATCAAATCTAATTATATTAAGATTTGATTTGATTTGATTAGATTAGATTTTATTTTAAAATAATTATTTTATTTCCTTGTATTATAATTTAGGGTTTTGAGAAGCTATTATATAAAGCCTCATATGCCTTAAGTTATTTTAAGTTTTTGGAATAATATATTTTTTATCTCTGAAAATTTCAATCTTTGTTACCCTTAGATTAGGGTTTCATCATGTAACTCTTGAATTAGGGTTTCATCTATCGTTGTTTCTTCTTCTATTTCCGCCGCGTCATCAGTTTGGTATCAGAGCCTTAGTTCGTGCTATGGGGAATCATGTTTCTAAAGCCTGACTATTCTGATTCAAGGTTTAAAGAAGAGAACAACACACATAGTCATGAAGATCATGAAGATCGTTTGAGTATGAGGGGGTATACCAATCGTTTCAATGACGATCGTATTGACCGGTTACTAAAGGAGTTTAAATTGAATACCAATCGTCGAATCAAGGTAAAAATTGCTTATCGAGATGTTGTCTCAGGCTATGAAGAGGTTTTCAAAACAATTTTTTTTCATCAACTGGACATGAGGATGTTGTCTTCAGGCTATGAAAAGGTTTTCGAAAGTATTTTTTTCCTTCAACTGGATGGCTTCAATGTGACTTCGAATAAGGAACACTCGAGAAGAATTTATCTTATTCCGATAAGGTCAACAATTATAATTCCCAATGTAACGATTGAATGAAATAGAATAAATAATTTGGGTTCTTGATGGTGATGGTGCTGTGAATTCGATGACGAATTCTTGTCAACCAGGAGAGGATGATGTAGCCCAGAAAGTCCAAACAAAAGCCTTGTTTATTTTATTTTATTTTATTCAAATATCTTATGTATTTAAATCAAATCTAATTATATTAAGATTTGATTTGAGTTTATTTGATTTTATTTTATTTTAAAATAATTATTTTATTTCCTTGTATTATAATTTAGGGTTTTGAGAAGCTATTATATAAAGCCTCATATGCCTTAAGTTATTTTAAGTTTTTGAAATAATATATTTTTTATCTCTAAAAATTTCAATCTTTGTTACCCTTAGATTAGGGTTTCATCATGTAACTCTTGAATGATGGTTTCATCTATCATTGTTTCTTCTTCTATTTCCGCCGCGTCATCAGCTCGGTAGTTGAAACCCACACCATAGAGGCAGATCCGCCAGTAGTAGAAGTATCATCTCCTGCACCTCAATCCGCATCTCTGGATTATACTGATACTCTTTCGGATAGTATGGTTCATCCTCCAGCACCTAAGATAGGTAGAGGCAAGTTTCGTAAGGTTCCTTATGTTTGATTAAAATAAGTTTTCTTGATACAGTATTACATTCAATTCAACCACTTGCTCTCACTGTCGCAAGTTCCAAGTCATATGCTGATCACAGTGATCCTTATTCTTTCACTCATTTTACCGACAGTTCTAATTTAGTCTATGTCACACCGTAATTATATTAAATATATTTCCTCTGAGGATGAACCTAAATAATTCAAATATAAAATTATACCGGGTTAGAAGGAGGGAATGCAGAAAAAAATTCAGGATTTAGAAGAAAATAAAACATGGACCTTAGCCCAACTACCTCCAGGTAAGAAAGGGTTGGGAAGCAATGGATCTATAAGATCAAGTATCATGCAGTGAACGTGTAGAGTGCCTCAAGGCATGATTGGTATTTTTTTACAATCATCAAGTGAAAAGAGTAGACTATATAGAGACATTTGCTCATGTTTCAATGACGGTCACAGTTCATCTATTCTTAACTATTGCAGCATCCATGAATTACGAGTTATATCAGATGGATGTACATAATATATTTTTTTCTCATGCTGATTTGAGTGACGATGTGTATATGAAAATACCTCATGTATTTGATAAAAAACACGATGCACTAGTGTGTAGGCTCCGAAATTTGTTGTATGCTTTGAAGAAAGCTCCTCGATGCTGGTTAGATAAGCTGGTTACTGTCTTGAAGAAATATATGTTCATTCAGTCATACTAAGATTATTAATTATTTTCTTATTGTCGAGATGGGTTTAGGATACATGTATTGGTCTTTGTTTATAACCTGATTGTTTTTAAGGATAATTTGAGTGATTTATGAAATTCAAGGAACATATTAATGGTTCTTTTCATATTAAAAATTTGGGTCCTCTCAAATATTTCATATGAGTCGAGGTCGCTAGAAGTGTTGAGACTATTTTACTATGCTAACAAAAATATATTTTGGATACTATTTTGAAACACACTTACTCAGTAGTAAACCAACATTATTTTCATGGAGCAGAATCAGAAATTGAGCAGTAGTAGCTCTCCTCTGATGGTTGACGGTTCGCACTACTGTAGGCTCTTTGGATTTTTTTATGTATATACCTTTTGCTAGGCATGATATATATATTTTACAATACAAATTATGTCTCAGTTTCTCCAGGTACTACATGATGAACATTGTGATCCTGCTCCACGAGTATTTCGATATTTAAAAAGGGCGTTCGGATCAAGGAGTGCTTATACAAAGAGGTTGCAATCTTACTCTAACATGATGGTGTGATTCATAGTGAACAGGTTGTCCCAAAACACGACGTAATTGGTTGGATAGGTTTCCTGGATGCATCCATTTTCTCCTCGAAGATAAAAAAACACGGGGCATGATTATTGTCTTCGACTAAAGAAGAGTATCGGACAATGGCAGGCTATACATGTGAATTGAATTGTTGTGCATATTGCTTAGAATTTTTTGTGTTTCACATTCATATGCACTTATTTTTTTATACAGTCGGACTGCATTACCTCTAGCTCAAAATCCTATCTTTTAAAAGCGCACGAAACATATTAAAGTTGATTGCAGAAGTTATTTAGTCTTCGCGAGAGTTTTATTTTAATTGAATAAATTGTTAATTGGTATTATCAAAGTTGTTTTATCTGTTGATTATTTAAGTTTTGACTTTTTTATTTTTGTCACGTCAAAAGTTATATAATTCATTGGTTTCTCAAATAATTATATCAATTATTTTTTTGTTAAATTTTTATTAGTTCAAAAGTTTGTTTGTTTAGATTTTTTCATTTGCTCTACCCGAACCATGGAGGTGTGTTAAGTTTGGTTTGTATTTAATATGTTATTTTTTTATTAGAAATCATTTGCCGACCCAAACCTCCTTAAGAGATTCGATTTTACTGAAACGAAAATAATACAACTAATAGTTATTAGGTTGCCTTTATCCACCATTTTACTTACTTATCATTTTTTATTGTTTGTCTTGGAATGATTCGTACTGAAAATGGTTGAATAACCGCTCCCCAGATCATTGATGAAGAATGAAATAAGAACTGATAAAATAAACCGAATTTTTAATATCAATTTGAAAATTTGAGGTAGCCAAAATTGACTTCATTTATTTTCGACCGATAGTTCCAAAAAATAGTCAAGTAGGTCTTTAGTTCCCAAAAATAGTCAAGTAGGTCTTTAGCACTTGGTGAATGATATAGAAGAACTACTGAAATCAAACATCTCTTTCATATTCAAATGGTCGAAGCTGATATATTTTTTCTTATTCTCGGTTGGGCTTGTATAGATGCTAGTGAAGCTTAGTGACTTAATTTTTTAGCTAGAAAAGAGTGATATTCAATTCTTATATATATGGATTCCTGAAGTTAAGGGATGATTATAATTAAGGTATCACGTGGGTAAGATAGTGAAAGGTGCCAACACGTACCTGAAATTTTACTTTTTAATTTCATTCGTATATCTCATCATGAACCTTTCAAGCTCGTCAATTCATAATGGTCTATCCTGCAAACAAATCTAGGCCATAAAGACTTAAAAACTAAGGTGTTCTTACCTTCAGATATTGAAAAACTATTTTATTTTTTTCAATTCAATTTTCTTTTCTTTCGCCATTGTTGAATCAATATCTCTAATTTATTTTCTTACAACTTTCTTTTGTATTGTTTAATTTATCCCAAAATAATTTTTACCATTTTTTAGTTCATAAAAAGAAACAAGACAATGAATGCTCAAACATTGAAAACAACAGCGGTGTTGCTTTTTTTAGCACTCGTTCTCATAGTCATCTGAACAATAAACTTCTCATAGCACTTGCGAGACTAAGAAAGTTGTTGTGAAGAAATAAAAAACCTTTTGAGGATACCAATCCATTACAATTTGTCAATCTTGCTCATCCTCTACCTATTCAATTAGAGGTGGTAATAATATTGATTCTTCCGATCTTAGAGGTATACCAGTATATATAAAGACTTTTCTAAGCACAATCAAAATGAAAAGTATAAAGGGCTATGAGTATCTTTATTTAGAATAACCATTAGGTTAAGAAGATTGTTATAAAATACTATGCAATTATCACAAAATGGCTCAAGCACAAAATATATACGAAGGAAAGATTTAAATGAAACACAGGATTTAACGTGGTTTGACAATTGTCTACGTCCACGGGCGCCGCCAGAGAAAGAGTTTCACTATGATAGAAAAGGTTACAGATTTCAGATTGTGTTTTGTGTCGTCCTAGTAATCTATTTATAGGGAATTAAAAGACTTACTAGACTATGGGCCTAATGGGCTTATACCACAAGACTAACTCAAGTGATTGGACAATATCACTATCACAACACAAAACTGTACTGCCGGACACAGTACACTGTCAAGGCACTATTCGACTCATTCACAACAAATCTTCCCCTTGAGGCGAATATCCTTTCTTCATTATCAACAAAGAATCTTCTCTTCTTCTGAATCACCAAATGCCCTTAAGGCATTCACTCTATACTGGGAACACTAATCCAGTTTAGGCACTCCCTAAACTTTCGAACTGATACTACCTTGGTCATTATATCTGCTGGATTATCGTATGTAGACACTTTCTTCACATTAACAATTCCCTTTGATATTATATCACGAATAAAATGATACCTGCCATCTATGTGCTTTGTACGCTCATGGTACATCTGGTTCCGTGTAAGGTGTATGGCGCTTTGACTGTCACAAAACACTTTTTTAGTACTCCTATCCAAGCCCAAATCTGCCACCAAACCTTGCAACCATATTGCCTCTTTAACTGCTTCTGTTACCGTCATGTACTCTGCCTCTGTTTTAGACAAAGCTACAGTAGCTTGCAACTGTGTTTTCCAAAGGATCGCACTCCCAGCTAGAGTAAATGCATATCTTGTGAGAGATATTCTTTTATTCATATCACCTGCAAAATCAGAATCAACAAAACCAACCAATGATCCTGCAACATCATTCAGCGATTCACCCATATCGGCCTTGTTAAAAGTTAAGCCAACGTTCACAGTATTCTTTTGAAGAGATTCAATATCTTCCCCCATAGCACCAATCCATCGATCTGCCTCTGAACTCGCTATAGCTTCTCTGTAGCTACTAGGTTCATGCATCTCAACTTCTTCTGCAACTGACAGAGCATATGCAACTAGATTCACAAACCTTTTTGGAAGTCTAATATCTCTTCTTTCTCTGCCCAATGCTATGCTATAAGGTTGTTGTTCTGGTTCAGGCGCATCATCGTCACTATCATCCGATGCTGACGCTTCACCTCCTGATTCTGGATCCACCTCAGAACCACTTGAATTATTAGACCTGCTAGGAACCGATTCTACTTCAAGCTCCACCTGTTTACTCACAACCGATCCTGATTCGACCATTTCTCCTACTTCATTCTGACTGTCTATCGAAGCAAACTCATTAAAAGTAACGTCCCTACTGATGAGAAAACCTGGAGACTTTGGAGAGGTACACCATAACCTATATCCCTTCACTCCAGTAGCATATCCTAGAAATATGCATCTCTTTGCCCTCAGCTCAAGCTTATCATCTCTCACATGAGCATACGCAGGACAACCGAACACCCTCAAATGTTCATAATCAGCCGACGATCTAGACCAAATCTCAAAAGGAGTTTTACAATCAATAGCCGTTGATGGAGACCAATTCACCAAGTAACACACTGTATTGATAGCTTCAGGCCAAAAATCCTTTCCCACACCGGAATGTGAGAGCATACTTCGTGCCTTGTCACAAAGCGTTCTGTTCATTCTTTCTGCGACTCCATTCTGTTGTGGTGTTCTAGAACAAGTGCGATGCTGCACTATTCCCTCAGCTTCGCAGAACTCGTTGAACTCACGACTGTAATATTCTAACCCATTATCTGTCCTAAGACGTTTGATTTTTCTTCCTGTTTGCTTCTCAATCATCGTCTTTCATTTGACAAAGGTTGAATATGCCTCATCTTTCGTTTCCAGAAAGTAAACCCACACCATCCTTGAATAATCATCGATCAAACTCATGTAGTATATGGCTCTGCTCTTGGATGGAATTCTGTTTGGACCCCAAAGATCTGAATGAATGTAATCCACTGTGCCTTTAGTCTTTCTTACAACCGATTTGCTGAATTTGACTCTAGGTTGTTTACCAAACACACAGTGCTCACAAAGTCCCAATGATTATACTTTATACCCTTTCAACAAATCTCTCTTTCCTAAAACAGCTAATCCTCTGTCACTCATGCGACCAAGACGCCAATGCCACAATTTATTTTGATCCTGCCTACTTTGGCTATTACTCCCTGAAGATGCTACTGCAGCATCGCCCATAACAACACTCCCCTAGAGAATGTAAAGACCCTTCTGCAAACTGCCTTTCATGCATACATTTGAGCCTTTTGTCACTTTGATTACACCATCTTCTGCACGATACTTGTAACCCCGAGAGTCTAGAGTCCCAAGAGAAATCAGGTTTCTCTTTAACCCAGAAACATGCCAGCACGTCAAGATTCTAACAACCCCGTCAAACATTCTGATTCTAACGTTACCAATACCACTAACAGTCAACGAATGATTGTTCCCTAAATAGACAGTTCCCTGCATTGGCTTGTACGTATCAAACCACTGCTTGAACTGACACATGTGATATGTAGCGCCAGTATCAAGTACCCAAGAGTTTTGCCCAAAATCTGAACTCACGGACAATACATCTCCTTTACCACTGTTTTCACTATCGTCGGAATCGTTCACACCTTCAACAATGTTTGCTGCATTTTCCTTTTGATTTCCCTTCTTACCATTCAGTTTCGGACAATCTCTCCTATAATGACCATGCTCACCGCATTCATAACAGTTTCTGATGTTTTACTAAGAGAGTGCTTCAAATCATAAGTCCCTGACTGTTTGCCATGCTGGGTGGAGCTGAATGTGACAAAGAAACTTCTGAATGATGTTTGGGTAGGTTTTGGCTCAAATCAAGGATGTTGGGCTAAAATAAGTTACATTAACATTCAAAAGTATTGCAATAATTGTCATCACCTGGGTCACAACATTCAGCAATGCAAGAAAATTCAGACAGGCATTAAACCTAATAGTGAGAAAAATCTTGTGATTAATACAAAAGAAGATACTATAAGTAAACCAAAAGAAAATAGTAACAAAGACAAGTCAAGAATCAGATTAAATCCGTTATAATCAACCCAAATGGCAGAAGGAATTCTAGAGAACAAGAAAAATAGAACGACAAAGCAAAGGACGGAGACACTCAGAGATTCAACATTAAAAAATATAGTGATCAATAGTATTTGCCCAAAGAAGGTTTTAAAACTCCAGAAGAAGGGAAATCATTGAAGTAATTTAGAATTTAGAATATGGATACAATGTGACTACTACATTAGACTATGAAAACCATGTTTCAGATAACTCTTCCTCAAAACCAGGTAATATTGGAAGTAAACAGTCTTCACCAATAGGAAGCAAAAGAAATATTGAATTCAATCAAGCTTATCCAGAGTTCAATTGAGAAGAAGATGACACAAACTTTAAAGATATATTTGACAAGAAGATAAAGGAAGCAAAAAGATATAAATAAAAAAAACAAGATCATTATGGCCCTTCAATTCACAGGAACAAGTAAATCTAAATCCTCTTTAACTAACCATGATTAGCCTGCTAAATTGGAATATAAGAGGTATTAGAGACAAGTCTTCTATCAGAAGACTAAAATACTTAATCAGCAAAAACAATATTAAATTTGTTGCCATTCATGAACCTCTGATTGACAATGATAATATTGAAAGCATTGCTAAAAATATAGGTTTTAATCAGTTCAAATCTAATATCTCTAATAAAATCTAGTTGTTCTGGCATGATGATATTACTATCAAAGTTATAATTGACCATAATCAATGTATTCGCTCTGAAATAAGTCATTCTTCTCTTAATCATTTCTTTTTAATCACTGTAGTTTATCCTAAGTGCCAGAGAATCAACATAATTCGTCTCTAGAACACTCTTAGAATTATTTCTTCTACAACCTTAGAGTGGATGATTATGGGTGTCTTTAATAAGTATTGTTTTTATTGATGAACAATTAGGATGTTCTTCTTTTTGTAAAAATAGTACTGATGATTTAATGAGATGATCCGGGACTGTCAGATTGAAGATGCTGGTTTTGCTAGTTCAAAATACAGTTGGTCTAACAAAACTAAGTGGAAACGTTTGGACATGGTATTTATCAATAACAAATGGTCCAAATTCTTTGGTGAAACTAAAGTTATTCATAAGGCAAGAACTTGCTCATATCACATGTCTCTCTGTATCACCTTATCTAAAGACAATCTTAATCATAAAAAAAGTTTCAAATTTCTTAATATGTGGTCTTTAGATAAAGATTTTTTACCTTTTGTTGAAAGTAACTAGAATAAGGATATTGATATGGATCCCTTATTCAAGTTTTGGCACAAATTAAAAAGGTTTAACGATGGTTTAAAAACTAGAAGAACCCGTATTTTGGTAATATATTTAATAAAGTGCAGGCCCTTGAAGATGAAGTGCAAATGCTTGAAATCAAGCATCAAGATCAAAACAAAATGGCTACTAGAACTGAGCTCTCTAAAACTAATGCTTTACTAGTGCAAGCTCATAAAATTGAAGAGACATATTGGCTTAAAAAATGTTACGCAAAATGGACTATGCATGGTGACGGAAACACCAAGATGTTTCACAGTTATGTTAAAAAAAAGTTGCATTAATGAAATCAAAGAAGGAAATACCCGGATTACTGATAGACATTCAATTGGTCTTTTTGTTGTCTCTTACTTCAAATAAACTCTAACTGAATATACTTACAAAAGTAAAAAGGATGAGCAAGACAAAATGCTTGAATGCATCTTCAACAACATTCCATCTCTCATCACTGATGAAGACAATCATATATTGATGTTGCCTTCAAGTGAAGAGGAGATTTAGGATATCATTAATAGCTTGAACCCTTCAAGTGTTGCAGGTATGAAAAATTTCTTGCTAATGGTAAAAAAGGGGCTTTGAATGTTGGAGCTGGTTTCAGAAATTGAGCTCGTTTCTCACTGCTTCATTTTTTAGAAAGGGTTCCACTGTAGTCGTGCGGATTCTTCCATGTTTGTTCGTCGATGCCATGGTCGTTGCCTCATCCTTCTTTTATATAGTTGTATGATTTAGACGATCATTTCCTATTTCATCCAGGAGGAAATAAAGGGTGATAGATGATAATGAAAAAGAGCGCCGCATCGAGGTTATAATATTTATTATTATAAAACATGTTGGAAGATAAAAATAACTTAATAGAGCTATGAAATTCATCCATGCTTGGCAACAATATTCCTAAAGGTATTCTTGTTACTGGCATTTGTGTGATTCTTAAGTCTGGAAAACCTTCTAGATGGAAAGTTTTCATGCTTATTAGCCTTTGTTCTCTCTTATACATAATTATGTCCAAAATTCTAAACAATAGGTTAGCCAAAGTCTTACCTAGAATTATATCTAATACTCAAAGAGGTTTTGTTCCTGGAAAATCTATTCAAGAGAACATTTTAATAGCTAAGGAATTAATATATTATCTAAACAAAAATATGTCAAAGATAATAATATATGATTCAACTTGATATGTCCAAGGCTTTTGACAAAACGACCCATTATTTTATCATTAGGGTCCTTAGGTAATTCAGCTTCTCTAATAAGTTCACGAGTCTCATTGATAAGATGATATATTGTGTAATTTATCTATAATTTTCAATGGTGAGGCAATAGGTTATTTCAAAACTTTAAAAGGTCTTAGGCAAGGGGATCCAATTTCCCCAAAGCCTTTTTATCATTGCAGAAGAAGTCTTACTAAAAGGCTTAAACAAGCTTTTTAAATCTAATAAAACCATGAAATTTAAAAACAGAAGTAGCATGTCTATTCATAGCTTAGCTTTTGCAGATGATATACTATTATTAACTAACAATAAAGACTCTACTTTAGACTATCTCACCAATTTACTTCAAATATATCAAGAAATTTCAAGTCAAGTGACCAACAAAGAAAAAACTAAAATAATCACTGCTTTAAGTATGAGCCCCTTGAAGATCAATGTTGATGAGTCCGAATTCAGCATGCTCCCCGGACAAGGACAGATCGGTCCAAGGCCTCCAGATCGGACAGATCACACGTACCGGACAGATCATTTTGAGCACTATGATCATATGACTGTTCGAACTATGACAAAAGTACTAAAAAACCTAAACACTTCTTGACTAAGCTACTTGCTCTCCTACTTAGAGCTCATGGGTCTTTGAACATGACCCGGGTCCATTAAACATAACCCGAAAGCCCATAAGGGCCCAAACATCAGGGTATAAATACCCAACCACCTGTATTAAGTATGAATAATGAAAATTAACTGCTAGCAGGCTGCTTAATTGTCTCTCTACTCTCTACTATAAACACATAACACCCACACACTACTATAAATCACCAACCAAATTACTAGCCTACCCTCAGGCGATTATTATCCACACCAAATTGGCGACCACAGTGGGAGGACGAAGGTGCCTGAATCAAGCATTCAAAACCAGCTAAGAAAATCTGTCCGTATGAATCCGGACAATCCAGGAGTACCACCAGCTCTGCTCGAAGTGGTGGGGGAGAATGATGAGTACACTATCGAAGAGCGTGATAGGCTCAAGGGTGAAATAGAAGCTCTGAGGGCAGAAAAGGCCAACATGGGCGTGAAAGAAAAGTCCAAAGCATCGGTTGCTCATCACACTGATAACCCCAGAGAGCATGAGTCTTCAAAGACTCACGTGAGCACTAAAAAGACTCATGCGAGCACTAAAAAGACTCATGCCAGTTCTAAAAAGTCTCACCGGTCTAAGCCAGTGGAGAGTTTTGACTCAAGCTCAGAGTCTTCTGATAGCTCTTCGGACAGGGAGGGAGTTGAAAAATCCTTATCCTCTAGCAGCAATGAGGGTCAAACTAGAAAGAAGCAAAAGCAGATTAAAAAATACTCAAGAAAAAGAGATAGACAAGGAAAGATGAAAAGGCATATTGGTAAGGGATCATCTCATAGCCGGAAGCATGTAGACCAGATGCTGATGGATCCCTTCGCTTTTCACAATGAGCAAGGTATCTTTGCAACTCCCAATGAGGGTACTGTGTTCAGTCGTGGAAGAAATTGGAGGCAATCTCCATTGTTTTCTAAAATTCTGTCCGGAAACCTCCCTAAGAGGTTTGATAGCACCAAAATAGAGAAGTACGATGGTAGTACTGATCCGGACAACCATCTGGAGCAATTTAAGAATTTCATGATGAACTTTGATGACGACGATAAACTACTTTATAGGGCATTCTCCCAATCATTTACGGGGAGTGCTCTAAAATGGTACAACAGCCTGCCTCAGGGTTGTATTAAAGACTTCGATACCTTTTGGGTAGCATTTCGAAGGCAGTTTGTAAGGAGTAAAGAACTAAAGGGCAATAGAGACACAATAATCCATTGTGCCTAGGAGCCAAATGAGTCCTTGAAAGAATATATAAGCCGTTTTGTGAATACTAAGAATGGGTTGGCTGATTGCTTCGAACAGGTAGCAATAGCATCCCTGAGACAGGGTTTGAACCCAGGCAATCTAGCTGATTCAGTGACCAGAAAGAAGGCCATGACATGGGGAGGGTTGCTGAATCAGGTTGGCAAACAAATAAACGTCGATGAAACAAAGAAAACCAGGGTGCACAGGCAGGTGAGGTCTACCCTAGTGGCACCAAATCCCAATCAGAATAAGTCCGGGAACAAAGCAAGAGAGACCGGACAGGGGCATGGTAGAGCAAAAGCTCAGTCTCAGCCAGCTGCTCCTGCTCAAAGTCAGCAATCCAGAAACAAGAGAGGGCCATGGGTGCAACCGAAGTGGTTCGCAGAGTTAATAGAAAGTGTGGCCACTATTTTTGATAAAACAAAGGATGAGGTGCATTACCGGAGACCGGCAACGCTGCAGTCTCCCAGAGAGCATCGCAATAACTCTTTTTGCCAATATCACAATGATATTGGTCATACCACTGATGACTGCATAACATTGAAACAAGAAGTTCAAAACTTGATTGAGAGGGGAAAGCTGGGAGCCTACGTCAAAAGAAGAGGGGGTAACAGGCCTGATAACACTCACCGGGTTGGTCCAAGTAATGCTGCTCCGGAGGGAGCCATGGTTATAGTAGAAAGGTTTGATATAGAATTTGAGTACTTGGATCCTGATCCAACTCGAAACAGAGTGGGTACAATTGAGGAATGTTCTAGGTCGGTCTCCGGGCTCATTAAGTTTTTTGAGTCACTTACAATTTTCGGAGGGGACACTATGACAGCTCATACTACTTCTTCGAGGAAGAGGCATGTTCATACTTTAGCCTCCCAGCTAGAAGGAGGCATGACTTCTTATCAGTCACAAAACTCATTCCCCTTCATTGTTTTTTATGAAGATGATTTAAGAAACATTACTGGCCCTCATGAGAATGCTGTTGTCATAGGAGCATCTATAGGGGGCAATGACATAAGACGAATCCTGGTGGATACTGGAAGCTCAGCCAATATCCTTTTCCTAACCACGTATAAGAAAATGAAAAATCCAGCTGTGATTCAGAGTTCAGACAGATCAATTGTGGGCTTTACAGGCAGCTCAGCAGATGTGATCGGAGAGTTCGAAGAAGAAGTTTTATTGGGCAAGGGCCCTTTCAAGAAAATGGTCAGAATACTCTTTATTATGGTGGATTGTCCCACTTGCTATAATGCTATTCTAGGGAGTTCTTGGCTCTCTAGGATGCATGCAGTGGCTTCAACAGTCCATCAATGCTTGAAGTATGTTGTTCAGGGACAAGTTGGAGTCGTCCGGAGCAGCCAAAAGATTGCAAGAGAATGTTATGCCACTGCCCTGGCTCCTTGAACGCTGGGGGCAGTCTGTATTAATGAACAATAGCAGTTTGAGGGCCTTTCTGGGGGTGAGGGTGAAATTGATGACCCCAGAGAGACCCCTGGAGTATTAATACCAATCGAAGAGGTAGAAACACACTGTTTGGAAGATGGGAAAAGTGTCAAGATAGGGTCTAAGATGCCACATGTGTTAAAAGATGAAATGTTAAAGTTTTTGAAGAACCATCAGCACGTTTTTGCTTGGTGCAACGCTGATGTTACTGGAGTTCCATCAGAAGTGATATCACATCACCTATCCGTCCGGAGAGACGTAGCTCCAGTAGTTCAAAAGAGAAGAGCTTTTTCCAAAGAAAAGGCTGATGTCATTGTGCAAGAGGTTGACAGTCTCACAAAGATGGGGCACATCAAGAAGTCTCAATACCCTTTGTGGACTGCCAATCCTGTCTTGGTGAAAAAGAAGAATGGCAAGTGGCGCATGTGCATTGACTTCACAGATCTCAATAGAGCTTGCCCAAAAGATTTGTATCCAGTTCCCCGGATTGATCAGTTAGTAGACTCCACCTCTGGGAACAAGCTGCTTTCCTTTATGGATGCTTTCTCCGGATACAATCAGATTCAAGTAGATCCAAAGGGTCAAGAGCATACCACATTTCTCACTGAGAGAGGTCTTCATTGCTACAAAGTAATGCCTTTTGGTTTGAAAAATGCTGGGGCTACTTATCAGAGATTAGTCAACAAGGCATTTGCTGATCAAATTGGAAGAAATATGGAAGTGTACATTAATGACATGATGGTAAAGAGTGTAGATGAGCAGTTGCACTTGTCCGATCTCCAAGAAACTTTTGCCAACTTGGTAAAAGTGAATTTAAAATTAAACCCAGAAAAGTGTGTGTTCGGAGTGCAGTCTGGGAAGTTTCTAGGCTATATCATAAGTGAGCATGGAATACAGCCCGATCCGGACCAGCTAAATGCTCTTTTCCAAATGGAACCTCCTCGAAACATTAAAGAAGTACAACGGTTAACGGTTAGGTTAGCTGCCTTAAACAGATTTATCTCAAGGTCTTCGGATAGGTGTGCACCTTTCTTCCAAACTTTGAAGGGTGCAAAAGGATTCGATTAGACCCCACAGTGTGATGAGGCTTTCAATGAGATCAAGAAGCACCTGTCCTCTCCCAAGACTTTGTTTAAACCAGTTGATGGGGAAACCCTCTTCGTATATTTGGCAGTTTCAAGTTATGCCATCAGTGTTGTGTTGGTAAGAGAGGTTGGTGGTCATCCCCATCCAGTATACTACATCAGCAAAAGTTTGGTAGATGCAGAAAGGCGTTACTTGAAACTCGAAAATTTGGCATTAGCACTGGTGATAGCTGCCAGGAAGATGAGGCCTTATTTCCAGGCTCATCCTATCATCGTCCGGACCTCTTTTCCACTGAAAAATGTCCTTGAAAAAGCAGACATTTCGAGCAGGATGACTAAGTGGTCAGTAGAGTTAGGGGACTTCGACATAGACTTTGCTCCCCGAACAGCAGTCAAGGCCCAAGGTGTGGCTGATTTTCTGGTTGAATTCCACTCCGACAGGGATTCAGAGCAAACTACTGATATAAAAGATAAAAAGGTATGGGTTGTCCGAACTGATGGTGGATCTAGCACTATGGGATGTGGTGCAGGAGTATGTTTAACTTCCCCATATGGAGACAAAATGTACCAAGCTATTTGTTTTGCTTTCAGGGCATCTAATAATGAGTCCGAATACGAAGCAGCTATAGCTGGTTTAAAGTTAGCCTACATTTGTGGGGCTAAGAGGGTCAAGCTGCTAAGTGACTCCCAACTACTTATCCACCATGCCCAAGGCCAATCTGAGGCTAAGAAGGAGCAGCTTGTGAAATATTTACTCCTCCTCAAAAATGAAGCACTTAAGTTTAAAGGTGTTGTCTATGAACATATTCCCCGGGCAGAAAATGAGCTAGCAGACTCATTGGCAACCATAGCATATACGGAGTCATATCCATGGATCCATGTGCTCGAAAGCCCCTCCATTCAACTTAGTAAGGGTAAAGAAGAGGAAATTTTTGAAGTACAAGCAAAACAACCTCAAGACTGGAGATTTCCTCTCCTGCAATATCTCTCTGATGGTGTCGTGCCTCCAGATAAGTCACTAGCCAGAACATTGAAACACAAGGCTCGTGGTTTCATCATATTGAGAGAAGTGTTATACAAGAAGTCTTACAGTAAACCTCTCCTGCGCTGTTTGGGGGATGAAGAATCACAAATGGTCCTCTCCGAATTGCACGATGGTGAGGGATCGGCCCATTGTGGATTTAGAGCTTTGACAAGAAGAGTTTTACTCTCCGGTTATTATTGGCCATCAATCATGAAAGATGCTAAGTAATTGGTAAGAAGGTGTGACCCATGCCAGAGGTACAACAATGAAATTCATGTACCAGCCATTCCTTTAGAGTAAATTTCTGAGCCTATTCTTTTTGCTCGATGGGGATTGGATTTAGTAGGGCCTCTCCCTGTGGCGTCCGGAGGACGCAAAACTATAATTATGGCCATAGACTACTTCTCAAAGTGGATAGAAGCAGCCCCCCTAGCAGGGACAACATCGAAAGCTGTTATAAAATTCATTCTATCCAACATCTGTTGCAGATTTGGTGTCCCACAGAAAATAACAACAGACAATGGGTCACAGTTCGACAATAGGGAAATGGAAAGTTTCTGTGCCTCAAGGGGTATACAACATTGTTTTTCTTCACATTTCCACCCACAAGCAAATGGGCAAGTTGAAGTGGCTAATAGAACTATACTGTCTGGTTTAAAGAAGAATTTGGAAGGGGCTGCTGGGAAGTGGCCTAGTTATCTACAAGAGGTCTTGTGGGCCTAGCGGACAACACCTGGGGCTGCAACACAAGAATCACCCTTTGCTTTGGTCTATGGGATGGATGCATTAGCTCCCATAGAGGCAACTCTCCCTTCCTTTCGTGTTCCCAACTTCTCCGAACACGCTAACGAGGTGGCAATCAGAGGTCAACTTGATTTGATAGAAGAAAGACGGGTTAAAGCTCACTTTCGAGTTGCACACTATCAAGGCTTGATGAGAAGCAGGTTTTCTTCCAAAGTTAAAAGAAGAGATTTCCAACCGGGGGACATAGTATTAAGGAAGGTCTTCTTACACACTAAAGAAAAGTTGTTCGGAAAGTTGGCCCCAACTTGGGAGGGTCCGTATATGGTTGTTGAAAGAATTAAGCCTGGAACTTATTGGTTGGAAGACAAAGATGGCAGAGTTCTAACTCATCCTTGGAATATCGAGCATCTCTGGATGTACTTGGAATAGCACTTGTGTACATATTTACTTGTTTGAACGTCCATGTAAATATTTGGGGGCATACTCTTTCCTCCCTGGTGGCACGGAGAGGTTTTAATGAGTTGTCCCGGCTGTTGAATAAAATTTGATGCCTTCTTAAAAATTTTCTAAGTGTTTTTAAAGTTTTGTCCCTTGTCATACTATCCGGATTGAAATAACTAAGGGCTATTTAAACTCTAGCCGGAGAACTTAAACACTCTCACAATCAAACAGCTAAAGGCTACTTAAACTCTGGCTATCAAAATTAGAACAAGTAATGAAAGAAGATGATAGTTGTACAGAACAGAAATATTCATTAAAATTAATAACTTGAAACTGCCTTGGCCTTCCAAGGACTTTTAAATGATCAAAGTCGAACACAAAAAACCTATCCGGTCAAATACCGGA
Source organism: Limnanthes douglasii subsp. nivea (assembly GCA_036936605.1). Lineage (NCBI taxonomy): Eukaryota > Viridiplantae > Streptophyta > Magnoliopsida > Brassicales > Limnanthaceae > Limnanthes > Limnanthes douglasii. The sequence continues at coordinate 136,970,263 of JAUPFV010000002.1, read as the reverse complement.
CACCATTACAAAAAGAGTGCCTTGGCTTTCCAAGGACTTTAGTCTGGATAGAAAATAAACAAAGTGGATCATAAGTTAAGGTTGAGCCTTTGAAGATGGCTCACCTTCATCTACCTTCTTGCCTTTAGAATTGTATTTTTCTTCATCTGGGCTCTCCCCAGTATGTTCTTCATCACCCGAGGAGTCACTAGAGTAGCCATACCTGTCGCCTTCGGCCATCGTATGGTATGGGAGATCTTCAGGCTCAACATAAAGCCATAAGTCCCCTAGGTTCTTCTTCGAAAACTTTTCATGGAAAAGTAGAACCATGTCAGACCTCACTTTCTCAAACAGTTGCTCTTCGCTTTTGATCATCTGGTTGGCATAAGCATTGATCTTGGCTTGAATCTTGGCTTCCTGCTCCTGTAACAAAGTATTTTTCTCCTCGGCAGCCTTGGATGCTGCATTCTTAAGAGCAATCTTGTCAGTAGTTAAGTTGGTGATGATTTTGTCCTTTGCCTTGCTTTTTTCCTTTGAGGCAGTAAGATCCTTCTCCACACCGGACAGCTTCTCCCGGAGGTCTTTGTTGGTTTCCTCTAAAGTGGCGACTTTTGTAGTGCTTTCCTCCTGATTTCTCTTCAACTCCTCGTTTGCTTCCTTTAACATGTCAGCATTGGAGGTGGCAGTACGAAGGTCTTCGGTCAGCTTCTCCTTGTCAGATTTAAGGTCTTTAATGATGTCTGCCTGACCCCGGACTTGTCTCTCCAACGTAAGTACCGACTGCACGTTTCTTAACAAGGAATGGGCTATGGTATCCTTTTCACTAGAGACAATAAAAGTCTTACCATTAAAATTGACTGTGTTGGAGCTGCTCGGAGGAATGTAAGGTCATGCAAAATCATCTCTGGGGAGATTGAGGAAATATTCACCAAGCTCACCAAGACCGGTGATGTTTACTCCATCAATGTTGAGATCTCCTCCCTCAACCTCATCAGTGTGAAAGTCCCCAGGAATCTCTTCGGTCTGTGTTGGGTCAGAAGGCTCAGCATGGAAGGAAGGCTCCGGAGCCTGGAGAGAAAACTCGTTTCCCTTGGAAGTCTTTTTCTTCTTCGCTTCCCTGTTTACGATTTCTCTTGGAAGCCCTTGGAGGTTTTGGGAGATTCGTCTCCTATCTTTCAGTCTCTTGCTCTACAACTTGCAAGAGGGCAGCATCAATTTGGCTCTGCACTTGCCCCTGCGGGTCTGTTGGAGCATCTTTCTCAGCATCAGCAGGGTTGGCATCACCCACCACCTTTTTGCCCTTCTTCTTCTTGTCTTTCATCTTGCTCGGGGCTTTGGCCTGACCTGGCAGGAAGAGTGTCCCATCTGGTTCATGGGTCCTCTTGAGCACAACGTCCGGAGAAGGCTGGGTGGTGAGCTCCTCCCAATTCAAGTCTCTCCGACCTGTGGTGTTCCACAGGTGAGACCTTGCCGAATTTCCACTGGTAAAAGCATTGTGGAATCGGTTCCCCCAATTCTCAGCAGCCCAGGCATTAATCTTGCCACAAGTTATCTGCCCGGCTTTCTGATAGCCACTGAACTCCTTGGGCAGTTCTGCTAAGACAAAAGTGAGATAAGTTAGTATAAACTAAGTATAAAAAGAGAAGAGAAACAAATGCGAGATACTTATGGTCACTCCTCCATCTACTTCTGAGGAGACTTGGGTTCTCTCCGGATTTTATCTTCCTACCGTTCTCCCAGGCGTCACTAACAAATAAGAACTGATTCCTCCAGTTCCTCTCCGCTTCCAACAGATCATCCACAGCCTTGAAGCCATCCCCCATATTGAAATGGTAAAAGGGGATGTGGTGGTTTTTGCACAGGCTGGCCACTACAGCGAACTCCTCCATTGGCAAGGGGATCCCAAACAGCCTTGATGCCATGATACATGACATAAGGGTATACCAAGCGTTGGGGCTCAGCTGACTCGGGCAGAGTTTGATCAGATGGAAGTATCTGACAATCTCTGGGTCCAGTGGGAACCTGAGCCCCCAGTTGAACAGCTTCGTAAACATGACCACTTCACTCAATTTGCAGTCCATGGGGGTCTCCGGATGTATAAGGATCCTGATCTTTATATTTTCTGGAATACCCCACTTCGAACGCATCCTGCCCAGCTCGGCAGTGTGGATGAATGTATAGTTGATTTTTTGTAAGGAGAGGAGGTAATTAACGTTGATCTTGTGAAAACAAGGCCCTACTTTTCCTTCTAGGCTCCCCGGCAGATCCGGATGCGTCAAGTACAACTTTTCCTTGCCTTTGTCCTTCTTGGCAACAATTTCTTTGCTAGTCTGACCGGAGGGCTCAGACTCAAACGGAGCCTCTTCAACAGAGTCCTCCATCACTTCCTCTATGATTGTTGAAGGGATTTCAGCAGCTGTAGTGGGGGGAGGGTTCAAGCTTGATTCAGCCTTATCTCCGGACTGATGGGCCTCAGAGCCTCTTTGACTTCTACTCTCCGGTAGAGTGTTTGGAACAGACGTTTCTGGTTGAAGGTTTGGATTGGACCCCTCCGGTCCGGACATCATGTCTTTAGGAGCTCTAATTGGCACCTCTGATCCGGTGCTGCTATCCTTTGCCCCCGATCTTGAGGGAGTGTTTTTAGTCCCCTGGCCTTTAACCAGACGACCTGTCCTTCTGACAATCAGCTTCTCAGGAGAGTGCTCCGTATCCGATCCCATTGCAATAAAGGGAGAGGGTTTTCTAAGGCTAGTGGCTGTAACTCCTGGCTCGACAGTAGGCACCGATTCCTGAACTGAGGAACCGAAGATTATGGGGGAGAGGGTGGTTTGAAATAGTTTTCTAGGCTTAGTACCTTTGGAAGAGGACGAGCCTCTATCTGACTAAGATGCAGAGGTGATACGTCTGTCAACAGGCGAGGCAGGTAACCCTGCTGCAATTCGTCTTTCTCTTTCGACTTTTTGAGCCTTCTCTAACTCAGAAAGGTTGAGCCACCCGCCTTTAACAAGAGCGTTCCTCGCTGTAAACATAAACTGTTGAACTAAGTTTTTGCTTTAGAGAGAGAAAGCTTTCAGAGTTTTTACAAAAGTAAGTTTGAAGAAGATGGTAAAACAGTAGAAATGAGTTTGTATTTATAGTAAATCTGAAAAAGCAGTTGATTCCTAGGAGAATTCGAAAAGTTTGGCAATGATTAAAAGACGGCGCTGATGTCACCACCTGTAATTAAAGAGGTTGCTTTTCGAAGAAGGTGGGTTTGAAATTCAAGGTGAAAAAACGGATGAAACAACCAACCAGAGAGTGACACGTGTCCCACGAACTCTGGCAAAAACCGTTTTGAATTCGTGAAGCTTTATCTGTCCGGATAAACCCGTAGACCTGTCCGGATTAAAACTACCCTTGACGTCGGACTGTTTTTCAGGTCTTTGGCATGAATATTTTCTCAAACACCTAAAAAAGGGGCTCCTGATGAGTCCGAATTCAGCATGCTCCCCAGACAAGGACAGATCGGTCCAAGGCCTCCGAACCGGACAGATCACACGGACCGGACATATTATTTTGAGCACTATGACCATAGGACTGTTCGAACTATGACAAAAGTACTACAAAACCTAAAAACTTCTTGACTAAGCTACTTGCTCTCCTACTTAGAGCTCATGGGTCTTTGAACATGACCCGGGTCCATTAAACATAACCCGAAAGCCCATAAGGGCCCAAACATCAGGGTATAAATACCCAACCACCTGCATTAAGTATGAATAATGAAAATTAACTGCTAGCAGGCTGCTTAATTATCTCCTCACTCTCTACTATAAACACATAACACCCACACACTACTATAAATCACCAGCCAAATTACTAGCCTACCCTCAGACGATTATTATCCACACCAAATGTAATGACTAACAAGACTGGATTCAGTTCTAGTACTTTGTCTACTGATTATCATGTCATAACAATCAATACCAACAATAAAGCAAGCAACATAGTCTGATCAGAAAAATCAACAACAAGATTAAAGACTAGGAATCTACTCATCTCTCATATGGAGGGAGGTTAACACTTATCACCTCTTCCTTATGAGCATTCCACTATACTGGATGCAAAGTAACTTTATTCCTAGAGGTGTTTTATACAAAATTGAAAAAATATTTAATGGATTCCTATGGGGATCTTCTAATGCTAAGGAAAAAATACATTGGTGCAAGTGGAACTTTGTTTGTAAGCCTTAGAATAAGGCCTTAATATTAGAAAATTTTCTGATATCGAAAACTCTTTCTCTTGCAAGACGTGGATTAACTATATAGATAATAAATATAATCGGTATAACTTATGCATAATATATATTGCAAGAATCTTCATCCCTTGCAGATTTCTTACTCTAAAGCTGGCTCTATGGTGTGGAAAAAGTTGTCTTACATCAAGCAGTATGCAAAACCTAACATTAACTGGAAATTAGGCTCAGGTAAGTTGGATTTTTGGTTGAACAACTGGTCCAATCAACATCCCTTCTTAAATCTAGATGATAAGATAGATAATATATGGTTCAAGACTGAAATGGTTAAATCCTACTGGTCTGATAATACTTGGCAATTGAATCGATTTAAAGACTTTCTTCCTCCTAATGTTATTGATAGAACATGACATGTAATGTTAAATGAGATAGTGAAGACAACATAATATGGAACCATTTTAAAAGTAGGAACTTCACTTTAAAGGAAACATGAGAACAAATTAGATGTCATAATGACAAGTCTAATCTATTTAGTAAAATATGGAATTCTCTTACGCATAGAATATACTCTTTCTTACACTGGAAATTGATTCACAACTATATCTCTATTGATAATATAATGCAGAAGAAGTATATATCATTAGCTTTGAAATATCAATTCTGTATGAAAAATGAATCTCCTAATCATTTTTTGTGGCTTGTAAGTTTTCCTGGTCCACAACTAAAGAAATTCATGTAAGACACATTATACCATCTATCATATATGGCATTATTTGGAAAAACAGAATCATGCTAAGTTTAAAGGTAATGTTGCTTCCTACCATACAACAATAAAATAGATTATTAAGGTTTTAACTAGTCTTGATTACTCTCTCTGAAATCTAAGCATTGGCATAAGGATTTAAATGTAGTGAAAGCATTAGGCTGCTTCAATCATCTTCAAGACATTAAAGTTAAGCCCGTTTACCACAAATGGAACCACCCTTCTCCTGAAAGACTGAAACTAAATACGTATGCCTCCTACCTAGCAAATGGATAATCAAGTGAAGGTATAGTAGTCAGAGACAGTAAAGACAATATAGTTCTTGGTGTTGGTTTCCTTTATCGTAAATTAACTCCTCTCATAGCTGAAACTATAACTTTACTAGACGGCCTTAAAATCTGCAAAAAAAAGGTTGGAAAGAAATTGATATAGAAACAGATTCCCAACTATTTATAAACGTTTTTAGTTAAGGCAACTATCCTTGGTCTTTTGACTTTGTCTTAAAGTGCAGTAGAAGGCTGATAGCTCTTTCTATGGTCTTATTTCATATTTTCAAAGAATAGAATCAAGAAGCTGGCTGACTTGCTCGTTGGACTCTGAAATGTAAAATGAAACAAGACTTTTATAACAACCAAGCTTTTGCTAATCTTACAACTATTTTAATTCTAGAAAGTCTACAACTTGGTCACATCACCAATGTAACTTAACACTAACATATGTTCTAGTTGTGTCAATTAGTGGGTTCTCCTGACTATAATTGTTGGCAGATAATATTATCTATCAGGTCTGAAGAACATTACCAGGATTATCTACCTGGCATCTTATTCCCTCTATTCAGTATTTGTTATTAATGGAGCCATCTTCTTCGAGTTTAAAGCCAAAGTCTAAGTCGTTCTCTCATACCTTAAGCCAAAAGCTTCTACTTCTGTTCTTGTTAATTGAAGAATCCTTATCGATATATTGAAGCATTTTATCTTAGAAAATATCATATACAAAGAAGATTTAAAAGATTGTTCTTTGGAGATGGAATAGGTGGAGAGACTGAAGATTAAATTCGTGAAAAAATTATTTCAAATTCATTTAGCGCCTTGAATTGGTTTTTGCGCAAACTGTGTATTCTAAACCCTTTTTTCGTTCGACCATATCTTCCTTTTGGTAAACTTTTTTCCTTCAGCGCAATCAATTAAGTACTCCTTGCCAGGTACCAAACGGTTCAAATACTGCAATAACGTGGTACAAGCTTCTGACCGACCGGAAAGCTCCTCTTGCGTGGGCTCTAGGCTAGCTCCCATTTCAAAATCAGAGTACTGTTGCTAGTTAGCTTCTTGCCAGTTATCCTTCTACGCCTGCCAATACATACACTTCTTGCATGTCCTAACAAAAATGAATAAGCATGTTAGTTTGAACCAGAGAAACCCAATCTAGAATTCGGTTTTGGACGAGAATATTTGTCGAATTAGAAATCGGTATTCAGGTTTGAACATTTGGACAAAGCAATATACGTCTCAATTTTTTTTTATCAAAAGTAGATTTGAGAACATGTAGATACATGACTTCAATAATAGAAAATCCTTGAATTAAAGCATTGATTTTAGTTCGCTATCAAAATCAACATCAAGATCAAGATCGTCTTCTCGTTCCTTATCAAGATCGTCTGCAGCAATCTCTACCACTTCTCCATTGATCATTTCAGCATCAACAAAAGCTTGAAATAATAAAAAAAAAAAAAAAAAGCAAAGCAACCCGTAAAGTACAAATCTACAAAACTTTGATTATTATATATATACCTTTGCTTCAGGCAGCGAGGGTTGCGGTAAAAGTCTTAATATTATCCTTTTTTATCTTCCTCTTTCATGTTGAGGTTTTCGTATCGACATGCTTCCTTTTTGTTTCAGATTCATTATAGGTAATCTCAATCACTTCTGGTTTGTCCACAATCTCAACGGTCTCATAATAATTTAATGGGTAAAACTCATCAACGGTCTCATATGTTTGATCCGTGTATCATATTAGTTTGTGGTCTTCATTTTTGTCTCTCACTCATTCTCCATTTTTCAGAAATATGCAAGATTAGTTGTCGTGCACATGTGAGCAATGAAAATCATATCACTCCAAACTTTCAAGTTTTGTGTCACTATTAGTCCTCCAAATTTATTTTCAATTATATCCCTCCTTGAACCCAGTCACTAATCCAGTGTGTTTTTATTTTTTACCGTTAATTGTTTACCATTTATCATCTCCTTCATTTTTTAAGCTTACTTAAATATAAATGGACTTGACCCAGATCAAAACAATAAAACCTAACTTCCCTTTTTCCTTTTTCTAATTTATTTATACTAGTTGTCTTAAGTAATCACTTGATTTCTAATATGGTTTGCAGCCGACATGGGAATCATAATTAAATTCTAATTTAGTATGATTTCCGAAGCTGCCCATATACTTTGAACTGTTTTCTGCTTCACCCGCGTGCCTAGCTTCTGCTAGAATCAACATTTGATCCGTATAGTATGATGGTGAATACATTATATTATGTGTGAAAAGTAATTTGTAAATTTCTTACATTTTTTAGCTGGGATATAAAAATATATACGTGGAACAAGAACATTTAAATTATTCAGTTCAACTAAGACGGCAGGAAATACAATCAACTATACTATAGAAAAACCATCGACATGTTACTAAAAACTTAAATATATATTAATAATGTATGTCATCTGATATCAGACCCTAAGCTTCAATATACAAAATTATCAACGGCTCTTTTATACGTATATCATTGGAACTTAAATTTAGACATTATATTGGTATTCCAAAATCCCATCAGGAGAAATGTAACAACAAACCGATTAGAAATTTGTTAACTTTCTTAAGTTTAAGTGGTCACAAGCCAACTGGAATAGAAAACTAAGAAGAAGGAGAAAGAGAGGGACCGGATAGAGAATAAGGAGGAAAAGAATGAGTGGGGTTTGGGTTTATTTTGGTTGGGTAAGTTATGTTTGGGTTTATTGTTTTGATCAGGCTCCAACCCACTTAAATTTAAGTAAGGTAAAAAAAACTATGTAGATGGTAAATGGTAAAAAATTAATGTTAAAAAGTAAAAACACATGTTGGGTGACTGGATTGGTGACTGGCCGATGGAAGGGTGTAATTGGAAAATAATGAGGGAGAAATACTGACACAAAACTTGAGAGTTTGGAGTGACACGTGTCATATTTTCATGGCTCAAATGTGCGGAGAATCATCTTGCAAATTTCTGAAAAATGGAGGATGGGTGGGAGACAAAAATGAAAATTAGTAATTCGTATGATACACGGATCAAACATGGGGACCAATGGTGATTTTTAGTCTAGTCTAATATTTAGACTAATAACCTAATTTTTTTAAAAGCAAAAGAAAGAAACAAACCTCTGTTTTCTTTTTTCAATAAGACTAGCATTTTTCATTAATGTCATCTTCGTTTTATTGTTGTTCCGAACTACCATGTTTCTCTCCTTCTCCGATTGCAGTCGCCACTCGCTCTCCCTCCACACAAAGTGTCTTTCTCTCTCTCTTATAGAAAAAAACAAAGACTTTTACCTCCCTAAAATACTTAATGGTCAATTCAGCATGGACAATCTCAATTCAGCATGGACAATCTCATGTTCCCGAGTAAGTAAGTTATACATTAACCTTCCTTTGACCGCTAATGTATGCAATATCATTGATCATTGTCTTTTTAAAATTATTTTTAAATTAATTCACGATGCATATTATTTTGACGATAAATTAACTTCATGACATACTTACCGACATATTTACCAAAGGGGATCTTAATCATACAATCTAAAATACACGAACACCAAACAATCACACAAATATACTCAAGTTCCAAGCTAATATGTGATCTAAATAAAAAAAACCCGGTATTTATAAGTCCACATTACCGCGCAAAGTTGCATTGAACATTTTTTTAGCGACAATGGTACCACCATGATAGCTACAGATTACATCGCGACGCTTCTAACATGCTTTATGCTTTGATGTTCGACAAAAAAATGAACAACAAATATAACCGCTATAATAAACAATTCAAAATATTGTTCCAACTAGCAAAATATTCTCAAATTCAAAAGAAAAAAAGTTACTACTATCGGATTGCTAGCACTATCCTTAAAAGCATCCTTAAGTTATGCTACTTGTACTCCAAACGGGAGTGAAAAAATTGAAGTTAAAAAATAAATGATTAAAAAAGTATTAACGATAAAACTATGTTGAGTTTAATTTATGAAAATGTAGTTTAAAATTATTATCGTATAATCGAAATATATGTTTAATATATATTAGTATTGTACGATCGATTTACAGTTAAATAATAAAATACTAAAAAATATATCAGTATTGTATAATCCAAAAATTTGAAATTATAGTGCGTAAGTGGGTCAAGCCAGATTTGAATTTTTAAGTTTCTCGGAGATTGGGTTGTATTGCAATCCTAGTCGCATTATATATTTGACTGAGGAATACCTACCGAATCGAGTGATGCAGCAATTTGGTTGGATCCTAGAGAATATGTTGGACCCCATACTTGCTCGATCTGGTCTCACCAGAGCCGATAATGCACGGTAGGTTGTTGATGCTCGACATTGGGAAAACTGGCGGGACCACTTATATCTGATCGACATGTATACACGACCGTTGTCAGGAGGTCATAGGAAATTAATGCCTCAGTACGCAACTTATGTTGAGAAGTACGGTTGGTTTCACATCACTCCATATATCCTCGACGAACACTCTACGACTCCTATGATAAATCGTATTCAAACTCTCGACGATAGTGCGAAAGATGCCATTAATTTTACTAAGATAGTGCTTCAAATCACAAGTCCCTGACTGTTTGCCATGCTAGGTATCTGGATACTTTGTTTATGTTTTAGTGAACTATTGTTGTGAACAATTTATTCAAGTATTTTTTTATTGTTGTACAAACATTGGTTGGTTTGTATGTTGTTTAATCAGTAAAATAATTTGTATGTTGTTTACGGTTTGTATATTCTTATTGTGTTTTATTTTTAGTGAATTTGGTTATCTATGGTTTTTATAACACGGTGATGACAAAATTTGATCGGAAGGTATTTTTGGTAAGTGTTTAGACAAAATTTTAGTTCTGAGTAGAAGGTAAAGAGTAGTTTTAATGAGTAGAAAGAGATGTTCCAACCCTCATAAATGATGTAGTTTTGAGTATTTATCTGATAATTTCATATCCATGAGCCAACCGGGTCGGGTCACAAATGTTGGTCAAACTTATGAGCTCTCAGGAACACGAACCATTACATATTTTATGATTAAACATATGGCCCCCACATAGCTTGGTCATACGCACATAGCTTGCTCAATATAATTTTTATTCTAAGTCGAAAAGGCCCATAACATAAACCTAACCCACTTCATGTTGGTGACCATCAAATACTTCGAACCCTATGATCTAGCCCCCTTAGCTTATCTGAAATGTATATTGGGATATCTAACAACCATATATTCGAACTGCCTCTGATGGGTTTTTTCAAGAATGGTTATTATCCAAAACTCACAATATTTGACCAATTATTCTTTTCAGACACGTGTAAGTTGTTTATTGGACCCAGAACTCATTCTACCTAAAGTAAAACCATCCAATAAAATAAAATAAACGGTTACACCCCCTTAGAGCCCCTTAGCTATTGTTGTCGACTCCAATTCCCTAGTAAGGCACTCAAATATTTTTTTGTATCTACATAAAACTTCTTTTCATTTTTCACCCTCAATTTTAAATTTCTTCCCGACGGAATTTCCCTTTCCCCACCACATTAGTCACCGTAAATTACATTTTCCAATATATTTTTAGGGTTTGTATGTTTATAGCTAAAAATGCTCTAACTAAATGTGTTTGGCTAAATTTATCCGAACTAGAGGAAGAGAACAAGAAAGAAAGAGTTGCTGCTGGGTTACCTACCTCTTCGGGTACGGTTGTTGTTACTCAATCTGTTGAGTACACAGGGGTTCACATTTTGCCACAGGCGCACCATTCCTTCCGAACGTACGTCGACTACCTAGTCATTCACATTACTCATTCATTATTCTCAAATAATCAGGTCATCACAATCTCAAGGGGGCACTAGCCGTAAAAATCATTTTACCTTCAAAACTATGAGATTAGATAAAGATGAGAGTACTTCACGCAGAGTTACCAGACTTTCTAAGAAAAAATAAAAAACCTTCTACCAAAATTGAATCTACAGATCAACTCACACATGTTAATAAACCTCTCACCACAAGTTTCGAGCAGTGAATAAGGAACTACTACTCTCGTAACCAAGCTTCTGTAAACCACTCATTGGTGCTCCACTAATTGGGCCTTTAGAGGCTAGACCACAGGTTATGGAAGATAACATGGAAGATAGTGGTACAGATTTCTCTCTTGAGCCATCTGGTCAGACTGGGAAATCTTCGAGGCCATCGAAGAAGCACAATCCAAAGGCATCAGAAGGTGGCGATAACCCAGACAAAGCTCTAGAAGCCGAAACCGAACCTCTTTATCCATCTCTTGTAGGGCTTGTCGGACCTAAATTCACCAAGATTAGTGTTAAGTACCTCTTAGCCTTGGATAAGATCTCTTACATTTACTTCCACGAATCTAAATTGGAAGGAATTCGATCCAGATAAGGATTCCCTGATTCAATTAGAGTTAGGCTACCTCAACTCGGAGAGACTCTGGTGGACTCTGCGACTATGGACTTGGTGGTTTACAACTAGGGCCTTCAATTTCCCTTGGACCCTAAGATAGTGAGGTACTTTAGGCTGGTCAGGTTTTTCCCAAGACAAGCTAGCCCAAATCTTTGGTTCTCACTTATGGCATGCATCATAACCTCAAGACTTTCTAAGATTCTGATGCCAATGGAACAACTAGCTGTTGTGGCGGGTATATCTTGTAATGCGTACATTTTCTTTTATTATTTCAATATGGGAATAACTACAAAGTGGTAGATGACCTTTTGAAGGCAGATAATATCTGAAAAATGGTCATTGGGAAAATTGCAAGAAAATTACCTATAAAGGATATTTGAGCCAACTCACTGGACACTGGAAGAATTCACTTAAGTATTTTCGGATTTATTTTTATATTTCGTCCAATTCTGTAACGTATATTATTTATAAATAACTTCTTTTTTATCACGTATTTCAAAGCCTTATCGGCAGCATTCAGATGATGCAAAAGTAACCTTCAAGAAATTGAATCAATAAGCTAGTGAAAAGTGGTTCAATAAGTTCCACAATTTTTTTACCCTGGACACTTTTCTGATGTCCCATCTCTGGAGAACCGATCATGTTCGAGAACTCACAGGGGAGTAGTTCATAATCGTCCTTGAGCTATTGAAATTCTTACGAGGATTGAGGTAGTTGATGGAAAATTATTTTTGCTAGCCACGAATAGAGTTCCACGCCATTATAGTAAGAACAATAAGGGCAAGGAGGACTCGTCATAATTTGTTGCTAAAAAAAGGGGCAGCCAGATAAAAAAGGCACGGAAATTACCTCTAAAGGGAATCTGAGTCAGCTCACCGGACACTGGAAGAATTTACTTAAGTATTTTAGGATTTGTTTTTATATTTCGTCCAATTCTGTAACATTTATTGTTTATCACTAACTTTCTTTGTATTAGGTATTTCAAAGCCCTATCTGCAGCGTTTAGATGATGCAAAAGTAATCTACCTTCAGGAAACTGAATCAATAGGCTAGTGAAAAATTGTCCAATAAGTTCCACAATTGTTTTACCCTGGATAACTTTGTGAGGTCCCATCTCTGGAGAACCATTCATGTTCGGGAACTTGAATATTATTTTTGCTAACCACGAATAGAGCTCCCCGCCATCAGAACAAGAACAATAAGGGCAAGGAGGACTCGTCACAATTCGTTTCCAAAAAAGGAAATAAGGGGCAGCGAAATGAAAATGGCCGGAAAATTACCTCTAAAGGGAATCTGAGCCAGCTCACCGGACACTCGAAGAATTAAACTTAAGTATTTTTGGATTTGTTTTTATATTTTATCTGATTCTGTAACATTCATTATTTATCACTAACTTCCTTTGTATCAGGTATTTCGAAACCCTATCTGCAGCATTTCGATGATGCAAAATTAATCTTCATGAAACTGTATCAATAGGCTAGTGAAAAATGGTCCAATAAGTTCCACATTTGTTTTGCCCCGGACAATTTTGTGAGGTCCCATCTCTGGAGAACCCGGGAACTCACATGGGAGTAGTTCATACTCATCCTCTAGCTACTTAAAGTCTTAAGAGGATTGATGCAGCCGATGGAAAATTATTTCTGCTAGCCATGAATAGAGCTCCCCGCCACGAGAATAAGAACAATAAGGGCAAGGAGAGGTGGAGTCTGTTAAAGATGATATAGTCGAGGAAAAATCTGATCGTGACAAGCTGCTAAAATTTTACAGTCATCCACTTCCGAGGAGATTACCTCATTAAAGAATCAACGAACTGATGGCAAAACTACCATTAAGCGCTTGTCGGATGAAAAGACAAACCACGGGGCTCTTATAAAAAAGCAAGATAATTAGATTAACTCTCTTAAGGCTAAATCTACTGAAAATATAACCGATGATGTGGAGGCATATGTTGAAACTATGATAAATTGTTTGCAAGGGGCGATAACTTAGTCAAATCTTACATGGTGTTGCTATTTCACAAGAAACTCCCTAAGTTAGCCTTTGGGGAATTGTGGGGACATGTGCAAGTAGATCTGCTACCTCATGACATACCTTTAGTCGATCAGCTTGGTATTTTTGACGATTTATCCAATGATGGTTCTGATAAAGAGGGCTCTGATTGTGAGAGCTCGGAAAGGAAAAAAGGAGGAAAACTGATAAAAACGAGCCATAAGGCCAATTTGCTTTTATGTATGTGTTTTACTGAAAGCCTTTGATGTGTGCAAGGTATCACCAAGCCTTTAAATCGAATACTTTTATGCAAGTCTTTGACATGTCCAATTTTTTTTGTAATTTTCTCCTCGAATTTCACTAAGTCCTTGGATCACCCAAGACACTTTATATTATCTATCATTTTATCAACTCATTTTATCTCTTCATATATTCTAATCTCCATATCTTAATATTAGTTTATCCGAATATAATTAATGTTAACAAGGTAACCCATTCGAAGGAAATAAAAACTTGATCCACCTAATCCATCCGAAGGAAATAAAAATTTAATCCACCCTGAGCCATTCAAAGGTAATCTATTCGATGGAAATAAGAACTTAACATAATTATGAACACATTTTTAAAGGCAAAGACGATATATTAATCATGATTCGAACACCTCATTATAACCTTTCCACGCCACAAGGATAGGAAAGAGTATGCCCCGAAATATTTACATTAAACGAGAACAAAGTAAATATTTACAACATAAGTTTACTCAAGATATAACCTTAGGTGTTCAACATTCGACGGGTGCCTTGTAGGTCGGACGAGATTGACCCGTAAACACAAACAGATAAGGATCGGGTTTGAAAATACAAAACTCAATACATACGAGAAGCACATAAAAAATTAGATCCGGACGGATCGGTCCAAGCCCGACGCATGGACGACTTATAACCATCTCTAACCTCATGCCAATTATATTCCAAAAAAAAAATTAAAATATTATTTATAATTGATGAAAAAGAAAGAATTATACTCACATTTGTAAAAACTTGAGCATCTAAATTTTAAAAAGTGAAAGGCTAATATAACAAATTAATTTAAGATCAATCCGATACGATATAAATAAAAATAAAAATAAAACTGTGACGTGGAATTGTTAATTCTTTCTAAAATCCATTTAGTTAAATCATATCAAATTAGTGAGTTGGGGTTGTTTTATGCTACTAAGTGTATAACCAATAACACTTAGACACAGTATTTTAAAAATAATAAAAACTTGGAAACAGTATCAAACAAATCAAGAGCTTAGAAATATCGAAGAAAATAAAGGAAAAGGAAAATACTAGTGTTTGATCATACTGCAGATCGCTCTTAAGTTAATCTCTGTACGATATACCAAATACTAAAACATTCTACCCTCGGATCCCTCGGATTAAATGGTAAGTCTTTTTATAGCAGGAGCTAGACGAGCCACACTAGAGAATTTCTTAAAGATACCCTTTAGCTGGCTTTTTCCAGCCGAACCATGAAGATTCAACAACCGCTGAGCACATTCAACTAACTCCGATTCTGCGTATCCACATAAGAGAGTTAGTCTCTTGTTGCAAAGCGGAGTTTTGCCAAGCATGCACCTCGCAGCGTAAACAGCCCCTGCAGCAATCAGCGATGGACGGTATCTGATCACAAACTGATAATCCATCAGCCCGAGCATAGCAAGATAAAACACCATATTCAGCATTTCTCTGTCATTACGGATGGATGCTTGAGTATACCGGACAACAAAGACGTATAGGGTTGGCACCGTCAAAGACCATTGAATTATACCCAATATAGCTTTCTCCATTGCTAGAATCTCTTTTCTCACATATTGTTTGTCCGATAACCACACTAAGTCATGCACCTGGATAAAAAAACATTATTATCTGGGTGAATGAACCCTAATATAGACACTATTGTTGCGGCATTATCAGGTTCTCCGGTTCAGTGAGATCACCCTATCCCAAGGCTTAAATATTTCATGAGTCCTAAATATCTGACATTGATACTATTGCCTCAGTGTCAATCGGCTTAAACATCACCATCCTAACCAGAAATCCCATCTATACATGTCCATTTCGTGTCATATTCATATTAGAGTTACGGGTCATGCCATGCAGCCCTAAAACTAATATTAACACGTATAATAAATGTAAAATGGTTTGGAATTAATTACCTCCGGTGGGCATATCTCTTCATACTTGCTAGCTATAAGCATTGAACTGATGCCGACCAACTGAAGATCAGTTCTCTTCACAGCTACGACGGAGAGAAACCGGTCAATTATGTTTACAGTGAGATAGAGGGTTTCGGGATTAAGTCTGAAGTGCCCATGCACTTCCAGTAACCAGTCTAGAAGGATCGCCCTCATTTTCGCACTGATGTCAGGCTGCGCCTCCATGTAGTCCTCTACTTGCGCTGTGTCTTCAGACCTCTTGAAGTAGGTGTACATATCGCTGACATATTCAACGACTGCTAGTTCGTTATCAAGATCTTCTTCTAGTACGCCTTGAAGATCGTCTTCTAGTTCGCTGTCAAGATCAAGACCCATTTCTAGTTCCTTATCAAAATCGCCTGCAGTAGGGTCTACTACTTCTCCATTGATCATTTCAGCGTCAGCCAAAGCCTGAAATCAAAAAAACAAAAGAAAGCAACCAGTAAAGTACGAATCTCCAAAACTTTGATTGTTATATATATATACCTTGCTTCGAGCTGTGAGGATGGCTGTGAAAGTCTTATCCTTTTCTTTGTTCCTCTTCCGTATAGAGGTTTTAGTATCGACAGGCTTCCTTTTTGTTTCAGATTCATCAGAGCTCGTCTCGATCACCTCTGGTTCGTCCACAATCTTAACAAGTTCCTGAAAATTCTAGATTTCGGATTTTGGAAATGCTATCCATACATACATAAATAAAAATTGATTCTTTTTTACTTACCTTACCCGCCTGTGCTGGTTTTACAGCGTTTTGACTAACCAAATTTCCAATATCGCCGAGAACCTTTCTGGGATTTTCATGAGGTTGAACTTTCTTGTTGTTCTTAACTACAGAGCCTTTCAATTAGGTTCTATAATAGTTTAATGTTTAGAAAAATAGCCTGAGTTTTCTAAAAACAGAACAAAGAAACAAACCTCCGTTTTCTTTTTCAAGAAGAGTAGCGTTTTTCATTACTGCCATCTCCATTTTCTTCTTGTTCTTAACTACCGCGCTTCTCTCCTTCTCCGATTGCAGTCGCCACTCGTTCTCTCTCTCTCTCTTAGAGAAAAAGACCTCTAAATTCTCTGAACAACTAATTTGACGTAGAATGTTATATATAGGTAAAATATAAATAATGTTAACGACTATAATTTTTATTGTTCTTTAACGTAATCCTAAAATTATGAAATGTTAAATTGTTAAATAGTCCTACACTAAGTAACGGTTTAAACACTTTTTAACGGGTTTGAAAAAAATTAACATACTTTTTAAATTTTCAAAGTGCCCAACAAAACCACGTCATGTTTTAATTTTTAATATTTTAAAGTTACCGTTTAGGATCTAACTTTACAATCTTTATATATAAAATCTAAGCGTGGACATATAATTTGTCAAAGTTGGTATGGTTTAGTATCCACCATAATTGACATGGTTTCGCATCTATTATAATTAGTTTGGTTTTGCATCTATATATAATTGCCATGGTTTTGCATCTATCATAATTGGTCTGGTTTCGCATTCATCGTGATTGGATTAGTTTCGCATCTACCATAATTGGTCCGGTTTAGAATCTATCATAATTGTCCTCGTTTAGCATCTATCACAATTGACATGGTTTATCATCTATCATAATTAGTATATTTGTTTCAGATTCACCAGAGCTAATCACAATCACCTCTGGTTCATCCACAATCTTAACAAGTTCCTCATAATTCTAGATTTCAGATTTTCACATTGCTACATATACATAAATAAAAAAGTTGATTCTTTTTTCTTACCATAAGCTAATCCAGTTGTGCTAGTTTTACAACTTTTTGGGTAACTAAATTTCCACAAGTGAATCAGAAGATACTCGTTTCAATATAGCCTCAATTGAGGTTAAATTTATGTCTTCCACAAGTGTAAAAACTGACACAGATCTTACAGCTAAGGTGCATAAATGCATGATCATCAAGTCAGCTACTTTAGGAAAATCATAGCCTAAAACTCCAACGACATCCATTTCTTCCAAAAAAGTGCGTAGCTCGATCCCATCAGTTGCATCAATACTTAGCACATACTTGATCCGAACTCTACTAGGTGCATGCTCGAAATGTATTGCTTTCTCCATCAATTTGTCTAACATCTCTGAATCTATTTAAAGCAATCATACCACTCTTTTCTCAACAAACCATACACAACTGGCTCTCTCTCCTCTACGTCAAACTTTTATTATCTATATTCTGATATGAAGCTTACTCTTTACATTTATTTGCTTAGTTTAAATTGCAAATTATGAAGATGATGAATATGCAACGTAAAGATTTAGAGCTATTAAGAATAATTGTTTATGTCATTTCGATGTATTTGCAAAACCAAAATTCATAACACATATTCAATAGAACATTCATTTAAATTCAGCTAATCATATGTACATTACCAGTTCATACAACATAAATTCTTATCAAAACATCAATATGTCAGTTAAAATCCTTCGAATATGTGAGTTCATACATCAAATATATAAATTGTAAGAACTAATATGCTATGGAAAGTCTCAAGACCTCACATATAAGCCTAAAATTTAGCCAGTATTTACCAAGAAACAATTCAGCATGAAAAGTTGATGGTTGACATCACTGTTAGACAACAATAACTACAGCCTATTTACCAACATAAATAATCCTAAACAACAAAAGAAACCTAAAACATTTAAGTAGCATATGCATTGGTCTATGGGATTGTTCTTAAGCATGCAAATTTGGGTTCAAGAACCGATAATACACCCTAAAATTTTAATTTTATTACATACATGACAAGCAACCTATTCTTGAGACTAATATAAGTGCTTGAACCAATCTGATACTCTAATTCTCGAAGTCAGGAAACCCGTTTCCAATAATGACAACGCATCTGATGGGGTATAGGTCCCACCTTCAAAAATCTACATGATGCTAGTGGTGGGACTTGACAGTTGCTGTAATCTAAATTACCATAGGGGTGTTACGAACTTGTGATGATGCCTTCTGTAGATAATTGTATATATTACTTGATATTCTGACCACTACAAGGTCAGACACTTTTGGAGAGGATGAAGAAGCCAACATGGTGAGAGATGAGGTAGGTTTGGACTTTGGATTTGACGCGGAGGGAGTGAGAGTCGAGGCGGTTGATGAGGATGCGAAGATCAAGTGCAGAGAGAGGCGTAGTTTCATCGGTGAGGTCGTGTCCGGAAAGAAGGTCGTTGAGGTTGACGATGTTAGATGTACGATAAAGCAAAGGAGAAAAATAAATTAAAATTATATTTAATAAATAAATAAGGGTAAATTTGGTATTTTTAAAATATTTGGTACTTAAATGTCTTTAAAAAAGTTAATATATCATATTATGTAATAGTCATCTAAGAGTGGATCAAAAATATATTATCTACTTATTTTGATAAAATAAAATTTAATATTCTAAAGATCAAATAATATATGGATATAAAATCAAATTTGTTATATATAATATATTTTCGAAAAAAAATGGAAATAAAATCAAACAATTTCATATATAAAATATATGAAAATTAAATGTAGTTTGTTATCTTAAAAATAATTTTAGAATATACGACCCAGCTAGTATAACTCATAATAGTTCTAACTATACATTATTTACTAAAAATAAAAATAAAAAATAAAGAAAAAAACTTTAAAACTAAAACTAAAATCTCGAAAAATAAAATTTAAAAAATGGATGAATCAAAGCAAAAATGAACACGACATACACTTATCTCTAACAAATAAATATTGTTCATATATGCGTTAAAAATAGAAAAATAGGTGTTTTTTTGTTTTCTAATGCGCCAAAGCAACACGTCAATGGTGAGGACAATAATCGCCTGAGGGTAGGCTGGTAATTTCAGTTGGTATTTTACGGTGGTATGTGGGTGTTTAAGTGGTGGTGTGCGGGTGTTTAATGTGTTTAGAGAGTAGAGAGATAATTAAGCAGCTTGGTAGCAGTTAATACTTCTTACCCATAGTTAATGCAGGTGGTTGGGTATTTATAGTGTGATGTTTGGGCCCTTATGGGCTTTCGGGTCATGTTTAATGGACCCGGGTCATGTTCAAAGACCCATGAGCTCTAAGTAGGAGAGCAAGTAGCTTAGTCAAGAAGTGTTTAGGTTTTTTAGTACTTTTGTCATAGTTCGAACAGTCCCATGGTCATAGTGTTCGAAGTGATCTATCCGGTCCATGTCCATGCGACCTGTCCGGTCTCCGGAGAGACTAGACCGATTTGCCCTTGTTCGGGGAGCACGCTGAATTCGGACTCATCAGGAGCCCCATTTTTTAGGTGTTTGAACAAGTATTCTTGTTAGAGACCTGAAAAACAGTCCGATGTTAGAAGTAGTTTTCAATCCGGACAGGTCTGTGGGTTTACCCGGACAGATAAAGCTTCACGAATTCAAAACGGTTTTTGCCAGAGTTTGTGGGACACGTGTCGCTCTCTGATTGGTCACTCCAGTCGTTTTTTCACCTTGAATTTCGCACCACCTTCTTTGAAAAGCAACCTCTTTAATTACAAGTAGTGACATCAGCGCCGTATTTTAATCATTGCCAAACTTTTCGAATTCTCCTAGGAATCAACTCCTTTTTTCAGATTTACTATAAATTGAAACTCACTTTCTTCTGTTTTCACCATCTCTTTCACATTTACTCTGCAAATTTACTCAGAGCTTTCTCTCTCTAAAGCAAAGATTTTCTTGGTGGTTTATGTTTACAGCAAGGACTGCATTGATTAAAGGTGATTGGCTCAACCTTTCAGAGTTGGAGAAAGCGCAAAAAGTTGAGAAGGAGAGACGAATCGTAGCAGGGCTACCTTCATCACCTGTTAACAGACCAGCCGCCTCCGTTACAGAGTCAGATCGAGGCTCGTCCTCCTCTAAAGGTACTAAGCCCAAAAAGTTATTTCAATCCACCCTCTCGCCTATAGTCTCTGGTTCCTCAGTTCAGGAGTCAGTACCTGCTGTTGAGCCAGGAGTTACAGTTACAAGTGTTAGGAAACCCTCTCCTTTTATCGCTATGGGATCAGACACAGAGCACTCTCCGGAGAAGTTGGTGGTTAAGAGGACAACCCGGTTGGTAAAGGGGCAGGCCTCCAAGAATACTCCCTCAAAATCGGGGGCGAAAAATAGCAGCTCTGGGTCTGGAGTGCCCCTCAGAGCTCCCCGGGAAAGACCATCCGGTCCGGAAGCGAGCAAACCAGTACCCCTACAAGAGACCTCTGCCTCAGAGCCCCAGCCTGAGACTAGGGGTCAAGAAGACACTGTAAATCAGCAGTCCGGAAGCCAGGCTGTGCCAAGTTTGAGCCCTCCCCGGACCACTACCATTGATATTCCCCCAACAATCATGGAGGAAAGAATGGAGGACTCTATTGAGGAAGTCCCCTTTGAGTCTGAGTCCTCCGGCCAGACTGACAATACTGCTGCTGCCAAAAAAGGCAAGGAAAAACTGTGCTTGAAGCATCCGGACCTGCCGGAGTGCCTTGAAGAGAAGGTGGGGCCGTGTTTTCACAGAGTTGAGCTCAAATACCTCTTGGCTTGACAGAAGACCAAGTATGCATTCATCCATACTGCTGAACTGGGTCGAATGCGCACAAAATGAGGGATCCCAGAAAACGTAAAGATAAGGATTCCCATTGATCCGGAGACCCATATGGATTGTAAGCGGAACAAAATAGTCTTTTTCACAGAGCTATTTAATTGGGGACTCAGGTTCCCCTTGGACCCGGAGATCGTTAGATACTTCCACCTGGTCAAGCTCTGCCCGAGCCAGCTGAGCCCCAACGGCTGGTATACTCTGATGTCATGTATCATGGCATCTAGGTTGTCCGGGATCCCTCTCCCCATGGAAGAGTTCGCAGCAGTGGCCAACCTTTGCAAACATCACCAATTCCCCTTCTACCACTTCAATATGGGGAATGACCTTAAAGCTGTTGATGATCTGTTGGAGTCCGAAAGCAAATGGAGGAGCCAATTTTTATTTGTCAATGGCGCTTGGGAAAATGGAAAAAAGATCAAGGTCGGAGAGAACCCAAGCCTCCTCAGGAGCAGGTAGAGGAGTGATCGTAAGTTTCACACTTCAAATTTTTTACCATTCCTCCCCCCTTTTTTAAGTTGGTTTAAATTAACTGATCTCTCTTTTGTTTTATCAGAGCTGCCCAAAGAGTTCGGGGACTACTTGAAGGCCGGACAGGTCACCTGTGGCAAAATCAACGTTTGGGCCGCAGAGAACTGGGGGAATCGATTTCACAATGCTTTTACTAGTGGAAACCTGGCAAGGTCTCATCTGTGGAACACCACAGGTCGGAGAGACCTGACTTGGGAGGAGCTCACCACCCAACCTTCTACAGACATTGTGCTTAAGAGGTCCCACGAACCAGATGGGACACTCTTCTTGCCTGGCCGGGCTAAAGCCCCAAGCAAAATGAAGGGCAAGCAGAGAGGCAAAAGGGTGGCAAGTGATGCTGAGAAGGATGCCCCAACCGCCCCGGAGGGACCGGCCCAGAGCCAAATCGATGCTTCTCTCTTGCAGGTAGTGGAGCAAGAGACTGTAAGACAGGAAGCAGAACTCCCAAAATCTCCAAGGGCTTCCAAGAGGAATCGCAAGCAGGAGAGTGGTGGGGCAGACCGGGCAGCCAAGAAGAAGAAGACTGCAAGGGGAGATGAACTTGCTCTCCGGGATCCGGAGCCCCCTGTCCAGGCTGACCCCTCTGACCCAACACAAGCTGAAGAGATCCCAAGAGAGTTTCATACTGATGAAGTTGAGGGGGGAGATCTCAACCTTGATGAGGTGGACATCACTGGTCTAGGTGGGCTTGGCGAATATTTCCTCAACCTCCCTAGAGACGACTTTGCAGGGCCTTACATCCCTCCGAGCAGCTCCAATACGGTCAACTTCAATGGTAAGACTTTCATTGTTTCTAGTGAAAAGGACATCATAGCCCATTCCTTGCTTAGCAATGTGCATCCAGTACTCACACTGGAAAGACAAGTCTGGAGTCAGGCAGACATCATTAAAGACCTCAATTCTGAGAAAGAAAATCTGTCCGGAGACCTTCGCACTGCTACTACCAGTGCTGACATGCTAAAGGAGGCAAATGAGGGGCTAAAAAAGAGTCAAGAAGAAAGCACCACAAAGGTTTCCACTCTAAAGGAGACAATTAAAGACCTCCGGGAGAAGCTGTCCGGTGTGGAGAAAGATCTTACTGCTTCAAAAGAGGAGACTAAGGCAAAGGACAAGATCATCACCAACCTTACTACAGACAAGATTGCTCTTGAAAATACAGCATCCAAGGCTGTCGAGGAGAAAACCGCTTTGTTAAGGGATCAAGAGGCTACGATCAACGCCAAGATCAATGTCTATGCCAACTAGATGATTAAAAGCGAAGAGCTATTGCTTGAGAAGGTGAGGTCTGACATGGTTCTTTTATTCCATGAAAAAATTTCGGGCAGGAACCTAGGGGACTTATGGCTTTATGTTGAGCCCAACGAGCTTCCATACCACACGATGGCTGAAGGTGACAGGTTTGGCTACTCTAGTGGCTCCTCAGTTGATGAAGAACACACTGGAGAGAGCCCAGACAAGGGGAAGGACGATCCCAAAGGCAAAAAGGTAGTCGAAGAGAAAAGTGACTTAGAGAGCAAGAAGACAGATAAAGGTGAGCCATCTTCAAAGGCTCAACCTTAACCCATAATCTTCCTTGTTTATTTTTCATTCAAACTAAAGTCCTTGGAAGGCCAAGGCACTCTTTTTGTAATAGCGTCCGGAATTCGACCGGACAGGTTTTTGTGTTTTATTTTGACTTGTTTAAAAGTCCTTGGAAGGCCAAGGCAAGTTTAAGTTATTTCATTTAATGAATATCTCTGTTCTATGCAACCATCATCTTCTTTTATTGTTCATTTTAATTTTGATAGCCAGAGTTTAAGTAGCTTTTAGATATTGCATTGTGAGAGTGTTTAAATTTTCCGGCTAGAGTTTAAATAGCCTCTAGAAATTTCAGTCCGGATAGTATGATAAGGAACAGAACTTTAAACAACACTTAGAAAAATTTTCAAGAAGGCATTGAATTTCATTGAAACCTCTCCGTGCCACCGGGGATGGGAGAGTATGCCCCCAAATATTTACATGGATGTTTAAACAAGTAAATATTTACACAAGTGTTATTCCAAGTACATCCGGAGATGCTCAATATTGCAAGGATGAGTTAAAACTCTGCCATCTTTGTCTTCCAACCAATAAGTTCCAGGCTTAATTCTTTCAACCACCATATACGGACCCTCCCAAGTTGGGGCCAGCTTTCCGAAGAGCTTTTCTTTAGTGTGTAAGAAGACCTTCCTTAGTACTTTGTCCCTAGGTTGGAAATCTCTTCGTTTGACTCTGGAAGCAAACATGTTTCTCATCAAGCCTTGATAGTGTACAACTCTAAGGTGAGCTTTAACTCGTCTTTCTTCTATCAAATCAAGTTGACCTCTGATTGCCACCTCATTAGCATGTTCGGAGAAGTTATGAACACGAAAAGAGGGGAGAGTTGCCTCTATGGGAGCTACTGCATCCATCCCATAGACTAAGGCAAAAGGTGATTCTTGTGTTGCAGCCCCAGGTGTTGTCCGGTAGGCCCACAAGACCTCTTGTAAATAACTAGGCCACTTCCCAGCAGCCCCTTCCAAATTCTTCTTTAAACCGGACAGTATAGTTCTATTAGCCACTTCAACCTGCCCATTTTCTTGTGGATGGAAAGGTGAAGAAAAAAAATGTTGTATACCCCTTGAGGCACAAAAGCTTTCCATTTCTCTATTATCGAATTGTGGCCCGTTGTCTGTTGTTATTTTCTGTGGGACACCAAATCTGCAACATATGTTGGATAAAATGAATTTTATAACAGCTTTTGATGTTGTCCCTGCCAAAGGGGCTGCTTCTATCCACTTCGAGAAGTAGTCTATGGCCACAATTATAGTTTTGCGCCCTCCGGACGCCACGGGGAGAGGCCCTACTAAATCCAACCCCCATCGAGCGAAGGGAATGGGCTCAGAAATTGACTCTAGAGGAATGGCTGGTACATGAATTTCATTGCTGTACCTTTGGCATGGGTCACACCTCCTCACCAACTCCTTAGCATCTTTCATGATTGATGGCCAATAGTATCCGGAGAGTAATACTCTTCTTGTTAAAGCTCTAAACCCACAATGGGCTGACCCCTCACCATCATGCAATTCGGGGAGGACCACTTGTGACTCATCATCCCCCAAACAATGTAAGAGAGGTTTACTGTAGGACTTCTTGTACAACACTTCTCTTAACACGATAAAACCACGAGCCTTGTGTTTCAACGTTCTGGCTAGTGACTTATCTGGTGGCAGGGCACCATCGGAGAGATATTGTAGGAGGGGAAACCTCCAGTCTTGAGGCTGTTTCACTTACATTTCAAAAATTTCCTCTTCTTTACCCTTACTAAGTTGAATTGAAGGGCTTTCAAGCACATGGATCCATGTGTATGACTCCGTATATGCTATGGTTGCCAATGAGTCTGCTAACTCATTTTCCAGCCCGGGGAATGTGCTCATAGACAACAGCTTTAAATTTTAGCGCTTCATTCTTGAGGAGGAGTAAATATTTCATAAGCTGCTCCTTTCTAGCCTCAGATTGGCCTAAGGCATGGTGGACAAGCAATTGGGAGTCACTTAGTAGCTTGACCCTCTTAGCCCCACAGATGTAGGCTAACTTTAACCCAACTATAGCTGCTTCATATTCGGACTCGTTATTAGATGCCCTGAAAGCAAAACAAATAGCCTGGTACATATTGTCTCCATATGGGGAAGTTAAACATATTCCTGCACCACATCCCATAGTGCTAGATCCACCGTCTGTTCGGACGATCCATATTTTCTTGTCTTTTATATCAGTAGCTTGTTCTGAATCCCTATCGGAGTGGAATTCAACCAGAAAATCAGCCACAGCTTGGGCTTTCACTGCTGTCCGGGGAGCAAAGTCTATGTCGAAGTCCCCCAACTCTACTGACCACTTAGTCATTCTGCTCGAAATATCTGCTTTTTGAAGGACATTCTTTAAGGGGAAAGAGGTCCGGATGATGATAGGATGAGCCTGGAAATAGGGCCTCATCTTCCTTGCAGCTATCACTAGGGCTAATGCCAATTTTTCAAGTTTCAGGTAACGTCTCTCAGCATCTATTAAGCTTTTGCTGATGTAGTATACTGGGTGGGGATGTCTATCGACCTCTCTTACCAACACAGCACTGATGGCACAACTTGAAACTGCCAAATATACGAAGATAGTCTCCCTATCAACTGGTTTGAACAAAGTTTTGGGAGAGGACAGGTGTTTCTTGATTTCATTGAAAGCCTCATCACACTGTGGGGTCCATTCGAACCCCTTTGCACCCTTCAAAGTTTGAAAGAAAGGAGCACACCTGTCCGAAGACCTGGAGATAAATCTGTTTAAGGCTGCTAATCTCCCCGTTAATCGTTGTACTTCTTTAATGTTTCGAGGAGGCTCCATTTGGAATAGAGCATTGAGCTGGTCCGGATCGGGCTGTATTCCATGTTCACTTATGATATACCCTAGAAATTTCCCGGACTGCACTCCGAAGACACACTTTTCAGGGTTTAACTTTAGATTCACTTTCACCAAGTTGGTAAAGGTTTCTTGGAGATCGGACAAATGCAACTGCTCATCCACACTTTTCACCATCATATCGTCAATGTATACCTCCATATTTCTTCCAATTTGATCAGCAAATGCCTTGTTGACTAACCTCTGATAAGTAGCCCTAGCATTTTTCAAACCAAAGGGCATAACTTTATAGCAATGAAGACCCATATCTGTGACAAATGTAGTATGCTCTTGATCCCTTAGATCTACTTGAATCTGATTGTATCCGGAGAAAGCGTCCATAAAGGAAAGCAGCTTGTTTCCAGAGGTAGAGTCTACTAACTGATCAATCCGGGGGACCGGATACAAGTCTTTTGGGCAAGCTCTATTGAGGTCTGTGAAGTCAATGCACATGCGCCACTTGCCATTCTTCTTTTTCACCAAGACAGGATTGGCAGTCCACAAAGAGTATTGAGACTCCTTGATGTGCCCCATCTTTGTGAGCCTGTCAACCTCTTGCACAATGACATCAGCCTTTTCTTTGGAAAAAGCTCTTCTTTTTTAGACTACTGGAACTACATCTCTCCGGACGGATAAGTGGTGGGATATCAACTCTGATGGAACCCCAGTTACATCATCATTGCACCAAGCAAAAACGTGCTGATGGTCTTTCAAAAACTTCAACATTTCCTCTTTCAACATTAGTGGCATCTTGGACCCTATCTTGACACTTTTACCATCTTCCAGATAGTGCGTTTCAACTTCTTCGATTGGTATCAATACTCCAGGGGTCTCTTTGGGGTCATCAATTTCACCCTCACCCCCAGAAAGGCCCTCAAACTGCTATTGTTCGTTAATACGGACTGCCCCCAGCGTTCGAGGAGCCAGGGCAGTAGCATAGCATTCTCTCGCAATCTTTTGGCTGCTCCGGACGACTCCAACCTGTCCTTGAACAGCATACTTCAAGCACTGATGGACTGTTGAAGCCACAACATGCATCCTAGAGAGCCAAGACCTCCCAGAATGGCATTGTAGCAAGTGGGACAATCCACCACAATAAAGAGTATTCTGACCATTTTCTTGAAAGGGCCCCTGCCCAATAACACCTCTTCTTCGAACTCCCCGATCACATCTGCTGAGCTGCCTATAAAGCCTACGATTGACCTGTCCGAATTCTTAATTACAGCTGGATTTTTCATTTTCTTATAAGTGGTTAGGAAAAGGATATTGGCTGAGCTTCCAGTATCCACCAAGATTCGACGTATGTCATTGCCCCCTATAGATGCTCCTATGACAACAGCATCCTCATGAGGGCCAGCAATATTTCTTAAATCATCCTCATCAAACACAATGAAGGGAAATGAGTTTGGTGACTGGTAAGAAGTCATGCCTCCTTCTAGCTGGGAGGCCAAAGTATGAACATGCCTCTTTCTCGAAGAAGTAGTAGGAGCTGTCATAGTGTCCCCTCCGAAAATTGTAAGCGACTCAAAAAACTTAATGAGCCCGGAGACCGACCTAGAACATTCCTCTATAGCACCCACCCTGTTCCGAGTTGGATCAGGATCCAAGTATTCAGATTCCACATCAAACCTTTCAACTATAACCATGGCCCCCTCCGGGGCAGCATTACTCGGACCAACCCGGTGAGTATTGTCAGGCCTGTTGCCTCCTCTTCTTTTAACGTAAGCTCCCAGCTTCCCCCTTTCAATTAAGTTTTGAACCTCTTGCTTCAACGTTATGCAATCATCAGTGGTATGACCAATATCATTGTGATATTGGCAAAAAGAGTTGTTGCGATGCTCTCTAGGAGAGTGCAATGTTGTCGGTCTCCGGTAATGCACCTCATCCTTTGTTTTATCAAAGATAGTGGCCACGCTTTCTTTTAACTCTGCGAACCACCCTGGTTGGACCCATGGCCCTCTCTTGTTTCTGGATTGTTGACTTTGAGCATGAGCAGCTGGCTGAGACTGAGCTTTTTCCCTACCATGCCCCTGTCCGGTTTCTCTTGCTTTGTTCCCGGACTGATTCTGATTTGGAGTTGGTGCCACTGGGGTAAATCTCACCTGCCTGTGCACCCTGGTTTTCTTGGTTTCATCGACGTTTATTTGTTTGCCAACCTGATTCAGCAACCCTCCCCATGTCATAGCCTTCTTCATGGTCACCGAATCAGCTAGATTGCCAGGGTTCAAACCCTATCTTAGGGATGCTATTGCTACCTGTTCGAAGCAATCAGCCAACCCATTCTTTGTGTTTACAAAACGGCTAATGTATTCTTTCAAGGACTCATTGGGCTCCTGGGCACAATGGATTATTGTGTCTCCATTTCCCTTCAGCTCTTTACTCCCTACGAACTGCCTTCGAAAGGCCACCCAAAACGTATCGAAATCTTTAATACAACCCTGAGGCAGACTGTTGTACCATTTCAGAGCACTCCCCGTAAATGATTGGGAGAATGCCCTACAAAGTAGTTTATCATCGTCATCAAAGTTCATCATGAAGTTCTTGAATTGCTCCAGATGGTTATCCGGATCAGTACTGCCATCGTACTTCTCCTTTTTAGTGCTGTCAAACCTCTTTGGGAGGTTTCCGGACAGAATTTTAGAAGATAGTGGAGACTGCCTCCAATTCCTTCCACGACTGAACACAGTATCTTCATTGGGAGTTTCAAAAATACCTGGCTCATCATGGAAAGCAAAAGGATCCATCAGCATCTTGTCCGTATACCTCCGGTGGTGAGATGATCCTTTGCCAATATGTCTTTTCATTCTTCCATGCCTGTCTCTTTTTCTTGAATATTTCTTAACCTGCTTTTGCTTTTTCTTGGTTCGACCCTCATCGCTGCTAGAGGACAAAGATTTTTCATTTCCCTCACTGTCCGAAGAGCTACCCGAAGATTCTGAGCTTGAGTCAGAACTCTCCACAGGCTTGGACCGGTGAGACTTTTTAGAACTAGCATGAGTCTTTTTGGTGCTCACATGAGTTTTGGAAGCCTCATGCTCTCTGAGGTTATCGGTGTGATGAAAAACCGATGCCTTGGATTTTTCTTTCACGCCCATCTTGGCCTTTTCAGCCCTCAGAGCTTCCATTTCAAGCTTTAACCTGTCGCGCTCTTGGACAGTGTACTCATCGTTCTCTTCCACCACTTCGAGCAAAGCTGATGGAAGCTCTGGATTGTCCGGATTCATTCGGACAGATCTTCTTAGCTGGTTTTGAATGCTTGATTCAGGCACCTTCGTGCTCCCACTGTGGTCGCCAATTTGGTGAGGACAATAATCGCCTGAGGGTAGGCTGGTAATTTCAGTTGGTATTTTACGGTGGTATATGGGTGTTTAAGTGGTGGTGTGCGGGTGTTTAATGTGTTTAGAGAGTAGAGAGATAATTAAGCAGCTTGGTAGCAGTTAATACTTCTTACCCATAGTTAATGCAGGTGGTTGGGTATTTATAGTGTGATGTTTGGGCCCTTATGGGCTTTCAGGTCATGTTTAATGGATCCGGGTCATGTTCAAAGACCCATGAGCTCTAAGTAGGAGAGCAAGTAGCTTAGTCAAGAAGTGTTTAGGTTTTTTAGTACTTTTGTCATAGTTCGAACAGTCCCATGGTCATAGTGTTCGAAGTGATCTGTCCGGTCCATGTCCATGCGACATGTCCGGTCTCCGGAGAGACTAGACCGATTTGCCCTTGTTCGGGGAGCACGCTGAATTCGGACTCATCAGTCAACATCGGTAAGTGAATGTGGTCGTCATTATCGATGTGATACGTCGACATGGACGGTAACATGAACACGACATGTTGACATTAGGTGTCATCTTTGGAAACTAATACTGCTAGTGTAATTTTTTTTACCATCAATGGGAAACTCCACGACCTGTGTGGTTATTCCACCACCGGTGTGGATGTTCCGTACCACCGATGTGAGAAACCCAAACAAAATACAATACATGTTTTTTTATTTGGCTCCCACACCGGCTGTTGGAAGTTTTTCAATCGTCAGTGGTGGACTCCACCGTCGATGTGAAATTTTCTCACCGACAATGTGGTTTTTGCACCGTCGGTGCGGATGTCCTACACCAATAGTGGAGATGTAGAAAAATTGTAAAATCTTATATAATTATAAAAAAAACCTTCATAAGGAGTTTGCAAATCACAAATAAAAATACATTGCAAAAGTGCAACACAAAAAAATCAAACTTATATTATATAATATACATGTCCATCACAAAAACAAAACGTTATGTTATACAAATTTTCGAAACAACGAACAACGTGTCGAAAATATATAGTTCTCCAAAAGTAAAGTTTATCGAAAGAGTGTGGCTAAACAAATATACATAATATCAAGATACGTAAGATTACAATGAGCTAGGAATTTGTGATTTGTAGCACTCTCTTCGTGAAATATATTGTCTTTTCCATGTTGTCATCAAGTATAACGGTCATAAAAAATATGTGAAGTGATGTGAAATTATCCGTAATTTGCAACATAAGTTATGTACTGAGGTGTTATCGTCCTACGATTTCCCGTCAATGGTCGTGTACATGCAAATGGGATGCTCATTTTTCTCAATCATGAATGTTAACATGATATTACAGATTAACCCACTTCTTGATAAGAGGTCGAGGTGCAATAGAATTAAGTGGATTCTCTTAGATCCAACCAAATTGTCGCATCACTCAATCTAACAGATATACATCAGTCATATTCATAACCCAAATAAGATTATGATACAAGTCAATCTCCTGATTCAGAAACTCATATCGCATCTCCACATAATGTTGTAAAATCACCTACAAAATAAATAAACACATAACCAGGAAACAAATAGCTAAAGTTAAAATTAACAATAGTTACATAATAATACTTTAATCATTCTCCACTAGACCGGCAAGGATGTCGTAGTAATAAGTCTTTTTCCGAATATTTATCTTAGTTACTTTTTTTTGTAACTAGTTTACAGTCTTCGAATTAGATATATTATATGCACTGTTATACGCCAGAAACAAGGGAAATGGTAGTAGATCCATCAGTTTAACAATCCAAAGAAACCCATCAAACTCTTGAGTGACGTCTTTAAAACTCCTCTTAAACCGCCATACAGTCACGCCAACATGCATGCACCCCATGTTATCTCACCAAGCCTATCCATGTGCTCCAAAGATAGGAGAAGATATACGTATATGGATTTTTGGCTCGTTTTGGTGGATATAGTACATCTAAACATGTACATGATGTAAGCACGTGCACATTCAAATCCGAATAATCATTTCTCTTAAATTACTCTATAAGCATCTAAGACCAAACTTGACCCCATCTTGGTCTTCCAATTCGTTTTTAATCTTCTGAACTGTACCTCCCAACAACCGACCGTAAGTGGAATAAATTTCACCATAAGTAGGATTTCTATCTAATTCCACTATTTTCCCCACCACTAGGAGGCCACTAATGATGAACAAGTCTTCCAATATAAGACATCTTTCCAAACGAGAACTGGAAGATGTTTGTTTTCTAATGTCATTAAATAAAAACCTCGTTTAACTATGAGTTTGAGTTGAGTTTAGGCAAGTGGTGAATGATTGGCCAGAATGGAGTGACTTTGAGGATATTCTTCACATCCTACTAGTTGTTTAGATACCAATGACCGACGAGTCCGTACTTAGCCTAGACGGTAATACCTAGACGGGACTGAAAATAAAAAACAAATTAAGTTACAAGTATTATTATCGATATAAACAAAATAAAAATAAATAATTTGCGATATAAATTATATGAATTATATATCCAACGAAGGTGTGGTCAGCCTCGTGGTGTAGGTAGCCAGGATACACTATGATACTATTTTTAAAGAATGTTTACTTATACCATTTTCTATATATATTGTTAATATAATTTTTATAGGTTCAAAATTAATAATTGATGTTCGTTAACACGTTCTTAAACACAACTCCAAATTGCCAGAGATTTGATTTGACGTGATCATTCTTCTTGTTAAGATACAAAATTCTTTCGTATGCATGGATATTCCATGTCAACCAAATTGGAAAGATGAATTTATTATGTTTTGATTCTTTTTTTTTTTGCTAACAATGAATATCAATACTTTGCCAGACTAGACGTTAAATGTGCAATTTTTGGGATTTAGTTCTAAATTAACTCTTTGTAAATGTGAAAAGGTCTTGGAACTAATAACCAGTATGAAGTTGATGTATTTCTGATGATTGCATATGAGTTGTGTTGGAAATAGGTTGTCGATGAGCCGTTGATATGTATCCCTTGTGTTTTTTTAACTGATAGGCATGACTCTATAACAGTGTAGTCCCCTACGTAATAAATATTATTTATTCTTAATCCTCCGCATGCATTTGTATATATTTGTAACTTGAATAATTGTCTATTAATTATAACGTCCCGTTCCTAGATAATGCATAAACTAGTTGATCGATTTGATGTAACAAAAAAATATTTCATGTAATATTTATTAAGATCTGTCAAATCAGCGTGCATTCTTTATTTTTCATTCTTTTTTTTACGAGTACTGGGTTTGTTTTCCAAACTAGGTAATATGACTCTCGGATATGGCCAATTACATTCAGTGTGTTTATTAAATATAATAATTTATAATGTTTTCTCTTTTGCTTGATTGTTCGGAAATTTGTGCTTACTCTGAGTTGGTGGCATGCTACCTAATCCGAGAATTTAACGACTTCCTTAACTATGAGGATTCTTTATCTTAAATTTAGTGTATTAGTCATCTATCATGATGTTTCTGACGTCTTCCCATGACTTGGTAATATGGGAATGTAGATCAAGTATTTGTTAGAAAATGATTTCTATGATAAACAGTTTCCATGCTAATTGTTATATTTGTAAAGATAAAGAGGTTTTGTAGTATTCCCGTGATATTATCTATTTCCTTGGAGGCCCTCGACTTTGAAATTGATCGGATATCAAAGACATTGGTACACTATGAATTGATGATGTGCATTTGATCCAATCCTGATCGACATATGATGACGTTGTAGAAAGTTGAAGCATCCACTATCTTAAAGAGGCTTTGCGCATTTTGATAGTTTCATAAATATTTGGAGGAGATGTCAGAGCAAAAAAATGTTTAGAGGATTAAATTCGTGATACAAGCTAATTATTGAATATTTTAAAGAATGAAGCTCCACATATTTGAGAGAGAAAGTGATATGCAATAATTGTGTAATTATTAATCAATCACCATTTCCCAAAAGGGGTGTGGTGTTTTTATAGTACCTTTATTGACTCCCATATGTCTAACAAGTCACTAATTATGGTAATTTCCTCAAGTTTGTTGTTTCTTACAAATTGGTCCTTTTGGATTACATAATTATCAATTACTCCTAAAAAACTTTATTTATGTCAAATTACACCCTTAATTTTCTAAGGTCTTCTAGTTGATTTATTATTCCCTCATCAGTAGCCCCCCAAGTCCTTGTAATTTTTTTTGAACAAAGACTGTTGAATGATCAATATTGTCTTCATCGAATTACTTAATGTTTTAAGTGTTAATTTTCCAAGTAAAAAACTCATCCTCGGATGCAGAATGTTTCTCTTCGAATTCGACCTATTGTTCCTCATCAGTTATTCTCATTGTTGCACCTACTTTTCCAAGAAATCATCCTTGAATTTCTGAACAAATAAACTCTCCTCGAATCGCTGAACAAATGAATTTTTCTTAAATTTTTGTCCTAAAAACGTTTCCTCGAACTATTACCCCAAAAACTCTCCATTAAACATTTGCTTGGGTTTTGATTTGCTTATTTGTAGAAGACACCCTCTTCGATTTTCCACATCAGTGTCCAAACAACAATAAAAATACTAAATTTACATTTTACTTTTATCTAAGCATAATAACCTCACTTATAACCATTTTCGGCCCACCTAACTTAATAACCTAACCTAGCCTAACATTATTAATTAAAGTTAGCCCATCAACCACTAACCCAACCTAAAACCTTAAATTAAATGATTGAGTAACTCAACGAACCACCTGCTTTCACATTCTACAAAATGCCTCCGACACATTGAAACAATTCTTATCAATGCAGTCTTTATCCAAACAAGCCAGCAATCAAATCGTTCATTAAATCACTACTGATTTTAACATTGATTTTAAGCGAAGGTTTCTTCATTGATCTTCTATTTTCTATCTCTTAGGACCGATCCATTTCGTAATCCTTTATCCAATTTCAAACTGTCTTTCTTTCTCTCCATATTCTATATCTACTTTTCGATCATGTTCTCTTACATTTCTTGTTTTTTCTTCCAATCGCGGGGTTCTGATGTTGAGTTTAAAGGACCATGCCATATTGATATTTCAAGGTATGTTTGTGAGTTTGAAATGAGTTTTTTATTTTTAATTTAAGGAAAAAAATCTATTTTTTGTTTTCTTCATTTTATTGTTTGTGTTCTTGAATTTTTTGTACGGAATAAGGTTTTAGTTTCTAATTTTTAAACTATTTTTTTGGAGGGAACCCACAACCGCTTCTCAACGAGTGCGCACATGGTAAACCCTCAGTCTGACAGAATAGTCTGCAAACCAACGCCCTAGATTGGTAAACCACACAAGCACACAAGGTGACAGGCTCAAACCAAGAAAACGTTTGTAGAGGGGGTCGAACGCATGACCTTTTGGCTACGAGCTCATCTACTCCACAAACTCGTCTACCACTTTTAGACTAATTTAAGCTACATTGTTAATTAATGCACTTTAAATTTATGTCTAAATGATTGTGAGCTTTGTCTGTATTTATAGTTTGTCTGATGGTGTCACCTTTGTAGATTAATGCTGTCTGCACTTATGAATGAGTGTGTGATTTATGAATCTTCTGTTGCGGGTATCAGTATTGAAGATAAGTAAGAGCAGAGACTATGGTTTAATATTAAAATTAGTATTGATATAATGAACGATTTGATTGCTGGGTTGTTTGGATAAATAATACATTAATAAGGATTGTGTCACCGCATCGGAGGCCTTCAGTAGAAGGTGAAAGCATATGGTTTGGTGGGTTATTAGATCATTTAATTTTGGGTTTTAGTTTGGGTTAATGGTTGTTGGGCTAACTTTAATTAATAACGTTGGGTTGGGCTGGGTTATTAAGTTAGTTGGTCCGAGTATTAGTAATAAGTGAGGTTATTATGTTTAGGTAAAAGTAAAACGTAAATTTATTATTTTTACTGTTGTCACATTGGCGTTTTACATGGATACTGAGGTGGAAAGTCAGATGTCATTTATGGGATGCAAGTTGGGTTGAGTTCAATAATGACTTGTTTATTACGTTTTTGAAACAAAGTGTATCTATGTATTAGAAAGATAAAAGATTAGGACTCACGTGAGACAACTAGCCAACATGGGGACTTTACCATGTTTTTTACCCGGTAAACGTGTATAAAAGGTCAAGCTATACATACTTAAAACTGGTTTAAGTTTACCTAGTTTTGAGTTTACCCATTATTGGTATAAGTTGACCCAATTTTAGAAGAAAATACCCTTTGGGGATATATAAACCTCTTTTTTAGTAAATCCCCTCCACCTCATTTTCTCTCTTACTCTCTCACTCTCTCACTTCCCTCACTTCTCTCTAAAACCTCCAACTTCTCTCTAAATTATTCGGCGAACTAAAATCCGACAAACTTAGTGTTTGTATCAAAATTAAGGTTAAAATTGAATTGGGTAAAAAAATCTCAATTTTAAAGTGTTTGGATGCCATTTTTCAGCCGGAATTCGGCTGAAAAATGGCCGGCAGCGTACCGACTAGTACACTAGGCATGTATCCACCGATACAGGTGTTGCGTATCGGATAGTACGCTAGGCCTGTACCAACCAATACATGGCCTGTGCACCAAAATCTATATTTAGAAATATATATATATAATTAAATCCTTAAAAATTTATCTTTTAAAAAGTAACGTCCCAAAATCTTTTAATTTTCAAAAGAAGATTTGTTATTTTAGTTTTTATATATTTAATGGTTATAATAACATTTTCTTAGGTGTTAATTATTTATTAAAAATTTATGTATTTAAAAATAATTAATGTGACTTTCTTTTTTAATTAAATTCTAACTTATTTATTTATTTTAATTCGCATAAATTCTATATTACACTATAAACAAAACAACAATTTACAAATAACATACAAATTTGAATAAAACACTAAATAAATGATAGAATGAGTTAAATAAATAATTCAAACCTTAATTGATAAAATCTCATAATATTTTTATAAATATACTGTATCAATTATATATATATATATATTATCTAAAATATAATTATATCTAAACTTTAATTAATAAAAAAATTATGTAAATATAAAAATACACATGATAAATATTGAAATCGCATAATAAAAACTGTCAGTTATATCTTTTTTAACATTTTAATTTTTTAAAATCGAATAAAATATCAAAAAATACGCATAATAAATATTGAGGTCAATTACTCAATGATTTTTATTTAGATATTATATATCAAAACGATATTTTTTTTAAAAATTTAATAAATAAAAATAATAATACAAAAAAGATAATTGTTTTTTTGCCATGCACCACCGATTCATAGCCCATGAAACGGTGGTGCATGACCACAAGCACCACCGGTATACTGGCCCATATTTGGGAATGTTGGGCCTCGGTACCGATGGTGCTGAGGCTCAATACCACCGAGATAAATAAAAAATTTGATGAAGAAATGAGCTCCATCTATTTGAAATATACTCAAGTTCTTTTTAATTAATAACGCTAATGTATTTAAATGGAAATTCGAAGGTATTCTAAACAGCTCAAAGTAAAGTAAACTGCGAGATTTGGATATATAAACTTATAGGAGATTTGGGTATATATAGCGCGTGTATAAAACTGAGTACAACGTTACCTTTTATTTGTATAATCCAGAACCAAGGCTCTTTTGTCTTCTTAAAGGAAAACCCTCATCGTTCAAAGTGAAAGACAATCCTAAAACAATCTCTGAAGGTATGTATCTCGAGCTTCAACTTTTTGTCCGTATCGATTTGATATCCTTTGTTTAGTCTTTGTAATGTCTTAGCTTTTGTTTGCGATTTCGTTTGATTTTCATGTACGAAATCTTTTGTGTTTCCTGGGTTATAATCTAGAAAGAACAAAATGGAGATCTATAGAAAGATCTTTTTCATTCTGGCCTTGCTTTTGGTACAGAGATCTGCAACTTCAGTTTTAAGCTGAAAGTAGTTGTTTTCTTGCTTGCTTTTGTTCACGATTTCCGCTTAAGTTTCATGTGTATGTTTATTTTTTTCCTCACTATGTTGTAAGCTGGATTTTTTTTTTGTTTTTTCTTTGTGTAACCTAGAGCAAGACAATTTTCATATTGGCTTTGTTTTTGTTGCAGAGATCTGCAAATTGAGTTAATGATGCGGCAATCGGATGCAACCGGTTGAAGGGAGGTAAAAAGGGAATTTTTTAGTTTCTAGAGGGACTCTTAGTTAGGGTTTTGTTTGAAAGCTTTGTTTTTATAAGGACTTAGGTTTAGGGTTTTCTTTTAGAGCTTTGAATTTTGCTAAAGTTTAGATGGAAGGAGTTTCAGGTGTCAATGGTACGCCTATGTCCTGTCACTTTGATAAGTCGAGAGTGTTGGATGTAAAACCACTACGTAGTTTGGTACCTGTGTTCCCTAATGGCAATCAAGGTCCTCCTTTTGTATCTGCTCCTCCTTTTGGTCCTTATCCATCTGGAAGCACTCCATTTTACCCGTTTTCTCCACCCCAAGGATATGAAACCACGCCTGATCTGAACCAAACACAGAATGCTACTCCCATTCAGTCATATAGAACACCAATTAACAATCATTCAGGGGTGTCCGATTACCGCAACAGAGAAGCCAGTCATTCTCATAAAACTGGTTTTCGTTCCTCGCAGAAGAAGGAGAAGAAAAAACACTTTGTTTTCAAGGAAGGGTCTGCTGCAGATTTCAAATTAGGGATCACACCCTTTGAGCAAGCTAATGGTAATAGGGAAATAGTCAATGCCGTTCTCATGCGGTTTGATGCGCTTAGGAGGAGACTAAGCCAATTAGAAGATGTAGTAGATGACAGTTTTAGGGCTGCAGCTGCGAAAGCAGGAAAGTTCTTTACGGCAAAAGATGTGAAGACAAATATGCAGAAGAGAGTCGGACCTGTTCCTGGAATTGAGATTGGGGATATCTTCTTCTACCGCATTGAATTGGGTTTAGTGGGTTTGCATATACAGTCCATGGCTGGCATTGACTATATGGTTATAAGTGGGCAAGGGCCAGTAGCTACTTGCATTGTTTCTGCCGGATGTTACGGTGATGCTACCGAGGATCCTGATGTTTTGATTTATAGTGGTTCTGGTGGCAAGGCTAACAACAGACAAGGTAAGAAAGATTCAGATCAACAGCTTGTAAGGGGGAACCTCGCGTTGGAGAAGAGTTCGCAAAGTAAAAGCGTAGTGAGAGTCGTACGAGGTTTAAAAGATCCAATTTTTCAAGCGTCTAAGGTTTATTTTTATGATGGACTATATACAATCACCGAGACATGGGTAGAAAAAGGGGAATCCGGTTATAGTGCATTCAAGTATAAGTTGGTGAGAGAACCTGATCAGCCACCCGCTTTTGCCATTTGGCAATCAATTCAGCGGTGGAAAGACGGTTCATCATCACGGCCTGGAATCATTCTAAATGATATCACTTGTGGTGCTGAAAGTGTGCCTATTTCCCTCGCAAACGAGGTTGATGACGAGAAAGAGCCTGCTAATTTCAGTTATGTCCGTACTGTCAACTTTCTCGAACCGTCAAAACTGATTCAGCCTAGTAGCTGTAGCTGTCATGCTGCATGTAAATCAGGAAATGTGAACTGCTCGTGCCTTCAGAAAAATGGAGGATTTATCCCTTACACTATTAATGGGATTTTAGTTAGTCGGAAACCGTTAATATACGAATGTGGTCCTACGTGTCCATGTTTTTCTGATTGCAAAAATAAAATTTCCCAGACCGGAATTAAAGTTCGTCTGGAAGTTTTTAAAACGATAAATACAGGTTGGGGTTTAAGATTATTGGATCCTATTCGTGCTGGTACTTTCATATGTGAATACGCAGGTGAAGTTGTTGATAAAACTGGAGAAGAGGACGACTATATATTTGATACAAATCGTATATATAGCCCCTTTAAGTGGAACTGTGAATCGGGTTTTTTAGAAAAAGACATCTATGATCAAGCTTTGGAGGATCCCGATATCCCATCCTCACTTGTTATAAGTGCGAAAAATAGTGGAAATGTCGCTAGATTTATGAATCATAGTTGTTCACCAACTGTTTTTTGGCAACCAATTGTTTATGGACATGGCACGGAATCCTCTATCCATATTGCCTTTTTTGCCATGAAGCATATTCCTCCAATGACTGAGTTAACATATGATTATGGGCTTTCGCGTGCGAATGAAACTGATAATGGCAATGTACTATTCGGGAAGAAGAGATGCTTTTGTGGATCACCCAAATGTCGAGGTTCTTTTGGTTGAAAGTGTTTAAAAGAAGTTTTCATGGATCGTGATGCTACTTGCAAGGTTCGTGTTGCCTTACATTAAATCAAGTACATTTATTATATATCTTATCAGGTAGACCGAACTGTTTAAATCGCTTATCCTCTGTGTTTGTTCATTCAACGAAAATTATGGATGTGCAAAGTTAACTATGTTTTATTCATAAATGCATTTGAATGGAATGTTGCTTTGGTGTCATAGATAGAAAATGGATCATTTCCGTTTTAGCTAATATGGTAGATCATATTTGTAAATGAAGCGTATGTTTATGCTGGCGTCATGTCTAAACTAAGTGTTGATTGGTGTCATCGGCTTATTTGGCTCTCAGGTAGTCAGGTGTATAAGCAAAAAAGTTGTTTGGTTGTGTAAACAAGTATTCATTTGAACTTGCATTCGTTTGTTGTTGCAGATTTGTGAGTGCAATGCAGTGTACAATTAGCCGCATATGGTTTTTGTTTGTTGCTGCAGATCTATCAGTGCAAAGCGGTATCCATTTAGTCGGATTTGGATAGTAATGATTCTGTCTTAGTTACAGTGACTTGAACTTGTGTTTTAGTTGTACTTATTAGCTTTTTATTGTGTTTGGTTATATAGACTAGACTTTTTTTTTATCCTTGCCTTCTTTTAATCGATTCAATATGAAAAGTTCATTTTATCCTTTTTAGTGATTTTTGTTTTTAATATAGAGAAATTGCTAAAAAAAAAAGGCTAAAATTACTCCCCTTTGATGTTTGATGTTAATTTGTTTGACGATTTTACCTTTTACGAAAACATTTAAATATTTTTTTTTCTTAAAGGACTTTTATTGAAATGATAAGAGAATACAGTGGCTTGATACCAAAATTACAAAAAATTCAAAGAGAAAGCGGAAGAAGAGCTCCCTCTTCCCTAAGAAATTAGGGCAAAATCCCTAATTCCCCAATCTCAAATACCTTAGATTTAAACTTTCTAAAAGGGCTATAGCCTTCAATTTCGAAGGCACATTCAAATCAGTGAAATCAAAATCTAATCGAAGCTTCAAAGTCTCCTTGGCAACCCAATCGGCAGCAAGATTTTGTTCACGAAAAATATGCTTGAAGACCATTTGGGGCTTGATCATTCTTCTGCAGCAGTTCAGCAAAGGAGAGAGGTACCATATTGAAGATCCATAGACCAAAAATTTCACCAAAACCAGCGAGTCCATCTCAACGTCGACTTGAACCAGCCCCATTCTGTTACACAACACCAACCCATCGAGCAGAGCGCGACATTCAGCAATAAGGGGCGAACCTTTACCATAGAGCTTACCAGCACCACCAACAATGCAACCCATGCTATCCCTGATAACTACACCTCCAGGAGATTCATGATTTGAGGTACATGATCCATCAACATTCAATTTGTATCTACCATGTTTAGGATTTTCCACCTTAAGAACAGTGGCTTGATAGTAGTCTTGACTTGATTTACACAGCCTATATTAAGAGCCTCTCTACTGTAAGATCCCCAATGCTTTTTAGCCAAGATATTCGCATGATCCAACCCATTCAGGATGTAGATAACATGCTTGATAATCAACAATGAATTAGAAGGGTCATTGTTATGTTTCTTCTTGTTTCGACCTGACCAAA
Source organism: Limnanthes douglasii subsp. nivea (assembly GCA_036936605.1). Taxonomy (NCBI): domain Eukaryota; kingdom Viridiplantae; phylum Streptophyta; class Magnoliopsida; order Brassicales; family Limnanthaceae; genus Limnanthes; species Limnanthes douglasii. Next base: position 136,928,594 of record JAUPFV010000002.1, on the reverse strand, counting down.
CACACCATACTATTATTGCAGGTAAAATGGAGTAAATATCACAAGCTTTCTTACCAGCCCAGTACCACTTCATCACTACATGAGCCAGAGTCATGTGCGATTGGACTTGCACTTTGAAGATATGACTGAAATGAAGCCAGACAGCCCAGGCTTCAGGGCACTGCACCATAACGTGGTTAGTACTTTCAACATTATTGCTATAATGAATGCATTTTGAGGCCAGTTGAATTTTCTTTTTTTGCATAGCATCATCAGTAGGAATCCAACCATGCAGAGCTCTCCATAATAGAAAAGAGCATTTTTTAGGAGAAACACCATTCCAAGTCTTAGCATAGATAGCAGAAACACTACCCTTAGCTCTAATGTGTTTCAAAGTTTCTTTAGCACTAAACTTCCCATCTTTAGATAGGGACCACATAATAACATCTTTTCTATCAGTCAGCCTAATTTGCACTATCTTGCTGATCTCAGAAGACGTGACAATAGCCCTGAGTTTCTCTAAATCCCAATTGCCATTAAGCCAGTAATCTTTAACCATGCTATTTACAGATCCCCACAGCAATCTTCTATCTTCATTGTTTCTAACTTTGATAAAAGAATTCTGAGAACACCATCTATCATACCAAAAGTTAATATTCCCCTGACCAGGAAGCCAAAAAATAGATTCTTCAGCCATCTCTTTAGCATTGATGATTCTATTCCAAGATTTAGACTTCCTACTAGGAGAAACAGCCAAAATAGGATGAATCTCATCATGACAATAAACAGACAACATGTAATTGGCCCATAAAGAATCCTGCCTTCTGAAAACATACCACAACTTCATTGAATACATTTGCTGCATATCATTAAGACTATTTAAGTTGAGCCCCCCCTCATTGAAAGGCTTGCAGAGCTTCCCCCAACTGGCCCAACTAACAGTTCTCTTATCCTCTTTTGAACCCCACAGGAACTTGTTGAAGAGCACCTCCAATCTGTTAATAATGCTGATAGGCAACATGCTGCAGATAGTAAGTGGGAAAAGCAAGGAGGATAACCTGGATCAAGAGCAAACGGCCAGCAAAGGACAGATGAAGCTTGTCCCAGTCCATTATTCTTTTCCTGACTTTGTATATCAAATCCTCAAAGTAAGAAATTCTAGATTTAATAGAAATGATAGAACCAAGATACTTAAAAGGCAAATATGTATGTTTAATACTCCAAATGTCTTCAATAATAGAAATCTGATGTTGATTCATTTTGTTAGACACAATCAACTTTGACTTTGAAGTGTTTATTTCCTGACCTGAAACCCTTTGATAGTGATCAACAACATCCTTGATAGCCCTCATAGTATCAGTATTTCCATTGGCAAATATCATAAAATCATCAGCAAAAGCTAAGCAGGCCACATTCATCCTGCTTCTAGTCTTATACCTGAACAAAGTACTACTTTCTGAAAGAATTTTAATACTCCTTAACAAGTATTCTTCAGCAAGAATAAACAGACTTGGGGATAGGGGATCCCCTTGTCTAAGGCCATGTGAATTAGCAAAGTACCCATTTAACTCACCATTAATCAAGACTGAAGAATGAACATTAGTGATACAACTCTTAATCAAAGCAGAAACAGCAGAACTAAAGCCAAAGAGCTTCAAGATATCAAACAGAAATTTATGACTAAGCTTATCAAATGCCTTGGTCATATCAGTCTTGACAATGACATTACCCATTCTTCTATTACCATTGATATCAAAGCCCATCTCCTGAGCAAGCAATATAGAATCCTGAATGCATCTACCCTTAACGAACCCACCTTGCTCCTTAGAAATGAGTTTTGGCAGAACTTTTGCTAGTCTGTTATTGATAATATTCCCCACTATCCTATAGAATAACGTAGTTAAACTTATAGGACGAAAATCAGTCCACTTACTAGGATTATCAAGCTTTGGAATTAGGCAGATTGTAGTTGCTTTCACACCCTTAGGAAGATTAAAACCATTAAAGAAACCCTTGATTGCAGTACACAAATCATCCCCAATAACCTTCCAACACTTCTTATAAAATTCTCCGTTGAATCCATCAGGACCAGCAGCAGAATCAGAGTTCAAAGACTTAATGATCCCAAAAATCTCATCAGAATCAGGAGTACAAGAAATATCACAATTCTCATCCTCAGTAACCAACAAAGGAATCACCTCCATTGAAATAGAATCAGAGTCCAACCCTACTGAAGGAGCAAGAAGGGACTTATAAAACTCAATAGCAGATCTACCAATATCTTCTTTAGAAGAAAGCCAGCCATTATCAACCTTGACCCTATCAATTCTGTTTCTCTTGATTCTATTTTTCACAAAATCATGATAGGCAGCTGTATTCCTATCATAATCCTTCAACCAAGAGACATGAGCCTTCTGTCTCCAAAACATTTCCTCTCTATCAAGAAGGACCAAATGATTGATTCTGACCTCCTCCAAAGCACTTCTATTCACATCAGAAGAATCCATTTGAAACTTAGCCTCCTTGTCAATGATAGTAGCTTCTGAATGCTTAATAGCATCAAAAACATTCCCAAAAACACCTCTATTCCAGGCCTTCAATGCACCTTTCAGTCTTTGCTGCTTAAGCCAAAAAACCATAACCGGATTCCTCACACCCTCATCAATAGTAACAGACCAACTATCACTAACCATTTTCATAAAGTCTGGATGAGTAACCCACATGTTAAGAAACTTGAACGAGGCCTTAGATATTTGACTACTTGAGGAGATCTTAATAACTAAAGGACAGTGATCAGAACAGCATCTAGCCAAATGGGAAACAGCAGTGCAGTCAAAAAACTCAAGCCAAGCAGAAGTATACAGAACACGATCCAACCTTCTCCAATTACGTCCATTAGACCAAGTAAAAGGACAACCAGAAAACCCAGTATCAATCAAACCACAGTCCATCCCTCTTTGGTTAGCAGTAACACAGTAACACAAGCCAACTGCTCATGAAGACTAGAAATTATATTAATATCACCAAACATTATCCACTTATGAGAACCAGCATCAAGACCCTTAATTAAATCCCAAAGCTCAACCCTTTTATCTCTTCTACACTTAGCATAAACCACAGACACATAAAACCACTTATTCACAGAAGAATGACTCACCCTTAGATGAAGAAGCTGCTCAGAATCAAGAACAATCTCCACCTTATAATCCTGATGCCAAAACACCCAGATCTTATTGTTCATATTACACATAAACCCTCTCAACTTCAACTTCATAGAGACCTTACTCATAACATCAGCCTTTACCAAAGGCTCCTGGATTGCAACAAAGCTAGCATTTTCAGAAATGATCAAAGACTTTAGCCTTTGCAACGTTTCTTTACTGGCCAGACCTCTTGCATTCCAGTTAATCAGGGTTATAGTCATTAATCAGGAGCAGGTTTGTGGGCTCTTTTGAGCTTCAATAACTTAGAAGAAACTGGACCCTTTGAGGACCAAATGTTAGGAACCTTTTTAGATTTCTGAGATTCCTGCCTTTTATTCTTGCCTTTTTCATACTTGTCTTTAACTGGAGAACATGGCAGACTACCATCCTTTTTGGGAGAAACATGAACATCAGCACTCAAAACCTCAAACATATTCCTTCTTTCTAATATTTTTAACGCATCAATCATTTCTTCTTCAATTACAAAAACATTTAAATAGAAAAAGAAGTTACTATAATTTCAAAAAAAATATTCTCTCTTTCTTCCTTCTAAAATTTAAATTAAAATTAAAATTTTGAATTCAAATTAAAAATCGAAATTAGTTCAAACTAAATTGATATATTGTCTAAATTGAAATCTAAAATTAAACTAAGTAAATAACAAAATTTATAAACTAAAATTAAAAGCAACTATTATCGAAAGACTTACCCGTAAAACCGATAAACAGCCACGCCTCTACTACCACGAACAGCCACTCTCTTCTCCTTGACACATCTCACCCATACCAGCGTGGACAGCCACCGAAGAGGGTCGCAGACGCATCTCACCCACACCAGCAGCAGGAGCAGCAAATCGAGGAAGGATTTGAGCGGTTTCGGCGATTTCAAGCGACGGTAAGTGTAAACAAACTCAAATTAGCTATAAAAAGGTTCGATTGGTAGTTTAGAGGTGCTAGGTTAGGTTTAGGGCCTGGGTTTGATGCCTGGGTTTCGTTTATGATTTACAGTGTTCTTCGCCACACGAGGGCGAAGAACACTATCCCTACGACATCGCTATGGCATGGGCAACCAACCCATGCCACACGAGGGGGCGTAGGCCATCATTGTGGTGTGGGTATATTGGTGTACGACTCAGTTTTGGCGTACACCCATATACCCACGCCACCGTGATGGCGCTAGCTGTTCCACAGTCTACAAATGGCTCGTGGACGAAGAGAATCAAGAAGCAGAGTAGGGTACGGGCAACAGCTGCTCAGCCCGTTTTAGCTGCCGATTCAGCAGTTCCGATGGATGAGCTGCCTATAGTTTCCAGACCGCATGCTTCCGGACCGAGTTCCGCTCCCGCTCCCCGTGTACGACGCCACCCTCCCCCACCTACAGAGCAGCCTAGAGCTCCTCCTCCATCCAGATTGTCACCGCTATGCGGTGAGGCGTTCATCTCCCACACTGCATACAGTCTTTGGATGGAAGAGGTAATATTTAAATTTCAATATGACATTTTATGACTGTTTAATTTTAATGTATACTAATTTGAACTAATGTTTTCATGAGCGAAAGATGCAGGTATATTCCCATTATCCGAGCCATAGATCATGGAGTCTGGCTGCACAGACTAGGGTACGAGCCATAGTTAACGCCACTATTTTCGGTCGTCTCATAGAGCCATTCTATCACATACACACACACACTCAAACTCAAACATTAACTCAAACATTAAGTCAAACACAAAACGAAACATGAACTTAAACACAAACTTAAACAATAATTCAAACTTAAACTCGAAGATGAACTGAAACAATCTGAAACACTTACTCAAACTTAAACTAAAACATGGACTCAAACTTAAACTAAAACATGAACTTAGAATTATCTATCAGACCAGTTCCATTTCATCAGCTTCCTTTCTTCTTTCGCATCCAGGTAGTCACGCATTTCCTCTAGCCGAATGTCGATAATGTCAGAACGGACCCGATCCAACTGATCCTATGTTATCGAATCCGTGACCTGACAATTGAACCGGTTACACGCAACACGACGTTCCAAATCGATGAGGCCAGAAACTAGATGTAGACGGAATGTGACTAGGACTGACCACCTAGCTTTCACCTTATCAACACGCCTTGAAATTCTAGGCGGCTGGACACCATCCCTTCCGTATAGGAAGTACATCTGGTATAGCAATGCCTCCCAATATGTTTTATACCCCTCTTGCATGTTTGTGTTACCAACTTCAATTGATGCTTTCATGAGGTATTGATCTTCCAACTCAGCCTATGGGCATATTTTTTGCTTAGTTTATCAACTAGTTTACCCTTTAATGCGGATACGACATCTATTTATAGATAATTTTGTTTTCGGATAACGTAATACAGATAGACGAATTAAAACGTGACACATGTAAAGTTAGGAGGACGAAAGATAAGGATAATGACAAATGTCTAAATTACTCGGTGTAGTTGCAGAGATGATTAAATTCAACCGGAACCCACCAATAACTCCAACTGGCATAATAACTCCCGCCAACACAAAAACTCCTGCAAATACAATTCACATTGACCAGAAAAATCCCGCCAACAGAATAACTCCCGCCAAGAGTAACTATACTATATAAACGTGTCATGGGATCCAATGTGTCATAATAGAAACCAAACGTCTACTTACAAAAAAAAACACAAACACTTGAACATATGGAGTTTACAGCTGATGAAGACTACCATATGCTTAAGGCGGCGATGGTTGCCCGCCGAGAGATGGGGGAAGATCGTAGCGATGCGTTCTTTGACCGTGTCCTATGTATGATGTATTTCAACTATGTGCAATTAGGATCACGTGGAGTTAAAGTGCAAAATCGTGACGAAATCAAAAGCAGGTACCTCTTCATCCAACCGCTCACTGCTCTACTTTTCATGCCAGCTAGAATTAAGAAAGAAGCACCTTTGGTCTGAATATGACGGTATCAGATTACATCAGTAGGGATATGGTGGCGTATCTGGAGGATAAGATTGCGGAAATGAATGAGGGGGACGATTCATATGACAATTTGGGATACGATTTCGACGAACTAAATTCGATTTAAAATTTAAAATTACAACACGTACTCAACTAAAAATATTTAGTCAAGTCCACTATGGGTTCCTCGAATTCAATGGAATGTGTCGGCGTGGGATTTTGTAGTCTTGAAAATACACGAACTTTATCTAACAAGAGGATCGACCAACAAGTAGCGTCTTCTCTCACCGTTCAGATCCACGTTGGATCCAGAGTGGGTACAGGTGACCCTTTAACCAAATCAACCTATAAATTGACATTGAATATCAATGCGCGTTAAGAAAATAAATGATTAAGTGCATGGAAAACTAAAAGTTCTTTACTTACGTGAACAAAATCGTTTTTATTGAGGAATGTCACACCGATCTCTTTTAAAAGACCGTCTTTCAGTGGTGCCTTTTTCACTGGTAGGTACGTCATACATCCACCTAGGGCGAGGCAATAGAAAACACAATTGAATGTCGTCACGACTAGTTTTTCGCAACTAGGCAAGGACATCCAATTTGCGAAAGGTGCATTCTCTTCATTAAAAGTTAACCAGTTTATCTCCTTATCGACTTCGCTTTCATCGTCGTAATATGCAACCCGTTTATATGAACCAAGGCTTCTCTAACCATTAGCCATCCACTTTTGTAACCGAGCATACCATGCGCGATGGCTCTAAAACCAAAATTACCGTCGGGCATAACATTTGTAATTTGGCTAATGAAAGGACGCATAAATTGAGGTATATCTTTTGAAAATCTGGAGTTCGTCACATTTGGTAATCTCATCGGGGTTGGTTTAGCAGAGAATGACGGTATATCGGTAATGTTGTTCGACGCATCCAGAGTGCCTAAACCAACACATGCAACCCGTTATTTTTTTTATTTTTTGGCGGTTTTGCTCCAGAATTACTAAGAGTATATGTGGTGACCGTTCTTGTGGTGCTACCAAAAGTTCCGACCGGGGTTGCTATACTAGCGGCGGGTGTTACCATTCGTGGAGTTTCGGAACTATTGTGGGACTCGAACATTTCTTGTTCGCCGTATTCGTGATACGATGGATCCATTTTCGTGGAATAATCACGTTGGAGTTTGCTACCTTTAACGCGACCCCGGCCCCGTCCACGACCATGACTTCCGACACGTCCGGGAGTTCTACCCTGGGTTTTAACCTTCTCGAAGGGTTCGCAAAGGAGTGTCGTCGACGGATCCAAAATTTGTTGAATTTTTTTTAGTCATCAAACTCTTCAAGTTTAGCATTTAGATTTGCAAAATTCAATTTCACCTATTCTTTGCCGGTGAGTTTAACTCGAGAAATGATGTCTAGTCTCTTCCAATGCTCGTCTATAATCCGAGTAGGTACATGACCATCCACTCTTCAGATTGCTTCAAGTTTGTGGGAACACGACAAACCATGGATCGTACAATCGGTGCAAACGCACGAAGATTTTTCACCGCTGCTTTTATCAACATAATTATCGTATACTATCACCAATGCAATATGCCGTAAAAATTTGAACGGTTTAAAATCTTGAAATTTGTGAATTATACGACACTTGCTAAGCTTCATCGATTCTGTAATGGTCGAATGTTGCATCGCTAACAATCCATGTACTTTATCCCAAAACCCATCGAAATCCAATCGGCTAGACCCAACATAGTTGTTCAATGTAGCATGCGAGCTTTCCGCCCTATTAGAGGTGTGATTATTGAAATGCATCATTTTGTTAGTATAAGCGTGAACAAACCTCTCCTTATAAAGCATAATCCACCCACAAGTCAACCACATAATCCACCGCATTATCTTGGTCTTTGAACATCGACCGCATCTTAGCCAACCTCTCGTTCATCACCTCAACGGTATTGGATGAAACAACGTCGTTCCAAGTCGCCAAAAAATTGGTAGCCACCTTCCCGTTTTGAAACATTTTTTTCGTTCTCCCGTTAACATTCTTATTGATATGTCACTCGCATAACATGTGACTAACGCTAGGGAATATTTTATTGATGCTATTCATCAAGGCCGGTTCACGGTCCATAACGATAACACAAGGTAATTCACAATCAGTCTCCTCCATTACCGTTTTCAAGCATCCCAATGACCATTCGTAGTTGTCTTGTTTTTCACTCACCATAAACGTGAAACCAATGCAAAACATTTTGTTGGTCGATGTTACCCCGAATACTTCGAACAAAGGCATCCCGTAACGAATAACTTTATACGTGCTATCCATGATTAGCAAGTGTGGGAAGGTCCGTAGTAAATCAATACTAAGCGGATGTGCGAAAAACAAATCGGTTATGACGGTAGAGCCGTCATTCCCCGTCCGTACCCAATACTTGTACTTGTGCAATTGCAATTTAACTAACAAGCATTGCATTTGGGATCGACCGCCGTTTTCAACCATCCTCATTCTTTGACGGTGATTGTGAACGTGACGGATATTTGAAGCATTCTCCGGATCGACCTTTTTCAAAGCACCAAATATTTGTCGCGGACTTGTCCCGTTCACCGTCAAAAGATCAACAAGATCTTTTTCCTTCTGTTTTAACTTTGACCATTGCAAATGTCCTTGCACATAATTAATCGGTTCGTGGTTGTGCATCCCGGAAAGGATACTAAGATCCCACTTATCTTCTCCTTTTACCGGATTGCCTACGAAATGAAATAGGAAATTAATTTTTTTGTTATCAGTAGCCTTACGCTTACGGCCGCAGTCTTTAACTACCGACTTAAAAAATTTGGATCGCTCGCACCGATAATCTACTCTCGGTGCTCTCCCCCTTTTCCTACCTCCTTCGATGCTACGTTTATCGAAAAACCCAACGAATTCCCCGTACTTTTTACCCACTCGGTCATCAAGTCTAAACTATACTCGTTGTGAGTGGTGAAATGGTGAGCGTAGTCCGAAACAAGCGAAATATCGCATTGAGTCAACTCCTGCAATATGTAAGAAGTAGAAAAACCAATTAAACCGGCATTCCGGATAAATTAAGCCCATTTCGCCAATGAAAAGGCGTAGACCAGCATCACCACGCCGCCTGCTGGGGTAAAGCACCCATCATACGCCACACGTGCGGCGTATGCAAGGTACACACGCCATTAGATGACGTGGCATTAATGTTACAACGCCTTCTCATTAGCGCACGTTGTGTCGTCCACGCCGGGGGTGGCGAAGAACAGCAAAAACAGATTTTTTACAAAAGTCTGTTTTTTTTCGCGAAAATGAGTGAGGGAAATGCAATGTACCTCTTCGGCGACCATACTGATCTGTGTGGGAGGTGTTTCCGACTCTTTTCCGGCCATATTATAAAGATTTTGAAGTTTTTTTTTGAGAAAATGGGTTTTGTTGGTTATTAAGTTTGTATTTTTAGTAGTTTGTAGAAGATGAATTAAGGTTGATGTTTGAAATTATGTTTGCAATTTTATGGAGTAGTTTGGACTCTTCAATGGCACGGCTTGTAATTAATTTGACTTCTAATGATTTTTTTGGATTTTTTGGTGAGCGACATTTTTGTAAATATTGAAAATCAGAAACAGGCGATTTTGCGGAGTAGTTTTGGCTGTTTTATTTCAATTTCCTTTAATATAAGGTATATTTAAGATAACTTTTAATTTGTTATTTATATTTATTGAGACAATTTTTTTTTGTAATTTTCAAATTATTAGTGAAAAATTCGAAAGGAAAGAATATAAAAAAGGTGGTTTTTATTATTCGAATGTAAATTGCAAATTTTGACCGAAAAATTATGAAAATAGGTTTTGATTGTTGAATGGTGTTTTTTAAACAAATTCTACCAATACAACTACAAACCCAGTAAGGATGAATTGTAAAAGAAGTTTTGTTTACGGCACAGGTGATCAGATCACAACTGAAAAATTGGAAGTTCGAAACTGTGACAGTATCCCCGGCCAATACCGGTAGACACGCACTAGCCGATTGTTTATCAACCAGGATATGACTATCTTTACCTACCGGTAGGTATGGCTAATCACATGATTTGTTTTAAGATGCGGTTCAATTCTAGCATGAAGAAATGTCAGGTTTTGCCTTTTTTAAAAGCAACAGATTTTAACTATTTTATATCGTCCAATCTGATAAAAAAAAATGGTGGTTACAAATCATTTACTATAAGTATTATAATTTTATATTTATATAGACAAATTTATAAGATATGGGCCAAAGTGTTTTCAACAAACTATAAATTTTGAAAAATAAAAAATAAATTAAGGTTTTTACTTTGACATTTTGATTTTTTTTATTTATTTAGAGAATTTAGTTAATGAAATAAGTATCGTGAAGTCATTGATCAAAATCATCCAAAATAACATTTAACTAGTTTTTTTAAAAATCATAATATATTCTAGGAAATATTTTTTTCTATAAACAAAAAATAACCCTAACTCAAACCTTAAAAACAACTTAAAAAATGAGAAACAAGATTATTGATGAAATTAATACTCTAAAAGAGATCTAACTAAACCTAATTCATGAATAATATGATTAGATATTTTTCTTCACGTTTTTAAAAAAATCGTAGTGTGTATCGGCAGTACACGATACCTCTATAGTCGGTACGTTACCTGTGTACTGTCAGTACTCTTTTGCAATTTGACATCGGCGATACGATTACATCATACTACCCAACATTGGTGGTACAATAACATTATACTGCCGGTTTTGGTAGGATACAATAAGGTTTATTTTTAGTTTCTTATCCACTGTTACAGTTTCTATTATTGGGCGTAGTTTCTTATCCACTGTTACAGTTTCTATTATTTGGCGAACGATATGAAAACATCAAACTTAACTCAATAAACATGTCGTAAGAAATTAAAAGACATCAAAAGCAAATACATTAAACAAAAACAAACAAAAGAATATCATAAAACTTTACGACGAGTTATATCTTTGCATATCCATTTCTAGAGCTTACGCATCTGATATCATTTGTTTAAGTCTGTTGTCAACAGTGTCCAACTCAATCTCGTAAAGTATACGTTTCTGAAAAAATTAAGTATCTCCCTACCAAACAACTTATGCACCTATTTTCTGATATCGTGAAGGGAGGTCATGAACCCAAATATTTGGATTCGACTCCAAGTATTGTAGCCTGACATATACATTTAACATCCATACAAGAGGCAAATAACTTACAAAAATAATATTTTAAAATTAAAACTACATAACATCAAATACAATAAGTTAGAAAACATCAAACGATCACAAAACAACATCCAACAAACATAAAACAACGCGTAATATTAGGTAAAGTCATATCTTTTGTTATCGCAAAATAAAATTCTTTTGCAATTAATAATTTGCTTCTCTATGCAACATAACAAATTGTTTGTGATAGAGTCAATAATTTTCAAACTAAATGAGTTGAACGTCTATTGCCTAAATTTGTACGAGAGGTCGAACACCCGAACCATTGGTTGCGATTTCAAATAAGTGTACCTACTAGACTTATTCTCAAACATGGTTTTGTTTCATATTCGTGTGTGTACCTGTACCTATACATCATCGTACAAAAAAGTTTATTACAAAACTCATCAATAGTTTCATCCGACCTCATTCTCATCTATCTAATTCAATAGTGTTTTTATTAATACCTCTTCATTCGCCATCTTTACCATATTTAGAAATAATATGATCCATACTCATTTTTAAGAAGATCATAAAATCGCTTACCTTTGTCAGTCCATCTTGAAAAAAGAGAAATGAATTCAGAAGATTTATCAGTGCAAACAATCTCCTTCGTCCATTATGCCTCATGTATATCCAACACTAATAAGAAACGATCTTCAATAACAACTTCTTGCGCAGAAGAAATCATAACAAATTGAAAATTATCAAAATCAATAGGACGAGCCTTATGTTTGGTAGCAAATCTCTTTAGAATAGTAGTATAATTGGCTGCCAAAGAATCAAATTGCTCTTGTACTCTATGAAGCGTCAAATTATAAAACTTTGCTTCAGATCTTGCAACTAAAAACATTTTTTTTTGAAATATGTCCAAATATCTTCAGAATCATAAACTTTTTCTTGGAATTATCATGAAAATTATTAGCTTGATATTGCAATTGAACCGATAAATACTTTTCCTTCTCTCGGTTATCATTAAACATTGTTTGTAACTATTTTTCGTTTTCGATGCTAGATTTAGTAGCAACTTTCAAACCAAATTGTTGTTCAATAAAATCATAAGCATCATTATGAAGGATCCAAATATATGATAAATGACCCGAAGGTTTCACTTGGGCTTAGTGACACATAGTCAAGTCATTAATAATAAGTTACAAACAAAAATACATAGTAAGTTCAAAACCTAAATCAAAATTAGGGAAAATACATGAGGAAACATCATTACGTCAAATCCAAGGTTCAAATACCAATTTTCTAGCTCCAATGGAAAAATATGGATGTGCATACCAAATTGAGTAATCACCTCACGAATCTGATTAATAATAAAAAGATTAGGTAAAAAACATAACCTTCGGACGAATAAGAACTTGAGTGACAATGAACATTTAGAATTCAATGTAACCACCATAAGTAATACTACTATTGGATTCTATAAAAGAACACCCTCATAAAACAATGAAGAACTACCAAGAGGAATAAAATAAACACGTGCATTTTTGAAGAATCAAAGACACATTAGAGTAATATGTGAACATTTTCCTCCAAACTAACCTTATGTTTAACATTTCCACTGAACAAAATATTACTCAACCTTATAGACTCACTTGTATCACTCTTCGCTTTTCGGAGACCCCAATAGTGGTTCCATTATCTGCTTCTGTAAAAGTTAAAATAACAATCCCATTATCAACAGGAAGAGCCTATTCTGAAGCAGTCATAACTGCTTTATCTTTGTCACTTCGAGAATGCAAAATCAAGTCACAATGATGACTAATAAATAAATTAGTCTCGACAAATATATTTTTCCATAGAGACTCCATATCAAGCTTTGGAAGATCATACATCACTGGAGCAACAATTCTCATGTTTAAGACATTAGAGGAAACAAAACCATCAACCAAAGTTAAAATTTTTGTACGACCACACCTTATAGAAGAAGGACCAAAATCATCAGCAACACATGGTCCCTCTAAAAGAGTCGCAATAAGATTTATTAAAAGATCTAAATGAGGCACGAGAGCAAGATAAATGTCTTGCATATCTACTACATAATGCAAAGGTATACAATTTTAGGAACAAAACTATATTTGCTGTGGTTTATTTTTGTTTGAGGGTAATTTAGTAAAGCGTTTTGGGAATTTATCATTTAAGGTAGAGTGTAGTGAGATAATTAAGTTGTGTGCTTGTATTAAATATTGATTACCCTTATTAATGAAAGTGGTTGGGGTATTTATACTTAACAAATGACCCATGGGCCTTTCGGCTCGAATTGTAGAGTCGGGTCAAGTTTAAGGACCTATTAGCCCACGATATGAGGTGACCAGTACCTAGTTTAGTCATATTCCACTATAGTAGTCATGTTCGGTTTCACATGGTAGCGGCTTGTTCTAAACTGCCCTCCGGATAAAAGCAAGTTACAGTGTCTAAAATATCTGACCTCATCAATATTTATTTCAAATAATTGAGGAATATAATATAAAATCGACTGAAATTCATGAGTGCTTATGCCTCTTAAGAGGAAGCCAATATTTTTCTTCGTCAACTTCATTTTCTTTGGTAATTGAAGAAAACACCAGTTGCTTTAGGAATACTATTAGATGCACCAAATGATGCCTTCTTTAAAGTAAATCCATTTGTGTTACGATGAGGATTTCTCTGAGAATAAGAATTCTAAAAAATATATTTTTAGAAGATTTGATGAATGTACATCTCTTTTTAAGAGATTTGTTAATCATAACTCATTCCATAAAAATAAAGGGGAGAAAAATTCAATCTCAACTAATCGTGGTGCCATATGTTTTATAACAAAAGTTGTTTTGGTATCAACATAAAGACACGTGAAAATGAAGAATATTCTCCTTCTTCCATCATGGTAACATTCCTATTATACATATTATCCATCATAAAATAATCAAAGGGAATACTCATAGGATGAGTTGAAAAATAAAAATAAACTACAAGTCAAATAAGTAGAACATAAAGGAAAAACGAGTTGAGGGAATGAGTACTCACGTTCAATATTCTAAAAAATGTAGATAAAACTTTGGTTATTCTCAATCTTGGTGACTCGGTTACCACTAACAAAAACAAGACTATCCTTGAAGTCCTCAATGTAACTTGAAAAGTTCTTAAAAATTTAAAAGAATGATATCATTTTAATAGTGAAGAAATGAGCATTCTCTCACCCCAAAAACTTAACAGTGGATATAAAACTATCCACGGAAAATCTACAAAATACACTCTCTACGAAATAATAGTTGGAAGAAACAAAAGCCAATATTGGGAAACCAATGTTTTAGGAAATTTTGTGTTGATTTGTGAAAACTTAACAATATTTTTATTTAACGGGAATCAAAGCCCGTGATTAGGAACATAGGTAAGAAAACAATGTCACCCTTGCGAGCATCAAATGGATTTTCTCCCTTCTGAGTAAATCGAAGACGGACGTCTTCCAGAATGGCTCAATCTTTAAGTTTCCGAATAATTTAATTCACTAAAAATAATCCAAGCGAACATATTATTAAATAAAGTTTTCGGTCTTCATTCAAGCCATCAACCACTGGTTTGGGTTTTTAAAAAAATATGAGTAGAGTTACGCCAGTAGTAGCTAGCAGATTGGAAGAAATTTTACTTGTAAAATTAACTTTATTTGCTGATAAATTTACTTAGCATGTCTATAATTATTCTAGAAAATGAAAGAGTTTACTAAATTTGTTAAAATAAACTAACATAAAATTAAAGGCGCAAATAAAATCAAAGAGTAAGAATCGAGGAGGAAAAGAATATCGAAAGATAAAAATAATTGGGTATTTAACTTAATAGAAAAATAAAAAAACCAGCAGTAGATCTCCTTCTGAATCAGTTGCATGGATCAACTACGAAGATTAACGGCACGACTAAAAATAAAAGATTCATCATTGCGGAAGTTCAAACAATAACATACGAGTAATAAAAAACAAGTTACTACCACGTGTAAAATTTCTGACCCCACTCTTAGAATTAAGTGAAAAATAGACACGCCAACTCTAAGTGTATAACTACTTGGGAATAAAAAGACATATCACTATAATACAACCTAATTAGTACACAAATATTTAACTCAAAAGTATATTTTAGCAAAATTAAAAATAATTTGCTTCGACTGAATACACAGAGGTAACATCATTTTCTAGCTATTAACTTTAGACTTTGAAAAATACTAAATGGGCTAATTACAAACAATACAAAATAAATAAATAAATTATTTATATAAAAGAAGAGAAGTAAAAGGAACCACATTTCTTTACATCATCATTTGGTAAGGGTTAGGAGGACTATTGGAATATCTCTACAAATACACTCGATACAAAACAGAATATAACCTAACAAATAAGCCAAAGCAAAACCAAATATAGTCAAAGCAAAGAAAAAGCAAGTTGAAGCAAAAGTAAAACCTCCACAAAGGCAAAATAACATTCACCAAAGAGTAAATGAGTTATTCTCTTCTCCTATTTTATTAACAACTTCACAATATTTTTATTTAAAGGGAATCAAAACTCCACAAAGGAAAAATAACCTTCAACAAGTCGAAGTTTTAAAAACAATATATATATATATATATATATATTGGTCTAATATTGGTCTAATCATTATCATTAGTTTATATATAAAAATTGTTGATATGCTTATGATTGATAAATTCCGTTTGACGTTTCTATTTTTTGTTTGATAAATTCCCAATGCTCATCGATGTAGCATCACGAGTTTAAAATAAAATATTAACCATACTATTTTATTAGTGTTTAAATTTTTATCTATTTATTTTATTTATTTTTATTATTTATTCTCATTCAACACACTCATCATACACATTTATCATTTTTAAATATTTTTTGGTAAATTTAAACACACAATTTTGTGATTTTTTTATGTTATGTTCTGTAATTTAAAACAAATACTATTTTGAAAACTATTTAACTTGAACAAAAAAAAAGAAGACTACACACTTAACGACATAATATATACGGAAATATAAAACAATATTAATATAAGTATAGAAAATGTAACTGTTAAAAAAGTTAAATATATATAAATATGATAACCAATAAAAATAAAATTTTAACGAACCAAATGATATTAGATCGGATAAACAATCATAACAGTTATGAATGATTGTATCCCAAAATTATAAACTAAATTAATTTTATTTAAATATAATATTAAATAATTCGTCAAATTTATGCGAAAATTTATGTTTTTAATTATAAGGGAAACAAAGATAACTGTATTTAATTTATTGTTTCACATAAAAGATTAATTGCAGATTTTGAAAAGCAAAAGGATGCTGGTTTTTGAAGCAAATTTTTTTAGTCAAAACCAGATGCAATGATATTACATAAATAAAATTGTTAAGTATATATCTTTTACAGTCAATTTTTATTTTGGAATAATCAACTATGGTCAGCGATCGCTGAAGTCCAATCAATCCAATCAAACATGTTCGGTGGTAGTCTTGAATCTACAACAAGTACAGACAGAAGCGTACAATTTCGACTTGTATTCAAGATTAGAGATGAACAGTTAAAACACCAAAGCAGGAAATAAAAAGAATATAAACATATGTACACATATTTTAGATATAAAAAGTTACAAGAAGACTCTCTCAGAAACTAAATACTCAATCAATCATCTTTCTTACAAATTACTCTCAGTTTGCAAAGGAACTATAGTCTGAGAATGACTATTTAAGTGTTTATTTTATATCTCAACTATAGACAAAATCTTCTAGCTTTCTATTTTAAATATCATAATTGTATCTCTCACACAAATGACAGACAATGACTCAAATACGCATCTCTCACGATTTATATAGGTCAATGATGTGAATAAAACTTCATCTAGCTCTCAATAGCCCCTGATAATCGATTGTCTCATTTGGCCAAGTCAGCCAACACATAGGACAAGGTTTGCATTGAAATTTGTATGGTAACAGGCCTACATTGGGTTCTTGTAACTTTTGTCCCATGGAGCACGCCTTAATTTAACGGGTATAAGATCATATCCTGAGACTACACATCAATTCATACCTTTGATCTAGCTTCCTCTATAAGCTTCTTGGTATTTTTAACAACATTTCAGCAACAATGGGCTACCTTTCAGCGTTGAAGATGATCAATCTGCTCATTTGGCCTTCAGCAATAACTTTTTCCTTTACTTAAGTCGAGCTTGCCTTTAGGTTCCAGCAAACGTTTGTGCACTTAGGTCTCAGCCTTAGTTAATTTCATAAAGATTTAAACAAGTTATGCCTCAATATTTGTTCGTCAATTCATTCTTGACCACATGTAATTTTTGGTAGTATTTATATTCTCGAGCTACTTCAAGCCTACACCTAACAATTCTCCACCTAGGTTTATACTAACTCCAACATTAGTTGCCCATGATATTCTACTATTTAAATACCAACTCACCTGCTATCTAAGATGAATTGTAACTTGGTATCTACTTGCTGTATTTGCTCATGGAACTTTGGATTCTTTATTAAATGAAGAGCACTAGTGTATCACATAACATAATTACATATTGCTCCAAACCAATTATTTCACTCAAAAATCCATTCAGTCTTCATGGCTTCCGTAACACCCATATATTTGGTTTTCATAGATAACAAGACAATAACTTTTTATATAAAATATTTCTAGATAGCCACTTATTCAAACACAATAAACAAACGCATGAATTTGATTTCACTATGTCAAAGAATCATGAATAATCAGAGTTCACATACCTTCTCAACACTATATCAGTCGTATCTTTTCGATTGCAACACAATTAAATTCTAATTAAAGCCTTCACGTATCTAATGAGCCATTTGAGTGCATGCCAATACGACTTACCTAAATTTGACATGAATCTGCTCAAAACATATACCATGTAATCAAGATCAGGTCTTGTGTAGATCATAATATACATAATGTTATAACATTGGCACAAGATATCTCTAGCATATATTTCTTATATGCTACTTCTGTTAGTGTTTGGACTACACTAAGTTTAAAATATGCACCAATGGAAGTTCCAAACTCTTTTTGGCTTCAAACATAGTGAACTTTCAAATGATTTTATGTATGTATTCTTGTTGAGATAATAATAGATATTATTTTTACATGTTCTTCTTGATCCCAATACCAAGTATCCTCTTAACCTTTCTCACATCCTTCATCGCAAACTCTTCTTTCATATGAGTCTTCATTATTTCAATCATATTCGTATATCTACCGGCTATTAAGATATCATTCACATGTAGTTGAGTCTTCATCATTTTAATCATCTTCATATCTACTTTAAGTTATTCTTTATCATGTCATAACAGCTTTGGATATACTTAATGGATCTTATAAAAGAATCAAATCTTCTATTTTAATACCTCGACGACTGTTTCAACCCATAAAGATGTATCTTCAACAAATATGTATCTCTTTCTATTCTTTCTTCAAACCTTTTTGGATGACACATGTAAATTGCCTCTTCCAATTCACAATACATAAAGGTAGTATTGATATCCATTTGATCTAACTATAGATTAAATCTAGCAAAAATTGACCAAAACCCTTATAAAGGTTTGTTTCCCAAATGGTGAAATATTATCTTAATAAAATTAATACTCTCATTTTGTGTAAAGCGCTTAACAACTAGCTTAGACTTGTATCTAGATAACTTAACCTTGGGAATGCCTTGCTTGTTTTTTAATATCCACTTAATCTAAATAAGCTTATGACATTTCTATTGCTTCAAAAGAATCTAGTTGCCCATCTTCCTGAAAGATTTTAGTGTCGTAGTAAACCACTTTTCTTTGTTACTGCTCTTCATAGTATCGTGATAGCTTTTGGGGTTAAAAACATCTCTTTTCATTTAATCGATAAGTCATAACCAATAACATCATCATAATCATACCCCTACAGAAATGTTTTTGGTCTTTATGATATATTTCTCGCCAATTGATAACTTATAAGGCCATATTACTATATAGTCTGATCATCCGAAGGCCTTGGAACACCAGACCCTCAACCTTCTTCAAACTCATGTAATGGTTAAACATCCTCTGTATGAGCGAAAGTTGGTTTAGGTCTTAATTCATCTTTGGCGTAGCATCCCAAGTTTCACTTTCTAAATCAGACTCATCACCAACTTCATATCTCGACACTATAATTTGAAGTCTCCACTACCTTATTTAATGGCATGTCATACTTATTGAAAAACACTTCTTTGTTTATTACAGCCTTCTGATGTATGTTCAATACACTATAACCTTTACCATTTTAATCCTTCCAAATAATAGAGGAAAAATTAGTTAAGTGCTCCCGAGAAAAGCTTATCTTACTTCACATATACGTAGACAGCACATCCAAACACTCTAAAATATTCTAGCTTAGATTTCTTTCAAGTTCATACATATAAATGACAAATAAAGTATAGATCTAACTCTTTCTAGCAAGTTCCAATCATTCTATCAATAAGCTTATTATGTTAGGGAAGTCTCAATCATGATTTAGTTTTTCTTTAGAAATTTTAGATGAGGGATGCTTATCTAGATAAGGGTCATTTAGATGAGGCATGGTCATCTAGCCAAGGGTCTTTTAGATGAGGTATGCACATATTAGTTGAGGGTCGTTTTATCCAAGGGTTATTGTAGCCGAGGGTAATTTAGATTAGGCATGGTCATATAACTGATGGTCGTTTAGATGAGGCATGGTCATCTAGCCGAGAGTTTTTTGGATGAGGCATGGTCATCTAGCCGAATGTATTTTAGATAAGGCATGAATCTTTAACCGATGGTCTTTCAGATAAGGCATGACCATCTACTCAAAAGTCTTTTATATGAGATAAGGTCATCTAGTTGATGGTCTTCTAGATGAGGCTAGGTATTTTAGACAAGAGTCTTCTAAATGAGGATCCTAAAGACGAGATACTTGATCAACTGTGAAAGAATTAGTTACACTAGTTTTAACCAATTCTTTTAAGATGTAACTAATTCTGATATTGGATAAAAAAGCTACCATTATAAATTTCTCTTATATCTTGAAGAAAATTAAGTTTCAATAAACTAAGAAATCTTGAACAAAGTCTTGAATTTTGTTTTTATCAAATGAGTAGAGTAAGAAGAAAAAAATTATTCTTGTAACTAATTTTAGTGAATTTATTTTGTAAAATACTCTATGAGATAGTAAATTGGAGAGTTACTCTCTTTTTCGCACATATAAATTTTTTTCTTGATTATTAATTTGTATCATGTTGTTCTTGGCTGCATATTACTATTTTTATCAATACATTAACTTATTGGTTTGAGTTAATCTAATTTTTACAACAATTGGCACCCATCGTGGGGGAAATGATTAATTGAATCAAGCACCATGGGTTCAAAATGGGATATTGAGAAGGTCACCGGAAGTAACAACTTTGGGTTATGGAAAGTGAAAATAAGGATAATTTTAATCCAACATAATGTATAGAGGCGTTAAAGGGAGAACCACAGATGGCATCAGATCTTGCAGCGACAAAAAAAACCAAGATGAATGGTAAGGGAACCAGTGTTATTATCTTGTGCCTTTAGGATAAGGTACTGAGAAAAGTAGCTAGAGAAGCGCCTGTTGTATCTATATGACCTAAATTTAACTTATTTTATATGATTAAATCATTAGCATATAAGTAATGCCTGAAACAACAACTGTAATTATATTGTATGGTGGAGACCAAATTAATAATAGAGTAGTTAACGGAGTTTAACAAGATTATCAATGATTGGGTGAACATTCATGTGAACTTGGAAGAGGAAGACAAACATATGTGGTGTGTTTTAACCCGGTTATATGAGAATTTCAAAGATACCATACTTTATGGCAAAGAAGACCATCACTTTGGATGAAGTCAAATTAGCTTTAAGCACCAATGAATTGAAAAAAATTAAATATTTAAAGTTTAAGAATGATGGAGGAGAAGGTTTAAATGTCTCAAAGGGAAGAAACGAGAAGAAATAGAAAAGAAAAGGAAAAGAAAACAGGTTCAAGTCTAAGTCAAAGGTTGGTGGTGATATCTGAAAGTTGAAATGTTATTATTATCATAACCCCGATCATTTCAAGAAGGATTATCCTCAGACACGAGGCATAATAGTTCGTCTGCACAGATTACTTTAAGTGAAGATGAAGGTTATGAGAGTTCAGGAATACTAACAACAGAAAGTTGGGAACCTTAGAAAATATAGGCCATGGAATCATGATGCTCATATCATATTTTTCCAAGAAAATAATACTTTGAGACCCTTAAATTAAAATAATGCATAGTTGTGTGTCTTGGTAACAATAAGGCATGCAGAGTTCAAGGTATGAGTTCTATCAGACTCAAAATGTTTGATGATCGTGATTTCCTTTTGAAGGATGTGAGATATATTATGAACTTAATTGAAATTTATTTCCATTAACATGTTCGATGATTTACGAATAATCAAAGAGTCTAAAATAAATAGTTTATATCTATTATAAGGTTCCACTAATATTTCTAATGCATACATAACTAAACTATAGGATTTGAGGTTGGTTCATGTCAATGAAAGAGGTTAAATTTAATTAGCTAAACGCGATTTTCTAGAAAAAGAAAATTTGGACAAACTAGAGTTTTGTGATAACTGCACACCAGGTAAACAACATAAGGTGAAGTTTAGGGTGGGAGTGCATAAATCTAGTAGGCCATTTGAGTATGTTCAGTCGAACCTTTAGGGTCCATCGTCTGTTTCTACTCATAGGGGGAATTCATATTTCCTTTGCATGTCATTAAAGATAAAAGTGATACTTTTAAAAATTTAAAGAATGACATACACTTGTAGAAAATCAAACAAGAACTAAACCTAAAATTTTGAAAACTGATAAATGGCTTGAATTTTGTTTCAAAGTAGTTTATTGAGTTTTGCATGAAAAAATGTATAAAAAGGAATACAATTGTTGTATACACACCGCAACAAAATAGTCTTACAGAAAGAATGAACATGACCTTGTTAAAACGGGTGAGGTGTATGTTGTTGGGAGATGGATTACCCAAGCATCGTACTTTATCGATAAATGTTTATCAACATGAGTAAATCTAAATACACCTATAGGGTTTGGTTTATCTGGCCCACAAACTACTTAAACTTGATTTTTTTTGAAGCTTTGGTGTTTTCCCATGTCAAACAAGACAGTTTAATGCTAGAGCTGTGAAATTTGTTTTCATTGGTTATTTTAAATGTGAAAAGGTTACAAGTTGTGGAAGATGGAACCTGGAAGATCTAACTTTATAATTGATGAGTCCGAATTCAGCATGCTCCCCGGACAGGGCAAATCGGTCTAGTCTCCACGAATACCGGACAGGTTACATGGACATGGATCGAACAGGTTATTTGGACCGGACAGATTTCTGTGAACTTAAGGCTGTTCGAACTATGACAAAAGTACTAAAAAACCTAAACACTTCTTGACTAAGCTATTTGCTCTCCTGCTTAGAGCTCATGGGTCTTTGAACATGACCCGGGTCCATTAAACATGACCCGAAAGCCCATAAGGGCCCAAACATTACACTATAAATACCTAACCACCCGCATTAACTAGGGGTAATGAGAATTAACTGCTACCAAGCTGCTTAATCATCTCTCTACTCTCTACTCTAACCGTTAAACACCCACACACCACCGTCAAACACCCACACACCACCGTTAAACACCCACACACCACCGTTAAACACCCATACACCACCTTAAAACTCCACTTGAAATTACCAGCCTACCCTCAGGCAATTATTATCCTCACCAGATTGGCAACCATAGGGGGAGAAGAAAGGTGCCTGAATCAAACATTCAAAACCTGCCAAGAAATTCTGTCCGTATGAATTCTGACAATCCAGAGCTTCCACCAGCTTTGCTCGAAGTGGTGGAAGAGAACGATGAGTACACTGTCCAAGAGCGCGACAGGTTAAAGCTTGAAATAGAAGCTCTGAGGGCTGAGAAGGCCAAGATGGGCGTGAAAGAAAAATCCAAGGCATCGGTTGTTCATCACACCGATAACCCCAGAGAGCATGAGGCTTCTAAAACTCATGTGAGCACCAAAAAGACTCATGCTAGTTCTAAAAAGTCTCACCGGTCCAAGCCTGTGGAGAGTTCTGACTCAAGCTCAGAATCTTCGGGTAGCTCTTCGGACAGTGAGGGAAATGAAAAATCCTTGTCCTCTAGCAACGATGAGGGTCGAACCAAGAAAAAACAAAAGCAGGTTAAGAAATATTCAAGAAAAAGAGACCACCATGGAAGAATGAAAAGGCATATTGGAAAGGGGTCATCTCACCACCGGAGGTATACGGACAAGATGCTGATGGATACCTTTGCTTTCCACGATGAGCCAGGTATCTTTGCAACTCCCAATGAGGATACTGTGTTCAGTCGTGGAAGGAATTGGAGGCAGTCTCCACTGTCTTCTAAAATCTTGTCCGGAAACCTCCCCAAGAGGTTTGACAGCACAAAAATGGAAAAGTACGATGGCAGTACTGATCCGGACAATCATCTGGAGCAATTCAAGAACTTCATGATGAACTTTGATGACGATGATAAACTACTTTGTAGGGCATTCTCCCAATCTTTTACGGGGAGTGCTCTGAAATAGTACAACAGCCTGCCTCAGGGTTGTATTAAAGATTTTGATACGTTTTGGGTGGCCTTTCGAAGGCAGTTTGTGGGGAGTAAGGAGCTGAAGGGCAATGGAGATACAATAATCCATTGTGCCCAGGAGCCAAATGAGTCCTTGAAAGAGTACATAAGTCGTTTTATGAACACAAAGAATGGGTTGGCTGATTGCTTCAAACAGGTGGCAATAGCATCCCTAAGGCAAGGTTTGAACCCAGGCAATCTGGCTGATTCGGTGACTAGAAAGAAGGCTATGACCTAGGGAGGATTGCTAAATCAAGTTGGCAAACAAATAAACGTTGATGAAACAAAGAAAACCAGGGTGCACAGACAGGTGAGGTCCACCCCAGTGGCACCAACTCCAAATCAAAACCAGTCCGGGAATAAAGCAAGAGAAACCGGACAGGGGCATGGTAGGGCAAAAGCTCAGTCTCAGCCAGCTGCTCCCGCTCAAAGTCAACAATCCAGAAACAAAAGAGGGCCATGGGTCCAACCGGAGTGGTTTACAGAGCTCAAAGAAAGTGTGGCCACCATTTTCGATAAGACAAAAGATGAGGTGCATTACCGGAGACCAGCAACCTTGCAGTCTCCCAGAGAGCATCGTAACAACTCCTTTTGCCAATATCACAATGATATTGGCCATACCACTGATGATTGCATAGCATTGAAGCAAGAAGTTCAAAACCTGATTGAAAGGGGAAAGTTGGGAGCATACGTTAAGAGAAGAGGAGGCAACAGGCCTGACAACACTCACCGGGTTGGTCCAAGTAATGTTGCCCCGGAGGGGGCCATGGTTATAGTTGAAAGGTTTGATGTGGAATCTGAATACTTGGATCCTGATCCAACTCGAAACAGGGTGGGTGCTATAGAGGAGTGTTCTAGGTCAGTCTCCGGGCTCATTAAATTCTTCGAGTCACTTACAATTTTCGGAGGGGACACTATGACAGCTCCTACTGCTTCTTCGAGAAAGAGGCATGTTCATAATTTAGCCTCCCAGCTAGAAGGAGGCATGACATCTTATCAGTCACCAAACTCGTTCCCCTTCATTGTTTTTTATGAGGATGAGTTGAGAGACATTGCTGGCCCTCATGAGGATGTTGTTGTCATAGGAGCCTCTATAGGGGGCAATGAAATAAGGCGAATTTTGGTGGATACTGGAAGCTCAGCCAATATCCTTTTCCTAACCACTTATAAGAAGATGAAAAATCCAGCTGTGATTCAAAAGTCGGACAGGTCAATCGTGGGCTTCACGGGCAGCTCAGCCGATGTGATCGGAGAATTCGATGAAGAGGTGTTATTGGGCAGGGGCCCTTTCAAGAAAATGGTTAGAATACTCTTTATTGTGGTGGATTGTCCCACTTGCTATAATGCTATTCTAGGGAGGTCTTGGCTCTCTAGGATGCATGCAGTGGCTTCAACAGTCCACCAGTGCTTAAAGTATGCTGTTCAGGGACAGGTTGGGGTTGTCCGGAGCAGCCAAAAGATTGCAAGAGAATGCTATGCCACTGCCCTGGCTCCTCGAACATTGGAGGCAGTCCAGATAAGTGATCAATAGCAGTTTGAGGGCCTTTCTGGGGGTGAGGGTGAAATTGATGACCCCAGAGAGACCCCTGGATTGTTGATCCTAATTGAAGAGGTTGAAACGCACTGTTTGGAAGAAGGCAAGAGTGTCAAGATAGGGTCCAAGATGCCACCAATGTTGAAAGAAGAGATGTTGAAATTTTTGAAAGACAATCAGCATGTTTTTGCTTGGTGCAATGCTGATGTTACTGGAGTTCCATCAGAAGTGATATCCCATCACCTATCTGTCCGAAGAGATGTAGCACCAGTGGTTCAAAAGAGAAGAGCTTTCTCAAAAGAAAAGGCTGATGTCATAGTACAAGAGGTTGACAGACTCACAAAGATGGGGCACATTAAGGAATCTCAGTATCCTTTGTGGACTGCCAATCCTGTCCTGGTGAAAAAGAAAAACGGCAAGTGGCGCATGTGCATTGACTTCACAGACCTAAATAGAGCTCGCCCAAAAGATTTGTATCCGGTCCCCCGGATAGATCAGTTGGTAGACTCTACTTCTGGGAACAAGCTGATTTCCTTTATGGATGCCTTCTCCGGGTACAATCAGATTCAAGTGGATCCAAAAGATCAAGAGCATACCACATTTGTCACCGACAGGGGTCTGTATTGCTACAAGGTGATGCCATTTGGTTTGAAAAATGCTGGGGCTACTTATCAGAGGCTAGTCAACAAGGCATTTGCTGATCAAATTGGAAGAAATATAGAGGTTTACATTGACGATATGGTGGTGAAGAGTGTGGATGAGCAGTTACACTTGTCCGATCTCCAAGAAACTTTTGCCAACTTGGTAAAAGTAAATTTAAAGTTAAACCCTGAGAAATGTGTCTTCGGAGTGCAGTCCGGGAAGTTTTTAGGCTATATCATAAGTGAGCATGGAATACAGCCCAATCCGGACTAGCTGAATGCTCTTTTCCAGATGGAACCTCCTCGAAATGTCAAAGAAGTACAACGATTAACGGGGAGATTAGCAGCTTTAAACAGATTTATCTCCAGGTCTTCGGACAGGTGTGCTCCTTTCTTCCAAACCTTGAAGGGTGCAAAGGGTTTCGAGTGGACCCCACAGTGTGATGAAGCTTTCAATGAAATCAAGAAACACCTGTCCTCCCCCCAAAACTTTGTTCAAACCAGTTGATAGGGAGACTCTCTTTGTATATTTGGCAATTTCAAGTTGTGCCATCAGTGTTGTGCTGGTAAGAGAGATCGATAGGTATCCCCACCCAGTGTACTACATCAGCAAGAGCTTGATAGATGCTGAGAGACGTTACTTGAAACTTGAAAAGTTGGCATTAGCTCTGGTAATAGCTGCGAGGAAGATGAGGCCTTATTTCCAGGCTCATCCTATCATTGTCCGGACATCTTTTACTTTAAAAAATGTCCTTCAAAAAGCAGAAATTTCGAGCAGAATGACTAAGTGGTCAGTAGAATTAGGGGACTTCGACATAGACTTTGCTCCCCGGACAGCAGTAAAATCCCAAGCTGTGGCTGATTTCTTGGTTGAGTTCCACTCCGATAGGGATTCGGAGCAAGCTACTGATACAAAAGACAAGAAAGTCTGGATTGTCCGAACAGATGGTGGATCTAGCACTATGGGATGTGGTGCAGGAATATGTTTAACTTCCCCTTATGGAGATAGTATGTACCAGGCTATTTGTTTTGCTTTCAGGGCATCTAATAACGAGTCCGAATACGAAGCAGCTATAGCTGGGTTAAAGTTAGCCTACATCTGTGGGGCTAAGAGGGTCAAACTGCTAAGTGACTCCCAATTGCTTATCCACCATGCCTTAGGCCAATCTGAGTCTAGAAAGGAGCAACTTGTGAAATATTTACTCCTCCTCAAGAATGAAGCACTAAAATTTAAAGCTGTTGTCTACGAACACATTCCCCGGGCAGAAAATGAGCTAGCAGACTCATTGGCAACAATAGCATATACAGAGTCTTACCCATGGATCCATGTGCTTGAAAGCCCTTCTATTCAACTTAGTAAGGGTGAAGAAGAGGAAGTTTTTGAAATACAGGTGAAGCAGCCTCAGGATTGGAGATCTCCTCTCATGCAATATCTGTCCGATGGTATTGTGCCTTCAGATAAATCACAAGCCAGAACATTGAAACACAAGGCTCGTGGTTTCGTTATGTTGAGAGAAGTGTTGTACAAAAAATCCTATAGTAAACCTCTCCTATGTTTTTTAGGGGATGATGAGTCACAAGTGGTCCTCTCCGAATTGCATGATGGTGAGGGATCAGCCCATTGTGGGTTTAGAGCTTTAACAAGAAGAGTATTACTCTCCGGATATTATTGGCCATCGATTATGAAAGATGCTAAGGATTTGGTGAGGAGGTGTGACCCATGCCAGAGGTACAGCAACGAAATTCATGTACCAGCCATTCCTTTGGAATCAATTTCTGAGCCCATCCCTTTTGCTCGATGGGGGTTGGACTTAGTAGGACCTCTACCTGTGGCGTCCGGAGGGCATAAAACTATAATTGTGGCTATTGACTACTTCTCAAAGTGGATAGAAGCAGCTCCCCTGGCAGGGACAACATCAAAAGCTGTCATAAAATTCATTATGTCCAACATATGTTGCAGATTTGGTGTCCCGCAGAAAATAACAACGGACAATGGGCCACAGTTTGACAATAGAGAAATGGAAAGCTTCTGTGCCTCAAGGGGTATACATCATTTTTTTTTCTTCACCTTTCCACCCACAAGCTAATGGGCAAGTTGAAGTGGCTAATAGGACTATACTGTCCGGGTTAAGAAAGAATCTGGAAGGGGCTGCTGGGAAGTGGCCTAGTTATTTACAAGAAGTCTTGTGGGCCTACCGGACAACACCTGGGGCTGCAATACAAGAATCACCCTTTTCCTTGGTCTATGGAATGGATGCAGTAGCCCCCATAGAGAAGACACTCCCTTCCTTTCGTGTTCACAACTTCTCCGGACACGCTAATGAGATGGCCATCAGAAATCAACTTGATTTGATAGAAGAAAGACGGGTTAAAGCTCGCCTTCGAGTTGCACACTATCAGGGCTTGATGAGAAGCAGGTTTGCTTCTAAAGTTAAAAGAAGAGATTTCCAACCAGGGGACAAAGTATTAAGGAAGGTCTTCTTACACACTAAAGGAAAGCTCTTCGGAAAGCTAGCCCCTACCTGGGAGGGTCCGTATATTGTGGTTGAAAGAATCAAGCCTGGAACTTATTGGTTGGAAGACAAAAATGGCAGGGTTCTAACTCATCCTTGGAATATTGAGCATCTTCGGATGTACTTGGAATAATACTTGTGTAAATATTTACTTGTTTGAACTTCCATGTAAATATTTGGGGGCATACTCTTTCCTCCCTGGTGGCACGGGGAGGTTTTAGTAAGGTGTCCGGATGGTTGAATAAAATTCGATGCCTTCTTCAAAATTTTCTAAGTATTTTCAAAGTTCTATCTCTTGTTATACTACCCGGACTGAAAGATCTAAGGGCTATTTAAACTCTAGCCGGAGAATTTAAACACTCTCACAACGCAATAACTAAAAGCTACTTAAACTCTAGCTTTCTAAACTAAAACAAACAATGAAAGAAGATAATGGTTGTGCAAAACAGAAATATTCATTGAACAACTTAAAATTGCCTTGGCCTTCCAAGGACTTTCAAGTAAGTCAGGATACAGCACAAAAAACCTGTCCGAACAAATACCGGACACCACAACAAAAAGAGTGCCTTGGCCTTCCAAGGACTTTAGTTTGAATAAAAGATAAACCAAGTAAATCATAAATTAAGATTGAGCCTTTGAAGATGGCTCCCCTTCATCTGCTTTCTTACCCTTAGAGTCGCTTCCCCCTTCGACTACTTTCTTGCCCTTGGGATCATTCTCCTCTTCACCAGGGGTCTCTCCGGTCCTCTCTTCATCATCAGATGAAGACTCACTGGGAATTCCATCCTCATCGACCATTGTATAATATGGAAGGTCATCGTCATCCACATAGAGCCATAAGTCCCTCAGGGTCCTCTTCGGAAATTTTTCATGAAAAAGGAGAACCATATCAGACTTTACCCTTTGAATCATTAAATCTTCGCTTTTAATCATTTCCCTGGCATAGGCGTTGATCTTGGCATTGATTGTGGCCTCTTGGTCCTTTAACAGAGCATTTTTCTCCTCAGCAGCCTGGGTCACTGCATTTTCTAGAGCAATCTTGTCAGTAGTCAGGTTGGTGATGATCTTCTCCTTTGCAGTAGTTTCTCCCCTTGAGGTCGTAAAGTCCTTCTCCATACCGGACAGCTTCTCCTGAAGATATTTTATGGTTTCTTCTAGGGTGGAAACTTTTGTGTTGCTTTCATCTTGCTTCCTCTTCAGCTCTTCATTTGCTTCCTTAAGCAAGTCAGCATTAGTAGTAGCAGTGCGGAGGTCTTCGGACAGCTTTTCCTTCTCAGACTTGAGGTCTTTGATGGTGTCTGCCTGACTCCGGACTTGCCTCTCCAATGTAAGAACTGGCTGCACATTACTAAGCAAGGAATGGGCTATAGTGTCTTTTTCACTAGAAACCATGAAAGTCTTACCATTGAAATTGACCGTATTAGAGCTGCTTGGAGGAACGTAGGGCCCTACGAATTCATCTCTGGGGAGGCCAAGGAAATACTCACCAATTCCAGCTAGACCAGTGATGTCCACTCCATCGAGGTTGAGATCTCCCCCTTCTACCTCATCGGTATGAAAGTCCTTTTGGATCTCTTCTGCCAGTGTTGGGTCAGAGGGGTCAGTGGGGAAGGAAGGCTCCGGATCCCGGAGAGCGAGCTCATCTCCTTGGGAAGTCTTTTTCTTCTTGGCTTCCCGGTCAGTGCCTTCTCCTACTTGCTTGCGAGTCCTCTTGGGAGCCCTTGGAGGTTTTGGGAGGTCTACTTCCTGCCTTTCGGTCTCTTGCTCTACCACTTGCAAGAGGGCTGCATCGATTTGAACCTGGGCCGGCCCCTCCGGGTCTGTTGGGGCATCCTTCTCAGCATCACTTGCTACCTTTTTGCCTCTCTTCTTGCCTTTCATTTTACTCGGGGCTTTAGCCCGGGCAGGCAGGTAGAGTGTCCCATCTAACTCGTGGGACCTTCTCAGCACAATGTCTTCTGGAGGCTGGGTGGTGAGCTCCTCCCAAGTTAGGTCTCTCCGACCTGTGGTGTTCCACAGGTGAGACCTTGCTAGATTTCCAGCGGTGAAGGCTTTGTGGAATCGATTCTCCCAGTTCTCTGCAGCCCAAGCATTGATTTTGCCACAGGTAGTCTGTCCGGCCTTCAGATAATCCCCGAACTTCTTTGGCGGCTCTGTTAGAACAAAAGAGAAACTGGTTAATTTAAACTAACTTTAAAAAAAAGAGAAAAGAGATAAACGGACAGAGATTTAAAGTAAGGAACTTACGGTCACTCCTCCACCTACTCCTGAGGAGGCTTGGGTTCTCTCCGACCTTGATCTTCTTGCCATTTTCCCAAGCGCCACTGACAAACAGAAATTGGCTCCTCCATTTGCTCTCTGACTCCAAGAGATCATCAACAGCCTTGAGATCGTTCCCCATATTGAAGTGATAAAAGGGCAATTGGTGATGCTTGCAAAGGTTGGTCACCGTTGCGAACTCTTCCATAGGAAGAGGGATCCCGGACAGCCTGGATGCCATGATACATGACATCAAATTAAACCAGCCATTGGGGCTCAGCTGGCTCGGGCAGAGCTTCACCAGGTGGAAGTATCGAACGATCTCCGGGTCCAATGGGAACCTGAGTCCCCAGTTAAATAGCTCTGTAAAGAAGACTATTTTGTTCCTCTTGCAATCCATAGGGGTCTCCGGATCGATGGGGATCCTTATCTTCACGTTTTCCGGGATCCCCCATTTTGTGCGCATTCGCCCCAAGTCAAGAGTATGGATGAATGCATACTTGGTCTTTTGTAAGGCCAAGAGATATTTGAGCTCAACTCTGTGGAAACATGGCCCCACCTTCTCTTTAAGGCACTCCGACAGCTCCGGATGCCTCAAGTATAGATTTTCGTTGCCTTTTTTGGCAACAGCAGCATTTTCAGTTTGGCTGGAAGACTCAGACTCGAAAGGGACCTCTTCAGCAGAGTCCTCCATCCTCTCCTCCATAATTGTTGGGGGAATGTCTGTGGTAGAAGTCCGGGGAGGGTTAAAGCTTGGCTCAGCCTGGCTTCCGGACTGCTGACCTTCTATGTTTTTATGACTTCTCACCTCAGGTTGCGGCTCGGAGGCAGAAGTCTCTCTTGGAGGTACCGGGCTGCTGGCTTCCGGACCAGATAGCCTCTCCCGGGGAGCTCTAATGGGCACTCCAGACCCAGAGCCACTGTTTTTCGCCCCCGATTTGGAGGGAGTATTCTTGGAGGTTAGTCCCTTAACTAACCGGCTTGGCCTCTTAATGACTAGTTTCTCCGGAGAGTGATCAGAGTCAGATCCCATAGCTATAAAAGGAGAAGGTTTCCTAACGCTTGTAGCAGTAACTCCTGGCTCAACAGCAGGTATTGACTCCTGGACCGAGGAACCAGAGACTATGGGCGAGAGGGTGGATTGAAAGAGTTTTTTGGGCTTAGTACCTTTGGAGGAGGACGAGCCTCGATCTGACTCTGTAACAGAAGCAACTGGTCTCTCAACAGGTGATGATGGTAGCCCTGATGCTATTCGTCTTTCCTTCTCGACCTTTTGCGCTTTCTCCAACTCCAAAAGGTTGAGCCAACCACCTTTGATCAATGCTGTTCTTGCTGTAAACATAAACTGCCAAGGAAACTTTTTGCTTTAGAGAGAGAAAGCTCTGAGTAAATTTGCAGAGTAAATGTGAAAGAGATGGTAAAACAGTGGAAAATGAGTTTGAATTTATAGTGAAACTGAGAAAATGAGTTGATTCCTAGGAGAATTCGAAAAGTTTGGCAATGATTAAAAGACAGCGCTGATGTCACTACTTGTAATTAAAGAGGTTACTTGTTAAAGAAGATGGTGCGAAATTCAAGGTGAAAAAACGGCTGGAGTGTCCAATCAGAAGGCGACACGTGTCCCACTAACTCTGGCAAAAACCGTTCTGAATTCGTAAAGTTTAACCTGTCCGGGTATACCCATAGATCTGTCCGGATTAAAAACCACTTCAGACATCGGACTGTTTTTCAGTTCTTTGACAAGAATACTTGCTCAAACACCTAAAAAATGGGCTCCTGATGAGTCCGAATTCAGCATGCTCCCCGGACAGGGCAAATCGATCTAGTCTCTCCGAATACCGGACAGGTTACATGGACATGGATCGAACAGGTTATTTGACCGGACAGATTTCTGTGAACTTAAGGCTGTTCGAACTATGACAAAAGTACTAAAAAACCTAAACACTTCTTGACTAAGCTATTTGCTCTCCTGCTTAGAGCTCATGGGTCTTTGAACATGACCCGGGTCCATTAAACATGACCCGAAAGCCCATAAGGGCCCAAACATTATACTATAAATACCTAACCACCCGCATTAACTAGGGGTAATGAGAATTAACTGCTACCAAGCTGCTTAATCATCTCTCTACTCTCTACTCTAACCGTTAAACACCCACACACCACCGTTAAACACCCACACACCACCGTTAAACACCCATACACCACCTTAAAACTCCACTTGAAATTACCAGCCTACCCTCAGGCAATTATTATCCTCACCAATAATAAGTAGAGATGTTATCTTTGATGAGACCCGGATAAGTATGAGGTGTAAAAACCTAGATTCAAGACCAAGTTATGAGAAGAGAAAATTCAGTTTGAGGTGGATATTTCCATTGATGAGAGGGAAGAAGAGGATCATACTAAAAAACCTGCAGAAAATGGAAGTCAAACAATAATTATCTTGGGCTATCAGTTAACACAATATATATGGTTGTGATGGCTTGATTTGTTATGTTTTGAATGTGGTTGAAGATGTGCAAGACTCAGAAATATAGAACTTCAGGGAGGAATTCTAAAGCATTGATAGGAAAGACTGGCTGAATATAATGAAAGAGAAAATACTTTCATTGGAGAATAACTTGGCTTGGAAGCTTGTACCATTACCTTAAAACAAACGGTTAATTGGTTGCAAATGAATGTTCAAAAGTAAAAAAGGTATACCAGGGTTTGAAGCACCAATATAAAGTGAGACTTGTAGCAATGGGTTTTACTCAGATGGAATAGATCGATTACAACGAGATCTTTTCACTAATGGTGAATATTGTTTCAATAAAGATTCTTATGGAAATTATAATTATGTATGATCTTGAGTTAGAACAGATGGATGTAAAGATCACATTGTTACATGCAAATTAGATGAAACAATATACATGCAATAACCTGAAGTTTTTATGGAAGACGACTTAAAACTATGTTTATTAAGGAAATCCTTAAATGGGTTGAAGCAGAGTCCAATGTAGTGGTATCGTTGGTTTGGTGATTTCTTAGTAAAGACTTGTTTTGTGAGAAGAAACTATGACAGTTGTATGTACATGATGAAAGGGAATGAGAAAGTCATTATTTATCTTCTTCTTTATATAGATGATATCCTTAAATGATGAATTTGAGATGGAGGATCTTGGTATTACAAAGGTGAGGTGTTCTTTTCTCAGTATAGTTACTTGAAGAAAGTGGTAGAATGGTTTAGAAGGAAAGATTCTAAGGTAGTTAACACTCAACTAGACCATCATTCAAAGTTATCAATAAAACAGTTTCTTTAATCCAATGATAAGAAAATAAAGATGAAGAGTACTCTCTATGAAAGTAAGGTTGGAAGAATCATGTATAGTATGGTTTGTAGTAGATCTTATTTATGCTATGCAATTAGAGCAACAAAGTGGTTGGTGGGAAGTTTGCATCACCATCTATGTAAAGGAAATGGAGAATTCTTGGTTTTTTCTTGGAAATTTTAGATGAGGCTTGGACATTTAGCCAAAGTTCATTTAGATTAGGCATGATCACCTAGCCAAGGGTCTTTTTAGATGAGGTATGGTCATTTTAGTCGAGATTCGTTTTAGCCGAGGGGCGTTTTAGTTAAGGGTTGTTTTACCCGAGGTCATTTTAACCTAGGGTCATTTTAGCCGAGGTTCTTTTTGATAACGCATGGTCATTTAACCGATGATCTTTTAGATGAGGCATTTTTATCTAATCGAGTGTATTTTAGATGAGGCATGTTCATCTAACCGATGATCGTTTAGATAAAGCATGATCATCTAGCCAGTTGTTTTTTAGATGAGACAGGGTCATCTATCCGATGGTCTTGTATATAAGGTTCGATCTTCTAGACGAGGGTCGTCGAGACGAGGTACCTAATTAATTATGAAAGAATTAGTTACAATAGATTTAACGAATTTTGTTAAAAAGTAATTAATTTTGTTATTGGATTAAGAAAGCTACCATTATAAATGCTCTCTTATATTTTGCAGAAAAATATACTTTTCAATAAACTAAGAAATCTTGAGTAGAGTCTTGAAAAAATAGTGTTAGATAAATGAGTAATATAAGGAGAACACTTATTCCTGCAACTCATTTGAGTGAATCTCTCTTGTAAAACGCTTTGTGAGATAGTGAATTGGAGAGCTGCTCTCTCCTCCAGACGTACGTCGATTGACTGAACAACCTAAATAATTGATTTGTGTTATTTATTTTTCATAGATTTAATTTGATTTTGATTATTATTATACCATATTGTTCTTCATTGCTAAATTTTATTTTGCTCCATACATCAACTTACAAGTGTGAGTTAACCTAATTTTTGTAACATTTATATTTTCTAAGCCATTATTAGTCTGAAGCTTCTTTAGCACTTTCTCGATCTGATTCTCTGCTAAAGACGTCTAGTTCTAAAAGCATCAAATACTTCATTATTGTTCTGTTAAAGTATAACCCACACTAATATGTAATAGTCATCAATCAATGACACGAAGTACCTTGTATCACATGTAGTAGGTCACATGCTAGACCCCAAATATCCAAATAAACATACTTAAGCACTTTAATGGTTGTATGGCTGCTATACAAAATTGACCAGTTTGCTCTTACCCTACACACAACTTTCACAAAAGCTCATCTTCCAAACTATGATACAATCCAACAACCTTTATTTACTAAGTTTAATAAGGATTTTTCACTCACACGCCTAAGCCAAAAATGCAAAACTTGGTTTAAATCTTTCTCCATACTAGACACAACCCTTACCATTGTTGAACCCTAAAAAACTAACACACTATTAGTCTTATAGGCCGTCATAACACCAAGTGAGCCTTACAATACCCTAAGTCTGTCGTCTTCACCCTTATAAGTAAACTTTTCATCTTCTAACATCCCAATAGAAATAAGGTTACATTTAAATTTGGGCACGTACCTCACGTTCTTAATTAAAATATCAAGTTCTGTGAAAAAACTTGAGCCGAACAGTTCCCACTTCTTTGATATTACATGATTCATCATTCTTGAGGATGATCCTTCCAACTTCAAACAATTTTACATCTACAAACCAACCTTTAACCTCAAAATCTAAAATAATATTTGTCATTTATTTTTTGTTTCAACGCTACACACAGTATTGCTCCAGATTATCCATGCTCGCCGCACTATTTTTTAGGTAAAATCCTCATAGAATAGCACCTATGCTTCATAATAATAAAAAATACCCAAGCCCCAACAATATCTAAGGTTCAGACAACGATAATTGAACCCCAATTGATTCACTCAAACCCATTTGGTGATAATATTGCATATGCAACAAGGACGTTGAATGCCACACAACTCCTTCTTATAATCAAGTTTAGTTGTAACCCTTAAAACAACAGATCAAGAAAGAACAAGAATATAAACCTAAGCACACACACAAAACAGATCTAATGTGGTTTAGATTTTGAAAAAATTGGACATGCACGAGCAACGTATACATAGTTTATATATAAGAGATTATAATAAGACTCTCCCAAACACTAAACACTCAATCACTCATATTTGTTAGAGTGTACTCTAAGCTTACTAAGTAATTATGGATCTCAAAATTCATATTCAAGCGTTTATCTTATATCTCCACTACATGTAAATGCTTTTAGCGTGTTTCTCTTCCATGATGACCGACAAGGATTCCAATCCATCTTTCACTATTTATAGAGGATGAATGATGTGCACAAACCTCCCTCTAGCTCATAATTTCCCTAACAAAAACCTTATTATGTTTACAGAAATACAATAACTGTTAACAAATGCATTAAAAATTAAGGCAAAACTTATATTGTGTATTTATCAATGAGATCAACATTGTTTTAAATATTAAAATTACGGTCATAGTCGAGAAAAAATAATAATATGGAGCATGGGAAAAAATATGTTCATTATGTATGATATTTTTAAGGGTAATACTTACCCGAAATCAAAATTATTTACCTATAACAACCCAGGGTTTAAAAAATTATTATTATCCACCTGATTGTAGAACTTAATTTTTTATAACCACCTCAATTTTCGGTTAATACCCATGTACCTCTTAATTATTTCTCTCTTATGTTTTTTGTTTTTTAAATACCATATTTTTAAACTATAGTTCCAAAAAAGATTAAAAATACCATTGTTTTGTTTTTTAAGATGAACAAAACTAGATCCATAAACAATATTTTTAAAACTTTTTTGGTGGCGTAATTACGTGTAATTGGGTTTTTAAATAAGTCTACTTGTGAAAAAACAAAATACAATTTGTTTTTGTAAAAATAAGTATTGATTAGGTGTGAACCAACTAAATTTTTATAATTGCTAAAATAAGTGCATTTTTTGTGTTGAAAAATCTTGTTTGGAAAAAATGACTGTGTTAAGGGTGCAAAGTTACGTGTAATTGGAGAGCGAAAAAACGACTTTGTTCTAGTTGCGTAATTATGTGCAAATGTGTTACGAAAATAAAAAGAAAATGGTTACATAAATAAGACTTTTGATTGTGTGAAAAAAAGGTGTTAATTGAGTATGAAACAACCAATTTCTTTTAATATGTGCACTTTTTGTGTTGAAAAAAATTTAATTTTAAAAAATTGACGGTGTTAAATGTGCAAAATTAAATCTAATTGGCTGCGAAATTAGTGGAAAAATCAAATGGAGCACCTAACAACGTATCTTCACAGACCAAGAACTAGTCTCGAAAAATAAAATACAACTTGTTTATGTTTATGAAAATAAGTGTTTATTAGATGTGAAACAACTAACGTTTTTGTAGTTGCTAAAATATGTGCACTTTTGTGTGGGAGATTTTTTTTTACGCTGTAAAATTATGTGGTAGTTGGATGCGAGAAACAAATCTATTCTAGTCGCGTAATTATGAGGGAATATGTTGCGAAAAGAAAAAGAAATTGATTACGTAAACAAAAATTTTTATTATAAAATTAATGCGATTGTGAAAACTATATATTAATTTGGTACGAAACCACTAATTTTTTTATAATAACTAAAATTTGTGTATATTTTGTCTTTAAACAACTTGTTTAAAAAAATTGGAGAGAGCTAGGGTTTAATAAATACAAAATCTTAAAAGGGTAAAAATAACTAATAGATAAATTAAGTTTGCCAGGATTTTGTGTGTTTACGAATGTTATGGATAAAATTAAAAATTGACGTATTAAAAATTGACGTGATTATTAATATATGGAATCTTTCTTAGACGGTTACTGTTAACTTACCTTATTTTTAATTAGCTTTAAATTGCATTTCTGTAGCAGAAGGAGTAGGCTGGGTTTATTAAATGATAGGAGTAACATACAAATCATTAATATCGCAGATACCTACCCGCATCTAATTTGACTATGAAATTGCCAGTCCCAGCATCATATACTGACAAGAATGCATCAATCCCATCACCCTATATTATCATAGGTGTTGTATAGATCAACAGTTAAAACTAATGATTGTATATGGTTGAGATAATTATCACTCTGACTCAGTCGGCTGAAACACAATCAACGTTTTGTACATGCGGCTGGATTGTGTTACTCTTTTCTTCTCATAATTACACAAACGCACGAAGAACCCGTTGCCATATTTTGTTTAAATGAAGAGCGATACTTGAGATGGTAAAATAGGATTCCGAACGTATTTAGAATCTAACACGGTCAGTTTGCCATGTTAACGAACAAGATTTGCCAAAATGATTTCTGGACAGAGCTTAGGATATCTAAATTACAAGTCATTGCGGCAACAAGTCTTATTTGCCAAGGCGAATAGACTCGACAATACACTGAATCTTTTGGGTATTTACATGTGTGCATGGTTAAGAGACTTTGTTAGTACATACTAGGTGATCTTAAAGTTTTGAAACTCTAGTGAGAGGCTTATAGAATAGGCCACCCGATGTTAAGAGTTATGAGGCAGCTTCCAGCCCGACAGCAAGCAATAAATTAGCGAAATTATCCTTTTCTCTGGTTTTTTTTTTTCGGAAGGAACCCGCAGCCGCTACTCAGAGTGCAATGAGTGCGCACAAGGTAAACCCTCAGTCTGACGCGATAGCCTGCAAACCAACGCCAGAAGGTAAACCACACAAGGTGACATGCTCAGCCGACAAAGCGTACGTAGAAGGACTCGAACTCATGACCTTTTGATCATAAGAATGTCATACTCAACCAACTCGGCTACCCCTTGGAGCTCCTTTTCTCTGATTTGTAGCGTTTAACCCTGTAAATCCTTTTCTGTAAATCCTTTTCTCTGATTTGTAGCGTTTAACCCTGTAAAAATGGAAATGGAAATGGCTGCTTGATTGGTAATCTGTAGTTTGTGGGTGCCCATCTTGTATTTCAAAACTTGTTTTCATGTTAATCAGGATTAAAGGTATCAAAATTTTAGAATCAAACAACTATAGGGACCAGATCGTCCTAGTCGAGGAAGCTTCACCCCTGCTACACTAGTTTTGCATCCGGTAAAGGGTTCTTTACCGGTGCTCCCAACATATATGAAGTAGTTTTTGCGTTTACTTAACCACCTTGCAGAAATTTTATTTAACAAGTTAGTTGAACAAATGTATTCATCTTACCTATAATTGCCATCTTGAGAAAGAAAGAAAAAAGATTTGCATTCCATTAATAAGCAGAATAACTCCTAGACAAGAATGATACATATAGAGCTTTCGAGTCCACCTAAAAACTTATAAAATACAGAAACCAAACAAACGAAAGATAATAAGAAAAATAAGCCACTTACTACTACAATAGAACAGGACTTGATCACTTTCTACATCTCCAAGTAGACACTGAGAAAAGCGGTCGGTCTTGCCAACAAATGACTACACATCCGTTTTCCTCTTTCATCTTATACCCGTCGCAACCATAACTCTGCAGCAATCGTTTCGCCTGCAACATCCCGTAATAGCTTAAAGCCACATTTCCAAACCCGGAGGATTCCAGCCTTTGAACCCACTTGTCTAATTTCTCGTGTCTTTCTTTCCGCTCGTTACCTTCGCATGCCACAATGTTCTTGATTTCCTCGCCAAACAGCATCTTCTCCATCTTTGATCTTTCGAATGAAGTTCGAGATACAGTTGACTCGAGACAGTCGAATAGTGCAGCATACGAGTAAAGAGCCTCTAATATCCTTTCCATAAAAGTGATCCCATTATGGTTCGAGTCTTGCTCAGTTACGACCATCACTTTTGGTGATAACCCCCAAAGCGAATTAAGAAAGCAATCCATCTTTGTTTTCTGCGACGAAGTTGAATCAGTGCTCGGGCTATAATCCTTCTTCTCAAGCAACAATTCTCTTTTCAAGTGAACTGCGTTTGAGTTGTTCTTCAATCCTACTCTCCTAGATTGATCATCGAACGATCCCAAAAGCGAATGCAATTGAAGAGCCGAGCTGATTGCTAAAGCCTCCCCCGTTTTAACCCTTAAACTATGGATATCAAGATTCTCGATTTTACTGACAACCGAATTGAACTGAAACGGGATATCCAGTTTTTCTGCTTCTTCAATCAACCTGTGAGCCATCTGATCGAGTACCTCTTTCTGTTGATGAACTCCGGTGATTCTTAAATGAGGTGGACCTTCAGGCCTCGCATTCAGAGCTTGAAGAAGCGCAATCCACTGCGCAGGCTCAGCTGCGCCAATATCGATTATATGAACCATCTTCTCACCTTCCATAGCTTCTATAATAGCTTGGTTGGCGAGCACAAACGCAACTTTCAAGAACGGAAACATCTCGAAAAACATCTTCTTTACGGTAATTTGTTCAGAGATCGAAGTTGTGGTTTTGGTAGCATTTAAGGCTTTGTAAAGACCAGGCCAAGACTTAAGGATTCTATCAGCAAGCGCTTCGGTGAAGTATGCAGCGATCCGCTGCATGGTATCGCCATCAGGGGAGGCGAGATGAGAGAGTTGGTCGAGCGCTGTATTCGCGTTCTCGAGACTCCCTGAGGCTACGTGGTTCGCGCAGGTAAGTAACAAATGGATCAAATACAAACCCCTTTCTTCGGGTTTTAAATCTTTAAGCCATGGGTATGGTGACCCCAAGTTTGGCGAGAGTGGCATCATAGAGAAAACTTGGAGAGACGATGAAGTTACTGAAGAAGATCCATCATCTTGTATCATTACAACCATTTAACTACTACCACCACACCAAAAATATATTTAAAAAACAAATTCACTTCCAAAAAGAGAAAGCGAAATCGATCAACTTTACTAAAATGTAAAAACTCTAGTCAGAGAGAGAGAGGGAGAGAGGGAGAGAGCGAGGTGACATAAACAACTAAAGAGGCTCTAAAGTGATACAAGAGATAGAATCTTATATACCCAGAATTCGACACAACAAGCCAAAACCTCTTTAAATAATCCAAATATTAAAAATAATCGAATTCCTAGTAGACAAATTGAATCGGAATCAAAGATTAGCTAAACAACAGAACAGAACATAACAGAACAGTAAAGAATGAGCAAACTATGTAATTAGTCAGAGAACAAGAGCTACCGATCCAAACAAACAAAAACCAAATCCTTCAAGGGTTTTTCAATGCAACACAAACCCAAATAAAGCCCCAAGAAAAATACTAATTTTGATTATTTAATCTCTTCCTCTCTCTGTTTTTCCTCTCGTTGTAAATTTCAAAACAGAGTTTTGTTTATTTGCAGACAAACTTAAAACCAAATCTTTCTGTTTGGTAATAGCTATATCTTCCTCAACAGTGCGTGAGAGTTGGTTTTTTGTCGTTTAGGGTTTGTTGTCGTTCTCTCTTTTTAATGGAATATGGAATTTTATGAAGAAGATGAAGCCTTTTAAAGTTTGGCTGTTTCTCTCTTATCTATAAGTTTTGTCTTTTTCTTCTTTTTTATCAAATTATATGAGATTTCTATCACGAGAGTCATGACTTATTGATAGGTTTTTCCGCTTTACAAACTTCATTTCATGTGAGCTACTCGTATACTTTTTCAAAATCGGAATCCGATTCACACATACATGATACAATGAATAATTTAAATCAATTATTTTTACATAAATGTATATGAAACTTTTTTTTCTTTGTGTACAGACAGATGTATTGCCAACTCATATAATTTAATAAATTTGTCTTTTATATCTCGAGCTTTTTCTCTCTCTAAAGCTTCCGCTTTTATGAGTATTTGTCGTTTAGTAAGGTGGACAGGGAATCATGGTTTGGACTGATAAACCAAAAGTTGCTTAATTTATAATATTCCAAAAATTAAGAAGAAGCCAAACATACCCTAACAAAGACAAAGAGAGCACTCTGTTTTTGTGTTTCTTGGTGGGGTAAGTATGGAGGAAAATGCTCACAAGCAACAAACCTTATTTAATGTCCTTCCAAATTTTGCGTTTTGTTTTTGGTTTTGGATTTTATATTATAATTGTTGTATGACTATTCAATTTTGGTGTTTTCTTCCTTCTACTTAAGACAAAGAGAGAAGGAACTCGAGGAAAATTCCAAGCATATGTGTTCCTAAACTTTTATCTTTACGTGCGATATCTTTCAAACTAAGGAATTGACGGTCAATAAGAGGTTTTCTTTTTTCCACCGAATTCTAGACCGACAGTTCTATTTGATGAAACTAAAAGTATTCGTGTCGTTTTAAGGAGTCGTAAACGAAGTGAAAACAAAAGTTTTAGGTTCTTTCTATGAAATAAAAAGAAACCAACTATTAAAATCACTACACTAAAGATACTAATAATGTTGGGTTGGTAAAATTACAATATTTAGGGGTTTAGGTTTTCGGTCGGAAGAAACGAGGTGTCGTTCGACGTTTAAAAAAATAATAGAATAAATAAATAAGTTGAAATTTTTGGTTGAGTCAGGTATGCCTGTTACTAAAGTTCATGACTTCGAGTTTTTTTACACATGTTTTTTTGGCTAATCTCATTATTTTGTGTGGTTTATCGCGTGGGTTTGCATGCTATTGCGTCAGACAGAGGTTTATTTTGTGTGCACTCATTACATTTGTAGTAGCAGTGACGGATTTCCTCCAAAAAAATTAATAAAAATAAGTAGAAACTAAAATATAAAATTAAATTTATATTGATTTAAGTGGGGGATTGGATTAAAGTGAGATAGATAAATTTTTTTTGTATATGTGCGCATTCGATTTGGGGCGATCCGATGAGATATGATATGTATTTTAAAAGTTTTTGTATGGATGAGTTGTAGGTTTGAAAATTTACTATCTATCGGATTCGGATCGGGTCGTGGGTTTTTAATTTTTCTCGTAGATAACCAACTTGAACCCGATCCACCGGATAATACCTGACTGGTATCCGTAAAATTAATATTATATAAAATAATATATTTTTTAATATTATTTATGAAACTTTAAGCTAAAATCACTACACCAAAACTACATATTAATTTTTCAAGGTAAATAAGATATTTTATTAAAATTGAGAAGATACGACCCAAAAGCCATTACATATCCAATTTTCAGCAATAAAGTTAGAGAGAAATGAGATTAGAAATTTTCGTGACGAGGCCATCAAAATCTAATTCTCCATACAGCTATGTTTTATTTTCGACAAATGCTTTTAGGTTGAATATTAACCCAAGATTGATTTTCACTAGTTTTACCACAAGTAATTTTCATTGAAACAACGAAACAACTTCAGGTTATCTTTCATTTTGTGATGCAAGCTCTAATTTCTTCCATCTATTGAAGACAAATTCCATCAACAGATTATGCCTCCATTATTTTTTGGTTTCGATGAAATTTCAAGTCTTAGGACTTCATTTGTCAACATACAAGTATAT
This sequence comes from Limnanthes douglasii subsp. nivea, assembly GCA_036936605.1. Classification (NCBI taxonomy): domain Eukaryota; kingdom Viridiplantae; phylum Streptophyta; class Magnoliopsida; order Brassicales; family Limnanthaceae; genus Limnanthes; species Limnanthes douglasii. The sequence continues at coordinate 136,884,781 of JAUPFV010000002.1, read as the reverse complement.
TGATTTGGACGAACCAATTCCCAACTTACATGGAGCTCGACTACATATATTATTGGTAAAGCTCTATTGTGTTTTTTATTTGATTCTGAATGATTGTTGTCTTCCTCATATGTTGATCCTTCCTTTTAGCTTGATGAATCTTTCCTTTTTTTCTTTTTTGATGCTTGCAAAACTTATACATGGAATGTCTTGAAAAGTCAGGGGCACCAGCTTTTTTGTTAGTTTATCAAAAATCATTTAATCTAATATACCCAGTTCCTAAACTCTCCAATAAGGTAATTGTTCTTAGTTGAGCGAGAATTTGACCATTGTCATAATCAAAATTTCTTTTAGTTTCACAACTCCAGCTAGCAAGCCATTCAACGGCTTGATTTTGCTCTCTGTAGATGTGTTTTGCAGACATGGTTGATAGGATAAGGGTTCTACAACATTGGAGCATTTTATTCAAATACTATGGGCTATTACTAGTAGAAATCATGTCAATTAGCAATGACGAGTCAGATCTGATATCGATCATTTCAAACTGATTTGTTTACAAATTATAAGACCATCAAGCAGGGCATGAGCTTCGGAAATTAGAGGATCGTACTTTCCATAAACTCTTCCAAAGGCTAAAATTATTTCGCATTTATCATCACGATCTAATCAACCACCAAATGCCTCATCATTGTTGGTACATGAGCCATTTATGTTAAGTTTTAATCTGTTTGCAGGAGGATGCATCCATTTAAGGTATATACAATTTCTGCGCAGAGATAGGTGGTGAATGCAGCCAAGAGTTGATGCAACATTTCTATATTGACTCTAGTGAGTTCTCTTTATAATTTTAGCCATATCCAAGTTAGTTTGCAAACAAGTAATATGATCAATCAATTGAGTATCATTATATGTTATATTTTGGTATTTGGTCTTGTTTATATTCTTCCAAATAGTCGAACAGACCATGTGAGGAATAATGGATGTCATATACACATTATTTTTACTATACCAGTACCGTGTTCTAATCACATGATGAAGAAGCGTATTCATGGTCATCAATATACCAAACAATCCAACAAAATGACTCCAAACTGCCCAGGTAACCTCACAGCTAACAATAAGATGTTGGACAATTTCAATGTTTGACATACTTGACATTTAGAGGCTAAGATCATGTTTTTTATCTCAAGTATTGAGTCAACTGGAATCCAATCGTCCAATATCTTCCATATGAGAAAAGAGCACTTTCTAGGCGTTACAGCATTCCAAGTCATATGAAAGAAGTTAGAAATGTTTTTAGTTTTTTTTATATGGTTCCGGGTTTCTTTAACATCAAAGTCATTTGATTTGGATAAAGACCAAATTATATTATCTTCGTTCAGTAGATTAAGCCTGATTTTGCTAACTTTAGCAATATCAGAAGGAGTAATCAAATGATTAAGAATGTCTACATTTTATTGATTCTTCAGCCAATAGTCGTTGACCTTGTCCAATTGATACCAATAAGTGTTGCATTACTAATGAATTTAATAAATAGGTATTTATTACACCATTTATCAGTCCATAATTCACAGTTACCAATTCTAATTTTCCAAAAAATAAAAGCTTCAACTATAGGTCTCATAGTGAGTATTCTTTTCCAATTTTTAGAGCTATTTCTTTTAGCTTGAATGATGGAGGATATCATGTTGAGATAATATATTAATTTAAGAAATCTAGCCCACAAAGAACCTTGGGCTCTAAATCTGTGCCATATTTTACAGGAGTAAACAGTTTGCATATCATCTATTTTGCTAAGATTGAGTCCACCTTCAGAATAGGTCTTACATAACTTAGATCACTTGGCCAATATTATGTTGGACTTATTTTCAAAGTTATCTCATAAGAACTTATTACTAATGGGTTCAATCCTTTAAATAACATGTTTATATAGTATGTTGTTTAGCATCTAGTAATCAATATAAGTGACAAGTATCGATTGAATTAGAGTCAACCTACCACCAAAAGATAAAGTTTTAGACTCTCACTCAGAAATTTTAAATCTTAACTTTAAGATAAGCTCCTCATATTTTGAGAAGAGAACTATGGCTAAAACCTGTGATATTTTCAAGCTGATGAATCCTTGTTTGAGGTATGTCATTTACTGCATAATATTTAGTTTTATCTTTGCTTATAACTTGATCTAAAACAATTTGATAATAAGTTAGAAAATCATGAATTACTTTAACATTAGAAACAAAACCATTAGTAAAAAACAATAGATCATCAGCATAAGATAAAGCTTGAATGTCCGTGTAACTTCTACTTCTATATTTCAATTCAGGTTTAAATTTATATAGATTTTTCAACCCCTGATCAGGTATTTTTGAGCACTAATGAATAGTCTGGAAGATAGGGGATCTCTCTACCTTAGTCCATTAGTTAACTTAAAATATCCATGAGTTTCACCATTGATTGATATAAAAAAGTAGGATGAAGTTATGTTATTCATAATTAGACTCTGGATTTTCTTATTGAAACCAAAGGCATATAATACTTTAATGAGAAAGTTGAAGGATATTTTGTGAAATACCTTGGCCATGTCCACCTTTAGGATAATATTACCTTCCTGAGCAAGAAATAAGTTGTCATGGATATTTCTTTCATTAAAAAAATACTTCTTGCTCATCAGAGATATTCTTAGGGAGGAAGGTAGCAATTCTGTTGTTGAGCACTTTAGAGAGGATTCTGTTAAAAGTTGTAGCGAGGCTTGTAGGTCTAAATTCATTCCAAGTCTGGGGGTGGTCTATTTTAGGTATTATACATAAGGTGGTTACATGCATACCTTCATGAATATGATCATTATTGAACGAAGCAAATATAGCCTCACATAAGTCCTTTTGGATAATGGTCTAACACACTTGAAATTATTTATATACTATCCACTCTAGTAGAACTTATAGGGTTCATATCCATGATAATATCATAGATTTCTGTATCTTTAGGTAACTCCAATATTTTGTTATTTTCTTCATTTGTGATGATGCATGGGATAATCGAGATTCTCTTGAGTTAAACCATCAACCATAATTTACTTAAAATGCTTAATAACAGTTAATCCAAGCTTTGTAGGATTGTCAATCCAAATACCTTCATACCAAATTCCTTGAATATTGTTATTTCTTCTCCTCTTCTTCACATAGCTATGGTATATTTTAGAGTTTCTTTCCCCATCTTTGAGCAAACTAGTATGGCTCTTTTGAATCCAGTAATCCTCATCGTTTTCTTAAAGATTTAAGTGAATAGCCTCGTACTTATTTAAAGTACTCTTATCCTCCGGATTTTAAGTCTCATGGCATTGTTTTTCCATATAATTGATCCCATCTTCATTTGGTGTAATAGCCTAAAAACATTACCAAAAACATTCTTGTTCCAAAGTTTAAAGCATTTCTTAAGTACCTTTAGCTTTAACCATAATGAATGAATATTAAGGCCATGAATTTTATCTGCCCAATTCTCTTTAACCATATCTAAGAACTGAGGATGTAATGTCCACATGTTTTGGATTTCAAAATGGGCCTTCAACTGGTTCAGTGGAAATCCTAATGCTAAGAGGCTTATGGTCTGAACGAGCCCTCACCAAATGCTTAATAATAGTTGTATTGAAACTATTAGCTCATTTAGAAATGATTAGAACACGATCTAGTCTTTTCTATTTCCTAGATTTTGACAATGTATAGTTTGAGCTAATGTAACCAGTATTTTCTAGGTTGTAGTCGTGGATAGTTTCATTAAAATCATCCATACGTTTTTAGCATAATTTAGTGCATGCAAGTTTCTATCTTTGACTAATAATTGCATTAAAATCTCTCATTAGAATCCATTCAGCTATTTGAAAAGAAAGACTATTCAAATTGTTCCACCATTCGGTTCTTCGAGTACGAATACATTTTCTATATATAACAGTTACTAAGAAGGTTTTGTTTTTGGATTTGTGATTAAATTTTAGATGTATAAGCTTATTATATTTAATATCAATAGTATAATCATCCCTCTAAAGAATCCAAATCTTGTTATTAAGATTGCCAATACTATGCTGATATCTTAACTTGTTAGCAACCTTATTTAAGTTTCCAGAATCAATCATAGGCTCTTCAAGAGATATATATTCAATTTTACTCAAACTTTTTATTGATATTAATCGCCTAATTCATATTCCCTAAAACTTTGACATTCCAACATTGATGAGTCCGAATTCAGAATACTCCCCGGAAGGGCAGATCAGTGTAAATCTCTCCGGAAACCGGACATAACTTTTGGACCGGACAGATCACTTCGAACACTGTGAGCCTAAGGCTGTTCGAGCTATGACTACAGTACTAAAAAACTTAAACACTTCCTGACTAAGCTACATGTCCTTCTGCTTAGAACTCATGGGTCTTTAAACATGACCCGGGTCCATTAAACTTGACCCGAAAGCCCATAAGGGCCCAAACATCACACTATAAATACTCAACCACCAGCATTAACTTCTGGTAATGAAAATTAACTGCTACCAAGCTGCTTAATTATCTCTCCACCGTTAAACACCCTTACACCACCTTGAAACACCCTTACACCACCTTGAAACACCCTTACACCACCGTTAAACACCCTTACACCACCTTGAAACTCCACTTAAAATTACTAGCCTACCCTCGGGCTATTTTTATCCACACCAAATTGGCGACCACAGTGGGAGGCGACAGTGCCTGAATCAAGTATTCAAAACCAAGCAAAGAAATTATGTCTGAATGAATCCGGATAATCCAGAGCTTCCACCAGCCTTGCTCGAAGTGGTGGAAGAAAACGATGAGTATAGTGTCCAAGAACGCGACAGGTTAAAGCTTGAGATAGAAGCTCTGAGGGCTGAAAAAGCTAAAATAGGCGTTAAAGAAAAATCCAAGGCATCGGTTGTTCATCACACCGACAACCCTAGAGAGCCTGAGGCTTCGAAAACTCATGTGAGTACCAAAAAGACACATGCTAGTTCTAAAAAGTCTCACCGGTCCAAGCCTGTGGAGAGCTCTGACTCAAGTTCAGAGTCTTCGGGCAGCTCTTCGGACAGTGAGAGAAATGAAAAATCCTTGTCCTCTAGCAGTGATGAGGGTCGAACCAAGAAAAAGCAAAAGCAGGTTAAGAAATATTCGAGAAAAAGAGATCACCATGGAAGAATGAAAAGGCATATTGGAAAGGGGTCATCTCACCACGGGAGGTATACAGACAAGATGTTGATGGATCCCTTTGTTTTCCACGATGAGCCAGGTATCTTTGCAACTCCTAATGAGGATACCGTGTTTAGTCGTGGAAGGAATTGGAGGCAGTCTCCACTGTCTTCTAAAATCCTGTCCGGAAACCTCCCCAAGAGGTTTGACAGTACTAAGATGGAGAAGTACGATGGCAGTACTGATCCGGACAATCATCTGGAGCAATTCAAGAACTTCATGATGAACTTTGATGATGATGATAAACTACTCTATAGGGCATTCTCCCAATCCTTTACGGGGAGTGCTCTGAAATGGTACAACAGCATGCCTCAGGGTTGTATTAAAGACTTTGATACTTTATGGGTGGCCTTTCGAAGGCAGTTTGTGGGGAGTAAGGAGCTGAAGGGCAATGGAGACACAATAATCCATTGTGCCCAAGAACCAAATGATTCGTTAAAGGAGTACATAAGTCGTTTTGTGAACACAAAGAATTGGTTGGCTGATTGCTTCGAACAGGTGGCAATAGCATCCCTAAGACAAGGTTTGAACCCAGGCAACCTGGCTGATTCGGTGACCAGGAAGAAAGCCATGACCTGGGGAGGATTGCTAAATCAAGTTGGCAAGCAAATAAACGTTGATGAAACAAAAAAGACCAGGGTGCACAGACAGGTGAGATCCACCCCGGTGGCACCAACTCCAAATCAAAACCAATACGGGAATAAAGCCAGAGAAACCGGACAGGGGCATGGTAGGGCAAAAGCTCAGTCTCAGCCAGCAGCTCCTGCTCAAAGTCAGCAATCAAGAAACAAAAGGGGACCATGGGTCCAACCGGAGTGGTTTGCAGAACTCAAAGAAAGTGTGGCAACCATTTTCGATAAAACAAAAGATGAGGTACACTACTGGAGACCAGCAACCTTGCAGTCTCCCCGAGAGCATCGCAACAACTCCTTTTGCCAATACCAAAATGATATTGGCCATACCACTGATGATTGCATAGCACTGAAACAAGAGGTATAAAACTTGATTTAAAGGGGAAAGTTGGGCGCATACGTTAAAAGAAGAGGAGGAAACAGGCCTGACAACATTCACCGGGTTGGTCCAAGTAATGCTGCCCCAAAGGGGGCCATGGTAATAGTTGAAAGGTTTGATGTGGAATCTGAATACTTGGATCCTGATCCAACACGAAATAAGGTGGGTGCCATAGAGGAGCATACTAAGACAGTATCCGGGCTCATTAAATTCTTCGAGTCACTGACGATTTTCGGAGGGGACACAATGACTGCTCCTACTGCTTCTTCAAGAAAGAGGCATGTTCATAATTTAGCCTCCCAGCTAGAAGGAGGCATGACATCCTATCAATCTCCAAACTCATTCCCATTCATAGTCTTCAATGAGGATGATTTGAGAGATATTGCTGGCCCTCATGAGGATGCTGTTGTCATAGGAGCATCTATAGGGGGCAATGAGATAAGGCGAATTCTGGTGGATACTGGAAGCTCTGCCAATATCCTTTTTCTAAACACTTACAAGAAAATGAAAAATCCAGCTGTGATTCAGAAGTCGGATAGATCAATCGTGGGCTTCACGGGCAGCTCAGCCGATGTGATCGGGGAGTTTGAAGAAGAAGTGTTGTTGGGCAGGGGCCCTTTCAAGAAAATGGTTAGAATACTCTTCATTGTGGTGGATTGTCCCACTTGCTATAATGCTATTCTAGGGAGATCTTGGCTCTCTAGGATGCATGCAGTGGCTTCGACAGTCCATCAGTGTTTAAAGTATGCTGTTCAGGGTCCAAAATGCCACCAATTTTGAAAGAAGAGATGTTGAAATTCTTGAAAGACCATCAACACGTTTTTGCTTGGTGCAATGCTGATGTTACTGGAGTTCCATCAGAGGTGATTTCCCATCACCTATCTGTCCGGAGGGATGTGGCACCAGTGGTACAAAAGAGGAGAGCTTTCTCAAAAGAAAAGGCTGATGTCATAGTGCAAGAGGTTGACAGACTCACAAAGATGGGGCATATTAAAGAATCTCAATACCCTTTGTGGACTGCCAATCCTGTCTTGGTGAAAAAGAAGAATGGAAAATGGTGTATGTGCATTGACTTCACAGACCTCAATAGAGCTTGCCCAAAAGATTTGTATCCGGTCCCCCGAATAGATCACCTAGTAGACTCTACTTCAGGGAACAAGCTACTCTCCTTCATGGATGCCTTCTCCGGGTATAATCAGATCCAAGTAGATCCAAAAGATCAAGAGCATACCACGTTTGTCACTGATAGGGGACTACATTGCTATAAGGTGATGCCCTTTGGCTTGAAAAATGCTGGGGCTACTTACCAAAGGTTAGTCAACAAAGCATTTGCTAATCAAATTGGAAGAAATATGGAGGTTTACATTGACGATATGATGGTGAAAAGCGTGGATGAGCAGTTGCACTTGTCCGACCTCCAAGAAACTTTTGCCAACTTGGCCAAAGTGAATTTAAAACTAAACCCTGAAAAGTGTGTGTTCGGAGTGCAGTCCGGGAAATTCTTAGGGTATATCATAAGTGAGCATGGAATACAGCCCGACCCGGACCAACTTAATGCCTTGTTCCAAATGGAGCCTCCTCGAAACATTAAAGAAGTACAACGATTAACGGGGAGATTAGCTGCCTTGAACAGATTCATCTCCAGGTCTTCGGACAGGTGTGCTCCTTTCTTTCAAACCTTGAAGGGTGCAAAGGGGTTTGAATGGACACCACAGTTTGATGAAGCGTTCAATGAAATCAAGAAACATCTTTCCTCTCCCAAAACTTTGTTCAAACCAGTTGATGGGGAGACTCTCTTTGTGTACCTGGCTGTTTCAAGTCGTGCCATCAGTGCTGTGCTAGTAAGAGAGGTTGATGGGCATCCTCACCCAGTGTACTACATCAGCAAAAGCTTGATTGATGCTGAGAGGCGTTACTTGAAACTTGAGAAACTGGCATTGGCTTTGGTGATAGCTGCAAGAAAAATGAGGCCCTATTTCCATGCTCATCCTATCGTCGTCCGGATATCTTTCCCTTTAAAGAATGTCCTTCAAAATGCAGACATTTCAAGCAGAATGACAAAGTGGTCAGTAGAGTTGGGGGACTTCGACATAGACTTTGCTCCCCGGACAGCGGTAAAAGCCCAAGTTGTGGCTGATTTTCTGGTTGAATTCCACTCTGATAGGGATTCAGAGCAGCCTACTGATTCAAAAGACAAGAAAGTGTGGATTGTCCGAACAGACGGAGGGTCTAGTACCATGGGATCTGGGGCAGGAATATGTCTCACTTCCCCCTACGGGGACAACATGTACCAAGCTATTTGTTTTGCTTTCAGGGCGTCCAATAATGAGTCCGAGTACGAAGCAGCTATAGCTGGGTTAAAGTTGGCCTATATCTGTGGAGCTAAAAGGGTCAAGCTACTAAGTGACTCCCAGTTGCTTATCCACCATGCCTTGGGCCTATCAGAGGCTAGAAAGGAGCAATTGGTCAAGTATTTACTCCTCCTCAAAAATGAAGCGTTAAAGTTTAAAGCTGTTGTCTATGAGCACATCCCCAGGGCAGAAAATGAGCTAGCAGATTCATTGGCAACGATAGCATATACGGAGTCCTACCCATGGATCCATGTGCTTGAAAGCCCTTCTATTGAACTTGGTGAGGGTGGAAAAGAGGAAGTCTTTGAAATACAAGTGAGTCGGCCTCAGGACTGGAGGTCTCCTCTTATGCAATATCTGTCCGATGGTATTGTGCCCCTAGATAAATCGCAAGCCAGAATGTTGAAACACATGGCTCGTGGTTTCATTATGTTAAGAGAAGTCTTGTACAAAAAGTCCTATAGCAAACCTCTCCTACGTTGTTTAGGGAATCATGAGTCACAAATGGTTCTCTCCGAATTGCATGATGGTGAGGGATCATCCCATTGTGGATTTAGAGCTTTGACAAGAAGAGTGTTACTCTCCGGATACTATTGGCCATCAATCATGAAAGATGCTAAGGAGCTGGTGAGAAGGTGTGACCCATGCCAGAGGTACAGAAATGAAATTCATGTACCAGCCATTCCCTTGGAGTCAATTTCTGAGCCCATCCCTTTTGCTCGATGGGGATTGGACTTGGTTGGGCCTCTCCCTGTGGCATCCAGAGGGCGTAAAACCATAATTGTGGCCATTGACTACTTCTCAAAGTGGGTAGAAGCAGCTCATCTGGCAGGGACAACCTCGAAAGCTGTCATAAAATTCATTCTGTCCAACATATGTTGCAGATTCGGTGTCCCACAGAAGATAACAATAGACAATGGGCCACAGTTTGACAACAGAGAAATGGAAAGCTTTTGTGCCTCAAGGGGTATTCAGCACTGCTTTTCTTCACCTTTCCACCCTCAAGCCAATGGGAAAGTTGAAGTGGCTAATAGAACAATACTGTCCGGTTTAAAGAAAAATTTGGAAGGGGCTGCTGGGAAGTGGCCTAGTTATCTACAAGAAGTCTTGTGGGCCTACCGGACAACACCTGGGGCTGCAACACAAGAATCCCCCTTTGCCTTGGTCTATGGAATGGATGCAGTAGCCCCCATAGAGAAGACACTCCCTTCTTTTCGTGTTCATAACTTCTCCGGACATGCTAATGAGATGGCAATTAGAAATCAGCTCGATTTGATCGAAGAAAGACGGGTTAATGCTCATCTTAGAATTGCACACTATCAGGGCTTGATGAGAAGCAGGTTTGCTTCTAAAGTTAAAAGGAGAGATTTTCAACCAGGAGATAAAGTATTAAGGAAAGTTTTCTTGCATACTAAGGAAAAGCTCTTCGGAAAGCTGGCCCCAACCTGGGAGGGTCCGTATACTGTGATTGAAAGAATCAAGCCTAGGACTTATTGGTTGGAAGACAAAGATGGCAGGGTTTTAACTCACCCTTGGAATATTGAACACCTTCGAATGTACTTGGAATAACACCTGTGTAAATATTTACTTGTTTAAACATCCATGTAAATATTTGGGGGCATACCTTCCCCTCTTCGGTGGCACGGAGAGCTTTCAAAATTTTATCTCTTATCATACTACCCGGACTAAAAGATCTAAGGGCTATTTAAATTCTAGCCGGAGAGTCTTAATACTCTCACAATACAATAAAACTACTTAAACTCTAGCTATTTAAACAAATAATGAAAGAAGAGGATGGTTGAGCAAAATAAAAACATTCATTCCATTCAACAACTTAAAATTGCCTTGGCCTTCCAAGGACTTTTTGAACAAGTTTGGGCATAGTACAAAAAATCTACGGACACCATCACAAAAAGAGTGCCTTGGCCTTCCAAGGACTTTAGTTGAAATAAAAGATAAACAGAATAAATTATAAGTTAAGGTTGAGCCTTTGAAGATGGCTCGCCCTCATCTGCTTTCTTGCCCTTGATGTCGCTCTTCTCTTCGACTATCTTCTTACCCTTGGGATCAATCTCTTCTTCACCTGGGCTCTCTCCGGTTTCCTCTTCATTATCAGACGAGGACTCACTGGAATATCCCTCGTCAACCATAGTATAATATGGAAGGTCGTCATCATCCACATAGCGCCATAAGCTCCCCAGTCTCCTCTTCGGGAATTTTTCGTGAAATAGGAGAACCATATCAGACTTCACCCTTTGAATCATTAGCTCCTCTCTTTGTATCATCTCCCTAGCATAGGTGTTGATCTTGGCCTTGATTGTGGCCTCTTGGTCCCTCACCAAAGCAGCCTTCTCTTCACCAGCCTGAGTCACTGCATTCTCTAAAGCGATTTTGTCAGTGGTCAGGTTGGTGATGAGCTTCTCCTTGGCTGCAGTTTCTCCCCTTGAGATTGTCAGGTCCTTCTCCAGTCCGGACAGCTTATCCTGAAGATCTTTTATGGTTTCTTCTAGGGTGGCAACTTTTGTGTTGCTTTCATTTTGCTTCTTCTTCAGCTCCTCATTTGCCTCTTTAAGCAAGTCAGCATTGGTGGTGGCAGTACGGAGGTCTCCGGATAGCTTTTCTTTATCAGACTTGAGGTCTTTGATAGTGTCTGCTTGACTCCGGACTTGCCTTTCCAATGTGAGCACCGGCTGTACATTGCTAAGTAGAGAATGGGCTATAATATCCTTCTCGCTAGAAACCATGAAAGTCTTACCGTTAAAATTGACCGTGTTGGAGCTACTCGGAGGGATGTAGGGCCCTGCGAACTCGTCTCTGGGTAGGCCAAGAAAGTATTCACCAAGTCCACCCAGACCGGTGATGTCCATTTCATCCAAGTTAAGCTCTCCCCCCTCAACTTCATCTGTATGGAATTCCTTTGGAATCTCTTCTTGAAAGTCCCTTGGGATCTCTTCGGCCAGTGTCGGGTCAGTAGGGAAAGAGGGCTCCGGATCCCGGAGAGCAAGCTCATCTCCTTGGGAAGTCTTTTTCTTCTTGGCTTCCCTATCAGCACTTTCACCTGCTTGCTTGCGAGTCCTCTTGGATGCCCTTGGAGGTTTTGGGAGGTTTACTTCCTGCTTTTCGCTCTCCTGCTCCACCACTTGTAAAAGGGCTGCATCAATTTGAACTTGTGTTAGCCCCTCTGGATCTGTTGGGGCCTCCTTCTCAGTATCACCTGCCACCTTCTTGCCTTTTCTTCTGCCCTTCATTTTGCTTGGGGCTTTGGCCCGAGCAGGCAGGTAGAGTGTCCCATCCAGCTCGTGGGACCTTCTCAGCACAATGTCTTCATCAGGTTGGGTGGCAAGCTCTTCCCAAGATAGGTCTCTCCGACCTGTTGTGTTCCACAGGTGGGACCTTGCTAGGTTTCCAGTGGTGAAGGCCTTGTGGAAATGGTTCTCCCAGTTCTCTACAGCCCATGCATTAATTTTGCCACAGGTAGTCTGTCCGGCCTTCAGGTAGTCCCCGAACTCCTTTGGCAGCTCTGTTAAAACAAAAGAGAAATTGGTTAGTGCAAACTTAATTTTAAAAAAAAAGAGAAAAGAGATATTCGAACAGAAACTTGAAGTAAAAAACTTACGGTCACTCCTCCATCTACTCCCGAGAAGGCTTGGATTCTCTCCAGCCTTGATTTTCTTGCCGTTTTCCCACGAGCCACTGACAAACAAGAATTGGCTCCTCCATTTGCTCTCCGACTCCAGGAGATCGTCAACAGCTTTGAGATCGTTCCCCATGTTGAAATGGTAGAATGGGAACTGATGATGCTTGCACAGGTTGGCCACTGCAGCGAACTCTTCCATAGGAAGAGGGATCCCTGATAGCCTAGATGCCATTATGCATGACATCAAGGTGAACCAACCATTGGGGCTTAACTGTGATGGGCAGAGTTTTACCAAGTGAAAGTAGCGCACTATCTCCGGGTCTAGTGGGAACCTGAGTCCCCAGTTGAATAGCTCCGTAAAGAGGACTATTTCATTCTTTTTACAATCCATCGGGCTCTCCGGATCGATGGGAATCCTTATCTTTACGTTCTCAGGGATCCCCCACTTTGTGCGCAATCTACCCAGATCTGAAGTATGGATGAACGCATACTTGGTCTTCAGCAAGGCCAAGAGGTATTTGAACTCAACTTTGTGGAAGCACGGCCCCACTCTTCCCTCAAGGCTCTCGGGCAGGTCCGGGCGCCTCAGATACAAATTTTCCTTCCCCTTTTTTGCAGCAGCAGGAGTGGTATCAGCCTGTCCGGAGGACTCGGACTCAAAGGGGACCTCTTCAGTAGAGTCCTCCGTTCTCTCCTCCATAATTGTTGGAGGGACTTCTGTGGAAGTGGTTCGGGGAGGATTAGTGCTTGGCATAGCCTGCCCTCCGGACTGTTGCCTCACCTCGAGTTGAGTTTCTGAGGCAGAAGATTCTTTGGGGGGTGCCGGGCTGCTGGCCTCCGGACCGGACAGCCTCTCCCGGGGAGCTCTAAAGGGCACTCCAGACCCAGAGTCGCTATTTTTTGTTCCCGATTTAGAGGGAGTGTTTTTGGAAGTTAGCCCCTTGACTAACCGGCTTGGCCTCTTGATGACTAATTTATCCGGAGAATGGTCAGAGTCAGACCCCATGGCAATAAAAGACGATTTTTTCCTAACACTGGTAGCAGTAACTCCTGGTTCAACAGCAGGGATTGACTCCTGAACTGAGGAGCCAGAAACTATGGGAGAAAGGGTGGATTGAAAGAGCTTTTTAGGCTTGGTACCTTTGGAAGAAGATGAACCTCTATCAGCTTCTGCGACATAAGAGGTTGGTTTCTCAACAGGCGACGATGGAAGCCCTGCTGCAAGTCTTTTTTCCTTCTCGACCCTTTGTGCTTTCTCCAGCTCCGAGAGGTTAAGCCAGCCGCCTTTGATCAGTGCTGTTCTTGCTGTAAACATAAACAGCCAAGGAAGTTTCGAGTTCTAGAGAGATAAAGCTCTGAGTAAAATTGCAGAGTGAAATTTGAAAGAGATAATGAGACAGTGAAAAGTGAATGAGAATTTATAGTAAATGTGAAAAGAAGGAGTTGATTCCTAGGAGAATCCGAAAAGTTGGGCAATGATTAAAAGACGGCGCTGATGTCATTATTTGCAATTAAAGAGGTAACTTGTTCGAGAAAGTGGTGCGAAATTCAAGGTGAAAAAACGGCTGGAGTGACCAATCAAAGAGTGACACGTGTCCCATTAACTCTGGCAAAAACCGTTTGGAATTCGTAACGTTCGATCTGTCCGGGTATACCCACAACTCTCTCCGGATTGAAAACCACTTCCTATAATCGGACTGTTTTTCAGATCTTTGACAAGGACACTTGTTCAAACACCTAAAAAAGGGGCTCCTGATGAGTCCGAATTCAGAATACTCCCCGGAAGGGCAGATCAGTGTAAATCTCTCCGGAAACCGGACATAACTTTTGGACCAGACAGATCACTTCGAACACTGTGAGCCTAAGGCTGTTCGAACTATGACTAAAGTACTAAAAAACCTAAACACTTCCTGACTAAGCTACCTGTCCTCCTGCTTAGAACTCATGGGTCTTTAAACATGACCCGGGTCCATTAAACTTGACCCGAAAGCCCATAAGGGCCCAAACATCACACTATAAATACTCAACCACCAGTATTAACTTCTGGTAATGAAAATTAACTGCTACCAAGCTGCTTAATTATCTCTCCACCGTTAAACACCCTTACACCACCTTGAAACACCCTTACACCACCTTGAAACACCCTTACACCACCGTTAAACACCCTTACACCACCTTGAAACTCCACTTAAAATTACTAGCCTACCCTCAGGCTATTTTTATCCACACCAAACATAAGATGTTCATGGTCAATTAAATCTAGATGAAGAAGGTCTGCTAAAACCTTTGAATTTTGAACCTTTTTAATCATGTCTTTACTAGGTTTTTTACCTTTCTTGTTTTGAACCAAATTGAACTATTCTTTGTGTTTTTTTCTATTTTATATTGGAGAATTAGGTAAGATACCAGTTCTGGCGTTACTATTATTTCCATTTTCCTTATATTGCTTTTGGTATATTCTTGTTTTAAAAGTGTTTCCAAAATCAATATCATGCAATGCTTCAAAAATGTATCCCTCATTGTCTTCCATATTTTTTGTTTGAGAAATATATATTATGAGAAGAAATATTTTTGATGTTAATGGCTTCTTCCTCAGCTGAATTATGGGGAATGTTCTCCTCAACTCCACCTTTGTAAAATTCTTTATTCCCTTGAAAAATTTCAAATGGGTTGGTCATTAAGTCTATATTCTAGACATTTGTATCACTCCTTATTATTATAGACTTTAGTTATTATTTTTCTAGGTTTGTTGGTTGGGGTGACTCTGCTTGTTTCCTTGAGAGGTTACTTTTTAGGTATTTGTTTTGGTTGAAGTTTTTTGCAGCTAGCTGAGTTATTACCTAAGTGGTAGAAATGATTGTAGTAAGATGATATGTTGACATACTTTATCTCTTGATGGTAGCCATTATTGTCCCCAAAAGCTATTCAGGCCTTCTTAACCAATTCTTTGGATACATCCAAAGTTAGGCTTAAATCAGGAAATAGTCCCTCGACTATCACGTTTTTCTTCATTTAGTCCATCGACTAAAAAATCACCGGTGAGGGTCCCTCGACTATCCCATTTTCTTTCATTTAGTCCTTCGACTTTAAAATCACCGTTGATGGTCCCTGGACTTTGCAAAAATCTATAAATTTAGTCCTTAATTTGGGGTTTTTTTCTTAGATTTAGGGACTAAATTTATAGATTTTTCAAAGTCCAGGGACCCTCACCGATGATTTTAAACTTCAAGGACTAAATAAAAGAAAATTGGATAGTCGAGGGACCCTCACCAGTGATTTTTTAGTCGAGGGACTAAATGACAAAAAACGTGATAGTTGAGGGACTAGACAACGATTTAAGCCTCCAAAGTTAGCCACACCTTGCAACAATTATATTTTGCTCTATTTTATTTAGGAATCCAATATGCTAAGGAATCTCAAATTATATTATTTATATTCTTTATAATTCTATGGTTATATATGATTTCAGGAAGGTTATGGAGAATGATCCATACAGGGGTAATAAGTGATTTCTTGTTTGGATTAAAAGATGGATCCCATTTAAACAACCTCATTGTTTTGTCTCCAACAGTCTTTACATTTCTAACCATAGATTATTTAAGTCCTCCTTACGGTTTACCTCAAATAACACGTGTCTTTGATCCCAAATTACAGTAGAGACCTCACCAACAAACAAGAATTTTTCCGAAAACTTTTGTATAGACTCAATGTTTGGTCTCCCAGTTGTAAACTTTCCTATGATAGTATATTTTGATGAATCATTTAAGTTTTCTTCATCTTTGATTTAAAATCGAATATAAGACATGTTTTCCTTTGTTGAGATGTTAGATTCTTAATTTATATATTCTTCCTTATGGAATCAACATAAGATTTATGAATGTTTCTTGATTGATCCAGAATAAATGCATATGTGCTTTGTGAAAACGAAGAAACAAATACAAAATTTGAAATGATTTAACATTCTTGGTAATTTTTGTTTGAATATTGTCATTATGAGAACCTTCTTAGTAACTTTTGAATTTAGGAAAATTATAGTTTTACGATTTGGATTTGGACTCAATGGAGTTTGAAGATTTGATTATATGTCAAGTCGTTATTTTCTTCATTCTCTACTGTATCTTGTTGTATCATGCTTTCTTCACCAGATTTGATACCCTCTTGTAGCCTCTATTTTTTATAGAAGTTTCTGAAATTAAACTCTGTTTTATAGATTTTTAGAATCTTTGGTTTGTAATTTGATTGAGGATTTAGAAGATTGTCTCTTGATAACAAATTTGCTATCTCTCATTCCTCCATTTCATATGCCGGAGGGGGGATCCGGTCACTGGCTATATTAACTATGATATTCATAGTCTAGATCAAGAACTTGATTCTTAGCAGAGAAAAGTTTGGGTTTTCCTGATAATTTCATCGATATTAACTATTAATAAATAACAAAATATTTGTTAATTATAACTAAATATAATATATATTGAAAAATATATTTTTATATTAAAACATTAAATTTGATTTTTTTAATTTATTTATTTTAAATGTTTTTCTTTTTTCTATTTAAGAATATAACATGAAATTAATTTGTGATTTTCCTGCAATCAATTTTTGATAATTAATAAAAATATTACTAATTATCACTAGATAATGTATGATAAGGGAATAATTCGCCAGTAATAGGAACAAAGAGCCAATTGTTAATAAAAGGAAACTAATGTATTTATTTGAGTATTTATTATTAGTTAGAGTGTAATTTGTAAACAATGTAAACAATAAGGGACTAAAGAGGCAATAAAGCAAGCCCACTAAGAACATAAATGGGTCCACATTCCAACACTATAAAAGGGGGATTCTTTATTCTTGGTAGGTGGGACATTGAATATTATTCTATTCTTTTTGCACTTTCGCTCTCTACACACTCTCTCTCTCTAGTCACATCAGACTCAAGATCCGAAATATTCCTTAAGTCATTTATTTACTCATCATTGGCGCCGTCTGTAGGAATCCGTGATACCAAAAAGGAATCTTTTTTCTTTGAAAATCACGCTTTAAAAGATGAATGACGAGGCTGTGGAAGAAAGGGTCGGGAGAGAAATAATCAGAGCCGTTTCGGTATCCGTAGGCGAAGAAGCCCCAGGTCGGGGGCGCTACGACCAGGGTCGGGACAAACGATCCACCCTTATCATGACCCGAAGACAGCTCTTAGAGGACATTGCCAAGCTAAACGTCGAAAGAGAGCGGGCACTAGACGAGAAGAAGGTTCGGGAAGGAAAAGGCAAAAAACCGCTCTTGGAGGACCGCAGCGAGGGTAATACAACTGTTGGACCTCGCATCGAGGCCCGACCTTTCAGGTATTATCGAGAGCCTCGTCCCGAGGAAGGGCAAAATACCAGAACGCAGCGATACCTGGAGGGCCACCGCGCCGTTTCCGCTGACTAAACCTCAGATGACTCATCGGGCAGGGAGTACCGACGACGGGAAAAGGGTCCTACAACGCGCACAGAAAAATCGTTCCCGATGCCACCGAGGACCCAGGTCAGACTCTCCGAAGTACAAAAAGGGTAGCACCGAGAAACAAACTCCGGTATCATTCGAAAAGGAAGAAATGCCCGCAGCCAGTCGTGAAGAGCGAGCAACGCTGCCTCAAGTGCAATAGCAACCGTCGAACAGCCAGAACCTAGGTTACCGAACCAGCAGCCAGTTCATCAATCAGGGGACGAGGGACTCTACGGAATTCAGACAGAAGGACTTGGAGACGGAACTTTCGGGTTTAGAGTTAATTGGAGAGCCTCTCTATTATCCGGCGACATATTAGCGGGGCAGCTTCCGAAGCGATTCGATATCTCCAAGCTAGAAAAATACGACGGGAAGAAGGATCCGGATAACCACTTGGAAGCCTTCAAGAACTTCATGCTGAGTTTCGACAATGACGATAAACTCCTGTGTAGAGCGTTTTCAATGACCTTCCGAGATCGGGCGTCCAAATGGTACAACCGTTTACCACAAGGCTGCATAAAAAACTTCGGGATGTTCTGGACGATGTTTAGGCAGCATTTCGTCGGAAGTAAGAGTTTCCGAGCCAACGGAGACACCATTATGAACTGTAAACAAAGGCTGGGGGAAAGCCTCAAGGAGTATACCTGACGATTTATTGACGCTAAAACCGACCTGGACCAGTGCGAGGAGAATGTGGCCTTAACCGCGTATCGTTTGGGCTTACTCCCGGGACCTATGAAGCAAGAAGTAATGAAGAAGCAGGCATTCACTTTCTCCGCACTTCTGGCTCAAATAGAAAAGCAAATATTGATCGAAGAAACCGAAGCGTCCGAGCTGGCTACACAAATTCAGCAAAGTTCCCAAGCAGCGGTAGTGATAAGGCAGGGGACTCAATCGAGCGACGCTCGGGCAGTCCAACCGGTCAGCACAATACATCTGACCCAGCCCGTGTCCACCAAACCTTCGGCTCCAACAAGCTAGAAACCAAAGCAGACGAGTCAGACGACTTCGCGACCCATGTCTAACAAATGGATCCGACCTACTTACTTCGCAGACCTCACAGAGTTTGTATCATCGATCTACGAAAAAACTAAAAAAAAGCGGGATGTACCGAAGGCCTTTCTCGATACCGACGCCTCGGGAACAGAGGAACAACCGCTATTGTCGCTATCACGAAGACGTAGGGCATGATACTAAGGACTGCAGTGCCCTGAAGAAAGAAATACAGATGCTCATAGAGCATGGAAACCTCCTGGAATACGTTAAGAAAGCACAGCAGAGTACAACTTCGAAGGAAGTCGTGATAATTCCGAAGCCCGAAACCGCTATGACCATTTCAGAGGTAACCAACCCTTTCGATGTTTTCATTGAATACCTTGACCCCGAAGCAAACCGCAACATCATCGGGATCATCGAAGAGGAAGCAAAGGAAAACGTCGGTAATGTAAGAAGCCTTTGTAAATTCTTTGAATCCCTAACTATCTTTGGTGGAGATTCTATGGCAGGAACCACGTACTCTTCCAGGAAAAGGCACATTGTAAACCTAACAACTCAGTTAGAGGCACGACCTTACTCCCAGTCCAAAAGCGTCCCGTCACCGATCTTATATTTCGACGACGACGACATGAGGGACATAGCCGGCCCTCATGAGGATGCCATCGTGATCGGGGCAGCCATTTCGAGGGTGGAAGTCCGACGCATCTTGGTAGATACCGGTAGTTCGGCCAACATAATCTTCGCGTCCACTTTCGCCAAGTTTAGGACGCCGCTGGTCATCACACGGTTAGACCGTACCATAGTGGGATTTACGGGGTCAGCAGCTGACGTTATAGGAGAATTTGAGGGCATCGTTCAATTAGGCCGCGACCCATTTAAGAAGGAGGTTACCGTTCTATTCGTGGTGGTAGACGCACCGGCCTCCCATAACACAATTTTTGGAAGATCTTGGATATCGAGAATGCATGCGGTATCATCTACAGTCCATCAGTGTTTGAAATACGTAATCGGCAACAATGTAGGTATAGTCTGAAGTAGCCAGAAAGCAGCACGGGAGTGTTACCGGGCAGCAATAGCACCCAAGAAGGATCAAGAGATGGTTCAGGCGCGGGAATAACATTTAAAGGGGCTACCCCCGGGGTCATTACCTGTCGATGATCCCAGGGAAGCTCCTAGCTATCTAACTACCGACGAGAAATGCGAACAACACCCATTTGCCGAAGGAAAAGTTCTGCAGATCGGGGTCTGTTTATCACCGACCTTCACGGAACAGTTATTGTCTTTACTACAAGAGAATCTAGATTTGTTCGCATGGTGCTCAAGGGACGTAACCGGAGTCTCGGAGTCTTGTGTCATTCACAGACTCACTGTCAACAAAAACATCAGACCGGTCTCTCAAAAGCGTCGAGCTTTTTCCCCGGAAAAAGTAGATATTATTTTACGCGAAGTCGAAAGAATGATCAGCGTCGGGCACATAAAGGAATCCAGTTACCCGTTGTGGACCTCCAATCCCGTTCTGGTTAAGAAAAAAAAACGGGAAGTGGAGAATGTGCGTGGATTTCACCGACCTCAATCGAGCATGTCCGAATGACCCTTTCCCGATGCCAAGGATGGACCAATTGGTAGATTCGACTTCGGGAAATAGAATACTTTCATTCATGGATGCGTACGCCGGCTATAATCACATCAAATTGCATATAGCAGATCAGGAAAACACCACGTTTATAACAGGCCGAGGCCTGTATTGCTATAAGGTCATGTCGTTCGGACTGAAAAATGCTGGGGCAACGTACCATAGGCTAGTTAATAAAACGTTTGAGGGCCAAATTGGAAGGAATATGGAGGTCTACATTGATGACATGTTAGTCAAGAGCGGCACGGATGAGGACCATCTTACCAATCTGCGAGAAACTTTTGATAACCTTCGGGGTATTAACCTTAATCTCAATCCAGAAAAATTCTCCTTCGGGGTCCGGTCAGGAAAATTTCTAGGTTTCTTCGTTAGCGAAAAAGGGATTGAAGCCGACCCCATCCAACTCCGAGCTCTTACCGACATGACCCCGCCTAAGAACATCAAGGAAGCCCAGATCCTAACCGGGCGTCTGGCTGTTTTAAATCGTTTTATCTCTCGTTCATCTGACAAATGCGCTCCTTTTTTTAGGTCTTGAGACAAGCCAAGAATTTTGTGTGGACACCCGAATGTAACGAAGCGTTCTTAGGGATTAAACGATATATGTCGTCCCCAAACCTCTTAACAAAGCCCCTAACATGCGAGACCCTTTTTCTTTACATTGCGGTTACTGACTTTGTAGTTAGTGTGGCCTTGATCAGTGAGTCAAGACCAGCCCCTACAACGGTCTATTTTGTAAGCAAAAGCTTACTGGATGCGGAAACACGGTATTTAAGGTTGGAGAAAATGGCCCTAGCCTTAGTAACCGCAGCATGAAAAATGCGTCCATATTTTCAAGCCCATCCTATCATAGTCCGCACCTTGTTTCCGCTCAAGTACGTCCTCCAGCGACCGGACATGTCTGGGAGAATGTCAAAATGGTCGGTCGAATTAGGCGATTTCGACATCAACTTTGAACCGCGGAAAGCCATAAAAGGCCAAATTCTGGCTGAATTTTTAGTGGAGTTCCATTCCGAACGTCCGGATCAGGATGCGCAATCTCAAGAGGCCGAGCTAAATGAGTGGACCATCCGCACCGACGGAGGGGAAAATGTCAGTGGCTGCGGAGCGG
The DNA here is from genome assembly GCA_036936605.1 of Limnanthes douglasii subsp. nivea. Taxonomy (NCBI): domain Eukaryota; kingdom Viridiplantae; phylum Streptophyta; class Magnoliopsida; order Brassicales; family Limnanthaceae; genus Limnanthes; species Limnanthes douglasii. The sequence continues at coordinate 136,863,336 of JAUPFV010000002.1, read as the reverse complement.
GGATACAGATAATCACCCAAACAGGCATCAGTATGCACCAGGTCATTCGATTCGGTTTCCATACTTCAAACAACGAGGCTGAATACGAAGCTGCCCTGGCCGGACTACGGTTAGCACAAGTATGCGGCGCGAAGCAGGTACGCCTCGTGAGTGATTCCCAACTTTTGATAAACCAAGCCTCGGGCATTGCAGAAGCTAGAAAAGAGCATCTGGTACAGTACTTAGCAGCGCTAAGAGTGCTGGCTGCGTCGTTTGTCAAAATCACGTACGAACACGTCCCGATGAGCGAAAACATGGTGGCAGACTCCTTAGCAGCAGCTTCCAGCTCAAGAAATTATCCCTGGGTAACCACGCAAGAAAATCCGTCCATCATCAAACGACGGGAGCTTGATAACCGACCCGAAATCGCTTGCCAGGTTTCCTCGGTAACAATCTCGGATTGGCGGCGTGATATAATAGCCTTCTTAGCCGAAGGTCGACTACCTAGCGATGGCGTTTCGGCTCGAAAGGTTCGTAACAAGGCCCGAGGTTACACGTTATTGGGAGACATACTATACAAAAAATCATTCAGTCGCCCGTTGCTGAGATGTCTAGGAGTCAACGAGTCGCAGATAATCGTATCCGAACTACACGATGGAGAGGGTGCGGCTCATTGTGGTTATAAATCCTTGATCAAGAGAATTTTTCTCGCAGGATTTTATTGGCCGACGGTCGTAGCGGACGCGCGACAAATAGTCAAAACTTGTGACACGTGTCAAAGATTCGCAAACGCGATCAACGTACCCGCAGCTCCTTTAGAATCCATATCAGAAGGATTGCCTTTTGACCGATAGAGAATCGACCTTGTAGGACCATTACCGATGGCATCTAGAGGAAGCCAAACGATTGTGGTAGCGGTGGATTATTTTTCCAAATGGGTTGAAGCTGAGCCGTTATCTGCCACTAAGACCAAAGACATCATCAAATTCATTTGGTCCAACATCTGTTCTCGGTTCGGGGTACCCCAGAGGCTAACCATGGATAACGGACCGCAATTCGATAACGGGGAAATGAAAGCTTTTTGCACAACTCACAGAATCAGACAATGTTTCTCTGCTCCGTTCCATCCTCAAGCGAACGGACAAGTCGAAGTTACCAACCAAACCATTCGGGACGGGCTCAAAAAGAACCTCGAAGGAAAGGCTGGTAAATGGCCCGACTATCTACAAGAGGTGTTATGGGCTTACCGAACCACCCCTCGGACGACGACCCAGGAATCACATTATGCTCTGGTGTACGGCATGGACGCGGTTACTCCGGCAGAGTCTATCTTTCCATCTTTCAGAATCAGTACCTACGACGAAAACTTAAACAAGGATGACAGACGACTCGCTCTCGATCTCATAGAGGAAAAACGAAGTCGCGCTCACTTGAACTCTTCACACTATCAGACCTTGATGAGAAGTCGGTACGCATCTAAGGTACGCCGTCGGGAGTTTAAAATCGGTGATAAGGTCTTGAGACGCGTCTTCCTCCACAACAAAGACAAGAGCCTCGGTAAACTCGCCACGAATTGGGAAGGACCATACGAAGTCATAGAAAAAGTCAAGAGCGGGACGTATCGTTTGCTAAACAAGCTCGGGCACTCGTTACGATTACCATGGAACATCGAACATTTGAAGTTGTATTTAGAATAATTTTACTTACATGTAATTCGTTAAGTATCGTCTGTAAGAACTTATTGGTCGGGGATGCACTCTTTCCTACCTCGGTGGCGTGAGAAGGTTTTAATGAGGAATCATTGACACCCGACCCTCTCGATTGAGTCAATTAAAAAAAATTTGCCTTCCAATCTTCGAAGTATTACAAACTTGTTCAGCTGACGAGCTGGTCGACGTATGTCCCTGTTAACTTTGATTGCGCTACAGAACCTTTTTTGGTTTTTCAGTTCTCAAACTGATCTACATTTTATGATTCCCGATCTTATAAGGAATTTTCAATATTATATTGATCTACAGAACCTTTTTTGGTTTTTCAGTTCTCATACTGATCTACATTTTATGATTCCCGATCTTATAAGGAATTTTCAATATTATATTGATCTACAGAACCTTTTTTGTTTTTTCAGTTCTCAAACTGATCAACACTTTATGATTCCCGATCCCATAAGGAATTTTCAATATTTATATTGATCTACAGAACCTTTTTTGGTTTTTTCGGTGTCTGCACTGATCTACATTTTCTAGTTCCCGGTCTATTATATCAATCAACGGAACCTTTATGGGTTTTTTAGTTTTCAACTAACCTGCAGTTTACATCACCGACCTTCAAGAAAAATTTCAAACATCCGATAAAGCATTATAGCAAGAAACATCCGATAACATGTCAACATAAAAGTAATATGGTTGAAAATTTTGTTCATAGGGAAAATTAATAGGGGACCCCGCGGCCCCCAAAAGTCAAATACAATAAAACAACAAAACAGCAAAGAAAGGGCGACGGGATCACTCGTCTTCCTCCTCGGACTCAGTGTCATCCGACTCGTCTTCACAGACAACGTCAGAAGGGCGTTCATCCTCCGGCACGTCCAGCCACATCGCCCCGAGGTGAAGGTCCGGGAAGCGATTATGAAACGACAGCACATACGCGGCCTTAGCATCAGCTGTCTCCTTTTCCATCCACTTCTTACACTTGTCAGCAAAGGCAGTGTTCGAAGCTTTCAGCTCTTGGACCTCCCGAGTCAAGGCAGCGGCACGATCTTCCCAGGCCTTCTTTGTCTCTTCTACGACCCGATCGGCCTCTGCAGCCCGCCCCTCCGCCAGTGCCTGAGCCGCCTTAGCCTTCTGCACCTCCTCTTCTAGACCAACCATCTTCGCCTCTGCGCCCTCTAGCTTCTGGCCCAGCTCAATTGCCCGACGCTCCTTTATAGCCGCTGGTATAAGCAAGTTATACAGGGATAAGGCCAGTCCATCGGTTCCCTGCAGCGGGAAAGTATGCGGGCTTCCAACCATAGTTAGCACCGGATACTTTTTACCACTCGATGATGCCGCGGCAGGATCCCAGGTTTTGGATGGGCTAGCATCATCAGGAATTACCACCACGGGGGCTGCCTCTGAACCACCGACCCTTTCGTACAGATCGAAGAGCTCTGGAACAGTGGCGCTTTCAACAGCAGGGACTGAGCTGCCTTCCTTCTTTGAGCGCTTGGATTTTTTACCACGGTGTCCATCTGCGCCGGCTTTTCCTTTCCGCTTCAGAGCCAGTTCCTGGGTCGGCGGCGCCTCCTCACCCTCAGCATCACCCTCAGCAGCAGCTTCATCCTGGGGCCCTTGAGCATCAGCCTCTTCAACACCGGTAGCAACTTGTTCGACCTCATCGTCGGATTTTGGGCGCTTGCTAGGCGCCTTGTTGCGCTTCGGTAGAAACAGATGCGCGTCAGGAGCTTCGGTCTTGGCAATCAAGTCTTCCATACTTGGGGGCTGACGCAGCTGCTCAATCGATAGCACTTCTGATGAACAACGCTAGAGGTTGCTCATGATCAGATTTATATTCTTTAAAGCCCGATGCATGGCCCGACCCCAATGCGTTTTAGCATAGTCCTTCAACACTTGGAAGGTAGCCTTGCCCGCTTTAAAGTGGTCCTTTTTCAGCCCCTAGATGAATTCCTTAGACACTGCAAAAAGTTCGGGAATTTTTTTTTAAAAAAGGTTACCATCAGGAACCCATGTCCGCAGCAGCGTCCTCGGATTCTCCCGACTATAAGGTCGGCCATTTTCCCAGCAGGCACTTATGAAGACGAAGCGATGCTTTCAACCCTTGTCGCCCTCGAGAAAATCATTTACTATATTCCAGGTGTTGGCAAGGGAAGAGTAGAAGAAAGCCGACTTCGGGGATTTGGACAGCCCGGACATAGCTATGTACTGCTTCATGGGAATCACCCGACCAGAAAGACGTGACGTCATTATGCAGGACATCAGCGTGTACCAGGCGTTAGGCGTCAGCTGAGAGGGACAGATCTGCAGCATTCTGAAGTACAAAACTATCTCGGGGTCCAGGGGGAATCTAAGGCCCCAATTGAATAGTTCGATAAAAACTACGATTTCTCGTGACCGAACGTGTACGGGGGTCTCCCCGGGAACCGGAAATCTAACGGTGACGCATTCGGGGATGCCCCATCGAATCAGCAGCTCTGGCTGTTCCTCAGCGGTAAAATATAAATACTTGCCTTCGAACAGGGAAATGAGATAGTCCGCGGGCAGCCAGCGGTGGTAGGTAGTGGTAACAATCGCTTCCATCTCCTCGGGAAGTGGCTTAAAAGGAGGGGCAGCGGAGTTTCCAGCAGCACTACCATCCACAATAGGCAGAGCACCGACAGGAAGGGCATCTGCATCTGACTCTTCGACACTCGTTGCCGGGATTTTATCTTAGCTAAGGGTGATGGCCGCGCCCGGGTCAGTTTCCCGCACGACATGGGCGGCAGGGTTGGAACAGCTATCGGCTTGCGCCGGGAGGGCCTCGCCTTGTTCTCGACGGGCACGTTCAGGATCCAGTTCCGCGGGAGTCAAGGGCCGCTGATTAAGACCTAAAAAAGTCACAGCTGTGTTAGTACCGGTTCGGTATCCCCGTATGGAAGGAGTAAGCTGAACCATCCCAAGGAAATTACCTCTCATCGGAGAAGTCGGAGGACTGGTCTCACCCATGGGAAGAAACTGACTTCGGCCGCGACGTTGGGAAGAGAATGGGGGCGCGTTAACGTATGAGTTAACCAACGAAGGCGTCGGACAGGTTGTTTGGGCAACGGGGGAGTGAGGAGAGCTGCTGCTTGAAGATACGGCGATAGGCTCTGAGGTCTGACCTCCAGATGATTCGGGAAAGATAAAGGCCTCAGCAGGGATCGGATGGGGAATAACGGGGTCGTGAGGCTGCGGTATGGGCGTGAACGGCTTGGTGTTAGGACTCCAAATTAACCCCGCGCATCGGTATTCTTCAGCACGATGACCGATGCTAGCCCAGTCTACGAATCCGAACGCCGGTTGTTTCTTTTTGGGTTTTTTCCGCTTCGGGTGGCTATATCTCATAAAACGGGTTTCTCTCTCTAGAAAAATCTAAGCAGCAATTTCTCTCTCTAGAAAGCTTCTGAGAGCGATGCTGGTTTATGAGGTATTTATAGATAATTCTCTCTAGCCGTTGCATGCACGGGGAAGCCCAAACGACAGAATGCAGCGAGAAGTCGAAAGGCTTTCGTAAGAAGTTGTGCAAACAAGCACGCCTCGAGTAGCCAACCAACACGTGTCGCTTTTGGTCAGAAAAACACAGCAGGCATGGGCTAGCTGAGTCAGACAGAGATACTGGTATAGGCCTCACCGACCCGAAACAATGTGACCGGTCAAGGCCCATAAAGGTGGACGAAGACAGAACCTAAAAAGGGCTTGGGAACAATCCGAGAGATGAAACGTTCCCGACCACCTATGAGTAGCTAGAGAGGTCGGACGTCAGATGAAATGGAAGGTCGGTCCCGCAGAGGAAACGCCAGAGGTCGGTCCCGAAGCTAATGCACCGAGGCCGTCTGAACTAATCGTCAAAGTCTTCACTCCCTCTGGTCCCAAAGACTGGGGGGCTACTGATAAGGGAATAATTCGCCAGTAATAGGAACAAAGAGCCAATTGTTAATAAAAGGAAACTAATGTATTTATTTGAGTATTTATTATTAGTTAGAGAGTAATTTGTAAACAATGTAAACAATAAGGGACTAAAGAGGCAATAAAGCAAGCCGACTAAGAACATAAATGGGTCCACCTTCCAATACTATAAAAGGGGAATTCTTTATTCTTGGTAGGTGGGACATTGAATATTATTCTATTCTTTTTTCACTTTCTCTCTCTACACTCTCTCTCTCTAGTCACATCAGACTCAAGATCCGAAATATTCCTTAAGTCATTTATTTACTCATCAATGTATATTTTCAAAAATATAATTCCATATTTAAACATTAAATTTGATTTTTCAATTTATTTCTTTTAAAAAAATCATTTTTATGCCAGACTAATAGTGTGAAATCAGTTTGTGATTTATCTCAAATCAATTTGTGAAAATAGATTACAAAATATTTGATAGTTATCAATAGATACAATATATTTTAAAAAATATCATTCTACATTTAAAATAAGTTATAATATTTTTAATATTATATATTTGAAAAACAAATATAATTTATAAAAAATAAATTAACTATGAATGGTAAGCAACAAATTCTTTAGATTTGTTACTAAATTTAAGAGTTTATATTAGGTATATATTATTAGTATTATTATTTTAATATATTATTTTTAGTTTTCTTATTTTTTTATTGCATAATTAATTAAATAAAAAATTAGGAAAACAAAATATCTTACACATCCCTTGTCTTCCCAGGAGAGATCATATGTTTACGGATTTGTAATTCTGATTTCATGGATAAATGATTACAATAAGATTTAAAAGCACAATTAGCATAATCGTTTATAATTTTTTGTTATAGTTTTTTTTTTAAATTAAATATATGCTTATAAACAAAAAGTTGTGTTATTATTTACTCAATACTCATCTTACTTATCACCGATATGTTCAGCCATAGGTTAAAAATCACCATTAGTCTCATCTTTTGCATTTGTATCAAATTAATTCTTTATGTTTATTTTTGTATTCTATCCATCTTTTATATTTTAGAATTTTTCATTATTAGTCCCCCACACAAGTAACTTTTGAGAATCTAGCATTTGGCAACCCAAACATTAACATTTGACTCACTATTGGTCCTCTAAAAATCTGAAGAACGTGGTTCTACAATTAAGGATTTAAGAGGAAGACTATGTGTCTTTTGAATTAGGATTTTAGATTTGGAGGGTCAATAGTGAGACAAAATGTTGATGTTTGGGTTGCCACATATCACTTTCTTAGTATCCATATGTGTGAGAGACTAATAATGTAAATTTATAAAACAAAATGGACTAGTGGGACATAAAAGTGAACATAAGAGAGTAGTTTGATACAAACACTAAATATGGAGGACTACTAATAATTTTTAACCTTCAGGGACACCTCCATCTTTTAAGAAAGGCAATGTATGCAAAACTAAAAATATAGGTAAAAGACATTAGTTTATGATATGAACGATATATTGTGTTAGACTATCAGACAATTAGTAGAAATAAACACCTGATATGTATTTTGCACGCATTACACATGGAAATAGTAAAACACGTCCACATAAATCGCACATTGATCAACAATTGTATTGATTATGCTTCACACATGTCTGCTATATTATATAGTAATCCAATTCCAAACAAAATCATAAGTATTAGAAGCAACCAAACTTTATATGTTATAGATAACCCTACGAGGACTTATCCCAAGTTACGATCTTGATCATGGCTCAGTTCGAAATCATCAAAAAATTGGTTTGGTTCGTCTCAACACAGATGAGTTCGGTTCAACGCGACATATTTTCTTTTGACACTCAACTTCATGTTTCATCTCTAGTCAATTTAATATTACAATAATAATTATCCATCTAGGTTACAATGACTTTGGTTCTATTGTCTAATGTCTCATCACTGTTTACCATAGACATTTAGTCAAACTACCTCCCAGACTTGAACAAGTTTAATGTAGTATGTAAACTTTGAAAATGGTAGTACATTGGTCAGAACATCAAAATATTTTTCTTCATTTGCAACCTTCACTTTTCTCTTTCCACGACATTCTTAAATAAAGTGAAGATTAAAGTTTACGTGCTTAGTTCACTTACATCTATGTGCTTAGTTCACTTACTTCAGATGTCTCACTAAGTGAGGAGCACTAATATTGCCACAGGATATCTTACTCTATATTAGTTATCTCGCTTAATGATCTTTTTTACCATATGATTTCCTTCATGAATTCAAAAGCAACCATAGATTTGGTTTCAGTAGATGACAATATGAACTTAAAAAACCAAATTTCCAGCTAACAATTCCAGAAAATATAGTAAACAGATAACATTAAGTCAATTTCCTAATGTTAAAATATCCTACGTAATTAGAGTAGACATCTTCAACCTCAAATTCTAATAACAATCAAATATTTGTCAAATCCTTCAAATATCTCATGAGCCATTAAAAGGCCTGTCAGTGACGTCTCCCTGGGTTTGGTCCGATAACTATCGGGCTGGACAAAATTGGTAAACAAATCAGGCTTAGAATTTGACTAATCAGATAACTAGTCGAGTGGGTCCGGACAGGTTTGGTTTGTGCCGGACGGATCGGTTCAATTAGTTTTTTAGCAAAGTATTAACCAAAACATCTTAAGAGGAGAATCGATCCTTAGATCTTTGGTGGAATAGTGAAATAGCTTAGCTACTGGGAAACCTGTTGCATTTGATAACCTTATTTCACATTTATTTATATTCACATTCTTCATAATATAATTGTAGTTTTGATAATTCGTTATCTTTTAGTTAAATATTTAGTAAATATATTTAATTTTATAAAATGAAATTAAAATTATATGTTTTTTCAAAAAAATTTAATCAAGTTTTTATCGGTCGGGTTCAAACTTTGACTTATTAACGGCTCCATAGAATTATCGGATCGATCTCTAACGCATTTTATAGGACCGGTCTCAGACTGGTTATCGGGTTGACAAACCCAATAATAACCCTACTTATGATGATATTACCATAAGATGTCCATTTACATAAACTTATTATATTTTACTAGAATTGGTGTTTGAGAAATACTGAATTTGAAATTGGCATCAATAGAAATCCAAACAACTCGGACTTCAGACATGTCAAACTTCTTGAGAAATTTCTCTATGTATTTTTGTTATATACTTCTAATTTCTATTCAAACTATCCTTATTGGCTCTCTCATATCTCTAACTTATATTCCAACTATCTTCACAATGTAAATCTACATCATGTCTTTTCTAACTATCAATATGTCATACATATATAGTAGCAATACGATATGTATGTCAACGCGTGTTTCCTTATTAAAACATACACAGCTATAATAACATAATTAATTGAATTCAACAAAAAGTCAAATATTTTATTTCACTGCTTTGGTGGCTGTTTTAATACATATAAGGGTCTCTTCCACAAACACATGTATGTATCCAGATCTTCTTCAAACCCTTGAGGTTGCCTCATATAAATGGTGTCTTCTGTAATTACTTATGATAAAGTTGTTTTTTGTTTTCAAACCATTTTTGGGAAAAGGAAAAGTAAAATCACTACAACGAATTTAACAACTAAGAAATTAGATTTCTTCTTCTATCAAATTAGATTTTTAGTTGGGAATCATTTGATACCTTCTATCTAGTTGATTTTGATTAATAGAATAAGGAGCAAATTGATGATAATAGGAAAATCAAGTATGATAAGTACCTAGTTGGAATAAGTGGAGGTAAGGATAAAAAAAATGTTAACTCATCAACGAAGGAAATGCAGGAAACAAATTTGAGTAAATAAAGAAGATAAGTATGAAGAAAACAGTTTTTCAGGTCAAGGAGGAGAAGCAACGAGGGATGTTAGCCGTAGGATCAAACAACAAATCAATGGTTAAAGAAAAAGTTATATATATATATATATAATAATAATAGATAATAATAAATGTAAATGATTAAGTTAGTAGAAATGAAAACGATTTCAAAAAGTGTGCGAGAAGACACCGGGTTTTATGGATTAATGTGTGGACATGACAAGGTAAATATGAAAAATAAAAGAGTTAGTATGCGTGATAGAAAGTTTTTAAAATTAAATATAAATATATGATAATATATTAAGGATTGATAGTTTATATTTATGAATAATACCTCACTATAATTAATATTAGTATAGTCCTTAAAATAAATTTATTTAAAAATTAATGAGATTTTATTATAAGGACTATGGGGGAGTCCTAAAAGGATATATTGTTTAGATAATATATATTCTTATATTGACAAGGCATATTCATATCAAGGACTAATAAGGGGATAAGATGCAGAAAATAAGAGGATTCAAGATGAAGAGCATAAAGAAACAAGTAAACGAGGAGCAAGCATAAATAAGTATACGAGGGTCCTCTAAGAGAATTTAGTAAAATCATAAACGAGTATTTAGACGAGGGGTAAACAGAAATAAGAAGACGAGGGTCATCTAAAAGACTTTAGCCAAGGATCGTAAAGAAGTATCTAGATTGGAGGTAAAAGAAGTTCATCTAAAAGACTTTAGTCGAGGGTCATAAAAACGTTTTAGACGATGGCCTAGCAAAATTAAAGAGATGAATGTCTTCCAAATAAACTTTAAATAAGGATCATTCAGAAGACTTTAGACGAGGGTTGCGATGGAAAAGAGCGAGAAAGGTTGTTTGAGCAGTTACAACTGGAAAACACTTGGATTTTCATTTGGGGGTTATACATTAACAAAAGCGAAAAAGAAATTAACCTGAGTGATTATTATTATATTAGTTGTTGTTGTTATTGGGCGTCCATCCAACCAACAACTTCCTTATATTGTCATCGCGGCAATAGCTAGTTGCGATTTCTTTGCAAGTCGCGTCGTTCATCCACAACGTCAGCAACTAGCTCGCCATGGTGAACATCGCCGGTTAGCCTTCGATCGATAATAGCATCTAAAGTTATACTGTAGATGAGCCGTGTTCGAAATAAGTCTTATTTGTTATATTAAATTAGAGTTTGACTAAATCTAAATTCGGGATAAAATTTCTAGCAACCAAACAAACTCTTATTTAATGAAAAACAATCTCAGATCCTATCAAAACAGTATATTTATTCATAAAAACTTAAACATTTGATCATGTTGGTTGTGGATCTTCCTTTTACCAAAACAAAGACTAAATTTTAAGATTTATATTGAAGGAATATCGTAACCTTAGTTTCTTTTATATATAAAATATAATTAGACACCCTAATTATATTAAGCACATTATATTAGTCGCTTAGCGACCGCGGACCACAACCACTAAATTGATTTATCAATTTAGTTCCTCAAATATCAGTTCAACCTTAACAGTTGAGATTTAGGCTCAATCTTTTACGGTTCTCAAATTCAATCTGGCTACCACACTTATACCTCCATAACGTCGTTCCACCTATAGGCTAAAAATGTTAAAATTTGTTGTATTATCAACCAATCTAATTCAAAATCTGCTTCTGAAATAATATTTTGCTATAGAGTTGCGTAATTATAATACTAAATAAATAATATGTACTTACTAGAAAAAAAATTAAGTAATTAGATATTTATAATAAGAAATATCATATTCACCATTTTATTTAATAAGTTCATTTTCTTTAATTGACGAGTATATTTATTGTGTTTGCAAAAAAACTTATAATTCAACATTACCGTCTGCAAATTATGAAATTTTGGGAAAAAAGATCAAATATGTTCTTTTCTTCGATGCGAATTTTTAATTTCTAAAAACAGAGAATTCAAATTATTATGTGTTTTATTTCTTGTGAGTTAAAAATTGGTTTTCTCTAAATCTTGAATTCTGAAGAAAAAAAATGAAATAAAATTTTATTTTTATGGGTTTTGATTTCTACGAATCATGATTCAAATACTCTACTTATTTTTTCTGTGAATCGTGAATCCTGCATTCTGTGATAAAAAATATTGTTTCAAAAAACATTTTCCTCTTTAATTTCAAAAAGTCTATCCTTGCTTGTTTTAGAAAATGTGTCAAATAATTTGTTATGCCTTCTTTAAAAAAACATGTGATATATGCTATGATTCAAAAACATTATCTTGCGTGGAGTTATTTAAAAAATATAGCATACTTGTAATATATCAAAAAACATATCATGCTTGCGATATTTTAAAAAAATATCTTCGACATACTTAGCGAAAATATGTTATGTATACCATGTTTTATAAAAATTATATTATCTATGATATCTTAGAAAATCTGTCATATTTATCTTATTTGAAAAATAATTATCATGCCCACAATGTTTAGAAAGGTATATCATGTCTGTAATGTTTTGAAAACATATCATAAAATTTCCTTGCAAAAATATGTCATGCATGTAATCTTTTACAAAATTTGGCTTGTCTGCAATGTTTAAAAAACTATGGTGTGTCTGTGATGTTTTTAAAAATATTTCATGTCTACAAAAGTTTAAAAACAAATTCATACAAACAAAATATTAAAAAATGTCATGTCAATGATGTTTTAAAAAATCTATCATGTCCATAAAGTTTTTAATAAGTTTTTATCCGAGAATGTTTCAAAAAATATATCCTGCCAGTGATGTTTCAAAACATCAATTATGAATGCGATATTTAAAAAATCTAACCTGCATGTGGTATTTCAAAAAAATATGCCTTGCCTACTTCCAAAATATTTGTCCAATGTCAACTATATGTTCTTCTTACAACACTCACAACCACATCGTGATACTTTAAGAATATTTTTATAAGATTACAAGTATTTTTGATAAGAAATAAGTGGAAATTATTTTCGAGTATTGAAGTCTTGTTCTTTTTAACGATTTCCGTGGAATTGAGAATATAAACTGATAAGGGAAATATCTGACGAGCCTAAGGTTTAGTTTTGGGTTGGTATTAGCTCTCACAAGTTGTAGGACAATACTAAGTCATATGAGAGATTCCATACATTAATGGGTCAATAGAGCTCAAAATCTCATTTCGGTCACTATAAATACAAGGGGTCATCCTCCCTTTGAGGGGTAAACATTGATTATTTTTACTTAGAAATTTTTACTATTATCTCTCTATAGTAGCATCTCTCTATACTTACCTTCCAATTCTACGTGAGCCAATTTCAAGCTCACCAGTGGCGACCATAATAGGATCAACATTCAAACTAGTACCCAAATACAACCTTCAAAACTATATAATTTTATCGCATTTGAAGCAAGCTGCAACAGGATGGCTACTCAGTGAACTACTAGTATACCCTTCTCCTCACTACAAGAAGGGTCGGGATCCCAAACCCCGCCCGACTCTTTTATCTCGCCTACTCAGTTAGAGGAGCATAGACAAAAAAATTATATCCTAGATTGTGCCTCTTGAAGCTCAAAAGAAACACTAGTAGTTATCGCCCTAGAGTCCGAAATGGTCGCTCCTTAGAGAGAGAGAGACGCTGACATCTACAACCAGAACGAGCTACGGTCTAAAGTATGCATTGATGAGGGAGAATAAAAGACATGGTGAAATTGTAAAGAAGAGGTTTGTTAAGGAGAAAATTGTAAAGAAGAGGTTTGTTAAGGAGAAAATTGTAAAGAAGAAGTATGATAGGAGAGAATTGTAAAGAAGAAATTGTATTAGGAGGAAATTGTATAGAATACTAAAGAAGTAGCCATTATGAGAAGATGAAAAGATATAGAGACCAAAAATATAATAAACGGGAATCAAATCGTGTGAGACCCGCAATTGTACTATAAAAGGACCACACACGCTTCACAGATCCCGAGATGAATAAAATATTACTTTCTCTCTCTACTTAGCCTAATTCTCGCTTTCTCTATCTAAAAACACTCCTAAACAAAGGATTACAACCTATTTTGACACTAAAAGATCTTCGTATCACAAAATCACCCCTAAGCATTCTTAAAACTCTTCAGTGGCGCCGTCTGTGGGAAACGGAGATTGTTCTGACGATAATTGCTTCCTGGAAATAGTTCCTATTCCGAGGGAAATTATGGAAGAGCAAGGGGACGATTTTGTAAACAATTGTGACGAGAATCTGGTGGGTGATGATTATCGGAACGACATGGAATACGAGGTGCGTGGGGGCCAGCAAGTCGGAGACACTTTTGATGACTCAGACCTGTTGGCTCGAATGAATGAACTGTTGCTGGAGATCGAAAGATTGAAGGCAGAAAAGGAAACCGTTCAGGAAACTCTTTGCTCCGAGATAAGAAGGGAGCCAGTTATTAGAAAAGAGGAGCGCGAAACCGATTTTTGTCCTAAAGCCATGGACGAAAGATACAAGGGATACGAATGACGATCATCGAGGAGGAAAGAAAAACGAAATTTGGATTCATCTGACTCGAGCGATTATTCTCGATACAGCTCGTCGGAGTCGTCTCCTAGGAAAAATCACAGAAAGAAAAGACATGGTCGAGGACACGCTGATTACCGAAGGGGAAGAAGCTCGGAGAGGAAATCTCCGAGGGAGAAGAGTTACCGTACTCAAGTTAATGAGCGGGGTTATGGCCAAACGAAGTTTCCTGCTGGAAAAGAAGACGTAGGCCCGCGAAATTCTGAGTGGCAGCATCAATATACTCTACCATCCGAGGAGGGATTGTATTTTCTGAGAAATGAAAACTTGAGATCCAATGTTTATCGGACGGGTCATAATTGGAGAGCTTCTCCCTTGTCCCCGGACATTTTGGTGGGCAACCTCCCAAAACATTTCGATATCTCGAAGTTAGAAAAGTTCGATGGGACACAAGACCCTGATAATCACATCGAACAATTCAAAAACTTCATGATTAATTTCGACGACGATGATAAATTGTTGTGTAGAGCATTTTCTGAGACCTTCAAGGGGGTAGCTTCCAAATGGTATAATAGGATTCCGCAGGGCTCGATAAAGAATTTCGACATGTTTTGGAATATCTTCAGACAGCACTTTGTGGGGAGCAAAAATTTCAGAGCTAACGGAGACACGATAATATATTGTAGACAAAAAGTTGGGGAGAGCTTGAAGAATTACACCAATCAATTTTTCAAAACGAAAACAAACATGAAGTATTGTAAAGACTCAGTGGCACTTGCAGCTTTCAGGATGGGCCTACTCCCCGGACTATTAAATGATATGGTGGTGGAGAGTCAGGCCATGATCTTCGGAGCATTGTTGCATCAGGTTGAGAAAAGAATTCTGGTGGAGGAGACTGAGGCATCCGAGAAAGGATCCGGCGATCAATTGGATCAAACCCAGTTTCAGAGATCTGAGCCTAGTAACCAAGGGCGTCGCGCTAGTGTTCAAGCCAAAAGTACGGGTCAATATCCGTCGAGGCAGAAAACAAACCCACAGTATTATGGCAACTTGTAAAATTACAATCAAGGGGCCAGAGCAATGTCGAATAAGTGGGTTCGACCGGACTACTTCGCGAAGTTGACAGAAAATGTCGCTGCTATATTTGATAAGGCGAGATCCGGAGTACCATTCAGGAAACCTTTTCCTATTCAGACTCCGAGGGAAAGCAGAAGCGTTAACAAGTATTGTAAGTATCACGAAGATATCGGGCACAACACCAAGGACTGCATAGCCTTGAAAAAAGAAGTGCAAGCTTTGATCGAAAATGGAATGTTGTTAGAGTTTGTCAAAAAGCACTCTCAGAAAAATGTTGTGGTAAATACTGTTCCAAAGAACACTGATACAGCCATGGTGATTTCTGAGGAGGTTGATGTTTTTGATATTGAACAAGAGTATCTAGATCCCAAGGAGGGCAGGAACAATGTAAATATGGTGGAAGAGGTTATTTCGAGGGGGAGAGTGAACAACCTCTGTGCTTTCTTTGAGTCGCTGGCAATATTTGGAGGGGATACCATCGCAGGGAATTCCAACAGCTCGCGGAAGAGGCACATGGTCAACCTGACTACCCAGATTGAAGCAGGGGTGTCAGCACAAATGCACCGATTGCCCTCCCCCATCATATGTTTTGATGATGATGATGATGATATGCGAAATGTCGCGGGCCCACACGAGGATGCGGTGGTGATTGCCGCGGGTATTGCTGGGGATCAAGTTCAAAAGATACTTGTTGATAGAGGAATTTCAGCGAATATCTTGTTCATGAGCACTTACACGAGAATTTCCGACCCACCAGTTCTACGACGTTCCGAAAGAACCGTAGTGGGCTTTACCGGCGCCACAGCAGTGGTGGTTGGAGAATTTCAGTGTGTAGTCGAGTTAGGTCGTGGGCCATTCAAGAAGGAGGTTGAAGTATTGTATTGTTGTCGACGCACCAACTTCATATAACGCTATTTTGGGTCGCTCTTGGTTGTCCCGAATGCATGGTGTAATCTCGACGGTGCATCAGTGTCTAAAATATGTGGTAGGGAATAACATCGGGATAATTAGAAGCAGCCAGAAAATGGCCCGCGAATGTTACCAGATAGCTTTATCCTCGAAGGGAGTTCGGGGAGAAATATCGGATAAAGCATAGCAATTAAAGGGGCCTTCCTCGGAAATCATCCTATGTGATGATCCTAGGGAGACCCCCGGATTTCTGGTCCCATAAGAGGATTCCGAGGCACATAAATTTGAGAATGGCAAATCTCTGAAGATTATTGTAAAACTTTCTTTTGAGTTCAGAGAAAGATTAATTGTGTTTTTGTCTAACAAACTCGATATGTTTGCTTGGTGTGCACATGATGTCACGGGAGTACCATCGGAGATAATATGTCATAAAGTTGCGGTACGACTTGATGTTAGACCCATTGTCGAGAAGAGGAGGCCAGTTTATCCGGATAAGGCTACAACTATTCTTTTGGAAGTGGAGAGGCTATTAAGCATAGGCCACATTCGCGAGTCACATTATCCCGTATGGGCCTCGAATCCAGTCTTGGTCAGGAAAAATAATAGCAAGTGGAGAATGTGCGTTGACTTCACGGACTTAAACAAAGCTTGTCCCAATTATCCATTTCTGGTGCCCCGAATTGATCAGTTAGTGGATTCGACCTCGGGCAATCGATTGTTGCCTTTCATGGATGCGTATTCTGTGTATAATCAAATCCGGTTGGATGCTCACGATGAAGAAAGCACTTCATTTATTACCGGAAGAGGGTTATATTGCTACAAGGTTATGCCATTTGGCTTAGAAATGCGGGGGCAACTTATCAGCGTCTGGTCAACAAAATCTTTGAGGGACAGATTGGTCGGAATGTCAAAGCATATATCGATGATATGTTAGTCAAGAGTTTGTAGGACGAAGATCATTTTGCTGACCTGGAGGAGACTTTTAATAATTTGTGTAAGGTCAATTTGAAACTGAACCCGGAAAAGTGTGTTTTTGGGGTACGATCGGGCAAGTTCCTTGGATATATGATCAGTGAGAAAGGCATCAAGGCTGACACATATCAAATAAAAACTTTAATCACCATGACTCCACATCGAAATATCAAAGAAGTCCAGATCTTGACAGGGAGATTGGCAGCGTTGAATATGTTCATTTCTTGATCCTCGGACAAATGTGCACCTTTCTTTAAGATATTACGAAACGCCAAACAATTTAGGTGGACTGATGAGTGTTCAGCAACTTTTCGCCAAATTCAGGAATATTTGACATCTCCTGATATACTGTCTAAACCTTTGCTGGGGGAAAGATTAATTATCTATATAACAGTGTCAGATTGTGCAGTCAGTGTTGTTTTACTCCGCGAAGAGGACTCTCTTTTGAAACCTATCTATTATGTCAGTAAGAGTTTGTTGGATGCGGAGAAACGATATCTCAAGTTGGATAAGGTAGCGTTGGCTTTGGTGACAACTGCCCGAAAGATGAGACCTTACTTCCAGGCACATCCTATAGTTGTTCGGACGAATTTCCCCCTAAAAGGTTTGTTACAAAGGCCCGATATCTCTGGGAGGATGAATAAATGGGCAGTAGAATTGGGAGATTTTGACATAGCATTTGAGCCTCGAACGGCGATAAAAGCCCAAGTTTTGGCTGATTTTTTTGTTGAATTTCACTCAGACAGAGAGGACAAGGAGGTCGTTGACCATTTTGAAGAAATGGAATGGTTGGTACGAACGGATGTATGGCCGAACAACTCTGGAAGTGGTGCGGGTGTCCAGTTGATTTCTCCAGAAGGGATAGCTATGTTCCAAGCTATTCGATTTGGTTTTAAGGTAACTAACAATGAAGCGGAGTATAAGGCAGCATTGGCGGGTTTGTGTTTAGCTCAGATATGTGGGGCCAAAAAGATTAAACTGATCAGCGACTCACAGTTGGTGATAAACCAAGCTTTGGGGGAGTCTGAGGCCAGAAAAGATAAGCTGATACGATATCTTAAGGCATTAAAAGATTTGGTTTCTGAGTTCGAGGAGGTCAAATATGAACATGTTCGAAGAGAGGCTAATGTTGTCCCAGATTCTTTGGCCGCAGCCTCACGAACAGAGGGATACCCATGGGTCCTGATTCAGGAACATCCTTCGGTCATGATTGATGCAGAGCATACAATGAATGTTAACGAGGTGAGCAATGTGATCAAAGATGATTGGAGGTCAGCTATTATTGACTTCTTGGAAAATGATACTTTACTTGTTGGAAAGTACGAGGCTAGGAAAATCAGGTTCAAGTCTCACAGGTATATCATGTTGGGAGGCGTTCTGTATAAGAAATCTTTGAGCCGACCATTACTAAGGTGTCTGAACAAGGATGAGTCGTAATTTGTCCTGTTCGAATTGCACGATGGGGAAGGTTCAGCCCACTGTAGGTATAAGGCGTTAATTCGACGGGTGTTTCTGGCTGGTTATTATTAGCCAACTATCGCTTCAGATGCAAAAGATTTGGTAAAATGATGTGACACGTGTCAGCGCTATGCCAAAGTAATCCACAAGCCTGGGGTATTATTGGAGAGTATTTCGGAGGCGGTCCCATTCGACATGTGGGGCATTGATTTAGTTGGGGCCCTACCAATGGCGTCTGGCGGCAGACAGACTATAATAGTAGCAGTGGATTATTTCTCTAAGTGGGTGGAAGCGGAACCCCTAGCAGGGACGAAAGCCAAAGATGCAATTAAATTCGTTGTGTCAAATATTTGCTGTCGTTTTGGTGTACCATTGCAAATCACAACGGATAACGGGCCTCAGTTCGATAACAAGGAGTTTAAAAGTTTTTTCCTTTCCAGGGGCATACGACAATGTTTTTCTGCTCCATTACATCCCCAAGCTAATGGAAAAGTGGAAGTAACCAATCGAACTATTCTCGATGGTTTGAAAAAGAATTTGGAAGGAAAGGTAGGAAAATGGCCTGATTATTTACAAGAAGTACTGTGGGCTTATAGGACAACGCCTCGAACGGCCACTGTTGTATCTCCATTTGCTTTAGTATATGGCATGGATGCCATTGTCCCTTCAGATATTGTTTTCCCTTCATATCGTGTGGCAACGTATACAGCAGACGTGAATGATCAAAGCAGAGCACTGGCGTTAGATTTAGTTGGAAAAAAAAAGACAACGTGCACAGTTGAAGTCTTTACATTAACAAACTCTTATGAGGAGTCGATATGCGTCTAAAGTAATGCATAAAGATTTTAAGGTGGGGGAGAAAGTACTACACAAAGTCTTCCTGCACACTAAAGAAAAGAGTCTGGGTAAATTGGGACCAAATTGGGAGGGCCCTTATGAAGTCACCGAGAAAGTGAAACAGGGCACGTATCCATTAAAAGACAAGGAAGGGCGATATCTCCGGCTCCCATGGAATATTGAACACTTAAAATTGTATCTTGAATGAGGAACTAGTTAGAGCGTAACAGTTGTCCTTTTTTGTATCTCAAAGTTCCAAAACATAGTGAGGGCATACTCTTTCCTACCCTGATAGGCACAGGAAGGTTTTAACGAGGTGTCCCAATGAGCTGCTTAATAGGACATACTTTTTTCCTTATGATGAGTCTGAATTCTGCATGCTCCCCGGACAAGGACAGATCGGTCCAAGGCCTCCGGACCGGACAGACCACTTCGGACACTCAGACCATAGAACTGTTCGAACTATGACAAAAGTACTAAAAACCTAAACACTTCTTGACTAAGCTACTTGCTCTCCTACTTAGAGCTCATGGGTCTTTGAACATGACCCGGGTCCATTAAACATGACCCGAAAGCCCATAAGGGCCCAAACATCAGGGTATAAATACCCAACCACCTGCATTAAGTGTGGGTAATGAGAATTAACTACTACCAGACTGCTTAATTATCTCTCTACTCTCTACTCTAAACACATAACACCCACACACTACTATAAAACACCAACCAAATTACTAAGCCTACCCTCATGTGATAATTCTCCTCACCAAATTGGCGACCACAGTGCGAGAAGAAGGTGCCTGAATCAAGCATTCAAAACCAGCTAAGAAAATCTGTCTGAATGAATCCGGACAACCCAGAAGTACCACCAGCTCTGCTCGAAGTGGTGGGAGAGAACGATGAATACACTATCGAAGAGCGTGATAGGTTAAAGGGTGAAATAGAAGCTCTGAGGGCAGAAAAGGCCAAGATGGGCGTGAAAGAAAAGTCTAAAGCATCGGTTGCTCATCACACCGATAACCCTAGAGAGCATGAGTCTTCAAAGACTCATGTGAGCACTAAAAAGACTCATGTCAGTTCTAAAAAGTCTCACCGGTCTAAGCCAGTGGAGAGTTCTGACTCAAGCTCAGAATCTTCTGATAGCTCTTCGGACAGTGAGGGAGTTGAAAAATCATTATCCTCTAGCAGCGATGAGGGTCGAACTAGAAAGAAGCAAAAGCAGATTAAAAAATATTCAAGAAAAAGGGATAGACAAGGAAAGATGAAGAGGCATATTGGTAAAGGATCATCTCATAGCCAGAGGCATGTGGACCGGATGCTGATGGATCCCTTCGCTTTTCACGATGAACCGGGTATCTTTGCAACTCCCAATGAGGGTACTGTGTTCAGTCGTGGAAGAAACTGGAGGAAATCTCCATTGTCTTCTAAAATTCTGTCCGGAAACCTCCCTAAGAGGTTTGACAGCACCAAAATAGAGAAGTACGATGACAGTACTGATCCGGACAACCATATGGGGCAATTAAAAAACTTCATGATGAACTTTGACGATGATGATAAACCACTTTGTAGGGAATTCTCCCAATCATTTATGGGGAGTGCTCTAAAATGGTACAACAGCCTGCCTCAGGGTTGTATTAAAGATTTCGATACATTTTGGGTAGCCTTTCGAAGGCAGTTTATAGGGAGTAAAGAGCTAAAGGGAAATGGAGACACAATAATCCATTGTGCCCAGGAGCCAAATGAGTCCTTGAAAGAATATATAAGCCGTTTTGTGAATACCAAGAATGGGTTGGCTGATTGCTTCGAACATGTAGCAATAGCATCCCCAAGACATGGTTTGAACCCAGGCAATCTAGCTGATTCAATGACCAGAAAGAAGGCCATGACATGGGGAGGGTTGCTGAATCAGGTTGGAAAACAAATAAACGTCGATGAAACAAAGAAAACCAGGGTGCACAGGCAGGTGAGGTCTACCCCAGTGGCACCAAATCCCAATCAGAATCAGTCCGGAAATAAAGCAAGAGAGACCGGACATGGGCATGGCAGGGAAAAATCTCAGTCTTAGCCAGCTGCTCCTGCTCAAAGTCAGCAATCCAGAAACAAGAGAGGGCCATGGGTGCAACCGGAGTGGTTCGCTGAGTTGAAAGAAAGTGTGGCCACTATTTTTGATAAAACAAAGGAAGAAGTGCATTACCGGAGACCGGCTGCACTGCAGTCTCCCAGAGAGCATCGTAATAACTCTTTTTGCCAGTATCACAACGATATTGGTCATACCACCGATGGCTGCATAGCATTAAAACAAGAAGTTCAGAACTTGATTGAGAGGGGAAAGCTGGGGGCTTACGTGAAAAGAAGAGGGGGTAACAGACCTGACAACACTCACCGGGTTGGTCCAAGTAATTCTGCTCCGGAGGGAGCCATGGTTATAATTGAAAGGTTTAACGTGGAATCTGAATACTTGGATCCTGATCCGACTCGAAACAGAGTGGGTACAATTGAGGAATGTTCTAAGTCGGTCTCCGGACTCATTAAGTTTTTTGAGTCACTTACAATTTTCGGAGGGGACACTATGACAGCTCCTACTGCTTCTTCGAGGAAGAGGCACGTGCATACTTTAGCCTCCCAGCTAGAAGGAGGCATGACTTCCTATCAGTCACAAAGCTCATTCCCCTTCATTGTTTTTGATGAAGATGATTTAAGAGACATTGCTGGCCCTCATGAGGATGCTGTTGTCATAGGAGCATCTATAGGGGGCAACGATATAAGGCGAATCCTGGTGGATACTGGAAGCTCAGCCAATATCCTTTTCTTAACCACATACAAGAGAATGAAAAATCCAGCTGTAATTCAGAGTTCGGACAGATCAATTGTGGGCTTTACAGGCAGCTCAGCAGATGTAATCGGAGAGTTCGAAGAAGAAGTTCTATTGGGCAAGGGCCCTTTCAAGAAAATGGTTAGAATACTATTTATTGTGGTGGATTGTCCCACTTGCTATAATGATATTCTATGGAGGTCTTGGCTCTCTAGGATGCATGCAGTGGCTTCAACAGTCCACCACTGCTTGAAATATGTTGTTCAGGGACAGGTTGGAGTCGTCCGGAGTAGCCAGAAGATTGCAAGAGAATGTTATGCCACTGCCCTGGCTCCTTGAACGCTAGGGTCAGTCTGTATTAATGAACAATGTCAGTTTGAGGGCCTTTATGGGGGTGAGGGTGAAATTGATGACCCCAGAGAGACCCCTGGAGTATTGATACCGATAGAAGAGGTAGAAACACATTGTCTGGAAGAAGGAAAAAGTGTCAAGATAGGGTCTAAGATGTCACCCATTTTGAAAGATGAAATGTTAAAGTTTTTGAAGAACCATCAGCACGTTTTTGCTTGGTGCAATTTTGATGTTACTGGGGTTCCATCAGAGGTGATATCACATCACCTATCTGTCCGGAAAGACGTAGCACCAGTGGTTCAAAAAAGAAGAGCTTTTTCTAAAGAGAAGGCTGATGTCATTGTGCAAGAAGTTGACAGGCTCACAAAGATGGGGCACATCAAGGAATCTCAATATCTTTTGTGGACTGCCAATCCGGTTCTGGTAAAAAAGAAAAATGGCAAGTGGCGCATGTGCATTAACTTCACAGATCTCAATAGAGCTTGCCCAAAAGATTTGTATCCAGTTCCCTGGATTGATCAGTTAGTAGACTCTACCTTTGGGAACAAGCTGTTTTCCTTTATGGATGCGTTCTCCGGATACAATCAGATTCAAGTAGATCCAAAGGATCAAGAGCAAACCACATTTGTCACTGACAGAGGTCTTCATTTCTACAAAGTAATGCCATTTGGTTTGAAAAATGATGGGGCTACTTATCGGAGATTAGTCAACAAGGCATTTGCTGATCAAATTGGAAGGAATATGGAAGTGTACATTGATGACATGATGGTGAAGAGTGTGGATGAACAGTTGCACTTGTCTGATCTCCAAGAAACTTTTGCCAACTTGGTAAAAGTGAATTTGAAATTAAACCCAGAAAAGTGTGTGTTCGGAGTGCAGTCCGGGAAGTTTCTGGGCTATATTTTAAGTGAGCATGGAATACAACCCGACCCGGACCAGCTTAACGCCCTATTTCAAATGGAGCCTCCTCGAAACATTATAGAAGTACAGCGGTTAACGGGGAGATTAGCTGCCTTAACCAAATTTATCTCAAGGTCTTCGGACAGGTGTGCCCCTTTCTTTTAAACCTTGAAGGGTGCAAAGGGATTCAATTGGACTCCACAGTGTGATGAGGCTTTCAATGAGATCAAAAAGCACATGTCCTCCCCTAAAACTTTGTTTAAGCCAGTTGATGGGGAGACACTCTTCGTATATTTGGCAGTTTCAAGTTGTGCCATTAGTGTTGTATTGGTAAAAGAGGTTGATGGACATCCCCATCCAGTATACTACATCAGCAAAAGTTTGATAGATGCAGAAAGGCGTTACTTGAAACTCGAAAAGTTAGCATTGGCCCTGGTGATAGCTGCCAGGAAGATGAGGCCTTATTTCCAGTCTCATCCCATCATCGTCCGGACTTCTTTTCCCCTAAAGAATGTCCTCCAAAAGGCAGACATTTCAAGCAGGATGACTAAGTGGTCAGTAGAATTGGGGGACTTCGACATAGATTTTTCTCCCCGAACAACAGTCAAGGCCCAAGCTGTGGCAGACTTTTTAGTTGAATTCCACTCCGACAGGGATTCGGAGCAAACTACAGATATAAAAGATAAAAAGGTATGGGTCGTCCGAACAGATGGTGGGTCTAGCACTATGGGTTGTGGTGCAGGGGTGTGTTTGACTTCCCCGTATGGAGACAAGATATACCAGGCTATTTGTTTTGCTTTCAGGGCATCTAATAATGAGTCTGAATACGAAGCAGCTATAGCTGGTTTAAATTTAGCCTACATTTGTGGGGCTAAGAGGGTCAAGCTACTAAGTAACTCCCAACTTCTTATCCACCATGCCCAAGGCCAATCTGAGGCTAAGAAGGAGCAGCTTGTGAAATATTTACTCCTCCTAAAAAATGAAGCACTTAAATTTAAAGGTGTTGTCTATGAGCACATTCCCCGGGTAGAAAATGAGCTAGCAGACTCATTGGCAACCATAGCATATACAGAGTCATATCCATGGATCCATGTGCTCGAAATCCCCTCCATTCAACTTAGTAAGGGTAAAGAATAGGAAATTTTTGAAATACAAGTGAAACAACCTCAAGACTGGAGGTTTCCTCTCTTGCAATATCTCTCCGATGGTGTCGTGCCTCCGGATAAGTCACTGGCCAGAACACTGAAGCACAAGGCTCGTGGTTTTATCATATTAAGAGACGTGTTGTACAAAAAATCTTACAGTAAACCTCTCCTGCGCTGTTTGGGGGATGAAGAGTCTCAAGTAGTCCTCTCCGAATTACATGATGGTGAGGGATCAGCCCATTGTGGGTTTAGAGCCTTAACAAAAAGAGTTTTACTCTCCGGTTACTATTGGCCATCAATCATGAAAGATGCTAAGGAATTGGTAAGAAGGTGTGACCCATGCTAGAGGTACAGCAATGAGATTCACGTCCCAGCTATTCATTTGGAATTAATTTCTGAGCCTATTCCTTTTGCTCGATGGGGGTTGGATTTAGTAGGGCCTCTCCCGGTGGTGTCCGGAGGACGCAAAACTATAATTGTGGCCATAGACTAGTTCTCGAAGTGGATTGAAGCAGCCCCTCTAGCAGGGACAACATCAAAAGCTGTTATAAAGTTCATTTTATCCAACATCTGTTGCAGATTTGGTGTCCCACAAAAGATAACAACAGACAATGGCCCACAGTTCGACAATAGGGAAATGGAGAGCTTTTGTGCCTCAAGGGTTATACAACATTGTTTTTCTTCACCTTTCCACCCACAAGAAAATGGGCAAGTTGAAGTGGCTAATAGGACTATACTGTCCGGTTTAAAGAAGAATTTGGAAGGGGCTGCTGGGAAGTGGCCTAGTTATCTACAAGAGGTCTTGTGGGCCTACCGGACAACATTAGGGGCTGCAACACAAGAGTCACCTTTTGCTTTGGTCTATGGGATGGATGCAGTAGCTCCCATAGAAGCAACTCTCCCCTCCTTTCGTGTTCACAATTTCTCTGAACATGCTAACGAGGTGGAAATCAGAAGTCAACTTGATCCGATAGAAGAAAAACGAGTTAAAGCTCATCTTAGAGTTTCACACTATCAGGGTTTGATGAGAAGCAGGTTTGCTTCCAAAGTTAAAAGAAGAGATTTCCAACCAGGGGACAAGGTATTAAGGAAATTCTTCTTACACACTAAAGAAAAGCTGTTCGGAAAGCTGGCCCCAACTTGGGAAGGTCCCTACATAGTTGTTGAAAGAATTAAACCTGGAACATATTGGTTGGAAGATAAAGATGGAAGGGTTTTACTCATCCTTGGAATATTGAGCATCTCCAGATGTTCTTGGAGTAGCATTTGTGTAAATATTTACTTGTTTAAACATCCATGTAAATATTTGGGGGCATACTCTTTCCTCCCTGGTGGCACGGGGAGGTTTTAATGAGGTGTCCGGGCAGCCCTGTAACAAAGTATTTTTCTCCTCGGCAGCCTTGGACACTGTATTTTCAAGGGCAATCTTATCATTGGTCAGGTTGGTGATGATTTGGTCCTTGGCTTTGGATTCTCCCTTTGAGGTGTTAAGGTCTTTCTCCAGACCGGACAGCTTCTCCCGGAGATCTCTAATGGTTTCCTCTAAAGTGGCGACTTTTGTAGTGCTTGCCTTCTGGTCTCTCTTCAACTCCTCGTTTTCTTCCTTTAACATGTCAGCATTGGAAGAGGCAGTGCGAAGGTCGTCGGACAGCTTCTCTTTGTCAGACTTGAGATCTTTGATGATATCAGCCTGGCTCCGAACTTGTCTCTCCAACGCAAGTACAGGCTGCACATTGCTTAACAAGGAGTGGGCTATAGCATCCCTTTCACTAGAAACACTAAAAGTCCTACCATTAAAAGTGACCGTGTAAGAGGTGCTTGGAGGAAGGTAAGGCCCGGCAAAGTCATCTCTGGGGAGATTGAGGAAGTATTCACCAAGCTCACCAAGACCGGTGATGTCTACTCCATCGATGTTGATATCTCCCCCCTCAACCTCATCAGTATGAAAGTCGCTCGGAATCTCCTCGGCATGCGTTGGGTCAGCAGGGTCAGCATGGACAGAAGGCTCCGGAGCCCGGAGAGAAAGCTCGTCTCCCTTAGACGTTTTCTTCTTCTTGGCCTCCCGGTCTGTGCCTTCACTTCCCTGTTTACGATTCCTCTTAGAAGCCCTTGGAGGTTTTGGGAGGTTCGCTTCTTGTTTCTCAGTCTCTTGCTCCACCACTTCCAAGAGAGCAGCATCAATTTGGATCTGGGCTGGCCCCTCCGGATCTGTTGGAGCATCCTTCTCTGCATCAGGAGGGTTAGCATCACCCACCAACTTTTTGCCCTTCTTCTTCTTGCCTTTCATCTTGCTCGGGGCTTTGGCCCGGCCTGACAGGAAGAGTGTCCCATCTGGTTCATGGGTCCTCTTAAGTACAAAGTCCGGAGAAGGCTGGGTGGTGAGCTCCTCCCAGGTCAAGTCTCTCTGACCTGTGGTGTTCCACAGGTGAGACCTTGCCAAGTTTCCACTGGTGAAAGCAACGTGGAATCGGTTCCCCCATTCCTCAGCAGCCCAGGCATTAATCTTGCCACAAGTAACCTACCCGGCTTTCTGATAGTCACTGAACTCCTTGGGCAGTACTGTTAAGACAAAAGTAAGACAAATTAGTATAAACTAAGTCTAAAAAGAAAAGAGAAGAGAAACAAAAACATAAAGGCAAGATACTTACGGTCACTCCTCCATCTGCTTCTAAGGAGGCTTGGGTTCTCTCCGGATTTTATCTTCCTGCCGTTCTCCCAGGCACCACTGACAAATAGGAACTGGGTCCTCCAATTCCTTTCTGCCTCCAGCAAATCATCCACCGCCTTGAAGTCATCCCCCATGTTAAAGTGGTAAAAGGGGATGTGGTGGTTTCTACACAGGCTAGCCACTGCAGCAAACTCCTCCATGGGTAGATGGATCCCGGATAGCCTTGATGTCATGATGCATGACATAAGGGTATACCAAGCGTTGGGGCTCAGCTGGCTCGGACAGAGTTTGATCAGATGGAAATATCTGACAATCTCTGGATCTAATGGGAACCTGAGCCCCCAGTTGAATAACTCCGTGAATATGACCACTTCACTCAACTTGCAGTCCATGGGGGTCTCCGGGTGTATAGGAATCCTGATTTTTACATTTTCTGGAATGCCCCACTTCGTACGCATCCTGCCCAGCTCAGCAGTGTGGATGAATGCGTAGTTGATTTTTTGTAAGGAGATGAGGTAATTAACGCTGACCTTGTGAAAACAAGGCCCTACTTTTCCTTCTAGGCTCTCCGGTAGATCCGGATTCCTCAAGTACAGCTTCTCCTTGCCCTTGTCCTTCTTGGCAACTATCTCTTTACTGGTCTGACCGGAGGGCTCAGACTCAAATGGGGCCTCTTCAACAGAGTCCTCCATCACTTCCTTCATGATTGTTGAAGGGATTTCAGCAGCTGTAGTGGGGGGAGGGTTCAAACTTGACTCAGTCTTGTCTCCGGACTGATGGGCCTCAGTGCCCTTTTGATTTATGCTCTCTGGCAGAGTGTCTGGAGCAGAAGTTTCTGGTTGGAGATTTGGATTGGGGCCCTCCGGTCCGAAATGTCTGTCCTTGGGGGCTCTAATAGGCACCTCTGATCTGGTGCTACTGTCATTTGCCCCCGACTTTGAGGGAGTGTTTTTAGTCCCCTGGCCTTTAACCAACCGGCCTTTTCTCCTATCGACTAGCTTCTCAGGAGAGCGCTCCGTATCCGATTCCATAGCTATGAAGGGAGAGGGTTTTTTGAAGCTAGTGGCAGTAACTCCTGGATCGACAGCAGGCTCCGATTCCTGAACTGAGGAACCCGAGATTATGGGGGAGAGGTTGGCTTAAATTATTTTTCTAGGTTTAGTTCCTTTGGAAGAAGAAGAGCCTCGATCTGACTCAGTAGCAGAGGAGATTGGTCTATCAGCAGGCGAGGTAGGTAACCCTGCTGCGATTCGTCTCTCTCTTTCGACTTTTTGAGCCTTCTCTAACTCAGAAAGGTTGAGCCACCCGCCTTTGACAAGAGTGTTCCTCGCTGTAAACATAAACTATCAAACTAAGTTTTTTGCTTTAGAGAGAGAAAGCTTTAAGAGATTTTGCAGAAG
Source organism: Limnanthes douglasii subsp. nivea (assembly GCA_036936605.1). Lineage (NCBI taxonomy): Eukaryota > Viridiplantae > Streptophyta > Magnoliopsida > Brassicales > Limnanthaceae > Limnanthes > Limnanthes douglasii. The sequence continues at coordinate 136,834,831 of JAUPFV010000002.1, read as the reverse complement.
TAAATTTGAAGGAGATGGTAAAACAGTAGAAAATGAGTTTGTATTTATAATAAAATCTGAAAAAGGAAGTTGATTCCCAGGATAATTCGAAAAGTTTGGCAATGATTAAAAGACGGCGCTGTTGTCACCACCTTTAATTGAAGAGGTTGCTTTTCGAATGTGGTGGGTTCGAAATTCAAGGTGAAAAAACGGCTGAAGCAACCAATCAGAGAGTGACACGTGTCCCACGAACTCTGGCAAAAACCGTTTTGAATTCGTGAAGCTTTATCTGTCCGGATAAAATCATAGCACAAATTGATTGACCTGTCCGGATAAAAGCTACCCCTGATGTCGGACTGTTTTTCAGGTCTTTGAAAAGAGTATTTGCACAAACACCTAAAAAAAGGGGCTCCTGATGAGTCTGAATTCTGCATGCTCCCCGGACAAGGACAGATCGGTCCAAGGCCTCCGGACCGGACAAACCACTTCGGACACTCAGACCATAGAACTATTCGAACTATGACAAAAGTACTAAAAACCTAAACACTTCTTGACTAAGCTACTTGCTCTCCTACTTAGAGCTCATGGGTCTTTGAACATGACCCGGGTCCATTAAACATGACCCGAAATCCCATAAGGGCCCAAACATCAGGGTATAAATACCCAACCACCTGCATTAAGTGTGGGTAATGAGAATTAACTTCTACCACGCTGCTTAATTATCTCTCTACTCTCTACTCTAAACACATAACACCCACCCACTACTATAAAACACCAACCAAATTACTAACCTACCCTCAGGTGATAATTCTCCTCACCACCTTAAACTATTATTTGGGTCACAATAAGTTGTGCCTCGAATTGTTTAACCCTTCGAACTATTGTTTGGGTCACAATAATTTGTGCCTCGAATTTTTATTTGCCTTAAACTATTATTTTGGTCACAATAAGTTGTGTCTCGAATTGTTTAACCCTTCCAACTATTGTTTGGGTCACAATAATTTATGCCTCGAATTTTTCTTTGCCTTAAACTATTATTTGGGTCACAATAAGTTGTGCCTCGAATTGTTTAACCCTTCGAACTATTGTTTGAGTCACAATAATTTGTGCCTCAAATTTTTCTTTGCCTTAAACTATTATTTGGGTCACAATAAGTTGTGCCTCGAATTGTTTAACCCTTCGAAATATTGTTTGGGTCACAATAATTTGTGCCTCGGATTTTTCTTTGCCTTAAACTATTAATTGGGTAACAATAAGTTGTGCCTCGAATTGTTTCACCCTTCGAACTATTATTTGGGTCACAATATTTTATGCCTCGAATTGTTTACACCCTTACGCTATTATTTGTGCCATGCCTTAGCCTATTTCTTTTTACATAGTCTTAGCATAATTCTTGATGCATACCACAACGCGAATAGATATAGATTAACTATTGAATCGATATAACGATATGAATTGATAAACACTTAGGAGAAAACGATAAATAATAAGTTGCATGGTTAAACATTCCCAGTTGGGGCATACGCAAAAATCCGAGGAGTACATCTCCTCGCATAAAGAAAGAAAGGAAACAAAAACTGCCTTATAAGGTCTTATACACAAAAATTACAAACTGTGCCACCATTTTTACCTACTACTGCAATTTATCTGGGGAATCACTTTCCTCGGAATCTGATGATTCACTCTCACTGACAACAATATGAGGAGGACGAAGATCTGGGGACACGAGTTTCCAAAAGCTTCATAGGTCGTATTCGGGGTGCTCTGCATGAAGTTGAGTTATTAGGCTTGCTCGAACTGTTGCATCTCGATCGGCAAGATTGTTTGTGCACTTGGTCACATAGGCATTCACAGTCTTTTTCTTCTCCTCCTCCACCTGCCGAGGAAAATCTTCGATGCGCTTCACCAATTTTCTCTGTCTTTGTAAATCTTTTCATAATCATTACAAAAGTCATTAAAACCTTTGCGTGCCACTTCATAAGATTTTTGATATTCGATAATGAGTTTCTCTTGGCCCTCCGTCTTTTTTTTGTAGAGATCCATTTCCTCCTGACAGCACTTTTCAAGTATGATGACATAATTTTCAGATGCAGATAGTCTCTCATACAATGCATATGCTTGGCTCTCCACAATAGCATATTGCTTTTTGGCTTCTTCAAGTTGTGAAGCCAACAGGGAGGCTTTGAACTTATAGTGATTTTTTCGATTCTCTAAATGCTGCATTTTCTTTCCCCTAATGACAGAGGTGTGCAGCAGGCTCCGCAGACTTAGTGAAAATTCATCATCATGAGGGATTTCGAAGGAACTACTGGGAGAGCCTAAGCCAACAACGTCAAAACCGATGACTCCCCTTCGAGAATTATAAGGTCAACATGTTGGGGAGGTTTACTTCGGGGAATGGGCAGTGGAGCTAGTATTAGGGGCTCTTCGATGGGAGCTGGATGTGAAGCCTGGGTACGAGGAGTGCTAGGCGTCAAGTTGGAGTTCTGTTTGGGAGAGTTATCTCCAACCTCATTCTCAGGCTCACCCAATGCCCTTTGGTCCTCAATTTCTTGGGCAGGTTCGGGGGCGTCGTTTTGCATTATGCCGTCCTCGGACAGCTCTTGGATAGGCTCCAAGGCAGCCTTGTTCTCTTTTCCTTTGGCTTTCAAGACTTTCTTCTTCCGAGGATGGACATACTTTTTGGGGGGAGAGTCAGGATTGGGAGTCACTCTGTTGGCCGAGGAGGCCGGCTCTGGGACGATGGCCACTTCCATTTGTGGCTGCTGTTCCTTAGTAGGGAGTTCCTCATCGGATCCATCTCGATGACTCTGTGCACGAGAACGCTTTGGAAGATAAATCACTATATCCTTCTTCGTCACTCGCTCTAGCACCTCATCTTGAGAAGGGGGGGTCATCAACTCTTTTAAGGATAACCGATCAAGGGGATCCAACCTCCAAATTCTGCTCAAAGCCATATTGTTGTCCCTGAAACACAAACGAAATCTATTTTCCCATTTCTCCTTGGCCCACTCGCTGAGCTTGGTAAAGATGGTAGTGGCACTCTCTACATGATCAGCAAATGGTCTGGAGACGCCAGTCATAGCTACAAATATATCAAGTTAGAATCCTATTATTTGAAGAGTTACCATAAGTAAATTTGTTCGAGGACTTACATTTGTTGGTCCACAGGAGAGATAATTTGTGAGGGTTCGAAGGGGTTGATTCTGAGCCTGTTTCCCAATGACCTGAGAAGAAGATAAATTGCTGTCTCCATTTCTTGTCAGCCTCTAGCAAATCTTTCAATACTTTCTACATTCGGTTAAAGGTTAATGAGTAGAATGGGAAGAACGGGTTCCAAGCTAACCCAGATAATCCGATGAACTGCTCCAAGGAAAATTCTTGGCCTGAAATTCTCGATGCCAATGCATGCCATCAATGTGAACCACATGTTGGGTCCAGCTTGAGAAGGGCAAAGGTCGATTTTAGCAAAATATTCAATGAAAAATGGGTCTAAAGGAAATCTTAGTCCCCAATTCATGATTTCGGTATAGACTATAAGCTCATGATCCCTCACTGATAATGGGGTCTCTCCCTCGGAGGGGAATCTATATCGATGTACGAAGGGATGCACCAACGGGTAACATTTCCTCCGACGGAGAAAAGTACTTGTATGATCTGTTGTAAAGAGCAACCGCATGTTTGTTCTCAATTCCTCAGATATTGTTTCCCATGATGGCGTCAAGTTCTGAGGGAAGCGTTACGTCTCCCTTTGACTTGGGGGCAATACGGTTCGCCTGCTCTTCGGATATTGTTGGAGGAGGAATAGGCATTTTGCTCGATGATTCCGCCAGGATCTCGATGATTTTGTTTTGACCCGTGGCATGAATTGCTTGATTATGTAGCTCAGGATTGTACGGGGCGATGGGTTATTCACTAGATGATTATGCAGGAATCTCGATGACTTTGTTCCGATCAGCAACTTGAATAGCTTGAGTAGATGACTCAGGATTGTCCGAGGCAATAGCTTTCCCTTTAGCAGCTAGGGCTTTGTTGCGCAGCTCTCGAATCTCTGCCTCGGTAACTGTAAAGAAGAAGTATGATAGGAGAGAATTGTAAAGAAGAAATTGTATTAGGGGAAAATTGTATAAATTACTAAAGAAGTAGCCATTATGAGAAAATGAAAAGATATAGGGACAAAAAATGTAATAAACGGGAATTAAAGCGTGTGGGACCCGCAATTGTACTATAAAAGGACCACACACGCTTCACAGATCCTGCGATGAATAGAATATTACTTTCTCTCTCTACTTATCCTAATTCTCACTTTCTCTCTCTAAAAAGACTCATAAACAAAGGATTATAGCCTATTTTGACACTAAAAGATCTTCGTATCACAAAATCACCCCTAAGAATTCTTAAAACTCTTCATGCATCATGTCTCATTCTGAGGATACGAGAGAAGAAAACACTTATGCGTTTATAGGGCCTTAAAGATCGGGGTAGTAAATCCTCGAGGATTGAGTATCATGTGAGAGGTCGGTATTTTCTGGATGATACGTCGAGACAAAATTACAAGTCTCTAACTCTGATTCTAGTACCCATCTCGGCAACGTACAATGCACGAAAGGTGGCCCAAACAGCGGTAAATTATGTATTTCATCCCTTCATCCTCTGAGGCCTCTTACAGAAACGATCAGTCCATGTCCAAACCCCAGGCAATCACAGGCATCAGCACCGCAAAATACCTCATTAGGTCATGAACATGATGATTGAAGGAATAAGTGGTTAAGTATTCCAATATTATTCACGTCCCCGTAGTGTCGTTAAAGTCGGTCTCTGAAGCACTACAATTTGGAACATAAGGAATAAAATTAGTCGGACCATTGTATGTAGCTTCTAGATAATGTAAGCACATAATTGTTATTGTGGACTAATTTTTTGAAGTGGGTAGGGGATGAACCCCTTTTAAAGATTATAGCCAAGAATGTGATGGCCTTTATTTTGAATAACATATGCCATAGGTTTGCGTCCTAAAGTCAATCACCACTGACAACAAGCTTCAATTCCAAAATGTTTAGATTGACATATTTTTTCGAAAAAGAGGTATCTTGTTTAAATGTTTTATATATTTTGGAAAGTATATATTTCTCACTAAAATATATCTAAAGTAGCTAAAATGTTTTGTGGCATGTTTTTCTCTTTCTGGGACATAGGAAGATTTTTAACAAGTTGCTACTATCGTAAGCAAGTGAAATAAAACAGTTGTCATAGAAACACACTTTTTGTGTAGTTATATATGTTTTAAACTCAGATTTCTCCTTTTAAAAGAACCAAAATATATTGGTTAAAGAAGAACTTCGAGTTACAGTAACACCCAACAAAAATGGTTGAGGAAGAGCCTCGGGTTCAGATTGTTTGCGTAGGTCCGATGATTGCCTAGGAAAGGTTGGTTACCTATAGCAATGGATATCTAATACTAAAGTTAACTTTCAATTACTATAGGTTTGATCATGTTAGGATAAAAACAATCACATAATATATGAGTTTATTTGAGCTTCACGCTCGAGGGGTTTGGGTAAACCTGAACTCTCCACATTACCTAAGAAATTTTCCACAACAGATGGACCTATTTTAAGCTTCGAGCTCAAGTGGTTTGGGTAAAACCGAACTCCCCACATCGTCTAATATTATATCAGTCTATTTTGAGCTTCGAGCTCGATGGGTTTGGGTAAAACCGAACTCTTTATATTTCCTAATAAATTTCCCATAATAGATGGGTGTGTTTCGAGGTTCGAGCTTGAGAGTTTTGGGTAAAAACAAACTCCTCACATCACCTAAAAACTTTCCGATAACATGTAGGTCTATTTCGAGCTTGAGGTGTTTGGGTAAAACCAAACTCCCTGCATCACCTACAAAATTTCCCACAAAAGATGGGTCAATTTCGAGCTCTGAGCTAGAAGGGTTTAAATAAAACCGAACTCCACTTCTAGCCTAAAAATAAAAATGATAATAAGTGTTAGAATATAAATTGAAAGTTTTCATGGTCCAAGGGAATTTCTTGTTCAATTCATCACAAAATATTTACATAGGAATTACATGTGGATGGGGTAATGTACTACCAAAAGTCCATTCGACTCGGGGACTTTCAGTGGTTCAATATATATATAAAATAAAAATACGACGTATGTGAACTGTGCCTTGATGACATGGCAGATGAATCCAAATTATTTGACCTCGGGAATAACTCTGGTAGCAAAAACAATAAGGGAGGCATTACCATCGGTTCCAAACCCGTAGGTTTCTCAGGGTCCCGACTCAACATGCCTCTCAAAATAATCACCCTAAAATATTTTTGATCCTATCAACTAGTCCTCTTAGCCCTCTCAAAGGCATTTTAGGAGGTCTAACTGGTATATATCTTAATCTCACTTGTTTGTTTCTCCAAATCTGATTTTCCAGTACTCTTAAACTCCGATGGTGAATATATTCGAATCGTATTTGATGGCGTAATTTGAACACAGTTATTCCCCAAAAGTGGTAGTTTTTATCAAATTGTACCTCATGGCACGTGTCATTACTTTATTGGATCCAAGAATTCATTTTACCACAGGTAATGAGAGCCAATCAAGCGAAGATATTTCCACTTCCCTAGTAGGGTACTCAAGAGTCTTTTTCAGCTTCTTTATAAATTCAACTCTCATTTTCCCACTTTAGAAATTTTTAAAGAGATAAAGTTTACATCATAGAGAGAAAAACTATTCTTTGTTATTGATATATAATTATCCACCGGTGATATATTTTTCCCCTCCACCGTTTCAACCATCTCAAATCTTGTTTCAGGAAATATCCCGACGTTTGTATTGACACCGCCAGAAACGCATTAACTGAAGGCGGTTGGTTAAATTTATCCAAGCTAGACGAAGAGAAGAAAAAAACTAAGGCTACTACTTGGTTACCTACCTCTACATGCACAATTGTAGTAACTCAATATAACGACTAGATAGGAGTTTATCCGTACAATAAACGTAATATTTCTTCAATTTCCTAGTCGTTCACTTCTCATAGTCGTTCATTGGAGTCATCTCGATCACAAGGCGCCACCAGTCGTTGGATTTTTCAACGTTCAAAAGCCATTTGTTCAAATCCTGAAGAAAATACTCATCGTAGAGTGACCAACCAATCTAAAGACAAAGCTAATCCTACTGGAGAGACAGGGTCAGCGCAGAAGAAGGAACTTTCCAACAATTCATCCTTACAAAATCCGAACAGGGCAGAAAACCCTGCGTCTCACCTAGTTGAGCCCACTCAATATAAATAAGTTCTTCCTCAATAACTAAATAAAGACGAGAATGTTAGCACTCATCCTATTAAACCTTTGGGATCTAGTCTGAATATCATGGAAGAGACCAGCGAAGATACCCCCTTGATACATCTGGTCAAACCAGGGCGACATCGAAGCCAATGAAAAGAAAAAACTCCGAAGGAAAAAGAGGGTAAAGATGGCAAGGGAAAAGGTAAGATTATCACAGCAAAATTCAAAGCACTTCCTTTGTCTTTGGTCGGACGCGTCGGGCCCAACTGTTCAAAGGTTAGTGTCAAATACCTTTTGTCTCTAGATAAAATTTTCTATATTTATTTTCACGAAATAGAATTAGATTTTATCCATGCTAAGTGTGGGTTCCTCGTAGTAGTAAAGGTTAGGATTCCCAAATCGGGAGAGACTATGATGAGCTGTGATCCTAGAGAGCTAGTGGTTTATACAGATGTGCTCAATTGGGGCCTCCGGTCCCCTTGGACCCTGAAATCGTAAGATATTTTAGTTTAGTAAGGTTGTGTCTGATTTAGGTTAGTTCTACTGCCTGGTTCACATCAATTGCATGCAACATAAAATCTAGGTTATCCAAAATCCAAATATCAATAGAACAACTAGTTGCTATTGCGGGGCTATCACGCTACTCCAAAATTCCCTTTCATTACTTCAACATGGGGAATGAATAAAATGTGATGGATGATCTGTTAGAGGCGGATAAAATATGGAAGACGCAATTCCTCTTCAGCAGTGGCTGGTGGGAGAATGATAGGAAAATTACCTCACAGGGTAATCCGAGCTGACTTACTAGATTCCAGAAGAATAGAGGTAGACATCTTCGAACTTTTTGACCTCTTATTCTCTTCTTTAAATATTTGATAACTTGTCTCTAACTTATTTCCTTTAACAACCATTTCGAAGCCTTATATACACCTTCTAAATGGGAGAAAAAAAATAGAAAACCTCTCTTGAAGAGTAAAAAATTAAGGCTGACCGCGCATCCGAAGAGGTCAAATCACTCAAGGAAGAACTCGCTAAAGTAAAGACTGATTATAAAAATCTGCAATCATCTTTCTCCATGAAATTCAATTCACTAAAGAATCAACAAATTGTTGAGGGAACTATCGAACGCTTGTTGGGTGAAAAAAATGGTCAAGAGGTTATTGTAAAAAGTACGAAGATGAATTTGCTTCTCTTAATGTGAAATCTAAACAAGAGGCGGATGATGCTATAGCTGCATATGTTGATGTAATTAAGATTACTTAAACAAGCGCGATGCCTCAATTAAATCCGACATGATGTTGGAATTCCAGAAGAGATTTTCTACATTAGCCATCGGGTCTTTGTGGGGACTGGTCCCAGAGAACTTATTTCCTCCTGACATACCCATAGCTGATCGACTGGGTATTTCTAAGGACTCATCCAGTGATGGTTCTGGTGATAGTGATAAAGGGGACTTCTAAAATGGGATTTCTAAGAAGAAGAAAAACAAATATCGATGGGAATGAGCCCAAAGGCCAATAGACTAGTAACTTTGTTGCATTGTGCAAGTCTTTATCATATACAAAGAATTTTGTAATATTGGTTCAGACAATTTTTTGTCAACCTTTCTTAAGTCCAAGGTACTTTTATAACTCGAATTTTATTAAATCCTTGGGCCACCTAAGGCATTTTTTACTTGTTTATCGATCCAACAGTTTTACCTAACTTTCTTATAACTTCTTATCTTTATACTTCAATCCAACTTATTCGAAAATAATCCTCTTTAATCATCCAAACTCGTACCATTTGAAAGATGAGCCCTTTGAAATTAATCCATTCGAATGCACAAAAAATTAATATATAAGCCATTCGACGATAATTCATTCCAAAGAACATATATTTAACATACAATCCATTCGAAAGCAAACAAGTTTAATTCACAACCCATTCGAAGGCACATAAATTAATACAAAAGTCATTCGAATGTAAACCATTTGAAGTCAAACAATATTAAAATACAATCTATTCGAAGGTAATTCATTCAAAGGCACCCAAATTTAATACACACGTCATTTAAAGGTAATCCATTCGAAGGTAAACAATATTAAAATATAAGTCATTCTAAAGTATTCTATTCGGAGGCACGTAAATTTAATACAAAAGTCATTCGAAGGTAATCCATTCGAAAGCAAACAAGATTAAAATAACTTATACTTATAAACCAATTTTAAAGGTAAACGTGGTAGATTGATAATAATTTGGACACCTCGTTATAACCTCCCCGGGCCATTAGGGTAAGAAAGAGTATACCCCCAAATATTTACATTAAATAGAAGTAAAATGAATTTTTACATATTTTATTACTCAAGATAAAGTCTCAAGTGTTCGACGTTCCATGGATGCCTCAGTGGACTTCCCTCTTGATCAACCAACCGATATATTCCCTGTTTGATTTTTTCATTAACAATATAGGGGCCCTCCCAATTTGGTACCTGATAAGGATATTAAATATTGATGGCCTAAATATAATAGAATTAAGGTCATATATAGTAAATTATATACTTAATGGATGACTTTTAGACTATTTGTAAATATGGGGGGTGTAACACAATTAACCCCTTTGTATAACTGATTCCGCTGTACTAAGTCTAACGCGTCTATAAATAAAGGCAGAGGTCAATGAATAAAGGGTAGCATTTTCTGATTAGACAAAGATTATTCTCTATTTTACTTTCTCTCTCTACAACTAAACACTTTCTTTATTTTCTCTCTCAAGAAGCCAGATTCATAGTTAAAAAATTGGCAACCAAAATGGGACTTCTACTCAATTGCTAACCTAATTTCCCATCAAAAACCAGAAATTGTAGAATTTTCGCTCAATTGTATCACTCTAGATAGATATAAAACCAGGAAATGACACTGATCTAACAGTTCGAAAGGAAATTGAAACTTTGAGATCTGATCTATGTAGGGAAGAAAGTGAAGAAGATGATCAAGCTCCGGTGCAGCAAGGTCATTCAAATATCGAGGCTAGAATGAATCAATTACTGGAACAAATAACAACATTGAATGAAAATATCTTCAAAGAGAACATCATATTGAGTCATGAAGGCTAAAATCTAAGGTACGACAAGTTGAAGATAAATGTGAGCTAGAAAATCAATCTAATCGATCATATATAACTCATCGGATTCAAAGTGATCGAAACAAAACACATTTTGAGTGATAAAGAGCATCGTACCTCACGAAAAAAAAACAAGCACATGTATATTACATCTAGTGATGACTAATTTGATAGTTCAGAATCTAAAGAAGGATCATCTAAGCAAAAGAGGTATCGGGGATCTTCGAAAGGAGAAAGAGGTCGGCCTTAAAAATTGTGTATCGACCAAAAAGAGACAATGTGACATTGTTTGAGGGAAACATAATGGTGTGAAGTAAATACATCAAATCAGTACACACGTATAGTTGATTGGAATTTGTATGCTGTTATGGGAACTTGAGGAGATGACCAGTACGTACAAGGAGTAAAGTGGAGAAATTCTCCTTTAACATTTAAGATAAGGTCCATTACTCTTCCGAAGTGTTTTGACATTTCTAAGGTCTGTAAATTCGACGAGATGCAAGATCATGATGATCACATCGAACAATTCAAGAACTATATAATGAACTTCGAAGATGATGACAAGCTAGTATGTAGAACCTTTTCCCAGACATTCAAGGGCACAACATTGAAGTGGTATAATAGGATTACGAGGGTAACTATTACCAACTTTAGATATTTCAATACAGCTTTTCGACGATAGTTTTTGGGAATGTGAGAAAATGGAGACACAATAATAAAATGTACGAGAGAAGTTATAGGATTATATGAAATGTTTTGTGTTAACTAAAGCATGGCTGGATAATTGTAAAGAGTTGGTTGTTATGGCTGTATTTCGACAAGGTTTATTGCAGGTAATTTGGAAAATTAAAAAAAAAAGAGCCTTGACTTTTGGAGCACTGGTGGCTCAAGTCGAGGACCAAATTAAAGTGGAAGAATCAACAAGGGTTCTAGTTATGGTTGGACCTAGTTAAACGAATTCAGGGCAAGTGTCAAATAATCAAAGACATTCCTCAGATTATTAGCCACCTCATTCTAAGGAATAACAACAATTTGTCTCCTTGAACTCGAGGGTATCCAACTCAGGTTACAGGTTATCAGTTTCAAATACCAAGGCCAAATTAGTCGATAAGGCCAGAGTATTATGCTGATTTAACTGAGAATGTTGCTACAATTTATAAAAAAGGTAAAGGTTATGTAAGCTTTAAAAATCCAACTCCAATAAACAGACCAATAGAAGAGCTCAATAACGTGTTCTGCAAGTATCATAATGATATTGGGCACGATACTGCAGACTATATAGCTTTAAAGAATGAGGTACAGGTTTTGATAGAGAATGGCAAGTTGGTTGCTTTTGTTAAAGGGCAAAACAATGGATCAAAAATTCTGAGCACATCAACACAACAAGCGGCTAACTCGAATTTGAAAGAAGATAGTTCGTTGATGATTTTAGATTATAAATATGATGATATTGATGCAGCATCAGAATATTTGCACACTGATCTAGATCGATTAATTTTGATGGATGTAGATAAGACAGTAGAACATGGACGTGTTCGAAGCTTATGCAAGGATTTTAAATTTTTAGCCATTTTGGGGGAGATTCTGTATCTGGTATTTTGAGGGGAATAGTTGGTCGTCATGAGGATGCAGTGGTTATAGGGGCAGAAATATCTTGAGTTAGAATTTGGCATGTTCTGATTGATACAGGGAGTTCAGCAAATGTGTTATTCAAATCTATATTTGATAGAATGCGTAACATATCTCGAATATATTGGTCTGATCGAACTATAATTAGGTTTACAGGATAACAGCTCAGGTGATTGGAGAATTCGAAGGTGAGATGTGTTTGGGTAAATGCCCATTTAAAAAAGAAAGTTTAATTTTTTTTATGGTGGTTGAATTTCTGACCAGTTATAATCCTATTTTTGGGAGATTTTGGCTTTCAATAATGTATGTTGTTGTGTATATTGTTTGTCAATTTTTGAAGTATGTCGTGGGACATCGTGTTGGTTTGGTTCGAAGTGACCAAAAAGTAGTCAGGGAATATTATGCAATAACACTCAGGGTTCAAGGTTCTACTTATGAGTATTGGATGGCTAAATAGCAACCAAGGGGGTTGACTTCGGATGAAGAGGAAATAGATTATCTGAGGGATACCCCGGGTTCTTTAACAGTGAGTACGAATATAAACATTATTGTCATCTACTTTGCGTAATATATTGTTACAATTTTTTTTTGATAATTTAGATGTTTTATCTTGGAAAACTGAGGACGTGATAATATTTTCATCTAATATAATATGTCATAGCCTAGCTATAAATCCGAGGATAAAGCCTGTTATACAAACCCAGTATTAGTAAAAAAAGAAGAATAGAAAGTGGAGAATGAGAGCCATTCGTTTGAAGCTGAATCCTGAAAAATGTAGTTTTGGTATCCGATCAGGAAATTTTTTAGGTTATATCATTAGTGAAAAAGAGATAAAAGCATATTCTGGAGATTTGAAGGCTTTGGTTTTGATGACATCACCTCCAACTATAAGGATGTACAAGTCTTGACATGAAGGTTAGTTTCCCTTAATCAATTTATTTCAAGGTTTTTTAAAAAATATTTTCCTCTTTTCCAAGTACTACGAAGACCCAAAGAATTTGAATGAACACCAAATTGTGAAGCAGCTTTTTCAAGGATTAAAGAACTTTTATTATCACAAGAGATTTTATCTAAGCCTCGAATTGGAGAGCAACTATTTTTATATATAGCAGTTTCTGATTTTGCTTATAAAGGAGTTTTAAAGCCAGTCTATTATGTTTGTAAAAGTCTGTTAGCATTGGAGAAAAGGTATTTGAAACTTGAAAACTGGCTTTGGATTTGGTGTTGGTTACTAGGAAAATGCACACTTATTTTCAAGCTCACACCATTGTGGTTTGAATGTTTTTCCCACGAAAAATGTGTTACAACGACCAGAAATTTCTGGTAGAATGACCAAATGGTTAATAAAATTTGGAGATTTTGACATCATTTTTGCTCTTCGAACAGCTATTAAAGCTCAAACTGATTTTCTGGTTGAATTTCATTCGAGCCGTTTAGATGATGGGGCAGATAATGAGATCTTGTCATAAACTTTGATGTGGGTGGTTCGAACAGATGGTGGGTCTAACATATTGGGATGTAATGTAAGGGTTCAATTAGTTGCTCCTTCTGGGAAGGAAATGTATCAGACTATTCGAGCTGGTTTCACGCATCAAATAATGAGGCTGAATATGAGTCTACGTTGGCTGGATTAAGGCTTGCAAATATATGTGGAGTAATACAGTTCATTTGGAAACAGATTCACAACTAGTAGCAAATCACATAGCAGGTGTATCTGAGGCCAAGAAAGATCAATTAATTTTGTATCTACGCAAGCTTCGAAATTTGACCTTTTTGTTTTACAAAGTGATTGTGTAGCATATTAACTGATGAGATAATACAGTTGTTGCTTATTTAGCAACAATTTCTTACACATAAGAATATCCATGGATACCATAATAAGAGAGCCTTTCGATTTTGACAAGTTTCGAGCAATGTAAATATGTTAAGGAAGTAGTTGTTACTCCAGGCATAATTTGAAGTGATTGGAGGTCTGATATTCTTAATTTTTTTACTACAAGGTATATTACCTCATAATTCGCAGTTGGCTAAAAAGTTAAGATATAAGGCCCATGGTTATGGTGTATTAGATGGAGTGTTATACAAAAAATATTTAAATAGACCATTGTTGTGTTGTTTGGAAAAGCAAGAATCTCAAGAGATTTTATCAGAGTTGCATGGCCTTCAATTATGAATGACGCTAAGGTTTTAATCTGCGGATGTGATACTTGTCAATGTTTTGCCAATTCCATTAACAGACCATCAGTACCATTTATTTCTATATCCAAACCTATTCCTTTTGATAGATTGGGAATAGATTTGGTAGGACCATTTCCTATGGCTTCTGGAGGGCATCAGATAATTATAGTAGTGGTTGATTACTTTTCGAAGTGGGTTGAAGTTGAACCATTATCTGATACAAAATCCAAGGATGCTATTAAGTTCATTGTGAAAAATATATGTTGCCGCTTTGAAGTTCCTCGGAAAATCACCACATATAATGGTCAACAATTCAACAACAAAGAAATGATTTCTTTTTGCACTTCTAGGGGAATAACACAGTGCATTTCCACACCTTTTCATCCTCAAGAAAATGGTCAAGTGAAAGTGACTAATAGATCTATTTTGGAGGGTTTAAATAAAAATTTAAAGGTGATGCAGGAAAATTTCCTAATTATTTGCAAGAGATGTTGATGGCTTATCGTACAACTCCTAGAGAGGCTACTCAAGAAACACCTTTTTCCTTAGTGTATGGTATGGATGTTGTTAGTCCTACATAGTCTACTTTACCTTCTTATAAAGTACTTCAATATTCTGAAGAGGTAAAAAGAACAGAACTAGATTTTATTAAAGAGAAAAGAGTTAGAGCTCATTTGAATATGACTCATTATCAGACTTTGATGAGAAGTAGATATAATTCGAAGGTGAGAGTGAGGGATTTCAGAGTAGGTGACAAATTTTTAAGAAAAGTATTTCTCCATACAAAGGACAAACGACTTGGAAAGATGGCCCCGAATTGGGAGTGTCCTTATATGGTGATGGAGAAAATAAAACCGGTACGTATCACCTTTGTGATGATCAGAGGAGGATACTTGAACATCCTTGGAATATAGAACATCTAAAACTATATTGGTAATGATTTTATCTTTTTAACATTTTCTTGAATAATCGACACACTATTTCATATCCTATTGGTCCAGGGAGGTTTTAATAAGGTTCATGTGCATCTTCGAGGTTATTAATATAATTCTGTTTTGGCCAATGGTTGTTTTAAATATAAATATTTATGTAATTTTCGTAACTGGTCAAAGACTGATTATCCTTGAAGTTGTTGACCAAGAGTAACTATTTTTATTCGAAGTGATGTCGTTTATTAAAAGCATTGTTTGAATATTCAACCATATTCGAGGTACTACATCTTTTAAACGCACTAATGATTGTTCGAAGTGTTACGTTCTCTAAATGCACTTATTTTATTTAAAGTTTTAAGTTCTCTAAATGAACTTATTTTTTTCGAAGTGCTACGTTCTTTAAAGGTACTCATTTTATTCGAGGTGCTATGTTTTCTAAATGCACTAATTATATTCGAAGTGCTAACATGCTCTAAATGAAACTATTTTATTTGACAAATTACAAATTTATCTGCGACATATGTTGGAATTCGCGGTGATATTGACTCGTTAATAAGATTAAAAGTATTAATAACAATGCACACAATTGAGGAA
The DNA here is from genome assembly GCA_036936605.1 of Limnanthes douglasii subsp. nivea. Classification (NCBI taxonomy): domain Eukaryota; kingdom Viridiplantae; phylum Streptophyta; class Magnoliopsida; order Brassicales; family Limnanthaceae; genus Limnanthes; species Limnanthes douglasii. Next base: position 136,819,122 of record JAUPFV010000002.1, on the reverse strand, counting down.
AAAGGAAGGGTATTTGTTCATTGGAGTTAGAATCAAATCTTTCAAAAGATGTTTTGAATACCACATTAAAATAAGTTACCATACAACATCTGATGACTTTATAACTTGGACAAAAAGGGAAACAACAATTAATTATCTTCTTCGGAGTTTTCTTCAGATGAATCCCCTTGTTCAGTGGCATTTTCTACTAACTCTGTCTCTTCAGAAGAATCAGTGGGGATAGGATCGAGGCTTCGTTGGGACAGTTATCCATTGCGATTAATTCCCAAAAGCTTGACAAATTTTCTTTTGGGAACGTTGCATGGATTTTACGGAACAAATTAATTGTTTGCTGCTCCTCAGCATTTTTTATTGCAGCAAGTGTGTCTACTCCATATTGAGTCTTAGCAGTTTCTGCAACAGCTTTTTTTTCCTCTTCGAGCGTCGTCTTGAGAGCAGCCGTATCATTTGTCAACTTCTTTTTTTCTTCTTCACTCTTATTTAAAGATTCTTGAAAAGTAGAGTATTTTTTTTTTGCTCATAGGATAATTATTTGGCATGCTTGGTCTTAAGATCATCTATCCCATCTTGATAAAAATTCTTAAGTTCTTCTATTTGTTGACCATGCATAGAGCATAGATGACGTTTGAGCTGGATAGATTCATCAATATATTACGACCTGTCAACTTAGAATACATGAAATTGATCTTTGAGTTGTTTGCCAAATATTTCTCTTATCATTTTCTCTGCAGCTTCATCATTTTTATATCAGACCATATCTTTAGCCATGGTTTCCAAATGGATTCGAGAAAAATTTACTTCTGTGTATAATGCTTTTGTTGTTGCTTCAAGGTTGGAAAAAGGTTGCAGTGCAAGTAAAACTTCATCGGATGGCTCTTGGACAGAGATGAACCTTTGATCATTGTAAGGCATGAGAGCAGATGAGGAAGCCAGGGGAGTATCTGAATTCATAATTTTATATAAAAGAGGAGTAGTAACCTAATGGCCAATTTTTCGAAGTTGTTCCTAGATTTGTTGAACCTTTGGATCCATATATTTGTAGAGAGCTTGAAGCTCCTCTTCACTAATGGGATCATCAGGAAGGTGGTTATCTCCTCTCTGATTTTCCGCTACCATTTTATTTTATTATTTTCTACTGTAATTCCTCCTTGATGATCTTTCATTGCAGTTTCTTCAGCCTCGGTAAGAGGAACTTCTAAGGCAGTTTCTTCGGAGTTATTTTATACTCTCTTAAGTGGTGAAGTCTTTGAAGTGTTCTTTTTCTTTGGGGAAGTAATCTTATTTCTTTTCGAAGAAGGTCCAGCATAGACTCCTTCGTCGATTGTTAGAAGGCTAACTTTAGCTGCTTTCTTTTTGGTTTTACTCTCTTTCTTCTTTTGTGGCTTCTGTTTATATGAAGGGCTAGCACCAGATGAACTAGCTGTTTTTTTCTTTTTCCCTTTATTTTTTAAGGGCAGATGACTATCAGATCTGTTTCACACATGCAAAATAACCTTATTGTCAGGCACTAACAATCTCTTCACAACAAGATTTGGGTTTGGTGGCTCCTTTAAATTTTCTGGGAGGTCGACACCCAAGGAGATCCTCCACAGATTACTATTGTCAGGCTGAGCTCTTATTGCAGTCTCATTATCCTCTTCAGAATAATTTTGAATTCTAAAAGACGAAAGAGTATATTATATTAGTGATATTGCATCCATCCTATAGACCAAGGCAATATGAGATTCTTGTGTAGCAGTATGTGGAGTAGTTCGATAAGCCTACAATACTTCTTGTAAGTCATCTGGTCATTTGTTTGCCGCCCCTTCTAAATTCTTTTAAAGACCCATCAAAATAGTTCTATTTACAACCTTTATTTTTCTGTTAGCTTAGGGATGAAAAAGTTAAGAGAAACAATGATGAATTCCTCTTGATGTAAAGTAACTTTCCGTGTCTCTGTTTTCAAATTGAGGACCACTATCTGGTGTAATACTTCTAGGAATTTTGAATCTACAACATATGTTGGAAATTATAAAGTTGATTACTGTTTTCGAAGTAGTTTCGGAGAGAGGTGCGGCTTCCACCCACTTAGAGAAATAATCAACTGTTAGTATAATGGTTTGAAACCATCCAGAAGTTATTGGTATGGGTCCAACCAAATAAATCCTTCATCTATCAAAGGGCATCGCTTCAGATATTGACTCTATAGGAACTGCTGGTATATGTATTGCATTTCTAAATCTCTGGCATGGATCACATCTTTTAATTATCTCTTTAGAATCTGTCATGATGGACGACCAATAATATTATGCTAAAAAGACCCTTATAGTCAAATTTTTGTAGCCACAATGGGAAGAGCCTTCTCCATCATGTAATTCAGACAGAATTACTTGAGACTCATCGGATCCGAGGCAACATAATAGAGGCTTGCTAAAAGATTTCTTATAGAGGATCCCTATCAAAACCAAAAACCCATGTGTTTTCAACTTAAATTTCTTAGCTAGGCTTTTGTCTTCAGGAGGTTTCATTTAGTGATGAATTCTTAGATCTCATACCTCCATTCTTGGCTTGTTATTGTAGATACTTGAAAATGTTTCTCAGTTCCAACTCCCATTTAGAGGGTCCATAACCAACAATACATCTAATTGTTATGGGTAGGTTGAATCTCTTTCTCATTAATGGCATACCCTAAAATAATTATGGATCGTACGCCAAAGGTGGATTTATCTAGGATTTAGCTCTAAATTGATGGATTATATGCTAGAGAAAGTTTCTTTAAGATCAAGAAAATAATCCTCCTCCCTTAGAATCTTCACTATCATGTCATAAATATAAACTTCTACATTTCTCCCAATCTGACTAGAAAATGCTTTGTTACTAAGCGTTGATATGTAGCCCCAACATTATTTAAACTGAAAGATATTCCCTTATAACAATGCAGCCCCCTATCAGTGATAAATGTAGTATAATCTTGGTCTTTCGGATCCATTTGCATCTGATTATACCCAATAAAGGTATCCATAAAATACAATAACTTATTTCTAGAAGTGGAATCTACCAACTGATATATCTGAGGGAAAGGGAAAAGATCCTTGCGACAGGCCCTGTTAGGGTCTGTGAAATCAATACACATTTGCTAATTATCATTTTCTTTATTTACAAGAACCGGATTTGTTGTCCAAAATGGGTATTGAGATTCCCGAGTATGCCCCACCTTTGTTAGTCTATCTACCTATTTATCAATAGTTACATATTTCTGTTTTGAAAAACCTTCTTCTTTGTATCACTAGGCCTGTATCGGACCGTATAGATTACTTATGGAAAATGGTGCTAGCGGGTACACATGTTACATCTTCATTACATCAGATGAACACATGTAAATTCTTGGATAAGAAATACATCCGTTTTTCTTTCAGTTTCGATGGCAATATAGTTCCAATTCTGACACTTTTCCCGTCTATAAAACTGTGCACTTCAACATCTTCAATAAGAATAACTGCACTATGAGCCTATTTTGGATCATCTATCTTGTTAAGCTTCGAAAGAGGAATCAAGTAAATTTGGAGCAAGAGTAATGACATAGCATCCAATTGCATTTTTCAAGCATTGGTGTACAATTGATGCAATGGCATGCATCCTAGATAGCCAAGATCTGCCAAAAATGGCACTGTAAGGAGTCGGACAATCCACCACTACAAACAAAACTCTCACTATTTTCTTAAATGGACGTTTGCTAAGAATTGTTTCTCCTTCGAACTCTCCAATAACATCAACAGAGTTGCCCAACAATCCCATTATGGTTTGTTCGATCGAAGAGTAACGGATGGATTTTTCATCAATTTACAAGTGGACATAAATAAGATATGAGATGAGATACCAGTGTCGATCAGGATTTATCGGGTTTTTGTTCGCTTGATAGATTCCTTAATTACCACAGCATCTCCCATCAATATTCCTTAAATCATTTTTATCAAAAACTATTAAGGGAGCAGGATTTTGGTATAAGTGAGAAGACATTTCCCTTATAATTGTGTGGTCAAACTAACTACATTCATTTTCCTGGATTAACTTGAAGGAGTTGTCATCGTATCCCCTCCGAAAATAGTTAATTATTCGAAGAATTCACACAGCTTATAGACCCTTCCACCATTTTTAGATACCTCATTCAATCGACAGCATGTAAAGTTTCATGCACCCCACTCGTGCTTGGTTGTGATCTGTTACCCACTTGCGATTTAACAAATGTATCTAACTTCCCATTATCAATTAGCGATTGTATTTCTTGCTTCAAAACAATAAAATCGTTGATGTCATGTCCATATCATTGTGATGTTTATAGGATCGTGTGCTACAATTTTTCCTCGAAGTCTGGATGGGTGGTGGCCTTCGAAATTACACAAAATTATTCATAGTGTCATAAATAGTCGCAACATTTTCAATTAATTCTGCAAAATAATTAGGCGGAACACACTAATTTCCTCTTGGTCTAGACTATTTCCCTTGAGTGGACTGATTCGATCTAGGTTGATGAGAACCTTGTCCAGAATCATTCGGACGATTGCTAATTGTAGCTTGTGATTGTGATGTAGCCTAGAAGCCCAAACAAAAACCTTTTTATTTTATTTTATTTTACTCAAATATATTTTGAAATTTAGTTGTATCAAGATTTGATTTGATTTTCTTTTCTTTTATTCTAATTTAGAATTTTGAGCAGCTCTTTTATGAAGCCTCATATGCCTTAAGTTATTTTATGTTTTCGGAATAATATATTTTTTTACCTCTAAAAATTTTAGTCTTTGTTACCCTTTCTATCATGTTACCCTTGAATTAGGGTTTCATCTATCGTGTGTTCTTTTTCTATTTCCGCTGCGTCATCAGTTTGGTATCAGAGCTTCAGTTTCTGCTACCGAGCAAGCATGTTTCTGAATCTTGATTTGATCTGATTCAAGGTCTTCAGGAGATAACAAGATTTATGGTTATGAAGTTATCGAAGATCGTTTGGTATGCGGGGACACACTAGGCATTTCGATGATGATCGTATTGACCGATTATTGGAGGAGTTTAAATTGGTTACCAATCGTCGGATCAAGGAGAAACTTTCTTATCGAGATGTTGTCTCGGGCTATGAAGAGATTTTGAAAACCAATTTTTTCATCAACTGACATGGGGTATTGTTTTTAGGCTATGAAAAAACTTTTGAAACCAGTTTTTTTCATCAACTGGATGGCTTTGTGACTACGAATAAGGAACACTCGAGAAGAATTTATCTTATTCTGATAAGGTCAACAATTATATTTCCAAATGTAACAATTGAAAAAATAAAATAATTTTGGTTGTTGATGGTGATGGTGCTGTGAATTCAAGGACGAATTCTTGTCAACCAGGAGAGGATGATATAGCTTAGAAGCCCAAACAAAAACCTTTTTATTTTATTTTATTTTATTTAAATATCTTTTCAAAATTAGTTGTATTAAACTTTTATTTTAACGCATTTATTTTATTTCCTTTTATTCTAATTTAGGGTTTTGAGCAGCTCTTATATGAAGCCTCTTATGCCTTAACTTATTTTAAGTTTTTGGAATAATATATTTTTTATCTCTGAAAATTTCAGTTTTTGTTACCCTTGGATTAGGGTTTCTTCTATCATTTTACCCTTGAGTTAGGGTTTCATCTATCGTGTGCTCTTCTTCTATTTCTAACGCGTTATCAGATTGGCTACTAGCTTGAGGAAGAGGGGTTAAAGGGATGATTTAATGTTGATGGGGCTATCTTAACCTTTTAGTATCTTTTACTGTGATTTACTTTCCAAATTTGTTCAATAAACAACCCTAATTCATTTTTTTGCGGTTAACTGCATCAGCCAATTCTACAGCTAATAGTCATTAAGTGCAGCTATAGCTACCTGTTCAAAGGTCTACCAATCCATCCTTGGTGCTCACAAAATGTCGGGTATAATCCTTTAAGGATTCATTGAGGTGCTGCGAACAATAGATTATAGTGTCTCATTCCCTCTAAGCTTTTTGTTTCTCACAAACTGTATTCGAAAGGCCATCCAGAACATGTCCAAGTTCTCGATCAACCCCTGTCATAATCTATTATACCATTTTAGGGCGCTATACTAGAAGACTTGAGAAAAGGACATACACAACAACTTGTCATCATCATAAAAAATCATCATGAAATTCTTGAACTGCTCAAGATGGTTATCATAATATTGACTCTCATCATATTTCTCTATTTTTGAGATATCAACCCGCATAGATAGATGTCCGGATAGTATTTTCGAAGATAAAAGTGACTGATGAGGTCGCTATTACCAACATTAAAATCATGGGAAAGATGTGAGTAGAAATAGAAACTAACGTCAGAAGACCGAGGTCAAACCGAGGGGCATCAATTCATAATAAGATAGTACGTAGTTTTTCCCGCAAGATCGTTACTGACGACCACGCCGAGGCCTCTACGACAATGATCATGGTCATCTTACGAGTAGTAACCAAGCATGATCTAAACAAAACGAACAACATATCATGATCGAGGCTCATCACACCGATAAATAAACCGAGAAGAAGTCATCGCTTAGCACGAGCCCGATTAGGGACTTACCAAGTAGAATCGGAGAGGAAACCGAGCAAGACCTATCATTAAACGTGAACGCAATCTGGACTTTACCGAGCAGGAATAATACCAACCAGAATCGGCAAAGACTGATGCATGACAACAAGGCCGGCAAAGCTCGGTTGTCAAGATAAACGGCTAAGGAAGAGGTCATAAAGAAGTCAATGCCTGTTTAAAGAGCGGTTTACTAGTCAACCCACGTAAAGCACTATGACTAGAGTAATTGCCACAATTCTAGGATCATTATCATAAATACAAATCCACCATCGAGATTAATGGAATCGTGGAATGAATAATAGATTCAACTGTTATGTAAATAGTATAAATATGATTAACACTATGTACAATAGGACTTATATTCTCGAATCAATAAATTCACTTTCTTGGCGATTATTTGTTAGATTTCCCTTTAACAATGATTACTTCCAATTATGTTATTGACTAAACATGTGATCCTCATTGGAAGTGGCAAAAAGCCCAGGCTCAAATATAGCAATGAATTGATCACTCAACAAACGATATATGCTATGGTCAGTTGACCCCTTCATCTTTCCCTGATATTCTTTCTTTTTCCCATTACCCTTTCGGCTCTTTTTACTTCTTGTCTTATGGTGTTTATCCGAATGTTTCTAAGATTGAAGCTTTCATTTATTTTTCTTACGACAATGATCACTGCTTAAAAAAGATTAAAAGATTTATGATTCTGTTGTATAGCCTTTAGTAGACTCTGAAACGCTGCAATAATATTTTGTTTGATGTTTTTAAAATTCTTGGTAGGATTTAAAGGACTGGTTATCCTGACCTCACTTCAGATTATATTGGGGATTATTATCTGGCTCATCAAATTTTGAATACTCCAATGGAATCTTCACCACCAGATCTTTCTCAGCCTGTCTTTCGGGCTTTCAATACTTCAATTGCTCCTCGTAATTGATCTCACTCCTCTTGCATGAGAAGCTTTTCTTCAGTCTCGTTATTCACATGATATGGGTGTACATACTCATCTTCAACTCTAACTTCTTCATTCTCAATAAGAGGGTATGTCTGCATATCATTATCCATGAAGAACTTCGAAGGTAAATTTTGTACGACACGTTTTGGATTTTTCTATTCGGGTACCTTACTCTATGCTCCCATTGTGGTCGCCAATCTGATAAGGATAATTTTAGTTCGGAGGATATTTATTTCATATAATAGAGGTGTAATAAATGTGAGGTGAGGATTAGATAGATAATAGAGCTACTATATTTGATGTTTACACATATAAAGTCCAACCCCCTTAAATGTTGTTTTGCAAAGCCTTTATAGGTTGACTTTGGGTTAATGGGATAAATGGGTGAGATTATGGTTATGGGTCAAGCTCAAATACCTAGAAATCTTATCAACTATTATTCACTAATATATTTAACACAAAATAATAAGTAAGAAATTATTAAATACATTTACATTGGGATCACTAAGTTAAAAAGTAAAAGTGTAGTATTTGCATTAGGTTAGGATTGATCCTTAAGGAAATTCGATCCTCTTAAATTAATTACCCTAAAATATTTTTGACCCTATCACCTATGAGTGTTCTATGTATTAATGGGTCAATATAAATCTCGTCCACTATAAATTGAAGAGGTCACCCTCCTTTTGAAGGGTAAACCTTGATTACTTTTACTTGGTAATCATTACTATTATCTTTCTATCGATATATTCACCCCAATTCTATATGAGACAATTTCAAAAGCATAAAAATAGTTCAAAAGCAAAACACGCAAAAATACAAAGAAAATATAAACAAAAAAATTAACAGAAGTTTGCAAATAACAAATGACAAAATCAAATATAAACAAGAATGCATTATACATCTTTATAAACAGTGAGTGAATGTATTTTCATCTTCAGACGTGGTTTATTTCATTGAAAAACAAACCATAAATTTTCCAACTCAAACAATAAAATAAAATAATCAATTAAAAAACTAATAACTTATGACTCGATGTACCTAGAAATATTGACCTAAAAGTAAATAGAAGATATTCCATAAAATGGTGAAATGAGGCTTTTTTGCTGATAATTTTACCAACCGTAGTTTCTTCTAAGTTTTATTTCTCTGAATAAAAGAGTTAATAAATGTGTGAACAAATTATTTAAGTAGTGTTTGTCAAAGATATGAGAGACGACATATCTACCTATTCATTAGGATTACTAATTGGAACTTGGATAAGGTGATGAAGTAGACAATACAAAATAATTTGGGCTTGAGGTGTTGGTCCGAAACATGGAAACTATGTACATGCAGCAAATTTTGGAAACATTCACATTATATACCTCGTAATAAAATACAAAATTTAGATCCAACTGAAATATCATAGTTTTTTTATAAACTAAGAGTAAATATTTAATATAACCATAATAATTCTAGTTAAAATTAAAATTGTTTATAAAGAAGTAATCTGCCTACATACAAATAATATGATCTTTTATTTATTTTTTCTTTTTGCTAGTGTCTAGTGAAAGGTCGCCACAAAGACTCTGAGTCATCTACACCATCGAAGTTGGTAATAGTGGCTCATATGTTTAAATAATGAGGGTTTTTGTATGCAAAAAAATAAATGATTATACTAATATAATATTTTATTTAATTTTTCTTTTTGCTAGTAGCAAAAGGTTGTCACAAAGACTCTTAGTCGTCTACACCATCAAAGTTGGAAATAGTGGTTCATATGTTCGAATAATGAGGGTTGTTGTATGCGAAAAACAATCGATTAGTATACTAAAACTTAGTGATGAAAGGTACTCTGTGATCCTTGATATTTTGTTACCTTATTTATGTATTTGTTGTTCTGTGAAAAAATTATTCATTCTACATAAATTGAAGACTAGTTTTTTTGGTAGTGTCAATTAAATTTTAACTAATTAACCCATAAGATCATGTTTTTGTTTAAATTTGTATACCCTTCCTTCAATTTTCAAGTATAACATTTATGCTTAATAATTGCTTAACTCGGTCACTAATAAATCTAGCAATTTACTTCACTCTACATCCATACAACTTGTGAATTTACGATAAATCATAGATTAAGAGATTCATCAACTCCAATTGATTTTTTTAATGTTATTCTAAAAACTTTCACTACTCTTACAATTTATTTCATAAAATATATAGTTGACTATAAACTCTTGAAATTCCATAAAATGCATGTTTTTAGTGATATATATATATATATATTAAGGTTCAAATTTCAAGTATAATTGTACCAATCACATCTAATGTACATGTCTCTCATTGAGTTTCAAGAGTATTTGGCTCACTATAGTGGTGAGAGTTTAAACTCATTTCATTCCTTTTGTTACACAGATAATGACAAGAAGACAAACTTAAATCCACTATGTTAGCAGAAAATAACAAATTTACAGAGCTTATCGGACCTTGTAATGTATTTAAAGTTAGTGTTATGCCTATATTTGGCAAGGAAACAACAACATGTGAAGGCGATGGGAGACCTAACATATGCTTATGCGTTGAAACTTTAAAGAATGTGAACTTTCATGAGAGTTTAGGCTCAACCTTGTTGGAGTTGTGTGGTATTCTGGTGAAGGAATAATCTTGTTATGCGGAGGGATAGACTAGACATGATGCTCAATGAAGTTTGATAAAAAAAGTGAGGTAAAGAAAAAATGGTCATATCAACTTCTCAAATGGATATTTACTTCAAAATTCTGATAATTAAGGTATATATATTCATATAGATTAGTTACACCACTAACTATTTACAATATGTTCATACACCATGTTCGATGAGCATTTAAGATTAAATAATTCATACATTATATTGACAAAGACATGATGTTTGAAGATTTAATAATTGTGTATAATCATCCGAAATTCAAAATAAAATAAGGCTACATTAATAATAAGATTAATAACATAGTAGTCTGCATGATAAAAATATAGATTTCAAATTGAACAAAAAATAATTATAGACTTCAACATTCCAGACAATTATGTTTGAATAAAATAAAAAACAAACATTAAAGTTTTGAACATACTTACCAAGAAATCTTCACTATCAACCACATATTATACTTCCATATAAACAAAAGACTTGTCCAAATCTTCCAAAAATAATCACGCTAATGAGAAAAAATTTGGACACAAGAAAAGTAGAAATCCACATCAATTTCAGACAATGATAAAGAGAGTTATCACTGCACCGACGATGATAAAACTGAAAAAGAAAACCGAAAATATGAATCTCCTCCATAAAAAACGGGCAAAGCAAAAATAGGAAGAATGCAATGGATCCACGCCGGAACAAAAAAAGAGTGAAAGGGTCACATTGGGAACAAAAAGAAGGCAAAAAGTGCTTACAGGAGACAGCAATATCTCGATTGAAATGCGAGTAGTGACCATGTCGGGAACATGAGGCATGCAACATAGTGTCACTAGATGATGAAAATGCCACAATAAAGTAGAAAGAAAAGAGAAAAACAAATACGGTGGTACTGAGATAATTAAAACAAACTAAAAATCAAATCACGAAAAAAAATATTATGTGAAAAAAAATAGTGCTCTCTAGAATTCTAAAAACCATAAAAGATAGATAGCCCTACCTAAAAAAATTATTATTATAACATTGAAATTTTTCACTAAAAGTGTAACACTGAAAATGAAATTCATACTTACAGATTACTTGTTTAATTTCTCATATGTTTAATCTCGTTGGTGAAGCGATTAAGAATTTTTTCTCCGTATTTTATTATCTATGTCATAACAAAATCTATAGATTTTGGGTAAGAGGCAAACAATTTTCTCAATGATGTTAGATTTTTTTTATACCCTACCTTCTTGTCTGATTCGACAACAAAGTTACAAAATTCCATAAAATCATCTGCAATGCCTCCGGAGGGCATCAACTTTTTATTTTTGGAAATAATGTTCTTGCTTATATTTCATTTGCACAATAGTGGATTGTGTCCGGAAATTTGGTGATCAATAGCTACTATCAACGCTAGCTCCCACTCTATCAAACTAACATTAGAAATCGCACACTTATTTTCCATCATCATTTCTCGTAGAACACTTAAATCCCACGTGTAGTTGGTTTGCTTCTCCGTGCTCATAAACATGAAATAGGGTGGAACTAGTGGAGAACGAGTAGGTTTAGTTGCACCAAATATTTACATATAGGTTACCTACATAAGTGATTAAGAATTTTTTTTCCGTAGTTTATTATCTATATCATAATAATATTTATAGCTTTTGGGTAAGAGGCGAACAATTTTCTCAATGATGTTAGATTTTTTTTATACCCTTCCTTCTTATGTGATTTGACAACAAAGTTACAAAATTCCATAAAATCATCTGCAACGCCTCTGGAGGGCATCAACTTTTAATTTTTAGAAATAATTTTCTTGCTTATATTTAATTTTCATAAAAATGGATTGCGTCCGGAAACAGATCTTCAATAGCTAATATCAACGCTAGCTCCCGATCTATCAAAATAACATTAGGAATCGCACATTTATTTTCCATCATCATTTCTCATAGAACACTTAAATCCCACGTGTAGTTTGTTTTCTTCTCTGCGCTCATAAACATAAAACCAACGTAAAATGTAAGGTGTATTATAATTACAACAACAATCTCAAACAATGATATTTTGTATCTGGTCATCTTGTAAGTACAATATATGATAAGTACATATGGGAATATATGTAACAAGTCAATATTTATTGGATGTACAAAAAATAAATTGGTGATCACGTTCGTTGCACTAACTTTCTGATACCACACGTAGTAATTGTGTTCCTTCAATTTGTCAACATGTATTGTATTTGGATTTGACAACCTTTTTCAACAAAATGATATTTTTTACGATAGTTTTAGATCATGCGCATGTTGGAAACATTTTTGAGGTTATGCTCTTCAAACCAACATATATTTCTATACGACGCAAACCAAGTAGCAATAAATTACGGACTAATTTTTTTCATTCTCATTGAGTCTACAAGCTTGCGAATGACTGCTTAACCAGATGAGTGGTTCATGGTTTTGTTTCCCGTTTATAACGGTATATCGCATATAAGAAGTTAATATATCAACTGAAAATGTTTTAATTCAAATGGATAATCACATTTTGTGTTATATACTTTATTTTCCTTATAGTTTCTGATTTAGCTTTTGATTTATAAATGTCCAACCTCTCGCATTTGAAGACTATTATATGCTTTTCTTTCAGATTTAGCTGATACATCCAAACCAAGTTTAGTATAATACGTGTGCGTGGTAAAAATGTGTTTGTAGTCAATCAACATAAATGTTGGTTTACGTGTTCCTACAATATATAATCATACACGTAGTTGCATATATATAAAATAACACACATTTTCACATGTTGGGTGCAACTAAACCTATATGAAATCGCCCCCAGAGACCGACGGACCTGCCAAATATAGTATGTTTGGTACACCAAAATTTACATACATAAAATATAATATTTGATGTAACTAAACCTACATTAAATATATGATCGATCCCCATAATATATTTCTACGGTCCCTTTAAGTAAAATTTTATTTAGAACTAAAATTGGTTTTATTGTATTATAGTTTAGGAAAAACAAATAGTATTTAATTAAATCTTGTAATATTAATTACAAGTCTAGTGTCCTCTTCTCATTCCCAAAAATCCAAATTACATTGATACTCTATTACAGTCATTAACTTTATTTTCCCCTCCTTTCTTATCTAAAGCATGAACAACACTAATAGAAAACAAATTACTTTATTTTTTAAACCCCAAAATTAGAAAAATTGTTATAGATATGATATACAAACACAAGTTACCGTCTCAATTGACGTCAATGGAGATGAACCTGTTATTTTAGAAAAAAACAAACATTGGGCAAGAACAACCTCCTCAAAATTCTGAGACCATTGACGAAGGTATTATTTTTGAAACTATTGGCAAATGTATTGATTTCAAAAACGAATTATATGAGATATTGGTTTGCGTAGACAAATTGAGTCTTATGATCCAAAGAAAAAGAATTTAGTTAAGAGAGCATATAATGATCTTGGTTTGTATAAACCAATAAAAGTTTATATTATTAAGGCCCTGAACAACATCATCATCGATTTCAAAAATCTTGCTTTTAAAAATTTCTTTGGTTATAGTATTCCTATAATAAAGATGCAACATAATGTTTTTTATTATTATTTTTGGCAAAGAAAACCATTAGGAATTTGTGGTTCAGATATATTCATTGTTAAGGGTTTGAAAATTTGAAGGAAAGTAAATAATGGAAAAGATTGTACTTTTTTATGTCATATTGGAAAAGGAAATAATTCTAGTTCAGCTTATTGTTTTGTGGCTAATTTTTTTTATAATCTGAAAAATCAAACATGTTACTTAAAAAATATAGTTGAGAAGCAAAGAAAAGAATAAATTAAACGAAATCGGTTACGTTTTAAAACATTAATAAATGCAATAAAATGGTTAATATTACAAGCTTTTTCTTTTAAAAGATATGATTAAAGATGCAACTCAAAGAACCATGGGAATTTTTGGAGATGTTAACACTTCTGGCATCATACAATAGTGAATTAGAAGAAGTTGTTTCAGATAAATCTCTGAAATATGTCAAATACCATGGACATGCCTAAGATTCACACTTTCTTTCAACATTTGATATTTTATTATCAATGTTGTGACAAGTTTTACTAAATGTCACGATGAGTTGTAGGCTAATCAAATTGATGAAATTAAATATTTAAAGGCTATTGAGGAGATTCATACGGGTAAAGGTCTCAACCAAATTGGAACATTATAGTGTCTCGGAGATATTAGATGGAGCTCGCATTTCATAACAATGTGTAGTATGATAAGAATATATGGTGCTACTCTTTTTATTTAAACTGAAATAATTGATTAAATGACAACTTTTACTCAACGAAGGTATGCTTTGAATTCCATAAAAATGTTCATGTCGTATGAATTTTTGTTTATTCTATATGTGGTAAATGATATTATGGCTATTACTGATATACTTTGTTGGAATTGCAAAATCAAGATATTATAAATGTTATGGACTTGGTTTCTACTACAAAGCTGTTGATTTAAAAATAAAGAAATGGTGGTTGGAAAAGTCTTTTAAAGAATGTGATATTATTTTTGTGAGAGATATGTTATCTTGATTCGTGACATGGTTGCTCCTTATTTCATGCTTGCTGAAAAATTGTATCCTAATGACTTTTTGGAAGAACAAAAGTTCGTTTGAAGTGTGAATTACAACATTATGGACTAGATATTCATACTCATCCAGGTTTTAAGGATATTATTAATTTTTGTGATTTATGTCAAGGAATGACGAAAACAAATAAAACTAAAGCGTATTCACTAAGCGATAGACTTTTACGCCTTGTCTTCGTCGTCGAAGGGAATATGAATTTTTGAGAGATTACTTGTTAGATTATATGGAAAAAGAGATTGTGGAGTTAGTAAGCTCTCACGAAATCATTGAAATATTTTATATGATCAAAGAAAGACGAGCACATCTCAAATAAGTTGGTATGTTTTCTGAATTTTAGGTATTATCCACTATTTTGATGTACGTATAGTAGTTTGTGATTTGTATGTATGTTCTCACTCCTGGATTAAAAAGTTAAATCGTTAACATAACTTTTTCTGTTTTAAAATATTTGTGTTTCTCCCTATACTATAATCCTAGTTGCATCCACGATCTCAAGTTGGTTGGGTGCGACATAGTGCATGTTCATCTAGAAAAAAACGCGAAGCAACATTTAATATTACGAAGCTCAGAATGTTACCTTTAATAGAGTTTGTTCGGTTTCATTTAAAATATAAGAAAAAAATATAAAAATCGCCGTCATCCATTAATAATTGAAGTTTTCTTTTTAAAAGTTTAGATGTTTAGGGTTTATAAATTTTATGATCTAAAAATTTATTTTAATCAATAGGCATATATATATATATATATATATATATAATTATCTAGATTAGCTAGAAGTATTTTTAGTTTTGAACTTTTGATATTATAAAAAGTTAGAAAACTGTGAGATTCAAACAAAAAAATTACGAGATATAGCTACGTCCTTTTATAATATAATTATGGACCTTCTTGTGTCATCACTTTCAGACTGATAACATAACCAGCCATACTCACCGACGTACAATACATAAGTTCCTGGTTTCGTGAGGGTTTGGTAAGGTTTAGTTAGCGTTTCACTACAGGACATACATTACAGCCAAAGTTAGGTAAACATTCACTACCAAATTTTCTTTGAGGTTCACGTTTTTGTAAAATATAAATATATAAAATGGTTTTGATTAGAACCGTCCAGATTTGTGTTAAAACATTCCCCATTTTTTATTGGGATCCTGTGAGTTGTAATTTTGTTATCAAAATAAGCTGAAATCAAGTGTTTTTTCATTTCGACCCAGCAAAGCGAAATCCAAATATGAGGTTTCTAACATACCTCTAACAGAAATTACCATGTAAAATACCTTTCTGCAACTAAGATTTTTCAGAAACTGCGTTTTTATTATTTCAGAAGGACGAACTCCGGGTCCTTGTTTATCAATTATCGTAACACTAAGTAGTAGCTAATTTATTCAAATATACTACAGAAATTAGCTTCCCAAATTATTAAATTAAAACACACTAGCTGCGCTAAATTCTTGAACGAATTGTAGTCAAGCGACTAACCACCATAAGGAGCCTTAAGGCTTATCTTTACTACCTTGTTCTCTAAGCTGGGCAAGAGCTACAGCAATCTTAGAACCAACAAGTGCATTGTTTTTCACAAGAGCAATATCTAAAATCTGGTCAAGAAATTCAATCAAATATATATATATATATATATATAAGTATAATAAGAATTTTATGTTCCAATAAGTAAAGTAATAGCAGTGTGCGTTGAATTTGAAAAGGATACTTGCAGCAAGTGAAGATCCTCCAGTTAATTCGTTTACCCGTGCAAGCAAGAAAGGAGTCTCCGCATTTCCTATAATATTTTTATCCCTGGAAGCGCAAACAGATAGGAATTAAAACAAGGTTTTATTTACGGAGAAGAAGCTGGAATTTCTAACCTAGCTTCTCCAAGGGAAGTTTGTATTGCCGAATCAATCAAACTTCCGGATGCTGAGTGCTCTATTGGAATAGGAACAGCGATCAGGATTCCACTTTCAAGATTGAGTTTCAAGTTTGCATCTGGTTGAAACAGACAGTCACGCAATGAATAGAACACAATATAAACCAGTGCTGTTCAGATCTAGGGAAATTAGAGGTAAACGCTTTTTCCATTAAAATTATCCTCACAACTAGGGCTGGAACCGAGCCCGTATACCTGGCGGCTTGAGTTCGAAAATTTTGTGTCTAGCTAAATATTTTTTAGTATATAAGCTCGACTCGGATCGTAATTCTCTTTCAAACCAAGCTGGCTAAATACCATATATACTTCTATACTTTTACACGATAAATATTGAAGTTTGGAAAACAAATATATGAAACTGCTTGCTAATATAATCAGATCGTATTTCTATTTTTCATTATGTTGTATATATGAAGGTTAGTTAAGTTTCGAGCAGCTCTAAATGAGCTTCTGCCTAAAAATCTGCTTGAAGCTTGGCTCGAACACTTTCGAGCCTAATATTGGAGCTCGAGCTTGAGCTGCTCAACTGTTAGGCCGACACTCCTATTCACAACCAAACATTAAGTGGTTTATGAATTTATTCCCAATTCTTTTTCTTCTTCCGAATCTTTCAATATTCATATTGAGCCTAATATAAATGAGCAGGCAAATAAATCGAGTTAAATTCTTCACTTGCCTATTAGTCCAGCACACACTTCAGGGCTATCTACACGACAAGGCGCCTGGTTATTGTCAATCAGCCAAACAAACAGTTAATGAGTTTCTTCCAAATGTAAAATAGATATAAGAGGATAACTGCAGAATCGTCACTTTCTACAATTGCGCCCACAAAATAGGTTTCTAAACTGGAAAGGCAAAATATAAATTAATGGTAGTACCTTGCACCCGCTTTTACTGGTGAAAAATGCTGGAAACTCGTTTGTTTTATAAGCAGCAACGCACACCCCCTGGGTTTCCTGTATTATAGCAAGTATAGCTTTAACAAATAATTTTGAAACTTAGAGGTGAATATTTATGAGGATGTCTTGAAAAGTAAGATTTAATACCAAATATTCAAGTGTTCTCGGAATATCTAGTATCGATTTGACACCAGCAGAAATAACTGCTACTGGAGTCCTTCCAAGCTCAGTAAGATCTGAGGATATATCCATTGCTGCAGCAAATTGAGCAACCAAATCAATCGCAGTTATAATCTAATGATAGAATAACATAATACTAATTTGCTACCCATTTTACGCAGTTATAAACACAATCACATATTTTCCTCAAAACAATCTTATTAGATGCGACGATAGCAAAACTAAAATTGTTTCTGTGACATTGGGAAAATCTAGCTATCTATCTATCTATATATATGTATACTTCTCCGAAATTTAGGGAGGTCTTTAGTTTATGAACTTTTTTACTTTAAAACGGAAACTGATATGAAAACGCAGTGTTATAAAAATGAAATATGTTTTCTAAAAAGTTCAGAAAAAAAATCCAAATTGATTTCGGCCTATGAAGTGAACTATTTGCTCTTTGGACATTTATAGATCTTTAATATATATTGTTCTCTGAAAATCAAATTCAATGTAGTGAAATTGCTTTTATTGTCATAAACCAAAGATATATATACGACTTCTTTAAAGAGGAAAATGAAAATAGCTTTCCAAAATATTTCACTAAAATTTAAAACAGAATACATGTGCACGAACCAAATGAGGCCTAAAATATGGTCCACCATGGAGGCTATTTGATTGCAAACTTTTAAAAGAGAATGAGGACTCCATAACCTGTAGCTTCATCGAATTTTGATTGGAATTGAAACTTACTTTGCTCGCCGTACCTATGTACACCTCCAATCCCACCAGTAACAAAGACTTTGATTCCCACCTTCAATAATTTGACGGTAAAAACCCCGATGCTGAAATAATTAGGAAAAGATATTGAGAGCTCAAGGGAGCAGTTGGGACATAGTTGATTACCAGTGAGGCAAAAAACATAGTTGCAGAGACAGTGGTTGCACCATTTCCTCCTGTGGCCACCTGAGCGGCAATGTCATCAATTAACTAAGCACGATATGAGGCACGACAAATATATTCTATTCTATATTCTCAAATCTCAATCTCCAAACAAGAATAACAATACAATAGAATCCGTGATATAAGGAGTACTCGTACAAGTTTCGGGGATAATTCTAAGAGCTACTCACAACATATGCAATGTCCCTCCTAGCTGTTTTTTGAGCCTTAGTCCCAAGTTTAGCAAGTATTGCTAGTTCTTCCGTTTTTAAACCTACAGATCAACATTTTAGCAACATTAGAGAGTAGTAGAGTCACTGTACATCATTTTTAAACAACCACAGACAGATCGAGCCCCTCAATCAACAAAACCTTCGCATGGATATTGCAAAACTTTAATAAGAGTATTATTACTCAATAAAGGAGAAGTCAGCCCAAGGATACAAAAAAAAAGTATTTAGGCCCTATTAGCATATAGAGCTTTATCCCAATGATGTTACATTGTTCATATGTAAATTTTATATCATACCTAAATCAAAGTTATCATCACATATAAAAGGTTCCACATAGAATGGATTAAGAGTTATAGTGTGGAAAAACCTATGCAAGGTGTGCCATTCAAAATGGCTATTGTTGCAGGGACTGCTCCGTTTTCCCTCACAGTGGCTTCCACCTCCTCTGCGGTCTCCAGGTTTTTAGGATAAGGCATTCCTGAACATACACGTGAAAAACAATCAGTAAAGTAAATCTGTATACCACAACATTATACAGTATTTGCCACTACCAGTATTCAGAATCTGGAACCAACATAGTATCTTTCAGAGTTCCAGTGAAAAGCCAGACATACATGTCCCAGCAACAACAAAACCCACCAAAAAGTAAAAGTGAGTTTGCTCACTACCAAAATTTATCAGAAGCATAATATCTTTGATGCCCACAATGCCATAGACCATTTGTAAGTAAAAAATTAATAACGAAAAACAAAACTATCTGAAAAACAGTCTTATTCAAAGACAAAAGACAAACAGCGGACAATAAGACTCTTCCATTTTTTGTTGTTTAAAATTGTACTTGGCACCCTCTCCAACCAACAATTGACATTGTATGGAAGGGAGCATGCAACAATCTCCAGCACCTTGCCTCTCAAGTCTTAACCCTTGTTCTAGATCCCAAAAGCCTGCTTTGTAAAACGAAAAATCTAAACAACATGACAAATCAGGGTATTTCTGTCCAAGAACTTGAAAAAGACAGTCAGCTGTCACCAGAAATCCTGTATGAAGCAAACACAATTTGGATGGACTCTGGTAAGTTTTGTAAATGCTGTGCAAATCATAACGCCAATCAGGCCAACCAGATCAAAGAATCCAAATGCATTGACTAAAGATAAGATGCATAGAATAATGCAAAAGGAAATTTGTTTGGACTTTGCAATAAATCTTTTAACAAACCCTATAACACCAAAAATCCAGGGGTTAGGATTATCTGGCCTGCTGCACCTGCTGTTTTCTCTCATAGCTGCCAGTAAAGTTGCATCACAATTAAAACTGCCAGAGGTTCAGAAATATTGGCCATTTCTCAAAGCGGCTCCCTATAGCGGAAACAGTGAATGCCTTTTTTGTATATTCTACCAATTGCCTTTCAGTAATCCTAAAAGGCAGAATATATCCGATAAGGAGAATAGGAAGAAAAGGCAATACACGTTCCTAGTAAAAAATAATGGAGAGGTAATTCTGCCCAATTGCAAAAAGGAACAACTCTGAAACACAGGATAACAAAGTACCTTTAAACAGCAATGTCGTAATATCTAAGACAATGTTAATTTCTACACCCGGGCAACTGTGTCTAAAATACATCTCGAAACTCCGGCATTGGTCATATACTCTAAGACCAACAACTGACCCTCTAAGCTGAAACAGCCATGATTTCTTTACTAGAGTTGAGCCTCAAAAATGACTATTCAGAAATGAAACGAGAAGATTTACAGCATTGATGTTTTCAGCACGTGAGAAATGTATCTCCAAGAAGTCCCAAGAATACTCATATCTAAGGTAACAGCAGAGACAGCCTTTTCCAGAACCTCTTCGCATTTATTGGCTTACCAAAACCAAGGTTTTAGAAGCAAACAACCTAAACCTCAGGTGAGAAATGAATCAACCTAGGTCTTGCTTAACTTCATCTGAGGAAGTGGATCCAAAGATAGTATTTTCAAAAACTTGGAGTTTATGCTTTGATTGAAGACTTGATTTATAACATACTTTTTTGTTGAAGAAGCTAATTAGTGAGTGACCAATCCTCAATTGAATTTAATAACAAAAGTCAAAACTTAAAGCATTTGGATCATAGAGTTTGATCTACTGTTCCAGACACTCAAGCCAATACCATAAAACAACTAAAAGCAATAGAACAATGAAAACTTAAATCAATCAACCATAAAAATAAAAATTGAAGCTTTACTTGCCATGAGAAATTATAGTGGATTCAAGAGCAACCACAGCTTTCCCACTTGATAAAGCTTCAGCTACTTCATCAGAGACCTTGACCAAACTTCCAATCTATTTGGAAAGGGACCAAAACAAAAATTTCAAAATTAGGGCTTTGGAACAGAAATCAACAGAGAGATAGGGCTTTTTCTTTTTACAGTGAACCTTGAAGTCTGGGGCAGTTGGGTTGAGGTGGTTGCGAAGATTATATATTCTTGAATAAGCTGAAGACGCCATTTCTGCTTTCTCTGTGATTCCTAGGTGACCACCTGCAGTAATACGTGAGTCGGTCAAGGAAAATTTGAATTTCGCCTGTGTCGCAGCCCTTTTCGCAACGCGCGTCTTTGTAAAAAGACACTACTTTCCGATTAAGGTAAATGGAAAGGAAATGGAAATGGAAATCTAAATTTGGATATAACTTTTTTTTTTTTAATATTTTTTAAAAGAATAACATCAGCAAAAATATTTATTTAATTTTTTTATTACCAACTAATACCTGAAAATAGGATAAAAATAGAATAATGTTAATAGAATAATAGAAAAAAATATATATTCGCTATTCTATAGAAGTTATTTGTTAAAAAAAAAATATTTTTTTTATTTTATTTTAAAATGTTCGTATCTTTCAAACCATAGTTTGAAAAAAATTCTGAAAGTAGAATCGACTTTGTTTTTTAAGACGAATGAAAGTAGATCCATTAATGATATTTTTTTAATTTATTTAATGTTGTTCAAAGAACTCAAATGATTGATTTTCCAAATAACTCGAATGGTTGATTTTTTTAAAGAACTCTCATAATTGATTTTTCAAAGAACTTGCATGATTGATTTTTTAAAAAGACTCGTATGGTTGGCTTTTCAAACAAAATAACATTGTTAATTTTTCAAAAATCTCAAATGTTTAATTTTTCAAAGAACTCTCATGATTGATTTTTCAAAGAACTCTCATCTTTGATTTTTCAAAGAACTCTCATCTTTGATTTTTCACAGAACTCGCATTCTTAATTTTTTTTAAGAACTCGTATGATTGATTTTCGAAGAACTCTCATGGTTGATTTTCAAAAGACTCGCATTTTGCTGGTGAAATTTTATTTTAAAAAAAATAAAATAAAAAATATCATTTATGGATCTAGTTTTGTTCATCTTAAAAAACAAAGGCGGTGGTACTTTAGGATATTTATTTCGAACTCCGGTTTGAAAGATATGATCTTTTAAAAAATAAAAATAAAGTAAGAAAGATAAATTTTGGTTCAAGAATTATATGTGGTTAAGTAGGTGATGAAGTGTGGGTATTTGAGGTATTATTAAAAAATTATGTAGCGATTGTGAGTTATATAGATCAAGTAGTAATTAAACTGAAGTTGGGTATTAGATTGAAGTATAATAGTTAGTAGTTACTTTAGGTGCAATTTCCCTATTTTTAATATAAAAATAATTTATTTTATTATATTTTATTTATTATAAAATAATTATATTTAAATTATAATATATTAAAAAAGTTATATTTAACCAATCTATATTAGTAATATAAAAACTCACCTAACACATTTAACATTATAATAAAATGGACACAAGATCGAGACAACAATAAATTAAAAATCAAACCTACAAGTACAATTGTATTTAGTTTACACTTTTTATTAAACAATTTTGATTTTTTGTTTATACAATTTTTTCTTTTAACTTCAACCTATCTAAAAAATGATTATAATGACTTTTATATGGTGATCTTAATCATGAGATATTTTGGACAAGTATTTATTTATTGGTCGAGTTTTCATGATGTACTTGTCATTTTAGTAGAGTTAGATATATCTTTCTGACAACATATTTGTAAAATACCAGATGTTTTATCCGTATGAAATCAAACACGTCATTGTACCATTTGTGGCTTGAGGAAGGATAGCACTACCTGGCTATTTTAACCATCCTTAGGCCTGAACGTCGATCTTTAAAGGTCTTGCATGGGTATTTGGTTGGCCACTTAGCCAAGTTTTAGTTCGCGCAACCCTTGGTAAGGATACACTTGACCATTTAACCAAGTTAAGAGTCGTGTATGGACGCAGACCCTTTGTTAGGATGCATTTGTCCATTGGCCAAGTTATAGATCGCGCGCCCATATGTGATCCTTGGTAGGAACCCATTCTATCATTTGGTCAAGTTAGGGGTCGCGCATGGACGTGTGATCTCTTGGTTTGATGCATTTGCCTTTGGCCAATTTATGGGTAGTGAGCCCATGCGCGACCCTTGGTAAGGATGTACTTGGCTATTTGGCTAAGTTATGGGCTGTACGTGGGGCGCGGCCCCTTGTTAGGATGTACTTGGTTATTGGTTAAGTTGTGGGTTTCGCGCCCCCATGTGTGAGCCTTGGTAGGTATGCACTAGTCATTCATCAAGCTATGGGTCACGTGCCTATGTGAGTCCCCCGCTAAATATGCACTTGGCCATTAGGATAAGTTAAGAGTCGTGCTTAGGCACATAACATTTTGTTATGATGCACTTGGTCATTGGCCAAGTTATGGATCACTCGTCCATACACGACCTTATACAATTGCATATTTGGCCATAATGTCTAAGTGAGGTGTCGCACTAGTTGGTGATCATATTGGATGGACATATTTGACCAGAATGTCCAAGTAAGGGATCATGCTTGTGTCAATTATGGATTATTAAACTGTTTTTCCTTAAATAAAATAGATGAGGCTCAAGTTTGAGAACTTTACTTTGAGTTTTATTTGTATTTTGTATCAATGATGTTTATTTTCGTATTATATACAGTTTTTTAAAATACTTTTAGTGCATTAAAAAGTTGATTGGATGATGTATTATCGATATATATACCAAACCATTTTTACCAAAATTATTTTGGTTGGTTGGTTTTGTTATTATCAAAAAGTTCAAAGTTTTACCATTGCAATGAAAAATAAAAAATTGGATTATAGTATCAAAATATTACTCATATGGTCAGATTTTATTGGAAGTTAAAAGAGTAAGAGGGTCGGATTTCTCTTAGAGAGGAAATTCATACCTATGAACTAAATCATGATGAGTAAGCAATATGTCTAGTGACTCATCTAAGTGCCTAATTCACTTAATTTTAGGCATGGGAGTTCGCAAGGCTGACTCAGATGGATAACCCGGTCTAAATGACCCATGGATCCAAAAAGACTATAAATAGTTCGACAAACAACATTAAATGGGTTGGACTTTTTCTCTATCTAAATATTAAATACAAGTACCTTTATTATCTCTCCACTCTCCACATATAATTTAGTACCACTCAACCTAAATAACTTACAAAACTACCCTCCGATTAGCTTTTGTCAATACCAAACTGGCGACCACAAATGCGATGAAAGTGATCAGTCCCCAAAGGCTCGTAAAGAAATAAAAAAGAAAAAAGTCCCATGGTCGTCAGAAGAAGAAAAAAAACTAACTAAAAAACATTTTAAGAAAAGATCAAATAAAAGGGATTTAAATGGAAAGAAAAAAGATCGAAAGGGCAATGGTAAAATGAAAGGATATCAAGGCAAAGTGAAAGGGTCGTCAGACTATAGTATTGATCATTTCCTAAGAGATCAGTTCACTATCCAGTCTGAACCATGTATATTTGCCACTCCTGATGAGGAACATATGTTTAGTCAAGGTCATAATCGGAGGCGGTCACCTTATCTTCGAGAGTTCTTTCTGAGCACCTGCCAAAGCGATTTGATAGCTCAAAAATTGAGGAATATAATGGAAGTCAAGATCTGTCAATCACCTCAAACAGTTTAAAAAAATTATGATGAATTTTAATGACAATGATAAGTTGTTGGCCCAGGTTTTCACAGACTTTCAAGGGAAGTTCATTGAAATGGTATAACAGATAGCCACAAGGATCTATAAAAAAACTTTGATATTTTTTGGGTGGCTTTCTTAAGGAAATTTATGGGGAGTAAAGAGCTCAAAGGTAACAGTGAAATTATCATTTATTGCGCACAAGAACCTAACAAAGTCTTTAAAAGATTAAATTAGCCGTTTTGTGAACACAAATAATGGATTGGTTGATTGTTTTGAGTAAGTATTTATCGCTTCTATAAGACAGGGCTTAATATCGGGTAATTTGGTTAATTTAATTACT
The DNA here is from genome assembly GCA_036936605.1 of Limnanthes douglasii subsp. nivea. NCBI lineage: Eukaryota > Viridiplantae > Streptophyta > Magnoliopsida > Brassicales > Limnanthaceae > Limnanthes > Limnanthes douglasii. The sequence goes on along the minus strand of JAUPFV010000002.1, from coordinate 136,793,758 downwards.
CGGAATAAAGCGATGACCTGGGGATGATTATTGACCAGGTCCGAAAACAAATCACAGTAGAAGAAACAAAAAAGTCTAGAGTACCGTGTTAGAATAGATCTACTCCCATAATTTATATCCCACAAGCTACTACTCAGCCCCAAGCCACAGTCAATTACCGTCCTAGGGAGTCCAGACAAGGTTCACACCGGCCTAGACAGAGTCAGTCAAATCAAAACCAACAGTCTAGACCAAAGATAAATATGTAGGTTCAACCTGAATGGTTTGCGGAATTATGTGGAAATGTATCCATCATTTATGATAAAACCAAGCATTTCATACATTTCTAAATGCTAGCACCAATTCAATCTCCCAGAGAAAATCGAAACACATATTTTTGTAGGCACCACAATGATGTGCGCCATGATACCCAAGATTGTACTGCGCTAAAGCAAGAGGTGTAAACATTGATTGAAAGTTGGAAATTATATGGTTTTGTTAAAAAAAATAAGGAGGTAACAGACAAACTACCATACGAGCTCAAGCTAGTGCAAGTACAGCCCAGGTTACATGACCAAATGTTCAAAGACAAAGTATGGAAACATCAAAACAAGAAAGTTATATGGTAATTGTTGAGCGGTTTGATTTGGATTTAGAGTACTTAGACCCCAATCCATATCGGAATCAAGTGGGTGTGATAACAAAGAAAACAGCAAAAGTATCTGATTTTTGCTGCTACTTCGAATCTTTAACTATTTTTGGGGGAGATAATGTCACGAAACCATCAAGATATTCCAGGAAAAGACATGTGAACAGTTTGACAACTCAGTTATAGAGTAAAATGTCTACACACCTCTATTAGAGCCCTGCCCCTTTCATTATTTTTAAAGATGACTTGAGGAAAATTGATGGCTTTATGAAGATGTTGTGGTGATAGGAGCATCTATTGAATGCAATTAAATACTAAAGATCTTGGTTGACACAGGCAGTTCGGTAAATATTTTATTTTTATCAACCTATAAACAAATAAAAAATCCTTTGGTTATTCAACATTCAAATAGACCATAGTTGGGTTTACCAGCAATTCTCTTAATGTAATTTGGGAATTTGAAGGAGAAAATTGCTAGGAAAAAGACCATTCAAGAAAATGGTGAGGTTTTTATTCGTAGTAGTTGATTGTCCGACATCTTACAATGTAATATTTAGAAAATCTTGTCTATCTATGATGCATGCAGTAGCATCCAATGTTCATCAATTTTTGAAATATGACGTGGGAGGTCAAGTAGACGTCGTCCGAAGTAGATAAAATGTGGCGAGGTAATGTTATATCACTGGTCTCACTTCACAATCATTGGAAGTAGTGAAAGTTGGAAAAAATAGCAATTAGTAAAGTTTTATGCGGATCAAATGAGATAGATTATCCAAGGGAGGCTCCTAGTGTTGTGATCCCAGTTGAAGAGGTTGAAATTCATCATTTGGCAGAAGGGAAAAGTATCAGGGTCGGATCCAAATTACCCCTACAAAAGAATGAAAGGTTATTATCTTTTTTATTTAAGATTTTACATGTGTTTATTTGGTGCAATAAAGATGTAACTTTAGTACCAGCAAGTGTTATCCGCCACAAACCATATGTCACATCCGATGCGGGTCCGGTGATACAAAAAATAAGAACTTTTTCTGGAGAAATATCATAAGTTATAATCCAAGAATTGGATTGGTTAACCAAAATTGGGCATATTAAAGAGTCCAAGTATCCTCTTTGGACTGCTGATTCTGTTATTTTCAAGTAGAAAAATGGAAAATGGTACATGTGTATTGATTTTACAAATGTCTACAGAGCTTGTCCCAAGGATTATTTCCCAGTGCCCTCGATAGATCAATTGGTGGATTCCACATCAGGGAATAAGTTATTGTCCTTCATAAAAGATTTTCCGAGTATAATCAGATACAGATGGATCCGAACGACCAGGATCATAATAATTTCATCACTAATAGGGGGTTTTATTGCTACAAAGTAATGATGAATATACTTATCAATGATTGGTTAATAAGGCATTTGTCAACCATATTGAAAAAACATTAGAAGTTTATATTGATGACATGATGGTTAAGATCCCCAAAGAGGAGGACCATGTTTCCGACCTCCAATAAAACTTTTCTAACCTAGAAGCCATCAACCTTAAATTAAATCCTGAAACGTGTACCTTCGGTGTCCGATCGGGTAAATTTTTTGGCTACATTATAAGTGAGAAAGGGATCCAGACTGACCCAGATCAAATGAATGGCATGTTGGCCACTGATCCACCTCAGACTACTAAGGAAGTTCAAATATTGACTGGGAGATTAGCCACATTAAACATATTCATTTCGAGGTCATCAGATAAGTGTGCCCAGTTTTTCCAAGTTTTGAGGAATGCAATATACTTTAATTGGTCCCCAAATTGTGACAAAATATTTATTGAAATTAAACGACACATATCTTCACCAAAAACTCTCTTTAAGCCTATTGATGGAGAAACACTGTACATATACCTAACAGTATCAGATTATGTTGTGAGTGCAGTATTGGTACGAGAAGTTGATAATTATCCCCGACCCTTTTATTATATAAGTAAAAGATTTTTGGAAGCAGATAAAAGATATTTGAAATTGGAAAAATTAGCCTTAGCACTGGTCTAGCAGCCAAAAAAATGAGGCCATAGTTTCAAGCACACTCTATCACGATTCTAACTTCTTTTCCCTTGAAGAATGTGTTACAAAAGCATATATATCAGGACGAATGACCAAGTGATCAGTTGAGCGTGGAGATTATGATATTGAATTTACACACTGAAATGCAATCAAAGTTCAAGCTGTGGCTATTTTTTTAGTTGAATTTCACTCCAAAATGCCTTATGATGAAGCTCAAACCAGTAAACCTGAGAATGAATGGGTGGTTCAAACTGATGGTGGATCTAGTACAACAAGATGTGGTGTTGGTATCTGCCTAATTTCCCCCTTTGGGGATTTAATTTACCAAGGAATACATTTTGGTTCTAGAGCATCCAACAATGAATTGGAATATGAGGCTACGATAACAGGATTGAGATTGGCTCAGATATGTGGCGCCAAAAGAATCTGATTATTAAGTGATTCACAATTAGTCATTCATCAAGCAAATGAGCGCTCTGAAACCATGAAAGATCATCTGGTTAAGTACTTAAAGGTGTTAAAAGAAATCTCTACCAGCTTTAAACATGTTAAGTACGAACATGTCCCAAGATCAGAAAATTCAATGACTGATTCTCTAACCATTATATCCTATTTCGAAGCTTATTCTTGGATCCTTGTACAAGAATTCCTCCAATAGTCACAAACTGTGAAGTAAAGGTGATGTATAAGAGAATTTTCAAGTATCCGTCATGACTTCTCAAGATTTAAGGTACGCTATCTAAATTTTTATCACCAATAAAGTTTTACCTAAAAACAAAGCTTCTGCCAAAAAGTTGAAATAGAAAGCTCATGTATTTTTGGGTTTAATGAGGGTTCTTTATAAAAAATAATTGTTTAACATGCCCTTGGTGCGTTGCCTCAAACTTAACGAATCTCAAATCATCCTATTAGAATTTTATGGTGGAGAAGGATCAGCATATCAAGGCTTTAACTATGAGGGTCTTGTTAGTATGGTACTATTGGCCTTTTATTATGGCATATTCTAAATACTTGGTAAAAAGATGTGACATTTATTAAAGGTATAGAAGTAAAATTCATGTACCATCAGTTCCTATGGAGTTTGTGTCTGAAACGATACTTTTTGACATGTGGGGCTTGATTTAGTCGGACCACTCTGGATGGCCTCTAAAGGGTGTCACACTCTTATTTTGGCAATCGATTACTTTTCCAAGTAGGTAGAAGCTGCCTTACTATCTGGGACAACATCCAAAGCAGTAATAAAGTTTATTTTTTCTAACATATGTTGTAGGTTTGGCATTCCATGCGTATCATTACAGATAATGTTCATCAATTTGACAACAAAAACATGGAAGTATTTTGTTCATAAAAAAGAATTCATCATTTATTCTCTTATCAGTTCATCCTCAAGCCAATAGAAAAGTTGAGGTAGCAAATCAAACGATTTTAATAGGCCTGAAAAAGAACTTGAATGGAGCTGCCCGGAAATGGCCGAGTTATCTACAAGAAGTATTATGGGCCTACCGAACTACTCCTCATACAGCTACTCAAAAGTCTCTATTTTTTTAGTTTATGGCGTGGATGCAATCACACCTATAGAAGATAATTTTCCTTCTTCTAGAGTTCAAAGTTATTCTGAAGAGAATAATGAGGTAGCAGTAAGGGCTCAGTTGGATTTAATTGAGGAAATGAGAATAAAAGCTCATTTGAGAACTGTTCATTACCAAGGCCTGATGAGAAGCCGGTATGCATCCAAAGTTAAAGAAGAAACTTTCAAGTGGGAGATAAAGTTCTAAGAAAATTATTTTTACATACCAAGGAAAAAAGTTCAGAAAGCTGGCTCCAAACTAGGAAAGACCATACATTGTGTATGAAAGGATCAAGCAAGGAACATACAAGATCTTGGACAAAAAATGCAACCTTTTGAAGCACCCTTGGAATGTTGAGCATCTAAGTTATATTTAGATAGGCTTATTTTGTAAATATTTACTTTGTTTTAGTTAAATGTAAATATTATGGGGCATACTCTTTCCTACCCTGGTGGCGCGGGGAGAGTCTAATGAGGTGTTCGAATCACAATCATTCGACCATCTTTTGCCTTTAAAAGTGTTTTTTATGGCTAGGTTGGATTAAATTTTGATATTTTTGAATGGATTACCTTTGAATGACTTGGTTGGATTAAATTTTGATTCCTTCAAAAGGATTACCTTCGAATGGCTTGGTTGGATTAAATTTGGGTGCCTTCGAATGTATTACCTTCGAATGGCTTTACTGGATTAAATTTGGGTGTCTTCGAATGGATTACCTTCGAATGACTTGGTTGGATTAAATTTTGGTGTATTCGAATAGATTGCCTTCGAATAGCTTAGTCAGATTAAATTTTATTGCATTCGAATGGATTCGTTGGATTACATTCTATTGCTTTCATTTATTCTAAATTTAGATCATCTTTAAATATAACATACTTAATTAGGGTCAGATATGAATATAAGTGAAATTATGTTGGAACATGGAGCTGATATAAATAAAATTAACATAAACTACCTTGGGTGATCCAATGGCAAAACAAAACAAATCCTAATTTGGGTTACAAAATTTCATTTGGCCTAGCCAAGAACTTGCACAAATCTATCTGATCTAAATAAAATAAAATGCCTTGGATGTTTCAAGGAATTCAATTCAAACACACATACACATAAAAACACGTTGGCCTTAAGGCTCGCTCCCATCAGTTTCTTTCTTTCCTTCCTTTGTGGATTCTCACCATCATAATCTTTTTCATCCTCTTTATTGGAGTCATCTTCTTCTAAATCATTAGAGATATTAAACTTATCACCAAATTTCTTTCATCTTTTACTTTCTCTATCTAAAACTGAATTTTATACTCAACAAATTGGCGACCGCAGTGGGAGAAATTGTCGATTGGTACTTTGATTTCACGTCCAAAAGAAAAAATTATTGAAGTTTTAGGCAGTAATATCATTATTGATCAATATGAAACCATGAAATGAAGCTGATCCAACGATTCGAAAATATATTAAAACTTATATCTCAGTTACGAAGGGAATAAATTAAATAAGATGATAAAATTTTGGTACAGCAAGGCCATTCTGACATTGACGATCGGATGAATCAATTGTTGGACACAATAATAATGTTGAATGATAAGTATGTTCAAAGAGAATATCAGATTCAATCAAGTAGGCTAAGATCTACGATACGACAGGTTGAGGAGAAAAACAAACTGGAAAATCAATCTGACCAATCATAGACGACTCATCAAATTCCAAGAGATCGAAAGAAAGCGCATTTCAAGTCTGATTAAGAACACCGAATTTCACGAAAAAAAGAAAGATAAAGATAGGTATATCACATCTAGTGATGAGGAATTTGATAGCTCGAAATCTGATGGAGGATTATTTAAGCAAAAGAGGTATCAAGGATTTTGAAAGGGGAAATAAGCCAACATAAAAAATTGAGCAATGAGTGTAAATCGGAAAAAAAACATTGAACATCATTATGTGAGGGATGCTATATGGTGGGAAGGAAATACGCCCAACCAATACAAAGGTGTAGCTGATTAAAATTTGTATGCTATTATGGGAATAAGAGAAGATGACCAATATGTACAATGAGTAGATTGGAGAAATTCTCCTTTAACTGGTGAGATTAGGTCAATTACTCTTCCGAAGCGTTTTGATATCTCCAGGGTCGAAAAGTTTGACAGGATGCAAGATCCTAATGATCACATTAACAATTCAAGAACTATATGATGAACTTTTAAGATGATGACAGGCTGGTATGCAGAGTTTTTTCTCAGACCTTCAAAGACACCACATTGAAGTGGTGTAATAGGATTCCGAGGGGATCTATTACCAACTTTATGGACTTTTATACAGTTGTCTGATGATAGTTCGTGGGAAGCAAATAGATGCATGCAAATGGAGATACAATAATACAGTGTAAGCATTGATGTGGAAGAAAAATAGAAGGATTATACAAAGCGTTTTGTGTTAACAAAAGCGGGGTTGGATAATTGTGAAGAGTTGGTTGTTATGGCTACATTTATACAAGGGTAGTTACCATGAAATTTGGCAAACAAAATGACAAAAAGAAGAGTAGTAAATTTTGGGGCCTTAATGGCTCAATTGGAAGATCATATTAAATTAGAGAAGTCCACAAGAGTTCGAGGTGGACCTGAATCTATACAGAAAAATTATGGTAATGGCTTACTAAACAGAGATATCACGTACCTTCTCGTTCGAGGACAAATAACAATTTACCTCCTCGAACATGAGGGGCTCATTTTCAAGTAACAACAAACAATCAACATTATAGGCCAAAACCAAATTAGTGGATAAGGCTAGAGTATCATGCTAACTTGACTGATAATGTTGTTGTTATTTTACGAGAAGTCTAAAGGTCATGTAAGCTTTAAAAATCCAGCTTCAATAAACATACCAAGAGAAGAGAAAACTAACAGATTTTGTAAGTATCATAATGATATTGGGCACGATACTACCGATTGCATAACTTTAAAGAAGAAGATAGAAGTTTTAACAGAGAATGACAAATTAACAGTTTTTGTTAAAGGGTAAAGTAGTGGATCGAAAGCTCCAATTACATCGACACAGCAAGCTGCTAACCCAAATTCAAAGCATGAAAGTGCATCGATGATTCTAGATACTAAATGTGATGAGTTGGATGCAATTTCATAATATATACGTATGACAAGATGCGTAATCTACCTCAAATTTTTTTATATGATCGCACTATAATTGGGTTTACAGGGGTGACAGCTCAAGTGATTGGTAAATTCGAAGGTGAAGTGTGTTTGGGAAAATGTCTTTTAAAAAGAAAATTCAAGTTTTGTTCATGGTGGTTGAATGTCCAACCAGCTATAATGCTATTTTTTGGGGATCTTGGCTTTTAAGAATGTGTGCTATTGTGTTTCGTGTTTATCAATTCTTGAAATATATCATTGGAGATCGTGTTGGAGTGGTTCGAAGTGACAAAAAAGTGGCTAGAGAATGTTATACAACAACTCTCCGAGTTGAAGGTCTTAATTCAGAGGATTAGATGGTTGAATAACAACAAATGGGGTTAACCTCGGATGAAGAAGGAATAGATAATCTGAGGGAGACCTCGGGTCATTTAACAGCGAGTGAGGATATTGGAGAGTACACTTTTCTAGTGGGTAGACTTTGCAAATAATAACGTTATTGTCTCATATTTTGTGTTATCAGTTGTTATAATTTTTTTTTGACAATTTTGATGTTTTTGGTTGGAAAACAGAGGATGTAGTAGGAGTTCCATCTGAAGTAATATGTCATAGCCTAGCTATAAATCCGAAGATTAAGCTTCTTATTCAGAAAAACAAGCCTTTTATGTAGAAAAGGCATAGGCTATTGTGGAAGAAGTGGATCGTCTCTCTAGGATCAGTTATATTTGGGAGACACAATAACTTCTATGGACTGTAAACCAAGTGTTAGTAAAAAAGAAGAATAGAAAGTGGAGAATGTGTGTTGATTTCACAGATTTGAATGGAGCATGCCCTAAAGATCCATTTCTTGTCCCTCAAATAGATCAACTGGTTGATTCTACTTCAGGGAATATAATTCTTTCTTTTATGGATGCCTTTGTAGGACATAACCATATTCAAATGGATCCAAAAGATAGAAAAGTACTACATTCATTACTGATCGATAACTACATTATTATAGAGTCATGTCGTTTGGGTTGAAGAATGCTGGAGCGACATATCAAAGGTTGGTGAATAAGGATATTGCTCCTCATATTGGAAGGAATATGAAGGTAACTAATAGGTCTATTCTGGAGGGTTTGAAGAAAAATTAAACATGTGCTGTAGGGAAATGGCATAACTATTTGCAATAGGTGTTGTGGGCTTATCGTACAAATCCTCGAGAGGCTACTCAAGAAACTCCTTTTGCCTTTGTATATGGTATGGATGTTGTTAGCCCTGCAGAATCTAATTTACCTTCTTATAGATTACTTCATTATTCCGAAGATCTAAATGAAGAGGCAAAAAGAACAGACCTAGACTTGATTGAATAAAAAAGAGTAAAGGAACATTTGAATATGACTCATTATCAAACTTTGATGAAAAGTCGCTATAATTCGAAGGTGAGAAAGATGGATTTTAAAGTAGGTGACAAAGTCTTAAGGAAAGCATTCCTTTACAAAAGACAAACGACTTGGAAAGATTGCCCCGAAATGGGAGGGTCCTTATATGGTAAGGGAGATAATAAAACTGGGTACATATCATCTTTATGCTGAGCATGGCATGATAATTCAACATCCTTGGAATATAGAACATTTGAAATTATTTTGGGAGTGGTTTTTTCTTTTGAAACTTTTTGAATAATTGCATACTCTTTCCTACCCTGTTGGCCCAGGAAGGTTTTAACGAGCTGTCATGTATATATTTGAGGATATTAATAACATTATTTTTTTGCCAATGTTTGTTTTAAATATAAGTATTTAAATCATCTTTGAAGTTGTTGACCAAAAGTAGCTGTTTTGATTCGAAATGTTATACGTTTATTAAAAGCACTGTTAAAAAAAACAACCATATTCAAAGTGCTCATGTTCTCTAAAAGCAATGGTTATATTTGAAGTGCTAACGTTCTCTAAATGCACTAGTTATATTCGAAGTGCTAATGTTCTCTAAACTCACTGGTTATATTCGAAGTGCTAACGTTCTTTAAACGCACTAGTTGTATTCGAGGTGTGAACGCTCTTTAAAAGAATTAATTATATTCAAGGTATATACGTTCTTTGAATTCACTATTTTATTTTTATTTTTTATACATTCATTTATAGGATAAATTGGGATTCGATGTGATAATGACTTACTCATGAACATCTTTTTTCATGATAAAATTAAAGTTGTCAAATAAATGTGGAATGAATAAAGTATTTGTCCATTGAAGTAAATTTTTTGATCTTATAAAAACATGGGTTTAAATTCTAAGTCGTTAAGCATTCACAAAATATGATTCATCAACAATAAATAATGAATCTATAGCACACGAACAAAAACGAAAATTAATTATCTTTTTTGGAGTTATCTTCAGATGAATCCTCTTCTTGCTCAAAGGAATTCTCATCTGCTTTCGGTTTCTTCCGAGACGTCAGGTGGTATAGCTTCAAAGGCTTTACTAAGACGATTCTATATGAGGACTAATTCCCAAAAACTTGATTTTTTTTCTTTTGGGAATGTTTCATGGAATTCGCAGAGCAAAGTAACTATTTTTTGCTCCTCAACATTTTTAATCGCAACAAGGGTGTCTCGCCTACATTCAGTTTTGGAAAATTTTACAGCAATTGTTTTTATCCTTCGAATGGTGTTTTGGGTGAAGCCATTTGGTCAACCACCTTCTTCTTTTCTTCCTCGCTCTTGTTCAAAGACTCTTGTAGAAAATAATATTTTTATGTTCTTCGTATATCTCCCTAACATGTTTGGCTTTGAGTTCATCCATTTCAGCATGATAGGAAGTCTTTAGCTTGGTTGTTTTTTTTATCATTTTATAGATCTTAGATGACATTTGAGGTGGATGGCTCATTTTATAAATTTCAATCTATCAAACTATAACACCTGAAACTGGTGAGTTATGTGTCTGCCAAAAATTTCTCTCATCTTCTTTTATCCTTAGCCATAATTTCCAAATGACTTCGAGCAGAGTCCACTTCTATACACAATGTTTTTGTTACTGCTTCAAGATTAGAAAAAGGTTGCAGTGCAAGTGAAACTTCAGATGACTCTTTAATTAGGATGAATCTCTGATTATTGTAAGGAATGAAAATAGAAGATGAGGTACCTAGTGGAAGGTTTGAGTCCAAAATTTCAGACAAAAGAGGAGCAATAACCTGATGACCAATCTGTTGAAGTTGTTCTTAGATCTGTTGGACCATCATATCCATATCTTGGTAGAAGTCTTGAAGTTCCTCTACACCGATCGGCTCTTCAGGAATGAAATTATTATCTCTTCGTTGATCTTCAACTATAGTTTTTTCAGCTTCGGAAGGAGGCACTTCTGAGGGAGCCTTTTCAGAATTCTTTTCGGCCCTCTTAGTTGGAAGAGTCTTTGAAGAACTCTTTTTCTTTTTCTTCCTGGAAGCTATGATGCTAGATAACAGCGTAAACCAAACGTTAGGGCTTAGTTGTCTTAAATAATACTTTTATCAAGTGGAAATACCTCATTATTTCCAGATTGAGGGGAAACCGAAGACCCCAATTAAGTATATCGATATAAACTACCAACTCTCCAACCTTGCTGTTCACCGGTGTATATCTAGGTTGAAGGAGCCTCACTTTGACCGATTCAGGGAATCATATTTTTTCTGTATGCCTTCCAGTTTGGATTGATGAAAATAAACGTATGATATTCTCTATAAAGCTAGTAGATACTTGACACTAACTTTAGTGAAGTTGGGTCTGACTCACCCAACGAAGGACTCTGGAAGTGGTTTGGATTCTGGCAAGATAGCATTTTTTATTTTTTTCTAAGTCACATTCTGAGTGTCCCCAGTTTGACCGAATATCTCTAAAGGGGTATCTTCCCCGCTATCGTCCATATTATCTCCTATCATTTGTGGTATTTGTTCCAAGGGTTCACTAGGTTGTATCGCTGTGGGATTTGCTTCTGAAATAAGTCGTGAAGGTAGCTCTGTGTTATTAGAATCTTCCATGGTCGGAATTTACATTGAGGGATTGCTAGCATTAGTAGAAGTTTCAGCTGATTTTTTTCGTTATTTTATCCAATGAGGGAAGCTTATCTTTAGCTTTAGAAATCATGGTAACTATGCGAGGATTACTTTCGCCTATATATGATCTCATACCGATAAAGGTTGCAAGAGTTTTACGACTGCTAGCTCTTAAGGTGTTCGCGTGAAAATGGATGTGTTAGGCGACTTGAGGTGTTTCGGCTGAAAATGGATGTGTTAGGACGAGGAAGATAAATAAAAACATTAATCACACTAAGGTTCCAAATCCAGATTCTACCTAAGGGGTGATGCTCATGATATATGTTGTAGGATAGTTATTGAAAATTTATGTTATACAAAAATAAAAATAATATAATATTTCTTTACTATAGGATTTTTTTTTAAAATTAATTCACATGAAAATCTGAATCTGATGAGAAGATGTACAAAATGACAAACAAAATGCTAAAATTTTATGATCTCGTTCATTTATTTCAAAATATTATTAAATTGACTATTTATTTGATTTAATATATACATAGAAAATTTATTTTGTATTTGTAAAAAACTAGTTGAAATATATACAAATTGATGATGTTTAGTTACGTTCAGACTGGACCTATGGGGTTCGGCCCGCCCAAACACCACACGTAAATAATAGATGTTAGAAAAAGATTCTAAAAAAAGAAAATAATATTCGCCGTGAGTATTACATAATTGTACCATTCTCAATGTGGATATATTTATAGCCATACAATTGGGCTTTTAGCACATAAGGTCCAATGATAAAAAATGACACTAATGAAATATGTACATATGTTGTTTGCTTATGGCTAATTCTCGATCCACAAATCATATCGAACCCTTATTATTCACTGACCGATAATTCTTTATTAATACCCTCTTAGTCCTTGTAAATGAGGTAAGGAAGGACTGCATAGATGATATATGTTGATCCATATCTTTGTACTATTTATTGGTCATTGATTTTCCGAAGTGTTTATTTTATTTCTATTGAGACGACATGATCTTTACAAGTGAGGGTGCCAAATGTGTCTAGATATCGCGGGGGAGTGAGTTTGAGGAATGCATAACAACTTAGATATTTTAACTTCACTTGTGCGTTAATGCCAACATCTTGTTTTCATGGGTGGCTGGATAAATGGTGTCAAATACAGTACATGACAAGTGGTGCAGGCGTGTGACTCTTAATTTTTCCATATGTAGCAATGATTGTTGAATAAGGTAAGGTGATTAAGGGCTGACCTATAAATACAAAGCTTCTTCTAGTTGTTTACATTTTATTTCACTTATTTTCGGGGAGATTACTAAATTTTTAAGAGAAACCACCATGATCTCCATCGTGAAACCACTTACGACAAGAGTTTTACTGCCAAACCCAACCACTCATTAGATTTTGTTGGCCCATATTCTTGGATTTCCTCGCAGTACAAGTAATCAGTTTTGGTATGGATAATAATTGCCTGAGGGTAGGCTGGTAATTTCAAGTGGAGTTTTAAGGTGGTGTGTGGGTGTTTAACAGTGGTGTATGGGTGTTTAACAGTGGTGTGTGGGTGTTTAAACAGTTAGAGTAGAGAGTAGAGAGATGATTAAGCAGCTTGGTCGCAGTTAATTCTCATTCCCCATAGTTAATGCGGGTGGTTGGGTATTTATAGTGTAATGTTTGGGCCCTTATGGGCTTTCGGGTCATGTTTAATGGACCCGGGTCATGTTCAAAGACCCATGAGCTCTAAGTAGGAGAGCAAGTAGCTTAGTCAAGAAGTGTTTAGGTTTTTTAGTACTTTTGTCATAGTTCGAACAGCCTTAAGTTCACAGTGTTCACAGAAATCTGTCCGGTCCAAGTGACCTGTTCGATCCCTGTCCATGTAACCTGTCCGGTATTCGGAGAGACTAGACCGATTTGCCCTTGTTCGGGGAGCATGCTGAATTCGGACTCATCAGGAGCCCCTTTTTTAGGTGTTTGAGCAAGTATTCTTGTCAAAGAACTGAAAAACAGTCCGACGTCAGAAGTGGTTTTCAACCCGGACAGATCTATGGGTATACCCGGACAGATTAAGCTTTCACGAATTCAAAACGGTTTTTGTCAGAGTTAGTGGGACACGTGTCGCTCTCTGATTGGTTATTCCAGCCGTTTTTTCACCTTGAATTTCGCACCACCTTCTTCAACAAGTAACCTCTTTAATTACAAGTAGTGACATCAGCGCCGTCTTTTAATCATTGCCAAACTTTTCGAATTCTCCTAGGAATCAACTCTTTTTTTCAGATTTACTATAAATTCAAACTCATTTTCCACTGTTTTACCATCTCTTTCACATTCACTATGCAAATTTACTCAGAGCTTTCTCTCTTTAAAGCAAAGGTTTTCTGGGTAGTTTATGTTTACAGCAAGAACATCACTGATCAAAGGTGGGTGGCTCAATCTTTCGGAGTTGGAAAGAGCACAAAAAGTTGAGAAGGAGAGACGAATAGCAGCAGGGCTACCTTCATCACCCGTTGATAAACCAGTCGCCTCTGTTACTGAGTCAGATCGAGGCTCATCTTCCTCCAAAGGTACTAAGCCCAAAAAACTCTTTCAATCCACCCTTTCGCCCATAGTCTATGGTTCCTCAGTTCAGGAGTCAGTACCTGCTGTTGAGCCAGGAGTCACAGTTACAAGCGTTAGGAAAACTTCGCCTTTTATTGCAATGGGGTCCGACACAGAGCACTCTCCGGAGAAGCTGGTGGTTAAAAGGTCAAGCCGGCTAGTCAAAGGGCTAGCTTCCAAGAATACTCCCTCCAAATCGGGGGAAAAAAACAGTGGCTCTGGGTCTGGAGTGCCCATAAGTGCTCCCCGGGAAAGGCCATCTGGTCCGGATGCCAGCAGTCCGGTACCTCCAAGAGAGACTTCTGCCTCTGAGCCCCAGCCTGAGATAAGAAGTCAAAGAAACACAGAAGGCCAGCAGTCCGGTAGCCAGGCTGAGCCAAGCTTTAACCCTCCCCGGACCACTACCACAGACATTCCCCCAACAATTATGGAGGAAAGAATGGAGGACTCTGCTGAAGAGGTCCCTTTTGAGTCTGAGTCCTCCGGCCAGACTGAAAATGCTGCTCCTGCCAAAAAAGGCAAGGAAAAACTGTACTTGAGGCATCCGGACCTGCCGGAGTGCCTTGAAGAGAAGGTGGGGCCGTGTTTCCACAGAGTTGAGCTCAAATATCTCTTGGCCTTACAGAAGACCAAGTATGCATTCATCCATACTTCTGACATGGGTCGAATGCGCACAAAATGGGGGATCCTAGAAAATGTAAAGATAAGGATCCCCATAGATTCGGAGACCCCTATGGATTGCAAGAGGAACGAAATAGTCTTTTTACAGAGCTATTTAATTGGGGACTCAGGTTCCCACTGGACCCGGAGATCGTTCGATACTTCCACCTGGTGAAGCTCTGCCCGAGCCAGCTGAGCCCCAATGGCTGGTATACTCTGATGTCATGTATCATGGCATCTAGGCTGTCCGGGATCCCTCTCCCTATGGAAGAGTTCGCAGCGGTGGCCAACCTTTGCAAGCATCACCAATTTCCCTTCTACCATTTCAATATGGGGAACGATCTCAAGGCTGTTGATGATCTCTTGGAGTCAGGGAGCAAATGGAGGAGTCAATTCTTGTTTGTCAGTGGCGCTTGGGAAAACGGCAAGAAGATCAAGGCCGGAGAGAACCCAAGCCTCCTCAGGAGTAGGTGGAGGAGTGACCGTAAGTTTCTTACTTTAAATCTCTGTCCATTTTTTTTTAAGTTGACTTAAATTAACTAGTCTCTCTTTTGTTCTAACAGAGCTGCCAAAGGAGTTTGGGGATTATTTGAAGGCCGGACAGGTTACCTGTGGCAAAATCAATGCTTGGGCCGCAGAGAACTGGGAAAATCGATTCCACAAAGCCTTCACCCCTGGAAATCTGGCAAGGTCTCACCTATGGAACACCACAGGTCGGAGAGACCTAACCTGGGAAGAGCTCGCCACCCAGCCTCCTGAAGACATTGTGCTTAGAAGGTCCCACGAACTAGATGGGACACTCTTCCTACCTGCCCGGGCCAAAGCCCCAAGAAAAATGAAGGGCAAGAAGAGAGGCAAAAAGGGGGCAAGTGATGCTGAGAAGGATGCTCCAACAGACCCGGAGGGGCCGGCCCAGAGTCTAATTGATGCAGCTCTCTTGCAAGTGGTGGAGCAAGAGACCGAAAGACATGAAGCAGACCTTCCAAAACCTCCAAGGGCTCCCAAGAGGACTCGCAAGCAAGCAGGTGAAGACGCTGACCGGGAAGCCAAAAAGAAAAAGACTTCACAAGGAGATGAGCTTGCTCTCCGGGATCCGGAGCCCTCTTTTCCCACTGACCCCTCTGACCCAACACTGGCTGAAGAGATCCCAAGGGACTTTCATACCAATGAGGTAGAGGGGGGAGATCTCAACCTCGATGAAGTGGACATCACTGGTCTGGCTGGGCTTGGTGAGTACTTCTTTGGCCTCCCCAGAGACGAGTTCGCAGGGCCTTACATCCCTCCGAGCAGCTCTAATACGGTCAACTTCAATGGTAAGACTTTCATGGTTTCTAGTGAAAAGGACACCATAGCCCATTCTTTGCTTAGCAATGTGCAACCAGTACTCACACTGGAAAGACAAGTCCGGGGTCAAGCAGACATCATCAAAGACCTCAAGTCTGAGAAGGAAAAGATGTCCGAAGACCTTCGCACTGCTACTGCAAATGCTGATTTGCTTAAGGAAGCAAATGAGGAGCTGAAGAGAAATCAAGATGAAAGCAACACAAAATTTGCCACCCTAGAAGAAACCATAAGAGATCTCCGGGAGAAGCTATCTGGTATAGAGAAAGACCTTAGTGTCTCAAAGGGAGAGACCACTGCCAAGGAGAAGATTATCACCAACCTGACCACTAACAAGATCGCTCTTGAGAATGCAGTGACCAGGGCTGCTGAGGAGAAAAATGATTTGTTAAGGGATCAAGAGGCTACAATCAACGCCAAGATCAATTCCTACGCCAGTGAGATGATTAAAAGCGAAGAGTTATTGCTTCAAAGGGTGAAGTCTGATATGGTTCTCCTTTTTCAAGAAAATTTTTCGAAGAGGACCCTGGGGGACTTATGGCTCTATGTGGATGATGATGACCTCCCATATTATACAATGGTCGAAGAGGATGGAATTTCCAGTGGGTCTTCATCTGATGACGAAGAGAGGACCGGAGAGAGCCCAGGCGAAGAGGAGAATGATCTCAAAGGCAAGAAGGTAGTCGAAGGGGGGAGCCACTCTAAGGGTAAGAAAGCAGATGAAGGGGAGCCATCTTCAAAGGCTCAATCTTAATTTATGGTTTACTTGGTTTATCTTTTATTCAAACTAAAGTCCTTGGAAGGCCAAGGCACTCTTTTTGTAGTGGTGTCCGGTATTTGTTCGGACAGGTTTTTTGTGCTGTATCTTGACTTATTCGAAATTCCTTGAAAGGCCAAGGCAATTTTAAGTTGTTCAATGAATATTTCTGTTTTGCACAACCATCATCTTCTTTCATTGTTTGTTTTAGTTTAGATATCTAGAGTTTAAGTAGCTTTTAGTTATTACATTGTGAGAGTGTTTAAATTCTCCGGCTAGAGTTTAAATAGCCCTTAGATATTTCAGTCAGGGTAGTATAATAAGAGATAGAACTTTGAAAATACTTAGAAAATTTTGAAGAAGGCATCGAATTTTATTCAACCATCTGGACACCTCATTAGAACCTCCCCGTGCCACCATAGAGGAAAGAGTATGCCCCCAAATATTTACATGGAAGTTCAAACAAGTAAATATTTACACAAGTGTTATTCCAAGTACATCCAAAGATGCTCAATATTCCAAGGATGAGTTAGAACCCTGCCATCTTTGTCTTCCAACCAATAAGTTCCAGGCTTGATTCTTTCAACCACAATATACGGACCCTCCCAGGTTGGGGCCAGCTTTCCGAAGAGCTTTTCTTTAGTATGTAAGAAGACCTTCCTTAATACTTTGTCCCCTGGTTGGAAATCTCTTCTTTTAACTTTAGAAGCAAACCTGCTTCTCATCAAGCCCTGATAGTGTGCAACTCTAAGGCGAGATTTAACCCGTCTTTCTTCTATCGAATCAAGTTGATTTCTGATTGCCATCTCATTAGCGTGTCCGGAGAAGTTGTGAACACGAAAGGAAGGGAGTGTCTTCTCTATAGGGGCTACTGCATCCATTCCATAGACCAAGGCGAAGGGTGATTCTTGTGTTGCAGCCCCAGGTGTTGTCTGGTAGGCCCACAAGACTTATTGTAGATAACTAGGCCACTTCCCAGCAGCCCCTTCCAAATTCTTTTTTAAACTGGACAGTATAGTTCTATTAGCTACTTCAACTTGCCCGCTGGCTTGTGGGTGGAAAGGTGAAGAAAAACAATGCTGTATAGCCCTTGAGGCACAGAAGCTTTCCATTTCTCTATTGTCAAACTGTGGCCCATTGTCTATTGTTATTTTCTGTTGGACACCAAATCTGCAACATATGTTGGACATAATGAATTTTATGACAGCTTTTGATGTTGTCCCTGCCAGGGGAGCTGCTTCTATCCACTTTGAGAAGTAGTCAATGGCCACAATTATAGTTTTACGCCCTCCGGACGCCGCAGGGAGAGGCCCTACTAAGTCCACCCCCATCGAGCAAAAGGGATGGGCTCATAAATTGACTCCAAAGGAATGACTGGTACATGAATTTCATTGCTGTACCTCTGGCATGGGTCACACCTCCTCACCAATTCCTTAGCATCTTTCATAATCGATGGCCAATAATATCCGGAGAGTAATACTCTTCTTGTTAAAGCTCTAAACCCACAATGGGCTGATCCCTCACTATCATGCAATTCGGAGAGGACCACTTGTGACTCATCATCCCCCAAACAACGCAAGAGAGGTTTACTATAGGATTTTTTGTACAACACTTCTCTCAATATAATGAAACCACGAGCCTTGTGTTTCAATGTTCTGGCTTGTGACTTATCTGAAGGCACAATACCATCGGACAGATATTGTATGAGAGGAGATCTCCAGTCTTGAGGCTGTTTCACTTGTATTTCAAAAACTTCCTCTTCTTCACCCTTACTAAGTTGATAGAAGGGCTTTCAAGCACATGGATCCATGGGTATGAATCCGTATATGCTATAGTTGCCAATGAGTCTGCTAGCTCATTTTTTGCCCGAGGAATGTGTTCATAGACAACAACTTTAAATTTTAGTGCTTCATTCTTGAGGAGGAGTAAATACTTCACAAGTTGCTCCTTTCTAGCCTCAGATTGGCCTAAGGCATGGTGGACAAGCAATTGGGAGTCACTTAGCAGCTTGACTCTCTTAGCCCCACAGATGTAGGCTAACTTTAACCCAGCTATAGCCGCTTCGTATTCGGACTCGTTATTAGATGCCCTGAAAGCAAAACAAATAGCCTGGTACATATTGTCTCCATATGGGGAAGTTAAACATATTCCTGCACCACATCCCATAGTGCTAGATCCACCATCTGTTCGGACGATCCACATTTTCTTGTCTTTTGTATCAGTAGCTTGCTCCGAATCCCTATCGGAGTGGAATTCAACCAGGAAATCAGCCACAACTTGGGCTTTTACTGTTGTCCGGGGAGCAAAGTCTATGTCGAAGTCCCCCAATTCTACTGACCACTTAGTCATTCTGCTCGAAATGTCTGCTTTTTGAAGGACATTCTTTAAGGGAAAAGAGGTCCGGACGATGATAGGATGAGCCTGGAAATAAGGCCTCATCTTTCTTGCAGCTATTACCAGAGCTAATGCCAACTTTTCAAGTTTCAAGTAACGTCTCTCAGCATCTATCAAGCTCTTGCTGATGTAGTACACTGGGTGGGGATATCTATCGACCTCTCTTACCAGCACATCACTGATGGCACAACTTGAAACTGCCAAATACACGAAGAGAGTCTCCCCATCAACTGGTTTGAACAAAGTTTTGGGGGAGGACAGGTGTTTCTTGATTTCATTGAAAGCCTCATTGCACTGCGGGGTCCACTCCAAACCCTTTGCACCCTTCAAAGTTTGAAAGAAAGGAGCACACCTGTCCGAAGACCTGGAGATAAACCTGTTTAAGGCTGCTAATCTCCCCGTTAACCGCTGTACTTCTTTGACGTTTCGAGGAGGTTCCATCTGGAAAAGAGCATTCAGCTGGTCTGGATCGGGCTGTATTCCATGCTCACTTATGATATAGCTTAGAAACTTCCCGGACTGCACTCTGAAGACACACTTTTCAGGGTTTAACTTTAAATTTACTTTTACCAAGTTGGCAAAAGTTTCTTGGAGATCGGACAAGTGTAGCTGCTCATCCACACTTTTTACCATCATATCGTCAATGTAAACCTCCATACTTCTTCCAATTTGATCAGCAAATGCCTTATTGACTAACCTTTGATAAGTAGCCCCAGCATTTTTCAAACCAAATGGCATCACCTTGTAGCAATGTAGACCCCTGTCAGTGACAAACGTAGTATGTTCTTGATCCTTTGGATCTACTTGAATCTGATTGTACCCAGAGAAGGCATCCATAAAGGAAAACATTTTGTTCCTAGAGGTAGAGTCTACTAACTGATCTATCCGGGGGACCGGATACAAGTCTTTTGGGCAAGCTCTATTGAGGTCTGTGAAGTCAATGCACATGCGCCACTTGCCATTTTTATTTTTCACCAGGACAGGATTGGCAGTCCACAAAGGGTACTGAGATTCCTTAATGTGCCCCATCTTTGTGAGTCTGTCAACCTCTTGTACAATGACATCAGCCTTTTCTTTGGAAAAAACTCTTCTTTTTTGAACCACTGGTGCTACATCTCTCCGGACAGATAGGTGATGGGATATCACAGCTGATGGAACTCCAGTAACATCAGCATTGCACCAAGCAAAAACGTGCTGATGGTCTTTCAAAAATTTCAACATTTCTTTTTTCAACATTGGTGGCATCTTGGACCCTATCTTGACACTCTTACCCTCTTCCAAATAGTGTGTTTCAACCTCTTCGACTGGTATCAATACTCCAAGGGTCTCTCTGGGGTCATCAATTTCAGTCTCACCCCCAGAAAGGCCCTCAAACTGCTATTGTTCATCGATGCGGACTGCCCCCAACGTTCGAGGAGCCAAGCCAGTGGCATAACATTCTCTTGCAATCTTTTGGCTGCTCCGGACAACTCCAACCTGCCCCTGAACAACATACTTCAAACACTAATGGACTGTTGAAGCCACTGCATGCATCTTAGAGAGCCAAGACCTCCCTAGAATAGCATTATAACAAGTGGGACAATCCACCACAATAACAAGTGAGCTGCCTGTGAAGCCCACGATTGACCTGTCCGAATTCTGAATTACAGCTGGATTTTTCATTTTCTTGTAAGTGGTTAGGAAAAGGATATTGGCTGAGCTCCCAGTTTCCACCAGGATTCGCCTTATTTCATTGCCCCCTATAGATGCTCATATGACAACAACATCCTCATGAGGGCCAGCAATGTCTCTCAAATCATCCTCATCAGAGACAATGAAGGGGAATGAGTTTGGTGACTGATAAGATGTCATGCCTCCTTCTATCTGGGAGGCTAAATTATGAACATGCCTCTTTCTCGAAGAAGCAGTAGGAGCTGTCATAGTGTCCCCTCCAAAAATTGTAAGTGACTCAAAAAATTTAATGAGCCCGGAGACCGACCTAGAACATTCCTCTATAGCACCCACCCTGTTTCGAGTTGGATCAGGATCCAAGTATTCAGATTCCACATCAAACCTTTCAACTATAACCATGGCCCCCTCCGGAGCAGCATTACTTGGACCAACCCGGTGAGTGTTATCAGGCCTGTTGCCTCCTCTTCTCTTAACGTATGCTCCCAACTTTCCCCTTTCAATCAGGTTTTGAACTTCTTGTTTCAATGCTATGCAATCATCAGTGGTATGGCCAATATCATTGTGATATTGGCAAAATGAGTTGTTACGAAGCTCTCTGGGAGACTGCAAGGTTGCTAGTCTCCGGTAATGTACCTCATCTTTTGTTTTATCAAAGATAGTGGCCACACTTTCTTTTAACTCTGCGAACCACTCCGGTTGGACCCATGGCCCTCTCTTGTTTCTGGATTGTTGACTTTGAGCAGGAGTAGCTGGTTGAGACTGAGCTTTTGCCCTACCATGCCCCTGTCCGGTTTCTCTTGCTTTGTTCCCTGACTGATTTTGATTTGGAGTTGGTGCCACTGGGGTGGATCTTACCTGCCGGTGCACCCTGGTTTTCTTTGTTTCATCGACGTTTATTTGTTTGCCAACCTGATTCAGCAACCCTCACCATGTCATAGCCTTCTTTCTGGTCACCGAATCAACTAGATTGCCTGGGTTCAAACCCTGTCTCAGGGATGCTATTGCTACCTGTTTAAAGCAATCAGCCAACCCATTCTTTGTGTTCACAAAGCGGCTTATGTATTCTTTCAAGGATTCATTTGGCTCCTGGGCACAATGGATTATGGTGTCTCTATTGCCCTTCAGCTCCTTACTCCCTACGAACTGCCTTCGGAAGGCCACCCAAAACGTATCGAAATCTTTAATACAACCCTGAGGCAGGCTGTTGTACCATTTCAGAGCACTCCCCGTAAATGACTGGGAGAATGCCCTACAAAGTAGTTTATCATCGTCATTAAAGTTCATGAAGTTCTTGAATTGCTCCAGATGGTTGTCCGGATCAGTACTGCCATCGTACTTCTCCATTTTAGTGCTGTCGAACCTCTTGGGGAGGTTTCCGGACAAGATTTTAGAAGACAGTGGAGACTGCCTCCAATTCCTTCCACGACTGAACACAATATCCTCATTGGGAGTTGCAAAGATACCTGGCTCATCGTGGAAAGCAAAGGGATCCATCAACATCTTGTCCGTATACCTCGGGTGGTGAGATGACCCCTTTCCAATATGCCTTTTCATTCTTCCATGGTGGTCTCTTTTTCTTGAATATTTCTTAACCTGCTTTTGCTTTTTTCTGGTTCGACCCTCATCACTGCTAGAGGACAAGGATTTTTCATTTCCCTCGCTGTCCGAAGAGCTACCTGAAGATTCTGAGCTCGAGTCAGAACTCTCCATAGGCTTGGACCGGTGAGACTCTTTGGAACTAGCATGAGTCTTTTTGGTGCTCACATGAGTTTTAGAAGCCTCATGCTCTCTGGGGTTATCGGTATGATGAGCAACCGATGCTTTGGATTTTTCTTTCACGCCCATCATGGCCTTCTCAGCCCTCAGAGCTTCTATTTCACACTTTAGCCTGTCACGCTCTTCGACAGTGTACTCATCGTTCTCTTCCACCACTTCGAGCAAAGCCGGTGGAAGCTCTGGATTGTCCGGATTCATACGGACAGAATTTCTTGGCAGGTTTTGAATGCTTGATTCAGGCACCTTTCTCCTCCCACTGTGGTCGCCAATTTGGTATGGATAATAATTTCCTGATGGTAGGCTGGTAATTTCAAGTGGAGTTTTAAGGTGGTGTGTGGGTGTTTAACAGTGGTGTGTGGGTGTTTAACAGTGGTGTGTGGGTGTTTAACAGTGGTGTGTGGGTGTTTAAACAGTTAGAGTAGAGAGTAGAGAGATGATTAAGTAGCTTGGTCGCAGTTAATTCTCATTCCCCATAGTTAATGTGGGTGGTTGGGTATTTGTAGTGTAATGTTTGGGCCCTTATGGGCTTTCGGGTCATGTTTAATGGACCCGGGTCATGTTCAAATACCCACGAGCTCTAAGTAGGAGAGCAAGTAGCTTAATCAAGAAGTGTTTAAGTTTTTTAGTACTTTTGTCATAGTTCGAACAGCCTTAAGTTCACAGTGTTCACAGAAATCTGTCCGGTCCAAGTGACCTGTTCGATCCTTGTCCATGTAACCTGTCCAGTATTCGGAGAGACTAGACCGATTTGCCCTTGTTCGGGGAGCATGCTGAATTCGGACTCATCAAGTTTATATTTTAGTTGTAAATTATTTAGTAGTATGTAAAAAGATAAAGATTTAAATAAGATTAGGGTTGTTTGTATTGGGAATGATGTTGTGTTATCCTCTGATTTCTTAAAATCTCGAGAAGATGATAAGAACAACTTTTACTCTCTTAAAGAATATGGAAACCAAAAATTGGTTTTCAATTTATTAGTTCTATGATGAATTTTTTCGATCAAATTCTGGCTCAACTACCATTGCAATTATACCCAATATTATGAATTCAATAACCCATAAATATAGTTTTTATAAGGCATATAGTTATCAAACCCTTGATCTCAAAGGTACTCGTTATAGGTCATCATTTCAAGCGATATTATTTAGTAGAAATGCACTAAGAGGAATCCATCACACCAACCTCCAACATATGTAAACTACATAAGGGGAAGAAAGTAAAACATGGTTAACCTAGCTTGACTCTCCATGAAACAGTTCTACCCATTTTGATGCATAAATTTCAGGATATTAATAGATTACCTGATGAACATAAACTATACTTATGCTAACCTCAACTCCATTCATTGCATTAAAAATAGATACGACGTTCCCCCCAATATTATTATCCAATTCCATTTTTTTGGAGAAAGACGAGGTGATGATGTTCTGCGACCATTTTGACTAGAGTATGCGGCTTCTTCTACACCCTCAACTAGTATAGTTCTTTAAGTTAACAATGCTTTATCTTAACCAGACCATTCTGAATTCTTGGAGGAGTTTAATTACCATCATTATTTCTTTTGGTTTAGCCAACGTTCTTTTTCAAGTTGAAGAATTGATTTCCAAGACTCAAATAAATTTATGTAATGCTTACCCCTTCTATTACTTAAACATTCCTAAAAAATGTATAGTAATAAATTATTTTCCCAATTATAACAAGTTTTAGAAGCAGTGTTTTATATTTGTCAACGAGGAATGGGACCTTAACCGTCGGGAGGGCCAACACCTTACCTGAATTAGTTGGCAAGATGAAAGTAAGAATTTGTTTCTTCCTATTCGATGTCAATACCATTCAACCCCTATCTTGCTTCTACTTCTTCTAGGTGATGACTTTATATTAGGATACTAATATAGTTATATTTTGTCTTTTATTTTCTTTCCTGAGTTAATATTTTTTATGGTACATAGTATATTTTTTAATTTGTGGTTGTTTTTTAGGGTGAAAAAATGCTTGAGAGTAACGCTAATTATGTAGCTTAGTGTTTGCAAAGGAAATTTTACAATATATTTATTGTTGAAAGTATGCTCAAATTTGGTTTTTGGACCATGGAGAACATTGGAGGCGCGAATGAGGTTCCACTTACCCTCCAGCAACAAAGGACCCAAATGATGGCCATCATGGTGCTTCCTTCTTTGAAGTTGTGCATTCTGTCAAATTCCAAGTATCAAAAGAGTTATAAGGACGTTAGGATCACTCATTCTCGAAGTGCCTTAAAATTAAAGGATTCAAAGGAAAATCTATCAAAAGTGAGAACGATTGGGAAGACCTGTTAGGGATCAAATATGATCTTAGCTAAGGGAACACTAAAAATTCCTCAGGGCCTTCTACTAAAGGGAACACTCCAAATACAATAGATTATGTCAGAGAGAACACCTCCACCAATCGTGCGAGGGTTTATGGTTCTGGTCATAGGGTCGACAGAAACCAGTAGGAGAAATTTGTTTCCAAAATAAGGGATTTGAATATCCAAGACTTGGGTCACACAGTTGTCGATTATGGGTAAGATGACATAAGGGTTCCTATTGCTCTGACAGTTTCAAATCTTGTCAAGGTTTTCTCCTATAAGATTTCACTAAGCATTAAGGTATGTTTCATAAAGTTTAAAATCTCTTAGTGAAGCTATAAGTCATCCAAACTATTTTCGAGCGGTTCTATGTGATGCTCCATGACTTCGGTACCATCCTGGAGGCATCCTAGAAAAAACCTAAAGACATGGTTGGCACTGAA
This sequence comes from Limnanthes douglasii subsp. nivea, assembly GCA_036936605.1. NCBI lineage: Eukaryota > Viridiplantae > Streptophyta > Magnoliopsida > Brassicales > Limnanthaceae > Limnanthes > Limnanthes douglasii. The sequence continues at coordinate 136,768,409 of JAUPFV010000002.1, read as the reverse complement.
ATAGAGCTTACTAGTGGTGATGATAAAACCTAATCGGAGGGTATTTTCGATAAATGTTTGGACTAAGTATTAAATTTTGGGTAAATGGTAGAGAGATAATTGAGGTGCTAGTGGTTAATATGTATAGACAGAATGTCCCAACCTATGAAATACTATTTTTGACTCTATTTATAAGATTACACAGATCCATGGGTCAACCGGTTCGGTTTATTACATTCGGGTCAAATTGGTGGGTTTGGAGGCCCGGGATTAAGTGAAGTAGACACTCAGCTAACTATATTAGACACACAACTTATTCAACATTGTTTTCTTATACATAAAGTTTCCCTCAAAGATAAATTTGAACCACTTTATCCTTTAGTCTTGGGGATTCCCTGAATCATTCAAAATTAGGTTACCCCAACCTGGAGATACTCCGATGGATAGTAAGGCTGGAGAGTTGGTAGTTTATGTTGATGTGCTCAAGTCGGACCTTCACTTTCCCCAGATCCAGGGATAGTGATATATTTTCATTTAGTCAAGCTATGCCCAAGTCAAGCTAGCCCCAACGTCTAGTTTATATTACTAGCAAGCATCATAGCCTCAAGATTATCCAAAATCCCAATACCCATGAAACAATTTGTTGTTGTGGCCGGTTTGTGTCGCAATGGTTATATCCATTTTTACTATTTCAACATGGGAAAAATTATAAGCTGGTGGATGAGTTTCTGGAGGCTGACAGGATCTGGAAGACCCAATTTCTCTTTGAAATCGGTGCTTGGGAGAATGGCAAAAATATCAAAAGGGAATTCGAGCATGCTTACAAAATATTGGAAGAGTTCACGAAGTTTTTCAAGACCTTTTTTTTCTATTGCATATTTTGATGTTATTATTTCTTACCATATATTTGTTTTAGTGTAGTGTTCTTGAATCCCTTTGCATAACGTTTGGAAGATGGAAAATCAAATTTTAAAAAGTTGAATCAGTGGGCCAATGAGAGATGGTCAAATGAGTTTCACAATTGCTTCACCCCGGGAAATTTTGTGAGAGCTCATCTCTGGAGAAAAAGACCGATCCGTGAACTTTCATGGACACAATTTATCACTCATTCTCGATCCACCAAAATCCTCAAAAGAACTGAGGCAGCTAATGGTAAAGTATTTCTACCAATTAGGAATAGAGCTCTCGGTCATTGAGACAAAAACAAGCAAAAGAAGAAGAAGAAGAATGATGGTTTGTCCCGAACTCAGGAGTAAGGGGCCATCTTATAAAATCGATTCAGTTTTGTTGGAAGGTGTTGCAGTCATTGTTGGAAAGACTGAAACACCATTAGAATCTCCGACCACTAAGAAGAAAAGGGGGTAAAATATGAGTAAGGTGGGCAGTAACAAGAGAGAAGTGAAAAAGAATAAAAATTCAGTTGGTTCGGAGATCATTCTTCAACCCGACGTCCTTTTTTCAATCACTCACATCGACGTTCCTCCTCAAACAACTGTATCTACCAATCCTCCTTCCCCAGTACTTCACACAGATGACAGACCAACTTTTGGAGGTGGTGAACAAATAGATAATTTGGGGAACTTTAAATTTGAAGACTTCGAAAAATTGTTCTTTGAATCACCAGTCATATGAATGTTGTAGCATATGATGGAGTCTCCTTTGAAGTATCCAAGGAGAATGGAAAATTAGGATATGCTGTTTTGGGCTACGTAAGGTAAATTATTGATTTAGAGAGGAAAGTAAGGGAGCAGATAAAGGACATCGGTTCTCTTCGAGATGAAAATCAAAGGCTAAAGAATTCTATTCAGGCAAAGAAAGATAAGGTTGAAAGTCTCGGTGAGGAAATGAAAACCATTAATAAGGAGCTGGTTCAAAAAAAAATCCAACCGTGATAAACTACAATCCGACTACAAGGATTTACAGTCATCGAGCTCCAAGGAATCACTTCCATACAAAATCAGTAAACTAAGGACAAGTCTACCATTCAACATTTTCCCGATTAGAAGAAAAAGTTTGAAGACCTCCTTAAACAGAAATAAGATAAAATCACTTATCTCAAGGTAAAAATTTCTCAAAAGGTAGACGATGCTGAGGATGCATATGATGAAAAAATGTTGGAGTCTATGCAAGAAAGGGATGAATCGATTAAATCAAATATGTTGATGTTATTTCATAAGAAGTTCCCCAGATTGTCTCTTAAGAATCTATGGAGGCACGTGCCAGCTGATCTGATTCCTTATCTCAGCCTGGCTTTAGGTGACAAGTTTAATATTTCTAATGATTCAGAAGAATATGACTCGATGAAGAGGATATGATAGCGAGAATCCACAAAAGAAAGAAGAAGGAAAAACCAATGGGAACAAGCCCTAAGGTTAATATGTTTTGATATGTATGTGTTTTTAAGTAAGTATTTGAAGTGGAGTCATTGATACACACAAAGAATTTTGTTGTATTTAGATCGAATAAGTTTGTGTAAGTCCTTGGTGTGGCTAGAGGCATTTTGTAACTCACCTTCAAATTTTATTTAACCACTGGATCACCCAATGCACTTTATATTATCTTTATTCTTATCAACTCACTGTTTTTATATATTCTCACTTCCATTCATATCTGACCCTAATTAAGTACGCTTTATTCAAAGACCACCAAAACTTGGAATAAATGAGCCACTCAAAGGTAATCCATTCGAAGGCAATACAAATTTAGTCTAACGAGGACATTCAAAGGTAATCCATTCGAAGGTAATAAAATTTAACCCAACCATGACATTCTAAGGTAATCCATTCGAATGAAGTAAAATTTAACCCAACCAAGACATTTGAAGGTAAACCATTCTAAGGCAATAAAATTTAACTTAATCCAAACCATTCAAAGGAAATAAAATTTAACTCAACCAGATCATTAGAAGGTAATCCATTCGAAGGCAATACAATTTTAACTTAACCAGACCATTCGAATGTAATCCATTCGAAGGCAATAAAATTTAATACAACAAATCCATTTGAAGACAATAAAATTTATAACAAAAACACTTTTCAAAGGAAATAATGATCGACTAATTGTGGTTCGGACACCTCATTAAAACCTCCCCGCGCCATTAAGGTAGGAAAGAGTATGCCCCATAATATTTACATTAAACTAAAACATAGTAAATATTTACTATAAAATTTACTCTATATATGACCTCAGGAGCTCAACATTCTTTGGGTGCTTCAAACGGTGCTTTCTCGATCAAGTAACATGTACATTCCTTGCTCAATCTTTTTCATACGTAGTGTATGGTCCTTCCCAATTCGGAATCAGTTTCCCAATTCTTTTCTTTCGTATGTAGAAACACCATTCTTAAAACTTTATCCTACTTTGAAGTCTTTTTTTGGACTTTAGATGCATATCTGCTTCTCATCAAGCCTTGGTAGTGAACGGTTCTCAAATGAGCTTTTATTCTTATTTCCTCAGTCAGATCCAACTAAGATTTTACTATAACCTCGTTATTCTCTTCGGAATAATTTTGAACTCTGAAAGAATGAATAGTAAATTCTATTGGTGTGATTACATCCATTCCATAAGCTAAATAAAATGGAGATTCTTGAGTAACTGTGCGGGGAGTAGTTCAGTAGACCCATAATACTTATTGTAGATAATTTGGCCATTTCCCGGTTGCTCCCTCCAAGTTCTTTTTCAGGCCTATTAAAATCGTTTGATTTTCTACCTAAAATTGTCCATTGGCTTGAGAATGAAAATAATAAGAGAAAAAATGATGAATTCCTCTTGATGCACCCTATAGAAGCCATCAGAAGTGGTCCGACTAAATCAAGTCCCCATTTATCAGAAGGTACCTCTTTAAACATATACTCCATGTGAACTGTCAGTACATAGATTGCATTTCTATACCTTTTACAAGGGTTGCATATTCTAACCAAGTTTTTAGAATTTTCAATAATAGAAGGCCAATAGTATCATGCCAATAAAACCCTTCTAGTCAAAGACTTGTAACCATACTACGTTGATCATTCCCCATCATGTAGCTCTAATAGAACAATTTCGGATTTGTTGAATCTGAGGCAACAGAACAAAGGTCTGTTGAATGACTTCTTATAACGAACCCCTCTTAAAAACCAAAAATTCATGTGCTTTGAATTTAAGCTTTTTGGAAGAAGCTTTATCCTCACGTAAAGCTCCCTTAGTGATAAATTCTTGGATGTTGTACCTCCAATCTTGAGAAGCTATGACAGATACTTGAAAGTTTTCTTCTATATCACCCTTCATTTTAATACTTGTAACTATGGAAGGACATTCTTGTAAAAAATCCAATGGTACACTTCTGAGTAGGCTATAATAGCTAGAGAATCAGCCCTTAAATTTTCCGATCTTGGCACATGTTCATACTTAACATGTTTAAAACTGGTCGATATTTCTTATAACGCCTTGAAGTAGTTTACCAAATGATATTTTTTTTGTTTCAGATTGTCCTTACACTTGATGAATAACTAACTGTGAATCACTCAATAATCAGATTTTTTTGCACCACATATCTGAGCCAATCTTAACCTGATATTGTTGCCTCATATTCCGATTCATTGTTGGATGCACTAAAACTAAATAGTATTGCTTAGTACATTGAATCCCCGAAGAGGGAAATTAGGCAAATCCAGGACCACATCCCATTGTACTAGAACCACCATAAGTTTGAACCACCCATTCTTTCTGAGGCGTACTAGCTTGAACTTCCCTATGAGGTTTCTTTTAGTGAAATTCAAGTAGAAAATCAGCCATATTTTTAGCTTTGAATTCAGTTCGAGGTGCAAAGTCAATATCATAATCCCCAAGATCAACTGACTACTTAGTCAATCGACTCGATATATCTGAATTTTGTAACATATTCTTTAGGGGAAAATAAGTTCAAATCGTGATGAAGTGCGCTTGAAAATATGACCTCATTTTCCTGGCTGCTATTACCAATGTTAAAGCTAGTATTTCGAACTTCAGGTATCTTTTCTCAGATTCCAATAAGCTCTTACTAATATAGTAAATATGTCGGGGATAGTTATCAACTTCTCGTACCAATACTACACTCACGGTATAATCTGACACTGCTAGGTACATATAAATTATTTCTCCACCAACATGTTTGAATAACGTTTTGGATTAAGATAGGTGTCGTTTAATTTTGAGGAATGCTTTATCATAATTTGGGGACCAGTTGAAGTCTTTTGCATTTCTCAAGACTTGGAAAAACTGGACACACTTATCTGATGACTTTGAAATAATCCTGTATAATGCTGCTAAACTCCCAAATAGTATTTGAACTTCTTTAGTAGTTCGATGGGGATCCATGGCCAACAAAGCATTCAATTGGTCTGGGTCAGCTTGGATCCATTTTTCACTAATGATGAAGCCCAAACATTTAGCGGATCGAACACCAAAAATACATTTTCAGGATTTCATTTCAGGTTGATGACTTCCAGGTTAGAAAACGTTTCTTGGAGGTTGGAGATATAATCCTTTTCTCTGGGGCTTTTAACCATCATGCCATCAATATAAACTTCTACATTTCTTCTACATTTCTTCCAATTTGTTTGGCATATGCTTTATTAACTAATCATTAATAAGTAGCTCCAACATTCTTCAACCCAAAATGCATTACTTTATAACAATGAAACCCCCTATAAGTAATGAATGTAGTATGATCCTAATCGGCCAGGTTCATCTGTATCTAATTATACCCGGAAAAAGAATCCATGAAGGATAATAACTTATTCTTACATGTGGAATATACTAGCTAATATATATGGGGCACTAGAAAATGATCATTGGGACAAGATCTGTTAAGATCTATACAATTAATACACATACGGCATTTGCCATTTTTCTTTTTGACATGGACCGGATTGGCAGTCCAAAGAAAATACCGGAAATCTTTAATGTACCCCACCTTTGTTAACCAATCCAATTCTTGGAGTATATATTCTAATTTTTCTTTAGAAAAATTTGTCATTCTTTGTACCACCGGACCCGCATCGGATCTTACAAACAGTTTCTGGCTGATAACACTTTCTGATACTCCGTTTACATCCTCATTGCACCAAGCAAACACATGTAAATTCTTAGATAAATTCTTAAATTATAATGGTAATTTGGATACAACCCTGACGCTTTTCTCTTCTGCAAAATGATGAACTTCAAACTCTTCTATTGGGATAAAAACACTAGAATCCTCCATTGGATCATATATCTCATTCGATTCCGCATCAGACTCTACTAATTGCTATTATTTTCCAGTTCCCGCTGCTTCTAATGATTTTGGAGCGAGAGCAGTGACATAACATTCTCTTGCCACTGTTTGGCTGCTTCGAACTATCCACACTTGACTTCCAATAAAATATTTCAAACATTGGTGAATAGTTGATGCTACGGCGTGCATCCTAGATAACCAAGATCTACCAAATATTGTATTATAAGACATCGGACAATCAACTATTATAAATAAAACCCTAACCAATTTCTTCAATGGTTCTTTTCCTAGCAAGGCCTTACCTTCAAATTCCAAAATTACCTCAGCAAAGTTGCCCAAAACCCCACTTTGGTTCCATTCGAACGTTGAATAACCAAATGATTTTTCATTTGTTTATATGCAGATAAAAATAAATTATTTTCTTAACTACCCTTGTCAATCAAGATTTTTTTGTATTTTATTACCTTCAATCGATGCTCCTATCACCACAACATCTTCACGAGGGCCAACGGTTTCCCTCAGGTCATCCTCGTCAAACACAATAAAAAGAGCAGGGTCTAAATAGAGGTATGTAAACTTTTTCCCTTATAACTGAGTCATCAAACTGCTCATATATCCTTTTCTAGAGCAGCTTGAGAGTGCAGTTAAGTACCTTCCTCAAAAAGTAGTTAAAGATTCGAAGTAACGCCATATAAGATATTTTTGCTGTTCTTTCTATTATCACACCAACTTTATTCCCATCTGGATCGAGGTATAAGTACTCTAAATCCATACCGTATCGTTCCATAATTACCACCGCATTTCGTGTTTAGATGTTTTCATATTTTGTTTTTGAACATTTGGTGATGTAACCTAGGATGTACTTGTGCTAGGATGAGCATGAGTGTTAGTTTTCCTGTTACCTTATTGTTTTTAACAAAAGCAAACAATTTCCCACTTTCAATCAACGTTTGCACCTCTTGTTTCAAGGCAATGCGATCTTTGGTATCATGGCCCACATCATTGTGGTAACTATAAAAGCATGCGTTTTGATTTCCTCGGGGGGGATTGAATTGGAGTTGGTCTTCGGAATTATACAGTATTCCTTGGTTTTATCATAAATGGTTGCTACATTTTCAACTAATTCTGCAAACAAAGTTGAACACACTGATTCCCCACTGGTCTAGATTATTGGCCATGATTCGACTGGCTTTGTCTAGGACGATGCGAACCTTGTCCAGATTCATAAGGTCGGTAGTTCATCGTAGCTTGAGACTAAGTACTGGCTTGTAGGATATAAGTTGTGGGAATATATTTAATCTGACGTGGTAATATTGACTTCTCGATTTCCTTGAATCTAATTTGCTTTCTGATTTGGCTCAATAATTCTTCCCACGTCATCGCTTTCTTTCGAGTAACGGAATTAGCCAAATCGTCTGGCATTAAGCCTTACCTTAAAGAAGCAATAACTACTGGCTCAAAATAATCAGCCAGTCTATCTTTTGTATTCATAAAACAGATGATGTAATCATTTAAAGACTCAGTTGGCACTTGTGCGCAATGAATTATGGTGTCATCGTTTCCTTTGAGCTCTTTACTCCCATATAAACTATCTTCAGAACGTCATCCAAAACATTTCAAAGTTTTTTATGGACCCTTGTGGCAATATGTTATACCATATCAGGGCACTTCCTTTGAAACTCTCCGAAAAGACCATACACAACAACTTATCATCATCATTAAAACTCATCATAGAAATTTAAACTGTTCGAGGTGATTATTGGGATCTTGACTTTCATCATATTTCTCCATTTTCGAGTTATCAAAATGCCTCGGTAGATGTCCAGAAATAATTTGTGAATACAAAGGTGACTGCCTCCAACTATGTCATTGGATAAACATATGATCCTCATTGGGAGTGGTAAAGATACTCAGTTTGGACTGGACAACAAACTAATCACTTTTGCAAATGATTAATGTTGTGGTCTGCAGATCCTTTCACTTTGTTTTGATAACCTTTCTTTTTCACTTTGCTCTTTCAATCCATTTTCTTCCCCATTAAATCCTCTTTTGCTTGATATTTTCTTGGAATACTTTTTAGTTAATATTTCTTTATTTCTTTTATGGCCATGATCACTACTTGACGAGGAAGAAGAGATATCAAAATATGGTTCTATGGTCGAGTTTCCAACAAAATGTGACGTGTTCGATAATTGTTTAGACCGATGTTCCTTTTTCATTCCTTTACGAGGTTTTAGGGACTAATCACTTTCATCTTGTTTGTGTTTATTATTAGGTTCATCGGAACCGAGACATCCTGATGGATTCTTCCTATTTAGCTCTTTTTCAGCATGCTTTTGGCCTTTCAAAGCTTCAATCTCTTCCCGAAGCTGATCACGCTCTTCTTGCATGAAAAGTCTTTCTTCTGTATTATGATTTACATGAGACGTGTTAGGGCGCTCATTATCACCTATTATCCCCTCATTCTCAAGAGGAGGATCAATTTTCATATTGTTGCCATTCCTCAAAGAAATCCGAAGCACGACATATTTTGAATATTACTATTCGCGTACCTCACGCTCCCACTGTGGTCGCCAATTTGGTGATGATAAAGCCTGACCGGAGGATATTTTCGGTAAGTGTTTGGACTAAGTGTTAAATTTAGGGTAAAGGGTAGAGAGATAATTGAGGTGCTAGTATTAAATATATATAGAGAGAATGTCTCATCCCATTAAATGTTATTTTTTTGCTCTATTTATAAGATTACAAAGATCCATGGGCCAACCAGGCCAGTTTAATATATTCGGGTCAGATTGTTGGCTTGGAGGCCCATGATTAAATGAAGTAGGAACTTAGCTGACTATACTAGACAAACAACTTATTGGATATTGTTTTTATTATACGTCTAAATTATCCTCAAAGAGAAATCTGAACCACTTTACCCTTTGGCCTTCCAGCAGAATCCAAACCTATCAACTAGGGTTCGTACTGAGTTGGTTGTTGTTAAGAACAATCATCTTTATTGAAGATAAGCATGTCAGAAGGTCACGACCAACCTCAAGAAGACTCATGAATTGGACGTAATCTCTAGAGGATGAGAAAAATAGCTGTTAGATACGGTTAATGCTTTAGAGCAGCAATTGAAAGATGCATAATTCTCTAAAGATGATGTTCTTAAGGAAGTTCATGATTTTACCATGAAAGTGGCTCGTGAGCATGCTGTGAACATCAGGAAACATATGATTGTTGACCTTCATTGTTTACCTGATTTAAACATGGGTTCATTTAAGCCGTTATCATTTTAGAATGCTCGACCAGAAAGGATTGTGATATAGAACGATGATGATCGAGAAATTAAGGGAACTTATGTTCAATTTTATAAGATGTAGTCCAAAAGAGCTTAAATTTCATTAGGCAAATAAATAAAAATCATCAAGATGGATTAAAGATATAATCAATTATTCACGAGATCTATTATAAAGATATAGTCGAATATATTAATCATATGTGTTAAAGCGTGTCCAGCTGAATGTGCATTTATGAAATTTTATTGTTTATATATAACTCACTATATGTCTTATCACACCAAATGATAGCTAACAATAAATCGAAGACTATTGGATATGACTTATCTGTGCACAACTGATTATATGATAAATGTATTGCTAACTACCACCATAAAATTCCCGACTTCTCATGGAATGTATTATGAAATATACACGACCACGTAACAACTACGTGCCAACTAAAATATTTTCATACTGAACGAAATTGAGATTGTTTAAAAAATTTAGGAAAAAGAGCAAAACCGACGTGCTGTGTTATTTGAAAAATCTATGCAACCATCTGAAGTAATAATACAATATGAAAATAAAAAAGTGAAAATTAAATTATAATTTATACAACACTTCTATTGAATGAAAATAATCTATAAACTAATGACATTCTTGCAAAAAAGTATTCATGAAAGACGAATGATGGTAACGCCTTAGTGAAATAATCTACAACATTTATGTGTTTATCGATGTGCTTAACACTGATCTGACTATTTTTTATTCATTCTTTTACATATGAGAACTCAATGTGTATATGTGTAGAATTGTTAGATGTTATTTATGTTCGTGGACATAACAACTGAATTGTTGTCCCAGTAGATCATGAGAGGTATTTAAACTATCTCAATTATACGCAATGTAATACAAAAGTTCCTCAACCAAAGTTCATGTATTGATGTTGTGAAATATGTCACATACTCAGCTGATATAGTAAAGTCCATGATGAAAGTCTCGTATGTATAATTTCATAATATAACTCCTCCTGAAATAATGTATACATAATGAGTTGTAGACTTTCGAGTATCTAAACACTTGACAAAATCTACATCGAAATAACATATGATCTCTAGGTTATACTTCAGTTAACCTCTACCACTTTGGTCTACATAGAGGTGATTCTGATGCGGGACCAACTCTGCAGAATATTAGTTGATAAAAGTATAGAGTTAAATTAGAGAGCGAAAGTAGTGACAACATGTGAATAGTAAAAAACCTTCCAAATGAGGTGACCCTTTTTATTTATAGTGACCATTTTGGGTCTTGTTGGCTATACTAAGGGTCTTTTACTCATAATAAAAATATTAATTAGACGGATTCACCACCCATCCTATAAATTAACCAATTTCCCCCTTATTAATAGTTCATATGTTCTTAGAGAGCTTGTTGAAATAAGAATATGATGTACCAAAGCACTTCACTTGTTCGTGGAAGTGGTTTAAAGAATGGTCGTTCGGTAGCATGAAACACTATGGATAATATCGAGTATAAGAAATTTATATTATTCGATGGGCAATAGCTTTAGTGAAGTCAGTTGTGTTGGTTCTTAGGTTTCTTTTGGTTGGGACCGCTCCACGCATATTTGTAAAAAGGTTGAGAAACTGGGGGAATATGAGGAGACTATTTGAAAAAACTCAAACGTTTAAGAATCTAACATGAATAGTCTCTTTTGACTCCCCCCCCCCCCCCAAAAAAAAACCACATGTAAACCCTTGAGTTGGCTTACAGCTCTTGGCCTATGTAGGCTCCTATATCTTTCGTATGGATCAAGTCGAATGTCACCCCCATCAGACTGAGGTGGTTACTTTAGCCTTTGAAGCTTTTACAAATACAAGACCATACTCATTGATGCACTCTCATTCTAGAAAAAATAAATATACTTAGAGAGAGAAAATTTCCCCGAATGTCACACTGACCACCGCGAATTCTTTCTCGGTGAACTCAAACACCGCGTAATTATTTCCAAAGAGTTGAAATTTATTGTCAATCACTATTTGATGAAATCTACCATGTTCCCTAGATTGTCTAATTATCACTTACATTTCTCTTAATCTCATATTTTCCCTTATAAATTGATGGATGGTAAGAATTATAAAGCCATTGAAAGGGAATGAGGGTTACAGAACAACCCCCACAAGACTGAGAATGAAGGCGAAGATATCCCGACTTGTCCCCCCTATGGTGAATTGGAGGATGAAAACTAAGAATCCAAAATAATTCAAGTTGTGGTGCATCCTTCTTAGGCCGTTAAAAATAAATAATGTTCAACGCATATTTTTGTCAACTCGAGGGGTACCTCCTCTAGGGTGTCCTTGGAAAGTCTTTGTACCATTCCCTCTATTACTAACCAAACTACAATTTTTTCCTATGACTTCGGACTACTATTTATAGGCTTAAATCAGGAAATAGTCCCTCGACTATCACATTTTCTTTCATTTAGTCCCTCGACTAAAAAATCATCGGTGAGGGTCCCTCGACTATCCTATTTTCTTTCATTTAGTCCTTCAATTTTAAAATCACCGGTGAGGGTCCCTGGACTTTACAAAAATCTATAAATTTAGTCCCTGATTTGGGGTTTTTTTCTTAGATTCAAGGACTAAATTTATAGATTTTTCAAAGTCCATGGACCCTCACCGGTGATTTTAAAGTAGAAGGAATAAATGAAAGAAAATAGGATAGTCGAGGGACCATCACCGGTGATTTTTTAGTCGAGGGACTAAATGATAGAAAACGTGATAGTCGAGGGATTAGACAGCAATTTAAGCCACTATTTATATTTACGGATTGATATTCTTTAAATTACTTACCAGTCCCTGAAATTAACAAAAGGTTCTGAATAAGACTTACTAACTTTATTCTATATTAAACTAACCCATTAATTTATTCTAAATTACTACAATTCGATGTAATTGTCGCTATATGAGCCCATAACCTTTATTGCATTTTTAAAAAACCTAATAAACAAAGTTTTAAATTTATTGTCCTTCCATCAAGGTCCACATTAAACCAGTCTGATATCCACAATATACTTTCATGATACTTATTATTATATATATGTATAATATATTTAACTTAAGTTTGATTACATTTATTTAGTTTGACATATAACAATATGTCTGGATACTCTGAACCTACATGTGGTGTGACATCCAAGTTCAGGATATACTTACAATCTCCCACTATGATCATTCTCATATAGCAAAATATATTCATCTGAACGTGCACTATATAATGTTATTATTTACAGATAACCCACTGAATGTATTATCGTGTCAGATTTAAGCTAACAATAAACCAAATAATATCTTCGTGACTTATTATTGTGAAACATACCCAGTAATAAATACATTACCAACTACCACTTTAATGAACCCCGACTTCTCATAGAGTGCAACATGGAAGTGATACGACCCATAACCACTATGTATCGACTTACAAGTAACCCTACTGAATTGAATTGAATTAAGATTGCTTAAGGAATAAAAGAATAAATGCAAATCTAAAAAACCGAACCAAAATCAAAACAACACTCCCACTGAATATGAATATCCTCCAAACTGAGAACCCCCGCATGAATGTTGTGTTCTTGAAAAACTTTGAGGTTTAAAATCTTAGTAGAGGTAGAAAGATAAATATTTCTGTTAAATTAAAGAATTTTATTTTATTTTATATTCTTATATCATTAACTACAAGGAATTTAACGTGTTTTGTTTATTAGATGTTATTAAGTTTGTTACAAATTTTATTCTCATAAAATATTCGGGAACCAATTGAACTATTTAATTTAACATCAACTTAACCTATAAAGTCTTACAGTTCAATAATCTCAATTTATGTATGACATTCATTATGTTATTATGCAATATTGAATAATGAAAATTGGATGACCTATTTCTTATTGTACAACGGCCCATCCCTGAAATACTTAAGTATTTTCTTAAGATATTTATGATCGCTTCAGATTTTTATGTGAGTGGTAGATAGGTCTAAGCTTTTTTATAGATTGACTTAAGGAATATCTAGATAGGGAAAGTTATTGGAGAATATTTTAGAGAGAGAAAATAGCAAAATGTTAAGTCGTTAAGTCTTATTCCCTTTCTAAGAATAGTCCACCTATTTATAGGTGATTTGTTACAAATAATAGATTAATGTTTGTTACATTAGATATCTCATCCTACTTTAATAATTAATGTAAACACATTAATTACACATCACACTTTTAGTCATTTACACTTGAACTTTACATAGAATTCATCTAATAGATTATTTTTTTATTTTTTTACCCAATATAAAATAATTATTCTTATTCTACGTTTATATTATCCTCATCAGTAGCCCCCTAATCGTTGCGAAAAAATTTGAGGAAGGATTAAAATTTTCTCTCTTGAGTTAGTTTCCTCGTTGGAGACACACTGGACAATATTATGGGTAAAGAAATCTAAAGAATGACTAACTATGTTGTTTTCAAGTTAGATTCCTCTTCTCATTGGAGATAAACCGATCATACCCTTTCCTCGCAATTAAATCCATCATAAACTTAGATTTCCTCGGAATTTATTTGAAGTAGTAATACAGATTTTAATAATCAGATGGAAAGTATTTGAAGATAATCCGATTTTAATAATCGGACAAAAACCACCCACTGAACCATCCGAATAGGACTAAAGTATTAAAAACTAATCACTTTATGACTAAGCTAATTATCAACCTACTTAATAAACTTATGGGCCTTTGAATTTGACCCGGTTTCATGAGTTTGACCCGAAAACCCACGAGGCCTACAATTAAGGGTATAAATACCCAACCACTTTCATTAATGAGGGTAATGAACATTTAATACAACCAGGCAGCTCAAATCTCTCTCTACAAACTACTCAAAACATTAAATACCATTGAAACATTACAAAACATCTGACTAAATTACCCTCATACTGAAATTATCCTCACCAGAGCCTAATAAAGGAGTGACAATGACCCCACTATATTATCTGACAGCATCGTTAAACCCTACTTCCCATTATGGAACACCTCTTTTTGGTTTGTTGTGTCATGTGCACAATTAAAAAACAAATCTTCTATATTCACACTTAGGTCCCAGGCATACCGATCTATAGATACCCTTGATGGTATGAATAAAACTAGAGATACATCCTAGATGAATCCTCAGTGGATCTAAAAATATTGGTAGGTGATCTATCTTGAAAATACAATCAATACAAAATGGATCCATGTGATGGCACGAGCGGCAATGAGCATTACATCGAGCAGTTCTGAAATGAGATGTTAGGTTTCGACGGATATGACAAACTCCTATGTCAAGATTTTTTTATAAATTTTAAAAAATATCGGCATAATATGGTTTAAATCATTACCTCCAGTATCAATTCATACATTCAAATCTTTCTGAACCGCGTTCCAAGACCGACCATTTAAAAATAAGGTATTATTCAGAGATGGGGATTACATAATCCATTGTAAGTAGAAAATAAACGATTGCTTGCATAACTAGTGATAAAAACAACCACGAAAACGAATAGGTATGTTAAAAATAAAACAACTTCGAAAGCAACCATAAACTAGTGACATGTTTAGCGTACCACCAAAGTATCCTCTCTAGAATTTGGTAGAAGACATAATAAAATGTAAGGCTCTTACCATAAGACAGTTTCTAGCCTAGATAGAACAATAAATAAAGACCTATAAGATAGTATGAGAAAATATAACGAGAATACCTAAATCATATCCTTCATATCACCCAGCTTATGTACAACTTGAGCCTATCCCCATAGGTCTGTTCTAATGAGGTTAATTAGTTGTTGAGTTGTCTTCACGATGGTCTTTATTTGAAAATAAAAATTATCATAACGATAACAGAGAATCCACAATATATTACAACTTTTAACAATATGTGGGTTCAAATACCAATACATAAAATTTCACTGAATATATGAGCACGATCTATATAACCTAACTAAAAATTGTGTACGGTTCCAAAAACCAGAAATTATAGATTTCAAAGGAATCTATTTTTTTTAACAAATTGTGTAAATATCATAATAATATTGGCTATCATACTAAATAGTGTAGGGCATTGCAAGATGAAATTTAAAACCTTATCGAAGATGAAAAGCTCCAAGATTTTGGTAAGGGTTGGTCTTTCATATATCTAAGAAAATTCAAACTAATCAGACGTTAATGCCCATGGTCGAAGGCTAAAATTCACGGAAAAATTATTTATAGTGTTGAGAGGAGCATTATATAAATATGGCTTAAGCCAACCTCTACTCCGATGTTTGGGATCTGAAGAGTCATCCACGATCTTAAAGGAAATCCAATGTAGGTTTCCATCAACCCACTTTGATTTCAAAGCATTAACCTAAATATATTGTTGGTAGGGGTTTATTGGCCTACTATACTATCCGATGATAAGGAATTAACGAATACGATATATTATACTGACGTGTCGCTTGAGTTAATATCTGAGGCTTTACTTTTTTATAAACGGGTATTGACCTGGTCGGACCACTGCCTAGTGCTACAAGATACCTGAAGCATATCATCATTGTTGTGGGCTATATTTTGAAGTGGATGGAGACCGAACCCCTTTCCAAGATAATTGTCAAGAACATCATCAACTTTATTATGACTAATATATGTCATAGTCGGACTTCCAAGGTAGATCACTACATGATATGGACTTCAATTCCAAAATGATGATATATCCAATTTCTCTCAAACTAACGGAATAAATAAATATTTCTCTAAGCTTTTCACTATCAAGAAAATGTACAAATAGAGCTCACAAACCAAAGCATATTGGAGAGCTTAATTATTATTTTGATAAAATTTGTAGGTAAATGGAAAAATTATATTCACGATATATTATGGGCTTACATGACAACTCATTGAACTACCAAATGTGAAACACGTTTCTCTCTTGTGTATGGTATGGATGTCGTAGTCTCAGCGTAAAATGAATTTACCATCTTTCAACGTCTCTAACTACTCCCAAAATGGAAATGAAGAAGGTATAAGGGTCGAACTAGATCTAATAAAAGAAATAGAACAAAGGCTTACCTAAGAATAAAAAATTATCATGCCCTTATGAAAAGTGGATACACTTGAAAAATCCAAAGGTGAGATCCAAGATGGGAAATAAGGTCTTGAGGGAAGTGTTCGTGCGCACTAAAGATCCAAGATTTTAAAAAATTGAACCAAATTTGGAAGACCTTTATACTGTGACTGAAAATGTTAAGGCATGAACTTATAAACTAGTAGATAAAGAAGGGAGGAAGCTTTAGCACCCGCGGAACATCGAAAACCTTAGCTATACCCTGTGTAAATTTGTATTTATTTTGTACAGTTTGTTTCAAACTAAACCATTTGTGAATTGTGAAGGGACCAATGACAAACTCTATCCTGCCATAGTGGTGCATGAAGGATTTAATGAGGTGCATACATAGCCAATATGTTAATAATTTATTTTTCTTAATAATGTTTTGGGTATTGCTAAATGCGCATGAGTTAGTTCATAATGCAGTCTAGCGTTCTAGACTTTGTTGGCAAAGTAAAGTTCAAAGCTCAAAGCGAGTTATCATGCCCAAACCAATTTCATTGTAAAATTTTCTAACATATGTTAGCCGAAGAAGAGCTTAGTTTTAAAAATAAAGTATTAAATCCAGACCACTCTCTTTGTAAAAGTTTCCAATAAACGATTAGTCGAAGTAGAGCTTAGGGCTCGAAGTAAGTAATCATGACTGATCTAATTTTCTTGTAAAAGTTTCCAACATATGATGGTCGAGGCAGAACCTAGCACTCGAAGTAAATTGTTATGTTCGGACCACCGTCCTTGAAAAAGTTCCCAATGTATGATTGGTCAAAGCAAAATTGATTGGTCGGAACCGATAATAACGTTCAGACTAAGTGCCTTATAAACGTTTCTGATACTAGTTGGTAAAGAATTATTTTGATCGCTTTATTGCTTGATCTTTTAACGAAGTTCTTTTTGGTTATAACAAATTTTATGAATTCAAATACAAACAACAAAGAACTCGGATTCAGATCTGAAAACGTTTTGAATATGATAAAATAGATGTATTTAAGATAGAGTTGTAGGGTTTTATCTAAGTTTCTATTCATTCTTGAAATGTTTACGTATTTATAGAAGTGTTTAAAACCTTCCAAATAATTGTAATCATTCATAAATTTGTAGATAAAATCACACTTTTTAAGAAATATCTTTTCTGAAACTCAAATATTTCAAAATAGACAACCTGTCAAATTTTGTCGCGATCAACTCTGTTTCCGGACGTATAAAAATATCGGTTATAATATTATCATTAAAAAATAACCAATTTTTTTTAAATTGATAGCTAAGATCTTATATTTTCGGCACTAAAATATGTTTGCCCAGTTCCAGTAAGCTATGCCTATATATTCGTCGCTTCAACAACTAAGATTTATACAACTCATATCAAAATCAACTACATTCGATAAACATGATGTCATTGAGTACCAGGCACGTTAATTGAATATGGTTTAAAAAAATCTTCAACTATTTTGGTACCTCGACCGGTTTGGTTCGATGTTAGACGAAACCATATATACACAATCCGATCCACTTCCAATGAGATTGTGTATGTGAAAAAATCAAAATAAAGTGGCATCTGATAATATAACACATATGCAATAGTAGAGAGCACCTCAAGCTGCCATTTGTGTTCTCCAGCTATAAATCCTAGAAAACCATTTTGTTTTCTTTAGCCACCATTTTTATTTTTCTATGGCAAATCTACAGTACCTCTAACTTCTATTTTTTCTCGAGCTCCACTTCCGTTTTATTTCTCCAACCGTCTTAATGTTTCTTCCACCAGTTGTCCAGCTTCCGTCTTCTTTCGCTTGCTATAAGTTCTATCACCGTCAGCATCATTTTTTTTTTATCAATTTTGCTTGCACGGAGTTGTTGGTGTCCTATTTAAGAGACGATTGCTTTACCTTTTTGACATAATAGACGATATAGATGACTAATTTGCTAACATGTAATGTTGTTGGTTAATGCATTTTATGTCAATAATAACACTTTAACAATGATATATATTGTGGATGCTCGATTATGTGTTGAAATTGATATTAAAAAAATATATAAAATTTGAATAACATATTTGAAAATATTTAGTCTCGTTCAAAGGGTTATTTATGAATTCTAATTATTATATTGTTTTCATTGTCATCTTCACGGGCATGAGTTCTCATATTGTAGGAGGGTTATGAAGCATAGTATTTAACATTATTTGAAGTTATTTAGTCCATAAAATACCTTGGTTGTTATGCAAAAGAATTTACCAGTGCAAATTGAAGATCATGTTAAAAGTAATATATTCCCTGTTATGCATTGCATTTACATCTCGGTTCTTTCCGTCTTTGAAGTTTTGAGCAATATGCACTCATAATTGATGATCACTTGTATAAGTAATAATCCAAAATTAGAATCATGTAATTGATAAGGAAGTGGGATTTCGAGGATTAAAATGTAAATAAGAAAACCTTATATAGCAGATTATAAAGTCAGAGGAAGAATTGAGAACTATGTATTTCAGTCAGGGACTAACATGTAATAAGTCCTTTTGTGTACTATATAAATGTGAAGGCTGATCTAATAAATGAATTGAACTTTGGAGTTACAACACTTGTGTACAATGACTTTCTCTCTCTAGAATTTATTTCTCTCTCTAAAAATTTACTTCTCTCATTTACTAAAGTGATTTAAATAATCAAACTCATCATATAAAATATGTTTGAGCATGGTCATATTTTAAAGATTGATTTAACTTCAATTATCGCAGTTGCCGAAGCTAGCTTTGTTAGTCATTTACGAGTTCTTTCGAAATCCCCAACAATTTGGAGAACCAGCTCGAAAACTCCTCCATTAGTAACAAAAATTATCTTAACTAGATTACTTATATTAATGGTGGACCATCTTACAACGACTTTATCCCACAACCTACAATCCTGATTAAAAAGGTTAATGTTGTAAATGAAAAACATTTAAGCAATTTGTTATGAATCACTATGCAATGTATCATAAATGACTCAAACACTATATAAAATAAAGAAAATGAAAAAATATCACAAGATTTTAACGTGGTTCGACAAATATTTACATCGATGGGCGCCATATGAGAAAAGGAGTTTCATTATTATAGAAAAGGGTTACAGATTTTCAGATGCCTTTTTTGAAGTCCTATGCAATCTATTTATAAATAATAAATAAACTTACTAGATAATGGGCCTAATGGGCTCATATACACAAGACTATAAAAAATAGCACTTGCCATATTTAACACGAGACTATACCATCGGACACAAGGTACACTAACAATAAAACAAAACTGTACCAACAGGCACGGTATATATTGTCAACATTATTTGTTTGATCCTCAACAAATCTTCCCCTTGAGGCGTATACTATTTTTTCATTATCAACAAATAAACTTCTATTCTTCTAACTCGCCAAATGTCCCTAAGGCATTTACTTGATGCTGGGAACACTAATCCAGTTTAGGCACTCCTTAAAATTTCGAAGTTATATTGTCTTGGTCATTATATATGTTGGATTATCGTGTATAGAAAATTTCTTCACGTCAACAATTTCTTTTGTTATTATATGACGAATATAATGATACATAACAACTATGTTCTTTGTATGCTCGTGATACATCTGGTTTCATGTAAGGAGTATGGTGCTCTGACTATCACAAAACACTTTTGTAGTAGTCCTATCCAAGCTTAAATCGTCCAACAAACCATATTACCATATTACCTCCTTAATTTCTTATGTTCCCGCCATGTACTCTACCTCTATTGTAGATAAATATAAAGTAGCTTACAATTGTGCTTTCCAACTCATCGCACTCCAAGCTAGAGTAAACATATATCCTATCAAAGATCTATTCTTATCCATATCACCTGCAAAAGCAAAATCAACAAAACTAACCACTGATTATACCATATCGTTCATCGATCCATCAATATTTATCTTATTGAAAATCAAGACAACATTCATATTACTCTTGTAGGAAATTCAACAAGCTTCTATGTATGATTCTTATGAAGAGATTCAATATTTTCCCACATAACACCAATCCACCGATCTGTTTCTGAACTCGTTATAACTATAGTTATTAGGTTCCTACATCTCAACATCTTCCGCAACTGATAGAACATATGTAACTAGATTCACATACCTTTTTGGTGGTCTAATATCTCTTATTTCTCTAATCAATGATATATTATAAGGTTGTTATTCTGGTTCGGGCCCATCATCGTCGCTATCATCCGATGTTGATGCTTCACCTCCTAATTCCATATCCATCTTAGAACCCTTCGAATTACTGGACCTGGTTAAGAAATTGCAGCCCTCCAAATAGGAACTGGCCAATCCATGAGTATAACATGAAGTTACAAAGGTTGTACCTGTGAACCAACCCCCTAAAGCAAAATAGGTACATGGAAAGAGCAATAGCCCAGACCAACCTACAAAAACAAAGCGGTCCCTTCGTAACCAAAGTAGATCAATTTTTTTTCATTCCTGAGGAAGTGCATATTTTACCCGAATCTTCTTCGATTTACGAGTTAATTTTCTGTTACAATAAATTCACGAAACAATAGCTGATCCAATAGTTGTTTCAGCGGCTGCGATTGCTATAATAAAAATTGAGAAAATATCTCCTTTTAATTGACGATTATCAAAAAGATCCGAAAATGTTACGATATTCATATTAACCACATTTATTATAAGCTACGTGAAATCCTGTTTAAAGAATCCCTTAGGGGCCCGGTAAGGAAGGGAGTGTTCCATGGACTTGTTACGTGGGACGCTTGGGTTTGGCTGCGTTTGACCTTACGAGCTGAAGAATATTTCCTGCTCGAACTGCATGAGCTTAGGAATATGGTTGTCACATGGATGCTCAGCAAATGCGATAGATCAACACAACGCTATATTCTGATTCTACTTCAACTCTACTTATTTACTCACAACCTATTTCTATCATTTCCCATACTTCATTCTGACTGTTTATCGAGGCAGACTCGTTAAAATATACGACCTTACTGATGAGAAAACCTAGAAAAGTTTGGAGAGGTACACCATAACCTATGTACATTCAGTCCAGTAGCATATACTAGAAATATGAACCTCTTTTCCCCCATCTTACGTTTACCATCTCTCACTTTAGTGTACGCAAGACACCCAAACACCATAAATTATTCATAATCAGTCGATGATCCAGACCAAATCTCAGAATGATTTTTACAATCAATAGCTGTTGTTGGACACCGATTCACCAAGAACATGTTGTATTGATAGCTTCAGTCCAAAAATTATTTCCCAGATCGGAATTCGAGAGCATGCTTCGTGCTTCTCACAGAGTAGTATGTTAATTATTTCTGTGATCCTATTATGTTGTGGTGTTTAAAAACAAGTGTGATAACATACTATTCCATTATATGTCATAAGACTCTTGATCTTTTTTCCCGTCTGCTTTTCGTCTTCCATTTGACAAAGGTTGAATATGCCTCATCTTTGGTTTTCAGGATATAAACCCAAACCATCCTTGAATAATCATCGATCAAACTCATGTCGTATCAGACTTCATTATTTGATGGAATTCAGTTTGGCCCAAAAAAATATGAGTGAACGTAATCCATTATCTATTTAGTATTTCTTACAACCGAGTTGATGAATTTGATTATATTTTGTTTACCAAACACATAGTATTCAAAATATCCTAATGATTCTCCTTTATACATTGTCAAAAAATCTCTCTTTCCCAAAACAACTAATCATCTTTCATTGACCAAAACGCCAATGCCAAAAGTGATTTTGATCCTGTCGACTTTGGATATTAATCTTTGATGATTCTACTACAACATCTCCCACAAAAATACTCCCGTGGAGAATGTAAAGCCTCTTCTGTAAACTGTCTTTCATACATGACATTGGGCTTTTTGCCACGTTGAATATCGTCTGTACGATATTTGTAACCCGGAGAGTCTAGAGTCACAAGATATATCAGGTTTCTCCTCAACCCATGAACATACCAATACATCCCAATTCTGATAATCTCATCAAATATTTTAATCATGACGTTATCGATCCGACCAAGAGGCGACAATATTTTTTTTCCCTAAATAGACAGTTTTATGCATTGGCTTGTAAGTATCAAACCATTTCTTGAACTGACACATGTGATACATAGCAACAGTATCGAGTACTCAAAAGGTTTACCCATATTCTGAACTCACGGACAACACATATCCTCTATAACTGTTGTCAATATCATCAAAATCGTTTACACCTTCTGCTAGGTTTGCAACATTTTCCTTTTACATTCCATTCTTACCTTTCAGTTTCGGACGTTCTCTCATCTATTGACCATGCTCACCGCATTCATAACAGTTTAATTTATTGGCTGTTTATTTAGAACTCCAACTTTCCTTCTTTGAAGAACTCGCTTTATTGATAGATATTCCCCTAGTCATAAGACCTTCACCTCCCCCCTTACTGTCTGGTTGTAATTGTCTCAACTCTTTTCATTTTAGCTTCCATTTGACATTTGGTGGAGATAATTTATCATTACCATACATTATGGTATCCAAGAAGTTCTCATAAGAAGTTGGTAACGATATTAATATAAATAAATCTCGATCATCTATGATGATATCAATGTTCTTCAAATCCATAATAATTGATTTAAAATTATCTAGGTGTTCATTTATGAACATAACTTCTTTCAATTTGAAATCGTACAAGTGTTTATTCAAGTATAACTGGTTCACGATGACTGAATTCTGTGAGGAAAATTATCCCAACTTCTTCCATGCCAAGCAACAGTCTTCTCACCACTAATCTCGGGAA
Organism: Limnanthes douglasii subsp. nivea; assembly: GCA_036936605.1. NCBI lineage: Eukaryota > Viridiplantae > Streptophyta > Magnoliopsida > Brassicales > Limnanthaceae > Limnanthes > Limnanthes douglasii. The sequence goes on along the minus strand of JAUPFV010000002.1, from coordinate 136,744,972 downwards.
AAATATTGTCTTTTAAACTCATTATAATCCAACATAAATCCTTTTTTTTGAAGATCTTACTTCTCCTCTTCTTTCATCTCTTCTGGTAACTTATTCTCCACAGTCTTCAACGACCCTTACAATACTAATGAATAATTAAACTTAATCTTCCATAAAGCAAAGCTAGATCCTCCACCTAATTTCATAACCCGAAGCTCTGATACTAATTTTTTATGAATCACTATATAATGTATCACAAATAACTCAAACTCTGAACATAATAAACAACATGGAAGAAAATAACACATGATTTTAACGTAGTTCGTCAAATGTCTACATTCACGAACGCCTCCAAAGAAAAAAAGTTTCACTATAATTGGAAAAGAGTTACAAATTTTCAGAGGTTTTTTGTGTGCAGTCCTACTAATCTATTTGTAGATACTAAATATGCTTACTAGATAATGGACCTAATTGGCACACAAAACTATAAAATATAACATATGCTATATTATAACACAAGACTACACTAGTGGACATAAGGTACGCTGATAATGCCACAAAATTATATCTAAGGACACATTGTATATTATCAACATTATTCGTCTCATCCTTAACACTATTATTTTTTGATGAAAAATACCTTTTGTTCATTCGATATTCTAAAAATGACAATGGATTTGTGCACGATAATATCATATATATATATATATTTGCACATACTACTAAAACAACCAACATTAATAATGTAGTATTAGACTACTCGAAGGATGAGAAACTGTGTGATCCGCTTATAAAACAAAAAGAAACTCATCTTTAATTCGATAATTTTCTTCAGATTTTATTTAGATTGCTCATACATTCTAATAAATGATGTTCGATAAAATAGACATTTTTATTTGATTCACATTATATTAGTGTTTAAATTATGTTATTATTACCTGAATAGAGTGTGAAACTGTAAATTCTTTATTCTTTTCACGCTGAACTTCTATTTACTGAAAAAAAACGAGACAATAAATGATGTTCGATAAAATATACATTTTTTATTTGATTCACGTTATATTAGTGTTTAAATTATGTTATAATTACTTGAATACAGTATGAAACTGTAAATTCTTTATTCTTTTCAGGCTGAACTTCTATTTAGTGAAAAAACGAGACAATAGACATTTATTCTTTTCACACTGTATTTAGATTGCTCATACATTCTAATAAATGATGTTCGATAAAATAGACATTTTTTATTTGATTCACGTTATATTAGTGTTTAAATTATGTTATCATTACCTAAATACAGTTTGAAACTGTAAATTCTTTATTCTTTTCAGGCTGAACTTCTATTTACTGAAAAAACTGAGACAATAGACTTTATTCTTTTCACACTGTATTTAGATCGCTCATACATTCTAATAAATGATGTTCGATAAAAAAAATATTTTTTTTATTTGATTCAATAAAATAAATATTTTTTTATTTGATTCACGTTATATTAGTGTTTAAATTATGTTATTACCTGAATACAGTGTAAACTGTAAATTCTTTATTCTTTTCAGGCTAAACTTCTATTTACTGAATAATATAGTCGAACCGAAATAGTCGTCCATTCTCATTCCTAACCCAAGCATCCGAGCTATGAAAAATTTCAAATCAGACACCATAATGTTAACTGAAATTAAACTAAATCATGGTTTGTTTTTTAATGTTAATAATTTTAAATTGGTTGGTTTATATAGAAAAAATATAAATAGTAAAAAAAAATCAACGTCTCATTATTTGTAATTTGTTTTATATTTATAAAACAACTTACCTTTTATATATAAGAGCGTGTTTATCTCGTTGGAGTTGTTTTTTTAAAGTAGAATAGATAATATATAGATTTTGTGGGTTTGTTGATGCCTACTTTTATAAGGACTAACCTTTTTTTTTAAAGATTATTAAATAAATTAAAATTATTAAATAGTTATTAGTTTTTATAAATTATTCTTTTATAAAATATTATTATATAAATTAAATTAGGATAACTTTCATATAAATACCAACACTAGTTCAAATTCAATATTTAATATTAGATAATATTATTATCTATATTTGGTACGAAGCATTTTTGGAAATCCACTATTAACTCTTTTTTTTGTAATATTGTACACCAACTCTTAACCAAACTGTATTTTTTTAAAAGTCCGTATATTTTTAATTATAATTCTTAAAAAAAGAGTCCACTATTGTGTTTATTTTTATAAGACGAATCAAACAGGTGGTGTGAATGATATCTTTCAAATTTTTTAATATTGTTAAAATAAATCGTTTAGTAGTTTAATTTAAAACAAAAAAATATAAAACAGCCAATTTATATTCACCAAAACGAGATATATATATATATATATATATATATATCAAATTTTTATTTTATAAACTAACAATTTTATATGTTATATTTCTTTTTTTATATGTTTCTCGAGTTAATTTAAAGTTAAGTTTAAAATGTTTTTGCTTTATGATTTTATTTATTATTTTTTGTAAATAGTTTGATGTATAAAAAATAAATTCCAAACTCCAAAACACGTAATAAATGAAGGAAAACAAACACTTTAAAATTTATTGAGCACTTGTTAATTACTTTTTAGTCTATTTTTATTAAACATGAAAGCAAGCAATCACAAACTATAAACCATAACCCTAACAAATACTATTAGTTTTGTTTGCTTTTTCTAACTCATTGTTATCTAAAAATAAATCTACAGTTAACATCCATCTAATACAATGTTATTTTCAAAATATAAAAAAGTAACACAAATAGAAAACCAAGACCACCTAGTAACTAGAATCCATAACACGAAAACAAAAAAGTTAAACATGGTATCAAATCTCACTAGAAAGAAAACATTTGACAATATATCCACCCTTTAACACGATAACAATATTCAGTATAAAAGCAACCATTATAATAGACTACAAATATTTGTCTTCTTTGTTAGCTGCTTCCCGAGCTCTTAGAGATGGGATCTGCACAAATCGCAGCATGAAAGATCTTGTTAATCGCTCTGACTTATTGAGTCATATAAGCACATGAATTTGGTCATACCTTATATAGAACCTATATCTTCCTCTTTGTACGGGTCGAAGGTTGAATCATAGACCGAAAGCAGCAACTCATCGGGTTTAGGGTGCCAAAGTATTTTCGATGTCATTCCAACAAAAAGCCTGTCTATTTACCTGAAAACACATACGTAGAAACCAACTCTTGTTCAGAATTATTTACATAGTAAAATAGCTTCAAAAGATGAAAAAAATAACAAATGAATTCGAAAAAATTATAGTTCTGAAAAACTAAACTAAGCTGATGATTTTTGGGAAGGTGATTTGTGTACTACTTGTGTTTAACCAAGATAAATAATAATACCAGTAGTACACTAACTAAAGTATTACTAGAATTTGTCTTGATGGTGCCAAAAAAAATAAAAACATTAAACTTATTTTACATAAAATGTTTCATAGACAACCAAGTTGGACATTTTTCTTATTGGTAGTGTTATGTCAAATAGAAATCAAACTTTTGAAATTCACATTATTAGCAAAATAGTGTTTTTAAACTTTTGAACTCTTTTGATCTATTGAGCTACTTGCACTGTCAATATTTCCTAACGAGCAATAAATATATTATAGAGGTACATGATCTGGTGTATGGTTAGTCTATGTAAATTAGACACGCATAATTTTAAAAAGACAATCATTTTTTTAATCACTCTAAAAGAACATGTAAATAAGAAAAGAACGAAACAAAATCTTGATATTTCAGAGAAATATCTTACCAAAGCGAGAAGGAAAAAGGTTAATCAACCCAAATTTTAGCCCATATATCACGAAGATATACTGCATGTACCATTTATAGTGTTTGAACTCCTTAGATTAATTCATGACCTCTTAACCAACCCATCAACCATATGTTCTTTATCCACCTTTAGGGAAAAAAATTTATCCATAAATTCTCATGGACATATCTTAATGACACAACCTTCTGAGCATGACCACATATTATCTGGTTTCTAAGAGAACTAAATAAGGTTACATGTGATGAAAAACACTATAGAATATGATATGTTTCTGGAAAATAACTAAAACAATAAGCCTATAACTTTCAAATATGTTGAAGAGACAAATAATAAGAAATTCATTTATCTATTAAATATCAAATTACAAAAAAGAACGTACAATATTTCTTATAATAATCATACCCACAATAATTTCTATAAAACAATAAAAAAACCAGGACTAAACATAATTATGTTAAAACTAGAGGTTTCTAGTTTAAGATTCTTTAGATCATTAGGACTTTGAGTTAAGACCACAAAATATTTTCATCAAAGAACAAAAAATATAATTAAAAATTAAAATAACTACATAGTCTTAATATTTAAGACCTAAAATTGGCAATATAGTCCTAATTTATAAAATATAAAAGTACATTTTATCTCATATTTGTCAAGTCAAGACTACATCTACCCGTCGCCCATATCATATAATATAAGTTATAGCAAATAACATCTAATCATGCAAAACGCAGCCGGAAAGATACGCACTCTAATGTACATATATAAAGCTTAAAAGTATGGATATTGTAATATAAGTACCAAGATAAGAACATAGGTATTCCGGAAAACAACATACTTATATTCCAATAACAATCAATAAGGTGGATAGACCGATAAAGTTCAACCTGCAAATATTTAGAATTCAACATCATTAGAGTGAAGCTTTTTTCATAACTACCCATAATATATTTTCATATATGTTTCAAGATCGCATGCTAGCTTACTTGGATTATGAGAGTTTTGCTTTTGAGTCAAACTTTCAGATGGTTTTTCTTAATCATCCAGACAACCAACTTTGCTTTAGTCCCGCTAGAAACTACAATATTAACGGTGACCTATTGAAGAGTCTGAGTCCACGAATACTTCTCAATTAGTATGAATATAAGATCAGTTGTAAGCTAAAGTATTTATATATCTAATTGATAAGGAAAAAATAATCTGACAAACAAGTTATTGAACTAATATTTATTTTATATAGGAAAATATAATATTTAAAAATATTTAAATTATGGGTGTTGGGCTTTGATAATAACATTAGGCCCACAAACATGTTTTCAGCCCATTAGGCCCATGTGAATTATTTTGCATATAAATAAACATGTTATATCATTAATAAGGATGAATAAAATTATTTACTTCTCACGTGTATTGTCAAACCTTCTCTCTCTAAACAATTTTTGAAAGCATCTAAATTTTCTTTCTACCATTTATCCAAAAACTTAATTACGTCTTTCATAATTATTAAGACACCCTCCAAAATTCTCTGAAGTGATCAATGATGACCATAGTGGGAGCACTATAGAGATACCCAAATAACAACATCCATAACCTTTGGGTGTTAAATTTGCATTCAGAACATACTGAAGCATGGATTTTAAAATGCAAACAGAATACGCCTAAAAGAACGATGGAGTCATGACCAGAGAAGAATCTAGCCAAGCATCTCATAATATTGATGAAAATAAAAATGGTTGCTCATGCAAACTAAGCGTGACCAGTTACGAGGGGAAATTGAGGTAATATCCGACCATAAATATAAAGATCTAACGGAAAATATGGTATTAATGAACAAGCTATAAACCTGGATACTCACCGCATTCTAAAAAATATCAGAAAGGTCATCCTAAGAAAACCATTATTTATATAAGAAATAACGTAAAACTAGGGATCATTCCAGTCCTTCAAAGTCTAGTAAGGATTCAGTGTCTGAATTTGAGACATCTTCCTCGTCTTCGAGTAATAATCACTATCATAAGAAGAAAAATACTCATCGTTATGAACATTTTTTGAAGAAATGTTCCAATCGAGATCATAAATCGAGTAAACATCAACATTATTCAGTTAGAATAAAATATATGAGAAGTAAAGAAAAAATAGAGCATGAATGAAAGGTAAAGGGATCAGGAAACTACCGAATTGACCATCAAGTGAGTGATCAATTTGTTATTAAGTATGAATCGGATATGTTTGCAATAGTCAGTGAGGATCATTAGTTTAGGTAATAACATAATTGGAGGCATTCACCTCTTTCCGTATAAATTATCTCTGTTCATATGCCTAAAGGATTTGATATTTCAAAAAATGTAAATATTTGATGAGAGCAAGGACCTGGACAACCACCTTAAATAATTTAAGAACTTCATGATAAATTTTGATGGTGATGACAAGTTGTTGTACCGTGATTTTTCCCAAACCTTCATGGATATTGCTTTGAATTGGTATAATCGTCTTCCCTATGGTCAATCAAGATTTTTGACATGTTCTGGATGGATTTCTAAAGGTAGTTTGTGAGAGTTAAATAAATAAGAGAAAATAGAGACAATAATTTGTGATCTCAATTTATTAGGGAAATCTTGAAAGATTACACCAAACACTTTGTAAAAACCAAAAATGGTTTGCAAGGTTACTTTGAACGAGTGGCTATAATTGCTTTTAAGCAATGGCTTCTTTCTGGAGAACTGGACGACAATGTTACCATGAAAAAAATAATGTTCTTTGGAGGTTTGTTATCGCATGTTGAAAAAATAATTACAGTGGAAAAGACGAAGAGACTAAAATTTCCTTATCAACAGAGGAATAATTCACCAAGTTCTCAACAACAAACACAAACAAACACTAGTTCCCTCCGAAAGACTATAATTAGAATGTCCTCCAGTCGAAAGCAAGCTAATATTCACAAGGACAACATGTTAAGCCCCACAAAAATCAGTTGGTCTGACCTGATCATTTTGAAGATTTAACTAAAAGTGTTGCCCCCATTTACGACAAAGTAAAAAATTTTGTGCAATTTAGAATGCCACCACTCATTCAAACTCCCAAGGAAAATTAAAATACTCAGTTTTGAAGGTATAACAACGATGTGGGATATGCTACAGAGGATTGTATTGCTTTAAAGCAAGAAATCTAAACTTTAATTTAAAATGAAAATTAACCACTTTTATCAAATCACAGGTGGGGAATAGATCGCAAGGACCAATTTTGGGTCAGACGGTTTCCCGAAGAGAAGCGATAGAAGCTACCCCTAAATAAGAAAACACTATGGTGGTTATTGGACAATATAACGAATTTATTGAAAATTCAAAATATCTAGACTTTGATCCTGACCGATGCCGTATTATGATGATAAATGAGCTTGAAAAGAAACAAAAAGGTTAAAGTTTTATGTCAATTTTTTGAATCATTACCATCTTTGGGGGGGGGGGGGATACGGTGCCAACAACCTCGGCGTGTTCTTAGAAGAGACATATAGTGAGTTTGACTACCCATTTAGAAATAAAAATGTTTGTTTATCTTTATCACAATCCGATGCCATTTATTATATTCGATGATGATAATTGGAGAGACGTTGTTGGAACACATGAGGATGCTCTGGTGATCCGGGTTGCAGCCGAAGGAATACAAATTTGTAGGATTATAATCGACACAGGTACCTCAACCAATATTTAGTTTTAATTTACGTGTGAACAAATAAAAAAACCTCAAGTTATACTTTGATCGAAACATAACCATAGTGGGATTTACGGGGAGCACCATAGATGTGATTGAGGAGTTTGAAGGCAAAACTATCCTTAGAAAAACCTTTAAAAAGGTATTTAATGTACTATTTTTAGTGGTTGATGGCCTAACTTCCTATAATGTTATCTTTGGAAGGTTTTGGTTATCAAATATGTTATACGTTGCCTCGATGGTTTATCAGTGTTTGAAATATAGTATTTGGGGTAAGTTGGAGTTGTTAAAAGTAACCAAAAGACGGCCAGAGAATGTTATGTCACTGCTTTGTCTCCTAGAACACTACAAAGTGCAGAAACTAAAAAATAATAGTAATTATCAGAGTCCTCTCTGGAATATGGAAAAGTGGATGATCCAAGAAAGATTCATGATGAAGATATCGAGTTATATACATTCCCATATGGGAAATATGTAGGGATTGGAGCCCACTTTCAACAATCGTAAGGGAACAAATACTATCTTTTTATCTAAGAATTTTGACATGTCCTCCTGGTGTACCGAGGATGTGAAGGCTGTTCATGCATGCATCATTTTCCATAAGATAGAAATATGACCCAATGTATGCTCTATTATAACAAACCAAAGAGTTTTTTCTGTTGAAAAGTCTGAAGCTATGGTTAAAGAGGTAGATTGATTGATAAAAGTATGGCATATTCAAAATTTTGATACCTTTTGTGACCAACAAACCCAGTGCTTGTAAAAAAGAAAAATGGAAAGTGACATATATGTGTTGAGTTCACATATCTAGACAAGGATTGTACGAAAGATCATTTCATGTCCCCTAGAATTGATCAACTAATAGACTCCACTTTTGGCAATAAACTATTGTCATTCATGAATGCATTTGCAGGGTACAATCAAATACAAATGGATCCCAAGGACCCAAGACAATACCAGATTCATAACAAGCATGGGCCTCCATTTCTATAAAGTTATGCCATTTGCTAGTCAGATTGGAAGAAATGTTGAGGTTTATGTTGATGATATGTTAGTAAAAAAATGTGAAGGATGAATATTATTTCTCTGATCTAAAGGGAACTTTCTCTAATATAAAATCTATCAGTTTAAAATTAAATCCATTTTTTTTTCTCATTCAGAGTACGATGCGGAACATTTTGGGTTATATTATCAATGAAAAAGTCATTCAAGATGATCCAGTACAATTGAATGCTTTGCTTGCTATGGATCCTTCCAGATCTACCAAAGAAGTTCAAATATTGACTAGAAGATTGGCTGTTATGAAAAAATCATATCAAGGTCTTTGGATAAGTGTGCACCATTTTTCTAGGTTTTAAGGCAAAAGAGTTTAACTAGACTTTGGAGTGTGATGAAGTATTTACCAAAATTAAAGGACATTTATCTACTCTAGAGACATTAACTGGGCCAATTGTGGGCGAAAAGTTATATATTTCTTGCCAGCATCCGATTATGTTGTGAGCCTCTCAATTTTTACTATATAAGTAAACGTTTGTTGGATGCTGAGAAAATATACTTAAAGATGGAAAATTTGGCTTTAGCTCTAGTAGTAGCGGCCGAAAAATTGAAACCCTATTTTCAAGCTCACTTGATTATTGTCCAAACTTCCTTTTCGCATAAAAATATTATGCAAAGACAAGATGTATCGGGATGAATGACTAAATAGTCAGTAGAATTGGGTGATTATGATATTGAATTCGGTCCTCGAACGGTTAAGGCACAAACTGAGATTTCATGGCTAAATTCCATTATGAGCGACCATAGTTTGAACCAGATACTAGAAACCTATAAATGAATGGACAATTCGGACTAATGGAGGGTTACGTGTTTAAGGTTGTGGGCATGAATTTACTTACTATTTCCTTTCCAAGATTCAATGTACTAAGCAATACGCTTTAGTTTTAAGGCATCAGGTAATGCACCGGAGTACGAGCAAACATTAGCAGGGTTAAGGCTTGCCCAAATTTGTGGTGCCCAAAAAGTTTATTTAATAAGTGATTCACACTTGCTCATAAATCAAGCCACGGGGCAATGTGAAGCTAGAAAATATCATTTATTAAAATATTTGAAGGTTTTGAGAGAGACAAAAATTTTCTTCAAGCATGTTAAGTATAAATACTTTCTTGAGCCAAAATTTTGATGGTTGATTCCCTATCTACTATTTCTTACACCGAAGGAAGTCAATGGATTTTGATACAAGGATACCATTTGATATTAACAGGATCTGAGTATGGATCGAGCAGTTAGAAAATTTCGAAATCTGGATCACTACATCATAGGGTTAGATTTTGTTGGAGGCTAAAATGATAAGAGGGTTGTATTTTTATTATAGAGGCAATTCAGACCTAGAAACTAAATCATGATGAGTAAGCAGTATGCCTAGTGACTCACTTAAGTGCTTAGTTCACTTAGTTTTGGTTTGGAGGCTTATAATGATGACCCGATTAAATGACCTGATCTGAATGACCCATGGATCAAAAAAAATTATAAATAGTTTAACAAATATCATTAAATAGATTTGACTTTTTTCTCTCTCTAAATATTAAATACAAACATTTTTATCCTCTCTCCACTCTCCACATAGAATTTAATACTACACAACTTAAAAATATTTCAAAACGACCCTCCGATCAGTTTTTACCAACACCAAATTGGCGACCATAGTGGGAGCGTAAGGGGCCCGAATAACGCCATTCAAAACCTGACTTGTGAATCTTACTTTGTATTTTTTTGAGGCATGGATCTTGATATGCAAGAAATTCTCCCTCTTGAGATGAGGGTATAAGAGCTGATAATGAGCATGCTAACACATCTCATGTAAATCACAATCCAGAAGAAAGACATATCATGCAAGAAGAGCATGATCACTTAAGGGCAGAGATCGAAGCTTTGAAAGCCCAAAGACAAGTTGAAAAAGAGTTAAAGGGTAAGATTTCAGCGGGAAGTCTTGGTTTTGGTGAGCCTGATAACAACCACAAACAAGATGAAAGTGATCAGTCCCCAAAGGCTCATACAGGAATAAAAAAAGAACACCGGGCTAAACAATTGTTGAATACATCGGACTATGTTGGAAATTCAACCACAGAATCATATATAGATATCTCTTCTTCCTTATCGAGTAGTGATCATGGCCGATAGAAAAGAAAGAAAGATTAACTATAAAGCATTATAAGAAAATATCAGTTAAATGAGATTTAGATGGGAAGAAAAAGGGATCGAAAGGGCAAAAATAAATAGAAAGGATATCAAGGCAAAGTAAAAAGGTCGGCAAACTACAATATTGATCATTGGCTAAGCAATCAGTTCATTGTCCAATCAGAACTAAGTATCTTTGCTACTCTTGATGAGGATCATATGTTTAGCCAAGGTCATAACTGGAGGCAATCACATTTCTATTCAAATATTCTTTATGGGCATCTACCGAGGCGATTCGATAGCTCAAAATAGAGAAATATGATGGAAGTCAAGATCCTGACAATCACCTTGAACATTTTAAAAAATTTATCATGAAATTTAATGACGATGATAAGCTGTTGTGCCGAGCTTTTTCACAGACTCTCAATGGAAGTGCATTAAAATGGTATAACAGATTTTTGCAAAGATCTATTAAAAACTTTGATATGTTTTGGATGGATTTCTGAAGGTAGTTTGTAGGGAGTAAAAAACTTAAAGGAAATGGTGACACCATCATTAATTGTGCACAAGAACCTAACGAGTCTTTAAGAGATTACATTAGGCGTTTTGTGAATACAAAGAATGAGTTGGCTGATTATTTTGAGCAAGTAGCTATTGTTTCTCTAAGTCAGGGCTTATTGCCGAGAAATTTGGCTGATTTAGTTACTCGGAAGAAAGCAATGACTTATGGAGGATTATTGAATCATCTCGGAAAGTAAATTACCGTGGAAGAAACCAAAACTTTTAGATTACTGCATCAAAATAGACATGTTCCCACGATTTCTACCCACAAATTACCACTCAATCCCAAGTCATAATTAAATACCGTCCTAAGGAGTCCGGACAAGGTTCACATTGGCCTAGACTGAGTCAGTCAAATCAGAACCAACAGTCTAGACCAAGGAGAAATATAAGGGCTCAACCTGAGTGGTTTGCGGAATTAGGTGAAAATGTAGCCACCATTTATGATAAAATCAAGAATTATGTACATTTCTGAAGGCCAACATTAATTCAATCTCCCAGATAAAATAGAAACACATGATTTTGTAGGTACCACAATTATGTCGGCCATGATAACCAAGATTGTATTTCCATAAAGCAAGAAGTACAACCATTGATTGAAAGTAAAAATTATCTGCTCTTATTAAAAAACAAGGAGGTAATAGGCAAACTAGCACGTAAGGTCAACATAGTGCAAGTACATCACATGTTATATCGCCAAATGTATAAAAACAAAGTATGAAAGCATCTAAACAAGATAGTGCAATGGTAATTTTTGAAAGGTTTGATGTGGATTCTGAGTACTTAGACTCCAATCTAGGTTAGAGTCAAGTGGGTGTGATAATAGAGAAAACAAAAAAACTGTCTGATATTTGCCGCTACTTGGAATCTTTAACTATATTTGGGGGAGATATTGTTACAGCACCATCAAGTTGTTCCATAAAAATACATGTGAACAGTTTGGCAATTTAGTTAGAAGGGAAAATGTCTACACACCTCTATTAGATCCCTGCCCTTTTCATTGTTTTTTATGAGGACGACCTTAGGGAAATTGTTGGCCCTCATGAATATGTTGTGGTGATAGGAGCATCTATGGAAGACAATACAATACGAAGGATCTTGGATGATGCAGACAGTTTGACAAATTTTATCAACTTATAAACAAATGAAAAATCCTTCATTTATTCAACATCAAATAGTACCATAGTGGGGTTTACCGGAAACTCTGCTGATGTAATTGGGGAACTTGAAGGAGAGGCCTTGCTAGGAAAAAGACCATTCAAGAAAATTGTTAGGGTTTTATTCGTAGTAGTTGATTGTCCGACGTATTACAATGTAATATTTTGTAGATCTTGACTGTCTAGGATGTGTGCAGTAGTATCCATTGTTCACCAATGTTTGAAATATAATGTGGGAGGTCAAGTTTCGTCCGAAGTAGTCAAAAGGTGGCAATGGAATGTTATGTCACTGCTCTCACTCCAAAATCATTGAATGCGGTGAAAGTTGGAAAAGAATATCAATTAGTAGAGTCTTCTGTGATATCAAATGAAATAGATTATCTAAGGGAGGCTCATAGTGCTGTAATCCCAATTAAAGAGGTTGAAATTTATCGTCTGTCAGAAGGGAAAAGTATCAGGATCAGATCCAAATTATCTTTAGAATTGAAGTAAAGGTTGTTATCTTTTTTATCTAAGAATTTACACGTGTTTGCTTGGTGCAATGAGAATGTAACTAGAGTACCAACTAGTGTTATCAACCATAAACTATCTGTAAAATCTGATACGGGTCCGGTGGTACAAAATAAAAACTATTTCTACAGAAATATTAGAAGCTATAGTCCAAGAGGTGGATCGGTTAACCAAAATTAGGCTTATTAAAGAGTCCTAATATTCTCAATCGATTGCCAATCCGGTCATTCTCAAGAAGAAAAATGAGAAATACCGTATGTGTATTGATTTTACAGATCTCAACAGAGCTTCTCCCAACGATCATTTCTCAATGCCCCGGATATATCAGTTGGTGGATTCAACATCACGGAATACATTATTGTCATTCATGGATGATTTTTATGGGCATAGTCAGGTACATATGGATCTGATCGATCATGATCATACTACTTTCATCACTGATGGTGGCCTTCATTACTACAATGTAATGCCTTTTAAGTTGAAGAATGTTGGAGCTACTTATCAACGATTGGTTAATAAGGCCTTTGCCAACCAGATTAGAAGAAATATAGAAGTTAATATTGATGAGATGATGGTTAAGTGCCCCAAAGAGGATGACCATGTTTCCGACCTCAAATAAATTGTTTTTAACCCAGAAGTCATCAACCTGAGATTAAATCTTGAAAAGTGTTGGGCTACATTATAAGTGAAAAGGAGATCCAAGCTAACCCATATCAATCGAATGTCTTGTTTTCCATGGATCCACCTAGGACTACTAAAAAAGTTCAGGTACTAATTGGGAGATTATCAACATTAAACACATTCATTTTGAGGTCTTCGGATAAGTGTGCCCAGTTTTTCCAAGTTTTAAAAAATGCAAAATACTTCAATTGGTCCCCAAATTTTGATGCAAAATTCTTTGAAATTAAGCGACACATATATTCACTAAAATCTTTATTCAAGCCTGTTGATGGAGAAGGACTTCATATATACCTAGTAGTAGCGAATTATGCTGTGAGTGTAGTACAGGTACGAGAAATTGATAACTATACCTGTCATGTTTATTATATAAGTAAGAGCTTGTTAGAAGTAGAGAAAAGATAATTGAAGTTGTAAACACTAGCCTTTGCATTGGTCATAGCAGCCAGAAAAATGAGGACATATTTTTAAGAAAATTTTATCACAGTTTGAACTCTTTTCCCTTAAAAAATGTGTTACAAAAAGCGGATATATCAAGACGAATGACCAAGTGGTCAGTTGAGCTTGGAGATTATAATATTGACTTTACACCCTGAACTACAATTAAAGCTCAAGCTAGGGCAGATTGTTTAGTTGAATTTCACTCTGAAAGGGTTTATTAGGAAGCTCAAACCAATAAGCCTGAGAATGAATGGGTGGTTCAAATTGATTGTGGGGCTAGTATAATGGGATGTGGTGTTGGTATCTGCCTAATTTCCTTATTTGGGGATTTAGTGTGCCAAACAATACGTTTTAGTTTTAAAGCATCAAACAATAAATTAGAATATGAGGCTGTAATAGTAGGATTGAGATTGGCTCAGATATGTGGCGCCAAAAGAATCCAATTATTGAGTGATTCACAACTAGTCATTCATGAAGCACAGAGACAATCTGAAACCAAGAAAGATCATTTGGTGAAGTACTTAAACGTGTTAAAAGAAACCTCAACCTGTTTTAAATATATTAAGTACAAACATATCCCGAGATTAGAAAATTAAATGGTTGATTCGCTAGCCATTATAGCCTATTCCGGAGCATAACTATGGATCATTATGCATGAATGTCCATCTTTAATCACAAAATTTGAAGCAAAGGGTGATGTTGAAGTGAACTTTCAGGTATTTTTGATAACTCCTCAACATTGTAGGAACAATATCCAAGAGTTTATTACCAACGTAGTTTTACGCAAAAATAAAGCTTATACAAAAAAACTAAATTACAAATCTCATGGATTTTTGGTGTTAAGAGGGGTTCTTTATAAAAAAATCGTTCAACAGACCCTTGCTGCGTTTCCTTGGATTCATCGACTCTGAAATTATCTTATCCGAACTACATGTCGGGAAGGATCGATAAATTATAGTTACAAGGCTTTAACTTGAACGGTCTTATTCGCAGGGTACTATTGGCCTTCTATTATGGTAGGATTTTAAAGACTTGGTAAAAAAAGTGACCCTTGTCAAAGCTACAGAAATATAATTCATGTACCAGCAATCCTTATGGATTCTATGTCCGAAGCGGTACCGTTTGACAGACGGGGACTTGATTTAGTCGAACCACTTCTGATGGCCTCTGAGGGGTGTCGCACTATCATTTTCGCAATCGATTACTTTTCCAAGTGGGTAGAAGCTACACCATTATCCGAGAAAATCTCAAAAACAGTAATAAAATTTATTATTTCTAACATGATGGTATTTTGTGCATCGAAAGGAATTTATCACTGTTTCTCTTCTCCTTTTCATCCTCAAGCCAATGGACAAGTTAAGGTAGCAAATTGAACGATTAATGAGACTGAAAAAGAACTTGGAACGGGTAGCCGGGAAATGGTCGAGTTATCTACAAAAAGTATTATGGGCCTACCAAACTACTCTCCATATGGCTAATCAAGAGTCTCCATTTTATTTAGTTTATGAAATGGATGCAATCACACCTATAGAAGCTACTCTTCCTTCTTTCAGAGTTCAAAATTATTTCGAAGAGAATAATGAGGTGGCAGTAAAGGCTCAGCTGGATTTGATTGAGGAAAAGAGAATAAAAATTTATTTGAGAACTATTCATTACCAATGCCTGATGAGAAGCAAGGTATACATCCGAAGTTAGAAGAAGAAACTTTCAAATAGGAGATAAAGTTCTAAGAAAAGTATTTTTACATACCAAGAAAAAGAAGTTCGGAAAGCAGGCTCCGAACTAGGACACACCATACATTGTGTATGAAATGATCAAGTAGGGAACATACAAGCTCTTGTACAAAGAAGGAAACCTTTTGAAGCACCCTTGGAATGTTGAGTATTGAAAGTTTATATTTAGAATAAGCTTATCTTATAAATATTTACTTTGTTTTACTTTAATGTAAATATTAAAGGGCATACTCTTTCCTACCCTAGTGGCGCGGTGAGGTTTTAATGAGGTATCTGAATCACAATCAATCTATCATCTTTTGCCTTTAAAACGTTTCTTTGCTATGATTGGTTGAATTAAATTTTGGCGCCTTTGGATTGATTACCTTCGAATGGCTTGGTTTAATTAAATTTTATTACCTTGAAATGGATTACCTTCGAATGGTTTGGTTGAATCAAATTTTGGTGCCTTCGAACTGATTACCTTCGAATGGCTTGGTTGAATTAAATTTTTGTCACTTCGAATGGATTACTTTCGAATGGCTTAGTTGAATTAAATTTTGGTTCCTTCGAATAGATTACCTTCAAATGGCTTGGTTGGATTAAACTCTAGTTCTTTCGTTTTTATGAGTTTAGATCATCTTTAAATAAAACATACATAATTAGGGTCGGATGTGAATGAAGATGAAAAAATGTTGAAACATGAAGCTGATAAAGTTATCATAAACTACCTTGGATGATCCAAGGACAAAACAAAACAAATCCAAAACTGGGTTGCACAATGTCTTTGGCCTAGCCAAGGACTTGCAAAAATTTATCTGATCTAAATGAAACAAAATTCCTTGTATATATTAAGGACTTCAATTCAAACGCATATACACATAAAAACACGTTAACCTTAGAGCTCGTTCCCAACGATTTTCTTTCTTTCTTTCCCTTGTGGATTCTCACCATCAGAAATCCTTATCATTCTCCTCATCAGAGTAATATTCTTTTAAATCATCAGAAATATTAAACTTATCACCTAAGGCTAGGTTATGGTAAGGCATTTGTTCAGCTGGCACGTACTTCCATAGATACCTAAAAGATAGGTTGGGGAACGTCTTATGGAACAACATCATCATATCTGACTTAATCGAGTCATCCCTCTCTTATAAAGATTCCATCACTTTGTTGGCATATACATCTTTAACATTAGCCACCTCTTGAGCAATATTTGCCTTAAGAGAAGTGGTTTCATCTTCTTTTTTCTTAAGAAGATCTTATATCTTTTTCTTCTCTTCGAATAAATTTTATATGGTCTTTTCATCCTTAGTCTGTTGATATTTTAAAGAAATGATTTCCTTGGAATTGGTTGACTTCAAATTAGTATAATCAAACTACAACTTATCACATTCGAATTTGGTTTGAACCAACTCTTCATTGAGGGTCTTCATTTCCTTTCCCAAATTTTCAGTTTTATTTTTCTTTTCCTCAATAGACTTCTTTAAACCTTGATTTTCATCTTAGAGGGAGATAGTATCCTTGGTTTGAGATCTTACCTGCCTCTCCAAGTCAATGATTGGCCTTACATAACCCAAGATTGTATACCCCAATTCATTATGTTCTTTAGACACTTCAAAAGATTCACCATCATATGTCACAACATTCTCATGCATGGTGAAGTCAGGAAAATCTCATTCGAAGTCTTCAAAATTAAAGTTCCACAAGTTCCCTAAGTCATCCATTTGGTCACCACCTTCAAAAGCTGTCCTATTTTTTATGGGAAGCAATGAGGAAGGAGGATTGGTAAATACATCAGTTTGTGGAGGAACTTCGGTGGAAATTATTGAAAATATGACTTTGGATTGGAGAATGATCTTCAAACCAGCTGAAGTTTTCTTCTTCTTCATTTCCCTCTTATCGCTATCTTCCTTACTTCATTTTTTCCCTTTCTTATTTTTATCAGTTGGAGAATCTAATGGCCTTGTAGTTTCTGCAACAGTAACTACAACAGCTTCCAACAGTGCTGCATCAATTTTATCAATTAGCCCTTTACTACTTAGTTCAGGAATGACTTCAGGTGAACCATCCTTCTTATTTTTCTTCTTCTTGTTCTTGTTACGGTGAATAGGAGCCATATTCAGAACTGGTAAATAAAGTTTACTATCAGCCTCCTCAGTCTTTTTAAAAATTAAAGAGGATCATGGAGGAGTAGTGAACTGTTCCTATGAAAGTTCAAGGATCGGATTTGTTCTCCATAGGTGGGTTATCACCATATTTTCCGGGTTAAAGCAGTTGCAAAACCGAGTTGACCATTTTCTAGTGTCCCACTGATTCAACTTTTGAAAATTGCATTCCTATCTTCCAAATATTGTGTAAAGAGCTTTGAGAACACCACAAAGCAAATCCGAAGTGAGAAATAATAACATCAGAATATGGAAATGAAAGAAATCTTTAAAAACACTTATGTGAGCTTTTCCAGAGCATACTCGGGTTTCCTTTAGACGTGATTTTCTGCCGTTTTCCCAAGCACCACTAACAAAAATGAACTGAGTCCTCCAAGGTTTATCAGCTTCTAGTAGGTCATCAACTACCTTATAGTCATTCCTCATATTAAAATGATAAAAGAGGATATGACCATTAATACTCAAGAGCTAGTTGCTTCATATGCATCAGAATTTTGGAACAAATACAGGTCTAAGGAAACTGAAGGCCCCAATTAAGTACATCGGTATAAAACACCAACTCTCCGACCTTGCAGTCCATCAGAGTATCATCAGTAAGAGGTAGCCTCACGCTGATCAATTTGGGAAATCTCTATTTTTTATAGATCCCATCCAGTTTGGATGGATGAAAATAAACGTATGATATCATCAATAAAGCAAGTAGATACTTGAAACTAACATTAGTGAAATTAGGCATAACTCACCCAACGAGGGACTCCAAAAGTGGTTCAGATTCTGGCAAGATAGTCTTTTTTCTTTTTCCTGATTCACATTATGAGTGTCCCTAGTTTGACTGGACATCTTTAAAGGGGTATGTTCCCCGTATAGTCTATTTTTTATTCCATAAATTGTGGCCTTTGTTTTGAGGGTTCATTGGGTTGTATAACATGATTTTCTTCCTCTATTTGAGGGGGTTCAGTAGATGAAGTGGTAGGATTTGTTTATGAAATAAGCTGTGAATGACGCTATGTTATAGTAGCATCTCCCGGGGTTGGAATTTTCCTTGAGGAATTGCTAGCATCAGTAGAAGTTTCAGCTAATTTTTATGTTGCTTTATCTGAGGAGGGAAGCTTGTCTTTAGCTTTAGAAAGTCTGGTGATTCTGCAAGGAGTATTTTCGCCTATATCTGATCCCATGGCGATAAAGGTTGAAGGAGATTTATGATTTCTAACTTCTTTTGTTGAGAATGGTTTAGTTGACCAAACAGATTGGTTAGGAAATGTAGAAGACTGGAAAATGGGGATTGGTTTAGAAGGTATTTGTTGTTAGTTAGATGAGTGAACTCTACTGTATTTTAAAGCTTGATTCTCAACCACTTCACCTGGTGAAACAGATAATCCGACGTCCATTCTAGCTTGCCATTTTTCTTTTTCCAATTCGGATAAATTGAGCCAACATCCTTTGATTAATGCGCTCCTGGTTGTAAACATAAAAAACTTACGAAGCACTGGAAAAATTTATATGCGGTGAACAATGAACAAGAAGAAGGTAAATTTCAAATTGAGAAATTTGACTCTTTCTCTATCTAAAGCTTTAGATTAAACTCTTTTTCATTCTAAAAATAACAACACTAAAAAGTTTAACCTTATAAAGGTGGGGAAGAATCACTTGAGTGTTTTTACCAGGGAAAAAGAATCGTCAATAATAAAAAGAGGGCTACTAAATGTAGCCTATTTCCTCACGATTACCTAGAGGGAGACAAGTCAGTAGGTCAAGTAGCTACTTAATGTGTGTTTTATAAAGGAAACCGGATTAAATTTACACTTTTGAGAAATAAATTCCTTAAGCATATCCTTCAGAAGGGGTTCAGACATCATTTGATGTATTAGCTCTCCCGAAGTACTTTTGAGAGAGCTAAGAGGGCTAGATGATAGGGTTAGATTTTGTTGGAGGCTAAAATGGTAAGAGGGTCAGATTTTTCTTAGAGGGACAATCCAGACCTAGAAACTAAATCATGATGAGTAAGCAGTATGCCTAGTGACTCAGCTAAGTGCCTAGTTCCCTTACTTTTTGGCATGGGGGCTTACAATGCTGACCCGGTTAAATGATCCGATCTAAATGGCCTATGGATCCAAAAATATTATAAATAGTTCAACAAACAACATTAAATATGTTGGACTTCTCTCTCTCTCTAAATATTTAATACAAACATATATATTCTCTCTTCACTCTCCAAATAAAATTTAATACTACATAGCTTAAATATCTTCCAAAACGACCCTCCGATCAGCTTTTACCAACAGAACTACATATAAAGATTAGAGGTATAAGATAAAATAATTCATTGCTAAATGGACCTTTCCTATTGATAAAGCACATAGTTTCATACTCGTTGGGGATATCTTCTATAATAAATCTCATACTAGGCCACTATTATGATGCATTAGGGTTGATGAGTCTCAAATGATGATATCCAAATTGCACGATATGGAGGATTTTGTCCATTGTGTTTATAACTTTTTTAACCAGAAGTGTTTTATTGGCGATATATTATTGGCATTCTGTTATGACGGATGCTAAAGAATTAGTCCAATGGAGTGAACCCTGCCATAGATTTCCAACACAATACATTTTCAGTGATGCCACTATAATATATCTCCAAAGAATTACCCTTCGAAAGATGGGAGCTTAATTTGGTTGGACCTCTACCAATGGCATTCGGGGGTCGTCAAAATATTATCATTGCAGTTAATTATTTTCTAAGTTGACTGAAGAAGAACCTCTGTTCGGAATTACGTCCAAAGCAGTTATTGAAATTTATCATATCATATCTATGGTATAGATTTGGGATCCAAAGCATTATTAACAAATAATTACCCTCAATTCAAAAATAGAGACATGAAAACCTTGTGTATTTCCCGAGGGATTCAACATTATTTTTTGTCATATTTATACCCTCAAGCCAATAGGCAAGTAGAAGTTATTAAAAAAACTAACCTGAATTGGTTAAAGAAAAATTTATAAGAGAAAGCGGGAAAATGGACAAATTATTTACAAGAAGTATTATGAAGTTATCGAACGACTCCCCGAACAATAACCCAAAAATCTCCATTTTATTTGGTTTAAAGGATATATACAGTAAGACATGCAGAATCTATCATCTCATTATTTTAAATTTAACATTACTCCATCGAGGATAATGATTCAACCAAGAGAGTTGAGTTAGACCTGATTGAAAAGAAGAGAACCATGGCTCATTTAAGATATGTTCATTATCGAACCTTTATGAGAAGCAGGTATGCGTCTCAGGTTTGAATGATAGAATTTAAAGTAGAGGATACAATTTCAAAGAAGGTCTTCCTACAAACCAAAGATATAGGCTAGGAAAGTTGACACCTAATTGGGATATTCAATTATCGAAAGAGTTAAGCCTGGAACCTATCGCTTGACAGATCAAGAAGACATTCCCCTTCGAAATTCGTGGAATATTGAAAACTTAAGACTTTATCTTGAATTGTTGTAAAAAGAAACTTCATTTTATTTCACTTATGTAAATTTTTAAAGACATACTCTTTCCTACCCTGGTGGCCCGTGAAGGTTTTAATGAGGTGTCTGAACTGCTTAAAATTTATAGAATTTTTCCTTTATAATTGTTATGATATTTTATATTTGTAATTTACATATCTTTAGTGTCACAATTAAAATGTTCCAATATTAGTTGGTCATGATTAAAAGGTTCTAACAATAGTTGGTCACAATTGAAAGGTTCCAAATAGTTGGTCATAATAATTGGATTCGGAGGTATGATGATCCAAATATAAATAATTTCATTACCTTCAAATGGGTTATTTGATAATCCTAAGGGATGATGATTCGATATAAATACTTAAATTAACTTCGAATGGGCCATTTGATAATCCGAATGGATGATGATCCTAATATGAATACTTTATTTACCTTCGAATAGAGAAAATTCGAATGAGTTATTTCACAAATGATAGATCAGATTATAGATATTATTTGGACTCAAAAAAACGGTCAGAATAAATATTTTAATTACCTTCGAATAAAAAAAGACTGAATGCACTATATGAGTAAAAGAAATGGATAAAATATAGGCAATTCATTTATTAAATCCCGATTACAAAATGCCCTAGCTACACCAAAAGACTTATAAAAATTTGAACGAAGTACTACAAAATGCCTTGTCTATTCCAATGAGTTAATATAACACGGTCATACAAAGAAAGACAAAATATAAAGATATATTAAATTTCCTCAAGGCTCTTTCCCATTGATATCATCTCTTCTGAGCTTCCACGTTCGAAATCTCCACCTTCACTTTTATCGACGTCATCAGTATCTGAATCCATTGATAGCCCTATACGATCAGCTAAAGGCATATCTTTAGGCCACAATTCCTCTAGGAAAAACTCCCACAGTGATGCAAGGTTCAGATTTCAGAATGTCTTGTAAAAGTCTAGGACAATGTCGGATTTGATTGAAGCATTCCGTTTATATAAGGACTTTAATATTTGGTTAGCATATCCGTTCGCGGCTTTCTTATCTTTCACAGCATGAGCATTAAGTGCATTTAACTCCCTGTGAGAGCTCAATCTTTCAATTCATTCGACAAATGCTATATAACATCCTTGTCACTTTCAACATGGTATTTATACCCTTAAATCTCCTCAAATTTTGATGATTGCAGCTCTTTATGAGCAGTCTTTAGCTTCTTAATTTCTTCACCAGTAGTCATAGATTCACTTGCTAAACCATCGTTGCGCGCTTTCTATTTTTTGAAAGCTTTTTTGTGACGTTCATTTTTGTCTTTAAGCTAGTGATGGTTTATTTGTGTGCTTTAACTTCCCTTTCCAACTCGGGAATAGGCTTGACAAATCCTATTATCATATATGCAAGAGTTTATTAATCCACTAATTGAAACGGTACATCTTCGAATAGACTAGTTGGGTTTAGAAATTCCTTTTCAAAAGCTTCAAAATTGATTCCCTCTATATTAACCTTTGGGTTATCTTCATTACAAGCTTATTCATCTATTACTGAAACCGAGGGATAAAGGGAATTTCTGAACAATTGTCTATTTTTTTCTTATTTTCCCTTGTTTCACGACTATATTTTCCCTCTTATGTGTCTTCTTCCTCTTGAAGACAAGGGGGCTCTTCGGGTATTTTACCCACTTCAACATCATCATCAAGTGTTACTAGTAAAGGCTCGTCGAGCCGATCCACCTACTAAGCACCAATTGTGTCTTTCTTTGAACCTTTCTATTCATGATGACTAGGAGCTCTAGTCCTTGTCGAAAAGAAGACCTTGTCGTCAGCAGATTCAATATGATTGAGAATAAACGATGGATGACGTGGGGTAGTAAATTGTTCCAAATACAAGATGCTTTCACAATTGATCCTATAAAGATGACTCTGAATTAGATTATTATGAGTAAAAAATTTGTGGAAGAAGTTGGACTGATTCTCCTCGACTAATTAGTTCATTTTTTTAAAGTAACTTTAACAGCCATGAGATACTGTTGATGAGACTTCAATATCACTGCAGAAGAAAGCTCAAAGTAAACTAAGAACGTAAAAAATAAAGGTATAAATAATAGGTGAAGTTCAGAGAACTACCTGTACTCTTTTAAAACCTTGGACGCGGTTTGGATTTCCCTTCGAAGAGATTTTTTCCAGTTTTTATAAAAACCATTGATAAAAAAAACGTCATATTCTATTTCTTGTCGGCTTCCACCAATTCACTCACTATTTTATACTTATCTCTTAATTAAAGAAGTAAAAAGGAATTCGAGAATTTCTTGACAGCCTAGCAATAATAGCCAATTGTTTCATTGATATTTTTATCTTTTAACAACCTTGATGCCATGATACATGACATCAAGGTGAATCAGGCATCCAGGCTGGCTTGAATTGGATATAATCCTAGCATAACAAAATAGTTAACTATCTCTGGGTCTAAGGGGAACCATAGACCCTAATTCAATACGTTCGGATAAACAACCAACTCTTTTTCTCCACGGCTTATAGGTGTCTCACCATCCTTGGGTAATCATATATTTACCCCCTTTGAAAATCCTCATTTCTCGCAAAGCACATTTAACTCACTATCCAGGAAATAGTAATAAGAGATTTGAGAAAGAGCAAGTAAGTATTCATGACTTACTTTTTAGAAGTTTGGCCCCACACTCCCGACAAATGGAATGGGCAGTTCCACTTCTTCCATTTTAGTAGCTTTGCCCCTGCTGCTCTTAGCGTTATGAATTTTCTCTAAGAATTCTTTTGAGGCCCCGATAGTCTCTCCATATTGTCATGAAACTCCCAATGATGACTCCACCCCATCATATTCATATTTGTCAACTAGCTGCCTCGAGTTAGATCCGAAGGGCACTATTAAGTGCTAGGTCATTGTCTGTTGGGGGACATCACTTTTATTTTTGTTTAGCCGCTTTGACTAAGATCTAAGAGATAATTAAGACTGTTTGGTGAGCTCTTTACTCTTGGTAATGTTTCCTGGCATGGTCGTATTCAGAGGAGTTCTCTTCATTATCTGAACCCATAACTATGAAAGTAGAGTGATGTATATGGCTTGTTGCTCTTTGGGATATTATTGGTCTTGAAGAATGATTTTTTATGTCAACAACTGAGCGGTGGACGGAGGTTCGGTTGAAATATTGTGCCTATATTATGGATAAACACCCCCGTAGTCAAAGGTTTCACATATAGTAACTTTAACTTGGGATTCTAGAAATCTTGAACCTAACACTTTTTTTTATCTTTGGCTTTACCCGACAATCATAACCAATAAATCGGAGTTGTTTGGGTAGTGAAAATACAAATTTTACAAAAAGATTCACCGAAGAAATATTTTATGGTGGCTGCTACAATGGACGATGAAAACTACAATAAACAAATGACACAACATTTCTCTCTAAGAAATTAAGTTTCTTTCTCTCGAAATTGTTGTGAGAAGATAAATTATTTATAAGGAACTTTAGAGAAGCCCAACAATCTCTCCCTCACAAGCCCAATCAGTATAAACCTTAGAGTAAAAGAACCGTCTCCAACTTTTATAATTTTTAGAAAAGTGAAATCGTTTCCCCCAACACAATGCGTCACCACTAAAAATGGGAATCATGGGTCTAATTCATCAATGACACGTGTACAAGAAGATAACTGAATGCCCATCTTCGAAGGATATGTGTAAATACCTTGTACCCATTCCACTAATCAAATCATAATTTTCTCTTCAATACGCATTAATCACATCAAAGTTTAAAGGGGTATCAAACTAAAATTTTAAGAATACTTGCGTTAGTATTCCCTTAATAGTCTTGACGAGGACTAAGTAGTCTACCTAATAAAGACAAAATAATCCAAAAGGTAAATCGGACAAACAGGTTATTAAACCATCATTTATTTTATATAGGAAAATTTAATAATTAAAATATTTAAATTATGGATGTTGGGCTTGGATAATAATATTAGACCCACAAACTTGTTTTCAGCCCATTATGCCCATATGAATTATTTTGCCGCATGTTTTATCATTAATTATAATAGATGAAAATCATTTACTTCTCACCTCTATTGTGAGGCCTTCTCTCTCTCTAAATGTTTTGTTAAAGCAACTCAATTATTTTTCTACCATATACCCAAAAACTTAATTATGTCTTTCATAATTATTAAAACACCCTCCAAAATTCTCTAACTCGGTCAATAATAAGTACTTAAGTTCTAAAGCTTACAATAATGTTGTTTTTTTACATGATCGAGTCATGACCTAGCAAAAATATATGGGAAAAGACATAAAACCACCTTAATACTTAGGCTTTATTTGAATCCAAATTTTAAACCCTTGACAAAATTATAGAGAAACTTCATAAGTTTATCAAAACGTTAACCAAGATTAACATAAAATGTTTTTACCGAAAATTGCAGGAGTTAAAAAACCAACTCAAATCATAGTACAAGTTCCAATCAAAGACAAAAAGAGAAAAAAAAATCTATAAAATACTAAATTTCTTTGGATCCAAAAGAAGAAGCTTATATTCCAAAAATAAAAGTCAAACTTCTTACCATAGAGGTAGCTGAGAGTCGTCAAAGAAGGACTAAGTCACTAGAAATTCAAACAAAGCACTCATACGACAATAAAATAAACTTTCAGGAAAAAGAAAACAACTATGGTGACTATTGAGGGGAAGTAGATACGAAATTAGAATTAGTGTTAATAAATAAATAAGGGTAAAGTTGGTACTTTTAAATATTTGGTATTTAAATGACTTAAAAAAAACTTTTAATAGGTCATATTACGAAATAACTATCTAAGGATTGACAAAAATGCATTACTTACTTATTTTGGTATGATAATGAAAATAACCTAATAAATTATTATAGATAGTTATCAACAATTTCAAAGAAAAAAAACAAACTCTAGTTTTCTTTTTGGTATTTTATGATGGAACCTATTGAATAGTTACATGACATATGTAACATGAATTGACCATTTGTGAGTTTCAGTACTATTAAAACAAGATCAGAATTGTTCAGTACTTGTTAGGTTATTCATATTAGTAACGATTTATTCCAATAGAGTAGTATGTGAAGATTTTCTATTGATCTTCCTCTTGATTCTCTTGAGATTTAGTGTTCATATAATATTTTAAAATACTTGCCTTGAAACCATGAAAGAAAACCTGTATAGACAAGAAGAAGACATAAAAAAAGGTAATTTAGGTTTAGGGTTTTATGTATCTTCTAATCATTAAAAGTGGCAGATGTATTTTAGGTAATAGTGAATAAATCTATTACATATGACATTTATTTATAGACGGTGAAATTTTGTTACAAACTCAAGCCCAGTTACATCAGATCCATATATTTCGTTTCATTATGAGGGACTACAACCACACTAAATTGATTTATATCAATTTAGTCTTTGAACTTATCAGTTAAGTTTCAAGTGTTGAAATTTGGGCATAATCCTTCACATAACTCAAATTTATACCTTCGTAATGAGTTTTCACATATAATCCGGTTTATTTAATTATAGATTATTATAGTTAATCCAATTAGTTGTTAATTTGATTGTCTTATAACAATGACCAAATAAATCATTAATATACTGATCCACAATTGTTTCCAACATTTTAAAGTATTAAGTAAATATAAAATGATGTTTCACAAGATGGTGATGCATTTTATAGTGAGAGAATATGAGTCTAAGACAAAGAAACCAAAAAAACGAGTATAAGAAGAAAATAGAAAAAATGGCCTAGAGAAAAAATCTACAAAAATAGAGATACAAACATATTTAATATAAACTAGAGCTAAAAAATCTAGTTCAAAACTAAAATACACAATGACACATCATGGTCCAAATATGAACAAAATACAAAAGTAATATCGAGAGTCACCATCGAAAAAATAGCAGTACTAACAACCTTACATTAATAAGAGACTACGAGCTACACGATCACTTTAGGGTTCTGGAACCCTAAAACACTAAAGACGGAGCAAATATTTTGGTATATTTCAAAGCATCAATAATATAGTCTCGATTCAATCAGGTTTTGTTTAAATATATGTGACTCTTGAACTCTGAGACTCAAGATTTGGCAGTCCCCGTTTGGTATTAATATATGGACGAGAGTGAACATTTTTTTTGCAGGAATGAAAAAATAAATTTCACTTTAGTTAGAATCTAAATTAATGGTGATTTGAATCCTAAATTTTAGAACTAACAAAAATATCCACAATAAATTAACAATTTCAAATTATCTACATATGATCCTCAGTTAAGATAAAAAATGAAAAAAAATATAAGGTTTTGAAAATAGAGTACGAGCATCATCGACGCTTTAGATAGAAATCACGAACAATTAGAGCTGTTAGGGGGCCTCCCAACCCGTTAACCCGTCCGGGACCGGACCGGTAAGGCCCGCCCAAGACCGGTCCGGATACCTTAGGGAGCGGGTTGGGAGCCAAAATTTTGGAGCGATTCTCTTATCGGTCTGGACCGGTCCGCCCGGTAACCAGCCCGGTAAGGGAGATATATAATTTTTTTTCCTAATCTATGTATATTTTTTACTAAAACCCTAAAAACATTATGATAAACTAACAAACCCGCCCGTTAAGAGTCGGACCGGACCGACTCGACTCTTAATGAGCCGGTCCCGGTCCATCATATTTGGCTCCCTTCGCTTAGCGGTCCGGCTCGACCCGCCCGGTAGCTTAACGAGTCGGTCTCGGTCCCGTCCAAACCCGGACCGACCCGACCCGATAACAGGTCTACGAACAATGCACAAACCATGACCAAGCCTAGAGTTGGAGAATAAACCTAGCTTGTAATATATTTTTTCCATGTCTGGACTTGGACTAAGCTTGGATGAACAAAAAACTTAGTGGCCAAAATCGTGTAGCACGTCTAAATTTTAACAAGACCTTGCAACAAAGCAAAAGCTTCGGCCAATGTAGTACATCAAAGTATAAAATTTGGAAATCATAACATACAACTAGGTATATGCCTCAATCGAACTTTGACAATAAAACATACTCATCCTTACGGTCAAGGATTTGGTTACCAACAAAGCTTTGACAAACCGCCTGAAATAAAATTTGATTCCAAATAAGGTCTGTGCAATTAAAAAATTTATTTTGATTTTTTAGAAGATTTAGAGAGAAACTAAAATTACCCATTTATTCCAATAACGTTTATAAGAAATTTGAAGGGATATTCGAAGTCATATGTGCTTTCAATAACTCTTTTCAAAATAATTTGAAGGTTATTTTTATATTAGATGGTTTTTCATGTATTAACTCGTTTCATGTATTATAAAAAAAATTACAAAACAATAAAACCGTATGGAAAAAGTTCAAAAATCAAATATATTTCAACAAAATACGTCATTCATATATAATCCAACCCAAACATTTCCAAATCCTATTGAACCGAGTTTTGCACCATTAAACAAACTCAAAAAAATAAAATATTTTTCTAATTTTTCATCATATACAAAAAAAAAAAATTTATTAAATATAATTTAATCAAACAATATTCCTCTAGAAATAAAACATATTTTATATTACTAAATATTTTATATACATATATTTTTAAATGGTTTATCTATGATTCAATTTTATATTATACACATTATTTTTTTTTGAAATATATTATTTTCAACTTTCAAATTTTATCTTACTAAAATTTATATGATTGATGAATTAAAAATGTATAGTTATATTATTTGGTGTCACACTTGGAGCGATCACTGGTCATCACTATTATCAGACTTTAAAGATATACTCCGAAATTTGTGTAGCAAATGTCACGCGTAAATGATAAAACCCAGGTACCAAACTTAAAATATAGAGAATAGAAAACCAAAAAGTCATATAATATTTCATGCACTAGATTTAGTGCCATAAAAGAATGTAAATTTGTAGTGATGTGATTGCACTGATTTAATTTAGACAAATGGTATGGGAGATCATAGTTCGAAGCATCATATATTATATATGTGAGATAGAAAATAAGATAAGAATTAAAACCTTATTGTTTATAAACGAACAAAAGAAAAAAAAGAAAAATAATGAGAGGGAAGTGCATAAGAAAACAAAGATTATAAGTTGTGTGGTATTAGTTCCTATGAAGGAGGTGTGGTAGACATCACACAACCATTATCACTTTATCTCTCACTTTGCTTTCTCAACCTCATACAATAAACTACAAATTTCCATCGCTTCCATATATAAACTTCTATTTTAATTACCCAAATAATCTTATATTATCTATATATTTTTGTCTATCAAATTTCCTTTACAGTCCTTCCATTTAGAATGCCCTCTTATTATTGTCCTCTTTATTTTTACATTTTTATTTTTATAATTGCTTGTGGAAACTTAATTATATTGCAAGAGAATACGAAATGACAAAGACAATATATTCATTTTCGGACTATTAATTAAAATTCAAATAATAACAAGTTACATAGAATATTTGAAATTGGAATTCCTATATAGTGAAGAAATAGGAAGTTATTTTTAATGAAAGAAGTAAAAAAGTTGGAAGGGTTTAAAAAAATAAAACCTAAGAAGAAATTAAAAAAGGATTAGAAGTGAGTCATTCATTCTTAGCCGTAAGATTGAACAATAGGATTTGACTCTTATCTGCCACGTATGGTACCGAAACGGGACCCACATGAAACTGATTGGTTCTCCCGCGCTCCTCTTATATAATAAAATGAAATCTCTCACGTCCCGTTTCCATTTTCAACTCTCTCACTCCGACGATCTATTTGTCTCTCTACTCAACAGGTAATTCTTCAATTTTTATTCCTTTTTAATGTTCCTCTGTGTTTTTATTTATTATTTATTTATTCGTTTTGAAAGATGTTATAATAGTCTTCAAAATTGAAAAAAAATACATATAATAATAAAAACACAAATAATAATCGATGTTATTGAACCATCTAAAGATTTTTTTATCACTGTTACTGAAATATTCGATTTAAAATAAATAATTAAACTTCCAAACATGTTTTATAGGTTAGTAATTGAGGTGATATGGATAATTAAAATTTCATTTTTTTTTTTTTTGTAAATTTGATATTTTTTGAATTGGAATAAGAAAAAAAATTATGATTTTATATTTTGTTGGGTTTTTTGATGCTATAGAAATTGAGAAATTTAGTTAAATGATATTTTGTAGAGGAAGATGGACTATGTATATGGACCAGGAAGGAACCATCTTTTTGTTCCAGGACCGGTTAATATCCCGGAACCGGTTCTCCGGGCAATGAATAGGAACAACGAAGATTACCGTTCTCCGGCAATCCCAGCAATGACTAAAGTCCTTTTGGAAGATGTCAAGAAAATTTTCAAAACCACAACTGGAACTCCGTTCATGTTTCCAACCACAGGTACTACAATACAAGTGTCTTTTATCAATCAATCGTCTTATTCGAGAGACATGTCTCTTTAACTTGTTCTGTTCTGTTTGCGGGATAGGAACTGGTGCATGGGAGAGTGCACTGACGAATACACTATCACCTGGAGACCGGATTGTGTCTTTCCTTATTGGTCAGTTCAGTTTGCTGTGGATCGATCAGCAACAGCGTCTCAAGTTCAAAGTTGATGTGGTAGAGAGCGATTGGGGTCACGGTGCTAATCTCGAGGTTCTGGCTTCAAAACTAGCTGAGGATACTTCCCATACCATCAAAGCTATTTGCATTGTCCATAACGAGACAGCCACTGGAGTCACAAATGACTTGCTTAAAGTTAGAAACTTACTCGGTAAGAACATCTTTCACCCTAAACTTGCCTAATGACATGAACAGCTTTGCAAAATGTCTTTTGGAAATGACTTAGGTGTATGTATATCCACTTGTAACCGTCTCGCTTGGCGAGTCTCATATTTCCTACGATTTATCTGCAGATCATTACAGGCACCCAGCGCTTTTTCTTGTTGATGGAGTCTCTTCAATATGCGCTCTTGATTTCCGTATGGATGAATGGGGAGTGGACGTTGCCTTAACCGGCTCCCAAAAGGCGCTTTCTCTCCCAACCGGACTTGGAATTGTTTGTGCAAGTCCTAAAGCTCTCGAGGCATCCAAAACTTCCAAGTCGGTCAAAGTTTTCTTCGACTGGACTGATTATCTTAAGTTCTACAAGTTGGGAACGTACTGGCCGTACACGCCATCCATCCAATTGTTATATGGGTTGCGAGCTGCTTTAGATCTCCTTTTTGAAGAAGGACTTGAGAACGTGTTTGCGAGGCATGCTCGCTTAGGAAAAGCAACAAGGTAAGCAATTTATTCTCGAGTTTTGGTAGCCGTAAGTCCATTAACCATCGTGCGGCTTTTAAGCTTTAGAAAACTCTGGTCTTTAAGAAGTAGGACTGTCAATATATATGACACAACTTATACACCCGACATAAATCCGCTATATTAGTTTATGATTAAGGTTGAGATAGTTATTAAAATATTAAAATTCAGCTTGAGTCAAATACCACGCGGACTCTAAAACCCAAACTTATCCAGTTTTGGCATGCTATTGCTAACCTGATTTCCCCAGTTGCCTTTAAGACCCTTAACCATATCCGAATTTTAGTCTGGATTTTGACATCAATGTTAGTGGCGTTAACGTACACATATTGAATTGACGGTGTGCTGAACTATGTAAATGTGAAATTTCAGGCTGGCTGTGGAGGCATGGGGCTTGAAGAACTGCACTCAAAAGGAGGAATGGTACAGTGACACAGTGACTGCTGTGGTCGTTCCCCCTTATATCGACAGCGTTGAAATTGTTAGAAGAGGATATAAAAGGTACAATCTGAGCCTAGGTCTGGGTCTAAACAAAGTTGCTGGCAAGGTGTTCAGGATTGGCCATCTTGGCAATCTCAACGAGGTACTTTTCTTTTTACCTTCCGTGCCATAATAGGTAACATGTTTTCGAGGTTACACTATACATGACATTCCGGTATGATACTAAGGTAGACTTTCAGTAGTTTCTAAGCAAATTTCTGTAGTTCGCGAACAAATTACAAAAAAGTTATGGTTTAAGCAACAAATATTTCATACTATAACTTGTCCACAAACTACAGAAGTAATCCAGGACTACTAAATGTGCTTACCAACAGATAATCGTACTACTAAAATTCATTCACAAATTATTAAAATTTGTTGCTAAAATTTCGGAAACTATAGCATATTTCGGAAACATGTAACTTATATATGTAATGAGTAATACATCATTTGCTTGAATGGTTTGTTTAGCTGCAACTACTGGGTTGTCTGGCCGGAGTTGAGATGATACTGAAGGATGTTGGGTACCCAGTTAAGCTTGGGAGTGGAGTTGCAGCTGCTAGTGCCTATTTGCAGAACATCACCCCCCTTATTGCTTCTAGGGTGTGATTCATCAGATATAATGTACCACTCTTGTAAAAATTATCCTCTCTCTTGTTTCCACTCTTAAACTGGCATGTTGGCCTTAAACTTGTTTATTAATTTCACCTGTCTTGTATAATTTACGTACCTTTTATATTCGATAAATTTCTAAGGTTTCATGATCAACCCCAAACATTTTCTTAACAGACTTGATGGACATGATTATTTCATCAAAAGACATGTTTTTTTGGTTTTGGATAGACTTGGCGCTTATCTAATCCAATCTTCGATTGCGAAATATAATAATACAGATTTCATGCTCCGGAGGATTTATCTAGCTTATTTTGCTTTTGAAGAACGTTTGTTTAAGGGTAAGCTACCTTTCCAAAACCAAATTTAATTCTTATTTAATATTTCAACGATTAAATATAGAGAAAAGTATAACTAAATACCCACTCAAAGTATTTAATTATCCGGCAGTACCCAAATTTTAGATAGCGTTATTTAGTAGTAAAAAATTGGATAAAATTACCCCTCGACTATATATACCCATTTTTCACTTTTACACCACTTATTCCCCCTTCCCATCACCCTAAACAAACCCAAACATGTCTAATTTTAGAAACCACCAGAATCCGTTTGACTTCGTGATACTCTCTTTCTCAAACCCGAAACCCTTACGGCTTCTCACCGTTCGAAATCAGTCGCCGTTCGCACCTTCAACGGAATCGCACCTTCAACGGAATCGCACCGGTCACCGTTTTTTACTCAGTCCAACAAGTAACCACCTTCTGTTCGACAAATTTGTCGTCAAGTCGTCTCCGACCGGTGAATAGTACAGTGTTTAGAAGTAACCAGGTAAGCATTATCGTGGAAAGTGTACTTTTTTTGCGTTTTTGATGACTTCGAACCACTATTTTCTGTTATTTCGCGATCGGCGTTGTTTTTTATACCAGAATGAAGTATTTAGTGACGATAGTTGATCAGTTTCTGGGTTTATCGTCGAACGAAGGGTAGAAGTTTGGTTGCATGTAATGTTAATACTTTCACGAGAACTGTGATGTATGTTAGATGTGCATTAGGTAGTTGATTGTTGATTTTGGTGTTGTTTCGATATTTTCCAGATCCCTACAACGTGCATGTAAAAAATAGAACAGTTCGCAGCTTGTACGTGTGCACTGTAGTACAGTTCACATCTTCATCACCCAGGATGCAAACAATTCGCAGTTTCATATCTATTTATATTTCATAGCAATTTTCGCAGCTTGATTGAATGTTTATGCCATGCATTTTGCATCTTATATTTACAAACAATTCGCAGCCCAGCTTGCGAATTTCTTGTAAATACTCTACTAATATATAGGAAATTCACAACTTGTCATGTGAATCGTGTGACACTTTAACTGATAGATAGGAAGTTCGCAGCTTGTGATGCGAGGTGTGTGACACTCCAACTAATTTGTGTTTGTGCAGGAAGTATGACAACAAAACCAAGCTATTACAGATCAGGGTTGATGAGCCTTTTGAAGCTTTTTAAAGAGAACCGTATTACCCGTACCCACGTTGAAGCTGCAAGAAACACACCTTTCTACATGCTTTTGAAATCGTCTTTCGACATCCGTAATGAGGCAGAGTTGCCAAAGAAGAAATTCTACTCGATCATTCAGTATCTCGTCGATAGGTTCTCTGTTGATAAAAACGCCTTCCATATTGGCTCAAATTTTGTAAAGCTAACTGAAGACGATGTGAAGGTCATATTCGGGATGAAGCATGGCACGGAGAAAATGCGGTTAACGAAAACCGGAGCATTTCACAACAAATACGCGCCCGACGAGAAGAACGAATCGAGAATGATGAAGAAATACTTCATGGGTAAAACTGTCAGGAAAGTAGGACCGACAAATACTAAAACAATAACGAATGCCATTATAAAGGTACGTGTAAAATCGACTTCATCTTATAAAGCAGGATGCTGTACTTTACTAACATAGCACGTTATCGTTGGTTTTACAGGCAGGTATAGAAAAAGCCATAAGCGAAGGGGGAGCATGAGTTGGAAGACGTTGCGAGGCTGTTGATAATGTTTTTGTGCTCCACCCTATTCTATTCTGTATCTGGAGATATCCTGGGTTGGAGCACGCTTTATTTTGTTGAAGACCACAACAAAATAAATAATTACGACTGGTCTGGATCAATACTGTACAAGCTTCGATAGTCTATCAGGAGTTTCTTAGCAATCGAAAAACCCGATAGAGTCGTCGGCTGCGTCGCCCTTCTAATTGTAAGATTGATCTATTCGATATAAAAATTAGTTATGTATAGAGCATCTTGATGATAAAACTTGTTCCCATGCAGCCCTTCTTCATGGAGCACACAATAGTCAGCCTCGAGGTAGCGAAGCCGACCTTGATACCAATGTTTTTCAAATGGTTGGGATTAGAGTGCCAAGAAGCAACCGTGGCGCTGCTTATTAAAATACTCAACCTGAAAGATGATCAGGTATGAGCTTTATATAGGTATTGAATTGGGATTACAAACAGTTCGCAGCATATCATGCGTTTTGATTGGTGTTATATTAGAACAATGTATCAATCATTTCGCAGCATGGGATGCGTTCTGAGTTCGCAACTTATTGTTTCTACACGATTCGCAGCATATTGTTTACACACAATTCGCAGCTCAGCATGCGAGTTGTTTGCAACTCTAACATGAATAGAATTTCACACAGTTCGCAGCATATAATGCGAACTGTTTGTAAAAAAAAATTTGTTTGTCTACACCCTCATACTTTCAAACACAACCCGCTTGCATCTATTTACTTACATGTGCCTCTGTTGGTAGGTTTTCGAAGGTCCACTACGTCTTACTGAGGCTGAAAGCGAAGCTTTCAGAGAACCAGTAAATAGTAGAGATGCAGATGATGAATCTATTTCACCGAAAGAAGGACCAAGGAAGAGGAAGAAAAGCACAGCCCCAAAACCAAGGAGACGAGCATCACAGAAACAGAAAGAAATGAATCAGGTGATATCTCCCAGACCCGAACAACCAAGACTCCCCGAGCTATCTCTCAGCCAATTTTCCAGATTGGAAGCCCATTAGTTGAGAAGGTACCAGCATTTCCAGATAGAGCAGCGTCCACTAAATTGCAGGCATCTGTGCATGATGCTGATCAACACGATGCTGATGGAGTACTGCCAGAAGAGAGGGATAATGATGGGAACCATTCACCCATACCGGTACCATCTGGAAGGATGCAAGAAGAGTTGTCGGTGTCCACAAAGATGGACACCACGGAGACATAGACAGAGAAAGAAAGACACGAGTCTCCTCCGAATGACGAACAACTCATACTTCACGGGCAAAAGAGATAGAAGATCGTGAGAAAGAAGTGGCAGAACCAGACAGCCTAGAAGATGTAAGTGGATCAAAAGTTCACTAAGATTCAAATATCTTATTTATTTGTTGTGATGAAATTGTTTCTATAATAATATTTACTGTTGTATAAATATTCAAACAAAGTCACTGTATCTATTTAAAACAGTCAGCAGGGGTTTCTAGTTGAATACATATTCAAACAATGTATCAAATGATATGATGATATCAAACAGATATCAGGATTGTTGTGAAGTCCTGGCCGAACAATTCGCATCATATATTGCGAATTGTGTTTTACTCTAGTTGGTTGGTTATTTTACAATTCGCAGCTCAGCATGCGAATTGTTTGAGATGGACTAAACAAATATCAGGTCAGCATTCGAATCGTTCACAACTATGATTATAGTATGCTTAACCCTTCTATCTTTTTATTTTGGAATTTGTATGAAACTAGAGACCGACAAACAACAACACCAACAACAGCAACAACAACAAGTTCAACACCACCACCAACAACAACAACAACACCAACAACAACAGCAGCAACAACAAGTTCACCACCACCAACAACAACAACAACACCAACAACAACAAGTTCAACAACAACAGCAACAAGAACAACAAGAACAACAACAGCAACAACAAATATCCTTGGCAAAGAGAGAAAGGCTAACACAAGAGATAGCGATGCAAGAGTCAGAACATGTCCATCCACGTGAGAAGATGGAACTACTCAGCCAGGAAGGACCATCCTTAGAAGACAACACCACATGTGGAGATGCACCTCAAAGACTAACGGTGGTGTGCGCAAAGTCAGAATTGCTAAGCCAACGTGAAATTGTAGCACCATTAACAAATCAACTGCAAGCTCCAGAGTCAAATGATAACACAGTAGGTTTACCCGATGCTTTTGTTGATGATATTTACACTCAAGTTTCACAGACATTTTTAAATTAAATTGATAATGTATATATCGATTGTGTAATACAACGGTCTTTGGAGAACATGTCGGAGGATGACTTTAATGATTTCTGCCGACACGATCCAGATCTTATGCCGAACAAGTCAACGGCATTGGTTGTCGCTGACCGTGTTGTAAGGGCTGTTTATAATGATTTCGCATCATATCATGAAAATTGTGTGGATCTATTTTAAATTTTACAAACGAATATCAGGGTAGCATGCGAACTTTTCAGTGGAACCTCGATCAGTTCGCATGCTATCCTCATAGATACCCTGAAATGTATTCAGCCAGAACCAAACAATCTGCATGTTAGCATGCGAACTGTTTGGAGTCATTAACATTATAATGACTGACATACTCTTTTGATTTTTGTTATTTACTAAGCTCGAGCCAAGTAAAGAGACAGATGAGCCTACTTTTAATCTACTGATACCAACACAACCTCCAGTGGCAGAGGAAGAGGAAGAGATAATTATAACATAATGGAAACTGCCAAAAGTAAAATACTACGGCTGGCCAAAGGAAACAATAGTAACTGACCGTATCGATGTTGGAGAATACCACAAAATACAGTTAGTTAAAGCCTACGAGAGCGACACCCCTGATCTAGTAGTACGGCAGTTACCAGAGTCCAAATTTACATACGAAATTAGAGTGCAAGCGAGTGATGCGATGACGCTACCTTTAGAACTAGAGCTGGACGTAAAGGTATCCAATTGTCAACCAATTCTCTTTTTAATGCTTCAAACATGTTTTGTATATTTAACATAAATAAACAACTCCTTTCTTAGGTTGTCGACGCTTGGATTCGAAAGATATTTGAAGAAGCAGACTTCAAAGTTACATGCCAAAAAGTTGAAGGAGTGTTATATGACATCGTAATGATTTCGGGCATGACTACAGTAATTTTAGCTAAGTTAAATTTCAAAGTTTCAGAAAATGTTCTCGTCGTAATGTATTGTCGCTTGAATGCAGCATAATCTGGACATAGGGTGGGATGTATCAAATCTAGTCGACACAGCTTTTAGCAAAGCGCCTGAAAACCCCAACATCATCATCATTCCAATATGTACCAAGACAAAGGACCAGATAAACCATTGGACGTTGCTATCAAGCTGGTAATATTCTCAACTATTCAATTACGTTTAAATATATTTTAAATTATGCATGATCAAGATATGATGCGAACTATGATCAAGATATGCTTCGAAATGTGAGTAAATCAGTTGCAAATCGTAGCGTATCTATAATACAATTCGCAGCCTAGGATGCGAATCGTTTTGGATGATGCACATTTTGAAAAATAGGTTGTGAAATGCTTGCATACAAAATGGATTGGATACCAAACAATTCGCAACTTAGGCTGCGAATTACTTGACATGTACATGTTGGATTGGTTGTCACACAATTTGCAGCCTACGATGCGAATTGTGTGACAACAACTATTTAAGTTTTTGTGCTGATTCCTAACACTAATTATTATAACCAGATCAAATATTTAGTGGACAAAGGATTCCTACCTACTACAAAGACAGGGTGGAAGGTGAAAAATGAAAGAAAAATTCCACAACGAAAACGTGGCACCCTGGACTGTGGTATTTTTGTCTGCAAATACGCTATATATATTATCCAGCATGGATATGTGCAGACAAAATGCGATGAAGATATGGTCACTGCCTTCAGAGCAGAAATGTTTGATTTCTTCTTAAACGACAGAGACACCGTGAAGTACGGGTGATTCGAAGTAAAACATTATGGTTTTTTTGTGTACATACATTGATTGTAATTTTTTGGTGTGCATACATTCATAGTATTTTTGCTGTGCGATTCCTAGATATATGTAGGACATATTTCTTATCAAACAGTTTGCATGATAACCTGATATATAAGGGTTAGTTAATATTCGAACAATTCCCACCAATCCCTGGTATACATTGAAAAAGGATCCTCACCAAACAATCTGCAACCTAACCTGATAGATGCTTAATTATCACTAAACATTTCGCAACAACTTCATGTATATCACATTAACAAACAGTTCACATCAACTCATGGTATAAAATAAATAATTCAAAATCTATCGTTCAAGAATACGAACAGGCTACGACGTATACCGTGGTAAACGTTAACTGCATTGAGCACGCAAAAAACAATCTAATCACCAGAGGTCCAAAGCCTATTAATTGCTGATTGGGCATGGAGGCTATGTAATGATTAATATAGCCACACCACCTCATAAGCTCAGACTCCCTCCTTTCCCTATAAATAACACTAGTAACCAGAGGCTAATTTTAAAACAAACTCTATATTTTTTAAAACACCTCTTCTTCTCTTCAAATTCCAACAGTCATGTCATTTTCCACCACCACAACCACCACCACATACTCATACTCTGGTTCACTTGGTTCTCTGGGTGACTCCTGGTCATCCATAACCACCAACTGGAGCGATGACTTGATCATGCCAGCAACACCACCAAACAGCCCAGTCTATGTCCTTGATTTAAACATAGATGACTAATTTTCTGCTGAATCTCAACCAGTGGAAGTTGTTCCAATGGTTGCTGCTGAATCTCAGCCAGAAGAGGTTCCAATGGTTGCTGCTGTACCTCAGCTAGCAGAGATTCCACCTCAGACGGCAGAGGTTCCAAACAACAAAATGAAGAGGGACAATGAAGCCGGTCCATCAAGGACAAAAAATTTATGCATGATGAACGTAGATAACGAAGAGGAAGAGGAAAATGAAAAGGCTGATGATCAGCACACAGAGGAGAAAGATGGTGAAGAATCCTCTACTGATGACTGATAGAGTTGGCTTTTGTTGTTTGCTTTTTTGGAATGCAACTAACAAACACTAATAGGTTGTAGTGATTTGTGTGAACATTTGTTAGTGCATGAAGACTGTAATCCTCTTTTTTGTAATCCAATTTTTTTACAGACTTTTAATCATATATACGATTCGCATCCAATTACCACTTGCAAACAATTCGCAGTACCTGATATATTACTTGTTTATCAATATTACTGATTTCCATGAAATTCGTAGCATACCATGCGATTTGCAACCCACTGAAAGTCCTGGTATTTTTATGAAACCACGCTTCGCACCTTAGCATGCGATGTGTGAGAAAATATCAGGACTTCTGGTTGTTCTCAATTCGCATCATATGATGCGATACACAAGCAGCCAGAAGTCTTGATATCTGTTCTGGTCATAATTCGCAGCATAGCATGCGATCCGTAGTTAATTAAAAAGTCCATGTATTTGTTTGAAAACTTAATTCGCAGAATATCATGCGGATTGTGATATTTTTTTTGTTGATGCAATACTTTAGAGTTGAAGGAAATTCGCATTATAGCATGTGAATCGTAAGCAAATAAGAGTTCTGATATTTGTTTAAAAAAGCATTACGTTAAAGCTCAACATAATTCGCAGCATAAATACTGATAGTTGTTTGATATGATTTTACTAACGATACGCATCCTAGTGAAATTTCACGCAAATCGCATGGAAACCTGATAAATGTTTGCAACATAATATCAACATATTTTACACAATTCGAAATACTGGATGTGAATTTCATGTAACTCAAAACACTTAGCGTTCATTTACAGTAATAAAAACAAAACAAAAAAAAATGTGTACATGAACAAACAACTATAAAAAAAATGTGCTTAAACTGTGCTTAAACTGGAACATCACAAGTCCTCCTATTATGGCATGATTTCGAACAACGACCACACCTCAACTGCTCGGTTGAGATTTATCCTCTAGATGGGATTCGCTTTTTCTTAGGTCTTCCGGAGCGTCTCTTAACGTTCGGAGGCAGAACTTCAACAAACGAAGGATCGTTAGCGTTGGACCCTTCCCTGAAATCCGTTATAGCTGGTATGCTCAAAGAGTAACTTTCCCTGTAATTCTTAACCGTAAAGAAGGGCTCTATTACGGTAAAGGGATCTTGGTCAGTATACTGTATTGCGGCTAAATCGTGAGGACATGGAAAACACTCTTGTTGCTATGATCCGCAAGAACATTTGAAATCCAACAAATTAACAACAACCATAGGATTTGAAAAGACTTCGAACATGGCGGATGACGACTTACTTACTACCCAAGTTCGGCACATGTCAACATTCTGCTTTAGCTTCTTCTCATACTCGGGAACCAAATTAGTACTCTAGCTGAGACCATCTTCGTATCTTCGTGAAACTTGAGTCATACGCAAGACTCTAATCTAGTCAATAAACTCAACAATCGGTAGGCCGCAATATTTTTTGATTTGATTGTTAAACGATTCTGTTGCAGTAGAAGCCGTAGAGCCGTATCGTTTCCCTTTTACGTAAGCCTGCGCATACTTTTCCGGGGGTAAATTTGCAAGAAATTCACTCATTTTGTCACCACCTTCACATAGAAAAACTGTTAGTATATCTTTAAACAACTCTGGACTAGGAGCATAAGCAAGACGATGAAAGAAACTCAACATCCTTTTTTATAGTCTCTGTTAGTATGTTCCAGTTTTGCTTTCAAATTCTACATGAGATGGAAATAACAGTACTCATAATAGCAGTTTGGATACAAGACAGAAACAACATTAACGATACCAGAATGACGGTTTGAAATAAATGTGATCTGGCGATCCAACAAATGTGGTTTCAAACACCCCAAAAAACACATCAAATTGTCCCAATCTTCAATGCTAACTGTACCAACATGAACAGGGAATAGTCCTGGAAAAAGACAGATCAAATGAACAATACAACGGTACTCAAACGTTTAAAAATGTAAACAATTTGCATGTTGTCCTTAGAGTTGTTCTCAAAATGCACGCTGCGAACTGTGTACAAGCATAAGCTGCGAATTAATCACGGTTTCAAACACTGATTAATTCGCAGCCTCGAATGCGAATCGTTCTGAAATATCAGGATTCCAACAACAATGGTGTGCATATATAGGATGCGAACTGTTGCCCAAAATTTCATCGCCTAATTCACATCCTCTATTGCGAAATGTCATCACCTAAAAAACACTGCCTAATTCGCAGCCTCGGATGCGAATCGTTCTCAAATATCAGATTCCATGACAATGGTGTGCAAATATAAGATGCAAACTGTTGCACAAAATTTCAAACAAAACATCATAATACATTCAGATTAACTAGTTAAATGTAACTAACCGTTGTTGTTGTCCTTTGCTACGGCAGTAAGCAAGGTACCCTTATACTTTCCATATAAGTGGGTTCCATCGACAAACAACATTAGACGACATGAATGAAAACCATGAAGGGACGAACCGAGTGCTACAAAACAACGCTTGAATCGGTTTCCAGCTGATAACTCCAACTGGCAGTCTGAAGTAATATCCCGGCTCTTCAATCATTTGAAGTATCCGCTTAGTAAACTAAAAGAACTTGAACTATCTTCGAAAATTCCCCTCATTTCCTTCTCTTAAGCATTCCATGACAAACGGTAAGAGATTTCAAGACCGTAATCTTGTTTGACAGTCAATTGTATGGTTTTGGCTGTCAACGAATGGCAGGTCCGGAGAGAATCCTGAATTTCCTCTGCAATCAAATCTGATGTCAAATGCATGTGCCGCTTATGCTTCTGGGAGAAAACGGGACTGCAAGTATGGTGCAGAACATACTTCTTGATCGTCATCAAGCCGGTGTTGGAATCAATAGATGCATAAAGCCTTCATTTACACTCGTATGTGAACTTATTTTCACAATAAGCAGTGAGCTTGGTTGATGTGTTGTGCAGGTATTTGAAAGCAAAAACATGCTCTAAAGAAAACTTGCACAAAGATAATCTGAGACCTGCAACACCTTCTTCAAAAGCTTGACCCACTCCTGTAATAGCATCAGCCCAACCAACAGTAGCAAGTTGTTTTTTTCTTTGATCAGAATTAACTAAACCGTTACTACTCTCCCCGCTAAATAGTTGATCAGGAGATGGTTCTCCCAAATTCAAGCTACGCTTTTTACGCTTTACACCACAATGCTTACCACCAGAGCTTTTATTACCAGAACGTTTTTCACCAGAACACTTATCACCAGAACCCTTATCGAAGACGTGTTGTTCTATGAGAAAACTAACCTGTTTTAAACGCTCCAAATCAAGATATAACACCAACCCAACCAAATCCTTCTGGTTATTAAAGAAACAATTATTGTGATCCCCGCAGGAGTAGGTAATTAGGTAGGCACCTGTGACAAGCTCCTCCCATGTGTTCTCCACATAAGCTTGGATACTTTGAAAGCTTTCAAACTCGGTGAAAGGCACAATTGCGGTTTGGTGACCATATTTAAAAATACAAACTCGTGATTTGGGCATACCTTACCCTGCACCAAACAAGCTATTAGTTATTAATCCAAAAAATAAAGTGCAAATTATTTATTACTGCATCAAACATATCGCATCCTATCTTGCGATTTGTGTATATCTATTGGTGTGGATAATTTTGGTCCGAGGGTGATTTAGTCAGATGTTTTGTGATGTTTCAAGGGTATTTAATGTTTGGGTAGTTTGTAGTGAGAGATTTGAGCTGCCCGGTTGTATTAAATGTTCATTACCCTAATTAATGAAAGTGGTTGGGTATTTATACCCTTAATTGTGGGCCTCATGGGTTTCCGGGTCAAACCCATGAAACCGGGTCGACATCAAAGGCCCATAAGTTTATTAAGCATGTTGATAATTAGCTTAGTCATAAAGTGATTAGTTTTTAATACTTTAGTCCTGTTCGGATGGTTCAGTGGGTGGTTTTTGTCCAAAATGCCCCTGTCCGGTTTCTATAGTGAGTGGTGAGAAATCGCTCATGAGCATCTAAAACCACGTCCGGATAGACTTAGATTTGTATAACAGATTTATCCGGACTATCAAATCTCTCAGAAGCTCAAAGGTTTTGTTCACAGATCGTGGGACACGTGTCCCTTCCTGATTCGCCTCACCAGCCGTTTTTCTCCTAGAATGGCGCTCCCACTAACCTTAAAAGTAACCTCTTCAATTAATGTTGGTGATGTCAGCGCCGTCTTTAATCATTACTCTATTTTTTCGAATTCTCCTAGGTTTCAAGGTATCTTTTGTCTCTTTAGTATAAATTAAATCGTTTTTTACTGTTTTACTATCTTCAACATTTTTTCATTTCTAATCTTCAGAGCTTTTACCTCTCTTGTCAAAAACGCATTTTAGTGTAATTTTATGTTTACAGCAAGAAACGCTCTAGTAAAAGGTGGGTGACTGAATTTGTCAGAGTTGGAGAAAGCACAAAGGGTTGAACGAGAAAGGCGCATCGCAGCAGACCTCCTAGTCTCTCCCATTGACAAACCTGAAACACCAATCTCAGAGCCTGATCGAGGTTCGTCTTCTGCCAGAAGCTCTAAACCCAGAAGGTTATTCCAACCTAGTC
Source organism: Limnanthes douglasii subsp. nivea (assembly GCA_036936605.1). Classification (NCBI taxonomy): domain Eukaryota; kingdom Viridiplantae; phylum Streptophyta; class Magnoliopsida; order Brassicales; family Limnanthaceae; genus Limnanthes; species Limnanthes douglasii. The sequence continues at coordinate 136,700,427 of JAUPFV010000002.1, read as the reverse complement.
TTTCACCGATCATCTCAGGCTCATCGGTTCAAGATTCAGAGCCTATTGTCGAACAAGAACAAGCAGTTACAAGTGTTAGGAAACCCTCTACGCTTATAACCATGGGATCGGACGCTGAACACTCCCCAGAAAAGCTAGTAAATCGAAGAAGAGGTCGTTTAGTGAAAGGCCAGGCTGTTTCACAGCCTAAATCTCCAAAATATGTGCCCTCTAAGTCTTGGGCCAAATATAAAATTACGGGGTCAGAAGCACCCATCAAGGTTCCTAAAGATAAAAAGTCTGGTCCGGGGGCCACCGGTTCAAGTCTCCGAAATGAACCCTCCAGATCTGAGCCCCAAGTGGACTCCAGACCACAAGAAGCAAGCAGTACTCAACCATCCGGACAACTTACTGAGCCAACCACTAGCACTTCCCTCCCAAAACCAGCTGATAACCCTTCCATGATAATCGAAGATGTGATGGAGGACATCATTGAAGAAGCCCGTTTCGAGACCGATGTCTCTGGACAGACAAGTGAGACTGCCATTTTCAAGAAGAGCAAAGGCAAAGAGAAGTTATGTTTAAAGCACCCGGACCTGCCGGAGTGCCTCGTAGGAAAAGTGGGGCCTTGTTTCCACAAAGTAAGTGTAAAGTACCTGCTAGCCATGCAGAAGATCAGTTACGCTTTTATTCATATAACTGAACTTGGTCGGATGAGGACGAAGTGGGGGATTCCAGAAAATGTTAAAGTGAGGGTATCAGTCGATCCGGAGACGCCAATGGATTGCAAACTCAGTGAGATAGTTTTCTACACAGAGTTATTTAACTGGGGGCTTAGGTTTCCCTTGGACCCAGAGATAGTCAGATATTTCCATCTGATAAAGCTCTGCCCAAGCCAACTGAGCCCTAATGCCTGGTTCACCCTCATGGCCTGTATCATGGCCTCCAGGCTCTCCGGAATTCCTCTTCCGATGGAGCAATTTGCTGCTGTAGCCAGCTTTTGCAGAAACCACGTCATCCCCTTCTATCACTACAACATGGGTGACAATTACAAAGTGGTGGACGACTTGTTTGAGTCAGATAAGAACTGGAAGACTCAATTTTTGTTCATCAGTGGTGCTTGGGAGAACGGGAGGAAGATTGAAGGTGGTGATAATTCAAGCATGCTTACCAGCAGATGGAGGAGTACAGGTAAACATTTAATCACATTTTTCTATCTTTTCTTATGGTAAGTTTGTTTATTTAATTTCTGTTCTTTTGTTTTTTGGTAGTGCTGCCTAAGGAGTTCAACGATTACTTAGAGGCGGGGCAGACTACTTATGCCAAGCTAAATGCTTGGGCTGCTGAGAAATGGGGAAACCGCTTCCACAACTGTTTTACCGGAGGCAACTTGACAAGATCCCATCTCTGGAATACAACCGGCCGGAGGGACTTGTCTTGGGAGAAATTAACCACTCCACGCCTCCGTGATTCTTCAGAAGACTGATGGAAAAGATGGAAAGTTGGCCTTACCGAGCAGAGCTAAAGCCTCAAGCAAAATGAAGGGCAAGAAAGGCAAGGCTAAGCAAGATGGGGCTGAAGTAAACCTAGGTGATGTTGAGGAAAATGCCCCTGCAAGCCCGGAGGGGCAGGAATAAGGAAGGATTGATGCTGCTTTGCTACAAGTGGTAGAGAATGAGAGTACCAAAGAGGTGGTTGGATCTCCAAACCCCCCTAAGGCTCCCAAGAAAGACAGAAAACGGGGAGAAGAAGGTGGAGATATGGAGGCCAAGAAGAAGAAAACCTGCAAGGGAGATAAAGTTGATCTCTGGGCTCTGGAGTCTATTCCTCTGGTTGAACCTACAGACCCAACTCAAGCAGAGGAAATTCCACACTGGAGAAGGCGCCGGAGGGGATATCAACATCGATGGAGTAGACATCAGTGGGCTCCAAGGGATTGGTCTTTACTTTAATGACCTTGAGAAAGATGATTTCGCTGGCCCTTACCTCCCCCAAGCTCTTCGAACATTATCACATTCAATGGTAACTCTTTTTCTGTTTCAGGGGAGAAAAACATGGTGACCTATTCCTTGTTGAGCAATATCCAACCGGTGCTCAACTTAGAGAACCAGGTGCGAAATCAGTCAGCTATCATCAACACACTCACCTCTGATAAGGAGAGTTTGTCTAACAACCTCCTTACTGCCAACCAAAGCATTGAGGCATTAAAGAGAGAAAATGAAGAGTTGAAGAGGGGGAAGGAAGATTTGGCCACCAAACTGGCTACTTCGAAGAGGGTTGTCACAGAACTTCAATCTAAGTATTCTGACTTGGAGAAAAATCTTTCTACTTCGAAAGAGGAAGTGAAGGCCAAAGACAACGTTATTCAGACCCTGACAAATGACAAAATATCGCTTGAAGATGCTGTGTCCCGGGCTAAGCAAGAGAAATATGATTTGCTAAAGGAGCAAGAAAAGACAATCCAAGCTAAGATTGATGCATATACCAACGATGTGATAGACTCCTAAGAACAAAGATATGCTGAAGTCAAGTCAGACAGGGTCCTACTCTTTCATCATAAATTTCTGAAGAGGACACTTGGGACTTATGGCGATTCGTGGAATACGAAGACCTTCCTCACCATACTATGGCTGATCGTAATAAGCATGGTTATTCCAGTGGTTGGGATGACACCACTGATGAAGATGAGAAGACCAGAGAGAGTCCAGATGAGGAACCCACCGATCCTAAGAAGAAACCAAGTGAAGCTGGGACATCTTAGAACTAAAGTCCTTAAAATGCCAACTATCTTTTAATTTTGTGTTTGAACTAAAGTCCTTGGATGGCCAAGGCATTTTTTGTAATCGTTTCCGGCACTTGTCCGGGAAAACTTTTTCTTTTAAAACTTGAAAGTCCTTGGATGGCCAAGGCATTTTATATATTTAATATCATTCCTCCGGTATCCACCGGGCAATTTTATCTTACATAATTCTTACATCGTTCTGTAGTTATTTAATTTTGATGCCTTGTGTTCAAATGTCCTTTAGTTATTTCATAAGTGTTTTAAAGTTAGAGTGTTTAAATTCTCTGATGACACATGATTAAATAGTCATCACCTCCTCAAATTAAATCAAACTGATAGTCAAACCACTCGAATTTTTCAATAAGGCATCGAATTTTATTTAAAAACCTGGACACCTCATTAAAACCTCCCTGCGCCACCAGGATAGGTAAGAGTATGTCCCTAAATATTTACATGGACTTTAAACAAGTAAATATTTACAAAGTCTATTCTAAATACAACCGAAGGTGTTCGATATTCCAGGGGTGATTCAAAATCCTTCCATATTTATCTTTGAGCCTGTACGTCCCAGGCTTAAGCTTTTCACTGACCATGTAGGGTCCTTCCCATGTCGGAGCTAGTTTTCCTAACTGTTTCTCTTTGGTATGCAGGAAGACTCATCTTAGCACCTTATCACCTATTTGAAAATCCCTCCTTTTGATTTTAGAAGCAAACCTGCTTCTCATCAAACCCTGATAGTGTGTGGCTCTGAGGTGAGCCTTAACTCTTCTTTCCTCCATTAAATCAAGATGGTTTCTTATCGCTACTTCATTAGCTTGTTCGGAAAAATTATGGACTCGAAATGAAGGGAGAGTAACCTCTATGGGAGCTATAGCATCCATCCCATATACCAAAGAAAAGGAAGACTCTTGTGTTGCAGCCCCATGAGTAGTTCGGTAGGCCCATAATACCTCTTGTAGATAACTTGGCCATTTCTCAGCAGCTCCCTTTAGATTCTTTTAAGACCGGACAGGATGGTCATGTTAGCCACTTCAACTTGAGCATTTTCCTGTGGGTGGAAAGGAGAAGAAAAACAATGTTGAATGCCTATAGTAGCACATAAATTCTCCATCTCATTGTTATCGAATTGTGGTCCATTGTCGGTAGTTATCTTTTGTGGAACCCCAAATCTACAACAAATGTTGGACATGATGCATTTTATAACAGCTTTCGAAGTAGTTCCTGCCAATGGGGCTGCTTCGATCCACTTGGAGAAGTAATCAATAGCAACAATTATAGTTCTGCACCCTCCGAATGCCATAGGTAGAGGTCCCACTAAATCCAGCCCCCAACGAGCAAAAGGTATTGGCTCAGAAATTGACTCTAAAGGGACTGCTGGAACATGAATTTTATTGTTTTATATTTGGCATGGATCACACTTCTGCACCAACTCCTTGGCATCTTGCATTATGGAGGGCCAGTAGTAACCAGCCAACAAAACTCTTCTGGTTAGAGCCCTGAATCCATAATGTGCTGATCTCTCGCCATCATGTAATTCGGAGAGCGCTATTTGGGACTCTTAGATCCCCACGCATCATAAGAGAGGTTTACTAAAGGAGTTTTTTTATAAAGAACGTCTGTTAAGATGACAAAACCACGAGCCTTGTATTTTACCTTCCTTGCTACTGCTTTTTCCGGAGGCAAGATGCCATTTGAAAGATATTGGAGGAGAAGAAATCTCCAATCTTGGGGTTGTTTTACTTGTATATTAAAGCTCTCTTCTTCCTTATCCGGATTGATTTGAATGGATGGGCACTATAGCACATGAATCCAAGGGTAGGACTCAGTATAAGCTATCGTTGCCAAAGAGTCTGCTAGCGTATTTTCTGTTCGGGGTATGTGCTCATAGGTGATGCTTTTGAAATTAAGGGCCAATTCTATGAGAAGAAATAAGTATTTAACCAATTGCTCCTTTTTTGCTTCGGATTGACCTTGTGCATGATGGATAAGAAGCTGAGAATCGCTTATTAACCTAACCGTTTTGGCTCCACAAATAAGAGCTAATTTCAAGCCAGCTATAGCAGCTTCATATTCTGACTTATTATTAGAAGACCTGAAAGCAAAACATATAGCCTGGTACATCTTGTCGCCGTACGGAGAGGTTAAACATATCCCAGCACCACAACCCATGGTACTTGATCCACCGTCAGTCCGAACAGCCCATACTTTTTTATCTTTTTCACTGGTTGCTTGCTTAGTACCTCTGTGTGAATGGAATTCAACTAAGAAGTCAGCCACAGTTTGAGCTTTGACTGTCGTTCGAGGGGCGAAGTCAATATCATAGTCTCCCAGCTCCACTGACCACTTGGTCATTCTGCTTGAAATGTCTGCCTTTTGAAGAACGTTTTTCAAAGGAAAAGACGTTCGGACGATGATCGAATGAGACTGAAAATAGGGCCTCATTTTCCTAGCAGCAATTACTAAGGCCAGTGCTAGTTTTTCAAGTTTCAAATATCTTTTTTCTGCATCAATCAAGCTTTTGCCGATATAGTATACAGGTCGAGGATAATTATCCACCTCCCTTACTAGCACTGCACTTAGGGCACACTCAGCAACTGCCAGGTATATGTAAAGTGTCTCTCCATGAACAGGTTTAAACAAAGTTTTAGGGGAGGATAAATGCTTCTTAATTTCATCAAATGCATGGTCGCACTGGGGAGACCAATTAAACTCTTTTTCAACTTTTAAAGTTTGAAAAAACGGGCACACCTATCCGAAGATCTCGAGATAAAACGGCTTAGAGCAGCCAACCTCCTTGTCAATCTTTGTACTTCTTTAATATTCCGAGGAGGCTCCATTTGCAACAAAGCATTAAGCTGGTCTGGATCAGGCTTTATCCCTTTCTCACTTATCACATACTCCAAGAATTTTACGGACTGCACTCCGAAAACACACTTCTCTGGGTTCAATTTTAAATTTACTTTCATTAAATTGGCAAAATTTTCTTGGAGATCTGCCAAGTGTAGCTCTTCGTCCACACTCTTTACCATCATGTCGTCGATATAAACTTCCATATTTCTTCCAATTTGGTCAGCAAAAACCTCTGATAAGTATCCCCCGCATTCTTTAATCCAAACGGCATCACCTTGTAACAATGGAGGCCCCTATCAGTAACAAACGTAGTATGTTCTTGATCCTTCGGATATATTTGAATCTGATTGTACCCAGAGAAAACTAACATTTTACCCTTTAATTCCAATGTCATCTTGGACCCGATCTTGACACTTTTTCCTTCAACCAGAGAGTGAGTTTCAACTTCTTCAATAGGTATTAAAACTCCAGGGGTGTCTCTAGGGTCATCAATTTCACCCTCTCCCCTAGAGGGCCCCTCAAACTGCTAATCTTCACTGATCCAAATTGCCCCCAATGTTCGAGGGGCTAGTACTGTTGCATAACACTCTTTTGCCACCTTCTGACTGCTCCAGACAACTCCCACTTGTCCTAGTACATCGTATTTCAAACATTGGTGGACTGTTGACGCCACAGCATGCATCCTAGAGAGCCAAGATCTCCCTAAAATGGCATTTTAACAAGTGGGACAATCCACCACGATAAAAAGTATCCTGACCATCTTCTTAAAAGGGCCTTTGCCTAATAAAACCTCATCCTCAAACTCCCCGATCACATCTGCTGAGCATCTAGTGAAACCCACAATTGACCTATTCAAACTCTGAATTACTGCTGGGTTCTTCATTTGTTTGTAGGAAGTTAAAAAGAGGATATTGGCTGAACTACCGGTGTCCACCAAAATTCTCCTTATGTCATTTCCCCCAATGGATGCTCCTATTACAACAGCATCTTCATGGGGACCAGCTATGTCCCTCAAGTCATCCTCATCGAAAACAATGAAGGAAAATGGGATTTATGATTGATAGGAGGTCATGCCTCCTTCCAGTTGGGTAGCTAAAGTATGAACATGCCTCTTTCTCGAGGAATCAGTTGGTGCAGTCATGGTGTCTCCCCCAAATATTGTAAGTGACTCGAAAAAGCTAATGAGGTCGGACACCGTCTTGCAATGCTCTGTGATAACACCTACCTTGTTTCGAGTTGAATTAGGATCTAAATATTCTGATTCTATATCAAACCTTTCAATTATCACCATAGCCCCATCCGGAGCCGATGTCCCTGCATTGTTAGGGCTAGTTCCATGAGAATTATCAGGTCTATTTCCACTTCTTCTTTTAACATAAGCGCTCAACTTCCCTCTCTCAATCAAATTTTGCACTTCCTGTTTCAATGCAATGAAATCTTCAGTGGTATGACTAGTATCATGGTGATATTGACAAAAACTATTATTTCGAATCTCCCTGGGAGATTGTAATGCAGCCGGCTTTCTGAAATGGACTTTATCTTTTGTCTTATCATAAATTATGGCTACATTTTCTTTTAATTCAGCAAACCACTCCGGTTGAACCCAAGGTCCTCGCTTATTTCTAGATTGCTGGCTTTGAGCTAGTGCAACCGGGTGCCACTGAGCCTTAGCCCTGTTTTGACCCTGTCCGGCTTCTTTGGCTTATACTCGGACTCATTCTGGTTTTGATTTGGTGCAGTTGGGGCAGATCTCACTTGCCGTTGCACTCTGGTTTTCTTTGTTTCATCCACATTAATCTGTTTGCCGACTTGATTCAGTAAACCTCCCCATGTCATGGCCTTTTTCCTGGTTACTGAATCAGCCAAATTGCTAGGATTCAAATCCTGCCTTAGAGAAGCTATTTCCACTTGTTCAAAGCAATCAGCTAATCCATTTTTGGTGTTCACGAATCGACTTATGTACTCCTTCAAAGATTCATTTGGTTCTTGGGCACAATGGATAATAGTGTCTCAATTGCCCTTTACTTCTTTTAACGAACTTCCTTCGGAAAGCCACCCAAAAAGTGTCGAAATTCCTGATGCAGCCTTGTGGAAAACTATTGTACCACTTCAGAGCACTCCCCGTAAAAGACTGGGAGAATGCTCGACAGAGTAACTTATCATCATCATCATCAAAGTTCATCATACAATTTTTGAATTGCTCCAGATGGTTATCCGGATCTTTACTACTATCATATTTTTCCATCTTTGTGCTGTCAAACCTCTTAGGAAGGTTTCCGGACAGTATCTTGGAGGACAATGAAGATTGCCTCCAATTACGGCCACGACTGAAAACAGTATCTTCGTTGGGAGTAGCAAAGTTTGAAAACCGTTTGAGGAGCTGGTGGAAGATTCTGAGTCTGAATCTGAGCTCTCCACCGGTTTAGACCGGTGAGACTTCTTCGAGCTAGCATGAGTTTTTTTTAGTACTCACATGAGTTTTTGATGGCTCATACTCTTCTGGATTGTCAGTATGGTGAACTGCTGACACTTTAGACTTTTCCTTCACACCTAATTCTGCCCTTTTTGCAGCCCTCAGGGCTTCTATCTCAACTTTTAGTCTATCTCGCTCCTCGATGGTATATTCATCATTTTCTCCCACCACTTCTGCCAAAGCTGGTGGTACTTCCTGCTCGTCCGGATTCATCCGAACTGATCTTTCTTGATGGTTTCGAATGCTTGATTCATGCACCTTCTCCTCCCACTGTGGTCACCAATTTGGTGTGGATAATTTCGGTTTGAGGGTAATTTAGTCAGATGTTTTGTGATGTTTCAAGGGTATTTAATGTTTGGGTAGTTTCTAGTGAGAGATTTGAGCTGCCTGGTTGTATTAAATGTTCATTACCCTCATTAATGAAAGTGGTTGGGTATTTATACCCTTAATTGTGGGCCTTATGGGTTTTCGGGTCAAACTCATGAAACCGGGTCGACTTCAAAGGCCCATAAGTTTATTAAGCAAGTTGATAATTAGCTTAGTCATAAAGTGATTAGTTTTTAATACTTTAGTCTTGTTCGGATGGTTCAGTGGGCGATTTTTGTCTGAAATGCCCCTGTCCGGTTTCTACAGTGAGTGGTGAGAAAATCCGGACTCATCATCTATAAGCTGCGAAATGTGTACAATTCGCATCCTCTCCTGAGAGTTGTTTGTAAATCAACTAAAAAAAGTCCTGATATTTTTTTTGAAATACAATACTCAAAAGTTCTACACAGTTCGCATCCTATCAAGCGAATCGTAAAAAGTAACTAAAAAGGTCCTGATATTTGTTTTGAAATACAATACTTTATAGTTCTACACAGTTCGCATCCTATCATGCGAATCGTAAGAGTAACTAAAAAAGTCATGGTATTCGTTTGAAAATTCAATACTTTATAGTTTCACATAGTTCGCATAGTAGCATGGGAAACATAAAAGTAACTAAAAAAGTCATGATATTTGTTTGAAAATGCAATACTTTAGAGTTCTACACAGTTCGCATCATAGCATGCAAAATGTAAAAGTAACCAAAAAAGTCATGATATTTGTTTGAAAATGCAATACTTTAGAGTTCTACACAGTTCGCGTCATATCATGCGAAACATAAAAGTAACTAAAAAAGTCCTGGTATTTGTTTGAAAATGCAATACTTTAGAGTTCCACATAGTTCGCAACCCATCATGAGTTTTGTAAGCAACTAAGAGTCCTGATATATGTTTGAACATCCATACAGTTCGCAGCATATTTGTAAGAAAATTTTGAAATTATTTCATGTAATTCGCACGTAACCATACGAATTGGTACACAATTAGCATCTTCATCATTTACATCAAATAATTCGCATCTTGCGTGGAACACCTGGACAACTAAAACTCGTAGTCTACACATGTTTAACGTCCGAAATAAAAATTTAATGCACTACAAAATTAGTATATAACATCAGAAAACAAGGACATGAGTATATAACGACAAATATTGACAAAACAAGCACAGATCACTGGAACAAAAAAAACAGAGAAAAGATCAAAAATCAGGCTATGGCGTCTAAAACAGTAAAATAAAACCTATTCCAAATGAGAAAACCAACAAATAACTTCGAAATCAGTAGGTAATTATGATTACCTGGAAGCAGCAACACGGTTACTTGTAAAAAAACATATTCCAAAAAGCACGATCAGTTCTTGTACGTAGAAGAGAGTGGTTAGATAGGTTTTACACCACAACCTACATAAATAAACAGACTTTCTAACACTCTGATCACCGGAATTGTGCTTTCAATCGTGCTTCGTGGTGGTTCGTAGGGTTAGGTGGTTAGAGCGGCTAACAAATTCAAATCTTCAGAAAGCTAGAAAAAATAAAAAGAAAACAGAAAATTATGTTTATATAGTGGGTTAAGGGTAGTTAGGGTATTAAAATAATATTAGGTAGTAAGTAACAATTAGGTAGTTGAGTTGGGTATTAAGTAACAATTGATCAAACCTTGGGTACTAGATGACAATTGAATAGTTGAGTGGGTACTTTAGGTGCAATTTCCCTTAAATATACATGCTTAATATACAAATATGATATTTAACTATTATTTAATATTAAATATTTTTTACGATATTTTAAATATTCATATTCCATTATTTGACGCGGTATTATTTTTCTATATTTAAGAATTTGTATTGTTTAAACCAAAATTTGGAAATAATAAAATAATAATATTATCGATTTTAATTTTTTTTAAACAAACAAAATCAATTAATGAATGAAATTTTTTGTTTATATTTTTTGACGGACCAAGTTAGGTTAGGTTAGGTTGGTATCGTATTTCACTTTTTTCTCATATTTCGTATTTTGTTTTGTCCTTGTTTAGTTTTTTTTTTCTTTATGAGCAATGGTCATGGTTAAATTTAAGTGCAAAATTATGATTAAATTTAAATACGAGACCATAGTCAAATTAGATTCATTTTATCTTCCACGCGAGACCAAAATTAAACTTGAGGATCGCACGATGGTTAAATTTGACTTTTTTTACCATAAGTTGGGTTTAAGTGAGTTGGGTTAATGTTTTTTATTTTTAAACCCGATGCATCCCAATAAGAATTAACCTCCTCAAACACAACACTGGTTTTAATGCTAAAAGTCTACATTTCAACTATCTAGGAGTCAACATTAATTATCATAACCAGAGTTAATCAATTTGAAGATCTTATAGCTAAGTTAAGACAAAAAACTAGAGATTCGAATAATCTTCCCCTATCATATGGAGGTAGATTAATCCTTATTCAAATTGTTTTTACTGTCACCCCGTACTACCATATGCTCAACCTACATATTCCAAAACATGTTATCACTAAGCTTGAGAGCATTTATAGTAAATTTCTACGGGAAACTACTGCTGATCACAAGGCTATACACTGGTCTAAATGGAAGAACATTTTCCTTCCCTATGATGAAGGAGGTCTCAACCTAAGAACCCTTAATGATATGTAGATTGTTTTTTCAATAAGCTTTGGTTAAAATTTAGAGGCAATAACTATCTCTCGGCTCACTATATGTGCACAAAGTATTGTAGCAACAAACACCTTATGCAAATTAGTCATAACCCTAACAGCTCTCTAACTTGGAAAAGACTTATGAAGGTCGTCAGATCTACTACTGAGAAGTTCATTTTTTGGCAGATTGGTAAAGGTCACGTGGAATTCTGGTTGGATCGTTGGTGTAAACTTGATCCTTTCATTACACTTAACTTATCAGATAACAACTCTTGGTATCATCAGGATTTTGTGAAATATTTCTACTCAAACAACACTTGATATATCACAAAACTACAAGACCCGATACTCATTACAGACATCGATAAAATCACTAGTATCCATATCAAAGATAAACATTAAGGATAATCCTCAATGAACTCTCTCCTATGATGGATTTTTTAACACAAAAATTACGTGGGACTGATAAGTTAGTTTTTCATCTTAGTAAATTATTAAGAGAGAAATATAGAGAGAGAGAAAGAGCTAGAGACTTTTTAGAGAGAGAAAGTTCAAGTACAAATGAGTTCCAAAGAAAAAGTGTTCAACCCCTTTATTAGAATAGTCTTGCCCTTTATATAGAGGAGCCAAGACTTAGTCTCAAACAAAATTATGTTACAAAAGAGGACTAACTGATATTTAGTCCTTAAAAATTATTCATAGTTACAAATACTCTCTAAAACTTACATCAATTACAATTTAAGGACAAAACTTACATTACTCATAATTAAATTCTTATATTTACATTATTTACAATTTAATCCTCAAAATCCTATTTCCATATCAGAAGCACCTTAGTTCTCATGTAGTAAATGAATGAGAACTAAAATATCTTCGAATCCAAATGTTTTCGAATCTTAATATCTTCGAATACTTTCATATATTATGTAACCTGTTATAAACTCAAAGCAATCATTTGAAGCAACCGTTTTAATTATTCGAAGCGCGCATGAAGAGCAATCATTGGAAGCGTACATGAAGAACAATAATTCAAAACGCACATGAAGAACAATCATTCAAAGCGTACTTAAAACAAATATCAATTAGCAATGATGTTAAAATCTCATAACCTTTTAGAGACAAAAATTTCTTTGAAACACTATAATAGAAAATCGCTTCGAAATACTGTGTAAACGAACCATCCTTGAACACTTTCAAAAATACTCTTCGACTTTTATCCATACAACATATGAAATTAAACATTGCATATAACCGTTCAATCCATCATAACCCTATAGTCTTTAGATCTATAGCTAGAGATCTAGCCTGACAAATGTCGAGTATCTAATACCCCTATCAATTTATATTCCAACCTATCATCATAAGAGTCTTTCAAACTTCACATGTCTTCACTTGTTTTATTTATATTAAACCTACCTTTCATTTTTTCATTCTCATCACACAAACCAATTTAGAGGAAGTCAGAGCTTTTGGCTACCCTCACCGTATTCTTCATTTTTCTCAGTATTCTCATCAGAAAAAACCCAACTTTCTGACCAATCTTTATCTTCTCCGATCAATCTTCATTTGGTTTATGATAAAGAAACCAAAAACCAAAAAATCGAAGGCTATCCTACCCAAAACACCAGAATCTTCAGACCCTGACAACAATTAAGTCTTCGGATCGTACGACTACTTTTGTATTACGCAAAGAGATGAAGAATATAGGAAAGAAGGATTGATAAATAGCCTTCCAGTTGGAACAACCACTAAAACAATCTATTACGTTAATTTCGACCCAACTAAAGTTCCTGATCTTTCGCCTTCTCCCATAGTCGAAGAGCGTTCCTCATCTAAAATTCTAGGCCCCAAAACACCTCGAGCCTCCTCATCTCAAAGAAAATTTTCTCCTCTGATTAGTTAAAAATCCCCTTTAAAAACAAAGCCAAATACTCCATCTTCGAATCACTCTTCAATAACCAGAAAAAGAAGAATTTTCATTGCCATGGGATACGAATCATAAATTATCCAAAGTCTTTCCCCCTCAGATCCAAATGCTTAAAATCCTCATCAAAGAGAAGTAATCAAGGAAACTCCTCGAACAGGTAGCCCTTTACCAGAGGTTGTTAACCTTTAATCTCAAAATCCTCGAGAAGAAACATCAAAAGCCAACGAAGCTGATTTTGAGGCTACTAAAACCGATGTCAATGATGAATCTAATGACGGGAACTCTTATTTTGTTTCCGAAGAAGAAAGATCGAAGATTGGAAGAAACTTGAGAAATATTGAAGGTGAATACATCATTGCACTGAAGAAGGTTCGGTACTTATATTACAAAGATAGCCATGTTTCGGCTCTAAAAAGCAATGGGGAATGGGAGAAAACATAACGCTTCGACTACCTAAAGAAGGACAAACTCCCTTGGACCGCAGAGATAACGAGCTATTAGTTTACCCTAAGATCATTAATTGGGGTCTTCGGTTTCCACTGGATCCTATAATCGTGGAATACTTCGAACTACTCAGCTTATGTCCTACACAAGTGATACTGAATCAGTGGTTCACCCTCATGTCAGTGATTATGACATCTCGACTATCTCAGATTCCCATCAGCATTAAAGACTTCATCTCCTTGACTCAATTGTCAAAAGGTCTGAAGCTTCCTTTTTACTACCTCAGTCTGATGGATGACCTCAAGATCATCGACGATCTCTTAGAGGCTGACAAATTCTGGAAGCAGAAATTCATTTTTATATTAGGAGCATGGGAAAATGGTTAAGCGATTTCTGAGGCTTATCCTTCAAAATTAAATCTCGTCTGGAGAAGCAATCGTAAGTACTTCAAAAAAATTACATTATGAAATAAAATTTATGTTTTACCTTTCTTTTTCCTTAATTTTCTGCTTGCCTAATTATTTCAAATTTTGAGGCGTTACTCATCACATCGACCAGCTGCCAAGGTGATTTTCCAAAAGCTTGCCGCTTGGGATGAGAATGAATGGAACAACGCGTTTCATATTGCCTTTCAGCCCATCAATTTCCTTACATGACATATGTTTCCAATCTCAGAAGGTGCCTTGCCACCTCAATACTTGATGTCAGAGCCGGATACGAAGATAGTTTGCAAACGAATATCTCAACCTGATTGCAAAGTCTTCATTCCCATTCGCAACAGATCAGAGAGTCATTTTCCAAAAAAGAAAAAAAGATAAGTTATCAAAGAAAAGAAGGGTAAAAAGGAATCTAGCACATCTGGTGATAGCCCTTCAACTCCATCGAAGCCAAAACCTCGAAAAAGAAAAAGTGCAGAACGAATTCTTTCACCCATCGAAGAGGGTAAAGATCAAGAACTATCCTCAAAGAAAAAGAAGGCTTCTTCCAGTTCCCATGGAAAGAAAAAGAAACAAACGAGAACCAATTCGTATACATTGGCTGACGAAGATGAACACATTGCTGTTGGAAACCAACAAAAGCCACAAAACCCTTCGATTGAAGAATAGCCAAACAAGGACAACCCTGTGATTGTCATTGAAGACAATACTTCCAACGAAATCAGGCTACTACAAACTTCGATCCTAATGTGTTTATTAATTTTGAAAATACTGAAGCGCTTACTGGTGAAGAGGATCATGTGCTTCAAGTCATCCAAAATCACATGCTTAACTTTAGGAGACCAACACCAGCCAAAGCGTCTCCAAAAATTACTCGTTCTCATGATCCTATCACCTCTCTGGATATGATTCAACATCCTAGCTCATCGGAATTTCGTCTTCCTCCTCTAAATCCTACAATCGTTGTCGCTCTTCAACCATTTACCGATATTGACACTGCAGCAAAAGCACTTGTTTCCCAAGTCGAAGCTTCTCGAAGCTTCTTAAAGCCATCTAAAGCAATTGGCCAAAGATATGGTTTATTACAAAGAAACTTACGAGGCTGAGAAAAAATTTATAGAAGATTTGCACGGCAAGGTAGTTGATCAATTTCATATATACGAAGTAGCAAGATCTGAACTCATAAAAGGTGCTCTTTGCATGAAGAATCATCTGCGAATCACACACATAGTTGATACAGAATTTCTGATGAACTCTCATGAGACATAAATGAATAAACTCAAGGCTGATCATGCTACTGAACTGGCCACTGAAAAATCCAACTCCACTGAGCTTCAAAATTCTCTTACTCTTTGTGAGACAAAAAATAAAGAGCTAACCGATGAGATAGCTAAACTGAAGAAAGATTTTGAAGTGGAAAAATATGTTGCTGTAACTGCTGTCGAGGCTGAGCTTTCAAAAGACATACAGACTGCTATTAACATCGGAAAAGAAGATGCAACCATTCTCCTTCTTCGAGAGCTTCACGCTACTTATCCAAAAATCGACCTTACAAGTTTTGAAATGACATTCCTGAAGAGAAACGCCCAAGTGAAGCTTTCGACCCTATTCCCGATTCATCATCCTTAGAAGATGAATCGTCCGAGGAGGAAGAGTCCTCTGATTAACTTTATCACTTTTTGTCTTTTTCAGATTAAGAAATTTATTTTTGTACCTTAACAAATTAATCTAAATGACAAACGGCTTATGTATTTTATTATTCTCTTTGCATATTATTCGATGGTAAATTTTAAAAACAAAATCATTACAAAATGTAAACATACCACCTTAAATACCTTAACAAAATTGGTGAATACGGTAGCTCTTCGAAAAATTCTCAATGAGTTGTTAAGCTTTGGTAGCTCTTCGAAAATTCTCAGTGTGCTCTTAAGCGTTCACTTCGAAATAAAAATGTAATGTGATTATTAAACATGGTTGTTTCTTCGAAAAGTGTCATAAACACTTTAGAACATTATACTCTTAACCAATTTCAAAGATGACCAGTCTCTGATAATTTGTTAAGATAGTATTCAAAATGTGTAGACAACCATTAGCCAAAAATGTACTTTATTGATAATATTGAATATGTACACGACGCCTCATTAAAACCTTCATGGGCCAATAGGATATTACGTCATTCAAAAGCAAAAAATTCCAAAATACAAAAGACACATCTACTTCCAATAAAGCTTCAAATGTTAAATATTTCATGGAGGTTAAAGCATCCTACCCTCGAAATCACAAAGACAATATGAGCCCGACTTTACCCTTTCAGCAACCATATAAGGCCCTTCCCAGTTCGGAGCTATTTTTCTGAGGTTCTTTTCCTTTGTGTGTAGGGAAACTTTTCTCAACACCTTATCTCCTTCTTAAATTTCTCTCATCTTCACCTTTGAATCATATCTATTTATCATTAGAGTTTGATAATGAATTATATTCAAATGAGCTTGAATTCTTTTTTCCTCAATCAGATCCAAATTCGCCCTTCAAACTTCATCATTAGATCTTTCAAAATATTGAGCGAGTCTAAAAGAAGACATCGTAGATTCTACGGGGCTGATTGTGTCCATTCCATATTCCAAAGCAAAATGAGTCTCCTTTGTAGCCTCTCTAAGGTTTGTTCGATAAGCCCAAAGTACGTCTTGCAAATAGTTTGTCCATTTTCATGCTGCCCCCGTTAAATTCTTCTTCAATCCATCTAAAATTGTCTAGTTTGTCACTTCCACTTGCCCATTGCCTTGAGGATTAAATGGAGTCGAAAACGTTACTGAATTCCTTTAGAAGTATAAAATGAAACCATTTCTCTGTTATTAAAGTGAGAATCATTATCTGATGTAATACTTCGAGGCACTCCAAAACGACAACAGATGTTGTTCACAATAAATTTGATCACGTCTTTTGCTTTTGTCCCTGATAGTGGTTCTGCCTCTGCCCACTTTGTAAAATAATCAACCGCTACAATTATCATATGTCTGCCTCCATAAGCCATCGGTAAAGGTCCCACCAAATCAATTCCCGGTCTATCAAATGGTATTGCCTCAGATATGGACATAAGCGGCACTGCTGGTCTATGAATAGCACTGGAAAATCTCTGACAAGTTTCATAACTTCGAACTAAATTCTTAGCATCGTTCATGATTGTAGGCCAGTAGAACCCTGCAAGTAAAACTTGACGTGAGAGAGCTTTGAACTCGCAATGAGCTGACCTTTCACAATCATGAAACTCTGATAATACTTCTTGTGATTCTTGTTTGCTTAAACATCATAACAATGGCCTGATCAATGCCTCTTTATATAATATTCCATCCAGTAGTATATATCTGAAGGCTTTACTTCTCAACTTTTTGCCCAATCGTGAATCATCTGGTAGTATTCCTTGAGTAAAAAAGCTAAGAATATCTGATCCCCAATCGCTTCGGATTTAATTTGTTGTAATAAAAAAATCCTATATACATTCACATTGGCTAGACTGAGTAATCCAAGGATTTTGCAACGAAATCCAAGTATATTATTCCTTGTAAGCAACGTTTGCTAAATAATCAGCCACCATGTTACTCCCTCTCCCAATATATTCCACAACAACGTTATCAAGCAGAAGCATTAAATTCCGAAGTTCCCAAAGATATAAAATCAAACGATCCTTTCTTACTTCGGAAAATCCAGATACCTGATTTGCCAATAAATGAGAATCTGTTTCCAAGCGTACCGAAGTTTCCCCACAAATTTCCTGCCAAAGCAGCTTTTTATTCAGCTTCATTGTTCGAAGCATGAAAACCAATTTTAATAGATTGAATCATTGTCTCTCCTGTTGGAGCTATTAACTGAACTCCAACACTGCACCTTGAAACACTAGATCCTCCATGTGTTCGGACAACCCACCTTGAATCAGCTGGAATGACTTCTTTATCATCTTCCTCATCTGATCGGCTCGAATGGAATTCAACAATAAAAAAAATGCCAATTCCTGCGCCTTTATTGTTGTTCGAGGTGTAAACAAAATATCCTAGTCTTTCAATTTCACTGACCATTTGTTCATTCTCCCTGAAATATCAAGTCGTTGTAAAACATTTTTAAGGGGAATGAAGTTTTTGGACCTCAATAGTATAAGCTTGAAAATATGAACGCATCTTCCTAGCAGCAATCACCAACGCTAATGCCAATTTTTCCAATTTCATATATCTCTTTTCTGCTGCCACCAAACTTTTACTAATGTAATAAATCGGCTTCGGAATTCCTGAATCCTCACTAATTAACACTGCGCTCAGTGCAAAATCCGATACTGCGATGTACAAAAATAATTTCTCCCCATTCTGAGGCTTTGACAAAATCTCTGGTGATGACAACAATTTTTTTAATATTTGTGAAATCTGCTTCACATTCTAATGTCCACTCAAACCTGTTGGGGCCTCGTAACACTTGAAAGAAAGGAAAGCATTTATCGGAAAATCTTGAAATAAACCGATTAAGTGATGCCAACCTTCCTGTTAGAATTTGCAGTTCTTCGATAGACCGAGAAGAATTCATTGTTATCAAAGCTTTCAATTGTTTTGGGTCAACTTCTATTCTTTTTTCACTGATGACAAAACCCAAAAACTTGCCCGATCGAAGTCCAAAGGTGCACTTCTCATGATTTAATTTCAACCTGATTGCCTTTAAATTCAAAAACCTTCCTTTAAATCATCAAGATGCACTTCATCCTTCGAACCTTTTACTACCATGTCATCTATATATACCTCCATATTTCTTTCGATCTGAGTAGCAAAAGCTCTATTCATCAATCTCTGATAAGTGGCTCCAGCGTTTTTCAATCCAAAGGACATTACCCTATAATAGTGCAAGCCCCTATCAGTTATAAAAGTTGTGCATTTTTGATCTTTTGGATCCATTTAGAATTGGTTATATCATGTAAAAGAATCCATAAAGGTTAAAATTTTATTTCCTGAAGTAGAATCAATCAACTGATCTATTCGAGGAACAAGAAATGGATCTTTGGGACAAGCTCTATTCAAATCTGTAAATTCCACACACATTCTCCACTTCCTATTCTTCTTTTTAACTACCACCGGATTTTTCGTCCACAGAGGATACTGTGACTCCCTTATGTGTATGATCTTAGATAATCGAACCACTTCAGCAATAATTTCTTCTGCTTTTTTCGAGGAAAATGCTCTTTTTTTAATAATCGGCTTAACCTTTAGATCTATAGCCAAACTATGACGAATTATCTTAGTGGGTACTCCTGTTACATCTTCTGGCTTCCAAGCGAAGACATAAGAATTTTGGGATAAAAAATCAAGCAATCGTTGACGTAGAAAAGAGGTCAATAAAGTTCCAATTCGAAGTACCTTCCCTTCCGAAAAGGTAAACTCCTTTATTTCTTCGCTCACCGTTAAAGACCCTGGAGTTTCCCTTGAATCGTCAAACCTTTCTTCCAAATCTGAAGGTACCCCTTCTAACTGATATTCACGCATTAAATCTCCAATACTGGACCCTCGGATCCGAAGTGCAGTGGCATAGCATTCTCTCGTAACCTTCTGATCGCCTCGAATGACCCCAACTCTATCTCCAACTACATATTTAAAACACTGATGAACTGTAGATACAACCCCATACATTCTTGAAAGCCATGATCTTCCAGAAATAACATTATAGCTTGTGGACACTCCACCACCACAATAAGTACTTGGACCTTTTTTTAAATGGTCTTTTTCCCAAACTTACCTCACCCTCAAATTCTCCAACAACACGAGCTATTACACCCGTGAATCCAATAATCGTTCGATCCGATTGAGAAATCCGAGGTGGATTTTTTATTCTATCATAGGTGGATTTAAAAAGAACATTAGTAGAACTGCCAGTGTCAATCAATACGCATCAAATTTTGGGACCAGCCACTTCAGCTCCAATCACCACATCATCTTCATGTGGTCCTGTAGTACCTCAGAGATCGTCCTCATCAAACAAAATGAAAGGAATATCCTTCTTACCATACAAGTGCGTGGACATCTTCCCTTCAATTTGAATTGTCAAATTGACAACATGCCTCTTCCTTGAACTATCCGAATTAGCAGTCATCGAATCGCCTCCAAAAATAATTAACGATTCAAAAAACTTGCACAGCTCCCGCACACGTCCCTTTTCTATGGGCTCCTTGACTGTCATCAGAAGCAATCTGTTCGGATCTTTTTCAACATACTCTGAAGAAGCATCAAAAGGCTCGGCCTGTGAATCCAAAATCATCAAATTCTCAGCTGGCGGTGCAGCCTTCGAAGTTGATGCACAATTGTTTTTTGATGCGCTCCCTTGCGACTTCACATAAGTCAGGAACTTCTTATTTTCAATCAAAAATTGAATCTCTTTCTTCAAAGCAATGCAGTCATTTGTATCATGCCAAATATCCTTATGATATCTGCAAAACTTGTTATTCTTTTCCTCATTTGGCCTGCTAATTGGGGCTGGCTTCCTAAAATTTACGAAGATCTTGGTCTTATCCCAGATCACATAAACATTCTCTGTCAGATCAACATAGTATTCTTGTTTGACCCACGTATTTGGTCTAGGCCTGTTGTAATTGTTATATGGAGTGTGATTTGAGTAACCACCACTCCGAGGAGGCAAATTGTTGTCCTTTTTCCTCGACTGCTGATTACTATTCCCATTACCATTTGAAGGTTGCCCCTGATGATTGGTTGCATGTCCCGAATTCTTCAGAGTACTGACTGGTCCGCCTCGGAGTCTAGTCGACTCCTCCACTTTGATCAGATCCTCAACTTGAGCCATCAAAGCTCCAAAAGTTAAGGCCCTTCTCTTTGTCGTCTCATTAGCCAAATCACATGGCAATAAACCTTCGCAAAAGCTGCCATCGCCACATTTTCCTCATAGTTATCCAAACTAGCCTTGGTCAAAATAAACATTTTTGTATAATCCTTCAACGTTTGCCAGATGCATGCTTGCACTGAATAATGATGTCACCATTTGCTCTCATCTCTTTGCTTCCCACAAACTGCCTTCGGAATGCAGTATAAAAATCTCTAAAATTTGAAATGGATCCCCTCGGAATCCGATTGTACCACTTAAGAGTTGTTCCCTTAAAATTCTGTGCAAATGCACGACACACCAGCCGGTCGTCATCTGAGGATCAACTTTAGAGATTGAGCTTTAGCCTTTCAATTATTTTTTCTTTTAATGCCTTAGTTTAGGTGCATATTTTTTTTTTGTGACTATTGTTTTAGTCCTTTTATTAATATAAGGTCCTTACGATTTAATTTAAAAAAAAAAAGATAAATGGTAAATGATAAATAATAATAGTAAATGGTAAAGTCTAAGTGGATGCTAAGTTGGCAAAGGACTATGTTGTTCAAATGGTATTAACGGTCAAAAAAATTGAGGAATCAATGGTGACACAAAAACTTGATGTTTGGGCTGCCACGTGTCAGCTTCTCAGCACTCACATGTGCGGAAACCAATAATACAAAAAATTCTAAAACATAAAAGACTACTTGTAAATAAAACTGAATATAAAAAATTAGTTTGATACAAACTTAAACATTAAAATTTATGATGATTTTTAGCCACCATACAACTAGAGGGGCAGTGAAAAATATCACAACAATAATCTATTTATAGTTTTTGTTACTATGGTAATATTATGAAACCAATCTAACATAAATTTGGATGTTTTTAACCTAGTTTTGGTTAGTTATTTTTATTTGTGTTGCATCAATTTACATTGTCACATATTTAAGACAGATGGAAAAATTATATTTTGTATATTATTTTACATGTTTAAACAATTCGTACCATTCTTTTTCCAACTTTCAGGACAATAGAATGATAATAAATTATGTAACCATTGTCTTGGTAGAATATTAATCGCACTCTATGTATGGTACCAAAAATTTAAATAAGATATATAATTGAAATTTATAACTATAAAATATTATTTTAAAAGTAATTTATGGTGATGTGGGTTTTATGTGTCTGATCTGGTTGGCCCGGTTAGGATTTTGTCTACTCCGATATAGATGGGCCAAATATGGGTTTAGAAATTATAATTAGGAATCCGGTTTTGGATTTCTAATTTGTATGACCCAGTATAACTCGAAAATTATAAAATATATATGAAATATAATATATTATATATTAAAAATAAAAATATATATAAAAAAATAAAAATTATATATAAAATAAAAATTATATATAAATAATATAATGTATATAATAACATCAAATATATTAGAACTATTAAAATAGATGCTTGCGGGTCGGGCCAAGTTGATTTGTGAACTTGAACGGATGGGTTCGAGTTTGAAAATATTAAGCTCCAAATAGGTTATACATGATTTAGATTCTAGCATAATAAAAAAAGTGGGCTTATATGGGCGCGTCCGGCCCGGAAATGGCCCAATACCATCCCTAATATTTTATTGATACGTAGAAGAAAATTATATGAAAAAATAAAAAAAAAATAAAGAATAACTGTTTTTTAAAGAGAGAAAGAAATAAAAAATTTGGTTTGTATAAAGAGAAAGAATTTTTTCTGCAGATACTATTTCTATCGATACTATCAAAAATTTAAAATCTTTTATATAGTTAATTAAGGGTATTTTAGGTATCATAAAAAATAGTTGAGTCTTCAAATGGTAAATAGAGGAGTTAAATGGGTATTTCTTAGATATATGTGAAAACAAATGTAATAAGTTGATAATAGTTTGGCTTTTGGGTCTTCATTGGAATCCTAAATTTAATTATAAATGATATGAAAATAGAGTTTTAAGGACTAAATTGTAAATAATGTAAATTTAAGGATTTAATTGTAATTAATGTAAGTTTGTCCTTAATTTGTGAATGATGTAAGTTTTAGAGAATATTTGTAACTATGTAATATTAGTAAGGACTAAACAACAATTAGTTCACTTTTTGTAACAGATTCAGTTTGAGACTAAGTCTTGGCTCTTCTATATAAAGGACCACGCTATTCTAATAAAGAAGTTGATAATTTTTACTTTGAAACTCATTTGTACTTGTGTTTTCTCTATCTAAAAACTCTCTAGCTCTTTCTCTCTCTAGAATATACTCTTGACCGTTACTAAGGCAAAACGATAACTCATCAATAAATAAATAGGACTCGTGAATGCTATGATTTTCATGATTTAATCGAACTAGTTTCCATGCAAAAGACATCGTATTAAAATCAAACTTCTATATAAAGGTATGGTATTTCTTGTAACAAATGTTTGTGGAAAACAATTTTTGCAAGTATAAACTTTAGATCAATTTAAAATTTATATATGCGGATCGTAAATGTATAAATTTAATTACACATATGGTAACAAGATATAATAATCTAATTTATAGTGAAAAAAAATATCATATTAAAATCAAATTTATAGACAAAGTTATCATATTTCTCATAACACCCGTCCAAGTTATCATAAACCTATTTTGTATCAACACATTTTATTTTTTATCAAATTGAACTATAATTTGGTACTAATTTTGATTTTTAAAATTTTAATTCCATACATGGTTGCGAATATCAATGAATATA
Source organism: Limnanthes douglasii subsp. nivea (assembly GCA_036936605.1). Classification (NCBI taxonomy): domain Eukaryota; kingdom Viridiplantae; phylum Streptophyta; class Magnoliopsida; order Brassicales; family Limnanthaceae; genus Limnanthes; species Limnanthes douglasii. Next base: position 136,676,926 of record JAUPFV010000002.1, on the reverse strand, counting down.
AATTTTAGTAAAAATTATAGCATATTAAAATATATTTTTTACAAAATTTATCATATTTCAAATAATAGTCGTCGAAGTTGTCAAAAAATTATTTTGCATAAAAGAAATTAGATCAAATTAAAACGTAAATTGTTTACTCATATTGAATGTATAAATTTTAATTTCATATATTTTGCTAAGATCTACGAGTCTAGTTTCTAATAAAAAATATCATACCAAAATAAAATTTCTACATAAAACTATCGTATTTCTCGTAATCATTGAAATTTTCAAAAACCCATCTCGCATCAACCCATGTAATATCAAATTAAAATGTAATTATTTTGTGATTTAGAATGTTTAAATTTTAATTCTATGTAGTTATAAATTTCTAAATACAACTTTTAATGCAAAAAACATCATGTTAAAAGAAAATTTATAGACAAAGTTATCGTATTTCTCGTTAGGGGCGAGCGAAAATGATACATAGTAAACGCAGAGAAACCAATATAGGGAAACCCTAATTTTCTTTATCAAAAATCAACTCTCTTACATCGTAAATAAAGTCTGTTTAAATAAGGGTTCGAATAAAAACCCTAATACGAAAATATCAAAAATGCCCTAAAGTAATAAAAATTCGAAATAAAATAGTAAACGACTCCGGATGCCCAAAAACGCCATATGTTACGAGCATAGCTGGTGACATCAACTCGTGCCGTCATTCCCTTCGAAATAAGGTGTTGTGGATCAAAATCGGACACCGGGAGCTCCAAAACTGTCAATTCGCTGCATTCTTTGGGTGATTGCCTGTCTTCATAAATTCTAGCGCTGATCAGTCTGCATCAGAAAACGAAAAAAACCCGAACCGACCGACCAAACAAAACCGAATTGCATCGATTTTTAAAAAATAAAATTCGATTTCGGCTTTTATTTTCCAAACAAAATTAAATTCGATCAATTTTCAGTTTGTCTAATTTCGAAACTGAACCGAACCAAAATCGACCGAATCTAAACAAATATATATTAGGCTATGACTAAATCTGGTCCTAAAAAATGTTAACCAGCCCCAAAAATATAGATTTTTTAAATTTTTACTAATTTGTTCTTATATCCCGTTTGTTCACCCGCCGGTTGAGACTCATTCAAACCGTCAGGAAAGTTTACCGTCGGGTGAATCCTTCTCAACCGCCGGATGAGACGTTTTCACCCGTCGGACCAAGTTTCCTCGGTTGGAAGATTCTCAACCGGTGGAAAAGAAAAACAATTTAATATATTTTTAAATTTGACAAAAAATTGGAGATGGTTATATTTTTAGACCAAATTTAACCAAAATCTATATATAGGCTAAAAAGCACTCTTAGTCCCCTTGTTTACCACTTGTATCAACATAGTCTCTTTCGTTCACTTCTGCATAAAACTCATCCCCTTCATTTTAAATATTTGCACGATTAGTCGCTCCGCATATTGTGAGAGACTAAAAGTGATACAAAACTTAGGATTTGGGGACCAAAAGTGATACAAAACTTAGAATTTAAGTGCCACGTGTCAGTTTTTAAATGGTTGATATGTTTTGGGGGACTATATTCGCAAATTTTTAAAACGAAAGGAATGAATTTTATACGGAAGTAAATAAAATGAACTATATTGATACAAATGGTAAACATGAAATACTAACGTGTTTTTTACCCGCTATAATAGTTTTTTACAACTTAGAGGGCCAACTGGTGGTTTGCCCGGTCGGTTCAAAAGGCGACTGTCTTACTTTATATTTGTATTTTTCATCTTTTTACTTTTGATCCAAAAGAAGACAAAGACTATACTAAAAAAAAAAGGTTTATTAGTAGATAAAGTAATATAAAAGATAAACAAAGTAATATAAAAGGCTTACCAATAGACAATAATATAAAAGGTTTATCAGTGTTTCGACGTGGCAGTTCTATTAATATTTTTTATTTCAAAATTTATAAATGAAAAAAAAAACTTATTTTTTGCATTTTATTGTATTATATATGATTTATTGTATTAAAATTTTGAAGATAAATTATACTATTTTGTAATCATAAATATCAATAAAATTAATAATTAACTTAATGAGTTTTTATTGTAAATTTTTATTTAGATTTTTTTTATTTTTTTATTTAATTCAAGAAAATCAAAAAAAAAATTTCAAACCAAATCAAACTGAACCACACCAAAATGTTCAAACCGAAAAATCAACCGAAACCTACTGAAACAAAAAAAACTGAAACAAAAAAAACTGATTTTTTAAAATAAATCGGTTTAATAATTTATAACCCGAATTATTTCGGTTTGTTTTAAAAATATATAAAAAACCGACCAAACCGACCGAGTCTCATCCGTATTTCTCGTAACAAATTTAAAAATGATCGAAAACCAATTATGCATCAACATAATTAGATCAAATTATCATATGCTTATGCACTAATTTAGAATGTAAAAGATTTAACTCTATATATATTTGTGAAAATCTACAACTCTAGTTTCCAATACAAAAAAAATCATATTAAAACAAGTTCATGCAAAGGTAGGACATTTCTCGTCAAGAACCAAGTTTTATCAACAATTTTTAGATCGAGTTAAAAGGTACATTTACCCTTATTCGGTTAAAAAAAACTTTTGACTTACATATGTTAATCTTGTATGTTTTTATATGTTTGATATTTTTTTATTTTTAAAACTATCTCTAAAAAATATTCCAAAAACTAAATTGTTTGTTTTTAATTTATTTTAGAATTTTAAGTTGTATTTTATTTTTATTTTACGTTAATGAAACGTATAAAACAAATATTTTAGTATACTGAAAAGAAATATATCGAAAGTTTGGTAGGATAACGGTGCTCGATTTCATGAAATACTATTTTTTTATAAACATTAATTATTTGAGGGGTTTGGTAGGACAATGTACCAAAACCACCTTTTGTTTTTTAGCTTTACTTTTATATATTTATTTAAAATTTTAGTCCAATCATCATTACAAACTACTTCAATATCTATAGTAACACATATGATGAAATAAGTACATTTTATTCACGAATTATTAATAAACATGTATTTTTTTATTTTTATACATTTTACATTGAAGAAAAAAAATTAAGAATGTTGGATGAAGCAATACCCAAACTGCGGCATCCAACACAAAATTAACAGGATTTTCACCCTCTTTTGGTAATCCAATTATCACAAATGGAAGCCAAATCCATTTCGTACGTAGACCCTATAACTGATCCTCAACATGATATGAATGAAACGCATACACAATCTTACTAATATGCTCATCAATCATATTGATAAAATAGACTTTAGTTTTTAGTTATTTTAGAGTACTATTATCCAATACAAGATAAGACACCCAAACTACAGGAAGTTAGAGATTTCTAGATTCATAAGAAGACGATGGTGCCACAACAGCAAAGGGCACCGTATCAAGGGTTTTAGATTTGGCAAGAGAAGGTATGCAGATCAACCCCTTGATATAAAAACTTGAAGAATGAAATTATACTTGGCAATAAAGGATCAACGGTAAGAAAACCAAAACACAATAAAAGAGAAAAATTAAGGCAAAACGCTGATATTTATAATGGAAACACATATCTTATCTCAACCATACACGTGTTGAGAAATTTACTACTCCACTATAAAACCTAAATGACACAAGAGAGTATTATTGATTATAATTTCAGGAAGTGGGACGTGCCAAAATGCTACTAACATCTTACACACTTCTTTTTCCAACGCGCAATCCTTACCTTTTTTTAATTATTGATCTTCTAGTTGTATCTTCTTCACTTCGAAGGCCCTAAAGTCTACTCAAATTCTTTTAAAATGTTTGACATAATATAAAATAACATGTAAACCCCTCTTATTTACTTGATTTTATTTTTCCACTGATTTTTTTGTTCATGATAAATTATAAAGGTGTTACCCACATAGATAAAATTATAAGGAGGATACTCATGTTGATAAAATTACTTTTTTCCACTTCAAAAAATACATACCAATTAATCTAGCAACCTCTTGCATACTCTTCTATTATTTTCCCTTAGTATTTGCCTCAAGAAAAGTTTGGATTGACGAATAACTTTGAACGAGACAAAGAGTAAGAGGAGTATCAAACCGAGCTCGCTAGAGAAAAGAGGATTCAGTTAGGAGTAACTGGTCCCAACAGGGGGCATCAATAACAACTTCTGGTTACCAGCTCTAGCGAGAAGTCCACAAAGGTTGGAAAATTAAAAAGCTCAAAGAATTGGTTGTCCAATCATATTAAACCCCTATAATTTGGTCATACATGCCAAACAATATAAAACGAGAGGTTCAAGTGTACAATTGAACCACTAATGAATTGTTTTTATGGTTTAGAAAAGTTTTGCAAGTTTCCAAACTAGAAAGATAAATCAAGTCATCCTATCTCAAAACAATAGTTTGACAATAAGGGACTATTATATTTAGAATTGTACAACTCATCCATCTTACTCTCAAGGACAAGGGAAGATACTGAATTAATTACATATCCATATCTTCATTTTCTAGACATATTTGTAACTTCATAATTAATAAAAATCTAAAAAATAAAACAAATATAATTTAACAAACAATATCTCATTCTTATAAGGAAATTTTCATTTAGAGACAATCAATTTGTGATGGAAACTAACAAATGACCGATTTCGTTTGCCTTTATAATACATCTAGAATATGCATATATGATTTACTTCATCAAATGAATTGGTTGATTATAAACAATGCAAGCTCACAAATGTAATGTTGGTTATCAAAATTACAAATGAAAAGTATATAAAATAACATAACACCATAAAGCAAACCCAATACAATAAATTAGTTTTGAACACTCCGCGAATATAGATTTGTTATTTCTCTCGATAAGGGATAATATTTTAAAGATTATATGTTATGGGATATTCTGGTCTGAACTAATACATATTATGTCGACCAACATGAATTTTAGTGTTGAGTTCATAATCATGTTTAATAAGAAGCTAAATAACTAAAATATATGTTAACATTTTGGATAATGATTATAAAAAGTAGTCATTATGAGTTTCTTCCTATTATAATAATTGAACATGACCTTTTGTCACTGAATATTATAGAGAAATTTTTTTATTTATAACATACCTCTAATACGAACAACACATCAACGTAAATGTTATCGTCAATACTAAGAAATTTTTGCAAAAATAATATTTTTAATAGTTTAAGTTGGTTTGAAATGATGTGGTCTTTGCAATATTGTCTAAAATGAACAAAAATATAATAAAACTGCATAGATGGTTAAAAACTAAATAATATAGTTATGTGTTTGACTCATGGATTACACTTTATGTTGAAAAATTCTAGAAGATAGGTTTATATAAGGGTTCAAGCGAAACCCTAGAACTAAAAATATAAAAATTACAAAAATATCCTAAAGTATTAAAATTTCAAAACAAGAGGATAGATGAGCCCGAATGCCCAAAAAATCCCATAGCTCACGAGAAAAGCTCGTGACTTGCGTTCGTGACGTCGTTTCCTTCGAAACAAGGTACTGTGGGTCAAAATCTGACACCGGGGCTCCAAACTGTCAATTCACCGAACTGTCTGCATCATTCCCGCCGGGGAAAAGAAGATTCGCCCTCGAATCAGAACCGGTCTCCCCATCAGAAGAGTCGCTTGCATAAGGAATCACTGACGAAGATGCTGGAGTCGCTGGTAGAGTTCCCGCTCGAAGTTGTAAGGAAGGAAAGCCTTGCGTATTTTTCTTATGAATTTCTCCCAACTGCGGACTTTATCCTTGCCTTCACGAGCGCGGTTCTTCTTCACCTGCTGCCACCAAGCCTGTGCCCTACCGCGTAGGTGGATGGTGACTAATGCGACCCTTATCTCCTCAGGAACTTCCTTGAAGTCCAGGACTTCTTCAATCTGGGATAACCAATCGATAAGTGCCTCTGCCTTAAGGCTGTCATCAATGTCCGAGATGTCTATCTTGAAACCAAGCTCCCAGCGTCGGTCGTGAGAAGTATTCTGGTCGATCCTATCCCCAAAAGGGTTATCGATACCTTCAACCTTCGTGCCGTGTTGTCTGGCGTTAAGATTAGCCATCTGACGGGTTAGATCGGCTACCTGACGGCGTAGGTCAGCAACTTCACGATCATCTAAATCACTTGTATCTCTAGTCACTGCAGCGCCACCGCGACCGCTGGTTCTTCCTCGCACCATTTCGCAGGACTGCCTGTGTCTGATACCACTATGATTCAGAGTGAAACGCAGAGAAGCCTAAAGGGATAAAACCCTAATTTTTTTTATTAATAAAAAACAACTCCCTGAACAGTGTATAGAAGATAGGTTTATATAAGGGTTCAAGCGAAACCTTATAACTAAAAATATAAAAATTACAAAAATAGCCTAAAGTATTAAAATTGCAAAACAAGAGGATAGATGAGCCCGAATGCCCAAAAAAGCCCATAGCTCACGAGCAAAACTCGTGACTTACGTTCGTGACATTGTTTCCTTCGAAACAAGGTGCTGTGGGTCAAAATCTGACACCGGAGCTCCAAACTGTCAATTCACCGAACTGTCTGCATCAATTTTTAATAGTTTAAGTTGGTTTGAAATGATGTGGTCTTTGCAATATTGTCTAAAATGAACAAAAATATAATAAAACTGCATAGATGGTTAAAAACTAAATAATATAGTTATGTGTTTGACTCATGGATTACACTTTATGTTGAAAAATTCGATCATGCATATACAATATATACATTGGAATTAAGACGACTAATAGGTAACATATCTAAAAATGATTTATTTAATATTATACATAAATAAAAGAAATTATTTGGACTCATATTCTTATATAAAATATTATTTTTACACATAAAGTTATAGAAAAATATTATTTTGGCTCGCAGATTCATAGAATAATATTATTTAGGTTATTATATTTATAAAGAATAATATTTAAATTTTTACTTGAGCAAAAAATTATTATTTAGAAGCATACGTAAATTAAAAAGTACTATTATGATCACATGCATATACAAATTTTTATTTGGAATGGTACATTAATAGAAAAAATATATTTATTTTATTTATTTTGAATACATTAAACATGAGTGAGCCACATTTTATACGGATAGTGTAGCCACTATGAGGATTAGAATCCTAATTGGTATATTTGAATGCATCACTAGAACATCGGTTGAGAAATTTTATACTAATTATGTAAAAAACAACCAACCTTCAAACGACCACGATTTATATAAAGAGAATCATCAAAAACTTTAAATATGACTAATGTAACCTCTCTTATATTATAAGGCTAAAATATCATTTTAATTATATTATATTAATAACATCAAAGACTTCAAATATAAAAACGTGTATGTATAAAAATAGACTTGTATATAAACTTGAAAAGAATATAGTTTGTTATTCACATATTTATGGTAACAATAATAAAATTAGCACAAAACTAAAATTATTTCAGAATTTAATTTTAAGTACCCAATAAGATTGAAATAATAAATTAATACCAAAAATTCTAAATTATATAATAGCCCTGAGACCTATGACTTTACTTTCAGGAACAAATCGAAACGTACTACATCTCTCTCCTTTAATTCTTCTCTAAGAGACCCGGTAACTGAAAATTAATTATCATACTCTTCTCAATGCATATCAAGCAAACAACCCATCATTGATCCTAAATTGAGTTTCAAGTTTTTCAATCGATAAAGTATTAAGGTTTTTTAATACCTAGATTGTCAGATTTCGAATCTGGTTTTGCTAGTTCAAGAAGTTTTTCTTGGTTAAGATATGTGAGTGTTAAAATTTCTATTTTCTTCTTTCTCTACTTAATTTATGTCTCAATTTAAATTGTTGCTTATTGTTAGGAGCTTGATGTTTGTCGGTAGTATTGGATTCGTCTCCAAACCTGCAGAATGTCTCAAGATCACTACGCAGTAGGTTTTTGGATTCTGAGTAATGAATTAAGAAGTCGAATAGAAATCAGTTATGTCAACTTTCTTCTGAATCAGTTGACATTCAACATCAAATTACAAGTTTATATAACTTTCATCTGTTGAAACGGTAGGAAAAAAGATAAAGAACTTTGTGTTGTAGCTTGTTAGTATGTCATCGATCATGTTAGTTTATTGTTAAATCTGACATATTAGTCTTAAAATGTGAAATTGTTAAATAGAAATCAATTATGAATTTGCTGAAGAAAATATCTGTAAATTTCGTGGAGGTCTCATTTTATAATGCTTTTGGTTGAGAACGAAGCAATAAAGAAACTATAGTTTTTATAAAGTCCACTAAACTAGTTATGTTTATTCTCCTTCATGAATATATATATATATATATATATATATATATATATATATATATATATATCATAGATTGACATGTCATGTCAAAAAAATTGTGTTATCAATATTTACCCACTTTCCTTTTATAGGAATTGCTAATTGAGGGAGGTAGACAATTGTTACCTCTGCGATTGTCTACTTTGTCCAACTAGTTTTTGGAATTTAATACAAAGAAGAAACCCATGACACAACCAATCATAGGATATTTCATGAGGCACGACTTTCTAAGGCATGCATTTGGAGGGGGCATGCCGTTTGTCTTGACTGACAACCATATAATATGAACTATAGAGCAGAGGACAAACCAGAACATTATGTTTTGGATTTTCAGATAATCTTTCAAGTTTTAGCATAAATATTATATTATAGATACATGTAACATGACAAAAATTTGAGATATTAGCTTACTTGACCATTTTTTAAAACTAATACTCATGGTTGATGGTGTTGGACATCTTTTTAATCCATCACTTAGCAGTTTTGTTAGTTTAGCGGTATCGTATGATTAGATGTATTGCTGATATAGAATTATCTCTTCTTTTTTGTTTGAGTTTAGTCCGCAACAAAGAGGCAGTCTTGGATAATATTGATTCAAACATTGTTGTATCAACATCTTATTTTACACAGATCTTCTTGCGAAACTCTAATTTATATACTTCTGATCTAATGTATTGTAGATACAAGCAATAAGCTTGTCGTTATGAAATTTAGGATTTGGGACTCTATCAAGTGTATTTAAGGATTTTAGGTTTGTTAAACATATATTATTCTTGTTTACGGATGACAAACTTAAAGGAAAGTTACCTAAACCTATTGAAAATGAGTTCAGATATTAGATTTTCTTGGTCCTGCTAGTGTTTGTATTATAGAATTTGTATAGGATATTAAAAACAGTATATATGAATGTTTTGAAGTTTTGTACTAGCATATTTGTACTTTTTGTAGTGGAAGTAAGTGTTGTTTGAGTTAAGACATCAATATTAGGACAAAAAGATCTTGCATGAGTCATTGTTTGAATTTTTTTGGTTGTCAACAAAAGAAGTTAAGTGGAAGTACAATCAACGGCATAACAATTCAAAGGAAGTATCATATTACTTGACAAGCAAAACATGTCTTGTGTTATATGTCCATGATCATGAGAATTGTTTATTAGTTCAGTATTTATTGTTTTGAGTTTAGTAGTTTTGTTAGTTTAACAGTATTGGGTTTGTCCGTTTTGTTTATTTAGCCGATTTTAATAATGTGGCATAACACGTATTATTATTATTTTTATATAGATATGTTTCTCACAAAAGTGATTGCAAATGCAAGAAATTCTAGAACGCTTAAATGTCAAAAAGAAGAAAAAAACCAACGCATTTATTTCGATCAAATATAGTTGAGATTAACAAGCTTATACGAATGACGAATATCAGTTTAAGCCACATATAAGCAATGAAAGCGATTCCATTTTACATCATTCTGAAAATATTATGGAAGTTGCAAGATTCATTTAAAGTGTGAAAGCCTTGGGAAATGAAAATTTCAATAATTAAGTCATACGAAGTGGAGAAAAATTCATTTCTCTTTGGAGGAAAATATATATGAATTTGACGAGATCATATGTTAAAGTTATATACAGTGTAAATGGTGGTTGCGAAAAAATAGATCTTTAATCATATAATGGTAAAGTAAACTCTAATGAAGAAAAGGAATAGTGAAAAATTATACAATCCCCAAAGTATTAACCAAAGAAAAAACGGAGGTTTCCCAAATGTAACCAAGATAATGTTGAAAAAATAAATTGAGAAGGCATCCACAGAAGTTGATGCACAAAGTATTAAGGAGGTCTTTATGATGCTTATCATGTACATGTGCATAACTATGTTTTTCTCAACTTCGGGAGAATATTTAAACAAGAACTTTGACCATTTTATTGAGAAAGAGTGTGAAGACATCAAAATATATGATTGGGCTTAATTGGTTGTAGACAAGCTGATAAAATCAATAAGAAAGTGTTGTCAAACCAAACCGGAAAACACTACAAGATGCGTCTTCATACTAACTATAAGTTAAAATTTAGATTTTAGAATTTGTTTAGTTTCTATTTTTTTAAACTGAAATAATGCATTATTTTACTATATGACATCCTTTTTTTATAGAGCATACACGTGTTCAAGAACCTCTTGTAACTTTCCAAGGTTTCTCTAATGGGAAGGTGTTACGAAATTGAGAAAATTTGAAAAGGTGAGATTCTTATTCAATCAAATAAATCCAAATAAGGTAAGAATTATGTTTAACATTATTAAAAAGTTAGTACTACTAGCCAATACTATATTTTAAAAACCTGTCATTTTCTTCGTAATAAGTTATTCCTCGAGAGTTACACCTAATTAAGAGAGAGAAATTGTTGATGGAACTCAATGACGATTTTGAAAAAAGTGTTGAAGAAGAAGATGTCAAGAATCAAGAAGCAAAAAATGACGATTCATTGGATTTTGAACATCTGGTTAGTAACAAGAAAGAAGTAAATTCAAAACAAAATTAAATTAAATAATTAAATATTTTATCCCAAATAATGAGACAACTTGTAAAGGATGAAAAAAATAAATTAAAAGCTATGAATATATATATATATATAGTTGTATATTTGGATTAAGATATTAATAAATTCTAATTGTTTTAGTTTTTTATGCAGAAAACCATACCCAACCTTCAAGAACAAAAGCAAAACATGGTAGATGACTTTGTAACAAGATAGCCTCACTATGAAAAGGTAGATTGAATTACTATTTTATCAGTTTTAAATATATTTGCAGTTTTAAAGTATTTAACAATTCTAAAAAAATTAACAAATTTAGGCTTTAATAGTTATAACAATTTTATGTCAAAGTATCTTAAATATTATGCGTATATTTAAAATTTCTATATATTTTTTATCTTTTTCAGATCATTGAAGACCTCCAATCTACAGTCAAAGAGATCGTGAATTCTCTTAAGTGTGCAGAAGTAAAGTTGAAAAGTTTACAAAAATTGGCTTAAGATTTTCCTTTTACTGACAGTGAGAAGGAATTTGAGGAAAAAGATAAATTGATTGCAACTGTGTCTACTGAAAATCAAACATTGAAGGATGAGGTAGCTTAATATCTCAAAATATGATGACAAGTAAGATCTAGTACATAAGAATGGAGTTAACAATATTGATGAAAGAATTGAAGATATGATATCATAGACAAAAGGATAAAAGTACTAAAATGGAACCTTCATCATTGGTGAAGAATATTAAGATGAAAGCAGATAAAAAAAGAACAAGATGACCCCCTATTTACATATGAGAGGAAGAAAATGAAACAAAAAACTACAGTAAATGAGGAAAATCTAATTGTAGTTTCTTCACTTGATGCATTTGATGTCAATGATCATAATGAATCGAAGATTGATACTAACGTTATTGAAAAATGGAAAGATTTATTAGGGAACCGAGTGAGCTCTAACGAATAAGATATTGACAAGTATTATAATTTTCTTGTTAGAAGCAATAACTCTGGGTACGAATAACATTATCTTAAAAACCTATATTTAATATATTTTTTTAATCATTTTTTTTTCTTCAGAGTATGCATATGGGAAAATGAAAACATATATATCACTCGACAACAGAATTATGATCTTATAAATAACAATACAATTGGAATAAAGGTGAGTAAACTTTCATTCCTATTTGCTGAATGAAAAAAAAAACTTTGTTGAGGCTTGTAGTGTCAAAACTATATTATTATAAGTTTGTTTGCACTCGATCAACGATCATAAAATATACTAACAATGTAAATTTTAAATCATATTTGTATATCATAGATGTATATGTTGAATATCTCCTTCGATTATATCATCATCTAGAAGTAGTAGTAGGTACATCAAATAATACAGTCACCACTCTAACAGCTGCATGCGCAGTATGCATAATTTTATCATGTTAAAATGTGATTAAAAATTATAATAAGAATAATATTATGTCTTTTTTCTCGTTAGACTTTCAAAACATAGCAATACGTGCGTTGAAAAAAAGACACGAAAATTTAATCAAGCTAAATATTGAGGATGTACTAGAATAAGGAATTAAAAAGGGCATGCATTTATTTATTTTTTCCACTACACACAACGGCGAACAGAAGATTAAGTGACCATTAGACTCTAATGATATTGGATGGACCTTAAATCATTACAACTCATTACTTCCCCCGAAGAAAGAATGTGCAAAATCCGTACATGGCAACAATGAAATCAATGGTTAGTATTTATTAATTTAACGTATTGAAATGTATATTAAGCATCTAGAAGTTACAACTTTGATGTTCCTTTATTTTCATTCTAAAGACCTTTTCTAACTTTGGAAAATGCAGAATATTATACACCTTGTGGTTTTATTTTTAAAACAAAATTAAGGGTTGTCTGTTATCTGTATCAGTTAATATAATTTAATTAATGATATTTTTTTCATATGACATAACTCGGACAAATAAAACACACGAATGGTCAATGGAGAATTATAAGAAAAAATGAATATATGGAATTCTAGTTTACGAGTACATCATGGAGAGATGTTTGAATATCAAAAAATCAGTAAGACATATAAGCAGGATAAGGAAACTAAAGTAAGGGCCGATATATTTTATGCGCTACTAAATGATGTTTACACTGTAAAGTAAAGTTATGACACCGAGATGGTAGATGTGTAGTTGTAGGACAGTGTTTAAGAAATTGAAACAAGAAATGTAAGACAGTGTTTATGGGTATGCTTAACTCCGATTTTAGATTTTATCTTGTGTATAAATCTGTTTTCTTCGAGATATCAAATAATTTAATGTTCTTTCTCTTATGCTTTTTGGTGGGGCCCTTTTCTAGATTATATATTGAACACCTGTAATATTGGCTTGCACAATTATATATTAAAAGTTTGAAACTTTCTAAGAATAATTGCATTTGGTCATGTGTTAAGTCATATTTGTCTGTATTTTGTATGTTTAATAGTATTAAAATAAAACAGTGTTAAGCAATATTATTTTTTTAAACCACGAGTTTAACAGTTTTAAATCAATATTTATATATTTTGTATGTTTAATAGTAGGCGGGAAGACTTCATTCACATTACTTTCAAATTATATGCATGCAAAAGAAGCTTTAAAAATATAAATAATACCCTGTGATTTGGGAAGGAGATTTACCCAGCTAGCTTGAGCGGTGTTTGTTTTAATACAATTACATAAATGGAGAAGACTAGAAACTTACAAAAATAAGGTCACTAATTTAGCCTCATGTGATTAGGTCACATTAGAACTAGTGAAAAATAAGTGATTTGAAATAGTAGTCATAAATATATCATACTAAATTCAGTCATTCACATGATCAGCTTCTTCCAAGTTATACCCTCACTAAACAACAGATGAAGAGAATGTCATAGACTTAGTTAAACTATAATAAAAATATAAAACACATCATTGAAATAAAATTCAAATCAGAGTACAATTTTCGTGGTTAATTTTTTTACATTAAGTGGTAACGTCGTCGTACTTATACTATCTCAACTATTAGTTTTTAGCTCTTGGATTAGATAGTTATTATTTTCCACTGATATAGGTACCTGTGTTTTAGTATTGTTTGGTTAAGCTTAGAAATGTGCTTCTGTCCTCAAAGGAAGATTTCAGACTTAAAAAGAAAAAAAATTACGGTTTATATATATGGAAGTTTTTTATTTGTTTTATATATTTTTACTATATTTCGAGGTGTATGTGATCTGTGTTTGGTGCATTGCACGACTGTTATAAGTTGTAACTAGTTGACACTTGAATGATTTATCTTCATGACTGACTTTTTCATCTTTGCAGGTATCTGTAGTTGTTCAGTCTTGTAATTTTTGTTTCTTCAATTTCTTCTATCGGTTAAATAACACAACATAAATATAGATTTCTCTATATCTTTTATCCATATTTGGACATGAATCACCAGTCCAAGTTAATGATTCAGTACAGTGCTTAGACATTTGTACCATAAGCAATATCTGAATATTGTCAATGGCTTCTAATATAGGGAGGTTACGTATATGTTTAATTTGGGCATTAAAAGCTTCTACTGTAGATGAAAATTATTACCATATCTTTTACCTTCGAAAATATAGCTGCGTAGTTTTCGGGATGGAGATTTTCTAAAAACTTAACCACCGTATTGCCACCATTTTTCATAAACTCACCCATTGACTAAAAGTAAAGATGATTTGTAGGAGCATAAGCGCATTCTTTAAACTTTGGAACTAAACTTTCTCGTGCCCCTTTAAGAAATTTATTAAGAGACTCTCTTAAATTAAGAACAGGATGGTAAATGCAATACAAATAAAAAGCATCCGGAAAGAGAGTCTGAATATATGTAATAATACATATAAAACAATCTTAACAATAATATAAAAATGCTATCAATCTGTTTAACAGTAGTATAGAACTGCTATCAACATGTTTAACAATAATATAGAACTGCTAAAATATACATACGACTAAAAACACTGGTAGACACTCTTAAACTCATGTTAATTATGTCAACTAAAAATAAATAGTATATAAATAATTATATTAATTTTATCAATCACTTACAACTATAATTGCACTTCTAAACAACTGTAGTGTCGTTTAGTCTTACTTTATCGTTTAAGCTCTAAAATAAAATAATCACACGATCAAATAAAATATCAAGAACTAAATTGTTGCTAGTGAGACTTGCAACCTTACAACGATTAAAGAAGAATATAAAGTAAGGTTGTTACCTTGATTTCAATCTTTAAATATGGCTAAAAGTAGAATTCTTTTGCATTTACCGCTTAGAAATTTACCATCTAAGTATAAAACGGATATACATCTTTGGAATCCTTTAACACAAGCACCAAATACCACAAAATATTGAATAAACACAGCTGTGTCCCGATTGTA
Organism: Limnanthes douglasii subsp. nivea; assembly: GCA_036936605.1. Lineage (NCBI taxonomy): Eukaryota > Viridiplantae > Streptophyta > Magnoliopsida > Brassicales > Limnanthaceae > Limnanthes > Limnanthes douglasii. Next base: position 136,661,610 of record JAUPFV010000002.1, on the reverse strand, counting down.
TTCTAGCTAAAAATCATTACTTGGATCAAGATTCTTCATTGCATTGATATAGCCCTTTATAAGACCATGCAATGTAAAACTATCTCCAAACACTTCAGTATTTGTTTTTTTCTAAAGACCTACATGCTAACTTATAATTAACATCCATGCCATGTCTGTTTTAAACATATCTTTTATAGTAGTAGCATTACTTTTGAATTAGACCTAACCTCCGATACGACTTCCTTAATAAAGACACGAGAATACAAGTGTTTATTTATTTTGTTCTTCAAAATAACACCGCATTTGTGCTCCATTTCATATTTCATAATATCATTGAACCATTAGCTTTATTAGTAGCAGCATATATAATCCACAAATATTTTTTAGATTCTTTAAACTCACAAGAAACACCAATTCTTTCTTTCGTATTACGATCATACTTAAATTTAAAACCATTTTGCATTGCAAACTTCAAAAATGAATGCCTAAATTCATCATATGCACCTATAAATACTTGACCAACACCCTCTATTTCATTACCCCAAGATTTTGTGGCAAACTCCTTAAAGTTAGAACAGTAACATCTGAAGGTTCAATACTAAAAGGTAAAACCAGAACATTATTAACTCTCCGTGTAGCATAAACTATATCGGGTCGTAAACAAATATAACTAACACTAATAAGCTCAACATTTATCTCCACTAAAAACTGACCAAATTGACGAACCATATTTTTCATCAGCATAAAATCATCTTCATTTGACAGTATACAGGTCTTAACATTCCCGATACTAAAAATAAATAATACTATCTTTATTCAGGTTCATCCATCTACTTAACAAGAAAGCAAACATATCGTCCAAACTATGAAAAGAAGCTATTGGTTTACCAACAGTTTCTCCATTAAACTTAAAATCGTAAGCATAATAGACAAGGTAACATGTGGAACATATTAAATCACTGACAGACAAAATGAAGACAAAGTTAGGCTAGAAATAATACAACTTCTTAAAACAATCAGCAAAAAAATAATCCAATGAAAATAAAATATGTTTAAAATTTATAAAAAAAAAAATTGATGAACTGAATTTATTTGGATAATGTAACTACAACCAAATCTATATTGTTCATAGATTTGTGCCTAGCATCTGGACTTGGATCGGGTCCATTCTGGATCAGGCAGCTGAATACAAACCTAAATAACCCAAAATAACGATACCAAACAATACATAAATAATCAATTTAAATAATAAAATTACAAAATATAGCTGTTCCCCATTCGAAATCCAATAAGACAGACTCGGGATTCTCTCGCAAGACCACATGGGACTGCTCTGCTCTTCTACTTCTAGAAGTAAAATTAAGTAAGTAAAGACGGTTCAAAATTGGAGTTCGCACCCATCCAATAAATATAATAAGGAAGTACCAGGCTACCAGCCGACATTACCAAACTTGCCTCGGTCTAACAATTTATCAAGTATCAACTACCGAAGTACTAATATATATACGAATACGAGTACTCTTACTTAGTTGCACATATCTAAAACAAATTCAATTTTTGTTTCTTCTGAAACAAAGGTAAAAAAGAAACAAAGGTAAAATACTTCCACGCAGAAAAAACCTAAAGAGAAACTCATACAGATTGAGATCGAGAAGGATAGGGAGTCAATACGCAAATTAGCTGTACTGCATCATATCATAACATCTCTCCCCCGGTTAACTGAGAACAAAACAGAGCATTTTCTTGGAATTGCAGCATAGAGAAGATGATCCCAGGGCCAATCATCGCAGAAGTCGTCGGATGATGAGAAGAAGAAAAACATAATCATCTTAACAGAAAAGGAAAATAGAGAGAGAGAGATTGAAGATGAGTTTCTATGGAGACGGTAATCTAAAAGGGATAATTTTGGCATTATCGTCAAGTTTGTTTATAGGGTCGAGCTTTATCATCAAGAAGAAAGGATTAAAAAGAGCAGCTGCGAGTTCTGGTGTTAGAGCTGGTAGATTTCTTAACAAATCAACCATTGTAATTTTGGTTATAATTGGGTTGACGTCAATCTTCAAATTTGATGTGGGGAAATTTCTGTAGGTACTGGTGGGTTCTCTTATCTATCGGAGCCTCTATGGTGGCTGGGTATGTTCACAAGTAAGTAATTTTTCTTAGTGGGTAGGTATCAAATTAGGTTTAGTTTCATCTTTAGGTTTTCTTTGCAATTTATGGCAAACAGATTTTGTTCTTTTAGAAGCGTTTCTTTATATGGTGTGTTCCTGTACATTAGACAATGGTATCTCTTTATGCTTTGAAAGGGAAAAGTTATCTTGTTTAGTATTAGGGTTTGATATTTGGACTAATTGTTTGCAGAATATCTTCTGTTTTGTCTCTGTATAATTTAGTGATTGTTGGCGAAGTCGCGAATTTCGTAGCATATGCATTTGCTCCAGCTGTTCTTGTCACTCCTCTTGGTGCGCTTAGTATCATAGTCAGGTAATCGAATCAAGATATGTTGACACACATTATATTTACGGGAGTTTACGTGCAATTTTCTAAGAGAATTAGGTAAAGATATTGAACTAAAGTTATTGACCATTTCGTGTAGTGCTGTCCTGGCTCACTTCCTCTTGAGAGAGACCTTGCACGACTTGGGTGTCTTGGGATGTGTCATGTGCATTGCCGGTTCGATCGTAATCGTCGTACATGCACCGCAGGAACGTCCTATCACTTCTATTAATGAAATATGGGTTATGGCGACTCAACCTGGTTAGGCTTTAGCGTCGTTTTGATTTGTACTGTATGTTTGTACTGATATATATTTTTTTCTTTTAGTGACTTTGTTATTGGATTTATTTCAGCTTTTCTACTTTATATCGGCTCCGTAATTGTGTTGGTCTTCATTCTGGTCTTCTATTTTGTTCCGAGATGTGGGCATGTAAACGTGCTGGTTTTCACTGGCATATGTTCTCTCATGGGTTCCCTCTCGGTATAAATTTGTCTTTTTGATTTACAATTCAATGCTGTGAACTTTGTTGAAGTGTGGTCATGTTATATGATAATTATGCAGGTGATGAGTGTGAAAGCACTGGGGACAGCATTTAAACTAACATTTGAGGGAAATAATCAAATGGTCTATCCAGAAACATGGATTTTTATGCTGGTTGTGGCTACATGCATCATCACACAGATGAACTATCTTAACAAGGTAAGGAATGTGCTACTTTTGCTACTTTTATGCTTTCGGTTTCGGTTTAATTTAGAAAAATGCCGCTATTTGGATTTTTATCCTAATACTATTTCTCATTATATGCTAGTTCGGAACATCCTGTATGTATAGTGTCTGACAAGTCTGGAGCTTTAAGGTGCCTCAATAACAGGTTGTTTGGTACTCAGCTTATCAGCCAAAAAAAGTGCTTATAAGAAAGCCACTGAAAAAAGCTAGATTTTCTGAAAAATTCCTTATACTGTCGGGTGTGTAGAAAAAAGAACTAATTTTAGAGATTAAAAGCAAAGGTTTTTTATGAAAACATTATATAGTGAAAAATCGAATGAAAAATATATCTAGAAATAAAAACTAAGAAAAAAAATCTAATTTTTTTGTTAGTTTCTAATTTTTAAACATTTTTTTAAAGCTTAAAAAGCTAGCTCTTCCTCTGCCAGAAAAGCCAGATGTTACCAAACAACCTATTTCACAAAGTAATGGTGCCAAACAACCTCTTACCATAGATGCTACATTTATGTGTCATCTGAACCACTGAGAGACCTTCTGGTCTTCTTCATACTTCTTGCACAATAAACTGCGTCTTCTTTGTTTACAAGGCATGAGAGCAATGCACAAATTTTTCGCTTATGTGCTAGACTTCTTAAGAATCCGACAAGCGTTTCATCAGCATATTCGATAAGACATTTTTTTTTTCAAAACACACTACTTGTTGCTTACCAAATGGTACACCACATTTTCAGTGTTGCAAGAACGTCATTTTTTTCTAGGGGTCACACTGATAACAAAGATGTATAGTTGTAAATATTTTTCTATTCTATCTTCTACTCTTTAAGATAATAATTTTGTCATTTCAGGCTCTTGACACATTCAACACTGCAATTGTCGCACCTATTTATTATGTAATGTTCACTTCGCTTACCATCATCGCCAGTGTCATCATGTTCAAGGTACTGTCATTTTATTTTATTAATCTTTTCTCTGAATCATCCTTAAAAGTAGTCGATTCCAAGACAACATGACTTGTAAAGAATAAACTTTTAGAAAAATATTATTTTTTACCAAACAAAATAAGTAATTAGAAATTTATAATCTATAATAAGATGAAGAAAACATAACATACACTATTATAGGACTGGGATGACCAAGGTGCAGGGACCATTATATCCGAACTATGCGGATTTCTAATAGTGCTTTCGGGAACTATTTTGCTACACTGGACAAAGGACTTCGAAAGAAGTTCATCTTTGAAAGGTAAGTCACAATTTATTTTCAGTCGAAGTTATTTTTTGTGAAGATATAACCTCACCATATACGGTGGAGAAAGCCCTCTTATCGTGAGAGGTTTTTTGTAGAGGTGGCAAGAATCCGGTTTCGGTTTGAATTTGGGTGAGACAAAGCTTTATGGTAACTAAAAGTTTGTCAGATCCAAAGCGGATCACGAGCCGGATTTCAGATGCATGTGTGTTTTTATTTTATTTGTATCCATTTGTCGGAATATTCAAACCTGATCCTACCTGGATTTCAAATAGGACAATATTTCTTTGTCTAAACCAGGATTTCGGACTTAAATTCTTATCTGTATCCAATGCTTTCCAGATTAGATATAATCGTTTGGTCAGGTTTGACGAGATTTTAAAACCCGTATGAGTTAGACTCGATATCTAGTTCTTATCGTTTTGCTGCGCTCCGAACTCATATCAAGAAATGCATCAACAGGCACAAGCTCTTATGGACCTTCAACCCCGCCGTTATCATCCCCTACGTTCTCATCTGGACTTTACAATGGAAGCGCGGACATATTCAAGCGAGATGCTGAGAATGATGAAGAAATCAGCTTAAGGAGTCAAGAAGTATAGTAGTTGTGAATACATTGGCAGGGAAAGAGTGGAACATCAAGAACTCAGTCCAAATGAACTTAAGTGGAAGATTGGATTATGTGTATATCTGATTTATTTGTTCTTTTGAGCAGTAAACCCATCCTATTTATTGTATAGCATTTGAGATTATTAACGTAGTTGTTTAGTGGATAGCTTTTTCAATTCGTAAGACTTTCTATAGTTGTTTGAAATGACCGAAGGTAAATATAGCTTGTATAACATGAAATTCGAAAAGAAATGACAGAAGGTGAATATAGCTTGTATAACATGAAATTCGAAAAGAATATCATTTAATGGTCCAAAACTAGTCAATTTTTGGTGAAAAATAATAAAATAAATTCCGTTGCCGGGAATCGAACCCGGGTCCCCTGGGTGAAAGCCAGATATCCTAACCGCTGGACGACAACGGATGCTTGTTATTGTGATTACATAAAGAAATATAGTATCTTATCTAAGCAATACTCACACTTTATTCGGGTCAAGCTATATATACCCAATTCGGGTTTAAGTATACCCAAAGATGATCTAAGTATACCCAAATTTTGACAAAAATACCCTTTTCTAGGTATATAAGATTTTTTTTTACTAATCTTATCCACCTCATTTTTTCTCTTAGACTCTCTAACTTCTCTCTAAAACCTTCAAGTTCTCTCTAATTTATCCGGCGAACTAAAATCCGACGAACTAAAATCCGGCGAACTAAAATATAAAAACTTAGTCTTAATATCAAAATTTAGGGTTATGGTTGAATTAGGTAAAAAAATCAGAATTTTAGGGTGTTTGGAGGCCATTTTCCGGCCGGAATTCGACCGGAAAATGGCCATTTGCGAAGGCTGAGCGTACCGGTCGGTACAGACCCTCTGTACCGACCGTACAGGGGGTGCGCACCGGCTGGTACGCCCCCCTATACCATCGGTACAGAGGGTCTGTACCTATGGTACGCTCAGCCTTCGTAAATGGCCATTTTCCGGCCGAATTTCGGCCGGAAAATGGCTTCCAAACATCCGAAAATTATGATTTTTTTTAGTAATTAAATTTTTAATTTTTTTTTTAAAAAAAACTTCAAAAAAACAAGTTTTGATTTTGTTTTTTCATTAGAAGAAGTTTAAAAAAATTAAAAAGAGTTTGAATGTTCTTGAGGCAACTTTGAATGTTCAAGAACAATTTGAAGAATTTCACAAAATTGTAGTAATATGGGGTTTGATCTAGTAGAGAGTTGTGTTTTTTTGGGTATACATAACCAAATAGATTGTTTTGTGAATTGGGTGTATCTAGGATATACTTAGTGTTTTTTTTACTTAGTGGCAATTCGGATATTAAATGAAATTTCAAGGGTTTTTTCGTCCTAAAAAAATCAAACAAAAATCAACTGCGTTTTTTGGGTATACTTAAATCACATTTGGGTATATATAGCCATACCATATATTATATTATGACTTCTAACCTAAACAAACACAACACTACCTTGTTCCAATTTCAAATTGGAGATTTGACGGTCTGACGACACAAGAATAACTACTAATCAAGATTGATATTTAGAAAAAAAACAAGTTCATCCAGCTTCCTACGATATTTTCCAAAATAGTTATTCATTAGTATTTCGTATAAATAAGAGTTTACCGATTTATCAAAATCTATAAATTTAGTCTTTCGATTTAGCAAAATTTATACATTTAATTTTTCGATTTCCTACTAGTAATACATTTTGATCACCCTCATTAATGAAAATGGTTAAGGTATTTATATTTAATTACTGACCCATGGCTTATTGGATCAGATCATAGAAAAGAATCGAGTTTAAGGACCCATTAGTAATATTGTTTTAAGTTGATTAACAACTAGCTTAGTCAAGAATTAATACATTTGTCCTATTCAGAATTTTATTGTGGTGGTTTAGTCCGAATTGCCTTTCGAAATTAATCATAGCACAGTGAATCAAACCAACAGAGATCATGAATAACAAAAGAAAAATAGACAAGTAAAAATTGAAATTCCGACATAAACATCCAATCTGACAGCATTCCCACTTTTTGGATGAGAGCATTCCATATCTGCATCCAGTGACGATATCTAGTGAGCCGCTTATTTTATAGCTTATAACGTAGCAACTAATCATTATGTTGACTCAAAAGCTATAACAGCACAATGTGAGATGTCCAAAAGCCCTTATTCTCTAAAGTCGAAGGCCAATATAAGTAGGTAGAGATTTCATTTTACCTTTTTACACATTCACATACTTCACATAAGCTATATATTCATCTATGGTATATAATTTATCCTTTCACAGACTCTATCCACAGCAGTCCAAGGAATCAATTAGTTTTACCTTACCTTCACTGACTGCTCTTGTCATCCTTATTACTTGTTCCATTCTTGACGCTTTTGTCATCCTTATCACTCATGTGTGCAGCACCCTCAGACAATTCACAACTTAACAGAGACACAAAAAAACATACACATCAAAGCATATGAATCGAACAGATACCTGGTTTGGTTCGAACGCGACTGTTCCGTTCGACGGAAACTTCGTTGCAGTTGGAGGCTCGCCGGTGGTGGTTCCAAATATCGAACCAGAGACAGAGACAGTGGTAGCTTCAAAGGTTAGTTCTCGGCGGTGGTTCGCCGGTACGTGTCCGTAATTTCGGAACGGAGATGAAAACAGTGGTTAGTTTTCGTCGGTGGTTCACCGGTGGGCTTCAGTACTATCGGAGGAGGTTTCTTCCTGGTCGCCGGTGGTTGTCAGGAATATCGGAACAGAGGGGCGATTGATATCGCCGGTTACGTGAGTTTCAAAAATGTCTTTTGGTTTCGCTCTCGTAAAACGTGTTTCTCTCTCCACAAATTTAGAAATGTGAAAGTGGGGGGAATTGAAACCCAAAAGTCTGATTAGAAGGTGAAAAAATGGGGTTTTAACAAAAACAACCCCTTTTATACCCTAGAGGTTATAATTGTCCAAAATGTGGCTTTAGGTAGTTTATGAAACTAGTCCAAAAACGGGTACCATCTTGATATTTGATACTTGAGAAGGTATTTAGGGATACTTTTCTCTTATTTTATCCTATTCTTTTCCTTAATTAAAAAATGAGTTTATTTTTATTACTATTAAGATTGACCTAAATTTTTGTTATATTTTTACATAAACGTTTTTTTAATATTATTTTATATATTTAAATTTATTTTAAAAGAATATAAATTATTACCTTTATCTTTTATTAACTAAAACTCGATTAATTTTTTTATCATATTACTAGTTTTTATAACCAGCAGGATGCATTTATGATTTGATTTATGAAGAGGAGTATTGAGACATTACAATACGTAGCACAACGGCTTTTGATATAATCTGGTTTTAGGCTATAATATTGTATAATTAATATATGTAAAATTCTGTATGACCGTACCATTTCAGTACCTGGTTTCCGCCTCAGTTCTTTCAAATTCTTCATCAGTAATCTGAGTACTTCAAAATTTTAAAAACATACTATATAACAGAATATTTTAGAAGAATCGATGATATTTTGCTCTGTGAAGCATACAATGATACAACGGGAGGTTGTTTATAAAAACCTAAAAAACACGCTGCAAAAAGATTCCAAATATTGATTTACACTGAACCTAGAAAGAATATACAATTTCTCGCCTTAATCCTCCTCAAAAGCAACATATAAGGAGGGAAATGGGATGTTAAATCACGGTAAAAAAACTCGAGTAAAACGCAATCAAGACACTCTACTTTCTATCTATACGATACCAGTTGTTTAGCTTTCAACTGAAACTTCTATAAACCATGGGGACCAATTTAATCGAAGAATATACCATCCCAAATGGAAAGGCAATATTGCATTTACAAATGGTTACTTTCGTGTTTCAATAAGCCAAGTCCTCGCTTCCTACACCAACACTTGACTTGCCAAGCGAGCGTACATTGTAAAGTTGGTAAACTCGTGCTCTGTTCTCAGCCCACCACAGTTCTGCTTGTTTCTCGCTAAACCGCTTCCGACTGATATCAAAATAGCAAATCAAAATTCAGTGTGTCTATCTTTTTACTCTAAATTTAAAAGGAATAATTAGAGAGACTAGGCAACCACTGACTATAGAGCATCTAGTAATATATTATTCAAATAATAAATATGGTGGGATGAAGACATGATTACCTAAACCGTACTCGCTTAAGATCCGTGACACCATGCGACGAGGTAAGCGTGACATATACACCAGGCTCATTTTGCTCAACCCATTCACCTTCTTTCGCACGATTACCATTTCTACTTGTTGCTTCTGACTGTCCTTGACTGTTATGATCTTCATTAACAACAGCTGCACTGGCCCCATTAGATGGAAGCTGACCGTTGAGCCCATTTAACTCTGGTTCCTGGGATGCCATTTGACTATTTGGCCGCTCAGAGAAAGCACTAGAAAATTCACTTGAACCGGGGCTGGACCCAAATGAAGTGAAAGATGGAGATTTGATGTTCCGTGCTGCTCCTAGTGGCAGCCTTTCGGCCATATCCTTTAACTACAGAGTGAAACAAAGAGTATTTTTTCAGTTGAAACAATTCATGAAGAAACATATTCAAGAGTTGACGCATGGTCAAGTAATTAACAAACTGATTTTTTAGTATTCTCCTAGTATTTAATATAAGAATACATTCAGTGTTGACCTTGGCGATCATAATGTACTTGATCGATAAAACAACGACAACAGTTTCATCAGTCATAATAAATTATGCGAGTTAATATACCCTTTCATCTAAATTATAATGACAGCTAGCAACTGTGTTAGAAAACAGCAAGGGCATTTCATAGGTTAATTTTGTCTTGTGAAATAAATATTTCACGTACATCATAATGACTCATAGCAATAGTAATATAAAGCCATCTTCGGTATTTTGCCTACTAAAACGTTCAGGTTGCTGAACAGAATACATTAAGATAACATACCAGCTAATCCTTTAAGCCTAACATCATTGAATTGACACAAGTGTTTATCTTACTTGTGCGGTAAGTGATTTGATTACTTCCTTTGCTGCTTTGCATTTAGTAGCTTCTTCAGTAGCAAATGCCATGGCTTCTTTTAGTTGTTTAGTTGTCTTCTCCAGCTCAATTTCTTGAACGTGGGCTTTGCGAGTAAGACTTTCCACCTGAGGTCACAAACGATCAAGACTAGAATAATAAATAGAAACAGAGCACGTTAAATATATCCATCTATCTTTTCAAACACTACCCAAATCTACACCATTGCTCAAATCAGTCGATCAGCTTAGAATTTAAGACTAGCTGAATAACCGGGACGGGTTGTTCACGGAACGCTTTTTGGTTATAGAATAAGGACTTAAGAAACATGTATTAACGGAGACACCTGCTTTGCTATTAGAAAGAATTTGGCACTGATGATGTTTATTAATACTTTTAAGTCTAGAAAAGCATGAGTGAAATACTTGGTCTAGAAGGCTAATTTCCAAAGGTTATGCCCAAGAATTTTTAAGAATTCATCTTATATATAAAAGTTACCAACTGGAGAGCAAATGGGTTGCTTAATTTATCTACATCAAAAAAAGTTGCAAACAGAAAATTTGTCCATCCTTCAATACATATGAACACTTTTGGCTACATTGAGACTCAATAAATAAAGGGAAACCAATCAAATGAAAAGGACCTCAACTTGGTCTAATATGGTTACTTCTTCATTCTTTATTGTAGTCCTTTTGGCAGTTTAGAAGAAAACATAGAAGGTTTTGAGTTCCATTGTACAAAAAATATACAGAAATATTAATTTTTCACGATGACTGAAGGAAGTAATAGTTCCACTTTTCGAGTAACTTGATGGACATACTATTGAAATTTTGAAGAATTTCTACGCTGCCAAGTCAATCCTATGAAAGGAAGAGAAAACTATGGCAGCAATCCTATCAAAGGAACAGAAAACTAGATAGGTTTTTAAAATAAATCAAGATAAGAAAATAGTTATATATTAGGCATTCCAAAAGGAAAAATATGCAATATAAGATTGACGCCAAATATGGAAAAGAATGGCATTTCTCGAGAAACTCAAAGAATATGGAAAGTCATATACCTGTGCCCTTAATTTAATAACATCTTGGCTAAGGTCATCGTTGGCTCTTTTAGCATCATCCAGAAAAAAATTTGGTGAAGTAAGCCCTACTAGGGTTGGGGTCGGTGTTGTCGACCGAGGTGGACTAGACCGTCTTGATACTGGTGATGTTGCTCGAGAAACAATTCTAGACCCCGGAACAGAAGCCGAGAAGAATTTCTTTGATGATCCGAAGACTGGATTAAAAGATTTAGAAATATTTAGTGCACCCCACTGTGAACCTTTATTTGGTTCAGGTGAGACACGGCTGCTGTTGAACTCATATTTCTTATTTTTCTTAGTCCGACTCTCTGCTTGTTTCGAGGACTCGATCGAGGCAAACCTAGCGAACTGTCCCCGAGATCTCGAGTCCAACTTCTCATCTCTGTCAGTAAATTCATTAGGCCCCTGATTGGAGCTTCCTCTTCTACTAACAGATGAATGAGATGAGGCATCAGTTTCACTGGCTTTTCTTAGTTTATTAAAACAGTTATCGCACACCCGATATGCTTTGTTGGGGTTCGGTGCCATAGAAGCTTTAAGGCACTTCTTACAGCTGCATGAATGACAAAAAACTAGTCCACAGTTATAACAATTGTGACGCTTTCTTTTAAAGTTGAATGGTAGGCGGCAACCAGAACACATAGACTGGTCAACCCCTGAAACCCACTTATGAAGACAGATAACTGCAGTGAAATTAGTACCACAAGCAATACTTTTGACTTGCTTGTCCTTCAGAGCTTCTATTATAGTTGGGGAATTTCTGTCATCTGTGTCTCCGTGGCCTAACCTACCATTTGATCCCTTACCCCAAGTGTAAACTTCAGTTCTTGAAGTTAAAACCGCAACATGATATGCGCCGCAAGAAATCTCCTCCACAAAACTCTTGGAAAGCTTACCTTCAACACGGGCAGGAAGTTTTCCATCTGCTTGGGGATTCCCAAGCTGGCCATAAACGGAACTACCCACAGTATAGACATGGCCTGATGTTGTAAGAGCAGCAGTTAGGCTATAACCACATGCCACTTGACAAAAGTTGGGCTCAACAAGAGCAGCTACACAAGTAGGGACCAGTTTAGTTTCCTTGTCACCATGCCCAAGTCGACCCTTGTCCCCGTCACCCCAAGTAAATAACTTCCCTGAAGAGCAGTTGCTGGAACTGGAACTTCCGACCATGATTTCTACAACTGCAGCAGTGTGCCACACACCGCAAGCGGCACGGACAGTGCGAAGACCCTTTAGAGATTCTACCTCTCTTGGTATTGAAACACTTCTGCGGTCTCCATGGCCCAGAACACCAAACGTCCCATCACCAAAAGTAAACAACTGCCCAGCAGAGGTTACGACAGCTGTATGGTAAGGTCCACAAGAGACAGAGGAGACATGTATGCCTTCCAAAGGCCCATTCACTCTTTTTGGCACCCAATGACTAACCTCATTTCCATGTCCAAGAATACCAAAACTTCCATTACCCCAACTGTACAATTCTCCCGAAAACGTAACAGCACAAGTATGTAATTCGCCACATGCTACAAGCTCAATGTTTGTATTACTGAGGGCATCAATAAGCTTTGGATTCTGAACATCAGAGTCTACACCATGACCGAGCCTACCTCCTGATTCCTCACCCCATGAAAATATTTCTCCTTGCTTTGTAACTAAGGCAGCATGCCTTCCTCCACATGCAATATTTTGGACATCTAGGACTACTGCAGATTCTAAAGCTTTTGGTAACAAAAAATCCAATTTGATACCGTTAGAACTTCCAACTCTATGAACCCCTCCACCAAAAACACCATCACCTGTGCCTTCTCCCCAAATGAAAACATCCCCCAAGGCATCACCATCATCGTGACCAGAACCGTGGCTTGATGAACTAACAGCACTCGATAGACTGACTCTAAAAGCATCAGATCCCATGCCCTTCATGTGACCATGTACACTATACGAGCCCCCTGATGACAAAGAATGAACTGAAGCACTAGCAGAATCAGACGGAAAATAACCCTTGGGAGGAGCAGCATATAGCATCATATCTGAAAAGGCCTTATCTAGACCATTCTTAGGGGGACTCTCATAGGGACTAGGAAGGCGGAGGTGATCCGAGCCGTCCTGACAAGTAAGTCGCCTTTAATACACAGACTTATCAAGAGAATGAAGTAGGTAAAATAGCTGAATCATAGTACCTTGTGCAAACTGTCATTACTGCTGAATGGAGAACTCAAAGGGGAGCTTCTTCGGGTGTATGTTCTAGGACTATTTGCTTCAGATGGAATCCCGTCACTCCTCGACTCCGTCCTCCATTTCCGATGATGGCTACGCGAAACTAATGCTTTAAGACCACTAAACCACACCTCCGCTTCATCTTTGTCCTTGCAAATCTGTCAAATAATGATATATAACTAAATAAAATAAATTTTTTATTCACACATAACACAAAACAATATATATAATGCGAATTATATGATGATCATGCCAAAATGCAACAAACAAATACGTACAATACGAGAGATTAGTGAAATGAGACATTATATATATACCAAGTCTAATGATCTGTCATTATATATAAGTGAAAATGATTGGTACTCCTTCTCTGGTCGTGGATACCTTTGGAAGATAGGCTGCAAAAGGAAATTGAATTGTCTTAGTCAGTATCCAGCAGGAAATCGTGACACTGATGTAACGAATTATAAGGCAGGAATAAGGATGGAACTCAACCATTCTAGTTACCAACTGTGCACAACTTTTGCATGTGATACACACAGATAATTATGGTACCATGTGATGACAATGACAGTATACTACTAAAGATGCAAACACAAAACAATATAAGAAAGTACAAAAGTAAGTAGGCCAGATTTGGGTAAAGGTGAGCTCCTTAGATGCATAATAGGCAAGCACATTCATACATGTGACTCACAAATATACCCAGCAGCCAGCACATAGTGTAAGCTCATAAGTATCCGATCCTGGTCAAAAGTAAGCAGCTATAGTTTGGACAAAGTGAATAATGTGCAGCTATAGTTTGGACAAAGTGAATAACGTGCAGCTATACTAAAATAACATGTTCACAGAAAATATAGTAGGGCGATCACTGATTCAGAAACTTTAAAATATGCTACCAGAATGTTGGTCCAAACATAATAATCCTTTAATGATAGCAATAACAACTCACAGGAAATCCAGGTTTAAATAGGAATTAGTAAACAAGTGACTCCAGCAGTTGTTAATGTAAGATTTATGATACCAATACAGCTTGAGTAGGCGAAAGTAAGACAATATAAAATGCATCAGCTATAGAAGAATTTGCATGCAAATATACATCAGAAAATTATCAACCCAAGCATAATAATCCTTTAATGATAGCAATAACAACTCACGGGAAATCCAGGTTTAAATAGGAATTAGTAAACATGTGACTCCAGCAGTTGTTAATGTAAGATGAATGATACCAATACAGCTTCAGTAGGCGAAAGTAAGACAATATAAAGTGCATCAGCTATAGAAGAATTTGCATGGAAATATACAACAGAAAATTATCAGCAAGTACATCACATTTATACAAAGAAACTTACAGTGCGCTGCCCAGATATGATTCTAAAAACATGGCTCAGTTTAAGATGTTTCTCTTCTTTACCCGAGAACCATATCAATACGGATTCATCCTGAAAGTATGACACAGTCATTTGAACCTTTAGATGCAGAAGAACTAAAAAAGTGAAACTAAGATACCAGAGACTACTGAAATATTGGCACTTCCCTTCTGCCTATATTCAAACAACTGTATCGAGCTTACATTTGAAAGACGGAATGGACAGAATTTAGGCTTCCCCCTTCTTCCATATTTAAGCAGATAAGCTCCTTTCTTCAGAGCAGTAATGGCCTGTAGAAAAGATTGTGCATACCACCAAACTTAGGCATATCAAACAGAATTTGCACAAGCAAACTGAATATACTGCTTCGATATTAGTAGACCTATAAACATTGAACTATTATAGAAACTACAAATCTATAGCCAACCGAAATCATTAATTCAAAGGTATGTAACAAAACAGTATAATTCCAGGCTGGTGAATACCTTGGACTAAGCAAGGTATATCCATGGCGAACAAACTAAGTCCACAGTCGTCAAGAGACCTAAACCTTAAAGACTACAGCAATCCCCAGGAACAACAATACTGACACAAAGATAGACTCAAATTCGCCAAACTGAGAAATTAAATGCACGAATCTCTCTTATGAGCTATAACCGCTACATCTGAACCCAAATCTATTCGAAACAAAGCGTATATAGCATCAGCCTACTAAAAAGCAAAAATAGAAACATTCGTGAATAAGAAACTCAAAAAAACTACCTGCTCAACATCTCTCTCTACGGGACCAGTCCTGCTAAGATCCGAAGCCATCCTACCAGTCAAAACAACTCCATAACCATTATCAAAAACCAAAACCCTACAAATTCACCATTACCGTCACAAAACGTTCACATTAGTACTTTAAAGCTAAAAATTCACAGCAATTGATCGAGCAAACACCGAATCCGTCGAAATTCGTATCTATATCATCACGACTAGTGACTCCAGCTCGAATCCCGCTATTCAATTGCAGTACTCGTATAGCACGATGAAATTGACTACACAGTCTTGCGCATTTAGAAAGAAAATGACGAGAGTTGGTTTAGATGTCGAAACCGATCCAGATTGAGGAGAGAAATGATTAGAGTGATCGAGAGGAGTAAGCTTGAGTTCTGAGAAGTCTAGAGAGAGAGAGAGAAAGATAGCATGATCTAATTTCCGATTTTGCAGAACCAGAAAAAGAAAAAAGAAAGACCTGAAAGAGTGTGTGTGAAAAGTGAAAACTGGAATAGCCTTTTTTATCATATTCTACTCCTCATATTTCCCTATTCTTTCTATTTTTTGTCACATCTTTAGAAGCATCTATACTATATTAACCCCCGGACATCTCTGAAGTTCTGTTACGAATTTTTAAAAGAATCTGTTCGTAAACAAACTTTGGTTTTTAATGGTTAGGGAATATTCTCAGTTAATTTATATATTTTAAACCTAAATTTTAAATGATTTTCAGTAACTTAAATGTAATCACATTAATATATAATAATAATATTAATAATAATAATAATAAAGAAGTTTAGAGCATTTCTCACCGTATTTTATATTTTGATTATATCCAGCATATTTAGGAGGAAAATAAGGTGAACTAGCCGCTTAGATAAATATATATTATTTAAGTATTTCCATTAACATGGAAACTATTTTCTTACATGTAATAAATCTATCTGCTATAAATATAAAATATAAAATCGTCTGAAGATGCTTAGCTATTTAGAAAATGAATGAAATGAACCCAAACTTGAATTAATTTGATGATTGATGTTATAAAAGATCAGAATTTGTAAATCGTGGAATTTTATGGACCAAAGCTGTAGTTTTAGCGAAAAAGCTGGAAATGAAAAAGAGGGTATAAATTGGCTGTCCGGTTCCAAGCTCCATAGAATAATTAAAGGAGTGGCTAAAGGAGGACGGGTACGAAAGAATGCCATTAAATGCTCGACGAATTTACCAATTTGACACTTTCACCCTATGGTAAGTTTCTCATTTCCACTGTAATATCAACCGGATCTTTTTTACAGTAGAAATTGCGTATATTTTATTGACTTTTTTGCTTTCATATATATGAAAAATAGAATATCAATCAAAATGATAGAAGACAATATTTTTTATACGACTTATCAAAGAAGGGATTGGGTTGGTCTTAAATGGCAGAGAAAAATTATGAGTAGCGAAATTTTATTTCAATTATTAGCAAAACATTATGTTATTATTGCCACAGATTTTGATCAAAAATCATATTTCAAGTTATTTTATTAAAAAAATAAATATTAGGAAAGTGATAAATATTTAGGAATAGCTATAAAATTAAACTATATTAAAAAAGTTATTTTATTTTATGCTGATGAGATGTAAACTCGATTACTATTTCATTTTTGTTTTTTGGGTAGTTGGTAAATTAGGCTTTTAATATTTTGTGGAAGTTAGAAAGACAAGTAGCAGAAAAACTACCTCTCAGCCAAGAACAAGAACAGAGTACGAAGCTATGTAATCAGCTAATTTTGCTTAGATTATAGGCATGAAGAAAAGGGAATTTTATTTTCATCTTCACCAAGATCATCAAGTTCTATGCCTCTTAATAAATCAATCTACGAAAATGATTTCTCTCTGCTTAACCGGGAGCAGAAACAGAGCAATAATGGAGTTAACGTAATATCTAATCTGACCTTCGAAATTTCTTGTCAAAGAGATAAAATTCAGAATAATAAAGAACCCAGAAAAATAGAAATATCCTTTGCTGAGGTATTGAAAACAATCGATAACGAAGTTTTGCACAAAAATGTTACTGTCTCTCGCAGTCTTGGCCACAATGTAATTTGCTTTGAGAAAAAAGACAAAGAAAGACTGCAGAAGATTTCTAAGCATACGATTATAGGCAAGTTTGCTTATGGCAAAACCAAATACGAGATAATCAAAAAGTTTGTGGATAGTTTTCAATTCACTAGTCCCTTCAGTGTTGCAGTTTGTGACTACCGTCATGTCTTCATCGAGTTTGACTGTTTTGATGACCTGCATAAACTATGGTCCAAAAACGTATGGAAAGACGGGGGAAACGATGTGATTGCTTAAGTGGTGTCCCAAGTTTGATCCTAATAAGGAAATCCTTTTGACGTCGGTGTGGATAACTTTAAAAAACCTATCGGAGTTCATGTACAATGAGGCAACAATAATAGAGATAACTGAGTTTTTTGGGACTCATTTGAAGACATGGATTGCACAAAGTAACTGAGCCAATTTTAATTGTGTGAAATTGTGGGTGGAGACTGATGTATCAAAGACTATGGTGAATGAGATCGAGATCATGTTTGGTGAGGATGAGGAATTCAACTTGGAAACTGTGTGTGGTTCACATCTAAGTTACTGTAACTTATGCAAGCATATTGGTCACAAAGTTTCTGATTGCAAGAAAGCCACAACCATTAAATATGATGAACAATTCAACAAACAAACATAAGAAACTGCTCAACAACCAATGCCAATCTTTATTGATAACAAGATTACAACAACTCATAATCTGAAATCTGTGATTGTGGACATATAGAACAATATGGAAGTTGTTGACCAAAATTACAAGCAACTCTGCACAAATAATCATACTGCAACTAATTATGGTTAGCAAGAATCTACTAGAAGTTTGGAAATAGATAAAGTCTTGGCTTCAGGTTCTTGTGGAAATGATATAAGCTTGAAGGATAATTCTGAAATGATGGAAGCACTGCAAGCTTTGGAAACGAGAGAGTTGCTTGTTGTTGATAGGTAGCCTGTTGATTCAAATCCGGATTCACCATCTAGAATTACAATGGGTAGTCTTCCTTATTCAGCTATTCATAAAGACAATATTATTAATGAAGATGATACAAGAATACAAAGTAAGAAAGTTAAGAAGATTAAAAGCCGGAATAATAAAGTTCCTACCACATCAAAACTATTGCAGCTCAAAAGGGCTGTTAGAAATAAATCGATTAAATGACCATTAAGATTGTGAACTGGAATGTCAGAGGGTTGGGGAACAAGATAACTCTGAGGAGACTTAGGTCTTTAAAAAGAGTTGAAAACCATACGCTTATGGCTATTCAATAGCCGTTAATTAACTTTGAAAATATTGGAAAAGTGGCTAAGACTTTGGGCTACAATCAGTACTTTGGTAATGTTAATAATAAGATTTGGCTTCTATGGAGGGATAACTTCAAAGTGGAAGTGTTGTCCAATGAAGATCAGGTAATACATGCCAAATTTATAAATACTTCTCTAAACAAATCTTTCAGGCTGTCTGTGATGTATGCTAAGTTCTAAAGAACACTAAGGATGGATTTGTGGAATTCTTTGAGAAATATAAATAACAATGAGGCTGAATAGATAGTGTTTTGGGATTTCAACATTACTTTAAACTCTGAAGAGCAACTCTCTTGCACAAGAACTTGCTTGAGAAGCATGGATGACTTCAGTAATGCATCCGATATTGTAATTTAACTGATGGGGGTTACTCTGGTAATAAATTTACATGGTCTAATGGAAGGAAATGGAAAAGTCTGGACCGAGCTCTCTACAACAATTCCTGGCTTAGATACTTTGATAACACAAGAGTGGTTCATCTGTCAAAAACTTGTTCTGATCACTCAGCTATTTGCATCACCATATCAACTAACCTTAACACTTTTAAGCCAACATTTAAGTTCTTGAATATGAGGGTGCAGCGTCCTGGATTCTTAGGGGTTGTTGAAGATAGCTGGACTGATTTCATGCCTGGAAATCCTATTCAGAAATTCTAGTACAAGCTGAAAAGATTAAAAGGGGTTTTAAAGGCTTGGAACTATAGAGACTTTGGGAATATTTTTGATTCAATAAATCAGGTGGAGGAGGAGATCTGCTTCATAGAAAGAAACTACCAAACTACCATGCTACAGATGACAAGTTACTCATAGATAAGGCTAAGCAAAATCATTTAAGTCTCCTTGCTAGAGAGGAGAGCTTATGCGAACAGAAGTAGGATACACAGTAGTTGGTTGGTGATCATTGGTTGGAGAATCAGGAAGAGATGTCAGAATCTACTATTTCTTACTTCAGAAATTTGTTAACTAAACCTTCTAGTTCTAATGATTACCATGAGTCATTTGACATTATTCCTAACATGGTTTTTTATTATGAAAACAGAATGCTAACTGTTATTCCATTTGATGAAGAAATACATAAGGTCATCAGCAATATGCACTCTAATAAAGCAGCCGAACCCGATGGCTTCAATGGCAAATTTTACAAAGAATGATGAATAATTATAGTTGCTGATCTATGTGATGTTGTTAAAGAAATTTTCAAAGGTACCAAAATTCCCTCAGGTATTCATGCTTTTGTAATCTTCTTAATCCTAAAGTGTATTCAACTAAAACTTAGAGAGAGTTTCATCCTATAATTTTAACAACAATGCTCAACAGGATATATATTTTAATATTGTAAAGAATGGATTAAGTCTTGTTCTACCTAACTTGATCTCGGAGGAGCATGGTGCTTTTGTGAGAGACAAAAGCATCCACGAGAATATCCTAGTAGTAAAGGAACTCTGTTATGACACCAATTACAAAACAAAGGGTCGTAACCTGATCTTGAAGATTGATATGAAGAAGGCCTTTGATGGGTTGTCTCTCAAATTTATTCAGAATATACTCAAGGCTTTTGGTTTCAGTCTTCAATTCATTGAACTGATAAGTAACAATATTACAAACAACCACTTCTCTATAGTTATCAAAGAGGTTACTAAAGGATTTTTCAAGTCTGACCAGGGCCCGAGACAGGGGGATCCCTTATCCCCCAGTCTATTCATACTAGCTAAGGAATTTTTTATTCGGGGTCTTAAAAAGCTAAATGAGAATTCTAGTTCAATCAGATATAAAACTAGAGGAAGTCAAGTCATATCGTGCCTAGCCTTCGCTCATGATCTTACCATATTTTGCAATGAAACTAATGATTCTGTCTCCAAGATTATTGACTTTCTGCTTCATTATCAAGGCATTTTGGGGCACCTGATCAACAAGGGGAAATCAAAGTTAATCACAGCTTGTAACATATCAAATCCCAGAGTCAACACAGTTGAGAGAATTACTGGTATCAAGCATAGTTTTATGCCTTTTATGTATCTGGGTATCATGATTGATGAGTCATGATTTTCTCACCACTCACTGTGGGAATCGGACAGGGGCAATTCAGATAAAAACCACCCACTGAACCATCCGAACAGGACTAATATATTAAAAACTAAATCACTTCATGACTAAGCTAATTACCTACCTGCTTAAAAACTAATGAGTCATTGAACTCGACCCGAATTCATAAGTGTGACCCGAAAGCCCATGTGGCCCATAATAAAGGGTATAAATACCCAACCACTTTCATTTATGAGGGTAATGAACATTTAATACAACCAGGCAGCTCAAATCTCTCACTACAAACTACTTAAGCATTAAATACCCTTGAAACATCACAAAACTCTAGACAAAATTACCCTTAGTTGAAAATAATCCACATCAAATTGGCGACCACAGTGGCAGAAGAAGGTGCTTGTATCTAGCATTCAAAACCATCAAGAAAAACCAGTTTGGATGAATCCGGACGTGCAAGAAGTGCCACCAGCTTTGGCAGAAGTGGTGGGGGGAAATGATGAATATACGATTGAGGAGCGAGATAGGTTGAAGGTTGAAATAGAAGCTTTGAAGGCTGCCAAGAGGGCATAGATGGGCACAAAAGAGAAGTGTAAGGCGTCAGCAGCTCATCATACTGACAATCGAAGAGAGCATGAGCCATCAAAGACCCGTGTGAGTGCAAAAAAAACTTATGCTAGCTCAAAAAAGTCTCACCAGTCTAAACCGGTAGAGAGCTCAGATTCAGACTCAGAGTCTTCTAGTAGCTCCTCAAATGAAGATGAAGTTGAAGAGTCCTTGTCATCCAGCAGCGATGAAGGCCGTTCTAAAAAGAAACAAAAGTTGATCAAAAAGTACTCAAGAAAAAGGGATATGCATGGAAGGTTGAAGAGGCATCTGGGTAAAGGATCGTCTCACAGTCATAGTCATGGCCGGAGACATGTAGACCGCTTGTTAATGGATCATTTTGCCTTCCATGATGAGCCATGTCTTTTTTGCAACTCCTAACGAAGATACTGTATTCAGTCGTGGCCGAAATTGGAGATAAAGTACACTACAGAAGGCCGGCTGCATTGCAATCTCCTAGGGAGAGCCGTAATAATTATTTTTGTCAATATCACCATGATATTGGCCATAATACTGAAGATTGTATTGTGTTGAAACAAGAAGTGCAGAATTTGATTGAAAAAGGAAAGTTGGGAGCGTATATTAAAAGAAGAAGTGGAAATAAGCCTGATAATGCTCATCGGGCTGGTCCAAAAAATGCAGGCACATCGGCTCTGGATGGGGCTATGGTAATAATCGAAAGATTTGATGTAGAATCAGAGTATTTAGATCTTAATCCAACCCAGAATAAAGTGGGTGTTATCACAGAACATTGCAAGACGGTGTCCGGACTTATCAGCTTTTTTTGAGTCGCTTACAATATTCGGGGGAAATACCATGACTGCACCAACTGCTTCTTCAAGAAAGAGGCACGTTCATACCTTAGCTACCCAACTGGAAGGAGGCATGACTTCTTATCAGTCACAGATTCTATTTTCCTTCATTGTTTTCGATAAGGATGACTTGAGAGATATTACTGGTCCTCATGAAGATGTTGTTGTCATAGGAGCATCCATTGAGGGCAATGACATAAGACAAATTTTGGTGGACACTGGAAGTTCAGCCAATATTCTCTTTTTAACTTCCTACAAAAAAATGAAAAATCCAGTAGTAATTCAGAGTTTGAACAGGTCAATTGTAGGTTTCACTGGAAGCTCAGCAGAGGTGATCGGGGAGTTCGATGAGGAGGTTTTGTTGGGCAAATGCCCTTTTAAAAAGATGGTTAGAATATTTTTTATTATGGTGGATTATCCCACTTGTTATAATGCTATTTTGGGGAGATCTTGTCTCTCCAAGATGCATGTTGTGGCTTCAATAGTCCACAAATGTTTGAAGTATACTGTGCAAGGACAAGTGGGAGTTGTTCGAAGCAGCCAAAAGGTAGCAAGAGAGTGTTATGCAACAGCACTGGCCCCTCGGATGTTGGGGGCAGTCCGGATCAATGAGGAATAGCAGTTTGAGGGGCCCTCTGGGGGAGAGGGTGAAATTGATGACCCCAGAGAGACCCCTGGTGTTTTAATACCAATTGAAGAAGTTGAAACTCACTCTCTGGCTGAAGGAAAAAGTGTCAAGATAGGATCCAAGATGACATCGGGATTGAAGGGTAAAATGTTTAATTTCTTGAAAGATCATCAGCATGTTTTTGCTTGGTGTAATGCTGATGTAACCGGAGTACCATGAGACATTATATCACACCAATTATCCATCCGAAGGGACATAGCACCTGTTGTACAAAAGAGGAGAGTCTTTTCAAAGGAAAAGGTTGATGTCGTAGTTCAAGAGGTTGACCGGCTTACTAAAATGGGGCACATAAAGGAATCTCAATACCATTTATGGACAACCAATCCAGTGTTGGTAAAAAATAAAAATGGTAAGTGGCGTATGTGCATCGATTTCACAGATCTCAACAGAGCTTTCCCAAAAGATTTATATTCGGTCCCCCGAATTGATCAGTTGGTGGACTCCACATCTGGAAACAAGTTGTTGTCCTTTATGGATGCTTTCTCAGGGTATAATCAGATTCAAGTAGATCTGAAGGATCAAGAACATACTACATTTGTTACTGATAGGGGCCTTCATTGTTACAAAGTGATGCCGTTTGGGTTAAAAAATGTCGGGGCTACTTATCAGAGGTTGGTGAACAAGGCTTTTGTTGGTCAGATTGGAAGAAACATGGAAGTTTACATCGATGACATGATGGTGAAAAGTGTGGAAGAAGAACTACACTTAGCAGATCTCCAGGAAACTTTTGCCAACTTGGTGAAAGTAAATTTAAAATTGAACCCAGAAAAGTGTGTCTTTGGAGTCCAGTCCGGAAAATTCTTGGGGTACGTGATAAGTGAGAAAATGATACAGCCTGATCCAGACCAACTTAATGTTTTACTACAAATGGAGCCTCCTCGGAATATTAAAGAAGTACAACGATTGACCGGGAGGCTGGCTGCACTAAACCGTTTTATTTCAAGGTCTTCGGACAGGTGCGCCCCGTTTTTTCAAACTCTGAAAGGTGCAAAAGATTTTAACTGGTCCCCACAGTGTGATGAGGCCTTTGATGAGATTAAAAAGCACTTGTCTTCCCCTAAGACTTTGTTTAAACCTATTGATGGAGAGACCCTCTACGTGTACTTAGCAGTTTCTGATTGTGCTATAAGTGCAGTGTTGGTAAGGGAAGTAGATAATTATCCTCGTCCGGTGTACTATATCAGCAAAAGCTTGATAGATGCAGAAAAACGGTATTTAAAGCTTGAAAAAATAGCACTAGCCTTGGTGATTGCTGCGAGGAAAATGAGGCCATATTTTCAGGCTCATTCTATCATTGTCAGAATGTCTTTTCCCTTGAAAAACGTTCTCCAAAGGCAGACATTTTAAGTAGAATAACCAAGTGGTCAGTAGAGCTGGGTGACTACGATATTGATTTTTCCCCTCGAACAGCCGTCAAAGCCCAAACTGTGGCTGATTTCTTAGTTAATTCAATTTAGATAGGGATACTAAACAAGCAACCGGTGTAAAAGATAAAAAAGTATGGGTCATCCGGACTGATGGTGGATCAAGTACTATGGGTCATGGTGCTGGGATATGTTTAACCTCTCTGTACGGTGACATTATGTACCAGACTATATATTTTGCCTTCAGGGCTTCCAATAATGAGTCCGAATATGAAGTTGCTATAGCTGGTTTGAAGTTAGCTCTCATCTGTAGAGCCAAAAGGGTTAGGTTAATGAGCGACTCTCAGCTTCTTATCCATCATGCACAAGGTCAATCCGAAGCAAAAAAAATAGCACCTGATTAAATATTTGTTCATCCTCAAAGAAGTGGCACTCAATTTCAAAAGTGTCACTTATGAGCACATACCTCGAACGGAAAATACACTAGCAGACTCCTTGGAAACCATAGCCTACTCTGAGTCCTACCCTTGGATACATGTGCAAGAATGCCCATCCATTCAAATCAATCCGGATAAGGAAGAAGAAAGTTTGAATATACAGATAAAACAACCCCAAGATTGGAGGTTTCCTCTCCTTCAATATCTCTCAGATGACATCTTGCCTCCGGAAAAAGCAATATCAAGGAAAATAAAATACAAGGCTCCTGGTTTTGTCATCCTAAGAGATGTTCTTTATAAAAAAAATCCTATAGTAAACCCCTGTTGCGATGATTGGGGATCGAGGAATCTCAAATGGTGCTCTCTGAATTACATGATGGTGAGGGATCAGCATACTGTGGATTCAGGGCTCTAACTAGAAGAGTATTGTTAGCTGTGTACTACTGGCCCTCCATAATGCAAGATGCCAAGGAGCTGGTGAAGAAGTGTGATCCATGCCAACGATACAGCAATGAAATTCATACCCTAGTTGTCCCTTTAGAATCAGTTTCTGAGCCAATACCTTTTGCTCGGTGGGGGCTGGATTTAGTGGGACCTCTACCCATAGCATCCGGGGGGTGCATAACTATAATTGTTGTCATTGATTACTTTTCGAAGTGGATCGAAGCAGCCCCATTGGCCGGAACTACCTCGAAAGCTGTTATCAAATTCATCATGTCTAACATTTGTTGCAGATTTAGGATTCCACAGAAGATAACTACAGACAATGGGCCACAATTCGATAACAAGGAAATGGAGAATTTATGCGCCTCTAGAGCCATTCAACACTGTTTCTCTTCTCTTTTCCACCCACAGGCAAACGGTCAAGTTGAAGTGGCTAATAGGACCATATTGTCCGGTCTTAAAAAGAATTTAGAAGAAGCTGCTGAAAAATGGCCAAGTTATCTACAAGAAATCTTATGAGCCTACCGGACCACTCCCGGGGCTGCAACACAAGAGTCTCCATTTGCTTTAGTATATGGGATGGATGCCATATCTCCCATAGAAGCTACTCTTCCTTCATTTCGAGTTCATAATTTTTCCGAACATGCTAACGAAGTGGCGGTCAGAGGCCAGCTTGACTTGATGGAAGAAAGAAGAGTTAAGGCTCACCTCAGAGCCACACACTATCAAGGTTTGATGAGAAGCAGGTTTGCTTCTAAAATTAAGATAAGGGATTATCAACCAAGAGATAAAGTATTGAGGAAAGTCTTCCTACATACCAAGGAGAAGCAGTTCGGCAAGTTAGCTCCAACTTGGGAAGGACCCTATGTGGTCAGTGAAAAGCTTAAACCTGGGACATACCGGCTCCAAGATAAGGATGGAAGGATTTTGAATCACCCGTGGAACATTGAGCACCTCCGGTTGTACTTGGAATGAAAACTATGTAAATATTTACTTGTTTAAAAGTTCATGTAAATATTTGGGGGCATACTATTTCCTACCCTGGTGGCGCGGGGAGGTTTTAATGAGGTGTCCGGGATTTTTTATAAAATTTGATGCCTTCTTAAAAGATTCGGAGTATTTCAATTAATAGTTTTCTTTGAAATTTTTTATCAATGGCAGACCGGATTAAATTGGTGGAGTGATGACTACTTAAACATTTGTCATCAGAGAATTTAAACACTCTCACTTTAAAATACTTGTAAAATAACTAAAGGTTGTTTAAACATTAGCCACCAAAGTTGAAAAACTATGATACAATGCAAGAGTTGTGTAAAATAAAACTACCCATTAAGATATACGAAATGCCTTGGCCATCCAAGGACTTATTTTTTTCAAAATAGAAAGGTTTATCCGGACAAGGGCCGGACATGGTTACAAAAAATGCCTTGGCCATCCAAGGACTTTGGTTCAATCACAAAAAATTAAAAAGATAGTTGGTACTTTAAGATTGGGCTTTCTTAGATGGCTTAGCCTCACTTGGCTTCTTCTTCTTTGGGTCATCATTTTCTTCATCCGGACTTTCCCAGTCTTTTCCTCTTCATCGGGTGTGTCATCCCAGCCACTAGAGTAGTTATGCTTGTCGCCATCGGCCATGGTATGGTGGGGAAGGTCTTCGTATTCCACGAATCGCCATAAATCTCCCAGTGTCCTCTTTGAAACTTTCTCATGAAAGAGCAGGACCATTTCCGACTTGACTTCGGCATACCTTTCCTCCTTAGAGTCTATCACCTCGTTGGTATAAACATCAATCCTAGCTTGGATTGTTTTCTCTTGCTCCCTTAACAAGTCAGTTTTTCTTGTTCAGCCTTAGACACAGTATTTTCAATCGAAACCTTGTCATTGGTTAGGGTCTGAATGATGTTGTCTTTGGCCTTCACCTCCTCTTTTGAAGAAGAGAGGTTTCTCTCCAGATCAGATTGCTTCAATTGGAGTTTTTTACAACCCCCTCCAAAGTGGCCAGCCTGGTGGCCAAGTCCTCCTGACTTTTCTTCAACTCCTCATTTTATTTCTTCAATGCCTCAGCATTTTGGTTGGCACTAAGGAGGTCGCTAGATAATTTCTCTTTATCAGAGTTGAGTGTGTTGATGATGTCCAACTGATTTCTCACTTGCTTCTCCAAGGTAAGCAATGGCTGGATATTTCTCGATAAGGAGTGGGTGACAGTGTCTCTTTCACTTGAAACAGAAAATGACATGCCATTGAAAGTGACAATGTTCGAAGTGCTTGGGGGGAGGTAGGGTCCAGCAAAATCATCCTTGGAAAAGTCTTCAAAGTAAAGACCAATCCCTTGAAGTCCAGTGATGTCGACACCGTCAATATTAATGTCCCCTCCGGCACCCTCTCCGGTGTAAAAGTCACTGAGATTTCTTCTGCTTGAGTGGGGTCAGTTGGGTCAACTGGAGGAAGAGGCTCCGGAGGCCGGAGAGAAACTTCATCTCCTTTGGAGGTTTTCTTTTTCTTGGCCTCCCTCTCTACGCCTTCTGCTCCCCGTCTTCTGTCTTTCTTGGGAGCCTTTGAGGGTTTTGGAGATCCAACCACTTCCCTGGTGCTTTCATGCTCCACCACTTGTAGTAAAGCAACATCAATCTATCCTTGGTTTTGCCCCTCTGGGTTTGTTGGGACAGCTTCCTCCACCTCGGTGATTTTGGCCTCAACCACACCTTGCTTGTATTTACCCTTTTGCCCTTCATCTTGCTTGGGGCTTTAGCTCTACCCGGCAAGACCAGTTTTCCATCTTTTCCCTCTGTCTTCCGCAAAATCACCCCCGAAGGGGGTGGAGTGGTTAATTCCTCCCAAGACAAGTCCCTCCGGTCTGTTGTATTCCAAAGATGGGATTTTGTTAAATTTCCTCCGGTAAAACAGTTGTGGAAACGGTTACCCCATTTCTCAGCAGCCCAAGCATTTAGCTTGGCATAAGTAGTCTGCCCAACCTCTAAGTAATCGTTGAAATCCTTAGGCAGCACTACCAAAAAACAAAAGAAGAGAAATTAGACAAACAAATTTGTTATAAGTAAGGATGGAAGTATGTGGTGAGGTTTTTACCATCTCTTCGCCATCTGCTGGTGAGGATGCTTGGGTTGAAACCAGCTTTAATTTTCCTTCCATTCTCCCAAGCGCCACTGATGAACAAAAATTGAGTCTTCCAGTTTTTCTCCGACTCAAGTAAGTCATCCATCGCCTTATAGTTAACGCCCATGTTAAAATGATAGAAGGGGATGTGGTGGTTTCTTCAAAGGCCGGCCACTACAGCAAACTGCTCCATCGGAAGAGGGATTCCAGTGAGCCTGAAGGCCATAATACAAGCCATGAGCGTATTCCAACGTTGGGGCTCAATTGGCTTGGGCAGAGCTTTATGAGAGGGAAGTATCTAACGATCTCCGGATCTAAGGGAAACCTAAGCCCCCAGTTGAATAGCTCAGTGAAAAAAACTATCTCACTCAGCTTGTAATCCATAGGTGTCTCCGGATCCACCGGTATCCTCACTTTAACATTCTCAAGGATCCCCCACTTTGTCATCATCTGGCCTAGTTCGGCTGTGTGAATAAAAGCATAATTAATCTTCTGCATAGCAAGCAGGTACCTTGCACTTACTTTGTGGAAGCAAGGTCCCACGTTTCCTACAAAGCACTCCGGCAGATCCGGGTGTTTTAAAAATAGCTTCTCTTTGCCATTGCTTTTATTGGTAGCAGCAGCCTCACTTGTTTGCCTGGAGACATCGGTCTCAAATGGGTTTCTTCGATACTATCCTCCATTACATCTTCCATTACCCTGGAAGGATTATCGGTTATTTTTTGCAGAGAAGAACTGGTGGTTGGCTCAGTAGGTCCTCCGGATGGTTGGGCGTTACTTTCTTCTTGTGGTCTAAAGTCCGGTTGGGGCTCAGATCTGGAGGTCTCTTTCTGAAGGCTTGAACTGGTTGCCTCCGGACCGGACAACTTGTCCTTGGGGATTTTAATGGGTGCTTCTGACCCTGTATTTTTACTCTTAGCCCCATACTTAGAAGGCGTGGATTTGGCAGGTTTAGACTATGCAGTTACAGCCTGCCCTTTCACCAAACGACCCCTTCATCGATCTACCAGCTTCTCTAGGGAGATATCAGCGTCTGATCCTATGGAAATGAATAGGGAAGGTCTCTTAAAGCTTGTAACCGCCTGCTCTGGTTCAACAACGGGCTCTGATTCTTGGACCGATGAGCTTGAAGCGATTGGAGAAAGGTTGGGCTGGAATAACCTTCTGGGTTTAGAACTTTTGGCAGAAGACAAACCCCGATCAGGCTCTGAATTTGGTGTGACAGACTTGTCAATGGGAGAAACAGGGAGGCTTGCAGCAATGCGCCTTTCTCGTTCGACTACTTGAGCTTTTTCTAACTCCGACAAGTTGAGCCACCTACCTTTTACTAGGGTGTTTCTTGCTGTGAACATAAACTCACACCAAAAGAAGGGTTTTTTGAGAGGTAAAAGCTTTGAAGATTAACAAAGTAGAGATAATAAAGATGATAAAACAATAAAAAGTGGACTAATTTATACTAAAAGAACAAAAGATGCTTTGATACCTAGGAGAATACGAAAAGATAAGTGTAATGATTAAAGATGACGCTGATGTCACCAACATTAATTAAGAGGTTAATTTTTCAAAGTAAGTGGGAGCGCCATTCTAGGAGAAAAACGGCCGGTGAGGCGAATCAGAGAAGGACACGTGTCCCACAATCTCTGGCAAAACCATTCAACTTCTGAGAGTTTCATCAGTCCAGATAAAGTCGTTACACAATTTGAAATCTGTCCGGACATAGTTACAGGTACACATGAACTATTTTTAGGTCTTGTCAAAGGCCTTCGAACATAACCTAAAAAGGGGCTACATGATGAGTCCAGATTTTCTCACCACTCACTGTGGGAACCGAACATGGGCAATTTGGACAAAAACCACCCACTGAACCATCCGAAGAGGACTAATGTATTAAAAACTAAATCACTTCATGACTAAGCTAATTACCTACATGCTTAAAAACTAATGGGTCATTAAACTCGACCCGAATTCATAAGTGTGACCCGAAAGCCCATGTGGCCTATAATAAAGGGTATAAATACCTAACCACTTTCATTCATGAGGGTAATGAATATTTAATACAACCAGGCAGCTCAAATCTTTCACTACAAACTACTTAAGTATTAAATACCCTCGAAACATCACAAAACTCTAGACAAAATTACCATCAGTTGAAAATAATCCACACTAATGATGAGTAACAAATCCAATGTCAGTCACTTTGATAGTCTTGTTTCAAATATTAAAGATACGTTTATTGAATGGGATAGAAGTACGTTATCATTTGGTGGCCGCCTGATACGATACAGTCAGTTGTTTCATCTTACCCTTTTTATTACATTGAGAATACAATTCTACCTAAAGCAGAAATAAAGAGAATTGAAGTCCTATATAACAAGTTTATTTGAGGTAATAAGATTGAAACAAAAGGAACTGGTCTTCATAGAGCAAGATAAGTAAAAGCCATATGAAGAGGGTGGAATCAATGTTAAAAAGTTGGATTATCTTCAGGACATGTATTCATACAAGTTATGGTTTAATCTAAGAGTTAACAAGTCTCGTTGGGGAAGGCTGATGGTATATATTTACTGCAAGGGGCACCATCCTATTGTTGCTCATATCCCTAAGAGGATGTCTAGATTTTGGCTAGGATTTCTGGAATTCAGGACAGTGCTGAGAGATATATATATTCTGGATACCTAGAAATTGAGAAATATACTTTTGGCTTGACAGATGGTGCTTTGAAAATCCATTCATCTCCTTCAAGGAGCAAGAAAATATAAGCTGGTATTTGGACATTAAGATCAGCAGTTCTGGGTCAATGACATGTGGGACATTGATAGATTGGAGACCGCTGTCACCATGCCTATCCTTTATAAGATTCTTAAAACCAAACCAAACAACAATCCTGATGAAATAAGATATGCATTATCTACTAACATGTTATTCAATGCAAAGCTTACTTGGGAAACAATAAGGAAGAAAGGGAATGAATCAAACTTTTTCAAGAAATATTGGAACCTAGTGACACCAAAGAAATTTTCATTTTTTCTCTGGAGAGCACCGGTGAACTAGTTTACCTCTGATAAGAATCTTCAGCGAAGGAATATCCAACTTGCCTCAAAATGCCAATTCTGTGACAATGAGGAAAGTTCAAAACATGTATTGCTCACGTACAATCAAGCCTGGACAGTGTGGAACCATTTCAGCATCGTCTTTGGAATATCCATCTTCAGAATTATGACCCTTCCTCATCTTATACGCTCTTGGTTATGGTCTTCAACAAAAGCCTGCAGCATAAGAACAATTCTTCCTGCAATTGTTGCGTGGACAATCTAGAAATCAATAAATTACAAGAAAATGCAAGAGACTGAGTTTACAACTTCTTCCCTAATTGAGCAAGTCATCAGAATGATAAACGGATTGTCTAATTCTAACTAGCTTAAAAGAAGACAATAGGGAAGAGTTGTCAGAATTGCAAATCAACTAGGTTGCTATCATAACAGAAGGGCAGTGCCAATTTCGCTGAAATGGATATCTCCAAAGCTAAATCGCTTCAAGTTGCACTGATAGAGCTTCACTACTTTCTGGTGAAGCTGGAGAAGGAGGAATTATAAGGAACCATGACGGGGACATCATTAAAGGTTTTGGAAGACTGTATGGGAAGTGCTCTGCTGTTGTAGTTGAAGCTAGAGCTTTAATGGATGGGCTTGCTATGTGCAGAGACCTGAACCTCAAAATCCTTGATATAAAGGTCGCTTCCACTATTATGGTTGATT
Source organism: Limnanthes douglasii subsp. nivea (assembly GCA_036936605.1). Taxonomy (NCBI): domain Eukaryota; kingdom Viridiplantae; phylum Streptophyta; class Magnoliopsida; order Brassicales; family Limnanthaceae; genus Limnanthes; species Limnanthes douglasii. The sequence continues at coordinate 136,629,451 of JAUPFV010000002.1, read as the reverse complement.
TGATTGGCAATGGTAGAACGTTATGGTATCTGGATCCTATTATAAGCTACTGTAGAAAGCTTATAACTTCAAACATGACGTTAAAACATGTCTTCAGATAGCAGAATAAAGCTTCCAATCGGGTCGTAAAGAGAACGATTCAAGTGAAATAGTGTATTGATTTCAATCAATCTTCGGCACCAAATCAGTTGCGAGCAATAGTCCTCCTTGAAAATATGGGGATTGGGTACATCAGAGAGGTTTATTGATGCTTCATTGAATATTGTTCTGAGCTGGGAAAGGGTCTGGCTTGAAGAAAATTTCAGGGAAGAAGATGAAGATGGCGGCTCTATTTTGTTTAGGTTTGTAAGTTCACTGAATCAGTGAATCCTTAGGAAGCGGGAGTGTTTCCCTCCTTAGATTGTTTTACAAATTTTACCCTTTTACTTTGAAGCTATTTCTAATAAAGCCAAATTTAATATAATTTTTTTTGTTATTTATTAGAGTAGTTAATTTTGTGGCACACTTATTAATGAAGTATTTTAAGGTATTTATAATTAATTTTAGGGTCATAGAGCGGGTCATGATTTAAATTTTGAAAAACTCCAAAATCATTAGTGTAAACACTATTTTAGTAGACATACAGCTGAGCCATAAGGTAAAAATACGTTTTTTATTCTAGGTCTAAAATACCTTTCGAATTATTTTGACACCTTCGTAGTGTCGCTTCCAAAAAAACTCCGACCTATCATACTGCCCCTTTAGTCCTCTTCAAATATTTATTTGGAGTACTAATATATATTTATTGGAATCAATTTGAACTTATATCTTTGAATCGTTGTTTTCATTGTTTTCTCTTAAATAACGAACAAATTCGAACATATTTCAAAGTCGAGAAAGTTACCATTTTTGTCAGCCATAGTTTTTGACACATGCCAATTGTTCATTGGACATATGATCTGTTCCGCCCTTGGTAACACAATTCAATCAATGAGCAACGCTTCCACTTCCATAGTAATGTTTCCACCTCCCTAGAAATCTTCTTAGTGGGTGCGCCTAAACCTAGTTTTTATGGTACTTATGAATGCTAAAACTTCATTAATATGGCTCTCAAGTACCTTTTTGCTATCTCTATATAAACTAAATCCTTATTTTTTCTGTTTTACAAATCTTTAAAAAGAGAAAGTTCATCTTATAGGAAAAAATCAAAGGCTTTGGTCTTTGTATGTTCACTGCTTGAACCGCTCTAATCAAAGACGGTTGGTTAAATTTATCCGAGTTGGAGGAAAAGAAAAAAGAAGCTAGAATTTTTGCTGAACTACCTGCCTCTTCACCTCCAGTTGTCACTACTCAGGTTATTGATTACGGTGGTATTTATCCTTACAATCACAACATTCCCCCATAACCCTCTACAACTTCGTAATCGTTTACTTCTGACAAGGGCTCCTCACAACCATAACAATCTCAAAAGGCCACAAGTCATCGGATTCTCTCGACATTTAAAGTTATGGGATCAGATTCGGAAAACGCCACTCCTTCATAGTGACTATAAAATATAAAGAAAAGGTTAAAGATGTTATCGAACCATTAAAACTGACTGGTTCTCCCACTCCACCAAATCCAAATAAAAACCAGTCTGTTATCAAAGATGACGCTAGCACCCATCCATTCGGACCATAAGGATCGGAACCGAAAGTAATAGAAGAAATTATAGAATATCTTAATGAAGATTCTCCCTTGAGACATCTAGTCAAACATGGGAGACTTCAAAGCCCTTTGTCGACAAGGTTTTGACATGGAAAAAGATTCACATTGAAGGATAAGTTATAGAAGAAGAATTTGAAGAGCTCTCGATCTCATTTGTTGGACATGTCGAACCTAATTTTAAAAAAAAAGTAAGTGTGAAATATCTTTTAGAGTTGAATCATATATCTTATGTTTACTTTCATGATAAATAATTAGACGTTGTTTGTGGAACAAATTATGGTTATTGTTAGGTTATGTCGCAATTCTAATATTCCCTTCTACTAGTTTAATGTGGAAAATGATTTACAAAGTAGTAGACAATATCTTATAAATGGACAAGATATGAAAGACTCAGTTCATTTTCACTAGTGGGCCTTGGGAAAATGAAAAAAATATTTATTCCTCGAAATAAAATTAAAGCCAACTTACGAGATTGTGGAAGATACCATGTAATCTTCTTTATAAATATACTCCTTATTTTAATACGTATTCTTTATTTGTTCGATCATGTGATAATCAGTTATAATTTCCTTCTCTTTACAGTTATTCTGAACTTCTTTGTTCATCATCTGAAGGATGCACAAGTCACTTTTGAGAAGTTACATGATTGAGCAGAGAAAAAATAGGATAATGGCTTTCATTAATGTTCACCCCTGCCAACTTAAGTCGCAACTATTTTTGGAGGACCAATCCCAAAAGAGAATTTTCATGGGAGGAATTCACCACTCATCTATCTACCACCCTTTTGTTGAGAATTGAATCTACCGATGGGAAGTTATACCTTCCAACCAGAAAGAGAGCCCCATAGTTATCGGGCTAAAACAGATAAGAAAAAGTCCAAAAAAGAGTTAGTTGAAGAAATCAAGTCCCTAATAGCCAAGTCTACCCAAGAAGCAGATGATGTTGTTAAGGCATACCCCCATAACACTATAGATAAACTAAAATAACGGGATACCTCTGATGAGTCCGAATTCCACATGCTCCCCGGACAAGGACAGATCGGTCCAAGGTCTCCGGACCGGACAGACCACTTCGGACACTCAGACCATAGAACTGTTCGAACTATGACAAAAGTACTAAAAAACCTAAACACTTCTTGACTAAGCTACTTGCTCTCGTACTTAGAGCTCATGGGTCTTTGAACATGACCCGGGTCCATTAAACATGACCCGAAAGCCCATAAGGGCCCAAACATCAGGGTATAAATACCCAACCACCTGTATTAAGTGTGGGTAATGAGAATTAACTACTACCAGGCTGCTTAATTATCTCTCTACTCTCTACTCTAAACACATAACACCCACACACTACTATAAAACACCAACCAAATTACTAGCCTACCCTCAGGCGATTATTATCACCACCAAATTGGCAACCACAGTGGGAGGAGAAGGTGCGTGAATCAAGCATTCAAAACCAGCTAAGAAAATCTGTCCGAATGAATCCGGACAATCCAGAAGTACCACCAGCTTTGCTCGAAGTGGTGGGAGAGAACGATGAATACACTATCGAAGAGCGTGATTGGCTAAAGGGTGAAATAGAAGCTCTGAGGGCCGAAAAGGCTAAGATGGGCCTGAAAGAAAAGTCCAAGGCATCAGCTGCTCATCACACCGATAACCCCAGAGAGCATGAGTCTTCGAAGACTCACGTGAGCACTAAAAAGACTCATGCCAGTTCTAAAAATTCTCACCGGTCTAAGCCAGTGGAGAGTTCTGACTCAAGCTCAGAATCTTCTGATAGCTCTTCGGACAGTGAGGGAGTTGAAAAATCCTTGTCCTCTAGCAGCGATGAGTCGAACTAGAAAGAAGCAAAAGCAGATTAAAAAATATTCAAGAAAAAGGGATAGACAAGGAAAGATGAAGAGGCATATTGGTAAAGGATCATCTCATAGCCGGAAGCATGTGGACCGGATGCTGATGGATCCCTTCGCTTTTCACGATGAACCAGGTATCTTTGCAACTCCCAATGAGGGTACTGTGTTCAGTCGTGGAAGAAACGGGAGGCAATCTCTATTGTCATCTAAAATTATGTCCGAAAACCTCCCTAAGAGGTTTGATAGCACCAAAATAGAGAAGTACGATGGCACTTCCGGACAACCATCTGGAGCAATTTAAAAACTTCATGATGAACTTTGACGACGACGATAAACTACTTTGTAGGGCATTCTCCCAATCATTTACGGGGAGTGCTCTAAAATGGTACAACAGCCTGCCTCAGGGTTGTATTAAAGATTTCGATACTTTTTGGGTAGCCTTTCGAAGGCAGTTTGTAGGGAGTAAAGAGCTAAAAGGCAATGGAGACACAATAATCCATTGTGCTCAGGAGCCAAATGAGTCCTTGAAAAAATATATAAGCCGTTTTGTGAACACCAAGAATGAGTTGGCTGATTGCTTCGAACAGGTAGCAATAGCATCCCTAAGACAGGGTTTGAACCCAGGCAATCTAGTTGATTCAGTGACCAGAAAGAAGGCCATGACATGGGGAGGGTTGCTGAATCAGGTTGGAAAACAAATAAACATCGATGAAACAAAGAAAACCAGGGTGCACAGGCAGGTGAGGTCTACCCCAGTGGCACCAAATCCCAATCAGAATCAGTCCGGAAATAAAACAAGAGAGACCAGACAGGGGCATGGTAGGGCAAAAGCTCAGTCTCAGCCAGCTGCTCCTGCTCAAAGTCAGCAATCCACAAACAAGAGAGGGCCATGGGTGCAACCGGAGTGGTTCACAGAGTTGAAAGAAAGTGTGGGCACTATTTTTGAAAAAACAAAGGAAGAGGTGCATTACCGGAGACCGGCTACACTGCAGTCTCCCAGAGAGCATCGTAATAACTCTTTTTGCCAGTATCACAACGATATTGGTCATACCACTGATGACTGCATAGCATTGAAACAAGAAGTTCAGAACTTGATTGAGAGGGGAAAGCTTGGGGCTTACGTGAAAAGAAGAGGGGGTAACAGGCCTGATAACACTCACCGGGTTGGTCCAAGTAATGCGGCTCCGGAGGGAGCCATGGTTATAATTGAAAGGTTTGACGTGGAATATGAGTACTTGGATCCTGATCCAACTCGAAACAGAGTGGGTACAATTGAGGAATGTTCTAGGTCGGTCTCCGGACTCATTAAGTTTTTTGAGTCACTTACAATTTTCGGAGGGGACACTATGACAGCTCCTACTGCTTCTTCGAGGAAGAGGCACGTCCATACTTTAGCCTCCCAGCTAGAAGGAGGCATGACTTCCTATCAGTCACCAAACTCATTCCCCTTCATTGTTTTCGATGAAGATGATTTAAGAGAGATTGCTGGCCCTCATGAGGATGCTGTTGTCATAGGAGCATCTATTGGGGGCAACGACATAAGACGAATTCTGGTAGATACTGGAAGCTCAGCCAATATCCTTTTCTTAACCACATACAAGAGAATGAAGAATCCAGCTGTAATTCAGAGTTCGGACAGATCAATTGTAGGCTTTACAGACAGCTCAGCAGATGTGATCGGAGAGTTCGAAGAAGAAGTTCTATTGGGCAAGGGCCCTTTCAAGAAAATGGTTAGAATACTATTGATTGTGGTGGACTGTCCCACTTGCTATAATGCTATTCTAGGGAGATCTTGGCTCTCTAGGATGCATGCAGTGGCTTCAACAGTCCACCAGTGCTTGAAATATGCTGTTCAGGGACAGGTTGGAGTCGTCCGGAGCAGCCAGAAGATTGCAAGAGAATGTTATGCCACTGCCCTGGATCCTCGAACGCTGGGGGCAGTCCGTATTAATGAACAATAGCAGTTTGAGGGCCTTTCTGGGGGTGAAGGTGAAATTGATGACCCCAGAGAGACCCCTAGAGTATTGATACCAGTTGAAGATGTAGAAACACATTGTTTGGAAGATGGGAAAAGTGTCAAGATAGGGTATAAGATGCCACCTGTTTTGAAAAATGAAATGTTAAAGTTTTTGAAGAACCATCAGCACGTTTTTGCTTGGTGCAATGCTGATGTTACTGGGGTTCCATCAGAAGTGATATCACATCACCTATCTGTCCGGAGAGACGTAGCACCAGTGGTTCAAAAAAGAAGAGCTTTTTCTAAAGAGAAGGTTGATGTCATTGTGCAAGAAGTTGACAGGCTCACAAAGATGGGGCACATCAAGGAATCTCAATATCCTTTGAGGACTGCCAATCCGGTTCTGGTAAAAAAGAAAAATGGCAAGTGGCGCATGTGCATTGACTTCACAAATCTCAATAGAGTTTGCCCAAAAGATTTGTATCTAGTTCCCCGGATTGATCAGTTAGTAGACTCTACCTCTGGGAACAAGCTGCTTTCCTTTATGGATGCCTTCTCCGGATACAATCAGATTCAAGTAGATCCAAAGGATCAAGAGCATACCACATGTGTCACTGACAGAGGTCTTCATTGCTATAAGGTAATGCCATTTGGTTTGAAAATGCTGGGGCTACTTATCAGAGATTAGTCAACAAGGCATTTGCTGATTAAATTGGAAGAAATATGGAAGTGTACATTGATGACATGATGGTGAAGAGTGTGGATGAGCAGTTACACTTATCCGATCTCCAAGAAACTTTTGCCAACTTAGTAAAAGTAAATTTGAAATTAAACCCAAAAAGTATGTGTTCGGAGTGCAGTCCGGGAAGTTTCTGGGCTATATTATAAGTGAGCATGGAATACAACCTGACCCGGACCAGCTTAATGCCCTATTTCAGATGGAACCTCATCGAAACATTAAAGAAGTACAACGGTTAACGGGGAGATTAGCTGCCTTAAACAGATTTATCTCAAGGTCTTCGGATAGGTGTGCACCTTTCTTTCAAACTTTGAAGGGTGCAAAGGGATTCAATTGGACCCCACAGTGTGATGAGGCTTTCAATAAGATAAAAAAGCACCTGTCCTCCCCCAAAACTTTGTTTAAGCCAGTTGATGGGGAGACACTCTTCGTATATTTAGCAGTTTCAAGTTGTGCCATTAGTGCTGTATTGGTAAGAGAGGTTGGTGGACATCCCCATCCAGTGTACTACATCAGCAAAAGCTTGATAGATGCAGAAAGGCGTTACTTGAAACTCGAAAAATTAGCATTGGCCCTGGTGATAGCTGCCAGGAAGATGAGGCCTTATTTCCACGCTCATCCCATCATTATCCGGACTTCTTTTCCCCTGAAGAATGTCCTCCAAAAGGCAGACATTTCAAGCAGGATGACTAAGTGGTCAGTAGAGTTGGGGGACTTCGACATAGATTTTGCTCCCCGAACAGCAGTCAAGGCCCAAGCTGTGGCAGACCTTTTGGTTGAATTCCACTCCGACAGGGATTCGGAGCAAACTACTGATATAAAAGATAAAAAGGTATGGGTCGTCCGAACAGATGGTGGGTCTAGCACTATGGGGTGTGGTGCAGGGGTGTGTTTGACTTCCCCGTATGGAGACAAAATGTACGAGGCTATTTGTTTTGCTTTCAGGGCATCTAATAATAAGTCCGTATACGAAGCAGCTATAGCTGGTTTAAAGTTAGCCTACATTTGTGGGGCTAAGAGGGTCAAGCTACTACGTGACTCCCAACTTCTTATCCACCATGCCCAAGGCCAATCTGAGGCTAAGAAGGAGCAGCTTGTGAAACATTTACTCCTCCTAAAAAATGAAGCACTCAAGTTTAAAAGTGTTGTTTATGAGCACATTCCCCGGGCAGAAAATGAGCTAGCAGACTCATTAGCAACCATAGCATATTCGGAGTCGTATCCATGGATCCATGTGCTAGAAAGCCCCTCCATTCAACTTAGTAAGGGTAAAGAAGAGGAAAATTTTGAAGTACAAGAGAAACGACCTCAAGACTGGAGGTTTCCTCTCCTATAATATCTCTCCGATGGTGTTGTGCCTCTGAATAAGTCAGTAGCCAGAACTTTGAAACACAAGGCTCGTGGTTTTATCATATTGAGAGACGTGTTGTACAAGAAATCTTACAATAAACCTCTCCTGCGCTGTTTGGGGGATGAAGAGTCTCAAGTAGTCCTCTCCGAATTACATGATGGTGAGGGATCAGCCCATTGTGGGTTTAGAGCATTAACAAGAATAGTTTTACTCTTCGGTTACTATTGGCCATCAATCATGAAAGATGCTAAGGAATTGGTAAGAAGGTGTGCCCCATGCCAGAGGTACAGCAATGAGATTCATGTCCCAGCTATTCCTTTGATATCAATTTCTGAGCCTATTCCTTTTGCTCGATGGGGGTTGGATTTAGTAAGGCCTCTCCCTGTGGCGTCTGGAGGACACAAAACTATAATTGTGGCCATAGACTACTTCTCGAAGTGGATTGAAGCAGCCCCTCTAGCAGGGACAACGTCAAAAGCTGTTATAAAGTTCATTTTATCCAACATCTGTTGCAGATTTGGTGTCCCACAAAAGATAACAACAGACAATGGGCTACAGTTCGACAATAGGGAAATGGAGAGCTTCTGTGCCTCAAGGGGTATACAGCATTGTTTTTCTTCACATTTCCACCCACAAGCAAATGGGCAAGTTGAAGTGGCTAATAGGACTATACTGTCCGGTTTAAAGAAAAAATTGGAAGGGGCTGCTGGGAAGTGGCCTAGTTATCTACAAGAGGTCTTGTGGGCCTACCGGACAACACCTAGGGCTGCAACACAAGAATCACCCTTTGCTTTGGTCTATGGGATGGATGCAGTAGCTCCCATAGAAGCAACTCTCCCCTCCTTTCGTGTTCACAACTTCTCCGAACACGCTAATGAGGTGGCAATCAGAGGTCAACTTGATCTGATAGAAGAAAAACGAGTTAAAGCTCATCTTAGAGTTGCACACTATCAGGGTTTGATGAGAAGCAGGTTTGCTTCCAAAGTTAAAAGAAGAGATTTCCAACCAGGGGACAAGGTATTAAGGAAAGTCTTCTTACACACTAAAGAAAAGTTGTTCGGAAAGCTGGCCCCAACTTGGGAAGGTCCCTACATAGTTGTTGAAAGAATTAAACCTGGAACATATTGGTTGGAAGACAAAGATGGAAGGGTTTTGACTCATCCTTGGAATATTGAGCATCTCCGGATGTTCTTGGAGTAGAATTTGTGTAAATATTTACTTGTTTAAACATCTATATAAATATTTGGGGGCATACTCTTTCCTCCCTGGTGGCACGGGGAGGTTTTAATGAGGTGTCCGGGCTTTTGAATGAAATTTGATGCCTTCTTAAAAAAATTTCCAAGTGTTTTAAGTTTTATCTTTTGTCACACTATCCAGATTGAAATAACTAAGGGCTATTTAAACTCTAGCCGGAGAACTTAAACACTCTCACTATGAAATAATTAAAGGCTATTTAAACTCTAGCCATCGAAATTGGAACAAACGATGAAAGAAGATGAGATTTGTGCAAAACAGAAACATTCATCGAAATAACTTAAAGTGCCTTGGCCTTCCAAGGACTTTTGAATAGTCGAAATAAGAACAAAAAACCTATCCGGTCAGATACCGGAAACAATTACAAAAAGAATGCCTTGGCCTTCCAAGGACTTTAGTTTGAATAAAAAGTAAACAAAGTAAATCATAAGTTAAGGTTGAGCCTTTGAAGATGGCTCACCTTCATTTACCTTCTTTCCCTTAGGATCGTCTTTCTCTTCGTCAATTTTCTCCCCGGAGTGTTCTTCATCATCTGAGGAGTCACTAGAGTAGCCATACCTGTCGCCTTCGGCCATCGTATGGTAGGGGAGGTCTTCAGGCTCAACATGAAGCCATAAGTCCCCTAGGTTCTTCTTTGGAAACTTTTCATGGAAAAATAGAACCATATCAGACCTTACCTTGGCAAGCAATAGCTCTTCGCTTTTGATCATCTGGTTGGCATAGGAATTGATCTTGGCTTGGATCTTGGCCTCCTGCTCCTGTAACAAAGTATTTTTCTCCTCGGCAGCCTTGGACACTGTATTTTCAAGGGCAATCTTATCATTGGTCAGTTGGTGATGATTTGATCCTTGGCTTTGGATTCTCCCTTTGAGGTGTTAAGGTCTTTCTCCAGACCGGACAGCTTCTCCCGGAGATCTCTAATGGTTTCCTCTAGAGTGGCGACTTTTGTAGTGCTTGCCTTGTGGTCTCTCTTCAACTCCTCGTTTTTTTCCTTTAACATGTCAGCATTGGAAGTGGCAGTGCGAAGGTCGTCGGACAGCTTCTCTCTGTCAGACTTGAGATCTTTGATGATATCAGTCTGGCTCCGAACTTGTCTCTCAAACGCAAGTACAGGCTGCACATTGCTTAACAAGGAGTGGGCTATAGCATCCCTTTCACTGGAAACACTAAAAGTCTTACCATTAAAAGTGACCGTGTTGGAGGTGCTTGGAGGAAGGTAAGGCCCGACAAAGTCATCTCTAGGGAGATTGAGTAAGTATTCACCAAGCTCACCAAGACCGGTGATGTCTACTCCATCGATATTGATATCTCCCCCCTCAACCTCATCAGTATGAAAGTCGCCCGGAATCTCCTCGGCATGCGTTGGGTCAGTAGGGTCAGCATGGACAGAAGGCTCCGGAGCCCAGAGAGAAAGCTCGTCTCCCTTAGACGTTTTCTTCTTCTTGGCCTCCCGGTCTGTGCCTTCGCTTCCCTGTTTACGATTCCTCTTAGAAGCCCTTGGAGGTTTTGGGAGGTTCGCTTCTTGTTTCTCAGTCTCTTGCTCCACCACTTCCAGGAGAGCAGCATCAATTTGGCTATGGGTTGGCCCCTCCGGATCTGTTGGAGCATCCTTCTTTGCATCAAGAGGGTTAGCATCCCCCACCACCTTTTTGCCCTTCTTCTTCTTGCCTTTCATCTTGCTCGGGGCTTTGGCCCGGCCTGGTAGGAAGAGTGTCCCATCTGGTTCATAGGTCCTCTTAAGTACAACGTCCGGAGAAGGCTGGGTGGTGAGCTCCTCCCAGGTCAAGTCTCTCCGACCTGTGGTGTTCTACAGGTGAGACCTTGCCAAGTTTCCACTGGTGAAAGCAGCGTGGAATCGGTTCCCCCATTCCTCAGCAGCCCAGGCATTAATCTTGCCACAAGTAACCTGCCCGGCTTTCTGATGGTCACTGAACTCCTTGGGCAGTATTGCTAAGACAAAAGTAAGACAAATTAGTATAAACTAAGTCTAAAGAGAAAAGAGAAGAGAGCAAAAAATATAAAGGCAAGGTACTTACGGTCACTCCTCCATCTGCTTCTGAGGAGGCTTGGGTTCTCTCCGGATTTTATCTTTCTGCCGTTCTCTGAGGCACCACTAACAAATAAGAACTGGGTCCTCCAATTCCTCTTTGCCTCCAGCAAATCATCCACCGCCTTGAAGTCATCCCCCATATTGAAATGGTAAAAGGGGATGTGGTGGTTTCTGCAAAGGCTGGCCACTACAGCAAATTCCTCCATGGGCAGAGGGATCCCGGACAGCCTTGATGCCATGATGCATGACATAAGGGTATACCAAGCATTGAGGCTCAGCTGGCTCGGACAAAGTTTGATTAGATGGAAATATCTGACAATATCTGGGTCTAGTGGGAACCTGAGCCCCCAGTTGAACAGCTCCGTGAAAATGACCACTTCACTCAACTTGCAGTCCATGGGGGTCTCCGGGTGTATAGGAATCCTGATCTTTACATTTTCTGGAATGCCCCACTTCGTACGCATCCTGCCCAGCTCAGCAGTGTGGATGAATGCGTAGTTGATTTTTTGTAAGGAGAGGAGGTAATTAACACTGACCTTGTGAAAACAAGGCCCCACTCTTCCTTCTCCGGCAGATCCGGATGCCTCAAGTACAATTTCTCCTTGCCTTTATCCTTCTTGGAAAATATTTCTTTGCTGGTCTGACCGGAGGGCTAAGACTCAAATGGGGCCTCTTCAACAGAGTCCTCCATCACTTCCTCCATGATTGTTGAAGGGATTTCAGCAGCTGTAGTGGGGGGAGGGTTCAAACTTGACTCAGCCTTGTCTCTGGACTGATGGGCCTCAGTGCCCCTTTGATTTCTGCTCTCCAGTAAAGTGTTTGGAACAGAATTTCTGGTTGAAGGTTTGGATTGGATCCCTCCGGTCCGGACAGCCTGTCCTTGGGGGCTCTAATAGGCACCTCAGATCCGGTGCTGCTGTCCTTTGCCCCCGACCTTGAGGGAATGTTTTTAGTCCCCTGGCCTTTAACCAACCGGTCTTTCCTCCTGTCGACCAGCTTCTCAGGAGAGTGCTCCGTATCCGATCCCATTGCAATAAAGGGAGAATGTTTTTTTAGGCTAGTGGCTGTAACTCCTGGCTCGACAACAGGCTCCGATTCCTGAACTGAGGAACCAGAGATTATGGGGGAGAGGTTGGTTTGAAATAGTTTTCCGGGCTTAGTGCCTTTGGAAGAAGAAGAGCCTCGATCTGACTCAGAAGTAGAGGTGATTGGTCTATCAACAAGCGAGGTGGGTAACCCTGCTGCGATTCGTCTTTCTCTTTCGACTTTTTGAGCCTTCTCTAACTCAGAAAGGTTGAGCCACCCGCCTTTGACAAGAGCGTTCCTCGCTGTAAACATAAACTATTAAGCAAAGTTTTTGCTTTAGAGAGAGAAAACTTTGAGAGATTTTACAGAGTAAATTTGAAGGAGATGGTAAAACAGTAGAAAGTGAGTTTATATTTATAGTAAATCTGAAAAAAAAGGAAGTTGATTCCTACGAGAATTCGAAAAGTTTGGCAATGATTAAAAGACGGCGCTGATGTCACCACCTTTAATTAAAGAGGTTGCTTTTCGAAGAAGGTGGGTTCGAAATTCAAGGTGAAAAAACAGCTGAAACAACCAATCAGAAAGTGACACGACGAACTCTAGCAAAAACCGTTTTGAATTCGTAAAGCTTTATCTGTCCGGATAAATTTATAGCCCGAATTGACAGACCTGTCCGGATAAAAACTACCCCTGATGTCGGACTGTTTTTCAAGTCTTTGACAAGAATATTTGCACAAACACCTAAAAAAGGGGCTCCTGATGAGTCCGAATTCCGCATGCTCCCCGGACAAGGACAGATCGGTCCAAGGTCTCTGGGCCGGACATACCACTTCGGACACTCAGACCATTGACTGTTCGAACTATGACAAAAGTACTAAAAAACCTAAACACTTCTTGACTAAGCTACTTGCTCTCCTACTTAGAGCTCATGGGTCTTTGAACATGACCCAGGTCCATTAAACATGACCCGAAAGCCCATAAGGGCCCAAACATCATGGTATAAATACCCAACCACCTGCATTAAGTGTGGGTAATGAGAATTAACTGCTACCAGGCTGCTTAATTATCTCTCTACTCTCTACTCTAAACACATAACACCCACACACTACTATAAAACACCAACCAAATTACTAGCCTACCCTCAGGCGATTATTATCACCACCAACCTCGATCAAGTCAGATAGAGTTTTGGCATTTCACAAAAAGTTTCCAAAACTAACCTTTGGTTTGTTGTGGGGGTGGGTTCCATAAAAAAAATTCCCCTGGACATATCTTTAGCATATGAGATGGATGCTTTCGATGAGTTGTTAGACGACAACTCCGATATAAATGATGGCATGGATTCTGAAAAGGAAAGTTTTGATGAAAAAAAGTAAAAAATCGAAGCGAAAGAGCCCAGAGGTTAAAGATATATAAATTTTATTGTATTGTGCAAGTCCTTGTTATAAGGAATTGTTGTTGTGGTAGCTCGGAAGTTTTTGGATAGGTCTTTGCTAATACCAAAGTCTTTTTGTTGTTTTTTGAATTTGGATTTCATCAAGTCATCATGGTTTTCAAGGCGCTTTGAACTAGCCATTCTCTTATCAACTTAACTTATTTCCTTATGCATTTTTTTTTGTTTTTATCTCCATTTATTGATCTGCTTCCATCGAAGGTAAGTAAAACCAATGAACAGGCCATTTGAAGGCATGCACGATTTTAAACATAAGCAAATTTCAAACACATATCATTCGAAGGTAATCCATTTGAAGGTGTATAAGATTTGAAACACAAGTGAATTCAAAACACATGTCATTCAAAGGTAATCCATTCGAATGCGTACACGATTTTAAACACAAGCCATTCAAAGGTAATTCATTCGAAGGAATACGAAATTTAAAACACAAGCCATTCGAAAGTACATTTGAATGGATATCATATTTCAAACACAAGCCATTCAAAGGTATACAAAATTTACTGATTATACTTTAAAACAATAAGTTTTGAAATGAAAAAAGTGGTAGATTGATGATACGGGCACCTCGTTAAAACCTCATCGGCCCATCGGGGTAGGAAAATGTATGGCCCCAAAATATTTACATTTAAAAAATGATAAATTAAATATTTACAACTCCTTACTCAAGGTATAATCTCATATGCTCAACATTCAATGGGTGTCTCAATAAAATGTATTCTTGATCAACTAGCAGATACGTTCCACTCTTGATTCTTTCGACAACAGTATAAGGGTCTTCCCAATTTGGACCCAACTTTCCGAATTTTTTTTCCTTTAGTGTGTAATTGTTTTTCCTTAGAACTTTATCTCCAACTCCGAACTCTCTCCTTTGTATTTTATATGTATATTTTCTTATCATTAAGCCTTGATATTGAACTGTTCATAAATGAGCTTTTAGTCTATTTTCTTCAATTAATCTTCGGATTATAACCATATAAATAATCCAAGAGAGACTCCCAGTGCGTTTATTCCAATTGAAGAAGTGGACATTCATAGCTTGGCTGATGGAAAAAATATTAGATTCGTGTCGAAGCTACTAGTAAAGTTAAAAGAAGAATTTTGATAATTTTGTCCAAGCATTCACATGTGTTTTCCTGGTGCAGTGAAGATGTAACAGCTGTGTCAGATAGTATTGTGTGTAACAAGTTATCAGTACGATCAGATAAAGGTCCAATAATTCAAAGAAGAAGGGCAATTTCTAAAGAAAAATCTGAAGTAATTTGTAAATAATTATATCGACTAACAAAATTAGGCCATATTAGGGAATCTCAATACCTGTTATGGACAACAAATCCGATGATGGTAAAAACGAAAAATGGTCAATGTCGAATGTGTATTGATTTTAGCGATGTTAATAGGGATTGTCCTAAATATCTATTTCCGGTTTCTCGGATAAACCAGTTACTATACTCCACTATTGGCGACAAATTACTATCTTTCATGGATGATTTTGCACGTTATAAGCAGTTCCAAATGGATCTGAATGATCAAGATCATACTACATTTATCATTGACCGGGGGCTGCATTGTTACAAGGTAATGTCGTTTAGTTTAAAGAATGCTAGGGCCGCTTATCAACGTTTAACAAATAAGGCATTTTCTAACCAGATTGATAGAAATGTAGAGGTATATATTGATGACATGGTGGTGAAAAGCATAAAAGCGGAAGACCATTTGTCTGATCTTAAAAAAAAAAATCGAAATTAGAAGCCATAATTTAAAGCTGAATCCGGAAAAGTGTACTTTTTGTGTGTGATCCATAAAAAAATTTAGGCTATGTCATCAATGAAAAAAAGATTCAAGCAGATCCATCAAATTTAGATGCGTTATTAGCCATGGAACCGCTAGATCTACGAAAGAAGACCAAGTGTTAACTGGAATATTAACACCCTTGAATCGATTTGTGTCGAGCTCATCGGATAAATGTGCATAATTATTTGAAGTGCTAAGAAACGTAAATGAATTCAATTGGTTCCGAATTGTGACAAAACTTTTATCGAAATAAAGAAACATTTATCTTGTCATAACACTTTGTTTAAACCAGTGGAATGAGAAGTGTTTTATGTATATTTGGTTGTTTCAGATCATGTTGTAAGTGCAGTTTTAGTTCGGGAGGTTGATAGTTATCCTCGTCCCGTGTATTACATTAGTAAGACTTTGTTAAATACGTAGATAAGATATCTAAAGTTGGAAAAGTTAGTCTTAGCCTTGGTGATATCAGCCAGAAAAATGTAGCCTTATTTTTAAGCGCATTCTGTCACGATACGAACTTTTTTTCCACTAAACGTATGCTAAAAAATTCGGACATAGTGGGTCAAATGACAAAGTGTTCTGTCAAATTTGGGATTATGATATTGATTTTTCTCCTCGAACAACAATCAAGGCACAACCTGTGACTGACTTCTTAGTTGAATTTCATTAAGATCAACCTTATGTGGAAACCCATATCATTAAACAAGAAAAGTAATAGGTGGTTCTGATAGATGGAGGATCCAACATGTTGGGATGCGGGACATGAATTTGTTTAAGTTCCCCATTTAGGGATTCGATGTACCAAGTTGTCTGTTTTGGTTTCAAAGCGTCTAATAATGAAGCTGTGTATAAAACAACAATTGTTGGCCTAGGAATTTCTCAGATATGTGGAGCAAAAAAAATCTGATTGGTAAGTGATTCAAAATTATTGATACATCAAGTTCCAGGATTATATAAGTAATTAGTAAGATATTTACAAGTGCTAAAGTATGAGCATGTACCCAAAGTTGAAAATTAGATGGTTGATTCATTGGCTACTATCGCATATGATGAAGCCTACCCTTGGATTTTAATACAGGAATATCCTTTCGATAATAACAACTCTTCGAATGAAAGTTAAACTGAAGAAATTTGTCAGCTGTCTACCATAGTAAGCCAGGATTGGAGGTATGAAATCCAGATGTTCATCACTATGGGTTTTCTTCCTAAAAATAAAATCTTAGTCAATAATTTGAAGTTTAAATATATTGATTGAACTATTAGTTTTCTTCACCATTCTATCCCCAAGCCAACGGGCAGGTAAAAGTGGTAAACATAACCGTCTTAAAATGCCTCAAAAAGAATTTAGAGGGGGCAATAGGTAAATGGCCAAACTATTAGAAGAAGTGTTGTGGGCTTATAAAACTACTCCGCATACTGACATACATGAGTCACATTTTGCATTGACTTATATGATAAATGATATATATCCAGTAGAATATACTGTTCCTCCGTTTAGAGTTTATAATTATTCCGAAGAAGACAGTGAGATTGTAGTAAGAATTAAAGTCTTATATGAACAATTGTATAGTTATAGGTGTTGAACTGTTTTTAAATATGGAGGACTAAAGTGCAGTTAACCCATTTGTGTAACCAATTTTGTTACACTACGTCTGAACACATATAAATAATGATTGAGGCTGTTAATAAAGAGTACGACACTTTCATTAGCTAAAACTTACATTTCACTTCTACTTTCTCTCTCTAAAATCAAACTCTCTCTCTCTTTCATTTTCAAAAACTGGATTCACACACAACATGTAACACCTTCAACTTTGATTTCTAAATAAATTGGACAGCTTTGTTCGGAAATAGTAACCATATTAGCAAACCCCTTGTCATTAGTCAAGAAACAAACCATATACTGACCAATACTAAACTTCAAACTAATACTATCCATACTAAAAAAGGCAATTTATCAACTAAATAATCGATAATACAGTTTACGTTGTAAAATGACTTTAAAGAGAGAACAACAACATCATTCACATACTTAATTGTATAAAAACAGTAGACATTATACTTGCAAAAAAATATAAAAATATATTAAATGTTACAACTACTCGCATGTTGTATCCAAAATTATCCAAATATATATTAAGGAAATGAGTTTTCATTTATGTCATACATTCAGGAACAGAGTTTTCATCCACTATAATACTGGATTTATAATTATTTCTACCAACCTAAAGTCTACCACACTAATAACTATTTAAAGTTTTCAATTTTATGTCATACATTTGTATATGAACTAAATTTCCATCTTATCATATACACAGTACTAATATCAATCATTTTTTTCACAATTAACACGTTTTAACCACGTGGATTACATGATTAATTGTGGCTTTTATGACCATGTTGACTATCAAAAATTATAGATGGATAAAAAAATAAAGAAAAATAAGTACTGGAAATCATAATGAAAATATATTTACTTTAGATACCTAAGTTACTGGTAGAAAACTTATATTAAAATCATATAAGAAAGAGCTAAGTTACCAGTATTCATAGTGAAAATATGTTCAATTGGTTAGAACAACTAAGTTATGTTTGTAGATTATAAACACATGTAAATACTTTGATATGTAGCTACAAATATTGAGACCGGAGCAGGAATGATGACCAGAAAGAGAGGAAACTTACCTCTCGATATAAAGAATATGACGACGGTGAATATACACTGGAATAACAGGAAGAAAATCCGACGACGGTGAAAAGGTAAAAAAAACGACCAGACAAAGAGTTCACCGTCGTTGCTGAGTAAAGAAGAAAGAGGACGAGTCTGACCTAATTTTGAAATCCTCAAGAGAGAGAATTTTTTTTCGAGTGAAGTCTGTCCAAAATTTGAAATCGGAAAAAAGGGCAAGGTATAACCTAATTTTGAAATCACTTGGTGAAAGTTAATCATGGTAAAATTATACTAAAATTTTAAATTTAGACTAATGGATAAATGGAATCAAATTTTGGTAGATATAGGTAAAACGTATTTGTTGGACTTATTGATAAATCATATATATTTTGTACACAATAGATAGAAACCCAGGTATCAAATTAATAGGATCAGATATTTTTGGAAGTGACTCCACGAAGGTGTCAGAATAATTTGAAGGATGTTTTAGACCTAGAATAAAAAAAATACAATTTTACTTTATAACTCATTTGTACACCTACTAAAACAGTGTTTACACTAATGAGTTTTGAGCTTTTTAAGTTTTCAAATAATGACCTAACCTATGACCTTAAAATTAACTATAAATACCTTAAAATACTTCATTAATGAGGGTGGCAAAATATTAACTACTCTAATAGATAACCTACTTATTTATGTCTCTACCTTCCACAAAATATTAAGTATCTACTTCACCAACTACCGAAAAAATCTTTGCTCATATTTTTACCTCACCAAATTGGAAACTATAGTGGGAGAAAGAGCATTCGGATAACGAAAATCTAAAGCTTGAAACTGTTTTCTAACTCCATCGGATAATGGAAAATGAAATGCAAGTCGATCTACCCTCGGTGGTTGAAGATGGTCATGTGTGAAAAGAACATATTAGAGCCTCATCTCAGATAATGAGAGTGAATATAGAACTCAATTACGAGATGAACTTGCTGAATTACGAAAAGAAATTGAGGCCATGAAAATACGTAGGCAAACTGAAAGAGATTTATTTATACCAGATGATAATCCCCTAGTTATCTGAAGTGTTATTCGAGGGATAATTCTCCTAAAAACCACCAATTTTCTGAGAAAAAACCACAAACTAAAGACGATTCTAGCTCCTTGAAATCTAGAAAGTGTTTCTCATTATCATCAAATGTCCCGTCATCCACATCGAGTGGGGATTATTACCAAAAAAATAAAATAAGCATCGAGATAAGAAAATGGATTATCAGGGAAAGACAAAATAATCACTTGATCATAGTATAGACTAGCTATTGAGTGACCCGTTTGTCGTCCGATCTGAACCACGTATATTTATTAATTATGGTGAAGTCCATCAATTTAACCAGGGCATAATTGGAAGCAATCTCACTTGTCAGCAAGAGATTTGTCCGGACATCTCCCTAGAAGACTTGATGTTTCCAAAATGGAAAAGTATGATGGCAGTAAAGATCCGGATAATCATTTAAAGTAGTTCAAAATATTTATAATGAGTTTCCATAATGATGATAAGTTGTTGTGTCCAGATTTTTCTCAAACTTTTAAAGACAGTGCACTAAAATGGTACAATAAGCTTCTGGAGGGGTCAATTAATTTTTTTGATATGTTCTGGATGACTTTCTGAAGGCAATTTGTGGAAAACAAGGAGCTTATAGGAAATGGGCGACATGATAAGTCATTGTCATCAACTTGTTAGTGGAAGCTTAAAAGAATACATTAGTAGATTTGTGAATACCAAAAATATTTTGTTTGATTGTTACGGACAAGTGACCATAGCTTCTCTCAGGGAAGGGTTATTATCCGGAGATTTAACGGATACGGTTACCAGAAAGAAAGTAGACACTTTTGGTGGTTTGCTAAACCAAGTTAAGAAACAAATTACTGTAGAAGAAACTAAATTGTTAAGGAAATATTTAAGCCCTCGGCATTTTATATCCTTATTAGTAGCCCTCATACTTTGAATTAAATCTTTCCCTTTCCTTATTGAAATAGTTTATGACAACATACGTAGTCTTCGAAAAAATACATATCCAGATTCTACTTTGAATGTGTATCACTTGTTTATCAATTCAAAACTGCTAGACTTCATATTTTTCATTCACAAATAAACTATACTTTGTTTATCTTTGAATTTGACCCAACCATTTCACATATAACCTTTTGCTTCTCGCTTCGAATATTCATAGTCCAAGCCTTTTGACAGCTTTTTCATATCAGTTAGCAACGTTTGTTCTTCTTAGCACGCGTTCGAAAATCCACTAGGCCTGATAGTTTGATAGGTGTCATATTATCTCTCCTACAAGAAACCGTTTGATATTCTAACCAATCATTCTCACCACCTTTTTCACTTCTCTGACTCTTTTTTTTCTTCTATAAATATTACTTTTTGTCATTTCTTGTGTTTTATAAACACTTTTAGTGAGAGAAAACTCATCCAATCCAGTGATCTTTTAGATGCCTTAATCTAAACACCCAATATTTTGGCTATTTTCACCGAAAAATTCATATTTTCCAGTCAATATTCATCATAATACATGAAAATACACCCAAAAACCAAAAAACCAATCTCCCCAGTAACCAAGAAATCAGTCTTCAGTGCTTACAATAATTTTTGTATCCGCGAAAAGGCTGAAGAGTACATAGATGCATGATAAATAAGAAATTCTCCTCGGTTCTCTACTCAAACCATGTATTACGGTAATTTCAACCCAAACCAAAGTTACCCCGTGTTTCCAAGTTCATCCACCCCAGAATATCAACATCATTTATCAACAAATTCTTTGCAATCAACAATTCAAAATTCTTCTCCGGCTCCATTTGGTTCCACAACTACATCTACTCGAAAGAATCACAAAGTTACTCAGATCATATCTACTCACAGACAATCAGAAGAAGTTGTATCACCTATTAGTACTAATCTACCTTTGACCTCACGCAAAGAAACACCTCAGTTTCAATCGAAAGCTCACATTTTTCTGAATCTTTATGTAAAAAAACATTCATAGCCAGAAGAGATATCGATGTTGTCAATACTTCACCAAATACTTCCAAAACCCTTGCAGATAACCTTACACCACCATCTCTTCCCTCGAGGGAGGTTGTTAAGACTATCATTCAGTCACAACAAACTCCCTAGAATACTCAAAAGGAAAACCCAGTCTCAACCTCCAACCCACCTCGACTAATTAATAAAACTTCTGAAGTAGCAGTAGATTCAGAAGCTATTCATTCTAACATTAGGGCTAAAAAAAATTGGATCTGCGTATGATACAGAAGACGACACCTCGAAATAATTAGCAGTTAAAAATAATAATAAAGGAAAACCTCTAGCTGTTATTCCCGGGAAAGTTGTTGCTTCCATTAGTGTAAAACTCAAACCACTCCTCCCCGAATATATCACGACGCTAAAAAATATACCATATACATACTATAACAAAGATCAAGCTAAATATCTTTAAAAAAATGGGGAATGGCAGATAACATTACATTTTGATTGCTAAAAGAAAGAGATAATCCACTTGCCTGTGAAGCAAATGAACTGGTGGTCTATCCAGAGATCACCAATTGGGGTCTTTGGTTCCAATTAGATCTGATGATAGTAGAATACTTCGAATTCTTGGACCTCTATCCTACACAATCAACACCAAATCTTTGGTTCACACTTGTATCAGTAATTATGGCTTCAAGACTAAGCCAAATCCCCCTCTTCATCAAAGATTTCCTTGCCATAACTAGGCTTTCGAAGAGACTAATATTTCCTTTCTACTATCTAACCCTTGTAGATGACTTCAAAATAATCGATGATGTGCTCGAAGCTGACAAATTCTTGAAGAAAAGATTTGTCTTCATTTCTGGAGCTTGGGAATATGGGAAAGAAATATCTGAGGAGAATCCTTCAAAACTCAACCTCGTCTGGATGAGCAACAATAAGCTTTTTATATTTTCCTATTTTCTTTTACTCTACATAACTTATACTTAATTTTTCATATATACTGTTTCTGCACTCATAAATTTTGAAAAGATTCAAGGGTCGCAAGAATGTTGCAAAATACATCTTTTTAAAATTGGCCACTTGGGCAGAAAAAGAATAAGACAATGAGTTCCATTCATCTTTTCTGCTTATAAATTTTATCAACAACCACTTGTGGAGGATCAACTTGGGTGCTGACCTCTCCAGAAATTTGATGGAGCCACCAAATCTAAATTTGGTTGTTAAGAGGCTGATAGCACCTGATGGTAAGGTGACTCTTCCTGTGATGAACAGATCTAAGAGCCATTTTCCCACAAAAGAAAAGGGAAAAGGAAAACAAGAAGCTAGTACATCTGGTGCTAGCCCTTCAAAAAATTCTAGCCCTCAGAAGAAGGCAAAAAAGAATATAACCGCCACCAGCCTTCCTACAATTTATGAGGGAATCGATACTGAACCTTCCTAAAAAAGAAAGAAAATTACTGCCCCAAAGAAGAAAAAGAGCACCTCGAAAACTGCTCCTGCTAAGATAACAAAAAAACAATATGAAGAAACTGAAAACACTGCAACATAAGATCCTCGAGGAGTAAATACAACAGATAATAATCAAGGAAGAATTACAAAAAATGACAACTAAGGAGGAATGACAGTTGAAAATCATAGAGGGGCGGACCACTTCTTTTTTTACGATGCATGTAGCGAAAAAGAGCTTTAAGCTCTCTACAAGGATATGAATTCGAAGTTTCAACAAATCCAGGACCAACTTCGAAAGATTGACCATAAGGATACTGATCCTCTTTTACATGAAACAATGGATTCAGATATTCCCTTGGCTTCCTTGTCGGTTTTCACGCCTTTTAATAACCAAAGGTTCACCCCTATTCCAGAGCCATCCGATGAGGTTTTACTTGCACTGCTACCTTTCTCCAACCTTAAAGTAACAATAAAAACATTATGCATATAATTGAATTCTTCTCAAAGAATTTGGAAAACATGGCCAAAGAGATGGTTCGATATAAAGACGATGATGTTTTAGAGAAAAGATTGAGAGAAATATTTGGCCGACAACTCCAGCATCAATTTAAAGTATTCCAAGTTGATAGAGCGCAATATATTCATGGAGCTATCGAACTTATAAGTCATCTACCCTATGTACATGATCAACAAATGAAGGAATTAAAAACCTCTCATCAAGCTGCAATAGAGGATCTTAAAGGCAAACATGCAAATGAATTATCCGAGGAGCAGCAAAAATATTCAACTCTTCAAGAATCTTTAAATAGAAGTGAAGAAGAAAAGAAGAAGCTGAAAACTGATATGGCTGATCTCAAGAATGCTCTTGAGAAAGAAAAACAAATTATTGTGGAGGCTGCCAAAAGTGAGTGTGGAAAAGACACATTAGCTGCAATAAAAAATGATGAGGAGCAACAATCGATTAATTTGCTTCGTGTGATCCACACAACGTTCCTTAATACACTTTTTTGTATTGAACTGTTTTTTTATAATACAAACCCAAGTAAGGCTCTCAATATATAGAGAAATTAGAGGCCTATACAAGGAAACTTAAGACACTAAATATTCTAACAACTGCGCTTTATTATCCATACCATATTTTTAACAAAGTATTTGAAGCACTATCAGAAAGAATAAGTCATTGCCTAATATTGTGCAACCAAGGTCGTCCTACGATAGAGTTATACAAGCTATAAGCATTGATGATCATAATGGATCATTACCAAAACATCTCCAACCGGTGCAAACTACCTTTCGAAACCAAAGTCGTCCTATTTTTGGTTAAACCAAGTAAGATTGTGTATTTCTTCTTTCAAAATTTTAGTTTATAGTATTAATTCCTAACAACTGGTATCAGAGCAAAACATTTTAATAACTTAGCTTGAATCAATGACATCAGAAAAAAATAATATAAACACAAAGAAAAAAAACATCAATAGTATCTACGATAAAGGTCAAATCTGGAAGTGTTACCATCTAATATGCAAATCTTGTCAAAATTTCAATGGATTTGATTTTAAGAGCTCTTTCTCTAATGAGAAACGACATCATCACAATTATTCTCGTTCTGCTTCTTTCATGCTTATTTATTTATGTAGTGTGTGACTCATATGATTTTAGAAGTTTTTATAATTTCAGATCAAGCATTAAATAAAATTCCAAATCAATGAGCAAACAAATAAACTTGTATTACTATGAGGTGAAGGTGACATTTGTACCATCAAAATGGTATATGTGTTCCAACTATTAATTCATCATTTTATCGTCATCATATCGTATCTATCGTCATTGAATCACTACTTCATTAAAACTCATTCTTGACCGTCATCATATCGTATCTATCGTCATTGAATCACTACTTCATTAAAACCCATTCTTGACCCCAAATCGGCCATAAAATACACCACATATGCAAATGGACCATCAATATATACTCCTAAAATCTAAATCTAACACATTTATAATATTTGTCTAACCTAATCTAACTTAAATCGAAGCAAATCTAAATTAAATTGATTTTTGAATCTAACAATAATTTTTTATCACTCCGGAATCACCAGAAACATTGTTATAATGTCAACGATTTTTTTTAACCATAGAGATAAAGTGAGACTTATAGAGAAGTGAGAATAGTAATGAACAAGTGTAGTAGAACTAAATAAAACCTTTTATTGACTTATATTTTACAAAAAGACTAATGTGAAATTTTGACATTGAGATACCAAAAAATATATTGAAGATAAATTTAAGAATCATAGATAACAATAAATTTGTGGTATAGCTGGTCTTTTTATGTTTTGGTTTCATCCATCGTATTAAATCATGTTTCATCCCTTATATTTTAAATCATTTAGTTTTTTTGTCAAATCACTCGTGTGATAAGAGATTTTTTTATGTACAACCAAAAACCACGTATAAAAATAAAATTGTTAAATCTGTAGTATTTTATATTTTCCTAAATTTTCTAAGGGTTAAGCAAGCATTTAATGTATGTTTTTCCTGTAATTGTTAGCTTATTTTTGCTACACTGTTATTAATGATTGAGATTAAAATTTGTTAGGACAATATTACTCTCTTATGTTATACAAATCTTCTTAAGTAATTCTTTTATATGAACTCATGTATTATATTTTATTTTATACTAATCCTCTTAATTCACTTCATTATTTATATAGATAATCATAAATAAAAAGGAATGATTAAATCCATACTAATCAATTTTAAAATTTTCAACCAATTAAATTTTTTTCAACTATTTTTTATTTTAAAAAGTTGAAAGCTTTATTAATTAAGGTTTTTTAATTTGAAATTAGCCGGGTTTATAAACCAAGTTGATAATAACGGAGCTAATATAAAACAATGAATTAAAGTTAATAAAAAATCAGTTTTATTTTTTCAAATTTTGAATTTTAAAATTAGTTAAAAAATCAAATTTGAACAAATCACTCGTGTAATAAGAGATTTTTTTATGTACAACCAAAAACCACGTATAAAAATAAAATTGTTAAATCTGTAGTATTTTATATTTTCCTATATTTTCGAAGGGTTAAGCAAGCATTTAATGTATGTTAATGGTTAGCTTATTTTTGCTACACTGTTATTAATGATTGAGATTAAAATTTGTTACGACAATATTACTCTCTTATTTTATACGAATCTTCTTAAGTAATTCTTTTTATATGAACTCATGTATTATATTTTATTTTTTACTAATCCTCTTAATTCACTTCATTATTTATATAGATAATCATACTAATCAATTTTAATAATTTTAACCAATTAAATTTTTTTCAACTATTTTTTATTTTAAAAAGTTGAAAGCTTTATTAATTAAGGTTTTTTAATTTGAAATTAACCCGGTTTATAAACCAAGTTGATAATAACGGAGCTAATATAAAACAATGAATTAAAGTTAATAAAAAATCAGTTTTATTTTTTCAAATTTTGAATTTTAAAATTAGTTAAAAAATCAATTTTGAACAAATCACTCGTGTAATAAGAGATTTTTTTTATGTACAACCAAAAACCACGTATAAAAATAAAATTGTTAAATCGGTAGTATTTTATATTTTTCTAAATTTTCTAAGGGTTAAGCAAGCATTTAATGTATGTTAATGGTTAGCTTATTTTTGCTACACTGTTATTAATGATTGAGATTAAAATTTGTTAGGACAATATTACTCTCTTATTTTATACAAATCTTCTTAAGTAATTCTTTTTATAAGAACTCATGTATTATATTTTATTTTATACTAATCCTCTTAATTCACTTCATTATTTATATAGATAATCATAAATAAAAAGGAATGATTAAATCCATACTAATCAATTTTAAAATTTTCAACCAATTAATTTTTTTTCAACTATTTTTTATTTTAAAAAGTTGAAAGCTTTATTAATTAAGGTTTTTTAATTTGAAATTAACCGGGTTTATAAACCAAGTTGATAATAACGGAGCTAATCTAAAACAATGAATTAAAGTTAATAAAAAATCAGTTTTATTTTTTCAAATTTCAAATTTTAAAATTAGTTAAAAAATCATTTTTTGAACAAATCACTCGTGTAATAAGATATTTTTTTTACAACCAAAAACCACCTATAAAAATAAAATTGTTAAATCTGTAGTATTTTATATTTTCCTAAATTTTCAAAGGGTTAAAATGGTTAGCTAATTTTTGCTACACTCATGATTGAGATTAAAATTTGTTTAGGCCAATATTACTCTCTTATTTTATACAAATCTTCTTAAGTAATTCTTTTTTATATGAACTCATGTATTATATTTTATTTTATACTAATCCTCTTAATTCACTTCATTATTTATATAGATAATCATAAATAAAAAGGAATGATTAAATCCATACTAATCAATTTTAAAATTTTCAACCAATTAATTTTTTTTCAACTATTTTTTATTTTAAAAAGTTGAAAGCTTTATTAATTAAGGTTTTTTAATTTGAAATTAACCGGGTTTATAAACCAAGTTGATAATAACGGAGCTAATATAAAACAATGAATTAAAGTTAATAAAAAATCAGTTTTATTTTTTCAAATTTTGAATTTTAAAATTAGTTAAAAAATCAAATTTGAACAAATCACTACGTGTAATAAGAGAATTTTTTTATGGAGAACCAAAAACCACGTATAAAAATAAAATTGTTAAATCTGTAGTGTTTTATATTTTCCTATATTTTCGAAGGGTTAAGCAAGCATTTAATGTATGTTAATGGTTAGCTTATTTTTGCTACACTGTTATCAATGATTGAGATTAAAATTTGTTAGGACAATATTACTCTATTATTTTATACAAATCTTCTTAAGTAATTCTTTTTATATGAACTCATGTATTATATTTTATTTTATACTAATCCTCTTAATTCACTTCATTAATTATATAGATAATCATAAATAAAAAGGAATGATTAAATCCATACTAATCAATTTTAAAATTTTCAACCAATTAAGTTTTTTTCAACTAATTTTTATTTTAAAAAGTTGAAAGCTTTATTAATTAAAGTTTTTTAATTTGAAATTAACCGGGTTTATAAACTAAGTTGATAATAACGGAGCTAATATAAAACAATGAATTAAAGTTAATAAAAAAATCAGTTTTATTTTTTCAAATTTTGAATTTTAAAATTAGTTAAAAAATCAATTTTTGAACAAATTAATTTTTCTAATACTTTTTTTCTTTAATTGAAGAAAAGCATATTACATTTTTAAAAAATATTTAAAAACTATTATATGTTTTTTAAAAATTATTAGTTAATTTTAATTTTGAATATTATCGTTATATATAAAATATAATAATGATCATATATAAAATATAATAATGATTACATAAAGAATAACACTATAAATCAATATAATAATTTAAAATTACTTAATATAAAATCGTAATATAATATTAATATATTTTTATTAATAAAAATTGATTTAATAACATTTAGATTTAATAGTAATATAACCATTAATAAAAAAGATATTACGCTTAATAAAAAAATAAATTAATATTAAAAAATATAAATACACTTAAAAATAGTAGAGTATTTGTTAATTAAAAACAAATAAGTTTTTTTGGTGAATGAAAACTTTTAAATAAAAGAAAATAGTTCATACAAGAGACATGGGGCATACCCCGAGGAGATACAGTTAACTGAAATAGAACAATAAGTGTCTAAATTCGCAACAGTGCGAGATAGAGAAAAGCAAGGAGTCATGAATAACTCAAATAGAAGATCCGACATAGATAGATCTCAGATTTCCTAATGGATCAGAGCACTATGGACCTCTGACTGACACGGAGTGTGTAGAATCGTCGATGTCTAGATGACTGTGGGCTAATCGTCGCATCCGACAAATCCTGAGTCCCGCTCCAGCCCATACGATAGATACCTGGGTAAATAAAATTTAGATTTGTTAGTATTAGATAGAGCAAACTATGGAGGCCAGTCAATCTTGGTTCCCTTAAATCTATATCGGAGATCTGATAAGATTTGGAAGGAAATAGAGGAGGCTAAAGCTGAGACAGATCCAAAAATTCTTGAATTCCGCTCTTTCCAGGCGTGGTAAATTACTGCATTGAAGCAAGAACACCGGATGCAGTGGTCTGGTGCTTTAGACCAACTGGAAGCCTCAATAATCCAAGATTCCCAGTTAGAGGAGTGGATAGTAAAACCAAGTTTACAACT
Source organism: Limnanthes douglasii subsp. nivea (assembly GCA_036936605.1). Classification (NCBI taxonomy): domain Eukaryota; kingdom Viridiplantae; phylum Streptophyta; class Magnoliopsida; order Brassicales; family Limnanthaceae; genus Limnanthes; species Limnanthes douglasii. Next base: position 136,600,911 of record JAUPFV010000002.1, on the reverse strand, counting down.
TGTGTGGGACCAAATACTCTGAGCCAAACTACATTCAAAGAGAATATGAGCTGTGGTTTCAGGCTCAGTGTTACAAAAGGGACATTCAGTTGGGGTGTTGAGGCCCCAACTGAGGAGCTTGTCTCTGGTGGCAAGCTTTCCCTTTATTGCAAGCCAGGATATGAAAGAGTGGCGAGGAATATTGAATTTGTTCCAAACTAACCCTGCCCAACCCTGTTTTGGGTTGGGCACACGAATGGCGTTGTAGGTGTCTCTGATTAAGAATTTGGAGCGTCCTTCCTTTGTAATCCAGAGAGGAACATCGTTGAGGTCAGCCTGTGAATTTCTTCGAGATTTGCACGGCTACGGGCACGAGCCGATCGTAGATTAGCCGGCCAGTTCCAATCTCCATTATTGATTATGTCTGAGACCATTAGATCATTTCCCATACGAGAATCACTAATGATATCACAGCCGTAACAGATAGCCAGGGACGGACAGATAAGCCACAGATCATGCCAGAACGAAGTGTTTTGACCATTTCCAATGGCCACTCGATACAAATTAATCGCCAGCGGGCGGAGACGAAGGATTTTCCTCCAGATACAAGAGGGGGAGGATCCAATAGGAATATTCCAAAGACTTTTGTTTTTGAGTTTTTCAGTTTTAATCCATTCACACCATATAGACTTATGCTTATTACTCACAATTGACCACAAATGCTTTAGGACGGCCGCCTGATTCCAGGTTTTTAAATCTAGGATCCCAAGGTCGCCCTCATCATAAGGAGTGACAATAGTGGACCAGGCCACTTTGGCTCCATGGATTTTCATTGCAGATCCAGACCAAAGAAATCTTCTAAGGTATTGACTCAATTCTTTAATGATTCTAGAAGGAAGAATAAAAATCGAGGACCAGTAAACCTGTCCCGCAAATATGACCGATTTAATTAATTGAAGTCTTCTAGCGTAAGAGAGATGCTTAGAGGTCCAGGAGTCTATACGAGAGGTAATTTTGTGGAGGAGAGGGCGACAGTCCGTATAAGAGAGTCTGCCAGGAAGGAGTGGGACTCCAAGATATTTTACAAGAAGAGAGCCTTCCGGGAAATTCAGGATTGGCAACAGAGACGATTTAAGAATATCATCAATTCCGGAGAAAAATATGTGGCTTTTTAAAGGGTTGACTTTGAGACCAGAGAAGAGGAAGAACTCATCAAGAGCTTCTTTGACGAGGCTGAGAGAATGGTGATCGCCGTGACAAAAAATCATTAGATCATCGACAAAGCATAGATTAATGATTTTTTGCTTATGACATTTCCAATGAAATTGAAACTTTTCATCACTACTTTTATTTCTGAGAATGCTGGACAACACTTGCATTACAAGAACAAAGAGAAGAGGGGAAAGGGGATCACCTTGTCTAAGGCCTTTTTTCCCTTTGAAAGATCCGTGAAGATCTCCATTGATAAGGACGGAATAAGAAGGATAAGAAATACATGTTACAATCCAGGAAATCATTTTCTCAGGGAAGTTCATCGCCACAAGAATGTCGAGGATGAGATGTCATCGAACATTATCAAAAGCTTTCATGATGTCTATTTTAAGAACAATCCTTTTGCCTCTACCTTTAGATTGATAGTTAATGTAAATATGTAAATATAGAAAATATAAATATTCTTATTTATAGTGTACATGTAGAAAATATAAATATTTAATTTTTCTAATTCTTCAAAACGTTTTTAAAACATTGACATACTATTCTTATTTCAACATAAAATTTTGAATAAAATGTAAAATCTAGTTTCATATCATATTTTATGTTTTAATTAAATATTTATATTGGTTTATTTTTTATGACTACAAAAACTTGTTTTAAAAATATTTTAAAACTAACAAAAAAAATCGTTTCCGCTAAATTTTTAATAATTTAAATATGAAATAAGTTACATTTTTGTATTAGTTATTGTTTGATATAATATTAGTCACATAAAGTGTGTAATTTGATAATTCTAAAAATGAATAAAACATTTTTTTTAATTTTAGTATAATTTATTTTTATAATTTTTGGTTAATATCTTAATTATAGAAATAATATAATTTGAATTAAAATTGTATAGATTTTATGATTATGAGCGATTTAAATGACGGACGACATTATTTGTAAATTAGATGAATTATTAAATAAATTAAACAAATTTTATATCAAATAAAATTTTAAATATGGTACGACTATATAAGTAATATTTATTGGAGGATGGAGCTGGCCTTCCAATTTCAGAACAGCGAATTCCCGAAGTTGAGACTGTCTGTTGGAGATCCAAAACCTCATATGCTCCCTCCCTCCCCCAACGTATCCTCTATGGATGTTCCTTTCTGGAATGCGAAAGAAGGATGCTCTTCCTTTTCCATCAACGACACGTACCACGCCATTCGCGAGCCCCACCCCAAAGTAGGGTGGGCAGGGTTAGTTTGGAATAAATGCAATATTCCTCGACATTCTTTCATTCTCTGGCTGGCTATTTCTGGTAAGCTCGTCACAAAAGACAAGCTTCTCAGCTGGGATATTAATATCCCTGCTCACTGTACTCTTTGTAACTCTGTTATCGAGACTACCCCTCATCTCCTCTATGATTGTAGTTTCACGCAGAGTATCTGGGCAAACGCTAGCAATAGACTAGGTTTCCCCTACACTGTAACGTGTTGGCAGTCTTGGGTTATTAAAGCGTCAAATTGGTCTCAATCTCGAAATCACTCAATTTGGAAGTCTTGCTTCGCCGCAGTAGTATACCACGTCTGGAAGGAGAGGAACCAAAAATCCTTTGGTTCCCCTCCGGCCATTACCTCTATGGTTTCTCACTGAATTTTCTCAGATCTTCGGCTTAGATTCCAAGGCACCAAGATTGGTTGGCCTTACGAATATTATTATTAATTACTATCTTTTGTTTTTGCAGCGATCCTATGCAGCGCTCATATCGTGACCTGCCACTTCTATGCTGGATGGAGCAAGTGAGGATGCGAGTGCGGATGTCTGCCAATCTGAACTACCCAATAGTTTACCCGTCATGAAATTTCTACCTTTCTAAATCGTACGGATTGTTCTTTATGTTATTTTATATTTGTACCACAAAGACTCCCTTTAGTCATTTGATGATGTATTTCGAGAGGAATGCCCTAGGCGATTGTATGAAGCTTATTTTAATTAATTAAAACTTTTAAGCACAATTTTTTTTATTAGATATACTATTAGATGAATTTTCAAATAAGATAAACAAATTTTATATTAAATGAAAATTAAAACAAAATTTTAAATTTAGAATATGGGTACGACTGTATAAGTGATGTTTTTATTATTACTAAATGTATATATGTGTTGCGAAACTATGATTGTATATCTTGTGGAATACACCATATTATGGTGTTCGTCAGTATACACTGAAAAGTGAAAATTGATATACAAAAAATTCGTCAAAATTATTTACTAACGAGATTGTGTTTTTCAATAATGTTTTTAAATAAAACAACCAGAAAAAAATATATTTTATAGCCTTACCCATAAAATACATACTTTTTAAAAATTTTGTAAAACATTAAAAATGTTCTATAAGGATTCGCATTCAATTGGGCCGTAGTCTGAACATCAAGCGTGCTTAAAAAGTACTACTCCAGTTAATTAATCAGCAGACGTTTAGGCTTCACCCAATCCAGTCATATCAACTCTTAAAAGCACAACAATGCCATTCTAACTTATAACCATCATCACTACTACTGGAATCTCACAATTTCTCTCAACAATGTCAAATATATCAGATTATCTCTTGATAGAGGCCGAGCTTCAACGCCAAGTCGTTGATTCCATAGGCTTCCTAGCCCAACTCGGCGTCCCGATTGAAAACTTCACCATCAAGGAATTCAATGAACACTATCATTCGGTCCCTAGTTTTCTGAAACTTGTTAGGATTTTAAGTCCGTATAAGAAAGACATTGACGCACTAGCTAGTCTGACCGAAAAAGCTGTATCGAGTGGCGTTTGTGGCTCGGCAAGTACGTGGAATGTTGTCCACCTGAAAAATGTGTGTGAGTGGTTAAAGACCGAGGACGGTCAGGTTGCTGTGCAGAGTGTGTATCTGGTAAGGGTTTCCAAACTTTAAAATTTAGAACATATTAATTGTCAATATCTACGATCCTTATATCCAACTCACCAAATTTTATTTTTTTATTTAGTTTTTTATAGTTGATTTTTTTTTTGAACTGTTAGATTAATTAGTGTTAGCATATCAACACATCGGTTGAACATGAAAAGATGAATGATATATAAGTGATAATATATTTAGAAAACAAAGCCGCAAAACTGACAATATCATTCTGGTGCGAAGATCCCAACCTTGGATACCTATATTCCCAACAATGAGTTTTATAGCATGTAGCTTTAAATTTTTATCTTGTGTAACCTAACGATTGAAAATTGAACTCAACGCAAATGTATTTTTTCATGAGTGGAACTTGACTAGCGAGATATTCAACTTGAATCGGACCCTACTTACATCCTTGTTATCAGGCACGAAAGTTGCAGAAGCAAGCCAGGGCTACTAATCAGACTATTGGACAAGCTGCTTGGGTCGCTATCCTACAACGGCAACTGAACGACTTAGGTCGAGCTAAGAAAGACAAAAACAAACTAGTTGCCGAATTTGCTCCTGCATCTTTATATGTTGAGCCGGCACAGAACGAGATTGAACTCGCTGCTTATCAGATTTATGCAGAACTTTGCAAGTCAAATAACACACCAGCGGTGGCTAAGGATGATCACGGAATCACGATCGCGTTTGCTCGTTACGGTCATCAAGCCAGAATGAGCTACATGAGTCGGTTTTGCGAATCTGCAGAGAAGAAATCTGAGTTACGCCAATACATGAACAACCGTATTTTGCAATTGGAGGAGAAATACAACAAAAGGGAAGCAACTCGGCTGCGTATCCTACTTGCAGTTGCAGATGAGAATGAAGTGGCAGCTAAGGCAGTGATGGCAGATGAGAATGAAGTGGCAGCTAAGGTAGAGATGCTGCCAGATATGGAATCGGCAAGCAAAAGTAAATGTGGAACGGGAAAAGGCAGAAATGGTAAGAAACGAGCGTATAGGGAAAGCACATTCAGTTGCTATAATCTACGTAGTAAGGTAGGGTTGAGTTATAATCTCCGTCGCAAGGGTGGAAATTAGTTGGCCGTGGTTGACACCGGTGCAAGGAGAATACTATTTTTATCACAGCTATGGAGCTTTCAGGCAACTTTGGTATGGCAATGTAGTATCTGTTTTGGATTTCTAACTAGTGGTCTTTTTGTTGAGACAAAATCTATGTTTTATTTAACTTGACCTAAATATTGCCTATGATCTTGTTGTTCTCAAAACGGGGGTTTATCATCTTATCCCAATTGAAATAGTCCCTCCTATTTTTTTTTTATTACTTTTATTAACTAACATGGGGTGATACTTCTTCACCTAAACAACTCTGACTCTTTCTCTCTTTCTCTCCCATTCCCGCTCAAGCTTTTCTGGATAACGAAAATCATAAGTTTTTCTCAAGAAAATTATCGCAGAATAATTATGTCGGCCGCAGATGATGGTAAACAAAAGTTAGAAGAAGAAGATGTGCTATCTTCTAGTGGTAGATTAACCAGGTCGGCCACAGATGAAGAAAAACAAATGCCAGAAGGAGAAGGAGACGATAACAATAAAGAAGGAGAAGCTGTGCTATCTTCTCAAGTCAGAACAGTCCCGTCGGCAGACGATAAAGGGAAACAAAAATTAGAAGGAGAAGGAGAAGGTGAGCAATCTTCTCCTGATGGAATAATCCCGTCGACAGACGTTAAATTAGAACAAGGAGAAGGAGCTGATAACAGTAAAAATGGAGAAGATGTGCTATCTTCTGGTGCAGAAATAAGCCCGTCAGCAGACGATAAAGGGAAACAAATATTAGAAGAAGAAGAAGAAAGACCTAGTAAACTTCTAGGCGGAGAAGATGTGCTATATTTTCGTGGAAGAATGATCGAGCCACAAGCATATCCCGACCCATGGAAAATACCATATCCAAGAGGAAGTTCAGAAGAAGATATATTGGCTTTCGATCGGTTAACACTCGTATGGGTTAAAACTCGTGACGATAAGTGGTGGCCAGGAAGGATTCTTGACAAGAGATCTGCTAAGGGACACTATATGAGTAAACCTAAAACACCCTTGGAACGTCCGGTGAGGCTATATGGAAGACATAGATATACTTATGCTGACCCGAAAGTTTCTCGTATTGAACTTAATAAGGTCTACAAGGACAACGAGTTAGAATACCGTGACATATTCGATAGAGCTCTTACACAGGAACTTACTTTCGTATTTACTGAACTCGCACCCGTAGATGGTCACACGAGATACAGATACACTACGCACATGCTCAAATTAGATGATCTGATGTCCCAATACTGCGAATACATGGCCAAGAACTTTGATGGTAAAGAGATTGAAGATGATGAAGTTGAAGCTACTGGAAGTGATCTCTTAGGTACTCGAAAGCGGGAATACGAGGCTGCTCAAGCTGCTAGAGATGAAGAACAGGCTAGAGAAGCTGCATTAGCAGCTATGCCGCCTACTAGGTATCAACGATTTAAGATGTGTCTCGGGCGATGGCGAGAAACCTTTTGTATCTGGGGTTGTACGACTTTGTTACTGGCTGGACTCATTTATATGGGTTGGCAGCGTCCGTAGGAAAACTAACCATCTATTGATCTTTTCGGATGAATCTATTATTTGCACTAAAAAAAAAAGTAACTAACATGGGGTGATTTAAAAAAAATGAAAGTTTAATATCTAAACTTTGTTATTTATGTAATTTATTAAAGTAACAAATTTGAAAATCAAATATGATAAAAATTATATATTAATTTAAAAACATTAAAAAATAGACTAGATTTATCATCTATATTTTGTTAGATCTTTTACAATAAAATCGGGTTTAAAATTAATTAGTATATAATTATTCTTTTCTAATGTACACAATACTAATATTGAGAATCATATCATATGATACTATGTTCATACCTTATATATTACTAAGGAAATAAAAGTGAATTCTTTTTCTACCATGAAACGCGTATGGAACTTCAGTGTATATATATTGTTTTTAATTTTTGTTCAAATTTGTTTGTTGTTTTTATCTAGATGTTAATGAGATGAATTGTCAACTTAGTTATAAAAACAATAATTCTGCGAGCTGAGATAGGGTTTGTTTCTACGATAAAAGATGTTTCTTTTAATCATCTAATATTTTTTTCAAAACAAAAATTTATCACATTTATTGCACGGGTTTCGATCTGGACTTCATTGCAATGACGGGAACGTCATATTGTTTATATACTTTTACTTCTATCAAATGCTTTTTATTAGATATATTTATATGTTATATGCGGATGGATACGCTAATACAAATAGTTTCGTTTTGGTTATATTCCTTTTAACGGACAATACTATCTATTTTTTTTTTTAAGCAAAATATTCTTGGATTATTATTAGAAAGAAGTTTACAACATTTGACCCAAACAAACTAGGCTGAAAACCCTAGTAAGTTTGGGTTTAAAAATAACAAAACCCGGCCCATCCCAAGGCTAAACAAACCAAACAAAGGGTCAGAAATCCCTAAACAAAATCGATCCCAATAGGAACCCTAATTTCAACTTTCCCCTTCCTTCTCTCTTTCAAACCTCAGCCACCAAAATCTCAAACCCTAACCCGGGTCTATGTACCCAACCCCAATACTGTCGAGCACCATGATAGCTAATAGAGGATTAGGCATTTCACTACTGTCAAACACCCGATTCCTTTTCTCCACCAAAGACCACCTCGAAACCCAGTCAGCCGCCACATTTTCCGATCTGGAAATGTGGCTGATCTTCATGGAGGGGAGGATCAAGGCTTTACAAATATCGATTCCAGCAATGTGAGACGAACCATCAGTGCAAATGCTGCGAATCAGTGCCATATAGTCTGATTCCAGGTCAATATTTCGCCAACCTCTCCTTTTACATACCAACAGAGCCTCAGCAAGTGCTCTTCTTTCTGCTTGCAGCGGGCTCAGTTTACCAAACAAGAAGCTGGCCCCTTCAATGCAGTTACCCAAGTAATCCCGAACAATGTATCCACCAGAAGCCTCACCGGTGAAGCTACACGCTCCATCTGTGTTGATTTTGAGTCTTCCCAGTGCTGGAGCCTTCCATGACCGGTAAGTCGCCTTTCTTTTGCTTATAGATAATGCTCCTATCTGTGCACCTGCATCATCAGCATTAGCCCAGTGTTTAGACTTAAGCTTAGAATCTATACCCATTATTAATCTATTAACTCTGTTCACAGCATTGTTGAAATTGTCAAAAGGCTTGTCGAACTTGCAATGATTCCTGTTATACCAGATTGTCCAAACTATCAGTTGTGGGACAATTTGGGTAACATGGAATTTATTACAAGGCGACTTAAACCAGACTAAGAGCATATGTCTTAGAGTCATGAATCTCCTGACTGGTATCCTAAACATAATCCCATAATAATTCCATAATTGCCAAGCGTAGTTACAGTTTATGAATAGGTGAGTTAAGTCCTCACAACTACAACAAAATTGGCACTTAGAGACTATAGTAAAGTGCCTCTTGGTTAGGATGTCATCAGTAGGAACAAAATTCTTTAGTAATCTCCAGCAAAGAAAAGAAATTTTAGTTGGTATAAAGCTATGCCATATTTTTTTATAAAAGAATGAAGTGTTATTTTTAATTCTGATATTTTCCCAGGTTTTTTTTATGCAAAACTTTTTGTCACTGGAAAGGCTCCACTCAATAATGTCTTCCTTATCATGACAGACTTTAACACAGTTAATGTGTTGCTGTCTCTCATGAGAAAGGAAAGATATTGTACTGGAGTCCCAAAATCCATTTTTCCAAAATGTGTTTATCTTTGCTGGTAAATACCAAGAGTTTTGATCAGTTACTATAGGTGGCATCTTGTGCCAAGAGTCTCTCCAAAAGTCTATGTTTCCACTACCCACACTCCAGTGAATGAATAGGTCAGCCCTTTCCCTAATTGAACAGAGCCCCTTCCACACAATTGAGTCACCAATACCACATTTGGCACTGAGAGGGTGCCTGTCCCTACAGTAAGACTTAGATATTAGTTCAGTCCAAAGAGACTTCCCTCTTCTAAAATAGAACCATAGTTTATAAGCAAATGAAAGCTGAATGTCAGATAGGAGTTTAATGTTCAATCCACCCTCCTCAAAGGGCTTACAAAGCCCACTCCACCCAGACCAGTGAATAGCACACTCATTCACTTTTGACCTCCATAGAAACTTATTAAAACAGAGGTCAATTTTGTGTAGTATGCTTTTAGGTATTATACTGTTTTGCATTTTGAAATAAATAATTGGGTGAAGAACATGTCTTATAAGTGACAATCTGCCACTATAAGACAAGTTCTTCAAGCCCCATTCATTGATTTTATTATAAATTTTAGCTAAAAGAGAAGTGAAATGCATTCCTTTGTTGTTTGCAGCAATGGTAGTCCCTAAATAAGTGAATGGAGCACTATCAGTTTTGAATCCCATAGTAGCATTTATCCTGGCAGCATTGGCTCTAGAACACCTTGATGAGGTAATTACTTTAGTCTTCTCAATATTAATCATTTGACCAGACTCCTGTTGATATTTGTTGAGCAGGTTACTCAGTTCTTTTATTGCTGTAGGAGAGCTATTAGTGAAAAATACAATAACGTCTGCAAAAGCAATACAAGGTAAGATGTAGCCTGACTTAATGTAAAATTGCATATTAGTATTAGAAACAAATAGATTCTCCAAGCCCCTCAGTAATGCTTCCTCAGCAAGGATAAAAAGACAAGGAGATATAAGATCTCCTTGTCTTAATCCTGTTTTCTGAGGGAAATACCCTGAACAAGACCCATTGATAAGCACAGATATCATAACATTTGAAATCAATCTATAAATTATTGAAGTAATATCTTCAGAAAAGCCAAAGCACTTTAAAGCTTTAATGATAAAGGTGTGTGACATCCTGTCAAACGCCTTTGTCATGTCAAATTGAATAATGATATTGCCTTTAGAAGGCTTTCTCCTTATATGATGAAGCATTTCCGTAATGATTAGTATGTTATCATGAATTAACCTTTCTTTTACAAATGCACCCTGTCCTCTAGAAATGATTCTAGGAAGTATGCAAGAGATTCTTCTGTTAATAAGAGCAGATATCAGTCTGTTTAAGATATTGCACATGCTTAACGGTCTATAATTGTTCCATGTAGTAGGATTAGCCATTTTGGGAACCAGTACAATCCCAGTAGAAAATACTCCTTTGGGAATAGCTCTACCATCCAAGTAAGCATTCAGAGCTTTGCATAGGTCATAGTTAATAATATTCCAACATTGCTTTAGAAAGAAAATATTAAACCCATCTGTGCCTGGTGCACTGTCCTGCTTCATGCAACTTATAGTAGCTCTGACTTCCTCACTAGTTGTAGGCTTAGATATCTCAGCATTTTCCCTGTCCAACACAAGCTTATGTATATTGTTTAGAATAGAGTCTTGCTCACTAATAACAGTATCAATGTCAGGTTCATGAGAAAGGATCTTTTTGAAATGATTCACTGCAGAGGATGCAATCTCACATTGATCAGTAAGCCAATTTTCATTTTCTTTTATACCAACAATGAAATTTTTCTTTCTTTTCTTAGATACATAACTATGATATAATTTCGTGTTTCCATCACAATCATTTAACCATGAATTGAAGCATTTCTGCTTCCAGTAACTTTCCTCATTCTTTAATGCAAGAATAAGGACACTGTTAGCCTTAGAAAGATTAGCTTTAGAGACATTATCTTTAAGAGACTGATGAAGCAATTCACAGTTCTCTACCTCAATAGAAGCCTCCTTAACCTTATTAAAAATGTTTCCAAATGTTGTAAAATTCCAACTTTTCAAATGCTTTTTCAATCTTTTAAGCTTAAACCAAAAGATGCTACTATCCTCTCCATTACAATGCTTGGACCAGTTCTGATTCACAGTAGTCATGAAATCAGAATGATTAGTCCAAGCATTGATAAACTTAAAAGATCCTTTCTTACTAATAGAATTAGTGTTAGTGACATTACAAAGAGAGATTAACAAAGGTGCATGTTCAGAGCAGGTTCTGACCATGTGACAAACCTGAATGCTTAGTTCATTAAGCATATTCTGGTTAGCCAACACCCAATCTAACCTCTTCCAATTGTTGTTATTGCTCCAGGTGTAGCGAGATCCAGTATAACCAGGAACATCTAAATTGCAGTCTCTTATGAACTGATTGAAGTCCTCAGCACTGGCACCGTCATAATTCACACAATGTAGCTGGTCATCAGGGCATCTGGCGGTGTTAAAATCCCCTGCCAAGATCCAAGGACTATCACAGGTAATGGAACTAAGCTGGTTCCAAAGTAATTTCCTCTGTAATCTCTGATTTTTAGCATAGACTGATGTAAAAAAACAATTAAAATTAACATAGGTTATTTGAACATGCAAGAACTGGTCATGATCAGTAACCACCACAATACTAATGTCTTTTGGCCAGAACAGCCAAACTTTGTTTGAGGAGTTAACCAAGTAGTTCTCAAACCCAAGTCTCATAGCAACCAATTCCACCTTATCAGCCCTAGCCATTGGTTCTTGTATCGCAATCAATTTAATATTCTCACTATTAATGATAAACTTAAGCCTAGCAATCGTTGGATTGTTATGTATACATCTTGCATTCCAGCTTATAACCTTAATCATTATCTGATAATGAGTTTTTTTGAACTTTTTCTCTCTTGTTAAGAGAGTTTATTGACAATCTGTTAGAGTTGCTAATCCTATTAGCAGATTTTACCATTCTTGAAATAACTGTCTCGAAATCTTAATCAGGGTCATTGGTGCTCATTCTTGGAGAAGTGTTGTAGCTGCCAGCCTTTCCACCTCGAGGAGAAGCCTGCAAATTGTTCAAGCAATTCTCTTCTTCCTCCAGATTTTGAAGGGCACTGATAATATCAGGGTCATTTTTAGAAGTAGTACTCTCCTTCACCGGGCTCCCCACGCTTGTAGAGGGGCAAGACACACTTGTAATAGGCCTATCTTTCTTTGTAATTATTGATTTTAACTTCCTCCTGTACACCTGAGTAAAGGATTGGACCTTTGTAGGCTTAGTTGCATTATCAGAATTGTCAGATTCTTGTAAAGATTCTTGTCGAGTAACCTTTCTTTCAGTAATAATAGTAGTTTCTTTTGCTTTCTTTGAATCCATCACTGTATTCTTTTTGCATTTATCAGCCTCATGACCCATATGATTGCAAGACTTACAGTAACCATGAGCATTTTTATAACTAACAGCTATGTAAACCATATCACCATCACCAAACTCAACTTTTAACTTCCTTTTAAGAAATCGTGAGACATCGATCTCAATTAAGGCAAAGCAAGCATTCCAGTTCGCTCTATTGACCTCAGGGATAACTACATGATGAACTAGCCCCAGTGATGAAGCCAAAGCATGTATAACAGAGCTGTTATACATAAATTCTGGTACTTTTTCGAACCTTACCCACAACAGAGCTACCGGGCATTCAAAATTTCTTGAACTTTGTGGGCACCACTTGACGACTCTCATCATCTTGCCTTCAACCTTCCAAAACCTTCTTACCCATAACCTGCCTGCATCTTCTAACACAGAAAATTCGACTAGAATCTGTCTAGTCTCCATCGTAACATAAGTGAAGGCGCCCTTAAACTTGAATGATTCAAGAAAGCCTTGAAACGCCTGCCTTTTAGGAATCCCATCGTTGAACTTGACTACAAGCGTAGTCCTTGAATGTGCACAAAGATCAGACTTCACCTTACCTGCAAACTTGATGACATTGAGATCATCGAGCTTTGTAACACTTTCTGGCCTGTATTCTGTAAACTCGTCTTTCTTTATTACCACATCAGAATACAATCTTTTCGAAGAATCAACCTTTTCGTTTGTAGACATACCAGCCTTACCCTTCAGTGGTGGAAAATCAGAATCATCCACCATGTTCATTTCCACCACCCTTCAACAGGCAGTGCCTGCGAAGGCCGCTCCACCCTTGTCAATGAAGCACTCTTACGCTAGCTATCCTATATTTTACTTAGAACAAATACAGAGGCTAGTTTCTTAGAAGACAAGAAACTGAAAACCCTTCTTGGAGCTTTCTTGAGAGAGAAGGAAGTTCTAAAATTTCGGCTCTCACAGTAATATTCGGACAATACTATCTATTTAAATTAAAAGGTTACATAATTTTTTTTTATATTTGAGGCCGTATACAATGTTATTATTCAAATGAGAACTATTAAGCTATAATGAATCAACTTTTCAAGATAAGGCCTTCTGCAGATTTATAGAGAATGGCATTAAGTGGATTGCTTGAGCACTAAGGCTTCTTCCTAATGTTAGCAGCTTCCGGTTTGTATCATGAATGTACCTGAAAATTAAGAGAAGATTTGAGTCAGAATAAAACCTGCTCTATGTGTTAGTGATATTAAATAAATATTGATAAAAATACTTTTTTTATTCAAGTAATCTAAGATAATCAAAGTTTATGTTTTTTAGTAGAATAACATCTAATTTAGAAGGGACAAAATGATGGAAAAATTCATAGTTTATCTTATTATCAACGGTCCAATTTGAGACTCAATTAGCCGCATAATTTTGGTCTCTATAAATAAACTTGATGGGCATGTGAGGCTTAATTAAGTTTTTACAAAAAGTTAACAAAGGTGTGAGATACCGTGGACTCATCAGAGCTAAGCATTTAAATGAAAATCAAAGAATCAGATTCTATATCCACATTATAGTAGCTGATATCTCTACATTTAATAAGGTCATCCAACAACGATCTAGATTCAACAATTATGGAAAACGTTTTACCATATAAAGAGTCTTTGGATTTAATAAGATCACCATTATGATTTCTGATGATGAATCCACCACTGGATTCACCAGTAGAGAAACACGAACCGTCACAGTTCAATTCAATCTATTCAAGAAAGGGGATCTATTTGACTAAGAGAGGCTTTGGAGGGGCTTTTGAATGATTAAAACAATCCAATTATTTAGCAATCTTATTATCACCAATCCAAATATTTATTTTAAGCCAATTCGTTTTGCTTAAATGTATGTTTTAAATTATATTAATATTATTTGGCAAAAGAAATATATAGATCTAAATAAAATTGCGGAATTTCAATTTTATATTTTTTACAAAAGTTTATTATTTTGAAGGAAAATAGTGTACATTCTTTAAAAATAATAAGTATTGAAAATGATTTTATTATAATAATAAGACACAGTGATGATGAATATCTCAGAATAATGTTTTGACTAATTTTTAATAATAAACGTTTGGATTTTATAAAAGGTTGGTAACAAAAGAATATATTGCTAGAGTAACATCTACCCTGATTAAAATTAATAAGTAGATAAAGTTATCATCGTCTAAAGTATAATGTCGAGAGTTTGGCGATTAAAGATATTGAGAAACACGTCAGTAACAATACTATATTAGTGACTTCGAAAAAAAGTATCAAGTGATGAATGTCGACGCTAAGTGAAGGTTGATCGAAGATGCAAATAACTTAGAGATACTAGAATATATTTAGAGAAGATGTAATAGATCACTAATATATTTTAGGAATGCAAATCCATAATATTTAAGAGGTAGAATATAAATTTAATATATCTTTTCTAATAGATGGTTGCCACATGTAGTTAAAATACACGTGTCATTCATCCTTATATTTAATGAATAAATATGTCTATAAACATGAAGTCCAATCTTTGTAACATTGATTGATAAATAAAATTATTGTTGATAATTTTTAAATTACATATCTTTGGCATTCTCCTAAAGAATGAAACTTCTTTATCATTATTGTCGTCGTATGTGAGAATGTTTTCTTCAGAAATATCAATTAACTACCAAACAAAAATGATTAAATTAAGAGTCGAAGTAGGTGTTAACAATTTTTTAATAATGAATTTGTCAAATCATGTTATTCAAAGTTTGACGAGAGAAGATTTATGTATATATTTTGGAGGTAAGAGTTTACCGACATAAAATATGTCGTTTATTTTAGTTGGTGAATCATCTATACGTTTGGTGGATGATCTAACTTTATATATGTTTTCTAATGAAAATTTAGTAGGATTATTAATTCCATACGAGGATACATTATTCATAACTCTCCTTATAGCTGAGATAATTATAAGGAGAGTATTAGTTGATACTAGAAGCTATACTGTCATTAAATTACTATGCAATTATCACAAAATGGCTCAAGCACAAAATATATGAACGAAAGATTTAAATGAAACACAAGATTTAACGTGGTTCGACAATTGTCTACGTCCACGGGCACCGCCAGAGAAAAGAGTTTCACTATGATTGAAAATGTTACAGATTTCAGATTGTGTTTTGTGTCGCCCTAGTAATCTATTTATAGGGAATTAATAGACTTACTAGACTATGGGCCTAATGGGTTCATACCACAAGACTAACTCAATTGATTGCACAATATCACTATCACAGACACAAAACTGTACTGCCAGACACAATACACTGTCAAGGCACTATTCGACTCATTTACAACAAATCTTCCCCTTGAGGCGAATATCCTTTCTTCACTATCAACAAAGAACCTTCTCTTCTTCTGACTCACCAAATTCCCTTAAGGCATTCACTCTATACTGCGAACACCGATCCAGTTTAGGCACTCCCTAAACTTTCGAACTGATACTGCCTTGGTCATTATATCTGCTGGATTATCGTGTGTAGACACTTTCTTCACATCAACAATTCCTTTTGATATTATATCACGAATAAAATGATACCTGACATCTATGTGCTTTGTACGCTCATGGTACATCTGGTTCCCTGTAAGGTGTATGGTGCTTTGACTGTCACAAAACACTTTTGTAGTAGTCCTATCCAAGCCCAAATCTGCCACCAAACCTTGCAACCATATTGCCTCTTTAACTGCTTCTGTTACCGCCATGTACTCTGCCTCTGTTGTAGACAAAGCTACAATAGCTTGCAATTGTGCTTTCCAACTGATCGCACTCCCAGCAAGAGTAAATACATATCCTGTCAGAGATCTTCTTTTATACATATCACCTGCAAAATTAGAATCAACTAAACCAACCAATGATCCTGCAACATCATTCAGCGATTCACCAATATCGGTCTTGTTAAAAGTTAAGCCAACATTCACAATATTATTTTGAAGAGATTCAATCTCTTCCCCCATAGCACCAATCCATCGATCTGTCTCTGAACTCGCTATAGCTCTCTGTAGCTACTAGGTTCCTGCATCTCAACTTCTTCTACAACTGACAGAGCATATGCAACTAGATTCGCATACCTTTTTGGAAGTCTAATATCTCTTCTTTCTCTGCCCAATGCTATGCTATAAGGTTGTAGCTCTAGTTCAGGCGCATCATCGTCACTATCATCCGCTGCTGACGCTTCACCTCCTGATTCTGGATCCACCTCAAAACCACTTGAATTATTGGACCTGCTAGGAACTGATTCTACTTCAAGCTCCACCTGTTTACTCACAACCGATCCTGATTCGACCATTTCTCCTACTTCCTTCTGACTTTCTATAAAAGCAAACTCATTAAAAGTAACGTCCTTACTGATGAGAAAAACTAGAGACTTTGGAGAGGTACACCATAACCTATATCCCTTCACTCCAGTATCATATCCTAGAAATATGCATCTCTTTGCCCTCGGCTCAAGCTTACCATTTCTCACATGAGCATACGCAAGACAACCGAGCACCCTCAAATGTTCATAATTAGCCAACGATCCATACCAAATCTCAAAAGGAGTTTTACAATCAATAGCCGTTGATGGTGACCGATTCACCAAGTAACACCATGTATTGATAGCTTCAGCCCAAAAATCATTTCCCACACTGGAATGCGAGAGCATACTTCGTGCCTTGCCACAAAGCGTTCTGTTCATTCTTTCTGTGACTCCATTCTGTTGTGGTGTTCTAGAACAAGTGCGATGGCGCACTATTCCCTCAGCTTCGCAGAACTCGTTAAACTCACGACTACAATATTCTAACCCATTAGCTGTCCTAAGATGTTTGATTTTTCTTCCTGTTTGCTTCTCAATCATCGTCTTCCATTTGACAAAGGTTGAATATGCCTCATCTTTCATTTTCAGAAAGTAAACCTACACCATCCTTGAATAATCATCAATCAAACTCATGTAGTATCTGGCTCCGCTCTTGGATGAAATTCTGTTTGGACCCCAAAGATCTGACTGAATGTAGTCCACTGTCCTTTTAGTCTTTCTTACAGCTGATTTGTTAAATTTGACTCTAGTTTGTTTACCAAACACACAGTGCTCATAAAATCCCAATGATTCTGCTTTATACCCTTTCAACAAATCTCTCTTTCCCAAAATAGCTAATCCTCTGTCACTCATGTGACCAAGACGCAATGCCACAACTTATTTTGATCATGCCTACTTTGGCTATTACTCCCTGATGATGCTACTGCAGCATCGCCCATAACAACACTCCCGTGGAGAATGTAAAGACCCTTCTGCAAACTCCCTTTCATGCATACCATTGAGCCTTTTGTCACTTTGATTACACCATCTTCTGCACGATACTTGTAACCCCGATAGTCTAGAGTCCCAAGAGAAATCAGGTTTCTCTTTAACCCCAGAAAATTCCAGCACGTCAAGATTTTAACAACCCCGTCAAACATTCTGATTTTGACGTTACCAATACCACCAACAGTCAACGAATGATTGTTCCCTAAATAGATAGTTCCCTGCATTGGCTTGTACGTATCAAACCACTGCTTGAACTGACACATGTGATATGTAGCGCCAGTATCGAGTACCTAAGATTTTTACCCAAAGTCTGAACTCATGGACAATACATCTCCTTTACCACTGTTTTCACTATCGTCGAAATCGTTCACACCTTCAACAATGTTTGTTGCATTTCCTTTTGATTTCCCTTCTTACCATTCAGTTTCGGACAATCTCTCCTATAATGACCCTGCTCATCGCATTCATAACAGTTTGAGTGCTTCACTATTGACTTAGACCTCCAGTTCTTCCTTCTTAAAGAACTCACTTTGCTTTTAGATCTTCCCCTAGTCATAAGACCTTTCCCTTCAGCTTGATTGTCTGGCTGCAACTGTCTCATCTCTTTTGATTTCAGTGCCCCTTTGACATCTGCTAGCGATAACTTATCCCTACCATACATAATGGTATCTACGAAGTTTTCATAGGGAGCTAGTAACGATCTCAATACAAACAAAGCTTGATCCTCATCCTCAATATTGATATCTATGTTCTCCAAGTCCATTATAATTGATTTGAAATTATCTAAGTGCTCTGTTATGAACATACCTTCTTTTAATCTGAAATCATACAAACGCTTCTTCAAGTATAATCGGTTTACTACTGATTTCTCTGAGTAAAGATCTCCTAGATTTTTCCATGCACAAACAGCAGTCTTCTCACCACTAATCTCACGAAGCACATTGTCTTTCACACTCATTAAAATCCAGCAGAAATCCCTTTCTTGAAGATCTTGTTTCTCCTCTTCTTTCATCTCTTCTGGTAACTTATTCTCCACAGCCTTCCACAACCCTTGCAGTACCAATGAAGATTTCAGTTTAATCTTCCACAACGCAAAGCTGGATCCCCCATCAAATTTTTCAATCATGTATTTTGTTGCTGTAGACGCCATTATGAAAACCTAATTGCAAAAGTCCTAATTTTACCACGTGGCTCTGATACCAATTTTGTTATTAAATTACTATGCAATTATCACAAAATGGCTCAAGCACAAAATATATGAACGAAAGATTTAAATGAAACACAGGATTTAACGTGGTTCGACAATTGTCTACGTCCACGGGCGCCGCCAAAGAAAAGAGTTTCACTATGATAGAAAAGGTTACAGATTTCAGATTGTGTTTTGTATCGCCCTAGTAATCTATTAATAGGGAATTAATAGACTTACTAGACTATGGGCCTAATGGACTCATACCACAAGACTAACTCAAGTGATTGCACAATATCACTATCACAGACACAAAACTGTACTGCCGGACACAGTACACTGTCAAGGCACTATTCGACTCATTCACAACATATACTAATATGCCTTATAAAGCAAACTATGATAAAATGATTGATGTTTTTCCATTTAAGAAATTTGAAAGGAATTTGTTTAGTTTTTTTGGAACATCAAGTAATTTTACGGGATAAGTTGAGTTGAATGTAATCATCGGTAAAGAGGAATTTGAAAAAGCTGTTAGTATATTATTTATAATAGTTGAAGCTCCGAGTTTTTTTATAATTTAATTCTAGAAAGATCTTAGTTACATAAAATAAGAGCGCTAGTGTCGTCTTTTCATCAATATGTGAAATATATATTTAATGGATAGCTAGGAATAATTCGAGGAAACCAACAAATATCCAAAAGTTGTTATTCTTTATATTTAGCGTAAAAAATGTAATAATTTAGCAACATCATGAGTTATCGGGAGACATGGTTATATAAGAGTCATGCAAACCTGTGGTAGTGATAAAATAAGGTGAAATTGACAATCCATGATGAATATTAAACGAATCTGAAGTGCTAGAGAAATTAGAAGACTATGAACTAATCTACGGATACAAGTAAAAATAAAAGGAGAGATTAAAGAAGAATTTAAAATAAGTTGCATAGATTGTTTGAGGATAGTATTGATGTTTTTATATGGAACGTTTAGATTTAACTAGGGTAATTCGGTCGATAATATGTCATCAATTAGAAATATACAATAGACTCCGACCTATTCGACAAAAAAGATATTTTTTTGCTTGAAAAGTCAAAAGCTACCATTAAATAAGTTGATCAATTATTAAAAGTAGGACACATCAGAGAATCAAAATATCCGACGTGGTTAGAAAATCTAGTGTTAAAAAAAGGAAAAATGAGGAATATCGAATGAGGGTTGATTTTACTAACCTTAATTGGGATTGTCTGAAAGATGTTTTTCCTTTGCCTAGAATTGATCAATTAGTGGATGCAACAAATGGCCATGAGTATTTATATTTTATTGATGCTTATTCGGGTTATAATAAAATTAAGATGCATCCAAATGATGAAGAAATTACGGTATTTACGACGGAAAAAGGTTTATACTGTTTCAAAGCAATATTATTTGGTTTAAAAGTGCTAAGGCGGCGTATTATAAACTTGTTTATCGATTTTTTACTAAGATGCTAAGCTTAAATTTGGAAGCTTATATAGATGATATGATAATACATAATAATGATTCAAATGAACATATATCATCATTATAGAAAACTTTTAGGAATTCAAAGAAGTACAAATTAAAATTAAATCATTTGAAATGTTCTTTTGGGTAAAGTCGAAAAAGTTTATTCAATTTATTATAACCAAAAAAAGAATTGACATTGATCACATTCACCTAAAAGCATTATTGACAATGTTCCCACCAAAATTAAAAAAAAGAAATACAAAATGGGACGAGAAGATTGGCTGTCTTATCAAGATTTATTTAAAAAATATAAGATAAAGCATATATGTTTTTTTTATATCATGAGAGGTATTAAAACATATTCTTGGAATAAGGACCGTACAAAATTATTTAATTATATGAAATAATTTAGCTTACCAAAAATATTCATGACACCAGAAGAAGGAGAGCCTTTGTTTGTATTCGACAGTTTCCAATTTTGTTGTTAGTGCAGTTTTAGTAGGAGAAGAAGATGACATTTAAAAAGCCAAATTTACTATGTTAGTTTGATATTGTTTAAAGCATAAATCATGTACTTAAATTTAGAAAAGTTAGCTATTGGATTAGTTGTTTCTGTAAGAAAAATACGTCTGTAGTTTCAAGCTCATGTCATTACTATTATAAATTCTTTCACATTGAAAAGTGTAGTTAGGAAGACACATGTTTTCAAGAGATTAACAAAATGGTCAATTGATCTGGTTGGATATAAAATTCAATTCGAACCAAGAACAACAATTAAAGCATAATCGATGGTTGAATTTTGTTAACGACTTTAAAGAAGAAAGAGATTAAATGGAAGAATGTGAGTCGACAATAAATAATTTGTAAGACGAAGAATGGATTATTCGAAGTGATGGGTCTTTTGGTATGAATGGTAGTGGAGATTGTATTCTATTAACCATTCTATGGAACATGAAATTAAGAAAACTATTAAATTCATGTTTCATACTACTAATCATGAAATGGAGTATGAAGACGTGTTGCTTGGAATAGGATTAACTCATATTTGTGGAGCGAAAATCTTTCGTGTTTTGTCTGATTCTCACTTAGTAGTTGGTCATTCTCAAAGAAATTTATAAACAACATAACAAAACATAAGAAAATATTTATAAGCAATAAAAGGAATGGAAAGGAATTTGAAAAGCTTATATATAAATAAATCTACGAATAGAGAATAAAAAGGTAAAGTTTTAGCAAAATTTACATATAAGACAATCCGTTGGTAATAATTCAATAGATACCGTTAGTATTTGGAAATTTTGAAAAATGTTATCCGTACATGGTGATAATGATTGGTAACATAAATATTTATTGTTCTTAACATATGAAATTCCACCGTCTCATGGATCTCGAGCTCATGCATTACGATTGCGTTATGCAAAGTATATTCTTCTTGACGATATTTTATATCCAAAAAATGTTACGCAATCTTTATTGCGACTGTTTAGGAACAAAAGAATCTCCGTTTATTTTAAGAGATCTGCACGAGGTAGAAGCATTTGTATAACGTAGATATCGTGGATTGATAAACCATTTTCTTTTGGCAAACTTTTATTCACCAACACTTTCAACCGAGATTAAGTTGTTGGTTAAACATTGTGATCTTTCAATATTTTTCTAATACAAGTCATATTCATAGTGAGACGATGAGATCAAATTATTACCCATGTCTATTTGATAAATGAAGGATTGGTTTAGTAGGACCATTATAAATAACGATGAGAAAAATAAAATTTTTAATATTCGTTGTTGATTATTCTATAATGTGGGTAGATTCAAATGCATTAGCAAGAATAAGATCCCAAGAAGTTTGCGAACTTTTGCAATCTTGTAGTTTGAGTCATTATGGAATTTCGAGGGTGTTAATGACAAATAATAAAAATTTAATTTTAAAATGATATGGAAACAACATTTTGTAAAAATATATGGAACACAATGATATTTTTCAACTCCATATTATCCATAAGCTAATGGGAAAGTATAGGTTACAAATAGAACGATTCTAGATGGACTTAAGAGAAAGTTGGCATTGGCTAAAGAAAAGTGCCCAAATTTATTAAATGAAGTACTATGGGCATATAGGCTCCTAACTATGTTACAAGAAAAACACCATTTGCTATGGTGTATATGATAATAAAAATTCGTTCATGCAGAAATTATGAAACTATACGGTAAAATGTTATTCATCAGATGAAAATGATAAGGAAAAGCAAATTGATGTTGATTTAATAGAGGAACAACGAGATCAGTCTCAAGTTAGAGTAAAATATTATAGAAGTCTGATTCAATGTATTTATAAAGAAAAATTGAAAGGCAAAAATTTTTAAGGAGAAGATTTGGTATTGAGAAAAGTATTTCAGAGAACCAGATATATGAATATCGGGAAGTTGGCTATAAACAAGGATAGACCTTTTAGGGTAATTTCTAAGAATCACAAGGGATCTTATAGATTGATGGATTAGAAGGAAATCCGCCGAAATATCTTTGAAATATTCATCATTTGAAGTAATAGAAAAATGAAGTTCAGGTTAGTAATTGTAATTTACCAAAGAAATTGGAAAACATTCTAATAGATAGTTTTACCGAAGTAGATTTTTTCAATAATTTTGTACAAAAGAGTAGTTATATGATAAAAATTGTAATAAATTAATAAGTAAACATAACTCTAAGCTAGACCTGGCTAAAAAGCATAAGAGGTCACACAATCAATTAATGTGAATATGATTATAAGTTAAGTCTAGCTGAAAAACGTAAGAGGCAACACTAAAGTTATAAAGGCCTTACTATACAATTATATTTATAATCAAATCCTAGCTAAGTAAACCATAAAGGAGCACACACCAAAATCAAAGCGAATAGTTCTAAGTTAAGCCAAACTGAAAAGTGTAAGAGGAAACGTTAAGTTATAAATGAACGGTGAGAGAAAATAGTGACGGGCCAGTTAATGGGAATATAGTTTACAGTCATAAATTTTTAATGAGAGTTGATATAATCGAGAAATAATAGAAAAAGATAGGAAAAATAATAATAATAGAATCATAAAAAAGAATATAAAATATAAAGATAATAACCGGATGCTAGTTGACAAAGAGTTTATAGTAGTCATGATCTGTTTATATCGGATTATTAGAGAATCTACAGAGAGAAAACCTACAAAAAATAAATAGTGCTAGGTCCAACTATAATCAATGACTAAAATATCAGGCAAAGTCGGGCGTTGACCTGAATAATAATTATTTTATCTAACACTTATTTTGGATGTGGTAAATAAGACTTCACTCAGTTCGTTGGTTCATCAACCAAAATTTGATAGTTTTAGTTTCTAGAGAGATGAGATCAGAAGACTAGTTTAGTTAGAGGGAGATGGCCATTACACTAGATGATGTCCATGTCATCACAAAACTCCCATTAGAAGATAAGATATTACAGTTTGACCGTTTGAAAACTAAGAGGAGTTATACTTGTATACTGAGGAAATGTTTGATATTTATAGTTTCACAATCTGCTCTGAGCGATAATAACAACATGCCGTTTTTTATCCGAAAATATATAATTTTTTTTTAATTAATTAATTAATTAATTTTTTGATTTATTTCACACGATAAATTATTTGAGCATGCTTGGATATTTAAATGGATATGCATGACTAAGGTTTCAAATTTTGATGTGTATCATATAATCAATTAATCGGTCTTCAGAAAGGTTAATTGACTTTCTTGTGATTAATTTAAGTAAGTGAAATCAGCCCTCCGGAGGGTTTCACCGGTACTTAAGAAAAGTAAATAAATTATTGCATTTATCTTATTTAAGTAGGTGAAATTAGCACTCAGGAGGGATTCAGTGGTACTTAGAAAAAATTAAATAATGATCGATGGTAATTTTCTCAAACTCATAAATATATGTTAGTATGATTTGTCCTTTTTATAATGATGTGATTGTTGGTCATGAAAGTTTGATAGAATAAAATAACTTGTATTCGTTAAATACTGTTAATAATCACAAAATTATAATGAATGCACAACTTGTACCGAATAAGATTAATTCAACCGAAAACTCTTTTAAACAGTGGTACACGCGGTTATGTCACATATCCAAAATAAAGATGGACAAGATTTTCGTTAAAGGTTTATTGGGTCCCCCATATTACTCAGATTTCGATACATGTATCGAGTGTATAAAAAAACGTATAGGGGCATATAGAGCGACTAAAGTCTTAGAATTTATTCATACTAATATATGTGGACCGGTTCGAAAAGAATCATGGAACATGAATCGGTACTTCATGTCATTTATAAATGGATTCTATTATTTTAGATACATTTACCACCTTCATGAGAAGTCATAGGTCGTAGACAAGTTCAAATATTTTAAGACCAAAGTTAAAAAAAAACTAAGTAAAAGCATTAAAAGCGTTAGATCTGACCGTGGTAATGAATGATAGATATGATAGATCGGGTGAACAATGTCAAGAGCCATTCGCAAAATACCTAGAGACAAAATACCACCTTCATGGAATAGTTCTTCAATATATAATATCGAGTACACCTTGCATGAATGATGTATCTGAGAGACAAATCATACACTAACGGATATGGTTAGAAGTATGATAAGTAACTAAACTCTAAAATTATCTTTCTAGATGGAAGCCATCAAATGTGCCGCATACATACTCAATAGAGTATCTACTAAGGCAACCATATTACCTTCATATGATATTTGGAATAGGCAGAAGCCTAATTTAAAATATTTGCATATATGATGTGTCTACCTAAGGTAATGGCATACAAACCTTAGGAAAAGAAACTGGACCTAGAAATAATTAATTCTTCCATATTGTTTATTCGAAATACTTTAGAGGTTCTAAGTTTTACGATTCTATCAATAATAGTATTTTTCAGATGGGGATGATAAAGTTTCTTGAGGATATTGATTGGGGGGTGGGAATTCTGGAACAAATGTTCATTTTGTAGGAAGAATCCATAGGGATTCACGATTTTTTCAACTGAGATACTCAGGTATTAGAAGATTATAATTTAATGTCAATCATTTCGGTCTCGTTAAGACTAGGTTATATAAGAATAACATTAATGTTCCACGTAAGGATTTTAACCAAGACAAGATATGGTTTAGTTAGAACAAGATGAACCTCAAGGTACTCTTCCACAATAATATCAAAATGAAATTGTTCATGATGATCAAACCCTACATCCTGAAGAAATCTAACAAAAAAGTAATGATTCCTTTAAGAAGGTCCACAAGAGAAAATAAATGTAATATACATCATGTTTATATAGTATATCTCCATAAGCATGATGAGTCATATGCTGGAACTGTAGATGATCACTCATCCTGGAAACAAGCCATGAAAATCTTTGACTCTCAAATGTAGTTTGACGTTATAAAACAAAGATATAAATTGATGTAAGACAATACAGTACGGGAACTTGTCTTATTACTTGTGAAGGGAAAAAACAATTGAGTGTAAATGGGTTTACAAAACCACACATAATTCCCTAGGTAATATGGAAAGATATAAACAAAATGTTATACCCAATGCGAATGAATTGATTTAACAAAAACCTTCTCTCCACTATCAATGAAGGGGTTTTTAGAAGAATCATGATATTAGTTGAGAACTTTGATCTTCGGTTTCATCAAATGAACATAAAGACTGTATTTCTCAATGGTGATATTGAAGCATCGAACCAGTCATTGTGACTGCATAATTTTATCGTTGGATTACATATTATATAATGGATAGAATATTCCGTGAGGTTGTATTGCGATAATAATTCTACAATGCAATACTCTAAATGTGATAAGAGTTCTTCTAAATCTAAACACATAGACATAAAGTTCATATTTGTTAAAGAGAGAGTTCATATGGGTTACACAAATATAGAGCACATCGACACCAACTCCATGATAACAAATCCTCTTACAAATACGATATTTTCTAAGGTTTCCATGAACACACCATCAGTATGATGTAGTTGATTTATAGGATTGTTAGTTTCACTAGGCCTTCGTGTAATATTATCTAATTAATTTTGCAAAATTGTATACATAAATATTTATTGCAATATATGGTTTGGTTATATTTATTAACATGTGCTACTCTATTAGATATCCAAGGCAGGGCTATATAAGAGTAGATATGTACGATTACATTTCATATTATTCTTAAACTGCATACCATAATTGGCCCAAATAATTGATTGATGACAATAATATGACTAATGTTACGTCTTATTGTTCATATTATGATAAAGAAGTCTTTAGTCCTTTATTGTTTATTGATTATGTACGGGGTTTCATGTGTTAGAATATTCAGTGTATTAAGTTATCTTGTATAGGACTCTAAGTTCTCTATATATTAAGAGCCTTACTATTGGTCAATTCTTGAATTACATCTCTAATGCATCAATACAACAAAAGGGAACATTTTCTAATAAATACAAAACCCTAGCCACTTCCTGCGGCTACTTCTCTATTTGTTTTTAACAAAGACAACAACTGAGATACTACGTAGAACATGTGCATGTTAACATGGTATAAGAGCACGTGTGATTCTGGGAATTCTGAACATCCTCAACAAAGATGGCTGACAATGAAGTCGTGGTCAGTCAAATCCCTGATGAATTAACAATGCAGATTGCTGCCATTCTGAGAAATGGTCTCGGAACACAACAACAAACAACTAACCCCGAGAATTTATCCCTAGGGATTAAACTCGGTGGTGACAACTATGTCCTATGGGAAAACCTGATGAAGAAAGCAATTGGGGGAAGGGGGAGAAGTTCTCACATTACAAGGGAGCCGACACCTCCATCCAAAACTGAAAAAACATATACAAGATGGGAACAAGATGATCAATGTGTTTTCACATGGATTATCCAGAATCTTGAATCCAGCTTGGTGAATAATGTCTCGCAATATCTCACTGCAAAAGCCCTCTGGGATGGGTTATCCACCACATACAGTTCTCGTACAGATTCGTTATAGGTGTTTGACCTTCATAAGAGGGCTAATTCATTAAGGCAAGGGTCCGATACACTTAGAAGACTTGTGGAACAAACTGCAGAACATCTGGATGTCTATAGATATGTGAGATCCAAAACCTATGAAAGACCCAGAAGACATTCAGATCTACAATAAGAAGACTCAAGAACAAAGACTCTATCAATTGCTAATGGAGATTAATGACAAGCTGGAACCCGTCAAGAGAGATATCCTGAAAATGGATCCTCTTCCTTCCGTGGAAACAATATGTGCTACAATACGAAGGGAAGTGGCCAGGCTTAATATACTAAAATCAAGTTCTTCTGATAGTGACTCGATTGAAATTGGAATGTGTTTGGCTGCTAAAGATTTTGCACAAAGGTTTAAATTCTGATCTAAAGAGAAAAAAGATAAATCCAAGTTGTATTGCACTCATTGTGGGATGAAGAAACACACTAAAGAGACATGTTTCCAGCTGGTTGACTATCCAGAATGGTGGGAAGACGGTCATAAGGAGAAAAATAACCAGCGTTTTAGATCTAATGTCAAACAGGCTTCGTCTACAAGTGGCGGTGAAGATCCGACTAAAAATGAGCAAGGAAGTGGTACTGGTTTTGGAGGAAGGGCATCAAACTCCTATGAAAAACTTGGAGGTAAAGGGTTTGATAAATCAATGAATTGGATCTTTGATTGCGGGGCTACATACACCATGTCTTATGATCCTAAAGACTTTGGTGACATGTCATCTCCAAAGAAATACCATATTGAGACTGCTAGTGGAGAAATTTGTGAAGTCAAAGAGGGAGGTTCAATTATGTTTTCGGAAAAAATGGAAATTAAAAACTGCCTCTACATTCCTTCACTATCCTTAAAGTTATTATCTGTTAGTCAAGTGACAAAACAACTCAACTGTGTGGTTCTTATGTATCCATTTTTTTGCATTTTACATGACATTCGTACGAAGGAGATCATTGGGCGTGGTACCGAACAAGGAGGTCTCTATTATGTTGATGAGGTAGTTCATAAGGGACATGCCATGCTTGCTCACGGAACAACCGAAAGGCAACTTTGGTTATGGCACCGACGACTTGGTCATCCTTCTTTTAGCTATCTTAAGAGTTTGTTTCCTAGTTTTTTTTGAATAATTCCATTCATGAGAAATGTGAAACCTGCATTCTTGCAAAAAATCGTAGGGTCTCTTTTAATCAAAGTAATACTAGAGTTGATTATTCTTTTTCGCTAATCCATTCTGATGTTTGGGATCCAGCACCAAATTCCACTAACAATCAAATCAGATACTTTGTTTTATTTGTGGATGATTTCTCAAGAATGACTTGGATATACTTCATGAAACATAAATCGGAAGTACCAGAAATATTTGTTTGTTTTTACAAAATGATATTGACTCAATTTGAAAAATAAATACAGATTCTCCGTTCTGATAATGGAACAGAGTTTGTCAACCAAACAATGCATAGCTTTTCAAAACAAATGGTCTTATCCATCAAACCACTTGTCCAAAAACATCTCAACAAAACGGTACTTCAGAACGAAAAAATCGTACTTTACTTGAAAAAACTCGTGCTATTATGATTGAATCTAGAGTTCCTCATTCTCTTTGGCCAGAAACTCTTGCTACAACTACGTATCTTGCAAATCGTCTACCAACCCGATGTCTAGGAAATAAAACTCCATTACAAGTGCTTGCCACCCAAGTTACAATTCCATTTGTTCATATCCCTAAAACTAGTCGAAACAAACTTAATCCTTGTGCTGAAAAGTGTGTATTCGTTGGATACGGTGTTCATCAAATGGGATATCGGTGTTATAATCCGGTTACTCGTCGAATCCACGTCACCATGGACTGTGACTTTTTAGAATCTGATTATTGTTTTGACCACCAATCTCGTGCTTAGAGGGAGAAAGTAAGTGAATCACTCGACTGGTTTCTATATGAAAGTTACTTTGAGGATGTGCCGACAGAGTCGGTAGATGGTGCCACCGAACACGCCTCTTCCAACATAAAGGAGACTAACGAGGCAGTTCTTACCACCAATGATTCTCCCGAAGACAATGTCCAACACAAAATAAATGACATGGATACTACCAGCGAATCAGCCGAAGAAAATGTCCATCAAGAGGTAAACAATTTACAATGTCATAATTCATAAAATGATATTGACCATGACATTTCAGGAAGTTTATTTGTTGAAACTCAAACTCCGGTTCTTCCCCTAAGAAAAAATAGAGGGGTTCCTCCTGACCGGTATTCACCGGAACACGTTCCTCGTGTTTCTACATATCCGGTAAAAACGGACAAGAAAGGAATGACGAAGATTGCAAAGGCATTTTCAGCTACTATTATCTCTGAACAAATCCCTAAAACAGCTCAAGAAGCTAAGAAGATGACTGAATGGCATGAGGCAATGAATACCGAAATAGAAGCTCTAAAAAGGAATGGTACATGGGAGAATTGTGTGTTACCACAAGGGAAGAAAGTACTCGGGTGTAGATGGGTGTTTAATATAAAATATAAATCTGATGGCACCATTAAGCGACACAAGACAAGATTGGTTGCCAAAGGATATACATAAACATATGGGATAGACTACTCTGAAATGTTCTCTCCGGTTGCAAAGATTGACACTATCAGAGTTTTACTTTCAATAGCCGCAAATAAAGATTGGCCTCTTCATCAATTTGATGTAAAGAATGCTTTCTTACATGGAGACTTAAAAGAAGAGGTATATATGGAACCCCACCAGGGTTCTCGGATGGTTTTAAAGAAAATGAGGTATGCAAACTGAAAAGGGCATTATATGGGATCAAACAGTCTCCTCGTGCTTGGGTTGGGAGATTTACAATGACAATGAAGCAGTATAGCTACAAACAAAGTAATGGGGATCATACCTTGTTTTACAAACATACAGGAGAATTAGTCACTTGTCTTATAATATATGTCGACGATATGATTATAACGGGGAATGACGAAGAAGAAATTAGCTCTCTTAGGAAAAACCTCTTCAAGGAGTTCGAAATGAAAGACCTTGGAGGATTGAAGTATTTCCTAGAAATCGAGGTTCTTAGGTCAAGAGGAGGGATTTTTATCTCCCAACGGAAATATATATTGGATTTATTAGCTGAAGTTGGCATGGTGGATTGCAAACCAAATGAAACTCCTATGGTTGTGAATCACAAACTAAAGATATTGAAGGGGCCAGCGAATAAAGAAAGGTACCAAAGGTTGGTGGGAAAATTGATTTACCTGGCTCACACTCAACCCGACATTGCATACGCGGTGAGAATAGTTAGCCAGTTCATGCATCATCCTCAGGAACACCATATAGAGGCAGTAATGAGGATTATTCGATATCTCAAAGGCACACCAGGAAGAGGCATAATTTTAAAGAAAAATGGACAACTTGATGTTGAAGTATTCACAGATGCTGATTGGGGAGGGAACTCTAACGACAAGCGATCAACTGCTGGCTATTTTACTCTTCTTGGAGGTAACTTGGTGACTTGGAGGAGTAAGAAACAGAAAGTAGTATCACTGTCAAGTGCTGAATCAGAATTTAGAGGAATCGTTGAGGGGATTACCGAGATACTTTGGTTAAAGAAGATAATGAAAGAAATCAGATCCCCTCTGAAGTGTCCAACTCAGTTAATGTACGATAATAAAGCTGCGATTAAGATTTCAGAGAACCCGGTACAACACGATAGAACAAAGCACGTTGAAATAGATAGGCACTTCATAAAAGAAAAGATTGAAGATGGGACAGTCGAACTTCCGTTTGTTGGATCCGAAGACCAACTCGCAGACATCCTGACAAAAGCGGTTGCTGCAAGAACATTCGAATTAGTTTTATCCAAGTTGGGTATTGGTAATCCCACTACACAACTTGAGGGGGAGTGTTAGAATATTCAGTGTATTAAGTTTCCTTGTATAGGCCTCTAAGTTCTCTATATATCGAGAGCCTTACTATTGGTCAATTCTTGAATTACATCTCTAATGCATCAATAAAACAAAAGGGAACATTGTCTAATAAACACAAAACCCTAGCCGCTTCCTGCGACTACTTCTCTCTTTGTTTTTAACAAAGACAACAACTGAGATGCTACGTAGAACATGTGCATGTTAACAGTAGGGTTCACCTATTGGCAATAGACTCAAAGACACATTGAAGTAAAATATATTTTTGAGTAGCACATGACGGTCCAAGTCAGAGATTGTTTGAATAATTATGGAGTAGTATGCTAAATATATATTTGGTTATTTTCATAAAGTATTCTAATAATAAAGTAATGAGATTAATTATATTATATATAATTAAATCTGTATTATGTCTACATGTGAAAAGGTGCTATGCAGGTATAAGTGTGGTAATCTTGTTGAATCTAGGCACTGTGAATGATTATAATATTTAGGTAGGTTACACATTTTAAAAGAAATAGTTAATTTTATGTTATCCTATTCAGGTTTGAGTGAAGGATTTAAGATGAGACTATGTTAACATCATGGTATTTAATAAATATAATTCCTAAAAAAAGAATAAGATTACTGCATATTAATTTGGTATAAAAAACCTCCAATATTGATTTATCTAATAGTTTGGGGGTGTAGAGCACTTGTAAGGCTCACCGAACCTAAAAGGAAAAACTTGGATGAAAGAAGTATAAATTGTATTTTCATTGGCCATGATGAACATTCCATTTCTTATAGGTTATTTTGTTAGAATCTAATGACTATGTGTCAGTGAACACAGTTACAGAGTCAAAAGATGCAATACTTGACGATGAAAGATTTATATATATATATATACCAAGACCTAGAGACACAATTCAGAACTCGATCAATATGAACTCAGTACAAACTGGATATGGATTAGGTGGTACAATAGTACACGAATCTTCTAAACCAATGAGAAGCACAAGAGTTATAAAATCTAAGTATTTGGGATCCGATTTTCAACTTTATTTGCTTGAAGGGTCAAAATATAAGATTAACTGTCAATATCAATATTATTTTATTATTGAGGATGATCAAAAGACTTTTAGTGAAGCTATGACATCAAGAGATGCTACATTATAGAAATAGGTTATTCAAGATGAGATATATTCTATTATGCATAATAATACATTAAAATTGGCTGGTTTGCCTCATGGTTGCAAATCATTAGAAATTTAAGGAAAATTAAAATAGATGATACTATTGAAAGATATAAAGCAAGATTGGGTATTAAAGGTTTTAGGCAAAAAGAATGGATTTAATTCTTTGATACATATTCTCTTGTTGCTACAATTTCCACTATTAGATTATTGATTGCAATATCATCAGTATTGATGAGTCTGAATGTTGCTACCTCTCCGGACGGGGACAGTTCGAACTAAGATCACCAGACCGGACATGGCAGTTCGAACACCTAGCCCATTGAACTGTTCGAACTATGACTAAAGTACTTAAAAATCTAAACAATTCTTGACTAAGCTGCTTGCTCTTCTACTAAAAGCTCATGAGTCTTTGAACATGACCCGGGTTCATTAAACATGACCCGAAAGCCCAAAAATCCCAAATACAAGGGTATAAATACCCAACCACCAGCATTAAATAGAGGTAATGAAAATTAAATACAACCAGGCTGCTTAATTCTCCCTCTACTCTCTACTTAAACATTAAACACCTACATACCTCCACAAACTCTAAACAAATTACAAATTTACCCTCAGACGAAAATTAACCACACCAAATTGGCGACCATAGTGGGAGCACGAAGGTGCCTGAATCGAGCATTCGAAACCAACAAGAAAAGTCAGTCCGAATGAATCCGGACGCCCCAGAAGTACCACCAGCTTTGCTCGAAGTGGTGGGTGAAAACGATGAGTACACCATCGAGGAGCGCGATAGGTTAAAATGAAAGATAGAAGCTCTGAGGGCAGAAAAGGCTAAGATGGGCATGAAAGAAAAAACAAAAGCATAAGTTGCTCATCATACCGATAACCCTAGAGAGCACGAGCCTTCAAAGACTCATGTGAGTACCAAAAAGACCCATGACAGCTCCAAAAAGTCTCACCAGACTCAGAGTCTACTGATAGCTCCTTGGATGAGGAGGGAGTTGAAGAGTCCTTGTCCTCTAGCAGTGATGAGGGCATAACTAAAAAGAAGCAAAAGTTTATAAAAAAATATTCAAGAAAAAGGGATAGACGTGGGAAGTTGAAGAAGAATATTGACAAAGGGTCATCTCACAGCCAGAGGCATGTAGACCGGATGCTGATGAATCCTTCTGCCTTCCACGATGAACCAGGTATCTTTGCAACTCCCAATGAGGATACTGTGTTCAGTCGTGGTCGGAATTGGAGACAATCTCCATTATCTTCCAGGATTCTGTCCGGAAACCTCCCTAAGAGGTTTGACAACACTAAAATGGAAAAGTACGATGGCAGGTTTGATCCGGACAACCATTTGGAGAAATTTAAAAACTTCATGATGAACTTTGATGATGACGACAAGCTACTTTGTAGAGGATTTTCCCAATCTTTTACGGGGAGTGCTCTAAAATGGTATAATAGCTTACCACAAGGCTGCATCAGAAATTTTGATACCTTTTGGGTGGCCTTTCGAAGGCAGTTTGTTGGGAGTAAAGAGTTGAAGGGCAACGGGGACACAATAATCCATTGTGCCCAAGAACCGAACGAATCATTGAAAGAATACATAAGTCGTTTTGTAAACACTAAGAATGGGTTGGCTGATTGCTTCGAGCAAGTAGCAATAGCCTCCTTGAGACAGGGCTTAAACCCTGGGAATTTGGCTGATTCGGTGACCAGAAAGAAATCCATGACTTGGGGAGGATTGCTGAATTAGGTTGGAAAGCAGATTAACGTTGATGAAACAAAGAAAACTAGGGTGCACATGCAGGTGAGGTCTGCCCCGGTTGCACCAAACCCTAATCAGAATCAGTCCGGGAACAAGGCGAAGGAGACCAGACATGGGCATAGCAGGGCTAAAGCTCAATCTCAGCCAGCTGTGCCTGCTCAGAGTCAACAATCCAGAAATAAGAGAGGGCCTTGGGTTCAACCGGAGTGGTTTGCAGAATTGAAAGAAAGTGTGGCCACCATTTATGATAAAACAAAGGAAGAGGTACACTATAGAATACCGGCCGCACTGCAATCTCCTAGAGAACATCATAATAACTTTTTCTGCCAGTATCACAGTGATACTGGCCATACCACCGATGATTGTATAGACTTGAAACAAGAAGTTCAGAACTTGATTGAAAGGGGAAAGCTGAGGGCATATGTCAAAAGAAGAGGAGGTAATAGGACTGACAATACTCACCGAGTTGGTCCAAGCAATGCTGCTCCGGAGGGAGCTATGGTTATAATCGAAAGGTTCGATGTGGAATCAGAATACTTGGATCCGGATCCAACTCGAAATAGAGTGGGTGCCATTGAGGAATGTTCTAGAACAGTCTCCGGACTCATTAAGTTTTTTGAGTCACTTACGATTTTCGGAGGGGATACTATGACAGCTCCTACTGCTTCTTCAATGAAGAGGCACGTTCATACTTTAGCTACCCAGCTGGAAGGAGGCATGACCTCCTATCAATCCCAAATTCCATTCCCCTTCATTGTTTTTGATGAAGATGACTTAAGAGATATAGCTGGCCCTCATGAAGATGCTGTTGTCATAGGAGCATCCATCGGGGGCAATGACATAAGACGAATCTTGGTGGATACTGGAAGCTCAGCTAATATCCTCTTCTTAAACACTTATAAGAAAATGAAAAATCCAGCCGTAATTCAGCGTTCGGACAGATCAATTGTGGGCTTTGTTGGGCAGCTCAACAGATGTGATCGGGGAATTCGAAGAGGAAGTTTTGTTGGGCAGGGGCCCTTTCAAGAAGATGGTCAGGATACTTTTTATTGTGGTAGATTGTCCCACTTGCTATAATGCTATTTTAGGGAGGTCTTGGCTCTCTAGGATGCATGCAGTGGAATCGATAGTCCACCAATGTTTGAAATATGTTGTTCAAGGACAAGTGGGAGTTGTCCGAAGCAGTCAAAAGGTTGCAAGAGAATGTTATGCTACAGCCCTGGCCCCCCGGACGTTGGGGGCAGTTCGTATCGACGAGCAATAGCAGTTTGAGGGGCTTTCTGGGGGTGAGGGTGAAATTGATGACCCCAGAGAGACCCCTGGAGTATTGATACCAGTTGAAGAGGTTGAAACACATTCTTTAGAAGAAGGGAAAGTGTCAAGATAGGGTCTAAAATGCCACCCGACCTGAAAAATAAGATGTTAAAGTTCTTGAAAAACCATCAGCATGTTTTTGCTTGGTGCAATACTGATGTTACTGGGGTTCCAGCTGATGTTATATCACATCACCTATCTGTCCGAAGAGATGTAGCACCAGTGGTACAAAAGAGAAGGGCTTTTTCCAAAGAAAAGGCTGATGTTATTGTGCAAGAGGTTGACAGGCTCATAAAGATGGGACATGTCAAGGAGTCTCAATATCCTTTGTGGACTGCCAATCCGGTCTTGGTGAAAAAGAAAAATGGCAAGTGGCGTATGTGCATTGACTTCACAGATCTCAATAGAGCTTGCCCAAAATATTTGTATCCAGTTCCCCGAATTGACCAGCTAGTAGACTCCACCTCTGGGAATAAGCTAATGTCCTTTATGGATGCTTTCTCCGGGTACAATCAGATCCAAGTAGATCCGAAGGATCAGGAGCATACCACATTTGTCACTGATAGGGGTCTTCATTGCTACAAGTTAATGCCATTTGGGTTGAAAAATGCTGGGGCTACTTATCAGAGATTGGTGAACAAAGCCTTTGCTGATCAAATTGGAAGAAATATGGAAGTATACATAGATGACATGATGGTGAAAAGTGTGGATGAGCAATTGCACTTAACTGACCTCCAAGAAACTTTTGCCAACTTGGTAAAAGTAAATTTGAAGCTAAATCTAGAAAACTGTGTGTTCGGAGTGCAATCCGGGAAGTTCCTAGGTTATATTATAAGTGAGCAAGGGATACAACCCGATCCGGACCAGCTTAATGCTCTATTCCAAATGGAGCCTCCTCGGAATATTAAAGAAGTGCAACGATTGACGGGGAGGTTAGCTGCTTTAAACCGATTTATCTCAAGTTCATCGGACAGATGCGCCCTATTTTTTCAAACCTTGAAGGGTGCAAGGGGATTTAATTGGACCTCACAGTGTGATGAGGCCTTCAACGAGATTAAGAAACATTTGTCCTCCCCCAAAACCTTATTTAAACCAATTGATGGAGAGACACTCGTTGTATATTTGGCAGTTTCAAGTTGTGCCATCAATGCTGTGTTGGTAAGAGAGGTGGATAACTACCCCCATCCCGTATAATACATCAGCAAGAGCTTGATAGATGCAGAAAAGCGTTATTTAAAACTCGAAAAGTTAGTGCTAGCCCTGGTGATAGCTGCAAGGAAGTTGAGGCCTTATTTCCAGGCTCATCCTATTATCGTCCGAACTTCTTTTCCTTTGAAGAATGTTCTCCAAAAGGAAGATATTTCTAGTACAATGACTAAGTGGTCGGTAGAGTTGGGGGATTTCGATATAGATTTTGCTCCCCGAACAGCAGTCAAGGCCCAAGCTGTGGCTGATTTTCTAGTTGAATTCCACTCTGACAGAGATTCGGAGCAGACTACTGAGATGAAAGACAAAAACGTCTGGATCGTCCGGACGGATGGTGGATCCAGCACTATGGGATGTGGTGCAGGGGTGTGCTTAACTTCTCCATATGGTGACAAAATGTACCATGCTATATGTTTTTCGTTCAGGGCTTCCAATAATGAGTCTGAATACGAAGCAGCTATAACTGGTTTAAAATTAGCTTATATTTGTGGGGCTAAAAGGGTCAAGCTAATGAGTGACTCCCAGCTTCTTATCCATGCTCGAGGTCAATCTGAGGCTAAAAAGGAGCAATTAGTGAAGTATTTACTTCTTCTTAAAAATGAAGCACTCAAGTTTAAAAGAGTTGTTTATGAGTATATACCCCGGACAGAGAATGAATTAGCAGATTCATTGGCAACTATAGCTTACACAGAGTCATATCCATGGATCCATGTACTGGAGAGCCCCTCCATTCAACTTAATATGGATAAAGAGGAAGAAATTTTTGAAGTACAGGTGAAGCAACCTCAGGATTGGAGATTTCCTCTCCTACAGTACCTCTCCGATGGCATTTTACCTCCGGATAAATTGCTAGCGAGAAAAATGAAACAAGGCTCGTGGTTTTGTTATACTAAGAGACATTCTGTATAAAAAGTCTTATAGTAAACCTCTTCTGCGGTGTTTGGGAGATGATGAGTCTCAAGTAGTCCTCTCTGAATTGCATGATGGTGAGGGATCAGCTCACTGTGGATTTAGAGCTTTAACAAAGAGAGTTTTACTGGCCGGTTACTATTGGCCATCTATCATGCAGGATGCTAAAGAGCTGGTAAAAAGGTGTGATCCATGCCAGAGATATAGTAATGAAATTCATGTTCCAAACATCCCTTTAGAGTCAATTTATAAGCCTATACCTTTTGCTCGATGGGGTTTGGATTTAGTGGGCCCTCTCCCTATGGCGTCCGGAGGGCGCAAAACTATAATTGTTGTTATAGATTACTTTTTGAAGTAGATTGAAGCAGCCCCCGGAAGGAATAACATCAAAAGTTGTCATAAAATTCATTTTATCCAACATCTGTTGCAGATTTGGTGTTCCGCAAAAGATAACGACAGACAATGGGCCACAGTTCGACAATAGAGAAATGGAGAGTTTTTGTGCCTCAAGGGCTGTTTCTCTTCACCTTTCCACCTACAAGAAAATGGTCAGGTTGAAGTGGCTAACAAAACTATACTGTCCGGTTTAAAGAAGAATCTGGAAGGAGCTGCTGAGAAGTGGCCTAACTATTTGCAAGAGGTCTTGTGAGCCTACCAGACAATACCTGGGGCTGCAACACATGAGTCACCCTTTGTCTTGGTCTATGGGATGGATGCAGTAGCTCCCATAAAAGCAACTCTCCCATCATTTCGGGTTCACAACTTCTCCGAATGCGCTAACGAAGTGGCGATCAGAGGTCAGCTTGACCTGGTAGAAGAAAGACGAGTTAAAGCTCACCTTAGAACTGCACACTATTAGGGTTTGATGAGAATCAGATTTGCTTCTAGAATTAAAAGAAGAGATTTCCAGTCGGGGGACAAGGTATTGATAAAAGTCTTCTTACACACTAAGGAGAAGCTGCTCGGCAAACTGGCCCCAACTTGGGAAGGACCTTATATGGTTGTTGAAAGGCTTAAACCTGGAACATATTGGCTAGAAGACAAGGATGGAAGAATTTTGACCCACCATTGGAATATCGAACATCTCCGGATGTGCTTGGAGTAACATCTGTGTAAATATTTACTTGTTTAAACATCCATATAAATATTTGAGGGCATACTCTTTCCTACCCTGGTGGCGCGGGGAGGTTTTAATGAGGTGTCCGGGCCTTTTAATTAAATTTGATGCCTTCTTAAAAAAATTTCGAAGTGTTTTTGCTTTGTTTTATGTCACACCATCCGGATTAAAGTAAAAGAGTGATGACCACTTAAAAATTTGTCATCGAAGAGCTTAAACACTCACTTTAGGCCATTTATGAAATAACTAAGGACTATTTAAACACTAGCCACCAAAATTGAAACAAACTATGAAAGGATGCGAAAATTGTGCAAAACAAGGATATTCATTGAAATAACTTAAGTGCCTTGGCCTTCCAAGGACTTTTAAATTGTCAAACAAAGTAAAGGATCTATCCGGTCAGATACCAGACACATTAACAAAAAAAGTGCCTTGGCCTTCCAAGGACTTTAGTTTAGATAACGTGAAAAGTGAAAAAATAATTCATAATTCAAGACTGAGCCTTTGAAGATGGCTCAGCCTCATCCATCTTCTTCTTCCCCTTGGGATCGTCTTTCTTTTTAGGAGGACCCTCCCCGACATTTTATTCTGTCTCGTCAGAAGAGGAAGCACTGGAGTAGTCATGCAAGTCTCCGTCAGCCATGGTGTGGAAGGGAAGGTCTTCATACTCTACGTTAAGCCACAAATCACCCAAGTTCCTCTTCGGGAACTTCTCATGGAAGAGCAGGACCATGTCTGATTTCACCTTGGCATACATTTGCTCTTGAGTGTCGATCACGTTGTTGGCATAAGCGTCGATCTTGGATTGGATTTTGGCCTCTTGATCCCTTAGCAGATCAGCTTTCTCCTCTGCAGCCTTGGACACGGTGTTCTCAAGCGCAATCTTGTCACTTGTCAAGTTGTGAATAACTTGATCCTTGGCCTTGATCTCCTCGTTTGAAGAGTTGAGATATTTCTCTGCTCCGGACAACTTCTCACGGAGATCCTCGATGGTGTCTTCCAGAGTAGCAACTTTGGTGGTCCACCCCTCTTGGTTCTTTTTCAGCTCCTCGTTCTCCCCTTTTAAAATATCATCATGTTGAGTGGCAGTGAGAAGGTCATCGGACAGTCTCTCCTTATCAGACTTGAGGTCTTTGATAATGTCGGCCTGACTTCGAACTTGCTTCTCCAACGCAAGCACCGGCTGAACACTACTTAATAAAGAGTGAGCTATAATGTCCCTTTCACTTGAAACAGTAAAAGTCTTACCATTAAAAGTGACGGTATTTGAAGTACTCGGAGGGAGGTAAGGCCCAGCAAAATCGTCTCTGGGGAGGTTGATAAAGTACTCACCAAGCCCACTAAGACCAGTGATGTCTACCCCATCAATGCTAAGACCTCCCCCTTCGACCTCATCAGTTTGAAAGTCACCAGGTATCTCTTCTGCTTGTGTTGGGTCAGTGGGATCAACATGGGGGAGAGGCTCCGGAGAGAAAGTTCATCACCCTTAGAGGTATTCTTCTTCTTGGCCTCCCTGTCCTTGCTTTCAGCTCCCCGTTTACGGTCTCTTTTGGACGCCCTTGGGGGTGTTGGGGAGTGAGCTTCTTGCCTAACACTTTCCTGCTCTACTACTTCCAAGAGAGCAACATAAATCTGGCTTGGGGGTGGCCCCTCCGGATTTGTTAAAACAGCTTCCTCCACCTCAGCAGGGTCCGCTCCACCTACCACTTTCTTGCCCTTTGTCTTTTTGCCTTTCATCTTACTCGGGGCCTTGGCCCGGACTGACAAGTAAAGTGTCCCATCCGGTTCGTGTGTCCTCTCAAGCACTACATCCGGAGGGGGTTGAGTGGTGAGCTCTTCCCAGGTTAAGTCCCTCCGGCCAGTAGTGTTCCAGAGGTGAGACCTTGCTAAGTTGCCCCCCGTGAAAGCATCGTGAAACCGATTTCCCCAATTCTCAGAAGCCCAAGTGTTGATCTTCGTGCAAGTGACCTGTCCGGACTTTAGGTAGTCCGTAAAATCTTTGGGTAGCACTGCTAAGAAAAAAGATAAGAACAGTCAGTTTAAGCAAATTTGATAAAAGAAGAGATAAGAATATAAAGTAGGAGCCCTACGATCACTCCTCCATCTGCTGGTGAGGAGACTTGGGTTGACTCCAGCTTTGATTTTCCTCCCGTTCTCCCAAGCACCACTTACGAATAGGAATTGAGTCCTCCAATTCCTCTCCAACTCTAGCAGGTCATCCACTGCTTTGAAGTTATCCCCCATGTTAAAATGATAGAAGGGGATGTGGTGGTTTGTGCAGAGACTGGCCACAGCAACAAATTCCTCCATTAGTAGACGGATCCCGGAGAGCCTAGAGGCCATGATGCAGGCCATGAGGGTGTACCAAGCATTGGGACTCAGCTGGCTTGGACAAAGCTTTATCAGATGAAAGTATCTGAAAATCTCTGGGTCCAAGGGAAATCTGAGCCCCCAGTTAAACACCTCCGTGAAAATAACTATCTCGCTCAGCTTGCAGTCCATGGGAGTTTCGGGGTTTATAGGGATTCTTATCTTCACGTTCTCCGGTATTCCCCACTTCGTACGCATCCGGCCCAGCTCAGTTGTGTGGATGAATGCGTAGTTTATCTTTTGCAGGGCAAGGAGATACTTAATATTGACCTTGTGGAAACAAGGCCCCACCTTAACTTCGAGACACTCCGGCAGATCCGGATGCCTCAATCACAACTTTTCCTTTCCTTTATCTTTTTGGGCAGAAACAGCACTGCCCGTATGTCCGGAAGGTTCGGACTCAAATGGAGCCTCTTCGATAGAATCCTCCATTATTTCCTCCATGATTGAGGAAGGGTTTTCAGTCGCAGAGGTGAGAGGGAGGTTTGGATTTGGCTCAACCTGACTTCCGGCCTGATGAGCTCCGGTACTCTCCTGATTTCTAGCCTCTGATTGGGACTCTGTTGTGGAAGTTTCCCATCAGGGACTTGAGCCAATGCCCTCCGGACCGGACAGCCTGTCCCTAGGTGCCCTAATGGGTACTTCTGACCCAGTACTACTGTCTTTGGCACCTGATACAGAGGTACCCTTAGAAGCCTGCCCCTTGACTAGCCGGCCTTTTCTCCGATCAACTAGTTTATGAGGAGAGGTTTCAGCATCATACCCCATGGCTAAAAATGGGGAGGGTTTTTTAAGGCCGGTGACTGTTAAACCTAGTTCGACGACGGGTTCCGACTCTTGAACCAAAGAACCTGAGATGATAGGGGAAAGACTGGTTTGAAACAACCTCTTCGGTTTGACACCCTTTGAGGAGGAAGAACCCTGGTCTGACTCTGTGGGTGAAGTTGCTGGTTTGTCGATGGGGGAAGAGGGTAAGCCTGCTGCAATGCGCCTTTCCCTTTCATCCTTTTGCACTTTTTCTAATTCAGAGAGGTTGAGCCACCCGCCTTTGATCAGAGCGTTCCTAGCCGTGAACATAAACAACCTGAGTAAAAATTTGTTTTTGAGAGAAAAATCTTTGAGGATTTGTAGAGTGAAAATGAAAGTGATGGTGAAACAATAGAAAGTATTTCAATTTATAGTAAATCTCAAAAAGGAGTCTTGATTCCTAGGATAATTCGAAAAGATTAGTAATGATTAAAAGACGACACTGATGTCACCCTCATTAATGAAGAGGTTTCTTTTCGAAGAAGGTGGGTGCGAAATTCAAGGTGAAAAAACGGCTGAAACAACCAACCAAAAAGTGACACGTGTCCCATGAACTCTGGAAAAAAACCGTTTGGATTCACAGAGTTTTTTCAGTCCGGATAAAGCCATAACACAAGTCGAAAGACCTGTCCGGGTAAAACTGCCCCTGACATCGGACTGTTTTTCAGGTTTTTGGCAAAGGTATTTGAGCAAACACCTAAAAAAGGGGCTCCTGATGAGTCCGAATGTTGCTACCTCTCCGGACGGGGACAGTTCGAACTAAGATCACCAGACCGGACAGGGCAGTTCGAACACCTAGCCCATTGGACTGTTCGAACTATGACTAAAGTACTTAAAAACCTAAACACTTCTTGATTAAGCTGCTTGCTCTTCTACTAAAAGCTCATGGGTCTTTGAACATGACCCGGGTCCATTAAACATGACCCGAAAACCCATAAATCCCAAATACAAGGGTATAAATACCCAACCACCAGCATTAAATAGGGGTAATGAAAATTAAATACAACCAGGCTGCTTAATTCTCCCTCTACTCTCTACTTAAACATTAAACACCTACATACCTCCACAAACTCTAAACGAATTCCAAATTTACCCTGAGACGGAAATTAACCACACCAAGTATAACATCTGGTGATTCATCAAATGGATGTGAAAAATACATTCTTGCATTTTGATTTGGATGAGGAGATTTATATAAAACAACCAGAAGGGTTTGTTATGCCTGGTTGTGAAAATAAGGTATGCAAGTTGAAGAAAAATTGCATGGTCTGAAACAAGCACCAAAAGATTGGCATTGAAAATTTGATAATGTGGTATTGTCTAATAGTTTTCTTCTTAATCAAGCAGAGAAATGTATATATAGTAAATTTGATGATTCTGGTAAATGAGTTATTATTTTCCTATATGTAAATGACATATTGATTTTTGTTACTGACGA
This sequence comes from Limnanthes douglasii subsp. nivea, assembly GCA_036936605.1. Taxonomy (NCBI): domain Eukaryota; kingdom Viridiplantae; phylum Streptophyta; class Magnoliopsida; order Brassicales; family Limnanthaceae; genus Limnanthes; species Limnanthes douglasii. The sequence goes on along the minus strand of JAUPFV010000002.1, from coordinate 136,557,487 downwards.
AAATTAAGTTGATGAAACCAACAAATCTAGTTTTGAGATGAAGGATTTGGGGGAAGTTGAGATGATTCTTGGTATACGGATCAAGTGAAAGAACAATAATATATCGATTTCTTAATTTTATTATTCTGAGAATATATTGAATAAATTTAATTTTAAAGATTGCTCTTTGGTTAGCACACCTATGGATTATATATTGAAAATATATTGAATAAATTTAATTGTAAAGATTGTTAGCGCATCTATGGATAACAGTCTTGAGTGTTGACCTAATAAAAGTGTTGTAGTATCTCAACTTGAATGCTCAAGTGCCATTGATTGTCTTATGTATGCCATGACTAGTACTAGGCCAGATATTGCCTATGTTATTGGAAAGCTTTGTAGGTATACTAGCAATCCTAGTTCACATCATTGGAAATCTTTAAACCGAGTATTCAAGTATTTTGAAAAAAACCCCATGAATTATGGTTTGACTTATACAGGATTTCTTTCGATTCTTGAAGGTTATTCGGGTGTGAGTTATATTTCCAATATGGAAATTAATTCTTCTACAAGTGGATGAATGTTCCTTCTTGGGGAGGTGCCATATCATTGGCATCTAAGAAATAAATATGTATAATCGATGCAACAATGAAATCTGAACTTGTGGAATTAGTAGCACCTAGTAAAGAAGCTGAGTGGCTAAGAAATTTTATTTATGAGACTCCATTGTGGCCCAATCCAATAGCACATATATCTATCAAGCGTGATAGTGAAGATGTCTTGGCCGATGTCTATAGACGAGTTTATAAAGGCATGTCTAGACACTTAAGTGTTAGCATAACATGATTCGTGAATGTATCAAACATACTGTTATATCACTAGAGTTTGTTAAAACTCAATATAATTTTACTGATCATTTGACCAAAGGGTTAAGTAGAGAACTTGTGCATAATTCGGCTATTGAGATGAGATTAAAATCCATATAAAATATTTCATGTTGAGATACCCAATTCCCATCTACTATGACATTAAATGCTGAATTTAATGTGGAAAGCTTAACATCTAAAGATTGGAAAACATTAATAGTATCATCCCAAGGTATGTGTTTGGACCTGCAAGTTATGGAGGTTGAAATTTATCTTCTTAATAGTTTTTTTGAAAAATTGCATATGCATTTGCAAAAGTAAAAGAACTACTTATTTGAGCATAAAGTTTAGCTGCTTCAAGAAACTAAGGCTTGACTTTGATATGTTTAAGAAGGATAATGACACAACGCTGGTAAAAAATAACATCAAGTAAGAACATTTGAGAATATAAATTTATGTGTATATTATCATAATGTATTCATTTTGAATAGTGAAGATTCAATCCTTAGTGATACATTAATATTCAGATATTTAAAATGTGTAATATACTAATATGAAATTCAAATCGTCATGATATTTTATTTATGCGTAAATTTGTTATTTGTTGTGATTTTGTTTTAGTTAATCATGAATTGCACTAAAATAGAGGAAAATTGTTAAATATTTTAGTGTAATTAGATTGACTAGTCGACAAATATAGTCATAATATATTATCGAGCAAGTTGGAGAGTGCATAGTGAACGCTTGTTAGAATATATTATGATTAGTATTATATTAAAATGTGGATGTTATTATGAAAATTTATTAAAAAAAATTAAATGTTCAAAATAGCCGTTATTTTACATTTTAAATGATAGCCATTCTTGGATGATGAAAACTATTTTTACCGTTTAAGTTTATTGATCGAAATATATGTTTTGTTTTTGGTTCATAAACAATATACAATAAAGATTCATGGTCGAAGTAAAAAAAATCTAATTTTATTAGATTTAAAATTTTGGAGAACACCGAAAATATTTCAACTTGAAATTGTCTATAACAAAACTTCATAATTATCCAAGAATCAAACATTTTTTTCGAATAGTAGTTGTGGTCTCCGATCACAAAACGGTAAATTTAATAGACTTATACAATTAAGGTTTATAGTTGTGTTTGCTTATAGTCAATATTTTAACTCAAAGTTAAAAAAAAAATGGTTGTCGTCTTCTTAGAACAAAACTAATGGATGTTTTATAAAAACTTAAAAAACTAAAAACTTGAAATAAAAATTCAATATGTTTATGGATAACAGTAGACAAATCGTGGTTTCAATTTATTTTATATTTATTAGTAAATCATATTTAAAATATTTATTAGTAAATCATATTTAAAATTCAATATTCCGCATGTTCGATACTCACATCAAATTATTTATCTCATACAAAACTCTATGTTACCGTAAACATTTTTACGGTAATACTGTCATTCGGTTCATATATATATATACACTCGCAGTAAAAAAAATATGTCTTTTAATACTACGAATTGTCGGTTAAAGGAAGTAGACTGGACCGCTAAACTTATCGGTTCAAGACTAGACCGGACTGCTAAGGTTTCAGTGAAAAAAATTAAATCCAATTATAATTTGGTTTTCAAGTTTTTTACTTAAACAAATGATATAAGAATTAAAGTTTGGAAGTTAAGTTTTTTTTAATAATTAACTATATTAGATTTGGTTCTATCGGTTTACCGATTTTTTCGGTTCGATTCCAAATCGATTCTATTGGTTTTATCAGTTCGGTTTTTACCGGTTTATCAACTTTATTGGTTTAATTCCGAACGGATTTTAATGTTTTAATTCGTTATCGATTTAAATTTTTAAAATAAAACAATAAATTAGACCGTTAACTTTCAATCCGGTTCTTATTAGTTCGATTTCGATCCAGTTTCCGGATCTCAGAACAGTGAGCCATAAATATCGGATTTTGAAGTCTAACTTGATACCGAACCGTTTATTTAGACCAGTGTTTTAGACTATAAATTGTTAAAATATATGCGTGAAATTTGATTTTCTAACTAGAGATAGAATTAGTGTTTTGTCGATATAGTTCCATTAATAGTAAAAAAGCAATTTAAGAAAAATAAAAGATAGAAAAGATAAAATTATTTGAGGAGTGAAATGATAAAATACTATTTCTCGTCTCGTTTTTAAGTTTACGTACAAGTATAAAGAAAAGTAATGATTATTATTTTTAATAATATAAAAATACTTGTGAATATTCTAACTATCTAAAATAGAACAGTGTATAAAACTATCTTTTAATTATATATATCCGTTATTTTTATTTCAAACTAATTTTTTCTCTCATTTTAAGTCTTATTATACCACAAAACACGTTTTTATTTCTTTCTTCCAAAATCTTTCGTCTACCTGGATCAGTCGCCATATCTAAATCGTCTTTTCTACCAGAAATTATCTCTTATACCCTAACCGTATTCTCTCATGTTCTTTACCGATTTTCAACCGTCCACCGTCGTCTCCTCCGTGAAACAAGTAACCTCGAGCAGTTCGACCACTGAGTTTACACTGACCAGTGAAGAAAGCAGGAGTTACAGTTACCAGTTATGTCACGTCTTTCGAAAATGTCTTTTTTTTGCGTACATGTTGCAGTTTTTTGAAGATCAACGTTACTTATTTTTACTGAAATCACGTAGTTAGGATTGTGAGTGGGTATTTTGGTTTCTGGGTTTATCGTTTTCTCCTTAGGTTTTGCTGTTGCATGTACTGTCTAGGTGTTTCTGCGTATTGTGATTCTATTATATGTAGTTTATGTGGGTATTTGTTGGTTTGGATTCCGTTGTTTACATAATTTCCAGTTTCTGCGAACGTGCATGTGCAAATTAGGAACAACTCGCGTTTCCGTAGCATATTCAGTAGAAATAATTTGTATCTTCATCATATGTGTGTGCAAACAACTTGCATTATGGTAGGTTATTGGGTAGAGCAACAGTTCGTTATTTTTTTCAAACAACTCGCTTTATGGGGATTGTATGTAATTCGCTATATGTAAATGCTTCAAATAATTCGCTACATAAGTGCTTCAACCAATTCTCGTTAGGAATGCTTCAAACAATTCGCGGTTTATAAGATTTCACAAACAACTCGTCGTTTATATGCTCGTAGCATATGCATTAGAACAATTCGCATCCTCATCGTATATATGTGCAAACAATTCGGATTCTGGTAGTTTATTGGATAAAGCAACAGTTCGTTGTTGTTTCATAACAAATCGTTATCTGAGATTTGCATGTAATTTGCTATATGTCGTTGTAACAAACAATTTGCTATATAAATGCTTCATAAAATTCGCATTTTATTAGGTTTCACATACAACTCGCTTTCCAAGTTGACAAACAATTCGCGTTATTAAATGCAAACACCAGAAGCATTATGTCAATGTTAATGATATATGTAGTTGTCTTGTAGTTCCTTCATGGGAGTTATTTGTTATTTACTAGTGCTTATTCATTTATTCGTAGATAATATGACTACGAAAGCAAGATTCTACAAGTCCGGATTAGTCAGCCTCATGCATCTCCTAAAAAACTACCTTATTACCTCTGCCCACATCGAAGTAACAAAAAACACACCCTTCTACGCCCTGCTCAAAAAAGCGTTCGACCTCCGCCGCGAAAAGATCGCGACAAAAACGTTTTACGCGTTTGTTCAGACGATTATAGAGATGTTCTTGGTCGAGGATGACGCGTTCCGTTTTGGGTCGAAGATGGTGAAGCTAACGACAGGCGATGTAAATTCCATTTACGGCCTTAAGCGCGACATGGAGGAAATGGCCTTAAAAAAATCCGGAGCATTCTTCTTCAGATATATAGACGGGGCGGAGAATGATTCAAGGATAATGAGAACATACTTCAACGAATACGAAGACCATTTCGAACAACATTATAAAGGTACCTCTGAATCTAGTTTATGTTATAAGTATATTATGTTCAGGGTCACTAACATAGCATGTTGTGTTGTTTTTTACAGGCCGGTATAGCCAAAGCCATTAGCGAAATGGGGGGAGTATGAATTTGATGACGTTACCAGGCTGTTGATACTGTTTATCTGCTCAACCCTATTCTACTCAGTATCTAGAAATGTAATGGGTTGGAGTGTGCTGTATTTTATCGAACACCTTGCCATAATAAATGACTATGACTAGTCCGGATCAATACTGTTTAAGCTTCTCCAGTCGATCAGGGTTTGTGTTGTAGAGGGAAAACCCGATCATGTTATCGGTTGCGTCACACTTCTTTTCGTAAGATTCTTTTTTCTTATTTCAATATTAGTTAACATAGATCGCGTGATGATAATAATTTTCGCAATGCAACCCTTCATCATGGAGCACATAATGATTAGGCTAGACCTCGCAATGCCAAACATGACCTCAATGATCTTCAAATGGTGGGGTTTGAAGTCTAAACCATCGACCTTGGAGATGGTTAAAATTCTAGAGAAGCTGCAAAATGATGATTTATGAAATATATATATATATATATATACAATAACTCTCAGAATCATGTTGTATACAACTCCCAATATGGGGTTACAAACAATTCTCATGATCTATTTAAAAACAACTCCCAAAACCTATTTACAAACAACTCTAAGAACCTATCTATAAACAACTCTCAGAAACCATTTACAAACAACGCCCACAATATGTTTCCACGCAACTCTCTGTACCCATTTACAAACAATTCGCATTATGTATAAGACATAAATCACATTCACACCGGTATATGTTTATTGTATTAACTTTCCATGTTCTTCCCCTTGTAGGTTGTGGAGGTTGCGCTATGTTTGATAGAGGCTGAAACAACAACATTTAGAGGAGTATAAGGATATGTAGATACAAATGCTGAACCGATTTTACAGGAATAAAGACCAAGGAAAAGAAAGAAAAGCACAACCCCCAAAACAAGGAAAATGGTGACACAGCCACGAGAATAATATCATATGGACATCCCAACCAATGACCAACCACAGACAGTCACCAGAACAGTTATTCCATCAACGAAAAACCAGATATCCCCACCGCAGAACGAAGACTTTGGAGAAGATGAAAACATGGGTGAAACGCTCGGTCATTTTGTTCTCAAACGCAGACAGGCTACTCCAAAGAAGACTGTAGCCGAAGAACCAAGAAAGATATTGAAGACATATGCAGATAAGAATAAGTATGAGCGGAAGCTCGAAAGATAGGAAAAGGAAGTAAGTATATACACGTTACCAACTAGTATTTGTTTAAAGAGAATTGAATAAATGATAATGGTTATGGTATTATTGTCGCAGATTGAACAGTTACAGTCAAAGTTAGCGGAACTTGAAGAACAATAACTTCACAATGTTATCACGTTGCCTTTTTTCTCAACTGGAAGCCATACCAAGGAGAAAGAACCGGAGAGACATGCACTACCAACAGGGGGGGTCTACTGAAATGCAGGCAATTGTGCCATATGAAATGCACAAAAAAGACCTAAATCAGGACAGGATAGTGCAAGAGGATGAAAAGTTTGATCAAGGCATTCTAGAGGAGTAGGACATTGATGAAAATGATTCCCCTGTACCGCTACCATCTGAAAAGGCGGTAGAAGTGCCATCCAATCCCAGATCGGAAGAGTTAGTTGTCACCATAAACACATACACAATGGAGAGACAGACATACAAGTCTTCTTCCCAAGAGGAGGCAACAATAGGTCTGAGTGTTCAAAAGGAGACAGAAACAGAAAAGTATCTTCCTAAGGAGGCACAGAAGGATGACCGACAACTTTTACTTCAACTGCAAGAGAAAGGAGGTTGCGAAGAATTTAGAGCGAATGAGGTAGAAGCTCTTGAGAAGCAAGTGGCAGCCAAAGAATCTGGACTGAAGGATGCCGAAAGACGTGAAGATGTAAATGGATATGAAGTACATTAAGATACAACTACGAGAGTATATTTTGTGATATTATACATGGGTAGCAAATATGTTGGGCTGTTAATCAATGTTAAGTTGTTTTTTCAGAAAACAAAACAGGGCTAGTGTTTTAAAAGAGATAGCATATATGAATTTAAAAACAACTCACATCTGCTTTTGTAAACAACTCTCAGACTCAGTTTTGTAAACAACTCGCGTACTATGTTTCACAAACAACTCTCGTGGTATGTTTTACAAACAACTCTCGTTGTATCTGTTACAAACAACTCACATTTCTTATTGTTGGTGTATTTGAAAAACTAGAGTTATTTGTGTTACCAAAAATTCGCATTGCAAACACCTCTCGTTAGTCTCATACTAACAACTCGCATAATATGCATTTTCAAACAAATCTCAATTTTAAAAACAAATAATTCGCGCTATGCGTGTATAGTTTCGAAGAACTCACAATTTCAGGATTGCAAAGAACTCTCATTTGTTTTTTAGTGCGAAGAAATCTCAATTTTTATATGGAACAATAATACAACCAACAACAACCCCAGCAAGAACAACAACATCAAGGAGAACAAAAACAAGAACACCTAGCCTTGGCTAAGAGTGAGAGGCTAATAAAAACTGAAGAAGCACAACTTGTACCACAACAAGAGTCTGCCCAACCATGTAAGAAGTCAGAATTACTGGGCCACCAAGAAGCACTGGTAGTAAAAAAAGATCGAGACAGAGAGGTAGCTGAACAGCAGAGACTGGCCTATGCAAAATCATAACCATTGAGCAAAGCAGCAGTTGTGGAACCAGTACCGAATCAACCTGAAAACAGAGAATGAAAAGTTTCAGAATATTTTGATACACACAATAATACAGTATGTTTACCAAATGTATATTTAGATGGCTATTACTCGCAGTTTACACAGTCAGTTCTAGATGAAGTTTATAATGTTGAATTAGATGTTATGATACAACAGACTTTGGAAAATATGTCACAGGATGCAATTAATAGACTTTGTCAAGCTGATGATGCTAAGAAGTTTCTAGAGTATTCAACAACATTGGTCGTTGCAAATATTGTGGTAAGTGGATTTTTAAATAATTATACATCAAAGGTGTGTAGTTTGGAGGTTTTGGGCATTGAAAGTCACATTTATATGTTCAAAGTCAACGGAAGAAACAGTGGAAGAAGATAACATACGGCCTAATTTTAATCTACTGACTCTGATACAGTCGCCGGTGGAAGAGGTAAGTGTTTTAGAAGCTCCAGTGACAATGACACCGGTAACTCTAACTGATTGGTGAAATAGTACACCAACAATTAAACTGATCGATGTCCGTGAATACCACAAAGTAAAAATAATTAAAAGTAGAGAAGACGGGGCATATCCAAACGTATGATATTTACCAATGTCCCAGTTTCCCTACAGACTTCACGTGATCGTGAGTGAAGTGTTGGCGCTACCCTTCGAAAGAGACATGGACTACAAGGTACTCAGTTAAAAACAACTCTCTCTTTATTTATTTCATACAATTTTCATTTTAATACACTATCTGATAATCTTATTAAACAACTCGCTTTTCATGCAATTTGCTTTTCATGCAAATCATGTTTCATACAATTCACGTTTCATGCAATTGGCTATTTAATACACTATCTAATATTTATTTTTCAAACAATTCACTCTTCCCATATTTCATACAAATTGCGTTGTTAGCAATTCCCAAAATCTGATTAACACGCCTCTATTGGTATTTTCAAACAATTCGCTTTGCTGGATTTCCTAAACAATTCACTTTATCCGTCATTTGGTAGATTGTTGACGCTTAATTTCTGTATATGCTCAAAGAAGTAGATTGAAAATTTGCATGCAAAGGTTTCCCTGCCGCCAAATACAGCGCCATACAACTTTCTAGCATGACTACGTTAAGTTTAGCTATAAACTATAAAAAACTCTCACATTCTCATTGTAATGTAATTTTTCCTTGAATGGAATACGCAATGTCCAATAGAGAGGACATGACACATATAATTGACGAAGTATTTAAAAGAATGAGGGAAAACACGAACATTATGCTTATTCCAGTATGCAACATTAAGAAATATACAACGAACAATTGGACGTTGCTTGTTATTGACATAGACGAAAGGACAACAACAAACTACAACCCGCTTTTGCCTCTTAAAAACATGCAACGGACTACACAACAAGGACAATTGTTCTGCTGGTAAGATTTTACCATGTTTTTAATTACTAACAAATCGCAAAAGCTACTTAAAAACAACTCTATATTGGTCTTTCAAAACAATTCACAATATGATGTTAGTTAACAATTCTCTATAGTAATTTTAGTAAATAATTCGGGATACAATGTTTTATTAAACAACTCGCAACAATGTTTTATTAAACAACTCGCAGCACTGTTTATTAAACAACTCGTTTTTTATTAATATCTGATGCATGGCACAAACTCTTGTCAATAGTTGGAATATTGTGTCAAGAAGGGAAACTTACCCCGTAAAAAATGTATATAAAGTAAAAAATGCCATAGGGATTCCACAACAAAAACCAGACACATTCGACTGTGGTATTTTCATTTGTTAATACGCCAAAGATATTATCGAAAAAGGTTGCGTGCCGAAGACTTACTAGAAAGATATGATAAGAGATATGAGAGCTGAAATGTTTTATTATTTCCTAAATGATGAAAACACTAACCAACACTGGTAGTCATCTATTAGTTGGGAGTTTTTTGGTTCAAATGTGCTTGAATTTTTAATTTTTTGGTGTATATAAAACAATTTGAAAATGGTTATCCATTTTACCTCCGAAGAATTCGCGCTTGTCTAATAGTTAACAACTCTCACCCTTGATCTCTACATAACAATTCACGTTGTGATTAAAATTAACTACTAAATAATTCGCGTTTGTGCAGTAGTTAACAACTCTCACTTTTGATTTATACTAAATAATTCACAATATGTGCTTCAATCTGTTCTTAAGAATATGCTATATACTAAGTACAATTACATAACAACTCTCAGATAAAACAATTCACAATATCTCGATGAATATGAAACGCCTTGAGCGTCTACCTTGGTAACCAATATATGCATTAGGCACGCAAAAATCCATCCAATCACGTTAGCCAATTTATTATTGATTTAACAGAGGAGGTTTTATCATTACCATATCTACCACTACAACTACAATAGGACTCCCTCACTGCTTAAATAAACTCTTGAAATAAAATACCCAACATATCTTAAACTTCAATTACCATGTCTAGTTCTGGTTTATTAGGAGACTCATGGTCTTCCATAACGACAAACAGAAGCTCCGACTTAAACTCTCCACTGGCACCACCCAACAACCCAACCTCTGCACTGGACTTTGATCTCGACTACTTCTCTGCTGATTCTGGGTCAGTTGAGTTGGTTGAGTTAGTGGATGACTCTCAGCCAATCGAGGTTCCAGACATGAAAAAGTAGAGGAAAGAGACAGAAAAAGAAGAGGAAGATGTTCGTACGTCTCAAATAGGACCATGGGATGGAGGTAGATGGTGAGGAAGACCTCTAGGAAGACGTCGATAGTGAACGCGAAGAAGAGTCTCAAGATGAAGACTCCTCTACCGATGACTAATTGTTACTACCTTTTTTTTGCATGCAAACTGACCAACCCTAAAGATGGTAGTATTTTTTATGTAAAGGTTTAGTGTATAAAGGCTGTTATGGCCTTATAATCTCTTTTTTTGTATCAACATGGTAGTATTTTTTATGTAAGGGTTTAGTGTATGAAGGCTGTTATGGCCTTATAATCTCTTTTTCGTATCAACTTTTTATTAGTGTAAAAAGTTTATGATTCTTAATAGCACCGGTTCATTATCCATAACAACTCGCTCTTTCTAATTACAAAGAAATCTCTGAATCTTATCCTAAAGAACTCTCTGAATATTATCCTAAACAACTCTCAGACCCTCATTTCATAAAACCCACTATATATATATATATATATATATAATTAACAACAGATCTTACGATAATAATAAACAAACAACTCGCTCTAGTTGTGTACATACCAATATTAGCGTTTGAATTACAAAGAACTCTCAGGATAATAGTATCCAAACAACTCGCAAAGCAAATCCAACATATTATACTTACAAAGAACTCGCTGACGGTCGTGACTAATACAGAAGGAAGACTCATGGGAATGACATACAAATAACTCTCATTTAAGTACACAATCCACAATATCAATAGCAACAACTCGCACTTTCACATTGTAATGTAAACAACTCTCAACTAGTTATAGTAAATAACTCGTATTGATAAAAACAAACAACTCACAATTATGGCAGATTAATATACCAAACAAATTAATCTTTAAACTAGAGTCTCACAGGTCCTCATGTTATGACCTTCTTTCGAACAATGGTCACACCTCAAGTTCTTAGTTTTCGCTTCTCCTCGAGACGAGATTTGTTTTTTCTTAGGCCTTTCAGGGTGTCTTTTTACATTGAGAGGCAGAACTTCCAGCTCTGACGAATCGTTAGAGCTTGAGTTGTTGCCAAAATCCGTTATCGTTGATATTCTGAAAGAACTTGACCTGTAATTTTTTAACCGTGAAGAACGACTCTATTATCGTAAGAGAATCTTGTTGGGTATACTATATTGTCGCTAATGCGCAAGGACATAGAAAACACTCTTGTTTCCATGCACCGTAAGAACATTTGAAAATTAGCATATTAACAACCATTACAAGTTCTGAAAAGACTTCGAACACGGTTGCAGAAGACTTATGGACTACCAAGCTTAACATTTTTCAAAATTATTCTTTTGCTTCTTTTGATACTCGGGGCATAAATTAGTACTCCAGCTTAGTGCCTCTTGATATCTTCGTAAAACTTGAGTCATAAGAAAGACTATAATCTGGTTTATGGTTTCAACAATGGGTAGCCTGTAGTATTTTTTGATGTGTGCGTTAAAAGATTCGGCCGCAGTAGAAGCCATTGCCCGATATCGTTTCACTTTAACAAATGTCTGAGCGTACTTATCCGGAGGTAAATTTTTAAGGAAATTTTTAATTATGTCACCACCTTCACATAGAAAATATGTTAGTATATCCTTAAAAAGCTCTTGAGTGGGAGCATAAACAAGACAATGGAAGAAACTTAGCATACTAGACTTATAGTCTCTCTTAGTGCGATCTAGAGCACTTTTCAAATTATAAACAAGATGAAAATAACAGTACGTATGAAAACATTTTGGATACAAGACAAAAAAACATTAATGATACCTACATGATGGTCCGAAATAAATATAATTTGGCACTCCAACAAATGAGGTTTCAAGCACTTTAAAAACCAGAACCAATTGTCAGAATCCTCAGTACTCACGATTGCAAATGCAACAGGGAATAATCCTGAAATAAAAGAAAAACTTTCAAATGGTTTACACAAACTGTAATGTCATTTGTAAAAGAACTCACGGTACCTCTAACAAACAATATGTGTTACAAAAAAACTCGCAATGAGTGTTACAAAGCAACACACAATATCTGTTACAACGCAACTCGCGCTATGTATTACTAAAAAACTTGTGTTACGTTGTATACACAGTGTGTATATTATACTAAACAACTCGCACATGTATGTAAACCATTCGGGAACAAATAACATGCCTATATTATATGGGAACAACTCGTAATCAATCGAATGAATGTCACTGAGTTAACAAACAATTCATGATTTGTATGTTATAGTTTTCAAAAATTCTCGTAATCCATCAAATTATAACAAAACTGTGAACTAGCCGTTCATGCCGTCATTTCCTACGGTAGAAAGCAAAACACCCTTATACTTGTCGGTCAAGTGGGTTCTATTGACATACAACATCAGATGAAATGAATGGAAACCTTGAATACATGAGCTGAATGTTATAAAACAACGCTTAGAGACGTTTCCAGCTGATAATTTCAACAGGCAGTCGGTAATAATACCACGACTCTTCAATCGTTTGAAGTACCCCCTTAATAAACTAGAAAAACTTGAACTATCTCCAAAAAATCCCCTTCGTGCCTTCTCTGAAGCCTTCCATGACAGACGATAAAAGATATCTGAACCGTAGTCTTGTTTGACAGAAGATTCTATGGTTTTGGCTGTCAACGAATGACATGTTCGGATAGAATCATGAACTTTCTCCGCAATCAAATCCGATGTCAAATGCCTATGCCTCTTATTTTTTTGGGAGTAAATGGGACTGCAAGTATGGTGCAAAACATAATTCTTAATCCTCATTAAGTCATGCCGGAATCAATTGATGCATAAGTCTCCATTTGCACCCGCTTGTGAATTAATTTTCACAATAAGTAGTGATCTTGTTTGTTGTATTATGCATGTATTTAAAAGAAAAACCAAGCTCTAAAGTGTATTGGCGTAAAGATAACCATAGAGCTGCAACACCTTCTTCAAAAGTTTGCCCAACACCTATGATAGCATCAACCCAACCAGTAGTAGCAAATTGTTTTTTCTTCTGATCAGATTTAACTAAACCATTACTACTCTCCCCACTAGTTAGTTGATTATGAGAGAGTTCTCCAAAACTTATGGTCGATTGTTTACGCTTTTGACCACAACCCTTATAACCAAAACCCTTATCACCAGAACCTTTATCAAGGATATATTATTTACTGACAAAACTGACTTGTTTTAAACGCTCCAAATCAAGATATAATTCTAAACCAACAAAATCTTTCTCATTATTAAATAAACAATTCTTGTGATCCCCGCAGGAGTAGGTAATAATGTACTTACCTCTGACCATCTCCTCCCATCTGCTCTCCACGTACTCTTGGATGATTTGAAAGCTTTCAAACTCCATCAAAGGCACCATTGTAGTTTGGTAACCATGTTTTAAAATATAAACTCATGGTTTAGACACACCTTACCCTGCATTGAACAATTATAAAAGTAGTCACATGGTATATAAATACCAATAGGTAAGTTAGTAATAAACAACAACTCGCAAATAACTCAATTGAAAACTCTCAGTACACTACACGATTCGCTCCAAATCTAGGGTGGGTGGGTGAATCAAGATTCGCTCCAAGATTGACATCGGGTTCCCAAGAAATCCCATAACCCATCACGATCACCCATTCTTACTTTCCTCTTTTCTCATCTCGAGGAAAGTCATCTCTATCCACCCACAACACCAAAGCCTAAATCAGGAAAACTCTAAATCGCAACCACAGAAACTGAACCTCACCCAAAAAAAATTCACAAAATATCGCCTCAAAAATCAGTCAGAAAACCACAAACCGCCACTACAGACACTACACCTTACCAATTTCACAAAAAATCGCCACAAAAATCAGTCAGAAACCCCTAAATCGACATTACAGATACTGAACCTCACCAAACTTTCACAAAAAAATCGTCACAAGAATCAGTCTCCAACTTTGATGGTTCTACAAGAATCGAATTAGAGATTCTTGGAAATCTTCATATCTAAATCTTCTTCGATTTAGATCTGATAAAGGTTTCGATAACCGATGGACAAGAAAATGGCTCAAGAAGAATTTCCACCACTGAAGGGCACCAGCTCACCAAAAATGGTCATGAACCCGACGATCGAGAACACTGGAGGCAGGAAGTCTTTTGATGAAATGGTCGGAGGCAGAAGAGATAGGGAATTTATACACGGTGGAGTCATACACGAGGAGCATGAAAACTACAAATCAGTGCAGTTTCTACAATCAGATAAGTTTGCTTTAACCAATATCTCAAAAACAACCCTAATTGCTAAGTTCTCGTTTGGGAGTCCTACTCTCAATGAGTTCAAAGCATACATTACTGCATTTAGGTTTATAGGACCATATAGCATCTATAAATGGGATTACAGGCATTATTTTATAGAATTTGAGCAAATAGAAGATGTTAAAACTTTCTGGAGTAGAACTATTAGATCTATAAGTAACCTGACTTTTAGAATTCTTAAATGGTCCCCAGAATTTAACCCCAAAAAGGAGTTACCTGTGACTCCCCTTTGGATCTCATTACCTAAACTCCCTGAAATGTTTTACAATCCTGACTCTATAACCCATATTTCTAAAGCAATTGGATTACCTTTAACAGTATGGGTTCCTAAAAATAACATTGCTATGCACAATAATTGTAAAGCCTGGGTTTTAACTGATATTTCTAAGCCTCTTCCCCAAAGCATTTGGATATGCTTTGGAGAAGAGGATGGTTGTTGGCAAAATATTTCTTACTTGAAAAAACCTTTCTATTGTAAAACCTGTAAACACATAGGACATCAAGAAAATCACTGTAAAAAAGAAAAGTTTGAACAAAATTTAAATAAAAACAGAAATACTAAAGATCACATGAAGAATCTATCCAATCTTCCTTTAATAGAAGTTTGGATACCAAAAGATCACACAGAAACTAACACTGAGACTCACACTGAAACTAATCATGAAACCATTGATAAAATTGTACCTGAAAATAATCCTGAAGTCAATAAGAAAAATCAAACAATTGAAATGGATAAGAACTTAATAGCAGATACAACACATGAAAATTTTATTGTATCCAATCATTCAAACAATCCACATGCTATAGAATTAAACATTCAACAACTAAATAAAACGGAAACAGACAATGCAAATAAATCACCACAAACATACAGCACACCAGAGCATCAGAATAACAATGTAAAAATCTTTAATCAACTTAAAGAACCTGTTGAAATCACCAATAAGGACATATCTAATGCAATTGAAACTATCGGCTTAAACAACTCATTCAATGTATTAACTGATGAAGAATTAGAAGATATTGCAAACACTGAACATATACCTTTAGTTAGATCAAGTTTAAGTGAACCTAACTCACCAAAACAAAGAAAAACTAAAAAAAACTAAAAAAGAACTCTTTTAATACTAATGTAAGAAGAGCAGTAAGAAGTAAAATAATAGCAAAAACGAGAAACTTTAAAGGATCAGTAGGATCCTCAAATCAATGCTTGAAATGACTATATCTTTACTTAACTGGAACACAAGAAGAATATGTAATAAAAAAACATTAAGAAGAACAAAAAATTTGATTAAGAAGTTTGCAGTTGATATCATAGCTCTTCAAGAACCTATGATATCAGCTGACAAAATTAAAACAACTTGCTCAAAACTAGGATTTGAATCTCAACATGCAAACATTAATAACAAAATATGGCTGTTTGGAAAAATGATTATGAAATTAGCATTTTAGATAACTGAGAACAACTTTTAAACACTATGGTAAGTCATCCTTCTACTAAGATAGTAGTTCTGATTACCATAGTGTATGCAAAATGTAACAGATCCCATAGAATGCTTCTATGGGATCAGTTAAGAATCATATCTGTAACTAATTTACCTTGGTTTGTTGTTGGAGATTTCAACACAATCTCCAACACAAGTGAACAAATGGCCTGCTCTACACATTGCTCAAAAGGAATGGATGAATTTAATCACATGATTCTAGACTGTAAGTTAGAAGACCCTGGATATATTGGATCAAACTTTACATGGACAAACAATCATAAATGGAAAAGATTAGACAGAACACTGCATAATGATAAATGGAGAGAAAGCTTTAATATAACAAGGGTGAATCACTTGGCCATAACCTGTTCTGACCATTCACCCTTGTTAATAGCAGTATCAATTAACTCTACATATCAAAAACCATCATTCAGATTTCAAAATATGTGGTTAAAACATGAAGATTTTTTTAAAACTGTAAAAGACAATTGGATAAAACAGATGCATGATTCTTCTAATATATTCATTTTTTGGTCGAAACTAAAAAGGCTTAAGAAACATTTAAAAACATGGAGCAAGGAAACATATGGAAACATTTTTTACTGTTTAAGCAAAGTGGAAGAATAAATAAAAACTACTGAATCAATGTTAGAAGAAAATGATTGCCCTGAAAATCAATCTAAACTAGCCAATCTAAATATCACATACACAACATTGCTTGAAAGAGAAGAAATATATTGGAAACAAAAGAGTTATACAAAATGGCTAAAAGATGGTGATAATAATTTAGCAACATTTCATAACTATGTAAAGAAAAAAAATCTAAAAAGATAATCAAGGGAATTCAGGATAAAAATATTTGGATTGAAGATGATGATCTTATTGGTTTATCTGCTTTAGAATACTTCTCTAATCTGTTAAACAAAACTTCTATTCAAAAAGACATTTCTACCATAAGGAATACAATTCCTAGAATCATATCTGCTAGAAATAATGACAGTATCTTGATATTTCCTACTTTAGAGGAACTTTACATTGTTATAAAAAGCTTAAATTTTGACAGTGCTTTTGGAGTTGATGGATTCAACTCCAGATTTTACTTTTCTTGTTGGACAATTATAAAAGATGACCTTCTAAAAGCTGTTATAGACTACTTTTTAGTTGTAACATTACCAAAAGGCTTATTTGCAACATTAATATGTTTAATACCTAAGATCAAATCTCCTAAAACATGGATGCATTTTAGACCTATAAGTTTATGTTCTGTTCTCAATATAATCATTTCAAAAATCATAAACAATAGATTAGCTAAGTTACTGCCTTTAATCATATCTAAGGAATAAGAAGCATATATAGAAAACAGAACCATTCAAGAGAATATTCTAATAACACAAGAGTTAGTTAAAGATCTGAATAGGAAAACCAGAGGAGATAACCTAATAATAAACCTAAATATGTCAAAAGCATTTGATAACTTAGAATTTAATTTCATTTAGGAAGTAATGTTATCCTTTCGATCTAATGAACAAGTAATCAAACTGATTAAGAGAAGCATAGAAAACATTACATATTCTGTAATAACTAATGGCAAATCATCTGGCTTTTTAAAATCTATCAATGGCCTAAGGCAGGGAGACCCTTTATCCCTTTGCCTTTTCATCATAGCTGAAGATTTTTTAATTAGAGGCGTAAACAATCTAATTAATCAACACAGATCTATGTCCTATAATATGAAAAGCTCAATGAAAATAAATTGTTTAGCATATGCAGATGACATCATTTTATTTCTAAATGGATCCTTAACAAGCATAAAGAAGCTATCTAAATTTTTAGACACATATCAATCTCTCTCTGGTCAACAAATAAACAGACAAAAGACAGCATTCATTGCTTCTTCAAACATGAATAAAACAAGAATAACATCCTTTGAAAGAGTCCTAGGTTTTAAACAAGTAAACCTTCCATTTACTTATCTAAGAATCCCAATAAATTCAAATAATCATTCTGTTCACTTTGAAAATCTAATAAACAAGATAAGAAACAAAATCTCAGACTCGAACTCAAAAAGCATATCATTTGGAGGCAAAATAACTTTAATAAACTCTGTTCTAATGTCCTACCCTATATACTACCTACAGTCTATCAAACTACCTTTGAAAACAATATCTAGAATTGATAAACTATTAAATAAGTTTCTTTGGGGATTTAGTGAAACAAACAAACATATAATCTGGTCTAGTTGGGAAAATCTGTGTAAACCATATAATGAAAATGGCTTAAACATCAGAAACATTAGAGATATACAAACTGCCTTTTCCTTT
Source organism: Limnanthes douglasii subsp. nivea (assembly GCA_036936605.1). Classification (NCBI taxonomy): domain Eukaryota; kingdom Viridiplantae; phylum Streptophyta; class Magnoliopsida; order Brassicales; family Limnanthaceae; genus Limnanthes; species Limnanthes douglasii. Next base: position 136,539,071 of record JAUPFV010000002.1, on the reverse strand, counting down.
AAACTATGGTTCAACTTTAGGAACAATAAAACTCTTTGGTCAAACATGATGCATTCAAAATACTGTAATAACACTTATCCATTACAAACTACATTAAGAATGACATACTCTAAAATATGGAAAAGAATGCATGAAATCAAAGAAGAAGCAGAAAAACATGTAAGATGGAAATTAGGCAATGGTAACTCAGACTTCTGGCTAGATCAATGGCATAGCTCTAAACCCTTAATCACTTTAACAATAATCAATTCCCACCATTATACACAAGCAAAGATAAATGAATACTGGATTAACAATGACTGGAACATAGATAAACTACAAAGTAACTTGCCTTCTAAGTATGTCAATGAAACCATCAAAATAAAGTTTAATATAAGTATAGCTGATTCCATCATTTGGAAGCTTTCATCTGATGGAACATTCAACTTAAAAAATACTGTTAATGAAGTTAGGCAGAAACACACAACATCAATAATAAAAGATAAAATCTGGAACAATACTTCTCCAAATAAATGTTCTTTCACTCTTTGGAGAGTACTGAACAATCTATTGAGTATAGACACAAAACTACAACAGAAAGGTTTTCAATTAGCATCTAAATGCACTAATTTCCAGAACTTAGAAACACTAAACCATGTTTTTGTATCCTGTGAAATTGCTTGGTCTGTATGGTCTTTCTTTTCTGCTAAATTCAACATAGATATAGGTAGACACATGACGGTGAATCACATTATTAATCTTTGGTTGTTATCTACATCTAAAAGAATACATATACGTACTATTCTGCCTTCTTTGATTATATGGTCTATTTGGTATGCTAGAAACAACAATGAACATAAAAACATAACCATATCCTCTAAGAAAATTATTAATCATATCTTATTCATTCTTTCATCCTTAGATTCAGCATCACATTTAACCAGAAAACATTGGTCAAAAGACATACACTTAGCTAAGGAATTAAGATGCTTTAACCACATTAAGTCATCAAAGCCTTTCATTTACATCACTTGGTCTCTGCCTATACATAATAGAATCAAATTGAGTTGTGATGGATCCTCCTTGCACAATGGTGAATCAAGCTATGACTTTATTATAAGAAACAACCTTGGAACACTTTTAAAAACTAAAGGTGATGTAATTGGAAAATGCTCTCCCTTAACTGCTGAAATTTTAGCACTTATTAATGGCCTAATGTACTGTAACAATCAGAATCTAACTTCAGTAGATATAGAGATAGACTTCCTTAGTTTATTTAACATGTTTGTTATAGGAAAGTACCCTTGGCATTTAGATCAAATCCTCCAATACTGTAGAAACTTGATTAAACCTCAGATGACACTCAAACACATATATAGAGAACAAAATTCAGCTGCTGAATGGACTGCCAAACATGCTCTTAAGATTCAATTTGAATTTACAACTGAATCAAATCATTCATTGCATGAATTAAATGCCATCACATTGTTAGAATCTTTAAACATGGGATATTTTAGATTTCTTTGAAGAAGACTAACAGCTTGGCAAGTTGAAAAACTTGACCTCAATGTTTTCTATTTTGCAGGAAACCAATGAAGGAAGAAAGCACTAGAGGAAGCATAAAGAAAGATGAAGCTACTAAACAAGAAGAAAGCATTAGAGGAAGCACAAAGATGCTATAAAACAAGAAGGAAAGCCATTAAACAAAGAAGGCAAAATCGTGAATGTAATAGCTACATCATGTAAAACAGAATTCATGAACTTCATGTAATTTTTCTTTAACATCAATAAAAATTAATTTCTTGGAAAAAAAAACTCTCAGTACACTAATTGAACAACTCGTATTATCAGATGTCATCAATATCAGATGTACACATTATCAATATCAATTAACAACTCTCAGTACACTAATTGAACAACTCGCATTATCAATGTACACAAATTGCATTGTTGATATTACAGAATCCTCAATTCGACATGCCTCTCACAATATCATATGTCATTAATGCAACTCCAAGTTCTCTAAATAAAATGTGCACAACTTGCATTGTTTATATTATAAAAAGAACACACAATAGTATATACACCTATCATTCCTATTTTGTTTTACCATACAACTCGCATTATCAAATGTAATCAAATCAACTCCTAGATTCTCAATATAATGTACACAACACGAATTATAAAATATCAAATGTTATCATACAACTCGCGATACAGAAAAACAAACAACTCGCATTACCAAATTGCAAGCAACGCACATCTCCTACATGTAAAAAATTCCAACAGTTCACATATCGCATCTTCTATATGTTAAAATATCAAAAAATTTGCATCTTCTCCAAAAACAAATCGCGACCTCTGTCAGGCATGCATGGACACCAACAACGCCTGATCTATATATTTTTCACGCTCTAACAACTAAAAAACAAGATATAACTAATTAAAAAATAATTAAGGCTTTCGATTATGAATAAACATACGCTCGAAAAAAAGACCAAAACCAGATAAAACAGTCGAGGAGGCTATACGTAATCACAACCAGTGAAAAAAGACATACCTCAACCAAGAAAATCACCAAACAACCTTGCAATCGGTAGTTATGCGCCAATAGCTACAAGAAACACCTAGGATGAAAAAAAATACGTTCAAAACCACCGTAAACGTATAATCAACTATTATACGTATAAAATAGTACTTTTTTTAATCTAAAAATAATATTATTTAAGGTAAAATTTGAGATTTTTACAATTTTGGGGGTTTAACTATAGTACAATTTGAAATTGAGGGACTTGAAATTTAGACTTTAATTTTCCCTCTCAAAATTTGGCTCCATTTCAGAATTGAGAAACAGAGAGACACTTTCTTCATCTTCCTCCTTGTGGAGCCGCTTTTCCTTCCTCCTTGCTTTCCTTGTTTTTTCTCGAAAATTTCTTCTCTTCAAATCTATCTTTGTCCTTCCCTTTTTCTCTTTTGCTCTTTGATTCTACAAGTCAAGGAAATGAAATGTTAAGTTACTCTAATGTATCCAGTACCTGACTTTTCCAGTTTTAGATTAGCTTCCAAACATGGGGGAATATTAAAGCTCTTATAATCGATTTTCATTTTACACTTAAGGGTCCAACAAGCAAGCCAATCGGCAGCTTCGTTCTATTCCTTAAAGATGAAACTGATAGACATATTTGGTGTCATCAGCAACCTTATTCTATCAATTAACGATTCCAAAAAATTTGTGTTTTTCCCAGAAGTAATAAGAGAGATAAGAGTGCTACAATCTGATTCAATGTCGACTTCCCTTAAGCCCAAGATTTTGCAGAGTAGAAGTCTGTCCAACATTGCCTTAGCTTCAGATTTTAGTGGTGTGAGCTTTCCATATGTGTTTCCATAGCCACTGAGTAGTAAACCATTGCAATCTCTGATGATTATTCCTCCGTTTGATTCTTTAGTGGCTAAACAACAAGCGTCTGAGTTTAGTTTGACTCTTCCTGGACCAGGAGGCAGCCATTTGAGGTGAGTAACTTTGTGTTTGATGATGAGAAGGTTTTTACAACCTAGTGATGAAGCTTCATTTTCACTGAATTTCCAATATTTTCTTTGTAGTAGCTTTGAGTGATCTAGAGTTGATAGCATTGTTGTGATGTAGTTTGATATGGAAATAGAGTTTTAAGGATTAAATTGTAAATAATTTAAATTTAAGGATTTAATTGTAAGTGATGTAAGTTTTGTCTTTAATTCGTGACTGATATAAGTTTTAGAGGATATTTTTAACTATGTATAATTAGTAAAGACTAAACAACAATTAGTCCACTTTTTGTAACAGATTTCAGTTTGAGACTAAGTTTTGGCTCCTCTATGTAAAGGACCAGACTACTCTAATAAAGGGGTTGAACACTTTTTACTTTGAAACTCATTTGTACTTGTGTTTTCTCTCTCTAAAAACTTTTTATCTCTTTCTCTCTCTAGAATACACTCTTGACAATTAACTAAGGCAGAATAATAACTCATCAAATTGGCGACTCTACTGGGGACGTAAAATCAGTGCTCTTATTTCGTTCGAAATATTGATACAATCTAGTTGTATTCTCTGATTAAAATTCATACGATGAATCCTGAAAACAATCCTACGCTTTCGTCAGCGATGGATGCTGAAAAAATTGATGGAAATAGAATGGTGGAAATAGAATTGATGGGTCATTTCTGATCCGAGCTCAATCTGATATCAAGGCGCGAATGAATCGGCTTATAGATAAAATTAATGCTTTGAATGAGAAATATAAATGGAGGGACCAAAAGATACTCTCAGCAAGGCTCAGATCCGAGGTCAAACAAGAAGTAGAAAAGAATGAGGTGGAAGGTCAGTCAGATCGATCTTTCAATGATCGACACTCTAAGTGCAAACACAAAAAAGCACGTTTTGTGGATCCTAAAGAGCGATATTCGTCTCGAAAGGAGAGAAAGGATAAACAGAAATTAGTGACTTCTAGTGACGAGGAGGTCGAAAGCCAGCCTCGGGTTTTAAGAGGCACAACGGTTCTTCAAGAGGGGAATATGATAGAGATTATTCGAGGAAGTATGACAAGGAAAACAAATCTAAAAATGCTCCTCGTTCGACTTGGCATGGAGAAAATCCTTCAAATCAATATGCTGAAACTGATAGGAACTTATATGTCACAATGGGAATCGATGATCAGTTCGTTCAAGGTGTTGATTTGAGAAATTCTCCATTGACAGATGAAATTCGCTCCATGGCGATGAGATGCAGGATCCCGATTATCACATCGAACAATTTAAGAATTATATGATCAATTTCGAAGATGACGACCAGCTTGTGTGTCGTCCATTTCACAGGCCTTTAAGGGAACAACTCTTAAGTGGTACAATAGGATTCCGAGGGGGTCCATATTAAATTTCAGAGATTTCTATACTGCTTTTCGAAGGCAGTTTGTGGGAAAAAAAGATGAGAGCAAATGGTGATACTATTATTCAGTGCAAGCAGGAACCATGAGAAAAATTGAAAAACTATATTAAAATATTTGTGTTGACCAAGGCTAGTTTGGACAACTGCGAGGAAAATATGGCAATGATAGCTTTTCGCCAAGAATTATTGCCATGTGATTTAGTTAATGAGACAATAAAGAGAAGGACCTTGACTTTTGGAGCTTTGATGGCTCAAGTTGAGGATCAAATCAAAGTGGAGGAGTCGAGTAGAGTCCGAGGCGGACTAGTCAGCACTCCGAAAATTCAGGACAAAGATCCAATAATCAGGGGCAGCCATGGAATGGTAATAACAATGGCAATGGCAATTAGCAGTCGAGGCAGAAGAACAACAATTTGCCTCCTCAAAGTGGTGGTTATTCAAATCAAGCTCCATCTAATAATTACAACAGGCCAAGACCAAATACATGGCTCAAGCCTGAGTATTATGCCGAACTGACAGAGAATGTTTCAGTCATTTGGGATAAAACCAAAAATTCTGTAAATTTCAGGAAGCCGGCTCTCATTAGTAGACCAGTAGAGGAGAGAAATAATAAATTTTACATATATCATGATGATATTGGGCATGATACAAATTATTGTATTGCTTTGAAGAAAGAAATCCAATATTTGATTGAGAATGGAAAGCTCCTGAATTATGTGAAGTCACATGGGAGTGCATCGAAAAATAATGGTGCATTGACTTCGAAGGCTGCACAGCCAACTAAGACTTTGATGATTATGGGTTCACAAGTTGAACCGTTTGATGCTTCTTCTGAGTATGCTGAAAAGGATCCAAATAGGTTGATTTTAATGACAGTCGAAGAACCTGTGGAAAAGGGGCATGTTCGAGAGCTATGCAAGGTTTTTTAATCGTTGGCTATTTTTGGAGGCGATACAATGACTGAAAATTTGGACAGTTCGAGGAAAAGGCATGTTGTCAACTTGACAACTCAAATTGAAGGGAGGATGTCAAGACATTTGTATGGAAAGAAAGATATTCTTTTCATTTTGTTTGATGAAGAGGCTCTGAGAGGTACTGCAAGACCATATGAGGATGCTGTGGTGATTGGAGTTGAGGTGGCTGGCGTCGAATTTCGACGTGTACTGATCGACACTGACAGTTCTGCTAATGTCCTCTTTAAATTCTCCTATGATAGAATGACAAATCCACCTCGGATTACTCAATCGGATCGTACGATTATTGGATTCACAGGTGCTTTGAATCAGAACTTTATTGACCCCTTTTCTACATCAACAATTGCATGACTTTTTATCTCAAAATTTGGATGTCTTCGCTTGGAGGACAGAAGATGTAACAGGAGTACCTATTGAGGTAATTCAACACAACTTGGCCATATATCTGAAGGTCAAGTCGGTAATTCAAAAAAGAAGAGTGTTTTTCTCGGAAAAAGAAGAAGCAATTGTTGCTGAAGTAGATCGGTTGTCTACGTTCGGACACATAAGGGAGTCACAATATCCTTTATGGACGACGAATCCAGTGGTAGTAAAAAAGAAGAATGTGAAATGGAGCATGTGTGTGGATTTTACAGATTTGAATAGAGCTTGCCCCAAAGATCTGTTTCATATTCCTCGAATAGATCAGTTGATTGATTCTACTTCGGGAAACAAAATTTTAACTTTTATGGATGCTTTTGCAGGGTATAATCAGATCCAAATGGATCCAAAAGATCCAGAGTGCACAAATTTTATAACTGATAGGGGTCTACATTGTTATAGAGTGATGCCCTTTGGATTGAATAATGCTGGAGCCACTTATCAGAGATTAATGAATAAAGCTTTTGCTACGCAGATCGGAAGAAATATGGAGGTATATATAGGCGACATGGTAGTGAAAATCTCAAGGGAGGAAGTGCATCTTGATGATCTAGAAGAAGATTTTTGAATCTAAGGGCGATCATGTTGAAATTAAATCCTGAGAAATGCACCTTCGGAGTTCGATCGGGGAAGTTTTTAGGTTTTATCATCAGTGAAAAACGAATAGAAGCTGATGCGGAACAGTTAAAAGCTTTGATAACAATGAATTCTCCTCGGTCAATCAAAGAAGTGCAAATTCTGACATGAAGGTTAGCAATATTTAATCGATTTATTTCAAGATTTTCTGACAAATTGCTTCCTTTCTTTCAAGTGTTACGAGGACTCAACAGGTTCAAATGGACGCTGGAATGTGAAGAAGCTTTCACGAACATTAAATTTTTTTTGTTATCACCAGAGATTTTGGAAAAGCCTCGAAATTGGGAGAAATTATATATGTACATCGCAGTATCGGATTTTGCACTAAGCGCAGTGTTAATCAGTGATGATTCAGGAATTCCGAAGCCGGTGTATTACGTTAGTAAAAGTTTGGTGGCAGCAGAAAAGAGATATATGAAATTAGAAAAGCTGGCATTAGCATTGGTGATTGCTGCTAGGAAGATGTGTCCATATTTTCAAGCTCATACTATCGAATTCCAAACTTCACTCCCCTTAAAAAATGTTTTACAACGACCTGATATTTTGGGGCAGATGACTAAATGGTGAGTGGAGTTGGGGGATTACGATATCTTATTGACACCTTGAACAGCGATAAAATTAAAACACTGACAGATTTTTTTGTTGAGTACCACTCAAGCCGATCAGATGAGGAAGAAACTAAAAACATTATACCTGTCGATTCGAAGTGGGTTGTTCGAACGAATGAAGGATCCAGTATTTTAGGGTGTAGTACTGGGGTTCAATTAATAGCTCCAATGGGAGAGACAATGGTTCAATCAATTAAATTTCGTTTTCATGCTTCGAACAATGAAGCTGAATACGAAGTTACTTTGGTAGGTTTGAGATTGGCAAAAATTTGTGGGGCGACTTCAGTGCGCTTGGAAACGAATTCTCAGTTATTAGCAAATCAGGTATCCGGATTTTCTGAAGCAAAGACGGATCGTTTGATTTTGTATCTTTGGGAGCTTCATAATTTAATGCTTCTATTTGACAACGTGGTTGTGGAATACATCGGGCGAGGAAGTAACACGGTGGCTGATTCTTTAGCAAATGTTGCTTACAATGAATAATATCCTTGGATTTTTCTACAAGAAAATCCTTCGATTGTTACTCAATCTAGTTAATGTGAAGGCATAAAATAATTTTTTATTACTAATGAAAGCCAACGCAATTGGTGATCAGATATTCTTAATTTTTTTACTCAAGGACTACTGCAAGAGGATTCCCGATTGGCCAAAACTTTAAGGGGTAAAGCCTTTAAATATATAGTTATGGATGAGATTTTATATAAAAAGGAATTAAGCAGACCATTATTACGATGTTTAAGCAAGCAAGAATCACAAGAATTATTATCAGAGTTGCATGATGGTGAAGGGTTAGCTCATTGTGGGTTCAAAGCTCTATCGCGTCGAGTTTTACTTGCAGGGTTTTACTGGCCTACGATCATAAACGATGCTAAGAATTTAGTCTGAGGTTGTGATACTTGTAAGAGATTTGCCAATGCTATTCACAGACCAACAATACCACTCATGTCTATATCTGAGGCGGTACCATTCGATAGATAGGGAATCGATCTGGTGGAACCTTTGCCGATGGCTTCTGGGGGAAGACATATGATAATTGTGATGGTGGATTATTTTATGAAGTGGGCAGAGGCAGAAACGCTATCAGGAACAAAGGCAAAGGATGCCATCAAATTTATTGTGAACAATATTTGTTGTCGTTTTGGGGTTCCTCGGAGGATCACAACAGATAATGTCCCTCAGTTTAATAATAGGGAAATGACTGCATTTTGTACTTCTAAAGGAACTCAGAAATGTTTTTCGACGCCTTTTCATCTTCAAGCTAATGGACAAGTGGAAGTGACAAATAGAACAATTTTAGATGGCTTGAAGAAGAATTTATCGGGGGCAGCATTGAAATGGCCAAACTATTTTCAAGAAGTGCTTTGGGCTTATCGAACAACTCCAAGAGAGGCTACAAAATAGACTCCTTCTGCTTTGGCATATGGTATGGATGCAGTAAGCCCTATTGAATTTACGATGTCATCTTTTAGAATATCTCAATATTCTGAGAGGTCTAATGACAAAGTTCGAAGGGCTAATTTGGATTTGATTGAGGAAAAGAGAGTTCGAGCTCGTCTGAATGTAATCCATTATCAAACTCTTATGAGAAATAGATATGATTCAAAGTTGAAGAGAAAAGAATTTAAAGAAGGTGATAAGGTGTTGCAAAAAGTTTTCTTTCACACAAAGGAGAAGACCTCGGAAAAATGGCTCTGAATTGGGAAGGGCCTTATATAGTTGTTGAAAGAATCAAGTCGGGGTCTTATCGTCTTTATGATTTCGAATGGAGGATGCTTCAACATCCGTGGAATATCCAACACTTAAAGATTTTTTGAGAGTGGATATGTTTTTGTACTTTGGAATTTTTGTTTTGAAGGGTGCACTCTTTCATATCCTATTGGCCCAGGAAGGTTTTAACGAGGCGTTGTGTACATATTCAATACTATCAATAAAGTTCGTTTTTTGGCAAATGGTTGTTTACATATATTTGAATACTATCTTAACAAATCATCAAAGATTGATCACTTTTGAGATTGGTTAAGAGTAGAATGTTCCGAAGTGTTTATGACACTTTTCGAAAAAACAACCATGTTTAATCATATTACACTTTTATTTCGAAGTGAAGGCTTAATTGCACACTCAGATTTTTCAAAGAGCTACCAAAGCTTAACAACACATTAATATTTTTCAAAGAACTACATTTTTTTGAGGAGCTACAATTTATCGATGAGGAGGTAAGTTGTTAACGTTTTGTAGTTATTTTGTTTGTAAAATCCAGCATCGAATAATATGCAAGGAGAATGATAACATACAAAAACCATTTGTCATTTAGATTGAGTCATTAAGGTACACAAAAAGGATATTTTAATTCCACAAGGATCAAAAGATTATAATAAAGTCATTCAGAAGATTCTTCTTCCTCGGATGATTAGTCTTCTGAAGACGATGAGCTAGGAACATGGTCGAAAGTTTCGCTCGGGCGTTTTTTTCCAGGGATATCATTCTAAAAGCTTGCAAGGTCGATTTTTGGATAAGCAGCATGAAGTTCTCAAAGAAGAAGAATAGTTGCATCTTCTTTTCCAACGCTCATAGTTGTTTGCATATCCTTTGAAAGTTCAGCTTCGGCGGAAGCTACAGCAGCAACTTTTTCAGCTTCGAAATTCTTTTTCAATTTAGCCATGTCATCGGTTAGCTTTTTGTTTTTTGTCTCACAAAGAGTGAGAGAATTTCGAAGCTTACTGGAGTTGTCTTTTCAGTGGCTAGTTCAGTAGCATGGCTAGTGTTGAGTTTTTTCAACTCTGTTTCATGAGCGTTTGTCAGCAATTCAGTCTCCACAATGTGGGTGATTCGCAGATGATGATTTATGCAGATAACACCTTTGATCAGTTTGGACCGTGCCATTTCATAAGCATGAAATTGATCAACTACTTTGGCATGCAAAGTTTCTCTAATCGTTTTCTCAGCCTCGTAAGCTTCCTTGTAGAAAACCATATCTTTGGCTAGTTTCTTTAGATGGCTCTGAGAAGCTTCGACTTGGGAAGCAAGTTTCTTTGTTGTAGTATCAAGTTCGGAAAATGGCTGAAGATTAACAGAAATGGCAGGATTTAGAGTAGGAACACGAAGTTCGGATGTGCTAGGACCTTGAACCATTGGGGTGATGGGTTCAAGAGGATGGATAACTTCTAGAGAAGCTTCGATTGGTGGTGGTCTCCCAAAGTTAAGCATGTGGTTCTTGATTACTTGAAGAACGTGATCTTATTCACCAGTAAATGCTTCGGTATTTTCGAAGTTGATATACATGTCAGGATCGAAGGCTGCAGTGGCTTGATTCTCGTTGGAGGTGCTATCTTCAATGACTATCACAGAGCTGTCTTTGTTTGATTGATTCAATTGAAGGGTTTTGTGGGTTTTCAGGAACAGTGACTTCGTGCTCATCAACCAAAGCGTACAAAGTGATTCTCATCTGTTTCTTTTTCTTTCCTTGGGAACCAGAGGAAACTTTCTTTTTCTTTGATGATGGTTCTTGATCTTTTCCTTCTTGGATGGGTGAGAGAGGTTGTTCTGCAGTTTTGCGTTTTTGACGCTTCGGCTTTGATGGTGTGGAAGAATTAGCACCAGATGTGCTAGCTGCCTTTTTACCCTTCTTTTCTTTGGCAACATTTTCTTTCTTCTTTTTTGACAAGTGTCTATCCGATCTGTAACGAATGGGAAGGAAGACTTTGTAGTCAGGTTGACGTATTCGTTGGCACACAAGCTTCGGATCTGGTTCAGATGATAAATCTTGAGGAGGCAACTCACCTTCTTTGATTGGAAACATATGGTTATGGAGGAAATTGATGGGCTGAAAGGCAGTATGAAATGCATAATTCTATTCCTTCTCAGCCCAGGCGGCGAGTTGTTGGAAACTATCTTTAGCTGCTTCTTGACGTGTTGAGTAGCGCTTCAAAATTTCAAGTATAAATTAGCAAAACAAAATGTTAAAAAAATAATAATAAAAGGAAGGTAAATTTTAGATCAGAACATAAAAAATTCGAAGTTTTTACGGTTGCTTCTCCAGACGAGAGTTAGTTCGAAGGGTTAGCTTCGGAAATCACTTTACCGTTTTCCCAAGCTCCTGATATGAAAACGAACATCTGTTTTCAGAATTTGTCAGCCTTCAAGAGATCATCGATGATCTTGAGGTCGTCCATCAAGGTGAGATTGTAAAAGAGAAGTTTTGGACCTTTCAACAGTTGGGTTAGTGAGATGAAATATTTGATGCTGATGGGAATTTTGGACAGACGAGATGCCATGATCACTGACATAAGGGTGAACCACTGATTTGGTGTCACCTGATAGGGCATACCCTGAGGAGTTAGAATTATTCCACGATCATTGGATCAAGTGGAAACCGAAGACCACAGTTGATGATTTCTGGCTATACTACTAATTCATCATCCTTGTAGTCCAGGGGAGTTTCTCCTTCTTTTGGCAGACAAACAGTTATGTTTTCTCCCATTCCCCATTGTTTCTTAAGAGCCAAAGCCTGGTTATCCTTATAGTATATGTAACGGACTTTTTCCAAAGCAATAATGTATTTGCTTTCAAGGTTCCTTAGCTTCCTCTCAATTTTTGCCCTTTCTTCTTCGGAGATGGAACAAGAATCTGCTTATTCTTGAAAGTCATCCTCGAGATGTGTTCTTGTAGCTTCTGAGTCAGCTTCATTGGCTTTCGAAGTTTCTTCTCGATTATTTTGAGAAGTTGGGATAATCGTTTCTGAAGAAGGGTTGGTAATTCGAGGAGCTTCCTCTATTACTTCTCTTTGAGGAAGATTGTTAGCATTGGGATTTGGAGGGGAAGGAGTTTGGATAATTGTTGATTCATCTCCCATGCCGATGAAAGTTATTATTCTTCTGGCTACTGAAGAGTATTCCAAAGAAGGGTTATTTGTTTTTGGTTTTGGAGGAGATTTTTCAGTGATTAGAGGAGAAATTCTACTTTGAGATGAGGAAACTCGAGGTGTTTTAGGCCCTGAGATTTTAGATGATAATTGTTCTTCGACTATGGGGGTAGGTGAAAGAGTTGGAACTTTAGTAGGATCGAAGTTATAGTAATGGAATGTTTCAGTAGTAGTTCTCATTGGACCTCCTCGAATTAATCATGCTCTTCGATATTCTTCAGCCCTTTGCGTAATACAAAAATAATCGTAAGATTCAAACACTAAGTTGCTATCAGTATCAGAAGATTCTGGTGTTTTTGGTAGAATAGCCTTCGATTTTTTGGTTCTTGGTTTCTTTCTCATAAACCAAGTAAGGGTTGATCGGAGAAGATGAAGGTTTTCTGGCGAAAATCCTGAGAATAAGGGAAGAGCACGTTGAAGGTAGCCAAAAACTCTAACTTCTCTCTAAAAAGGTTTACGTGTGAAGAGAGTGTAAATGAAGGGAAGGTTGTATTTATAGTAAAATAAGTGAAGGCGTGTGAAGGTGGAAAGACCTTTGTGATGATAGGTTGGAATATGAATCGGTCAGTTGGTTAGATGTTCGACATCTGTTAGGCTAGACTTCTAGGATTATGATAAATTTAACGGTTATATATGTAACAGTTATATTCAAGAATGATTATTCAAAGGTGATCTATTTACACAATATTTCGAGGACGATTTTCAAGATAATATTTTAGTACATCGTTTCGAAGCGATTTCAAGCCAACATTTAACTATCGAGGAGTTTCGAGGCCATTTTCCGTTTATTCTTTGATTTGAATACGTTTTAAAATGTTAAATTGCGTAAGTGCTTCGAATGACCATTTAACTTAACTGCTTTCAATGATTGCTTTTAAGTTTATCACAGGTTACACAGCGTATGGGAGTTTTCGTAGATGTTGAGATTCGAAGACATAACGGATTTGAAGACTTTTGAGTTCTCATTTATTTACTGACATGAGAACTAGGGGGGCTTCTAATATGGAAATAGATTTTTAAGGACTAAATTGTAAATAATATAAATTTAAGGATTTAATTGTAATAGATGTAAGTTTTGTCCTTAATTCGTGACTGATGTAAGTTTTAGAGGATATTTGTAACTATGTATAATTAGTAAGGACTAAACATCAATTAGTCCACTTTTTGTAACAGATTTCAGTTTGAGACTAAGTCTTGGCTCCTCTATATAAAGGACCACACTACTCTAATAAAGGGGTTGAACACTTGTTACTTTGAAACTCATTTGTACTTATGTTTTCTCTCTCTAAAAACTCTTTAGCTATTTCTCTCTCTCGAATACACTCTTGACAATTAACTAAGGCATAACAATAACTCATCATAGTTTATGGTGGAGCTTGATGAAAAGGATTCCCCATTAATTTTTTACTTTTTCGCTGCTGCCAGATTGACCAGCAGATTATACATGGAAGGACTGTCTTGGCATGGATTTTTCCAGGAGAAGACCAGATCCAGGTTCGTAGTAGATGTATTGTAGTCATAAACGTTCTTATATATACTTTTAATATCCCTGTAAAATGAAACCAGATGCTCCACGCGAAATTACAGTTTACAAACAAGTGGTCTTTTGTTTCTTCATTAAAACAGAATTGGCATTTTGATGCCAGATTAACGTGTCTAGTTTTGATAATTGAATCAATAGGTAACTTGTTTTTTAACAATCTCCAAGTCAAAAAGGAGCATTTCCTTGGTGTAATGTTGTTCCACAGAGACTCAAAAAGAGTAGAACTAAAGTTTACTGGTCTAATTCCCTTTATAGTTTCCTGAAGATTGAAAACACCATTGTTTGATAGACTCCAGACAAGTTTATCTTTGGTATTTTCTGTGATTTTAGTCTTAAGGACTTTACTAACATTGTAGTTAGTAAGGTGCTGATGAAGTTTATTTGTGTTCCACTCATTATTTTCCGAAAAATAACAGACGTGAATGCCCTCAAACCAACTTCACCCAACTTCCAGCTTATTTTCTCTTCACCAAACTCCTTTATGTCAGCTAATATTTTCCAGGTCGAGGAGCCTTTTTTTGAAAAAATCAGTTGAAGAAGGGGATTTCCCTTGCAATATATATTGTGCATTATTCTTTCCCATAAGGAGTTATTTTCTCTGAATATTATCCATAGTTTACAGGAGAATGCTTGTTGGATATCTTGCAGACATCTAACATTCAAGCCACCTTCACCATGTGATTTACAAATGCTCTACCAAGAAGCCCACAGTGTCTTCATTGTTTCATTGGATGATCCTTACAAGAATCTATTCATTAGTCTTTCTATGCTTAAGATGACCGAGATTGGAAGCCAACAACTCTGTATCCAATACATGGGGATATGCATGAGCACTGAGTTTATTAAGGTTAGTCTACCTCCAAAAGATAGGGCTTTGTCATTCCAGCTTTCAATTCTTTTCTTGATCTTCTCTATCAGAGGAATGTAGTTTGATTTTTTATTATGAGGGCTAAGAGTAACTCCAAGATAAGTTGTTGGTAAATTGCTAGTGTTGAAGTTAGTTTGAATGGACAATGCATTCTTTATGTCTTGGGACATAGTGGATGCAGTGATTATGATGCATTTTATATCAATATTTCGTAAATATACCGACCTTAAACTCGCCGATCACCTAACAATTTGGGATTCTCGGTGGTTTTTGTTGGCCGTAGGGTTAGGTGGTTAGAAGCGGCTTCAAATTTTTTAATCTTCAAATCTTCAAAAGCTAGAAAAGGGAAGAAAACATAAAACTCTTATTATATAGTAGGTAGAGGATAGTGTTGGTATTAAAAAAATGTTGCATATTAAATGTAAGTTAAATAATCCAAATGGGTATTAAGTATTAATAAAAGGAAATTTGAGTATTAGGCGCACGATGAATAATGAGGAGAGAGAAAGTTAGAGAGAGAAAGCTCAAGAACGCCGCAATTTGCAGGTTTTGATTGCTCCATCAACTCCGATTATCTCCGGCCATGAGATTGTAAAAAATGCAATATTTGAAGAGAATGATTTCCCAAAACTTTCAACAACAACCAAAAATCAAAATATGAATCAGATGTCTTATGCGGAAGCTGTAACCAAGAAACCTTCATCAAAACCAGAATTAAAGCCTGAAACTATTTCCTTCAAAGAAAATCATATTTCTATTCAGTACCCTCATAATATTAAGGACTGGCTCGAGGAAAACTCTAAGATTAGGCAAATAGGCAAATTTAGGAATGATATTCCTAAGAGAAATACTTTGTTATCCTTCCTGGAAAAATTCAAATTCAAAGGATAGTATAACATGTAGATTTATGATTCAAGACATATCTTTCTTGAATTCAGTTTTAAGGAAGATATTTGCAAGATTTGGTCAAAAAATATCTGCATATTCGGGGATCATGAGATGAGGATCTTGAGATGGTCTCCAGATTTCAGTGTAATGAAAGAGAGTCCCCTTTCTCTGGTTTGGGTTAAGTTTGAAAGGCTACCGGAATATCTATATAATACTGAAATTATAAATGAGATAGCTTCTTCGATTGGTGTTGTCTATAAACTGGATATTTCAGAAAAAAAAATAGAGTTCAAAAGAATTGTTGTACTGCTTTAATTGAAATTGATGTGAATCGAAAGCTCCATGAAAGGATATGGATGGGTTTCAGCGATAATGGAGGTTGCTAGGTTTCTGTATCATACAAAAATCTGCTGTCCTATTGTAATTATTTTAATCACAAAGGTCATAAAGAATCGAAATGTAAGAAGAGGAATATGCAGGCTAAAACAGAGGAGGTCCAATCAAATATAAAAGATCAAAGCAACAGCAAGAATGTAATGCAAATTTATGTTCTTAAAATCAGTTCGATAATCACAGAGGCTTCGAAAGATCAGGAGAGCGAACTGAAGGAAGCCAATGAAGAATTCCTGTATCTTGAAGAAAGGGATGTTATGGAAGCTATCAAGACTCTTGATCATGGATTCTCTCAGAGTGGGTCTCCTGAATTTGATATTCCAAACGAAGTGGATCTTTTGCACACAAGCAATACAAACTGTAGTACTCATGAGGATCAGATCATGAATCTTGCATCTCCTGTATTCAAAGAAAGTCTGATAAAAAAACTCAAAGCAAACAAGAAAATCAAGAAGCCAAACCAAAAGATTATCAAGTCCTTATGTTACAAGAACAAATCTAAAAAATCTTATTCTGATAATGATAAGTCTGATTAGTTGGAACCTGTGTGGTATCAATAATAATCCGACCATTCTGAGGTTAAAAGAAATAATAAACACTAACAAAATTCAAATTCTTGCGATCATGAGCCTTTGGTGAAAGTTGAGAAGATTAATGAGATAGCTACTAAGCTGGGGTTCAGTAACTATGTTGCGAATCTGTCTAACAAAGTTTGGTGTTTTTGGAAAGAGGAGATCAAGATTGATTTACTGATCAATCATGATCAGTGTTTACATGTGGATGTGTTTAATCCAGATACTAACATTAAGTTCAATATGTCGATAATCTACGCCAAGTGCAATAGAAGTGAGAGAGAGAAATCTTTGGAGTTTGCTTAATTCTATTTCAGTGACTGATAAAGCTTGGATGACTATCGGAGATTTTAACATCATTTCTAGCTCTGACGATCAGATTGGATGTTCATCAATATGTGTTAACAGCATGGAGGACTTCAACGATTGCATTAAAGATTGTATGCTGGAGGATGCAGGCTATGGAGGCTCGAGATACACTTGGAATAGGGGTACAAGATAGAAACGGCTTGATAGGGCTATGATTAACAACAATTGAAACGCTACTTTCAATAATACCAAGGTTCATCATGTGATCAGAACCTGCTCTGGTCATTCGCATATTTTAATCAATATTAATAATGTTACTAATACTCATCATAAGAAGGGCTTTAAAAATATGAATATATGGTCTAACGATGCGTCTTTTTTAGTATTATCGATATTAATTGGAATCTTCCAATTATAGGTTATCATAATCAGGTCTTTTGGCTCAAGTTGAAGAGGCTAAAAGCTTGCTTAAAAGAGTGGAATACAAATAGTTTTAGGAATATTTTCAATAACCTTAAAGAAGCTGAAGGAAACGTTAAGAAGTTGGAAGATTTTTTTATTACCAACTTCAATGTAAATGCTAAGTCTGACTTAGAGAAATCCAATAGTCTTTATATTAAAAAAACCTCAAGATTGAATCTGATTATTGGAAGCATAAGTGTTATAGTGATTGGTTGAAATATGACGATAGAAATTCAAAGCTTTACCATTATCTTGTGAATAAGAAGAGAAGGAAAAGGAAGATCAAGAGTATCAAGGATGGGGATTCATGGTTGACTGATGAAGATAGTATTGGCTTGTCTGTTGAGAAGTATTTTAAAGAGACTCTTACTACTAAGTCTTACAACAGCAAAGAAGAGGAGATTCTTTTGATGAATGATGATATTTTTAATGTCATTTCTCCCATGGTGACTCTAGAAGACAATAATGCTTTGATGAAGCTAACTACTTAGGAGGAAATCTGGAATTTGATATCAAGCATGAATATTGGTAGTGCGGCCGGTATAGATGGTTTCAACCTTTATTTTTACAAGTTTTGTTGGAAGATTATTAAGAAAGATCTTTGTATCTCCTTTAATGCTTTTATCAATGGTAATTACATGCCCAAAGGCATGTTTGCTACTGGGTTATGCTTGATCTCTAAGACCAAGAATCCCACTTCTTGGAACGAGTACAGACCAATAGGTCTATGTATGTTGATGAATGGAATCTTTGCAAAACTTATAAACTCTAGACTAGCGATTCTTTTGCCTAATATCATTTCAAGTTATCAGGGTGCCTTTGTTCATGGACGTTGTATCCATGAAAATATCCTTGTGGCCAAAGAAATGATTTACGACATTAACAGGAGGCCTAAAACAGGAAATATCCTGATTCAACTCGATATGTCGAAAGCGTTTGATAAAATGTCATTTTCATTCATTTATAAAGTTCTGTCCAAATTTGGTTTCTCTCAAGATCTTATTAGTCTTATTGACAGGTTAACAAGAAATGTCAGCATCTCCTTGCTTATAAATGGTGGTTCATTTGGTTATTTTAGAACCATAAGGGGTCTGAGACAGGGTGATCCCATGTCTCCTAGTCTGTTTATCATCAGTGAAGAAGTGTTGTTAAGAGGAATGCAAATGCTATTTGAAAATAACAAAAAGATGATTTATAATACTAGATCGCAGATGTTAATTCCTTGTCTGGCTTTTGCAGACGATATTCTTATTTTTACAAATAGCTTACATGATTCAATTAACAATCTAGGTGTTTTTCTTGACAAATACCAGCTTGTTTCAGGACAAATGATAAACAAGCGAAAGACTTAGCTTATCTCTTCTTCATCTCTTCATCAAAGCAGAATAACTTTCTTGGAGGCTCAGACTGGTTACAAAATTGAGAATCTGCCCACGAGCTACTTAGGAATCATCCTTAACAACAACAACAAGGCCTGCAATTTCATCAAAATCATTAACAAAATTAATGACAAGTTAACAGAATGGGATTCAAAGTATCTCTCTTTTGGAGGCAGATTAGTGTTAATCACAAATGTTCTTATGTCCTATCCTAACTACTGGTTACAGAATAACACTCTGCCTAAAAGCATTATCAACAAGATAGAGAAAATTCTTAACAAATTCCTTTGGAGATCTAAGTTAAATGAGACTACCACTCATTGGGCTAGCTGGAAGTCCATCTGTAAACCCTTTGAAGAGGGTGGGCTGAATATCAGAAGTCTCACTGATATTTAGCAAACCAACTCTTTAAAGCTATAGTTCACTTTCAGGAATAACAAAACCACTTGGGCCAATATGATGCATTGTACTTATTCTAAAAATATTCATCCTCTATACACTAACTTTAACGAGATTGCCTCTCACACTTGGAGGAGAATGGTCAACATTAAGCAAGAGGCGGAAAAACATATCAGATGGGTTTTGGGAAAAGACAATGTGGATTTTTGGAGAGAAAATTGGCATGACTACAAGCCTATTTCAGATACTCAACCAGAATTAAATTACCTAGAAGCCAAAGTAAGCTCTTTCTGGAAGAATGAAAGTTGGGACTTGGCTTCCCTGGCTCCTTTTCTTTCTCCTGAAAGATTGAGTAAGATTCAGAATCTCAAAGTAGACAAAAATAAACAAGATATCATGCTCTGGAAATGCTCTAATGATACCAGTTTCAACACCAAAAAGACTTGGAATGCCATCAGACACAAGTCAAACTATTCTAAGCTCTTCAAAAACATTTGGAGCTACATTATTCCAAGGAAGTTTGCTTCTCTTCTCTGGAAAATTATAATGAATTACATTCGCATAGACTCTGTTCTACAACGAAGACACTTACAACTGGTCTCAAAATGTCAGTTTTGCAGAAATGGTGAAGACATACACATGTTTTTGTCAATTGCAATCAAGCATGGTAGATTTGGAATCATTACAACAATATTTTCAAGATTAGAGTTAAGATATGCATGGTTCTTACTCATATCATCAAAATTTGGCATGATTTTAGCAGCAGCAAGGCTCATATCACTCATCTCATTCCAGTTATAATATGCTGGACCATATGGTATAATCGAAACAACTCTAAATTTAAGGGGGATTACGTACAACTTCAATTCTACAATAAATTATATTGATCGTATTATTATTTCCTTAAATGCTATTGTCTTAACGAAAAAGCACTAGACTAGCACCAAAAATGCTAGTCTGATTCTGGGTTGCCGAGTCCCAAATCCTAAGCTAAATTATGTTACCTGGAATCCCCCGATTGATGGCCGAATAGAGCTTAATATTGACGCTTCTGTTCTGAGAAATGCTGAATCCAGTGGCGCTGAAGTTTTCAGGAATCACCGGGGTGAGGTCTTGCAGTGCTTTTGCAACACCTATGGAAAAATGTCCCCTCTCTTAGCTGAGACTCGGGCACTTCTTGATGGCTTGCTAATCTGCAAGCAAAATCATTGGCTTCACGTTGACATAGAGTCCGATTGTCAGACTCTGATCAGTATGCTTGCGGCCGGCATTACCCCATGGTATCTCAGCCCGGTTATCAAGATCTGTCGCCAATCCATTGTTTCTCTTATGGTGATTAAGTACATCTCAAGAGCCCAAAATCAAGCTACCAATTGTCTAGCTAAATGGACTCTGAGATGCAAGGAGAAACCCTCTTTTAACCCGTTTATCATTCCATCCGAGCTTAATACAATTATCTTTTTAGGAAGCTTGGGTTTGGGTTACTTATCTCAATCCTGCTAGGAGTTTTTCTTATGTTCTTTGTTTTGTAGGTACAGAGAAATATTGAGAAAGATGAAAAGGAAGAAGCAAAGGTAGTCGGAGCGAGGGAGAAGGAGGCTCTTAGTTGAAGAAAAATCGGATGAATCTGAAGAAAATGAAGTCCTGTTAGATGGGGTTAAAGAAATTCGCGCCATAAAATTTTTTATGTTGCAGAACTCTGATTCTGAACTTAGGGTTTGATGTTAGGAAGAAATTTGTACTTTACAAATTTTCTTTTCCCCCCTTTTCTTTTGTTTTGGCTATATTACTATTAAGCCATTAAATTTGTAAAACTCTTAATTGACTCCAATCTATTAAATGTTATTTTTTATTTAAAAAAAAATTGAGTATTAGATGGAGTATAACAGTTGAGTATGTACTTTATATGCAATTTACCTAAAAAGGAATCTAACGGGTAGAACCTAATAAACATATTAAAATTTATATTGATGTAATTTTTGAGGAGAGGGTATCTTTTTAGAATAACAAATATAGCCGGTGTTTGGATTGGTAAACGATGACCTCCTCGGATTTCAACAGGATCCACTAGATTAAAGACACTGTTTCCTTTGGAATCGCTTGTTGGGCTACAATTTTTCACCCTTGAAGCACTAATCACTTGGATCTCTCTTCATTGTATTTGAGAATGTATTGCTGTATGTTTCAGCCCAGAACTTGATTCACTTCAAAAGCTTATAAGCAATGCATGTAGAAGAACCGACATACTATGTATCAACAAAGAAGAGCATACAACATGAATATGCAAGGACCTCATTCGCATAGTTTGGACAATAACATATGCTCCAAGTATCTGTTCACTTCACACTAACAAATACTTACCGTCACTAGGAAAATAAGATTTACATTTGGGAGAAACTGTTGACAAATTTATCAAACTGAGTATTATTGACGTTTCAGATCATGGTATCGATTTCATAAAATTAAATTGTCACACAGCATGAAACATAAAGCATTACAAAAGTAAAAAAGACAAAGACGACGACAACAACAACAACACGCACGTACGTGAGTGAGTATTAAAAAGACCTTGGTTTCAAAACAATGGTGGAATGTTTCATGAGCTGCAAGCTAAACTGGCCAGCTTTCTCGGTGGTGTCGACTTTAGAAACTCCTAAGGGAGGGAATAGTTCGAAATTCTGAACCAAACGACCAACGGTGATGGCTACAATGGGCATTGCTAGAATGATACCCGGACAGCTCCTCCTACCAGCACCAAAGGGAAGAAAGCGGAAGTCATTTCCACTTGTTTCAACGTGCGACTCTTCTTCCAAGAACCGTTCAGGCCTAAACTCTTCTGGTTTTTTCCAGTGCTCGGGGTTGTTTGCCAACCACCAGGCATTCACCAATATTTTGCTCTCTGCTGGAATATCATATCCATCAAGCTTCGCGTCGTTGATGTTCATGTGAGGAACAAGAAGAGGGATTGCCATCCTCAGCCTGAAAGTTTCCTTTATCACAGCCTGGAGGTATGGAAGCTTGAGTGCGTCCGGCTCCGTGATTTGGACACCTGGTCCCAGAACTGTGTCTAGTTCATTCCTCAACTTCTTCTGGATTTCAGGGTGGTTCACTAGCTCAGCTACTGTCCATTCTATTGACCACAATGTGGTCTCAATTGCTGTTACACCATCAAAATCATTTCATATCAAAATCACTGAACGGACATAACATAGTAGTGTTATTACAATAATAATGTAAATATTAATGTATACCAGCAACGTTGATGTTCTCAACAATGTAAAGAACGTGTTCCTCCTTAATTTCGCCATCCTTTTCGGCCTCCAAAAGGTAATCCATAGCACATTTCTCTCCAGCCGTGGTCGTAATTTTCCTAACCAAAGCACATGCATAGTCGTATAACGCAATAGTTTTCTATCATAAGTAAAAGAATGTATAAAATCATCATTAGATCTACCTTCTCGTGTCGACGAAATAGTCTTTGAAGAGCTTGAGCCTATTTTCCTTGACCTGCTTACATACGTTCAAATAGCCTCTCAAGAAAGGCCTTAAAACAGGAATAAAATCTCCATAGTTATACTCGAAGCTCTGGGAGAGCCTACTTCTCTCTCCATTCAAGGCCCGAAGTTTGTTGAACAAAGGATCCTCCTCGCTCTCAAATCTCATATCGAACATGATCCTGAACATGTTGTTGTACATCATCAGCTGCAGCCTTCTCCTCAAAACAACCCCAACGGTGGCTGATGCAGGGTTCTTCTTCACATCTTCCACCACAGCCGCGGCCTCATCTTCCCACGCAACCCTGTTCTGTTGAACAACTTTGTTCGTGAAGAAAGGGACGGTCATGATACGACGCATCTTCCTCCAGTGGTCACCGTAAACAGTGAACACCATGTCCTGCCCGTTTCCAGTGAAGATGTCGAGTACGACATTACGGGTTCGGGATCCAAAATCGACACCTTGCGTGTGGAGCACGTCCTTGGCCAGATCCGGCGAGGAGACCACCACTAGGTTTCGTTGACCCATCAGGAGATGGAAAATGTTGCCGAATTTCTTGGCCATGTCTCTGAGGTTACGGTGATTGAGATCATCGCCCACTTGGAGCCAGTTACCGAATATAGGGATGGGCATAGGACCCGGAGGGAGCTTAAATTTCTTGCCTCGCAGCTTCGAGATTGTTATAGCCACTACAACTGCAAAGAATAAAGCTATCAAGCTCTTCTCCACGAGTAAAAGATCCATTTCTCGCTTTACTAGTACTATCACCGTTTTTGCTGCTTATCTATATAAAGCAACTCTTCTGCCTCTATTGATTCATTTAACTTAACAAGATATAATTATATCCACCATATATAAATTATTTGTATAAACACAGGACACCACAGGACAGACAGGTATCGTTTGTTGAGCTCATTATAAACAAAGTCAACTTCCATTTCGTTGTCAGTTGTATATATCTTATACATTCTCTCACTACCTTGGTTTGGTGAATATATTTATAATGTATTTGTTTTAAAAGTAAGACGGCAACCAGAACAAAGATGTATAAAAGTTGCTCCATCATTGTCTGCACGTTCTTCATCTGTACATATAATTTAATGGTTGTAGGAGAAAGACCTTAGTATATGTATAATATAGTAGAGACTCGTTCATACCATTACAGGAGAAATAAGCATTGAATAATGAGATAGCACGATAGATATCTACCTTGTACATGTATTTGGTGTTGACTGTTGAAAAATAATACACCCTACCTACTTCCATGGACAATGATCGTAGTAGTCAACCATATGCTTTAATAAGGAAGTCTAAAATACTTACAGTCGTCCGTCAAACTAAACACTGCGGCCAATATCTTCACGGCCATCCATGAAGATGAAAACTGACTCTTGAGAGAAGCAGATTTTACTGACTTCTTCATTTCTTTCATTTTATTAGAAAGATAATTCGTCGTTAATATGTTCTAGATTTCGTTAATTTAAATTTACAGCAATCATTACAGATCCATTTTATGAAAGGATACGCTGTTTTTACTAATTCGAATCGGACCAGTCACATTATCTTTCCCAATTCTTGTATGGGAATTGCTAAAAAAAACGGCCAAAACTACTCCGCGAAGTCGTTTAAATTTTTTTTTCAAAACTACTCCGTGAAGTTATTTTGTTTCACGATTTTGCCCTTCCGAAATCGTATAAATACTCAATTTTACTCCGCGAAGTTATCATAATTTCAAAAAAAAACCTCAAACTCAAACTCTCCTCTACCTTCTCTCTAAAAAAAATTATACCTAAACTAAATTATACTCAAACTAAATTAAACTAAAACTAAATATAACTATATTAAACTAAAACTAAATATACCTATATATAACTATACTAATTATTATAATATACTAAACCTACACAAAATTAATATACTAAACCTATCTAAAAGTAAAGGGACACAGATCGACACAAAATTAAAGACTAAAACTAAACCACTTACCTTACCCACTGCCGCACGTTCGAAGAATCCACCCTGCTTTACCCACTGCCGCACCAACCCTAAACCGGAATCTAGACGACCACACCCACCACCGGCACCTATTTCGACCACGACACGACCACCGCACGACCCATATACACCGGAATCGTCGCCGGAGAGTCTGTTCCTGTAAGTCGATTTTGTTATTGTTTGATAGGCTAGTTAGGTTTAGATAGGTCTAGTTAGGGTAGATCTGTAGGAAAAAACTGTTTTTGGGCTGTTTCTCGGCCAAGGCAGAAGCTTTAAGCTTCTGCCATGGCGAGGATGTTCTTCGCCACGCACGGGCGAAGAACACCCTCCCTACGCCATCCACTGGCGTAGGGTTGGACCACTACGTCACATGGATGGCGTGGGGTTCAGCATGTACGCCCTAAGTTGGCGTACGTCTACATGCCCACGCCACGGTGGTGGCGTGAGGCATCTCCGGTCACCGGAATGGGCCGGGACCGGTTTATTCTTGTTATTTGGTTTGTTATAACCTGCCTTATGCTATTTTTTGTCTAAAACGGGTACCACCATTACAATATGTGTTTTCGACGAAACCTGATAGTAATTATTATTTTTTTTCGCAGATGGATCACGGTGACGATGCACAGTATACATTGTCTGCTGATGGCTCGCGGACGAGGAGAGTTAAAAAGCGGAGTAGGGTATGTGGCCAGCTAGTTCCACCTGTGCAGATGGATGAGCTCCCCATAGTCTCCGGACCGCATGCGTCCGGATCGAGTTCAGCTTCCGCTTCCGCTTCCCGCGGACGACGCCATCCCCCACCGGGTACAGGGGAGCGTAGAGCTCCTCCTCCGGCCAGATTGCCACCGCTGTTCGGCGAGGATTTCACCTCCCACGTTGCATACCACATTTGGATGGGAGAGGTAAGTATCGAAATTAAAATTTTACATTATTTCAAGCTATTTTGTTTTGTCCTATGATAATGGGAATAAATTTTTTTAGGAGCGAGAGATGCGGCTGTATGCCCATTATCCTAGTCATCGAGCATGGAGTTTGGCTGCACAGACTAGGGTACGCGCTGTAGTTGACGCCACCCCGTTCGGTCGTCTGATTGAGCCGTTCTATGAGATGCAGACACACTCCAACATGACGGAGGTTTTCCTAGAGAGGTGGCATGCGAAGACCAATAGCTTCCATTTCGCTTTCGGTGAGATGACGATTACTCTGGACGACGTCCACACTATTTTGGGACTCCCAGTTGATGGTGAGCTTGCTGTGTTTCCCTATATTTCCGACAAGAGTCTGGCCATGCACGAGTGCGCTGAATTGCTTGTGGTGGATGATCTATCCTTCGTGACGGAGGTTGAGAAGTGCAAGGGCGTTGGTTTGGGATTTAAATGGCTCCGGAGTAGGTTTAGTGGGCCAGAGTTCTGCGATGACAGCCCTGGTTTGAGTGATCCGATGGTGGATGCTGCAGCTCGCGCCTATATATTGCATATGTTCGGCACGATCATATTCCCCGACAAGAGCAACATGTACTCCAACTACAAGTATTTGTTTCTTTTGCGCGATTTGACTCCGGAGGGTGTTGGCAGGTACTCATGGGGTAGTGCTGTTCTCGCTTACTTGTACCACCATCTGGGTGAGGCCTCCCTGCACGACACGAGGACTATGGCCGGATGTATCGGTATGGTAGACACGTGGATACGGGATCATTTTTCCATGCTCCGGCCCGTTACTCGACGCACCTACACTGAGCGCAACCCCACTATTGGTAGATGGGATACAGCTGCAGCAGTATCTGACTCACGGACGAAGCTGAACCTTCGTATCTCCGTCAACAACCTCGAAGAGACCGATGTAAGTGTTTTTGTTTAGTGATCGCAAAATTGATTTATTATTGTGTTTATGATCATATCCATTTTTCCATGCAGGTTTTGTTTGAGCCTTATCGTGCTATACGCGATCATTTCCCGTTCCAAGAGCTATCTTGGTTTCGGGATGTCATATGCGGTGTGGAGCACTCTCAGGCATACTATCCCGAGCGAGTTCAGCGGCAGTTTGGCCGTGTCTAGGGTCGAATCGCGCATCCTCTGTTAGCCATGCGCTCGAAATCAAGGAGAAAACCGAAGACGATGGCGTATGCATTCGATCCGCATGATTGGGACCGGCGGCAGATGAACACGTTGCATCGTGGTTTTCGAGGAGGGATGGTGACAGACGAGATGGAGTCTTTCTGTGAGCCTGAGTACCTACTACTTCACCAGAGTATTAGCTGGTTCGATCTCGTCAACACCGCTATCTACTCGCTCGCTGACTACGTCAACGAGGATCGAGAGGGAGCTATCATCCGACATTTGCGCGCTGGTATGCAGAGGATCTCGTTGTTTCCTGGAGTGAGCGAGTTTGATCATGATTTCGATCGTCTAGCTGGGGCTTATGACGATGTTTTGTCCACAGCCAGGAGGCTCGCATAGACATTACGATGTTTTTTGTGTTTGTATGATACTTTTATTCTGTTGTCGCTAACTTGATTTGTTTCTTGTTTTTTGATACTTTGTATGATACTTTGTATGAAACGTATCATTTTGGTTTTGGATTGTGTAATAGTTTCGGTTTGTATGATGCAGTTTGTTTGTTCCCAATAGGTTTCATCTCTTTATCATCAAAGTTTTAGGTTACTTGAAATTTATTTTGTATAATAACTGACTTTCTCTTTTGCTTTGGAAATAACATTGAAAATATTTTCAAAACTTTATCAAGCCTTCTCTAGTTCCCAGTATCTTCCATGTTATCCAAATTTTTAGCGCCTAAAAACATACAGAATGATGGTTTCCCGCCTCATTAAGTTTTTAGCGGGAACAAAAACACCATTTCCCGCTAATTTTTTGAGAAATGAACCAACAGAGTACGAGTATATAAATATTAGAATCTGACTATGAAACTAAACATTTAAATTATAACGATGGGTGATTCAGGCTGGAACGTGTACGAAGATGCAAGCCTCCTAATCACATTTCATTTCGTCAAAGGTACGATGCAAGAGGATAATCCTGGTTTCGTCGATGCGGTTTTGTGCAGGATGTTCTTCAACCACGGTAGGGAGGCATCATGTCCAGGATGCTTAATGCCCCGACCACGCGGACGCCAAGAAGTGTTCGAGAGGCTGGCTTATCTTAAGCCAAGGACTGTACAGATTGAGTCATTGGATTACGAGACCCGTTTACATGTCGAAGACGTATTCAACATGGGATCCCAAGGTCCAGTTACGCCGGAGATGGTGTCACATGCGACGCAGCAAAGGGAGCAAGAAATGGCCGACGCGATTGCAAGCGCCGTTGAAACGTGTTCAACACCCGAAGGAAGTGCTTATGATTCAGATGATTATAAGTTCGGGAGCGGAATGAACTATCCGACTCCATAAATCTAAGTGTGAAATGTTAACAGAGGGTTAGCCCACCTATCATTTGTCTTCAGTTATCAGGCTTATGTATTTCTTATTATGCAATGCTTCGGATTAAATTGTAATGTTTTTATGCAATCGACATATTTTGCAGTTTTAGTGCTACTGTTTTCAAGATGAACATCCAAACATAAAACATCGAATGTTTACATTCATTCAATCACAAATTCAAATAACAACAACTAAGGAAATAAAAACGTCAAACAAATACTGGAATGAAACAACAACAACTAACAAGTTGAAATAGTAGTACTATCTAAAATAACACACATAATAACTCTCCGGCACAAACCCGGAAATAGTGAAATGATCAGTCGAAATCGTATCCCAAATTGTCATCCGAATCATCCCCCCCCATTACGTGCCGCAATCCTATCCTCCAGAAACGCCACCATATCCCTACTTATGTAGTCTACTACCGTCATGTTCCGGACCAAAGGTGCTTCTATCTTAATCCTGGCTGGTTGAAAAAGCAGGGCAGTGAGCGGTTGGATGAAGTTGTACCTTGATTTGATTTCATCACGACTTCGCACTTGAACGTCTCCTGCTCCTAAATGCCCATAGTTGAAATACATCTGACATAGGAGGCGGTCGAAGAAAGCATCGCTACTATCTTCCCCCATTTGTCGGCGGACAACCTTAACCGCCTTGAGCATATGGTAGTCTTCATCAGCTGTAAACTCCATGTGTTCAAGTGTTTGTGTTCTAGTGTTTGTGTTTTTTTTCTTAAGTGTACTCTTTGCTTCTATTACGAATATTGTATCATGTGGCATGTTTATATAGTATAGTCATTTTTTGGCGGGAGTTTTTATGATGTAGACTCCATGGCGGGAGTTTTTGGCTGGAGTCCTTGGCGGGAAAATTTGTCTTGGCGGGGGTTATTTTTTGGCGGGTTTTTTTAGGCGGGACTTTTTGTGTTGGCGGGAGTTTTTGTGTTGGTGGGACCCGGCTGATATCAATAATCTATGCAACTTCACAGAGTAATTTATGCGTTCGTCTGTATCGTTATCTATAAATACGCGAGCTGTCCACCCATAGAAGAGTAAAGTAGTTGAATAACCTAACATAAAATGTGTCCATGGAATGAGTTAGAAGATCAATATCTGATGGAAGCATCAATCGAATGGTCTACCACTTAAATTTAGAATTCAATTTTTTTTTAAAATCTAGTTGAACATTAATTGGAACGTGAATTCAATACATAATTTGTTTCGAACAATACATAATCATTAAAACACAACATTGTGCATACACTTAAAGTAAAATGGTTTTTTATTTTTAAAAAAAGGTTGGAAAAAAAATTAATTTGTAATCTAAGGGTACCCTGTTGCCGCCACAGCACGGCGTAGGGATACCCGTTTTCGCCAACCAGTGGCGGCAATAGGGTTAACCCTTAGCCTTGCCTCTGTTCTTTTTGGACAGAGGCAAAAAAAGGGTCCCCTACGCCAGGTGAATGGCGTATGGGGCAATCCCCACGCCATCCCCTGGCGTGGGGTGATGCAGTTACGCCGTCGCCTGGCGCTCGGGACGTCTGTTACGCCATTACGCTGGCGAAAACGGCTGTTTCGAATTTTTGAAATAAAAATTTAAAAAAAAATCATTTAAAGTAAAGAGGTTTAAAGGGTACAACACATTGTTAGTTTACAACAAAAAAAGCAAAAACATAGCCGAACACAAAATAAGTTCAATCTTTCGTTAAGTCCACTATCGAATCATCATGTTCAACGGAGTGCGTCGGTGTGGGATTTTGTAGTCTTGAAAAGACACGGACTCTATCTAGCAAAGGGATCGACCAAGAAATTGCGTCTTCTCTCGCTGATCTCATCCACGTATGATCTATAGTCGGTATGGGTGACCCTTTAACCAACTCAACCTACAAATTTCCGTTCAATATAAATGCGCGTTTACAAAATAAAATGCTTAAATGCGTGCGAAAGTTAAAGTTATTTACTCACATGAACAAAATGGTTTTTATTGACGAATGCCACGCCGATCTCCTTTAAAGAACCATCGCTCGGCGGTGCATTTTTCACCGGTAGGTAAGTCGTACATCCACCGGGAGCGAGGCAATAGAAAACACAATTGAATGTAGTCGCGACTAGTTTTCCGCAACTAGGCAAGGACATCCATTTTGCGTAAGGTGCATTCTCTTTATTAAAAGTCAACCGGTTTATCTCCTTATCAACTTCGCTTTCATCGTCGAAATATGCAACCCGTTTATAAAACTCCCGATTTCTCTTTAGCTCGTGAACCAAGGCTTCTCTAACCATTAGCCATCCACTTTCGTTACCAACCATACCATGCGCGATGGCTCTAAAACCACAATTACCGTCGGGCATTACATTTGTAATTCGGGTTATGAAAGGACGCATATATTGAGGTATGTCTTTTGAAAATCTCGAGTCCAAAACATTTGGTAATCTAGTCGGTAATGGTATAGCCGTGAATGACGGTATAGCCTTGATGTGGTTCGACGTATCCGGAGTGCCTAAACCGACGCATTGAACCCGTTTTGCTATATTTTTTGGGGGTTTTGCTCCGGAATTAGTCGGAGTATGTGCCTTAACCGTTCTTGCGGTGCTACCGAGAGTGCCGACCGGGGTTGCTATACTAGCGGCGGGTGTTACAACTCGTGGAGTTGCGGCACTATCGTGGGACTCAAACATTTCTTGTTCGACGTATTCGTGATATGAAGGATCTCTTTTCGTAGAATAATCACGTTGGACTTTGCTACCCTTAACGCGACCCCGACCCCGTCCACGACCACGGCTTCCAACACGTCCGGGAGTTCTACCGCGGGTTTTAACCTTCTCGAGGGGTTCGCAAAAGAGTGTAGTCGAAGGATCCAAAATGTTTTGAAATTTTTTGAGCCAATGACTTTGTTCGTAAACATCAAACTCTTCAAGTTTCGCATTTAGATTAGCAAAATTAAATTTCACTTCTTCTTCGCCGGTGAGTTTAACTCGCGGAACGATATCTAGTCTCTTCCAATGCTCATCTATAATCCGAGTAGGTACGTGGCCGTCCACTCTTCGGATTGCCTCAAGGTCGTGGGAACACGGCAAACCATGGATCGTACGATCGGTGCAAACGCACATAGATTTTTCACCGCCGCTTTTATCAACATAGTTATCGTATACTATCGCCAATGCAATAGGTGATACGTACCCCCGTAAAAATTTGAACGGTTTGAAATCTTGGAATTTGTGAATTAAACGGCACTTGCTAAGCTCCATCGATTCTTTAATAGTAGAATGTTGCATCGCTAACAAGCCATGCACTTTATCCCAAAACCCATCGAAATCCAATCGGCTAGACCCAACATATTTTTTCAATGTAGCATGCGAGCTTTCGGCCCTATTAGAGGTGTGGTTATTAAAATGCATGATCTTGTTAGTATAAGCGTGAACAAACCTCTCTTTATAAGGCGTAATCCACGAGTCAACCACATAGTCCACCGCCTTATCTTGGTCTTTGAACATCGACCGCATCTTAGCCAACCTCTCGTTCATAACATCAACGGTATCGGATGAAACAACGTCGTTCCAAGCCACCAAAAAACTTTTAGCCACATTTCCGTCTTCAAACATTTTTTTCGTTCTCCCGCTAACATTTTTGTTGATATGCCACTCGCATAACATGTGACTAGCGCTAGGGAAAAATTTGTCGAAGCTATTCATCAAGGCTAGTTCGCGGTCCGTAACGATAACACACGGTAATTCACAATCATTCTCCTCCATTACCGTTTTCAAGCATCCCAAAGACCATTCGTAGTTGTCTTGTTTTTCACTCACCATAAACGTGAAACCAATGCAAAACGTTTTGTTCGTAGATGTTACCCCGACTACTTCGAACAAAGGCATCCCGTAACGAATGACTTTATATGTGCTATCCATGATTAGCAAGCGTGGGAAGGTTCGTAGTAAGTCGATACTAAGCGGATGTGCGAAAAACAAATCGGTTATGACGTTAGAACCGTCATTCCCCGTCCGTGTCCAATACTTATACTTGTGCAATTGTAATTTAACTAACAAGCATTGCATTTGGGATCGACCGCCGTTTTCGGCCATCCTCGTTCTTTGACGGTGATTGTAAACGTGACGGATATTTGAAGCATTCTCCGGATCGGCCTTTTTCAAAGCACCAAATATTTGTCGCGGACTTGTCCTGTTCACCGTCAAAAGATCAACGAGCTCTTTTTCCTTACGTTTTAACTTCGACCATTGCAAATGTCCTTCGGCATACTTGATCGGTTCGTGGTTGTGCTTCCCGGAAAGGACACTAAGAGCCCACTTATCGTCTCCTTTTAACGGATTACCCACCAAATGAAAAGGGCAATTTATTTTTTTGCTACTGGTGGCCTTACGCTTACGGTCGCACTCTTTAACGGCCGACTTGAAAATTCCGGATCGCTCGCACCGATAATCCACTCTCGGTGTTCTCCTCATCTTCCCTACCTCCTTTGATGCTACGTTTATCGAAAAACCCAACGTTTTCCCCCTAAGTTTTACCCACTCGGTCATCGACTCTAAGCTATACTCGTCGTGTGTGGTGAAATGGTGAGCGTAGTCCGAAACAAGCGAAATATCGCATTCGTTCACCTCCTGCAATACGTAAGAAGTAGAAAAACAAATTAAACCGGCATTCCGGATTCGGGAACCACATTTCGCCATACCAAAGGCGTGTGGCACATTCCATTCGCCATGGCTTGGCGTGGGAGACCTACCGAGCGCCACACGTGTGGCGTACGGATGCTACCCCACGCCAAGCCATGGCGAATGGAATGTGCCACACGCCTTTGGTATGGCGTACGGAATGTCGTCCACGCCAGAGGATGGCGACGAACACCATTACGGGTTTTTTTTTCCGAAAATCGATTTTTTGCCCGAAATGAAAGAGGGAAATACAATGCACCTCCTCGGCGACCATACTGCTCTGCGTGGGAAGCACTTCCGACCATTTTCCGTCCATGTTGTGAAGGTTTTGAAATTTTTCAAAAGATGGGTTTAGTTGGTTGTTAAGTTTCTATTTTTAGTATGTTTGGAGAAGATGAAGTTTGAAATTAAGTTTGCAACTTCATGGAGTAGTTTGGTTCTCCTCAATGGCATCACTTGTAAATATATACACTTCAAAGGGTTTTTTGGGTTTTTTGCCTTGTGGCATTTTTGTAAATATTGAAAATCAGAAACATGCGACTTCGCGGAGTAGTTTTGGCCGTTTTTTTAGCAATTCCCTTCTTGTATTTATAGTGCAATTTGTCAAGATCGTGAAGTAAAGTTGTTAACACTGAGGGTACTGGTCCATTATAAAGTCATTATAGGTTGTTTATTTATTTCTTATAAACAGACTCTTGGAGTTGTTAGGAACATTCTTTTATCACAGTGAAGTATTTTATTCTCTAAGGGATAGTTGAGTTGGTTGAGTAAGGCATGCTTGTGATCAAAGGTTATGAGTCCGAATCCTTATACATACGTTTTTTTGGCTGACTCTGTCACTTTGTGTGGTTTACCTTCCGTCTTGGTTTGCAGGCTATTGCGTCAGCGGTCAGACTGAGGGTTTACTCTGTGCGCACTCATTGAGTAGCGGCTGCGAGTTCCCTCCGAAAAAAAGGAACCCGAAAAAAAAAACAGTGAAGCATTTTATTTTGGTGACGTCGGTGGATATAGACATTATTGTTGAACTACGTAAAATCATGTATTTTCTTTTAGATTTTTTTATTCTACTTTGTATATGAGCCATTCGTGATATATATTGCATCTTAATTTCTAACAAATTGGCATGAGAATGTAGGTTGTTTCAATTGAAGGTTAATAATGACGCCTGCATCAACAAAATATAGGATCAGAAGATTTGATATGGGATCCAACTTTGTGTTGTGGAAGACTAAGTTGAAATCTTTTTTGGTATTGCAAGGGTTGTGGAAGGCTATGGGGGATAAGTTTCTTAAATAGATTAAAAAAAAAGGAGAAACAATTTTATAAAAGAAGTTATATTTTGGTTTTTAATGAGTGTAAATTACAATTTTTTAGCAAGATTAACACTGAGAAGACTGTTGTGTGCGCGTGCAAAAAGTTAAGGTAACTTTACTCAGAAAATTTAGTTTTGAACCACTTATAATTGATGAAAATCTTATATGATTTCAAGTTCGAAGAAGATATGTCGGTAACTGAACATCTTGATGATTTCGGGTTGATCCTCATCATCGATATCATAATCGATGATGAGACTCAACTCTTATTTTTTTGAGATCGTTACCAACTTTTTATGAGAATTTAGTGGATTCCATCATGTGTGGTAAGGACAAACTATCTATGACGAATGTCAAAAGGACGCTAAAGTATAGGAGTTGAGACAACTGCAGCCAAAAAATCAGGTTGAAAGGGAATATCTTATGATCACATGAGTGTCTAGAAACAAGCTTAGCTCTTCAAATATGAAGAACTTGATACAAATTAAGTCAAGAGCCAATAATTCAAACTGTTTTGAATGCGGTGAGCAGGGTCATTACATGAGAGATTGTCTGAAGTTGAATGGTAAGCAGGTAAATTAAAAGAAAATTATTGTGAACTTGGTAAAAATTATGAACGATTTTGATGTAAGTGAAAAAAATATTATATGAGATGTGTTGTCTATGAGTTCAGATTGTGGAAAAAAAATCTTGGGTACTCGATAACGAGACTACTTACCACATGTGTCTGTTAAGCATAGTTTGATACTTACAAACCAATGCAATAATTGTTTTATATAGGAATAATAATTCGTTCCATTTTGGTGGGATACGTAACATCGGGATGAGAATGTTTGATAAAATTTTCAAAATCGTGACGTGTTAGCATGTTTTTTGGTTGAAAAGAAACTTGATATCTCATAGGACACTAGACTCTCGGGGTTACAGATATCATGCAAAAGATGGTGTAATCAAGATGACAAAGGTCTCAATGGTGTATATGCAAGGTAGTTTGCAAAATGGGCTTTACATTCTCCATGGAGTGTTTTTTGTGGGTGATGTTGGAGTAACATCATTAGTGAGTAACAACCAAAGTCACCAGGATCATAATCAATTGTTGCATTGATGCCTCGGTCACAAAATTAAAAAATGATTGGATGTTTTGGGAAACAAAGATTTGTTGAAAGGGTATAAAACAAAATCATTGGGATGTTGTTGATAATGTGTGTTTGGTAAACAACTAGAGTGAAATTCAGCAAGTTGGTTGTAAGAAATTCTAAATAGCGAGTAAATAACATTCACTCATACCTTTGCCCCCCCCCAAAAGAACTCCATTAAAGAGTGGAGTCATCTGATCGATAAGTATTCAAGGACGATGTGGGTTTATTTTTTGAAAATAAAAGATAAGCCCTATTCAACATTTGTCAAATGGAAGATGATGATCATGAAGCAGTCAGAAAAAAAAATCAAGTATCTTCGGATATATAATGGGTCAGAATTTTGCAATCATGAGTTCAACGAGTTTTGCGATGTTGAAGGAATAATGTGTCATTACACATGTTCTAGAACATCATAACATAATGAGGTCACAGAAAAAATACACATAATATTTTGTGACAAAGCACGAAGCATGCTCTCTCATTCTGGTGTGGGAAATGAATTTTGTGCCGAAGATATAAACACATCGTATTAATTAGTAAATCGATCTTCATCCATAATTATTAATTGTAAGAATCTTTTTATATTTGGAATGGATCATCGGTTGACTACTAACAATTAAGGGTGTTAGTTTTTCCTATCTACGCTCACGTGAAGGATGGTAAACTTGAGCCCAAGGAAAATGGGTGCATATTTCTATGATATGCTATTGGAGTGAAGGGATATATGTCATAGTGTATCGCTCCCAAGTCTCAATATTTTATCATCACTGAGTACGTACGTTTTAATGAGTCTGGGTTTCTAGACAGTCAGAAGGATGTTGGGGAAATGGTCAAATCAGTATCGATTGTGAGTAAACATGGGGAACTTGAAGAAAAATCAGTTCTTAGTCTATCTAATAATTCTAATAGTTTTGAGGTGGATCCAGTATCAAGAGGTGCAACATATACATTGGCTGATAATCACGATGATGCACTGATCTTCTCAATGATAGAAGGCAAGCAGTAATACATGTGCATCACAAACAGCATTCCTGAAGGTAGTTCACCTGAACTAGAACAACAATATCGAATGGATAAAGAAGAGAGATTAGAGCACCAAAAAACTACGTCACTCTGTTTCTATACGCTCTGCCAGTTGCTGAAGAAGTTGAATAGTTGTAGGGAAGTTATAGTGAGTTTAAAAGTATATCGTTGCTATAGGGGAAGGGATTGAATCTCTTCATAATAATCAAATATGGAAGCTTGTTGATGTGCATAAAAGAGATAAGCTAGTAGCCTACAAATGGGTATTTAATAAAATCAAACATAGAAGCTTGTTGAGGCACATCAAATCAACACAAGGTTGATCGCTAAGGGTTTTCCTCAAAATAATTCAATCAAATTCACTGAAGTTGTTTCGCTAGTAATGAAACATTTATTGGATTTGAGTTTTGTTAGCCACATTAGTTTAATTAAATTTAGAGCTTGAGAAGTTGGATGTGAAGACAGTGTTTCTACATGGTTAATTAGAGGAACTAATCTACATGAGACAATCTAAAAGATTTAACAAATCTAAAACGGAGGACAAAGTTTTCATGCTGAATAAGTCATTGTGTGCCAGTCACCTAGGAAATGATACAACTGATTTGATACATTCATGGTGTCAACTAATTCATAAAGAGTCAATATAAAAGTGTTTTATGTATCATCAGAAGATGTCAGACAATTCTTATGTTGACTTATTGTTGCATGTGGATAATATGTTCATTGTTGCTTGTAGCATGTAACACATTGTGAAGATAAAAAACAGCTGAGTGAAGAGTTTGAGATGAAATATCTGGTTATGACAAAGAATATATTACAAATGGATATTACCATGAACATAAGAATAGGATTGTTATACTTGTCCCAATAAATCTACATTGAGAAACTGCTAAATTATTCTATATGTTTGATGTCAATAAAGTTAGAATCTCATTGTTTCATAACTTCAAGTGGTGTACAATAGGATCGACCAATGATGATACCGATTTGGAACAAATGTTGAAGGTTTCATACTCAAGTGAAGTTGGAATCATCATATATGTTATGGTGTGCATGCATCTTGATATTTTATATGCGGTTAGTATGGTCAGTAGGAACATGGGATGTCATAAGAAAGAACACGGACATGCAGTGAAATGGATACTTTGGTATCTTAAGAATACTGCAAACGTTAATTGGTAGATCATTGAACGATATTGTGGGATCATTGAACGATATTGTGGGATCATTGGTTCGTCTGTTGTTTCTGATTTTATAAGGAATATAGATAAAATGAGATATTTGATAGGACGTATGTTTACTCTAGCTAGGATTACGATCAGTTCTAAAGAAAAGTTACAAGCTGATGTAGATATTTCTTTTATAGAGGTCGAATACATGGTTATAACTATGGCAGCTAACGAGGGAATATGGTTGCAAGTTTTGGTGGAAGATTTAAGCTTCAAACGAATTACCATAAAACTATTTTGTGATAGTCAAAACATCATACCTCTTACATGGAACCAGATAAACCAAGAGCGTACAAAGAATATAGATGTGAGTTATTATTTTATGCGTGATATAAATCAAATGGAACTGTTGATGTGAAGTAAGTGTATACATACGACAATCTAAAACTTGCATTGGTATCGCTATCCTAGGGTTGGCTCATATTTGTATCACTTGCCAATCCTGTCTGGTTTATATGTTCGTTTCTTCATGTGGTTATGTCATGTTTGTGTTGCTTGTAGGCCACTTGCGATAGGCTCACCTCGTATTTCTCTTTAGTCTCATTGCTTTTATTGTTTGCCGACCCTATGTGATTACAAGTTTTTCTTAACATTTGGTCACCTTGCGTTCGTATTGCTTTCTGACCCCAACTTGGCATAAGCTCGTCTCGCTCTACTACTGACACGCTATCTCTCCAGGTTACCTTTCTATTAAGGCCTTTCCACTTACCTCGTTGATATAAATAGTATACACTTATTATAGGGTATAACCTTATCAATGTTAATCCTCTTAGATACTTTGATATAGAAAATCTATGTTATTTCAACCTTTTCCAAGCTCGAAGCCCTAAGGAGCCTAATTGAAACACCCATAAAAGAATATACTATGTATGAGCTAGTATTAAAAATGTTTTAGCCGAAGTTACCGAAGTTACATGCTTTATTTACTTGTTGTAAGCCAAAGTACTTAGAAGGCCAATGCAATATTTGTATGTTCTTTTGAACCAAAATAATCGGAAGGCCAAGACAATTGGTTTTGTTAGTTTCGTATATATATGTGAACGAAGGCCTTTGGTTTTCCCAATTAGATAACATATTGATTTAACCTTAGAGATGTCATATTATTTGTTGATTTATTAAAAGTATTAGGTCTTTCAGCCCGCTGAGGTCATAATTTTTTTGAAGAGCGGGACATGAATCAGTTTAGCTTTTTTAGCTTTCCTACCAATATATGTACTTCGTTGATGCTTCATAGTGGATCTCCTATAACCAGGTTTGACAAATGAGTATAATATAATTTTATCCTTTTATTGATGACCATATACCTTTTAAACTTTCAGGTTCTAACCCCCAAGTTACAATTCTTGAGATTCAACTTTAATTCGACCATTCGAAGTTGGAACAAAATCTTTGGAATATATGTTAAGTGATATACATGTGATTAGCCTGTCATCAATATAGGCTTGTAAATTGCATCCGAGTTGGTTTGAAAAAGTCATGTTAACCAGCCTCTGGTACGTAGCCCCATCATTATGGACCCTGAATGGCATAACCCTATAACATTGTAACCTTCATTATGTTATGATGTAGTATATTGTTGATCTACTTTATGCGTCGAGATTTTATTATCATCGAAATATTCATCTATAAATTATAGCATTATGTTCTAGAAATTTGCATATACTAGATGATCAATGCATGGAAGAGGAAAATAATCTTTCAAACATGTTTTATTCATATAATTGAAGTCTTCGTACATATTATATTATCTTCTTTTTTTACTAGCATTAGGTTTATCCATGCTAGCTAATATGCTTCTTGGATATAGATTACTTTGCTGATTTTGTCTACCTTAGCTACCATTTCTTCAGGTTTTTATTTTTAGGAGAATAATCTATGTTTAATAGGTTGAAATATGCTATATATGAATAGCTTGTGGCACATTATTTCTATAGGGACTCTCATTACGTCCCTAGCAGTGTAGGAAATTATATCCAAGCTTCTTGACAAATATTTTAGTAGCTCGTCTCTATAACTAGTTGGCATATCTTGGCCAAAGTGAAAGATTTTGTCTTTTTCTACGATTATGTTTTGCACTTCTTCTTTGGCTCTACTAGATGAGAGGTATCTCTAGGATCATCCATATCATCAAGAATGATTAGAAACCTTAGTAGTTTTCATTTTATAAGGGTCGTGTAGGAAAATAACACTCTATTTTCATTCTCTGATTGCTCTAGAGCACATCGAATCGAGCGTTAAATATATAACGAATGAACTTATTTACCATTGAAACTCTTTTATGCATATGATCCAACAATGGTCTGCCGAAGATGTCATGTATAAAGTGGGAGAATATAATGCTATAAACAAATACTATACCTACCACGTATGATCATGTTATCCTAAAATCACATCCAATTGAGCTCACTCAAGACCGGATATTTTATCTTCTTAAATTCATCCAACCTTCTCTTTGATGGTAAGTAGTGCCACACTAAACATTTTATCATATGTACTCTTAAATAATACATTAATCAAACTTTTACCTTCTACTATAATCTTTGTATATTGTATCCTTGTTATTTTGGCTACAATTATTACATTATCTTCAAGTCGCGTCGCAATCACAAAGGTCAATATCATCAAAACTAATTAAAATTATGTCTTTCAATATAAGTGTATTGATGTTTAACCTTGATGTTGTATTTCTAAGTCTTCTATATGAATATTGATAAAATATTTAGTAATACCTAATAATGTGTCCCCTCATGTTATGATAAGGAGGACCTGTCGATTTGGGTTCAGATATGGTTACTCCTCGAATATGTTAAGCATAAGCATATTCTCGAGAACCTTCGGTAGTTTGGAAATTATTGTGGAATTTATATAACTTGTTATTGTTTCATTTTTCCTTTGAAATCCATATCATTTTAGGATTTTTTTAAATTCAACCACATTCTTATCCCTTTCATAAATTACCCTCAGGTTCTTTGTAAATTATGTCTAAGCTTATTCTCCAAATAGCTCCTACTTCCAGTTTTTGTTATTGTAATTATTGTTGTTATTGCTCATGGTTTACCCCATAAGCTTTGACCTTCGTTGTGTTATATTGACCTTGTATGAGGTTTTCTCAGGAGTTTAGTAGTTTAAACTTGAGTCATTGTAAGGAGCTCTTTGACATTTTTGGTTAAAATGGTAGGCGTTTGAAACCCCCGAGAGTCTTAGTCGCATAATATCATCCATTTTTATCTACTCTTCCATCTGATCTAACAAATCTCTAAAGTTTCTCTTCATGATACTGTATCTCAAAGTTCTTAGTAGTATACCATATTTGTAAGCTACATATGTCACCAAATTATGGCAATCTTTTATAATTGTGTTGGTCTAGACAAACCGATGAATGTCTTCTTGAAAGTCTTATTTGGTCGCTCTTTGTAGTGAACGATATAGTCACCATCTATTGATAATGAAATTGGACTCGATGAAATTTCTTTTTAATGCAATTCACATCATGTTGAACTTCAGATAATGTTTGGAGGAAGCTACTTACGCTTCTTTTGAAAGTCGTAAAAAATGTTCATTGTAGATACCTTCCATCCCCTTTGAAACCTAACATTTCACTTATCAACTACTCTATGTGGTTATCTGGGTGTTTCTTATGTCCCCATATTTTTTATATCGTGTACTTATTAAATTTTAGCAGCAAGTATCCATACAAGATCTATAGAGCTAGTAGAGACGAAGTAAGGTTGAATCTCACATTCGCAAGAAATTAACCATGGTATTTCTGGTTTGTTGAACCAATATTGGGCCAAAGGGACGAAAATAGAACTTCATTGGTTTGTGGGCTGATATCATTGAGAAAGTAGCAGTGTGTTGAACCATCACACCATAGACTTTGCTGATTAGTTGGAAGAACCATTAAAGGGTTATCTTGATTAAATTGTTTCATAAGCGAAACTGAAGGTTGTTTATGACACTCTGGTTGATCCACTGGGATAATAGGAGGATGGTCTATGTCATTTTTTTTTCTCCTCTAGTGTGGGGAAAGGCTCAAATATGCATGATAATTTCGTTTTATCATTTTGATAATAAGAGGGGTTGTCATGCTTCTCATATCATATCGATAATGATCACGTCAATAACAATGTTTTCTAAATGTACTGGATAACTCACGATTAGAATTTTACGTGTGGGGGGGGGGGGGGGGGGTTCCTTCGAATGTTGGTAGCGTTAAACGATGCGGTGGTACCTAGAAGAATCTTGTTAGCGATTTCTGAGCATGGAAGAAGTTGTATCGTCTCATTTCTTAAACGTTTATCAGCGTATCAGGACAAAATCCGCCACCAGGTTACGAATCATACTTACTTGAGTTAATTTACTTTTGCTCATCGTATTTTGGAAACTAGTAAAGGATGTGAAAGTTTTTAAAGAAGTTTTGAAGAACTTATCTTACTAGGACTTTAGTTTCCCACAAACATCGTTAATTTGGTGATATATTTTGGTGTGATTTTTCCTTTTCAATGACAAAATGTGATCGAAATAAAAAAAAATCGTTGAAAAAAATACTCGATAAGATTGTCGAAGGGTTAGATAGATTCTGGACTATTAGCCGGAACTTTTCTATTAAGTAAGATTATAAACGAGATAAGAAAACATGGTGAACTGAGGATGAAGAGGTTTAGAAAAATAAAGAATGGTGGGAGGAAGGAGTTAGTGGATTAAAAAACAGAAAAAACAACTGTTCGGAAAATGATCTAATTAAAAAATGAAAAAAAAAACTTCCTAAAAATGAGACTTTGGACCAAAAGTTATCGCGAGTTATGAACTTTATAACTCAACCTATAGCATTTTGCTCGAAAAAAAATATTTACTTTTTTTTTAAAATTCAGTCACTATTTTATTATTGAAATTGGGAAAGTAATACAAAGAAAGCCCTAAATTAAAGGTTCGACTAACAATTCAGAGGGATACTCACTCGAATGGAAGCTCTAATTGAATCGAAAGAATCCAATGTTGAAGCAGGAAATATCAATAAAGCATCAAGGATAGAATTGAAGCATTCCAGATATGGAAATCAACGACCAGAGCTCTACAAAATACTGAAGATTCGAGAAAAAACAATTGGGGAGAGGAAGCTTCAAACAGGAGCACTGAATCGATAAATGGGAGAAGTTTTGCATGAATTACAGACGAAGATAGCTGATAGTCTTCAAAAGTAGAATCCAGACAGTATCCAAATGCTCAATCAAACGAAAATCGAGCAGACTCAGAGAGAGACTTGAATTTTCGAAGACTTTGCCTTACATTGATGGATTCAGAAGCTGTTTTGATGAATTCAGAAGCTACACTGACTGAAAATGGAAGAGATTCTGCAAAATTAGAAGAATTGGGATTAGACTTCTAACAAACAGGTTAGTCAATCCTTAACTGTCCAATCCCCATGCTATCGAGAACCAGTATAGCAAGTAAATGATTGGGAGGGATGAAGCCCTCATAATGGATTTTCAGCTTGCATTTGAGAGTCCACCTTGCAAGCCAATCGACTGCAAGGTTCTGCTCTCTGAATGCATGGTGAAGAATCATTGAAGGGGAGAGAAGGCCCCTGATACGAGCAAGCATGTTCTCGATGGACACAATTGAGTTTCCAGAAGATAGCAATGATATTAGGATTTCAGAATTGCTTTCGATATCTATGTTGGAGAGCCCTTTGATTTTATAAATGGTCAGTCCATCCAACATGGCTCGAGCTTCTGCCTGGATTGGGGACTGCTTGCCATAGGTGTTCCCATAGCCCAGAATGATGTTGCCAAGATGGTCTCTTATTATAATG
The DNA here is from genome assembly GCA_036936605.1 of Limnanthes douglasii subsp. nivea. Lineage (NCBI taxonomy): Eukaryota > Viridiplantae > Streptophyta > Magnoliopsida > Brassicales > Limnanthaceae > Limnanthes > Limnanthes douglasii. The sequence goes on along the minus strand of JAUPFV010000002.1, from coordinate 136,495,702 downwards.
GCGCCACTTATTTTTCCGGTTTGGGCACAGAATGCATTGGAGTTGAGCTTCAATCTTTCATGAGAAGGAGGAGCCTAGCAAAGGTACTTTATTCTTTTCTTATTCTCCCTATGAATATAACATCCTAATTCATAAGTAGCATATTCACAGTTTTTATAGTGCTTTAATTTGATTAAATTAGAAAAGTCTAGGCTAGAAATGATGTGTTTTATATGTTGAATTGAATACTTAGTTGTAGTAGTAGAATCCTTAAATTTTACCATGTTCCTTGTTTGCCATATGACCCAGTTAATAATATGTGGCAAGATGGTTTTCATATGAACAATAGAAGAGGAGGACCATGACCAGCTTCTGGCCATATGGATAGGAGTCACAAACTTTCTAATCTTGATATTGAATAGGTTAGCAAAATAGATCCAAATCTGCCAAGCATGCTCACAAGAAACAAAGACATGCTCAGTACTTTCAATATTATTACAAAACTGGCATTTAAAAGCTAATTCTAAATGTCTCTTTTGCATCATGACTTCAGTAGAAATAATTTTTTTAAGAAGCCTCCAATGTAAAATAGAGCATTTAGCTGGAGTGATGTGGTTCCAAGTTCTTTTAAAAATAGAAGAAGTAGGATAATTTTGGGTAATTTTGTTTAGAGTGTCTTTAATATTGAAAGAACCCGTATTTGAAAGTCTCCAATGAAATTTATCATCGTTATTGACATCAATTTTCAGCTTTTTAATAAGATTAATACTTGAGCTAGGAATTAGAGAACTTATCGATTTGAGGTCCCAAGAGTTGTTGCTCCACAGAGAGCTGACTTTCTCTCCTTTAAACCATTTGTTATCAGACTCATCCTCAAACTTAATGATGGGAGGATCTCCAAACCAGCTGTCCATCCAAATATCTAACTCTCTTTTTCCTAGAACTAAGTAATAAGGTCTTCAGCTTCTTTTCTGACCTCAGATATTATGTTCCAACTTAAGGAACCCTTCTTACTACACTTGATTTGAGAAGGATGATAATCATCACAGTAAATACTGTGAGTCATCCTAGACTAGAGATTAGTCTTACTTCTGAAGACATACCAAAGCTTCATGGAGTAGGCTTTCTGGTAATTACAAATATTGTGTAAATTTAGGCCTCCCTCTTTGTAACTTTTACAAATAGAACCCCACGGACACCAGTGAATGTTGTGCTTCTCAATAGTTGAGCCCCATAAAAAATTATTAAAGATTTTCTCTATTTTGCAGATGATAGAAGATGGGAGCTTACAACTGTGAATCCAATAGATTGGGATGGAAGCAGGACACTCTTGATGAGGGTCACCCTCCCAGCATAGGAAAGGCTCTTATCTTCCCAAGAAAGAATCTTGTTGTTGATCTTATCAATCAAAGGGAAGAAATTATTGATTCTATTGTTGGAGCTAAGGGTAGCGCCCATGTATGTAGTAGGAAGGTTTCCAATACTGAAATTAGTATGAATCTGAAGATCTTTAAGCTTGTTTTGATTGATGTTGCTAGCTGCTATTAACTGAGTCTTATCCATGTAAATAACTTGACCTGAAGAATCTTGATAAATCTGCAATAAATGACCAATTGAATCCATATAAGTTATAAGACCATTAGTAAAAACTAATAAGTCATCAGCAAATGCCAAACATGGAAAATCAATTTTGCTTCTACTCTTATACTTGATGGTTTCATCAATTTCATAAAGATTAGCTAATCCCCTTATTAAAGCATCCTCAGCAAGGATGAACAGACTAGGAGATAAAGGGTCTCCTTGTCTGATTCCCTTGTTGGTTTTAAATAATCCTATAGATATACATTAATCAGGATAGTAGCATAGACAGAAGTGATAATATTACTAATAAGTTTAATAAACTTTTGGTTAAAACAAACTAGCAAAAAATTTAAAAATAAAATCATGAGATAAGTTGTCGAAAGCTTTCGACATATCAACTTTAATAATAACATTTCTACTTTTGGTTCTTCTTTTCAGGTCATGAAGCATCTCATTTGCTATCAAGATGTTTTCATGGATGGACCTGCCCTTCACGTAAGCTCCTTGAACTTATGAAATCAGATTAGGTAAAAGATTAGCTATTCTATTGTTGACTAGATTAGACATCAGTCTATTAAGAATAATACATAAGGAAATAGGCCTAAAATGATTCCAAAAGCTAGGGTTCTCAATTTTTGGGATCAAGCAAATGCCAGTGACTTTAATCCCTTTAGGAGTAGCCTCTCCTTTTATAAAATCACTCATAGCTTTACAAAGATCAAATTTGATTATATTCCAACAGGAAGTTAGGAAACAAGTGTTGAAGCCATCAATGCCAGCTGCACTTGATGGCTTCAAACACTTAATAGCAAGTAATATTTCATCCTTAGAGGGTTCAAATAGCAAAAAAAATCATTATCAGAATCAGTTACAATGTTAGGAATATGCTTAAGGATATCAATACATTGATTATCATTAGAATTAGTAGAAAGGGTAGAAGAAAACATATCTTTGAAGTAGTTTTCCACTGATGCATCCATAAGATCTTCATTATTAGTCCAATCGTTATTAATTTTGATACCAACTATTCTGTTTTTCCTTCTTTTCCTTTTAACAAAGTTATGATAAATGCTGGTATTTATGTCCACATCTTTTATCCAGGATGAATAGGTTTTTTTATGCCAGAAGCTCTCCTCCATGGATAAAGCAATTCAATGCTTTTGTTTGCAAGAAACTTCTCTTCATAATGAATAACATCAGCTTCAGTATCTTTGACTTTGTCAAAGATGTTACCAAAGGTATCCTTATTCCAAATTTTTAAATCCCCTTTAAGCCTTCTTAACTTATTCCATGAGATATTAAGAGGGCTGCCAGACATTCTTCAGTTCCAGCTGTCTTCAACAGTCTTAATAAAGCTAGGGTCCTTAGTCCACATATTGAGGAACTTAAAATTGCTACTGATTTTTCTGTTTTTGTTGGTGATGCAGACTTTTAAAGGGCAATTATCAGAGCAAGTACGAGCCATGTGGTTCACATCAGTAGAGTTGAAGCTGTTGGCCTAGTCCTGATTGATCAAAACCTAGTCCAATCTTTTTCCTTTGAGGTTCTTCATCCAGGTTAATTTAGTGCCAGTAAAGTTAGTTTCCTCAAGCTTACAATCTTTAATCATATCATTAACGTCTTTTACACTTTGCTGGTAGTAGCTATTACAGTTGACTTGATCTCTGATGAATCTTGAAGTGTTGAAATCACCAAGGACCATCCAGTCCTTCACAGAAGTAGAGATACTCTTTAATAAATTCCAAAGATCAAGTCTATTACTCATCTGGCACTTCGCATACACAGAGGTAATATAGATTAGCTTGCTGTAATTAGTAAGATAGACTTCAGTGTGCACTAATTGAACATGATCAATCTTTATGTTGATTTGAATATCATCCTGCCAGAAAATCCACAATTTATTAGAGGAGTTAGCATAAAAATTACTAAATTTTAAGAAAGAAGCAATAATATCTAGTTTATTATGAAGAATAAAAGGCTCCTGAATGAATATGAGCTTGATGTTGTTTCTCCTGAAAATACACTTGAGTCTTCTTGGAGAAGACTTATTGCTTATTCCCCAAATATTCCATGACAGAACATTAATCATTTGAATCTTTGTTTGATGAATTTTGGATCTTCACAAATAGTAAAGACTTGGTAGCCTTAGAAGTCTTTTTTTTATTCTAGCCTCTTTCAGTTTCTGATTCAGGATGCTTTGAAAGCTTTTGCTTGTGTCTCTTGTCTTTAATGTAGGGGTTTCCGGCAAGCTGCCTATATTGTTTTGGTCAGGTGTATTATAACTTGATTTAGACATAGTATGATCTAGGAAACCTGATTACTATCGCCCTCAAGATCCTTTATAGCTTCAATCATGTCCTCATTATTGATTTCTGTTTGTAACTCTATTCTAATATGGTTTTTTAGTCTCATTTTCAATGATTTACACATCTTCCTGTTGAGACCTTATTATGGATTTTAGCTTTTGCTTCTGTTGTGTAAAAGCTTGTTCTTCAGGGTGAGACAAGACTTTGATTTTGTTCTAACTGATTTGCTTTTCAGGTTGAGAAGGGATTTCCACAGTGTCTTTGCCAGCAATTCTTTCACTGGCTTGAGTTTCGAGAGCAGGTAATTCATTATGTTGTTGAATTTCTTTTTACAGTTATCAGCGTTATGACCAATATGATTGCAAATACTACAATAGTGTGGTATACTCTTGTATGTTATCTCCACCCAGCAACTATCATTATGACCAAACCCTATCCACATCTGGTTTTGCAGCCTGCTAGTAACATCCCGTTCAACCCAACCATAAGCAACATTAAACATAGCCCTGTTCTGATTAGGAATCCAAGCCTTTATAGGATTACCAATAGTTTTGAATATAGTTTCTATCATAAACTGGTTGTAAAGGTATTCAGGAATCTTGGAGATTCTTGGCATTCTATTTTCGGATCGAAATTTGGAGTCCACTTAACTTCCTTGTAATTTATAGGTTGAACCTAATGGATTAAACCCTTGTAATTAATAACCTTATTAAATGGTTTATGTAGGCCTAATAATTTAACATAAAAAATAATCTTTTTAATTATAAACCCTTAAAAACAAATGTAAAAAGTAAATCTCTAGTTTTATATTATAAACCGAACATTTTATAATTACTTTTGAGTTTTTATTTTACCTGCCAGTAATAGAGATTATCTTTTGATATAAAACATTATTAAATTAGAATAAATAAGACACTGTGACTAGAGATTCACCGGAACTAAAACTTCAAGAGGAAGTCGGAAGCTAAAGTCTGATCATAAATTAAAAATTAACAAAAAAAAAGTGGTTTATATATATAGGGAATTGCTAAAAAAAGCCATTTTTACTCCGTGAAGTCGCTTGTTTTGAATTTTAAAAATTACTCCGTGAAGTTATTTTTTTAACGATTTTGTCCTTCACGAAATCGTATAAATAGAAGAAATTACTCCGTGAAGTTACATAATTTCCAAAAAAAATACAATTTCACTACCTTCTAAAGAAATTGTCCTTCTACGATTTTGTCCTTCTCTCTACTTTCTCTCTCTAAACATAAAGAACTAAAACTAAAGAAGTTACTATTATCTTTATCAATTAAAATGTTACCCATTACCTTCAAAACCACTTGATCATATATCCTAACACTTAAATGACTTATTTGCAAAAAAAACATATTTAGATCTTAGTTTTCGAAAGGTTTCTTAAACCATAATGGGTATATTGTTTACTTTAAATTTATATTGTTTTTAGTTAGTATAAGTCTTTAGTAAACGATAACCTACTAAAAAAATTACAAAAATGGACAAAATTGAAAGATAAATGTTAGAAAATTGGGAAAAAAAACGATACAGGTTTGTCCGCCAATGCAATGACGCACACGATAGTGCTGACACCATTGCATGGCGTACAGACCTCTGTGTCCGCCGTGCAATGGCGTCAGCACCATCGTGTACGCCATTTGCCCGGCGGAAAGTACCATCTTCTTCGACAGGATGATGACGACGAAAACCACTTGGACGCCATCGTCTGGCGGAAACGGACAGTTTTTTATTTTCTTTTTAAAATTATTTTTTCAGAGAAACGGAAAGATACAAGGTTCAATGTTCATGTTGGTCCGTAGAAAAACAAGTTTAGTTACCATTTCGGCAAGTTTTGTTAACATTTTATTAAGTTTTACAAAGTTGAAAAAAAAGTTTTGGCTAGTTTAAGTTTTGAGTTTTTATGATTTTAGTGAGTTTTATGAAGTAAAATGTTAGGTTATGGTAGATTTTTTGTTTTGCAACTTCACGAAGTAAATAATAGCATAAAACGTAATTTAAAGAACTTCCAAAGATTTTTTGGGTTTTTTGCCTAGTGACAATTTTGTAAATATTGAAAAACAGAAAAAGACGACTTCGCGGAATAGTTTTGGCTTTTTTTTAACAATTCTCATATATATTATAAGCTAGGAAAACTGAACAAACAATTCGTCTAAAACTGATCACTTGGTTTTCATTTTCTTTTCTGCTAAAAATAAATATTTTTGTGTATATTTTCAAAAATAAAATTGTGTTTCAAGAAATACGGAAAGTTTCATTCATATCATATTTTTGTGGGCTCTATTTATTTTAAGATATAGAGTTAAAGTAAACAAAGAAGAAAAACTGATTTTCTGTATAAACTCATCTGTAATGGAACGAAAACAACATGAATTAAACACATCTTTTATGGTTTGAAAATGCCTATAAACGCTAATTTTCAGAAAATGTCAACTGAATCTTTAAGCAACCTTGAGAATGCATAGGAACTTTTCCTTAACCAAAATGGGCTAATAGCAACTTTCTAAACTGAAACAACATAAATGGAAACTTCGATTAATTTACCTCCGATGCCAGCAGCCAGGTTTACCTAACTTTACAAAATCGATCTCCCCATGCAAGACGAGACAGCGGACTGTACCATATTAGTGCATACCAATTCGAGCTAATTAAATTCACAATCATAATACAAAAAGTTATTGTAAGTGTCTAATGAGCGACACCCGAGTGAAGATAGAGCATCGTTTCAGGGTGCCAACACTAATACTGGAGTATTTTGACTTATATCAAGAAAGCTTTACAAATTAACATCTAACACTGTAACTAAAAGGTGCTCCTTTCTCAGTAGTCATAATCTCACACCATGCTTCATTTCAAGAAAAATAAGTCCAGCTCAGGAGAGGAAATATAAACTAACTATTTATAAGTCCTTTGAAGAACTAGTTTCCATGGTTCCCTCCTCACTGGAACTGGATTGTATTTCCGGAGGAGATCTACATTTAGAATAAACACAGTCAGGAGGCGAAAATATATATGAAATTAGTTGTTTTCCATAAAATAATAGATATAAAAGAACTGAAAAAAGAAATATCAAACAATATTAGATGAATAAAAAGAGTCACTGGTTCACTGAAATTTGTTCACATGTAAGTCAAAATGTACAGCACGCAAGTCTGTGCCGTCGAATGCCGATACATAAATATGTTGGTTTCTCGGAGATTTTTGTTCATTTAAAACATAAGCAACAGACATCAAAGATGTAGCTCTTGAAAATAACACCGTTGTCAGTAGTAGTTCACAAACAGGTCGACAAAGCTGTGCAACTTTGAAACCTTGCACACAAGCTTAAGGCTATAATAAGGTATAGAATAATAATGTTGTGATTCACTAAAATAGCTGTGACAGAACCATATAGCTAAGCATTTGTGTTCAAAATGGTTAGCCAACCACATACATATGACAACTAGAATTAGACAGTGTTTTTCCTGATGGATTTATAAATTAGTAATCACGATCATAGGCAAAAGCAATTTCCTGGGTACAATAAACTTATCAAACATACAAGTATGCAAGTGTAAAAATGTAAAGACCGACCTTTCTCTCTGGCTATTCTGTGGAGACATTTCACAGTAAGATGTTTTTGTTACTGAATGGTGCTGAAGAAGCTGTGCTCCAACCTGCTCTGCGGCCTTGACAAAGCATTAAGATAAGGCTATACATTAATGCATAAAACAAACAATATACTTCCTATTTCATCTATTTATTTATTATACATGATATATGTGGCTCCAGAATTAAGATTTATCTTTAATGAAGTAATTAGTAGTTGAGACTTACTGGTCTATCATTTTTTGAATGTATCTTTTCTATGCCGTGATCTTGATACTCCTTTACCAGCTTCTTTCCTTGATGAAGTTTTTCTACCTATATAAACATGAAAGAAACCAGTAAATTTCGGGAATTTATGTTGAATAAACCACCTTTGAGAATATGGATACAGCCTCTTACCATTCCGCTATATGGTCCTCTCCCACGTGCTTCAGGAGAATTGCTGCGTTCAAGTGTCGTATGTGAAGGTTTAGTAAAGCCTTCACTCTTCCGGACAATCTTAGGAGTGATAGTATCATATTCATTCAGGAATGGTTCACTACTGAAATTGCCACCGCAGGTACCATCATATATCATCATTTCAACATCATGCTTGGAGCTTCTCTTAATCTTGCTGTTGCTATTACAAAGAGAGGTTTCACAAGCCGGACCTTCAAACATTTCAGGAGAAGAGTTTTGACCAGAGAAAGGGTTGGCACATATGAGAGGAGACTTTTGTTTTATTTGCCGACGACGTTTCCCATTTTGACAACCAGATCCAAGAACGTATTTTTTTGAACCCACAAATAGTGGAGCCTGAGTGCCCATCTTGGATTTATGTACTTCATAACCCTGCAAGAATAGCAGGTTGGGGTGTAAATCGAAGGATGAAATCACACGATAACTGTTCTGTAAATCAGTACATTTAAATTTATTCTCCATCTTATTTTTAGATTTTTTAACAGAACCAAATTTGGCAATCAGGATGCAGTGAATTTTACTCGGTTACATGTTCCCCCAGGAACCATAAGCACTCATGAAAGGAAGTGACCCTTCCAGTTTCAATATTCAATATGATCACTGACTGAACTCATAATACAGATGGCTTAACCAACTATCAGACAGTTTCTAACTAAAATATACACACACTACAAAAATGCATTACAAAGTTCACCTACAGGATTTAAGAGTCCAGGAACTTCAGGAGAGTGCAGTCGTCTGGCATTTCCAATATACATTGGCCCTGTCAAAGAACATACAAAAAGGGCATGTAAGTGCTACTACATAAAGTGAACACAAGAAGTCATAATCCATATATAAGATGAAAGAAAACTGGGAAAATACAATTTTAGTAAAGCTAGATATAGTTCCCTATCTGTATTCATATTGAACGAACTGTTTTAAAAAATACTAGAAAATCGTGTTTGGTCTCATGAAAATGACCAAAAAAATCAATTTATGAAAATCAATTTGTTCGCTAGCACCAATTTATAAGGATCAGCTTGCGTCTGAGAACAGGTCATTTCATAGCCAAATAACAATATAAAAACGCAAAAAAACAATGCATTTAGTGTTCTCTAAATTGTAAAGAATTTTCTTATTTTCTTGAAACCGACTTTTAGTAACCAAACCAGTTTAAGTTTTCAGTAAAACATGCAAGCTTCTTGATATCAATTTTCATTTCAGTAATGAAACCCGTTTGAAGTTTCAGTAAAGAAACAACTAGAAAACAGTGAACAATTCTATGAACCAAACACAGCACAAACTCTCTACAGAAACAAGAGTGAAAAGAATGTATATATAGAAAGAAACACAGATAACTGCACCTAAATCAATTAAATAAACTGTGTATTATGAGTATGAAAATGTCAATACACCTAAAACAGGTAAATTAAGGTAAGGGCAAACTAAATTGTAGACATTCGGTGACAATCAACCAGCTGTGGGGTATTTGGGTGAGTATTATACCATACTACTAGTAAGTAAAAGACTGTAGTATCTTAGGGCTTACCATTGACGATATCTGTAATTGGGGACTCAAATGCACCAGGAGGAAGAAGATCAAATTTAGTACCCAAACGTGGACCATCCTCCATATAATGTTTCCCTAGTTGCATCCGAACAACAGTAATGGCAGAATTTTCGACATCACCCTTCACCTTCAAATAACCAGATGACCTATATCCTACTGGTTTGGTTAGTTGGGGGTACGATGGCAAAATAGCACCATTCTGTTTTAGGTGCCTAGAAATTTCCGGGTCATAAAGACCCTCTTGTGGAGACAAAAGTGTATCTTGAAAGAATGAGCTGCTTTCAGGAGATGTGCTTTTCATGACATTACCACCAAAATGTCCTTTGTGCTTAACCTTTTGTTCATATTTGACATCTGCAGCCGAAAAATCATGCCTATAAACCCTCTGACTTTCAACCTCCTTGGGATCAATGTTCTTATCATCCCCCTTCTTAGCACTACCATGTGAATCTTGCTTGACTCCGCTCTGACAATCACGCATGACTTCAACCGAACCCTCTTCAACTTTCAACAATTTTTTGTCTTTTAACCTTCTGTGGCAAAACCAGCCAGATACTTGCTTTTCTGTCAGTCCAACTTGTTCTGTGAACTTTGCTTTCATTTCCTCTGTGGGGTATTTATGCTCTGGAACAAACAAAGATCTATTTATAAGACATGAGATTTGGCCAAACAGAACCAGGCCAATAAAAATAAAAGAATTATTCATACATACCACTATAGAAGTTCTCTAAAGCCTTGACCTGGGCTGGCGACTTGAACTTTCTTTTCTTATCATTCCCTGCCGAAACTTTGTTGCCTCCAGAAGGCACTTCAGTTGGATCTATGGGTGCTGAAGAAATACAAATTATAACTCACCAATTGTTGTGAAAACATGTTTAAAGTGAGCAGATAAAACCAACTTAGTTGATATAATTATGTAAAGTAATGGTTGTGAATCCAAATATCTTTTCCATCACCTAGCGTCACACAAGCTAGATAACATGCACCATATTGTTCGGCTGATGACTCCACTTTACAATATTAAGATATATGGTCAGTAAATGGGTTCTAAAATCTTAAACAATGGATCCCTTCAATATCATTCTGTAATGTGACACACTAGGATTCAAACTGATTCTATGATTTATGTCATAATACATATATCAGCTGCATCAAGAGGTTACATGAATAAATCAAGCAGTAAAACATATATACAACAAAATGTATGTTTGTTCACATATATTTTATCTTCCTAATTGTATAAGTTTTCGTTTAGAGACATGAATTGAATTGTTGTGGTCTTTCACCAGCTACCAAGTGTGGTTAACTATCTTATGTCATCTCCAAGAATGTTTCAATGAGAACCAACACCATAAGTGTTCCCTTTAAAACTTGGAGATAGGATTATTCCTTTACAATCAACCAAAAGGGCATTAGAACTTGTGATACATGCAAGAAGATGAATATTAACATGTAAAAGACTGTATCATGATATTTTCACACCACCTGAACATGTTAAGGTATTTCATCATACAAGTATATCCCTATGTAATCAACACAAGCAAACGTCATGCACCTAAACAACTGAATCTAGAACAACCCCAAATGCAAGACCAAAACATCATCTTTCGTTTCATGTTCGTCAGAAAGAAAAACAGCAAACAGATCTTCAGCTATAATTTTTCATAACAAGAAGTCCAGATCCAGGAAAAAACAAACTGATTACGATTCTCGGCAAGCAAACACCCAAAAAAGCATCAAACTGTAGATTTAATTGCGTGTTCTAACATCAGAATTAAACAATTTAACATATAAAGAAAAAGAAAAAAAGAACCCAAATCTGAAAAAACGATTGTGAACATATCTTATACCTTCCATCATGATGATCGGTTAACTCCTGAGAATCGTTTCTCAAGGATGATTAGGGTTGTTTTTTTTGAAGGAAAAACAAATCTCGAAACCAAAAAAGGGGATAACTTGAAGCAAATCACATCGTTGGAATCCAATTTACGTTTAAAAGGAGAACTGGTGAGTTAGAGAGAGAGAGAGGAGGAGGAGAGAGAGAAACTTGAGGAGGAGAAGAAGAAGAAGAGAAGGAAGATTGATTCCTGTAGTTAGTTTTTGCTTCCATTTCGAGTGTTTAATTATGGAATTTAAGTTAAAAAAGTTTTGGGATTTAATTACAAAATCAAAAATTGGTTGATCTTCTATCATATTCATTTTGGTTTTGATTTTGATTTGGATTTTGATTTTGTTATTTATAAATTAAAGCGTAGCGTATGTATATGGGTTTGTTTGTGTATATTTTGTTTTTCCCAGAAAACCAAAGCAACCAAACCCAAGAGAGAAATATAGTCTCCAGCAGGTCAGGTGTAGGTGTAGGTGTAGGTGTGGATAGAAATTCAATTTCATCTAAAAGCGTGACCGACGATTACGAGCGATTCTCCAAGCTGGAGAGATCTTATCGATTAAGTATCAATTACAATTAGGAGTATCAATTATATCAAATCATCATCATCATCCTCGTCGTCCTCAATTTCATGGCTTTCCATTTGGGCTTCACTTTCATTCTTTTCCCTTCGATTCGAGTCCCTCCCTACCCTGGGCTTTTTCATAATTTTATTTATTTTCCCAATTTTCTATCATGATTCATGACGTGATTTGTAATCTGAGAACGTTAAATCCTTAATTATTTTGGTCAAATGTTTAATGACGTAACGTAACGTAACGTGTAATCTCTGAACCGAAATTTTAATATGTGGTATAAAATTCTCTTTTAACAATTTCGGAAAAACGGTAACCATTAAGAAAATTAAAATAATTGAGATATTTTAAAAAGAGAATATTAGATATACATTTATGATAATGCATTGTATTACATTTTTTTTATTGGATGAATAAAAGAAATTGAAAATATAATGGCCTATTTGCAAGATTTGAAACAAAAAATGTCTACAGAACAATTTAACCAAATTTTAGATTGGAAATGACTAAACCAACTAACAGAAGCTTGAAACGAATTGGAAAATTGAAGCAGAAGCTGAGCTTGAATCTAGATGAAATTTTTGGTGAAGATGATTCGCAAATGAAGAGAACAATAGCTAAAATCATAATAGAAATTGCTCGGAGATCTACTACTAATTCGATCTCAAGTAACTTATACTCGTGCTCTCAAGGAGAGTAATTGCTTTCAGAGGAATCAGGACATCATTATGGTTGAAATTCATCCGCTTACCATCGATGAGAGCTTGCTTTGCAATCCAGTCAGCAACAGAGTTCTGCTCCCTGTATATGTGATTTAAGGACATTGTCGAAGTGATGAGCTTTTTGCAGCGGGAGAGAAATGGTTCAATATACCAGGGGGTTTTTTCCATAAGAGACAAGATCCACAAGGATTTTAGAATGAGAATCAATCTCCAAGTTGGTGATGTTCATCGTTCTACATATAAGCAACCCATCAAGAAGGGCTCTGCATTCAGCAACTATTGGGGAGTTCTTGCCATAGGTTCTCTCGAAACCCAGAATAATATTGCCTTCATGATTTCTAATAAGGCCACCACCACTGCTTTCGCCAGAATTAAGATAAGCACCGTCCGTATTTAATTTGAATCTGTTGGATTTGGGGTTTTTCCACTTAAGGAATAAGGGAAGCCTATTGTTTTTTAAGATGGTTTACACATTCCAAACTGATAGAGGTTTTATGGTCTTTGCCCCAATGCCGATTCTTGAGAATTTTTGAGTTGTCAAGCCCCGAAAGAATGTAGAGAACGTGATTAATCATTGTGGTGGTGGTAGCATTCTGTTTTTTGTGCTTCATTTGGTTACGAGCAGTCCAGATAACCTACGGGATGATTGAAGGAATAATCGAGTGAATATCACAGTTATTTGGAGTAGACCAGTACCAAGACCAAATAAGGTGAGGCAGAGTCATGCTGGGGAAGATATAAATCTGAAAAAGGGAGCTGAAGTGAACCCAAATAGCCCAGATATGAGTACACTAAATCATGATATGCTGAGAAGTTTCTTCGTTGTTGTAGAACTGGCATTTAGAAGCCATTTGAAGATGTCTCCTTTTGAGTACAGAATCGATGGAAATCCAATTGAAGATCGATCTCCAGAGAAAGAAGGAGCATTTTTTGGGCGTAACATTGTTCCAGGTCTTTTGAAAAAGCTTCGAGATATTTACAGGCTTCTTAATGGCTTTCCAGGTTTCTTTAGAGCTAAAAAAACCATCTGGGGAGAGAGACCATTAGATTCCGTCTTTATGTTCAGAGAGCTTGATTTTCTTAATATTCTCAATTTCAATGGAGGTAACACTGCAACAGAGCTTCTCCATATTCCATTCACCAGATGACCAGTAGCTTTGCATGTTTTCTCTACTGACATCCCAGAGCCAAGTTCTATCATCAGTCTCATTAAAGAGGATAAAAGGATTTGTGGAGCACCACCGGTCAAGCTAGAAGCCGATGTTCTCAATTCCAGGATTCCAGTAGATAAATCTATCAGCAATATCTCTAATTTTCCAGATTATGATCCATACTTTTGAATATTTGGATGGGATTGGGGCTAGGATGGGTGAAGATTACTGCAGTATATGGAAGAGATGAGTTCAGCCCATAAAGAATTTTGTGCTCTGAATGAGAACCAAAGCTTCGAGGAGAAGACATGTTGCATTTCTTCAATCTTCTTGAGTTTCAGACCACCCTCTTCATGAGGCTTATAAAGTCTGTCCCATTTAGATCAGGTAATTGTGTTGTTGTTTTCTTTATTCCCATATAAGAATTTATTATAGATTCTCTCGATTTTCTTTATGACAGAGGAGGGGATAAACTTATGCTGAATTGAGTAGATGGGAAAGACTGACATAATGGATTAGATAAGAGTTAATCTGCTAGAAAATGAGAGGGTAGCTTTATCCCAATCAGAGATTTTGTTTGTGATCTTGGAGATCATGCCTTCAAAATCACTGATCCTAGTTGCAGAGGTGATGGAGGAACCCATATAGCTGAAAGGTAATTTTGTATGATTGAATCCAAAAATCTTCTCTATCTTGTTGATTCTCTGTATAGGCATGATTCTGGAGACAATAATATTGGATTTGTTGTTGTTGATGAATTTACCAGAAACCCTTTGGAAGTGGTTGAGAAACTGTTTTTTGAGGTTAATAGAATATGATGAACCATTACTAAAAACCATGAAATCATCCGCAAAAGCCAGGCAGTCCACTTTTAGTTTCCCTCTTGACTTATATCTAGTACTAAGGTTACTTTCAGAGGGATTCTTGATCCCTCTAATTAAGTATTCCTCAGCCAAGATAAAGAGACTCAGGGACAGGGGATCCCCTTATCTCAGGCCCTGAGTAGTTCTGAAGTAACCTTTCAATTCCCCATTGATGGTGATTGAGGAGTGAACATTAAATATGCATTTGTTTAGAAGAGACAATACATTAGAGTTAAAGCCAAACGAAGAGAGGATTTGAAAAAGAAACCTGGGATCGAGCCTGTCAAAGGCTTTAGCAATGTCAGTCTTGATGATTACATTATTTCCTTTAACTTTAGAGTTTAGGTCATGACTAAGCTCTTGGGAAATTAGGATAGTCTCGTAGATACTTCTTCCTTTCACAAAATCATCATGCTCTTCAGATATCAACATAGGCAATAGACCAACAAGTCTTTTATTGATGAGTTTAGCAATTATCCTACTCAGCATTGTAGTGCGACTGATAGGACGATACTTTTGCGAAGTATTAGGATGATCAGTCTTAGGTATTAGACAAATAACACTAGTCTGGATGCCTGTAGGAAGAGAGTAGCCTTTACAGAACCATTAATAGCATCACATAGATCTTGGTTGATGATAGACCAGCAAACTTTATAAAATTCTTCGTTAAAGCCATCAGAACTAGCTACATTAACAGAGCCTAGAGACTTAATAATGCCCTGAATTTCATCCAAATCAGGAATAGCTAGAAGGTTAGCATTATCTGAGTCAGAAACAAGCTTAGTAATTATATCATTTAGAGGGATTAAATCATTGTCCTTTCTGTTGTCTGTCAGTAATGCTTTGAAAACGTTCCCAACAAAAGAGATAATTTTCTCCTGATTGTCTAGCCATGTATCCCTATCTTTTATTATGTCTATATTGTTCTTTTTGTTCCTTTTCTTGTCAAAATTATGAAAGATATAAGTGTTTCTGTCACTGTCTTTTGATGAGTCTGAATTCTACATGCTCCCCGGACAAGGACAGATCGGTCCAAGGCTTCCGGACCGGACAGACCACTTCGGACACTCAGACCATAAAACTGTTCGAACTATGACAAAAGTACTAAAAAACCTAAACACTTCTTGACTAAGCTACTTGCTCTCCTACTTAGAGCTCATGGGTCTTTGAACATGACCATGGTCCATTAAACATGACCCGAAAGCCCATAAGGGCCCAAAAATCAGGGTATAAATACCCAACCACCTGCATTAAGTGTGGGTAATGAGAATTAACTGCTACCAGGCTGCTTAATTATCTCTCTACTCTCTACACTAAACACATAACACCCACATACTACTATAAAACACCAACCAAATTACTAGCCTACCCTCAGGCGATTATTATCCATACCAAATTGATGAGTCCGAATTCTGCATGCTCCCCGGACAAGGACAGATCGGTCCAAGGCTTCCGGACCGGACATACCACTTCAGACACTCAGACCATAGACCTGTTCGAACTATGACAAAAGTACTAAAAAACCTAATCACTTCTTGACTAAGCTACTTGCTCTCGTACTTAGATCTCGTACCAGGCTGCTTAATTATCTCTCTACTCTCTACACTAAACACATAACACCCACATACTACTATAAAACACCAACCAAATTATTAGCCTACCCTCAGGCGATTATTATCCATACCAAATTGGCGACCATAGTGGGAGCAGAAGGTGCCTGAATCAAGCATTCAAAATCAGCTAAGAAAATCTGGCCAAATGAATCCGGACAATCCAGAAGTACCACTAGCTTTGCTCGAAGTAGTGGGAGAGAACGATGAATACACTATCGAAGAGCGTGATAGGCTAAAAGGTGAAATAGAAGCTCTGAGGGCAGAAAATGCCAAGATGGGCGTGAAAAAAAGTCCAAAGCATCGGTTGCTCATCACACCGATAACCCCAGAGAGCATGAGTCTTCGAAGACTCATGTGAGCACCAAAAAGACTCATGCCAGTTCCAAAAAGTCTCACCGGTCTAAGCCAATGGAGAGTTCTGACTCAAGCTCAGAATCTTCTGATAGCTCTTCGGACAGTGAGGGAATTGAAAAGTCCTTATCCTCTAGCAGCGATGAGGGTCGAACTAGAAAGAAGCAAAAGCAGATTAAAAAATATTCAAGAAAAAGGGATAGGCAAGGAAAGATGAAGAGGCATATTGGTAAGGGATCATCTCATAGCCGGAGGCATGTGGACCAGATGCTGATGGATCCCTTCGCTTTTCATGATGAACCAGGTATCTTTGCAACTCCCAATGAGGGTACTGTATTCAGTCGTGGAAGAAACTGGAGACAATCTCCATTATCTTCTAAAATTCTGTCCGGAAACCTCCCCAAGAGGTTTGACAGCACCAAAATAGAGAAGTACGATGGCAGTACTGATCCGGACAACCATCTGGAGCAATTTAAAAACTTCATGATGAACTTTGACGATGACGATAAACTACTTTGTAGGGCATTCTCCCAATCATTTACGGAAGTGCTCTAAAATGGTACAACAGCCTGCCTCAGGGTTGTATTAAAGACTTCGATACTTTTTGGGTAGCCTTTCGAAGGCAGTTTGTAGGGAGTAAAGAGCTAAATGGAAATGGAGACACAATAATCCATTGTGCCCAGGAGCCAAATGAGTCCTTGAAAGAATATATAAGCCGTTTTGTGAATACCAAGAATGGGTTGGCTGATTGCTTCGAACAGGTGGCAATAGCGTCCCTAAGGAAGGGTTTGAACCCAGGAAATCTAGCTGATTCAGTGACCAGGAAGAAGGCCATGACATGGGGAGGGTTGCTGAATCAGGTTGGGAAACAAATAAACGTCGATGAAATAAAGAAAACCAGGGTGCACATGCAGGTAAGGTCTACCCCAGTGGCACCAAATCCCAATCAGAATCAGCCCGGAAATAAAACAAGAGAGACCGGACAAGGGCATGGTACGGCAAAAGCTCAGTCTCAGCCATTTGCTCCTGCTCAAAGTCAGCAATCCAGAAACAAGAGAGGGCCATGGGTGCAACCGGAGTGGTTCGCAGAGTTGAAAGAAAGTGTGGCCACTATTTTTGAAAAAATAAAGGAAGAGGTGCATTACCGGAGACCGGCTACGCTGCAGTCTCCCAGAGAGCATCGTAATAACTCTTTTTGCCAGTATCACAACGATATTGGTCATACCACTGATGACTACATAGCATTGAAACAAAAAGTTCAGAACTTAATTGAGAGGGGAAAGCTGGGGGCTTACGTGAAAAGAAAAGGGGGTAACAGGCCTGATAACACTCACCGGGTTGGCCCAAGTAATGTTGCGCCGGAAGGAGCCATGGTTATAGTTGAAAGGTTTGACGTGGAATTTGAGTACTTGGATCCTGATCCAACTCGAAACAGAGTGGGAACAATTGAGGAATGTTCTAGGTCGGTCTCCGGGCTCATTAAGTTTTTCGAGTCACTTACAATTTTCGGAGGGGACACTATGATAACTCCTACTGCTTCTTCGAGGAAGAGGCATGTTCATACTTTAGCCTCCCAGCTAGAAGGAGGCATGACTTCCTATCAGTCACAAAACTCATTCCCCTTCATTGTTTTTGATGAAGATGATCTAAGAGACATTGCTGGCCCTCATGAGGATGCTGTTGTCATAGGAGCATCTATAGGAGGCAATGATATAAGACGAATCCTGGTGGATACTGGAAGCTCAACCAATATCCTTTTCTTAACCACATACAAGAGAATGAAAAATCCAGTTGTAATTCAGAGTTCAGACAGATCAATCGTGGGCTTTACGGGTAGCTCAGCAGATGTGATCGGAGAGTTCGAAGAAGAAGTTTTATTGGGCAAGGGCCCTTTCAAGAAAATGGTCAGAGTACTCTTTATTGTGGTGGATTGTCCCACTTGCTATAATGCTATTCTAGGGAGGTCTTGGCTCTCTAGGATGCATGCAGTGGCTTCAACAGTCCATCAGTGCTTGAAATATGCTGTTCAGGGACAGGCTGGGGTCGTCCGGAGCAGCCAAAAGATTGCAAGAGAATGTTATGCCACTGCCTTGGCTCCTCGAACGCTGGGGGCAGTCCGTATTAATGAACAATAGCAGTTTGAGGGCCTTTCTGGGGGTGAGGGTGAAATTGATGACCCCAGAGAGACCCTTGGAGTATTGATACCGGTTGAAGAGGTAGAAACACACTGTTTGGAGGATGGGAAAAGCGTCAAGATAGGGTCTAAGATGCCACCTGTTTTGAAAAATGAAATGTTAAAGTTTTTGAAGAACCATCAGCACGTTTTTGCTTGGTGCAATGCTAATGTTACTGGGGTTCCATCAAAAGTGATATCACATCACCTATCTATCCGGAGAGACATAGCACCAGTGGTTCAAAAAAGAAGAGCTTTTTCTAAAGAGAAGGCTGATGTCATTGTGCTCAGGCTCACAAAGATGGGGCACATCAAGGAATCTCAATATCCTTTGTGGACTGCCAATCCGGTTCTGGTAAAAAAGAAAAATGGCAAGTGGCGCATGTGCATTGACTTCACCGATCTTAATAGAGCTTGCCCAAAAGATTTGTATCCAGTTCCCCAGATTGATCAGTTAGTGGACTCCACCTCTGGGAACAAGCTGCTTTCCTTTATGGATGCCTTCTCCAGGTACAATCAGATTCAAGTAGATCCAAAGGATCAAAAGCATACCACATTTGTCACTGACAGAGGTCTTCATTGCTACAAAGTAATGCCATTTGGTTTGAAAAATGCTGGGGCTACTTATCAGAGATTAGTCAACAAGGCATTTGCTGATCAAATTGGAAGAAATATGGAAGTATACATTGATAACATGATGGTGAAGAGTGTGGATGAGTAGTTGCACTTATCCGATCTCCAAGAAACTTTTGCCAACTTGGTAAAAGTAAATTTGAAATTAAACCCAGAGAAGTGTGTGTTCGGAGTGCAGTCCGGGAAGTTTCTGGGCTATATTATAAGTGAGCATGGAATACAACCTGACCCGGACCAGCTTAATGCCCTATTTCAGATGGAACCTCCTCGAAACATTAAAGAAGTACAACGGTTAACGGGGAGATTAGCTGCCTTAAACAGATTTATCTCAAGGTCTTCGGACAGGTGTGCACCTTTCTTTCAAACTTTGAAGGGTGCAAAGGGATTCGATTGGACCCCACAGTATGATGAGGCTTTCAATGAGATCAAGAAGCACATGTCCTCTCCCAAAACTTTGTTTAAACTAGTTGATGGGGAGACCCTTTTAGTATATTTGGCAGTTTCAAGTTATGCCATCAGTGCTGTATTGGTAAGAGAGGTCGATGGTCATCCCCATCCAGTATACTACATCAGCAAAAGTTTGATAGATGCAGAAAGGCGTTACTTGAAACTCGAAAAGTTGGCATTGGCCCTGGTGATAGCTGCCAGGAAGATGAGGCCTTATTTCCAGGCTCATCCCATCATCGCCCGGACTTCTTTTCCCCTGAAGAATGTCCTCCAAAAGGCAGACATTTCAAGCAGGATGACTAAGTGGTCAGTAGAGTTGGGGGACTTCGACATAGATTTTGCTCCCCGAACAGCAGTCAAGGCCCAAGCTGTGGCAGACTTTTTGATTGAATTCCACTCCGACAGGGATTCGAAGCAAACTACTGATATAAAAGATAAAAAGGTGTGGGTCGTCCGAACAGATGGTGGGTCTAGTACTATGAGGTGTGGTGCAGGGGTGTGTTTGACTTCCCCGTATGGAGACAAAATGTACCAAGCTATTTGTTTTGCTTTCAGGGCATCTAATAATGAGTCCGAATACGAACCAGCTATAGTTGGTTTAAAGTTAGCCTACATTTGTGGGGCTAAGAGGGTCAAGCTACTAAGTGACTCCCAACTTCTTATCCACCATGCCCAAGGCCAATCTGAGGCTAAGAAGGAGCAGCTTGTGAAATACTTACTCCTCCTTAAGAATGAAGCACTCAAGTTTAAAAGTGTTGTTTATGAGCACATTCCCCGGGCAGAAAATGAGCTAGCAGACTCATTAGCAACCATAGCATATACAGAGTCATATCCATGGATCCATGTGCTCGAAAGCCCCTCCATTCAACTTAGTAAGGGTAAAGAAGAAGAAATCTTTGAAATACAAGAGAAATGACCTCAAGACTGGAGGTTTCCTCTCCTGCAATATCTCTCCGTTGGTGTTGTGCCTCCGAATAAGTCACTAGCCAGAACTTTGAAACACAAGGCTCGTGGTTTTATCATATTGAGAGACGTGTTGTACAAGAAATCTTATAGTAAACCTCTCCTGCGCTGTTTGGGGGATGAAGAGTCTCAAGTAGTCCTCTCCGAATTACATGATGGTGAGGGATCAGCCTATTGTGGGTTTAGAGCCTTAACAAGAAGAGTTTTACTCTCCGGTTACTATAGGCCATCAATCATGAAAGATGCTAAGGAATTGGTAAGAAGGTGTGACCCATGCCAGAGGTACAGAAATGAGATTCGTGTCCCAGCTATTCCTTTGGAATCAATTTCTGAGCCTGTTCCTTTTGCTCGATGGGGGGTGGATTTAGTAGGGCCTCCCCCTGTGGCGTCCGGAGGACGCAAAACTATAATTGTGGCCATAGACTACTTCTCGAAGTGGATTGAAGCATCCCCTCTAGCAGGGACAACATCAAAAGCTGTTATAAAGTTCATTTTATCCAACATCTGTTGCAGATTTGGTATCCCACAAAAGATAACAACAGACAATGGGCCACAGTTCGACAATAGGGAAATGGAAAGCTTTTGTGCCTCAAGGGGTATACAACATCGTTTTTTTTTCACCCTTCCACCCACAAGCAAATGGGCAAGTTGAAGTGGCTAATAGGACTATACTGTCCGGCTTAAAGAAGAATTTGGAAGGGGCTGCTGGGAAGTGGCCTAGTTATCTACAAGAGGTCTTGTGGGCCTACCGGACAACACCTGGGGCTGCAACACAAGAATCACCCTTTTCTCTGGTCTATGGGATGGATGCAGTAGCTCCCATAGTAGCAACTCTCCTCTCCTTTCGTGTTCACAACTTCTCCGAACACGCTAACGAGGTGGCAATCAGAGGTCAACTTGATTTGATAGAAGAAAGACGAGTTAAAGCTCACCTTAGAGTTGCACACTATCAAGGTTTGATGAGAAGCAGGTTTGCTTCCAAAGTTAAAAGAAGAGATTTCCAACCAGGGGACAAGGTATTAAGGAAAGTCTTCTTACACACTAAATAAAAGCTGTTCGGAAAGCTGGCCCCAACTTGGGAAGGTCCCTACATAGTTGTTGAAAGAATTAAACCTGGAACATATTGGTTGGAAGACAAAGATGGAAGGGTTTTGACTCATCCTTGGAATATTGAGCATCTCCGGATGTACTTGGAGTAGCATTTGTGTAAATATTTACTTGTTTAAACATCCATGTAAATATTTGGGGGCATACTTTTTCCTCCCTGGTGGCACGGGGAGGTTTTAATGAGGTTTCCGGGCTTTTAAATAAAATTTGATGCCTTCTTAAAAAAAAATTCTAAGTGTTTTAAAGTTTTGTCCCTTGTCACACTATCCGAATTGAAATAACTAAGGGCTATTTAAACTCTAGCCGGAGGACTTAAATACACTTAAACATGAAATAATTAAAGGCTATTTAAACTCTAGCCATTGAAATTGGAACAAACGATGAAAAAAGATGAGATTTGTGCAAAACAGAAACATTCATTGAAATAACTTAAAATGCCTTAGCCTTCCAAGGACTTTTGAATAGTCAAAGTAAGAACAAAAACCTATCCGGTCAGATACCGGACACAATTACAAAAAGAATGCCTTGGCCTTCCAAGGACTTTAGTTCGAACAAAAAGTAAACAAAGTAAATCATAAGTTAAGGTTGAGCCTTTGAAGATGGCTCGCCTTCAACTACCTTCTTTCCCTTAGGATCGTCTTTCTCTTCACCAATTTTCTCCCCGGAGTGTTCTTCATCATCTGAGGAATCACTAGAGTAGCCATACCTATCGCCTTTGGCCATCGTGTGGTAGGGGAGGTTTTCAAGCTCAACATGAAGCCATAAGTCCCCTAGGTTCTTCTTCGGAAACTTTTCATGGAAAAGTAGAACCATGTCAGACATCACCTTGGCAAGCAGTAGCTCTTCGCTTTTGATCATCTGGTTGGCATAGGCATTGATCTTGGCTTGGATCTTGGCCTCCTGCTCCTGTAACAAAGTATTTTTCTCCTCGGCAGCCTTGGATACTACACTCTCAAGAGCAATATTGTCAGTGGTTAAGTTGGTGATGACTTTGTCCTTTGCCTTGGTTTCTTCCTTTGAGGCAGCAAGGTCTTTCTCCAGACCGGACAGTTTCTCCCGGAGGTCTTTAATGGTTTCCTCTAAAGTGGCAACTTTTGTGGTGCTTGTCTGTTGGTTTCTCTTCAACTCCTCGTTTTCTTCCTTTAACATGGCAGCATTAGAGGTGGCAGTGCAAAGGTCTTCGAACAGCTTCTCCTTGTCAGACTTGAGATCTTTGATGATATCAGCCTGGCTCCGAACTTGTCTCTCCAACGCAAGTACAGGCTGTACATTGCTTAACACGGAGTGGGCTATATCATCCCTCTCACTAGAAACACTAAAAGTCTTACCATTAAAAGTGACCGTGTTGGAGGTGCTTGGAGGAAGGTAAGGCCCGGCAAAGTCATCTCTGGGGAGATTGAGGAAGTATTCACCAAGCTCACCAAGTCCGGTAATGTCTACTCCATCTATGTTGATATCTCCCCCCTCGACCTCATCGGTGTGGAAGTCACCAGGAATCTCCTCAGCATGCGTTGGGTCTGCAGGATCAGCTTGGAGAGAAGGCTCCGGAGCCCGGAGAGAAAGCTCATCTCCCTTAGATGTCTTTTTCTTCTTAGCCTCCCGGTCTGCGCCTTCGCTTCCCTGTTTACGATTCCTCTTGGAAGCCCTTGGAGGTTTTGGGAGGTCCGCTTCCTGCCTTTCAGTCTCTTGCTCCACCACCTGCAAGAGAGCAGCATCAATTTGGCTCTGAACTGGCCCCTCCGGGTCTGTTGGAGCATCCTTCTCAGTATCAGCAGGATTAGCATCGCCCACCACCCTTTTGCCCTTCTTCTTCTTGCCTTTCATCTTGCTCGGGGCTTTGGCCCGGCCTGGCAGGAAGAGTGTCCCATCTGGTTCATGGGTCCTCTTAAGCACATCGTCCGGAGAAGGCTGGGTGGTGAGCTCCTCCCAGGTCAAGTCTCTCCGACCTGTGGTGTTCCACAGGTGAGACCTTGACAAGTTTCCACTGGTGAAAGCAGCGTGGAATCGGTTCCCCCATTCCTCAGCAGCCTAGGAATTAATCTTGCCACAAGTAACCTGCCCGGCTTTTGAGTAGTCACTAAATTCCTTGGGCAGTTCTGCTAAGACAAAAGTAAGACAAATTAGTATAAACCAAGTCTAAAAAGAAAAGAGAAGAGAGACAAAAATATAAAGACAAGATGCTTACGGTCACTCCTCCATCTGCTTCTGAGGAGGCTTGGGTTCTCTCCAGATTTTATCTTCTTGCCATTCTCCCAGGCACCACTGAAAAATAGGAACTGGGTCCTCCAATTCCTCTCTGCCTCCAGCAAATCATCCACCGCCATGAAATTATCCCCCATGTTAAAGTGGTAGAAGGGGATGTGGTGGTTTCTACACAGGCTAGCCACTGCAGCAAACTCCTCTATGGGTAAAGGGATCCTAGACAGCCTTGATGCCATGATGCATGACATAAGGGTATACCAAGCGTTGGGGCTCAGCTGGCTCGGATAGAGTTTGATCAGGTGGAAATATCTGACAATCTCTGGATCTAATGGGAACCTGAGCCCCCAGTTGAATAACTCTGTGAATATGACCACTTCACTCAGCTTGCAGTCCATGGGGGTCTCCGGGTGTATAGGAATCTTGATCTTTACATTTTCTGGAATGCCCCACTTCGTACGCATCCTGCCCAGCTCAGCAGTGTGGATGAATGCGTAGTTGATTTTTTGTAAGGAGAGGAGGTAATTGACGCTGACCTTGTGAAAACAAGGCCCTACTTTTCCTTCTAGGCATTTCGGCAGATCCGGATGCCTCAAGTACAGCTTCTCCTTGCCCTTTTCCTTCTTGGCAACTATCTCTTTACTGGTCTGGCCGGAGGGCTCAGACTCAAATGGGGCCTCTTCAACAGAGTCCTCCATCACTTCCTCCATGATTGTTGAAGGGATTTCAGCAGTTGTAGTGGGGGGAGGGTTCAAACTTGATTCAGACTTGTCTCCGGACTGATGGGCCTCAGTGCCCCTTTGATTTCTGCTCTCCGCTAGAGTGTCTGGAGAAGAAGTTTATGGTTGGATATTTGGATTGGGCCCCTCCGGTCCGGACAGCCTGTCCTCGGGGGCTCTAATGGGCACTTCTGACCCAGTGCTGCTATCCTTTGCCCCCAACCTTGAGGGAGTGTTTTTGGTCCCCTGGCCTTTCCTCCTATCGACTAATTTCTCAGGAGAGCGCTCTGTATCCGATCCCATAGCTAAGAAGGGAGAGGGTTTTTTGAGGCTAGTGGCAATAACTTCTGGCTCGACACCAGGCTCCAATTCCTGAACTGAGGAACCCAATATTATGGGGGAGAGGTTGGCTTGAAATAGTTTTCTAGGCTTAGTGCCTTTGGAAGACGAAGAGCCTCGATCTGACTCAGTAGCAGAGGTAATTGGTCTATCAACAGGCGAGGTGGGTAACCCTGCTGCGATCCGTCTTTCTCTTTTGACTTTTTGAGCCTTCTCTAACTCAGAAAGGTTGAGCCACCCGCCTTTGACAAGAGCGTTCCTCGCTGTAAACATAAACTATTGAACTAAGTTTTTGCTTTAGAGAGAGAAAGCTTTGAGAGTTTTTGCAGAAGTAAATTTGAAGGAGATGGTAAAACAGTAGAAATGAGTTTGAATTTATAGTAAATTTGAAAAAAGGAAGTTGGTTCCTAGGAGAATTCGAAAAGTTTGGCAATGATTAAAAGACGGTGCTGATGTCACCACCTGTAATTAAAGAGGTTGCTTTTCGAAGAAGGTGGGTTCGAAATTCAAGGTGAAAAAACGGCTGAAGCAACCAATCAGAGAGTGACACGTGTCCCACGAACTCTGGCAAAAATCGTTTTGAATTCGTGAAGCTTTATCTGTCCGGATAAACTTATAGCCCGAATTGATAGACCTGTCCGGATAAAAACTACCCCTGATGTCGGACTGTTTTTCAGGTCTTTGACAAGAGTATTTGCACAAACACCTAAAAAAGGGGCTCCTGATGAGTCCGAATTCTGCATGCTCCCCGGACAAGGACAGATCGGTCCAAGGCTTCCGGACCGGACAGACCACTTCGGACACTCAGACCGTCCGAATTCTGCATGCTCCCCGGACAAGGACAGATCGGTCCAAGGCTTCCGGACCGGACAGACCACTTCGGACACTCAGACCATAGAACTGTTCGAACTATGACAAAAGTACTAAAAAACCTAAACACTTCTTGACTAAGCTACTTACTCTCCTACTTAGAGCTCATGGGTCTTTGAACATGACCCGGGTCCATTAAACATGACCCGAAAGCCCATAAGGGCCCAAACATCAGGGTATAAATACCCAACCACCTGCATTAAGTGTGGGTAATGAGAATTAACTACTACCAGGCTGCTTAATTATCTCTCTACTCTCTACACTAAACACATAACACCAACATACTACTATAAAACACCAACCAAATTACTAGCCTACCCTCAGGCGATTATTATCCATACCAAATTGATGAGTCCGAATTCTGCATGCTCCCCGGACAAGGACAGATCGGTCCAAGGCTTCCGGACCGGACATACCACTTCAGACACTCAGACCATAGACTTGTTCGAACTATGACAAAAGTACTAAAAAACCTAATCACTTCTTGACTAAGCTACTTGCTCTCGTACTTAGATCTCATGGGTCTTTGAACATGACCCGGGTCCATTAAACATGACCCGAAAGCCCATAAGGGCCCAAACATCAGGGTATAAATACCCAACCACCTGCATTAAGTGTGGGTAATGAGAATTAACTGCTACCAGGCTGTTTAATTATCTCTCTACTCTCTACACTAAACACATAACACCCACATACTACTATAAAACACCAACCAAATTACTAGCCTACCCTCAGGCGATTATTATCCATACCATTATCGGTGTGATGAGCAACCGATGCTTTGGATTTTTTTTTCATGCCCATCTTGGCCTTTTCTACCATCAGAGCTTCTATTTCACCTTTTAGCCTATCACGCTCTTCGATAGTGTATTCATCGTTCTCTCCCACCACTTCGAGCAAAGCTGGTGGTACTTCTAGATTGTCCGGATTCATTCAGACAGATTTTCTTAGCTGGTTTTGAATGCTTGATTCAGGGACCTTCTGCTCCCACTGTGGTCGCCAATTTGGTATGGATAATAATCGCCTGAGGGTAGGCTAGTAATTTGGTTGGTGTTTTATAGTAGTATGTGGGTGTTATGTGTTTAGTGTAGAGAGTAGAGAGATAATTAAGCAGCCTTGTAGCAGTTAATTCTCATTACCCACACTTAATGCAGGTGGTTGGGTATTTATACCCTGATGTTTGGGCCCTTATGGGCTTTCGGGTCATGTTTAACGGACCCGGGTCATGTTCAAAGACCCATGAGCTCTAAGTAGGAGAGCAAGTAGCTTAGTCAAGAAGTGTTTAGGTTTTTTAGTACTTTTGTCATAGTTCGAACAGTTCTATGGTCTGAGTGTCCGAAGTGGTCTGTCCGGTCCGGAAGCCTTGGACCGATCTGTCCTTGTCCGGGGAGCATGCAGAATTCGGACTCATCAAGCATAGGAAGGGGGAATATCTAGTCCGCGAAAAGAAAACGCTATTGAAATTCGATGGACAATGAGCTAGAGAATGAGCATAGCAAAGGTCATGGCGCCACATTTACAAATTTCATAGGAGTGTGAAAAACAGTTAATAAAATAGTTGATCTGGCTGCGGGTGAATCATCTAGAGATAGAGCATAGCAAAGGTCATGGCACCTCTACCATCACCTGCGGGTACACCGATCACCACTGACGTATACATCAGTGCCACCACCATCCACTCATCGTTTCTAGCCCCGGTTCATACATCAACACCACCACTATCTACTAATATTAGAGTGTATGCTACTAGTGACCCTGAACATGATGCTTTGGATGAGGAGCAGGTTAATGTCATCCATACTGAGGAGCAACGACAGTTGTTTTCATTTTTTAGATGCAACAAAATACCGCTCTTCACAGACTACACGGAGCACAAGGCGTTCAATGTCTTCATCGGTCAATTAAGGATTAAGTTATTTTAGTTATCAAAATTTAAGTTTAACTTTTGTATGTTTTGTTGTTACTATTTTATTTACAGCCACACAATTCTCTAGGTATACATGCACATTATAATGTGCTACGTATGTGGGACTTGAGCGCTCAGCCAGAGGTACAACGATCACTTTCCATCATTAAAATCCCAACATAACCCAAACTATATCATGAAAAATCCAAAGATTGTCAACTGGCTACCAAAGACGATTGTAGGATCGAACATCTGCCCAAAATCGAAGATGCGTTCGCTTCTCTCGAATCAGAAGGAGAATAATATAAGTAACCAATTTTATAAGTATTATGTTTTACTTATCATTTTTTTTAATTAAATGTTATATTTTTTGTTTTATAATGGTGTTTGAGCCGTATAAGCACATGAAGGTTAAATTCCCCGTATATGAAATCGTTGAGTTTCTTATCCATTATGGATGAAGATCATGGTATAGTGATACATGCTTAATCGAGTGATGCGCCAGTTTGAACGGGTTCATGATGAACTAGTACCTCCATTTGTACTGAGGCCTTACTATAAGAAGGGAAATATTTGTCAGTCAAAATCACGGACGATTCTTCAATGTTGCGAGCGACAATCAACGATTGTAAACATTCTAATACCCATTTAAAGTTGTTTAATTTATCTCTGGACATAAACGTATAAACAGCACAATAAGTCAAACCAGTAGATTTCACGCCTACGATCTCAAACAATGGCATTCCATATCTTATGATCTTGTATGTGTTATTCATGATCAACATTATTGGAAATGCCCGTAAAATATTAACACTAGCTGGATGCACAAAATATATATCAGTAATGATATAACCATCATCTTCACCAGATTTATGTCATTCGTAATAATTATACCTCTTGAGCTCTCCTAACAAAAACTGCAACCATGACATGCCTGCCTTCTTCAAGTGCGCATGGAAGAGACCTTATCTTCATTCAACTTTTTAACACCGTTTAATATTTATCTAGGGCATGTTCACATATAGGCCGAATGTTATACAAATTACATATCCTCTTCGTTCAAAAATGCTGCATATGAATGATCGTCACATTGTTTCGAAATTTCATGGTTGTGAATTACACAAATAATGTCTAGCGACCATTGATCCGGATTGACCATGGTGTCCTTAAGCTCGAATAAACAACCAATGTTTTTTGGTTCCCATCGACTTTCTTGTATGATCGTTTTCGTCTACCATTGGAATGTACTTTCTCGACCTATTGCACTGAAAAAATGTCCAAGGATTCTTTCTAATCTCTATGTTGTTGTGGTGTTTTATATTGATAATCAACTCGTTATCTTTTTCGGTTTTCTTGACCCACGTAACCACTTCTTCTTGCGTATAATACTCAATCGTTGAAAATACATGAGTGTAGTTAGTGTTTAAAGCTTGTGGGGCTCCATCTATAACATCTGCTCTCTAATTACCAAAATCAAAACATAGCTCGTAGTTAAGAGATAAACATAAATGATTTAAACCGGTTAAAATAGGGGTTCAGAGGATCAAGAGAACAAATGTTTTTGTGGCCATGCACCAACGGTTTAGAGGTTCTGAACCGGTGGTGTATGGCCACAAAACTGGTGTTGGTGCGCATTCGCACCATCGGTTCTAGAGGCCAGAACCGATGGTGAAAAGTCACACCATAATTGATTTTTTAAACACTGAACACTAATAGCTTTTCTAGGTGAATTAACCCCTTTCTCCGGTAAGAGAAGCTCCCCCACCTCCAGTGATAATAGCTCATTCACGCTAATCCCTAATTCCGGCTAACTTATTTTTAATCTTGTTCATCAAGATGTTTGAATGTTTAAAGTATTTTTATGAATGAATTTAGTAAATTTGGTTGTTTTGGGTTTTGGGTGAACTTATGATACACTTAGTGTTTTTTCTTCCTTAATGACAATTCTATAATAAATGAAACTTAGGGTTAATTTGGTACCAAAAAAGTTAAACATGAGGCAAATTCGTTTTTTGGGTAAACTTAGATTGGTTTTGGGTATGTATAGGCTCACTCATCATATAATTATGAATATCAATTATTTTTAATAAATTATATATATATATATATATATATATATATATATATATATATATATATAAACCATATAAACGTATAATATATTGACTAGGATTAGAGTAATATTTTTTGTCATTAATATAGTCGGCTGTATAATTAGAGTGATCTACCAATAACCACTCAAAATCAAATTTATTTACTAATAACTCCCAAGTTTTGAGAAAATACGGATAACCACATACTTTTTAAATTAAGAGTATTGAACCACCTGTTAGTCCGAAATACTCATATATGTTTTTCTCTCTCCTAGTTTTTTTTAATATCATATCTTTTAAACCATAGATAATTAATTCCACAAAAATAAATGGTTTTGTTTTAAAAAAACTGAACAAACAAAAAAATTACTAATTATTACATAAAATTTACATGAGGTCTAAGAACTGATTGGTCTGATTCTTATAAACTCGATCAATTATTCATGATTTGCACTGACTGTTTGCCAGATTCATGGTGATTAAAGCTTATGAAAAGATTAATCTCTCTTGGGTCAAATAACTTAATAGATATGCATACTCAACATTCTTCAGACTGTTCTATAAAACAAGGGAATACATCGACAACAAGGAAAAAGCAAATAGAATATAATGAACTAGAGTTTCCAGCATTGCCAACCAACAAGAAAATCAAGCAAAACATCAATAGCAAAGTCAAGTCATATGTTGAAGAAACAATGTGTATTTCAAATTCTTTAAATCTTGAACATAACTGATTTCGAAAAAGAAATGATCACATGGTTATACAACTAACTTCAAAAGATAAAGAAGATTTGTTAAACTCATAAAAAACTAGTCTTGTAGGTAAATTCAATTAAGGTAAACCTGAACTCATATGTATTAAATAATTCATGGATTCCTTTAAATTTTTAGGTGAGGTTAACATCTCTTCATGGGATTTAAGACATATATTGCTTGAATTTTCAATCCAAGAATCTATGTGCAAGATTTGGAAACAAAACGTATGCACCATAGGAGAATACTCGATGAGGCTTCTCAAATATAGATCATACTTCAATCCAAAGATTCAATATTATGTTACTCTTGTTTGGATTTATTTTCCAAAACTTTCAGAGTATTTATACAATTAAGGTATCATTAGGACAATAACTTCTTTAGTAGGAAAGGTTCTAAATATTTGGGTGCCTGATAATCACATGACCAACATAACTGTCGCAGTACCCGGATTGAAATTAATGTGTCAAAAAACTTATCCATAAAGTATAGTATGATTTAGAGACAATGATGGTTGTTGGGTAGATATATGTTACGGTGAAATACTTTTACACTATCTGGTATGTTTTCATTTAGGACACAATGAATCAACTTGTAAAAAGTTGATGAAAACTAATAACTCAGATAATATTCAGTTAGACAAGCCTTCTCACAAATACACTAGATACAATTGGGTAATGATTTCACGAAAATATTTAGGAAAAAACTAAACAATTTTAAGGTCAAAGATAAAGGCTCTATAACTATCAAAGGTCTTCAGTCTAAAGGTTTTACCAGATCATCAACCAACAACTTTACATGAAAATTATAATACTTAATTGAAATGTATGGGGTATTGGTAACATAGCTACACAAAGAAGGATTGAATTAATCAAAAGAGCAGAAAAGATTGATTTTGTTGCTCTCCAAAAACCTATGATTGTTGTTGATAACATGTAAAAGGTTTCTAGATCTTTTAGAAAGCCTACGAATATGTTATATTAGACATGAATTCTATTTATAGTCATCCTAGAAAATTCTTGGTTTTTGGTTATTCTATTATATTATGAAGTCCCAAGCAAAGGTTGGATGACACTTAACTACTCTTACATAAGATTTAAAGATAATGTATTATTACCAATATAAGCATCACAATATATCAGTTGTACTAATAAATCTCCAAGAAGGTTTTACCTAACTCTTGTGCTACGGGTAAGTAGTCTTCTTGCGGGTTTAACATTTGAATGCAGGTCTCTTAATCAAATATAATGGCAAAATATGAATGTGGAAGAATTAATTTCATCTTCACAGAGACTCAAATTATGAACTAGAATTTAGAATTTTTTTCAAATGATTGATTAAAGAGAAATAATTAATCAAGTGATTTCGTTAATATTGACTTGTCAAGCTTATAACTTATAATAAAAAAGGATCTCAACTCATCATCATGGGGATCTGTCAACCTAATATTAAAGTTCTTGATCCTGAAATGTACTCAAATACAACAACATCAATGAGTAAAGTCTATAAAGTCAGACCGATCCATCCAGATGGGTCAGTAAACGAGCTTGAAGTATCAGATGATCAATTTATTATGGATGTTGCTGAAGAAGTTCGAATCAACTTGTCATACTCATGCAGAGCCGAGCCTTGTTCTACATGTGCTAGAAACCTAGAGTCACACTAGAGCTCACATCAATGTTATTCTCCAACCACAATCAATTTATTCAAAACAAATATCAACAAATTCATAAGAAAGAATCTAACAAACCAAATACTCAAAGCTCGAACAAAAAGACAAAATCAGTAAAACTTTCCTGAATTCATACACTTTTGTTCTCTTTCACCCAAGACCTCAAAGCTTGAAAAACAGCAACAAGATAAATTCGATTCCAAAATTTATAAGAAAGAAAAGACTCTTTGAATTATTATTTTGAAATATTCTCTTTGATTTGAAAATGTAAAAGACGCCCCAAATCTAAATTTTCAATTTAGAGTTACCAAAACTTAAATGCCAATGTTTTGGGCCTTATGTTGTACCCAGTTCATTTTCAAAAAACGTTATTATGATTAAAAAAAGATGAACAAGACTACATACAGGAAATATTTTTTTATTGATTTATTATTTTTAGTTGCGTAATTACGTGTGATTTGGTTGGAAAATAAGTTTATAAAACTAATTTTGTTCGTGTCTCGTAATTACGTGTAATTTGGTTGTAAGAAAATAAGTTTACAAAATTATGTGAAATTTGGTTGTGAAAAAATATTGTGTTCAGTTGTTGAATTACGTGCAAATAAGTTGCGTAAATAAGAAGAAAAAAGTTGTATAAATAAAATTTGGTTGCTAAATAAGTTTTATTGTGTAAAAAAACAAAATCTAAAATTGTTTTGTAAAAATAAGTGTTAAATGGGTGTGAAAAAATTAACTTTTTTTATTTGAGTTTTGCAAGATATAGAACTTGAGCAGTTTGATGTGAAGAATGCATTTCTACATGGTGAATTGGAGGAGTGAATCTACATGAGACAACCAGAGGGATTTATCGAACCTAATATGGATGACAAGGTTTTGTTTGCTGAAAACGTCACTGTATCGCTTGAAACAGTCACTTAGGAAATGATACAAATGCTTTGATACATTCATGGTATGAAAAGGGTTGACAATGAGTCCATATGATAGTTGTGTGTATCATCAAAATATACCACATGATTCTTATGGTTGTATGTGAATGATATGTTTTGCTGCTTGTAGTATGTCACATATTGTGCAGATAAACAAGCATCTTAGTGTCGAGTTTAAGATGAAGGATCTAGGTAGAGAAAATAATATTATTGGTATGCAGATTATCAAGAACAGAAGTGTATCATCATTATACTCATCTCAACGAAGCTACATTGAGAAAGTGCTACAACGATTCAGCATGTTTGATGCTAAGGCAGTTATCATCCCGTTTGCTACTCATTTCAAGTCGTATGCAACAGAAGCGGCCAAGGACGATATGTATGATATGGTATACATACTTCTTGATATTTCACATATGGTTAGTGTAGTTAGCAGGTACATGGGATGTCACGGGAAAGAACATTGGTAGGCAATGAAATAGATACATTGGTATCTTAAGAATACTGTGAACGTCGACTTAACTTTTAACAAGACCGATATTGGTGGATCGCTGAATGATATTGTAGGATCAGTGGTTGCTTTTTTTATTTAGATTTTGCAGGTGATATGGATAAAAAAAGATCTATGACAGGATATGTATTTAATCTAGCCAGGAGTGCGATCAGTTGGAAAACACAGTTGCAAGCTAATGCAGCTTTGTCTACAAAATAGGCAGAGTACATGGCAGTAATAGAAACAGTTAATGAGGCAATATGGTTGCAAGGTTTGGTGGCAGATTTGGGCTTGGATAAGACTACTACAAAAGTGTTTTGTAATAGTCAAAGCACCATACACCTTACAGGAAACCAGATGTACCACGAGCGTACAAAGCACATAGATGTCTGGTATCATTTTATTCGTGATTTAATATCAATAAATTATTAATGTGAAGAAAATGTCTACACACGAAAATCCAGCATATATAATGACCAATGTAGTATCAATTTGAAAGTTTAGGGAGTGCTTAAACTGGATTGGTGTTTGCAGTATATAGTGAATGCCTTAAGGTCATTTGGTGAGTCATAAGAAAAGAATTTTCTTTGTTGATAGTGAAGAAAGAGTATTCACCTTAAGGGGAAGATTCGTTGATAGTGAGGAATCAACATTCAACATATTTGTTTGGAAATATATATTCATTTTTCATGTTGCTTGTTAAGAATTTGCATGTTGATCATGAGTCGAATAATTTCTTCACAATGTACTGTATCTGATGGTATAGTGTAATGTCATGATAGGGTACTGTGTCTGCTGGTACAGTCTGGTGTCATGGACAGTTTTTTGTATATGAGTTCATTAGGCCTATTGTCTAGTAAGTCTATTTATTTCCTATAAATAGATTACTATGGCTACACAAAAACATAATCTGAAAATCTCTAACCCTTTTCTATTATAGTGAAACACTTTTCTCTGGCGACGCCCGTGGATGTAGACAATTGTTGAACCACGTTAAATCATGTGCTTTTTTATGCTTTTTTTATTTTGTTATGTGCTTGAGCATTGGTAATACATTGCATAATAAATCCTAACAAATTAGGATTTGGAAGGGTGATCAAAGTCCCACATCCCACATCCCACATCGGTTAAACATGGAAGTGAACCAAAAGCAAAGTCGTGCAGGCCATTAGGCCCAAAGCGGACAATATCATACTAGCATGGAGATCGAATTTTTCTTACTTATATACGGAGGTGGAATATACGATACCCATATTCCCAACAAATGGTATGAGAGCTCCATTCCCAGATATAGAACCGGATGTAAGTGAAATTCTCAGAGGTCGAACATGATGAACCAACAGTGATGTTTAAGGTGAATGATTTACTCTTTAAGATCACCCATGTGACCTAGTTTGGTTTTCGTGTGGTTCATCAAGCGGATTGACTTGATTGAAGTGACTTGATTGGAGGGTATCAAGACGGTGGTACTTGATTTGAGAGGCGTAAAGAACAACGCAGTATGGTGATAGAGGTGAGCTAATAGAGATCCCTTGTAATGCTCTATG
This sequence comes from Limnanthes douglasii subsp. nivea, assembly GCA_036936605.1. NCBI lineage: Eukaryota > Viridiplantae > Streptophyta > Magnoliopsida > Brassicales > Limnanthaceae > Limnanthes > Limnanthes douglasii. The sequence continues at coordinate 136,460,219 of JAUPFV010000002.1, read as the reverse complement.
GGTCAGGGAGTAAAGCAACCTGATTAGAGTAGATGAATGATAAGTCAATTCAGAGGATGCCAATTGGTACTTTTTTCGAGAAGAGGATTGTTCGGGTGGCGACCAAAGTCCCACATTCCACATTGATTGAACATGTGAAGGATCAGTGGTATATAAGTAAGAACATATAACAACTTGTATGAGGCCTTTTGGAAGTGGACCAAAAGCAAAATTGTGAGGGCTTTCGGACCCAAAGCGGACAATATCATACTAGTGTAGATTTTTTTTTTTACAATTTGAAGCTTCAACCTTAAATGTATAGCAAAATATAGATCGAAATTTTGTAAAAGTATAACATAAAGTTTGTAGTTTATACCTTCATATTGTTATAAAGTTGGATTTTCAATAGAAAACATCGAGATGATTATTATTGAGAGATTTTAAATTTATTTTGAACAAAATAAGGTATTGTCGTGAGAGATCTAACAAAACATACTTATATACTAAAGTGTATAATTTAAAATGAAACATCTAACAAATATGAAGTGAATTCTAATAGTGAAAGATCCAAGAAATCGGGTATGAGATATAGCCTAGCAATGTATTTATATGTGTGTTTCATAATTAATTTCTGTGACGTTTAAATTAAATGTTATTGTTTAAAAAATAAATTATTTCTTAGTCGAGTTTATTTATAATTTTTTATCGAATTTCAACACAACATGTTTGGTTAAATTAAATGTTATTTTTATCGAATGTGATATGAATTTTATTTTTTTTCAAAAAATATATTTGATGTATTGTGGAATATTAAAAGAAAAATAACATAGTTAGTAAATTTGATAAGTCATTATATAAAAAATAAAATTACGTGAAAAAAATAAAAGAATTACATTAAACTTAATTTGAACACAACAAATAAAATAGTAAGATAAGATTGTCGATTTTTTTAATAATATAATTATTTTTATTATGAGCCATAAAATAACTAAAACAATTATAATTTATCACTTTATAGAATAATAAACTAAAACTGGATTAAAAAAATAAAAAGTCTGGAAATTCGTATAGGATTAACCTAAATGTAAAAACTAAAATGGTGAAAAAATTATAAAAGATACAAAAATAAATTAACTTTGACTATAAAATTTAACTAAAACTATCATAACTTGCTACTTGATAAAATTATAACATTAAATGAAATTCGTAAACCGAAAATTGTACAAGCTCGTCCAATATAAGTTTTATTGACGAGTTCAATCAATACTGTTGTTACTGTGAGTTAAGTGATATTGGATCATTAGGATTTAATTTACTTGGATCAATAAGCAACCCCCAAAATCATGGCTAATAGAATTGACCAGTGTCTTAGTAAACAATAATTGTGATGATTTATTTCCCATGCACAGTGCCTATTGTGAGACTTTCTACACTTGAGGTCACGTTATTGTTACTTTAAATCTAGCCCTAGGCCACGTGATAAAATACTATTTAAATTATTTAATGTGTACTAGACTTACTCCTCTTAGAACAAGTTGTTGTTCAATAGTTAAAAGCCTTAAATATCTGCTATTAGTATGAGTCTAGTTAGCCATAAAATTACTAATATTCGAAATACACTATGCGACCTAAATCGTTAGGAATATAACGATATAAGCTCTAGGATTTCTAGCACCCGACAAGAGCTTTTCTCGGCTTACAGTAACTCCATTATTGCATATGGCTGGCCACGAGATGATAATTTTGGTTGCGCAAGGGTTTTGGTGAACACTAACCTTACCTTTGAATGAGGAAGACCTTGAGATTCTAGATCTAAATCTTGGAATCAGGTTGACACCCTCAAACAATTTTGGTAATTAATAAGTAGCAATGCTGATTCAATTTCCTACATTAGATTCAAACATAAAAAATAAAAAATAAAAACATATGTAATTTTGAACATGATAACTCCCCCTATTGCGTTTGGATAAAGATTCTTCTTCTCATGCTTATAGCTTGAAAAATTTATACAATGATGATTAGTAATGGAATGTCAACCTCATTTTGGGTTGACCTATGAATTCTGCCTTCTTCTCTTATTAACCAATATAGTATGGGTATCATTCATGTTTTGTATCTTGATCCCAATCTTAAGGTATATGAAATTACTGTAAATAGATGATGATGTTGGCCTACTAACACCTGGTCATGAAGTGCCCGGAACCAAGAATCTATTAAAGATTAACAATCTCATCCAAATTCTTCATGTGCATAGTATTGAGTTTAATGGTGTTCCTTATTGGACCACTAAGAGAAGGGAGACTCAGTTCATCATTAATGACTTATCATGCGATCCACTCGCCTTCTCCCTGTATCGGATAAACGTGTTTACTATGAATAAACTATAATAACTCGTATCATGATTCATTCAAGGCAAGTTGACGACCTAAGATAAGGTCATAAGATGGAGTTAAAATAGCCATCATCATTGTGCTATTTGTTATTCTAATGCAGAATCGTTGAATCATATCATTTGTCATTATATTTACACTCAAATCATCTGGAGGTGGTGAGTGTTAAGCTCAACTTTTCTGTTACTGGGCATGATTGCCTAGTTAGTCCATGGAGGTTGTGAACTGTTCTTGTTCACGGTATTGCCATTTTTGTAAAAATTGATTTGGCACTATAATTTACCATGTTTGGTCGGAGAGGAACTCAAGAATATATGGTTCTTATTCCACCAATGCTTTTATGATATCTTGACGTATGCCTAATGTTCAGCTTGATTGCCCAAAAAAATTTGGGTTGCTTGATCATCCAATTCTTAAAAATCTCTAACTTGGGGTTGTTTTATACTCTCTAAAGTTATTTTTTAGATTGCAGTTGATGGAGTGGGTTTAAAAACTTGGTGTAGTTTTTGGAATTTTTCCAACTCTTTTTGTTGATTGTACCATTTTATATATTGGTTGTTGGCTTGCTGACCTTATATGAAACTCATCATTTTTTTACTATAAATATTTAATCATGTTATTGAATCTTTACAGCATTTGGGTACATCTATTCCTTCATGAACACGCAAAATAACAACGACGCCAGTTAATAGTAACTAATACCCTATTTTTTGAAGTGGTCGGTACTACGAGGACAACATAAATGAATCATTACAAAATATTTAAATCTAACATGTATGTTAGAATCATTCTTTTATAAGCTACGTTAGTTAAGCATGCAGCTCAAATCTCGTCTTAACTTTTGTTTTGCAAACAACTTAAATCTAGTTTTACAAACAACTTAGCTCTAATTTTGCAAGAAACTTAACCCTAATTTTGAACCAACTTAACTCTAGTTTTATAAGAAAATTAACTCAAATTTTGTATATGTATGATGATACCATTTTTTAATCATCCATTTTATTTTCAAGTTTTTTTTACATTTCTTACTCTAACCGACGCCGAAAAAGAGGCATTTAGAATAGCGGAAGAAGATGGCGAGGTATATGAAAATAAATTCAATTAGTTCAATTACAATAGATTAATTGAGTTTATGGTTAAGCCATAAAACAAACAAGCAGATTGGACTGAAACAAAAAAAAAGTAATTCTTGTACTAGAAGATATGACTTATGTGAAGGATATTGTAAGACCCATGATTCTTAGCAAAACATACAACTGGTTGAAATATGAAAATGATAATATTTTGAAATAAAAATGTAAAAATTAAAGAAATGATAAAAATGTTGAACAAACAAATTGTAATCCTGGACAATAATATAGATAGACAATCACAATCTACATAGCTGGAGGACTTTCAAATAAGATCAACCAATGAGCTACTATATTATAAAATATTGAGCAAATTATAGCTGGTGAAGAAGGTATATCGCAAACAAAAAATAGATTGATGAGACTTAGCCTTAACATTCACCCAAAAAACATCACAAGGAAGAACACATGTAGGTGGAACATAGGTGTAGATGAAGTAGATAAGGTTCAACAAGGTGATCATCTTGTAAATGTGGATTAAGATAATATAGTTTCTACAACCACAATTTTCGTAGCAGAAGAAGAGTATATGAAGGTAGGTTGACTTGAACTTATGATGGTGTTAATCTAGTATATAAGGTCGTAAATAATAAAATAACTACAAATAAGGTTGAAGTATATGAATAGCATGATTCCCTACCTGAAGATATGATCCAAATGCTGGATGAGGTACATAATCATAACTAGTCTAGTTTCGCACGTCATATGTTTTACGATTTTAAATATCAAATTTAGGTTTCAAATTCCATATGTATTAAATTTGTGCACGTCATATATCAAACATGTCAACCACAAATAACTTTTTGAATAAAATACAACAAATTATTAAAAAACATACAAACGAGGTAGAAAAACATAATGAAAGTGATTCATGGAGAAGATTGTCATTGTAGATTAAGTATGTAGTCACAAGTATTCATGTTTTGCACGTCATATGTGATATGGAAATAAAACTTCAAGGACTGAAATGTAAAGAATAAAACTTATTATGATAGATTGTATAATTAGAGGAGAAAATTAGAGCTTTATATTTTAGTCAAGGACTAACATGTAATTATCCCATTTTTGTAACTACTTCAGTTAGAGTTAAGTCTTTGCGCCTCTATATAAAGGCCAAGGCTAATCTAATAAACTCTTTGACTTTTGAGATAGATCACTTTTGTAATTCAACTTTCTCTCTCTAGAACCTATTTCTCTCTACATTCAGAATTATCTTGGTTTACTTAAATAATTCAAATATTCAACTCACCAAGTTGGCGACTCCGCTGGGAACCTGATCATCGATTGGTGCCTAGGTTATTCGAACGAATTTTCTATTTTCTCCTTTCTGAATCTTAAAAAACAACTTTAATTTTGACGATGAATGTAGAGAAAAATCCGCTAGCTCGATCGGTTGTTGAAACACTAAAAGAAGACTTGCAAAATACTGATGATAAACAAGAAGAATCTATCCCAATTTGTCAAACTCAATCAGATATAGAGCTACGAATGAACCAATTTTTGGACAAAATAATAGCTCTAAATGAAAAAATACGACCAGAAGAAGCAGGAGATTCAGTCAGCTAGGCTGAAATCTGAGGTGAGACAAGTAAACGACCAAAATGACGTTGGTAATCATTCTGATCGTTCTTATACTGATTGTCATATCAAAAATGAACAAAAAAAGGCACGGTTCGAACCTCCTAGAGAGCGGCATACTTCTCGAAATGACAAAAAAGATAAACAGAGGTATATCACATCAAGTGACGAAGAGATAGAAAGTTATGGATCTGATTTTATAAGATATTGAGGATCTTCAAAAGAAGAGAATGATCAACCTTGAAAATTTAAAAAATAGTACAAAGCTAGAAGGAAAAGTGTGCCTCGATGCTTGAGGAAGGCAAATTGGTGTGAAGGAAATTCATGAAACTAATATAATGTTGTGGATGATCAGAACTTGTATGCTGTGATGGGAAGAGATAATCAATATATATAAGGTGTTGATTGTAGAAACTTTTCATTGTCAACTGAAATAAGATCTATCACACTTTCGAAGTGATTTGATATTTCCAAGGTTGAGAAATTCGATGGGATGCAAGACTCAGATGATCATATCGAACAATTCAAGAATTATATAATGAATTTCGAGGACGACGATAGGCTAGTATGCCAAGTGTTTTCTCAAAATTTGAAGAAAACAACTTTGAAGTGGTATAACCGAATTCTAATGGGGTCCATTTCAAATTTCAGAGACTTTTATATTGTTTTTTCGAAGACAGTTTATAGGGAGTATGGAAATGAGGGAAAACAGAGATACAATAATCCAATGCAAGCAAAAAGTTGGAGAAAATCCGAAAGATTATACGAAGAATTTTGTTTTAACTAAAGCGAGTCTAGATAATTGTGAAGAGCTTGTGGCAATGGCTGCCTTGACCTCTATATAAAGGCCAAGGCTGACCTAACAAACTCTCTGACTTTTGGAGATAGATCACTTTTGCAATTCAAATTTCTCTCACTGGAAACCTATTTCTCTTTCTACATTCTGACTTCTCTCGATTTATTTAGACAATTTAAATATTCAACTCACCAATATGTAGTTATGTTTTGCACGTGTCTTAAGGTTTCGCACGTCATATGTATTCATGTTTTATATGTTATATATTATAATGTTTTATAGGTCATTTATTAGTATGAGAACTACAAATCTATTTTTGTTTTTTTTAATTGGAAAACATCAGGTTATTTAAAAATAAATGCAAACAAGGTGGAAATACAGAGTGATACCAAGTTTTCAGTCGTGGATAAGGTTCAAACTGTAGATGAAGTACATTGTTAATAAATATACAAAAAATACATATTATCCAATTTATTTATGAAGGTCCTGCAACAGATTGTAGAAGAAAGTAGGCAGAACGAGGAGAAAAATAATGAAAGTAATATGGAAACTAAAGATAAAGATAATATGCTAGATAAGATACACATTATTCAAGTAGTGTTTAAGTATGTTTCACCATGTTTGGAAAATATCTACTTTGTGAACTATTTTGATTTTTTTACAAATATACCCACAACCTTTAGACAAAACTTCACATGAGCAGAAAGAACATAATGCAAGCAAACTTGTTGGAAAATCTTCCACTAAAAGGGGAAGTGGCACATTTTGCACTACTAGCATATGTTAAACAATGTTTCACTAGTGCATATTTGGAAATGTTTCAATTATGCAACACATATAATATCATTCAGAACCCCGTGCAGCAACAACTTGCACAACTACAAAAAATGGTTCCAGAAAATAAAACTAAAATATTAAAATCAGCCAAAACAGAAAAACAAATAGGTAACATACAGACATATTATTGAGGAACCATAAATTAAAAAAAAACAAAAACATTTATCGGTCATAATCTTCTTCACTCGACCAACAATTTTCACTGGACACAGATTTTATGTCTGACTGGTTGAACACTTTGATGTGGTAAGCGTCGGATTCAGATGAATCCTCATATTCATCATCAGATCCATCTTTGTTGTCATATTTGGATAAATCTTCCTCCTCTGATTTATTAGAAGATGAATCAGATGATGAAGATTCATCTAATGAACACTTAGCCACTTCGTACTCATTGGGAAACTAGTAAGGATTTTCCCTATAAATACATTAGTCTATTAGCTATTTTCCTTTCATGTCGGGAAATTTTTGTTGTTGTAGTAGTTTATATACCACTTTAGAATAGTCTATTTATATTTGAAACTGGATTATGAAAAGTTTTTATATGTTTAATGCTTGAGTGCCTTTCCAGCTAACTCCTCACTTGTTAACATTAATATAATGTATTTTCGTACTACTTTATTAAATCGAATAATACAAACATTAATTTACTATATATATATATATTTGATTGAACATATATCCAAACTTTATCAAAACAAACATTCAATATATTATTTTATTTCACATGTGTATTTGTCCGCTAGTCTATCAAATCTAACAATATAAACATTAATTATACTGTATATATTTGATTGAACGTGTATCCAAACTCTATCAAAACAAACAGTCAATATATTATTTTGTTTCACATGTGGTACTTTATTATGTTGCACAATGAATAATATTTGTAGATTTCACATGTGGTATTTTATTATATTTCGTAGCGAATAAACTTCAAATATTTCGCATGTGGGTTTGTTATTATGTTTTACAATGAATAATCTTTAAAGATTTTGCATGTGGTATTATATTATATTTCGCACAACATAATTTATGAGGTTTCGCATGTAGTATTTCTAATGTTTCGCAATAAATAATTTTTGAAGATTTTATATGTCATATTTTCTAATATTTTACACTGCATAATTTATAAAGATTTTACATGTAGGGTTTCCGATGTTTTCCAATACAAAATGTTAACGTTTTTGTCTAAGATAAGGATTGCCCTTTATATAAAGATGCTGATTTTTTAAAAACAAGAACAAATTGAATTGAAAGGATGGAGTCCAATAATCAAAATAAATATTGGTTGATATCGATGATGCTAAAAAATTAGAATCTACTAAAAAAGGTGCATACCAAAAGAATTTTAATGTATTGTTACACCCATCATTGAGGCTTTGTGTTACAATTAAGAACATGTTTGAATAATGAACGAGGACCAACTGGATTATAAGGTATATAATATATTTTTACAGCATAAAGAATTGTGTTAATTTCAAAAATATATACTTGCATTGGTATGTTACTTTATTATGCACGTCATCGATTCTTATAATTATATTCTTTTGAAAAAGAATAATTTTAATGTAAAGATTGGACAATAGAAAGGAAAAAAACTAAGACATTCAACATATCTGCACATATAGTGATAAAATTAAGTGACTTTCAAAAATACCCGTATCAATATTTTTAGAATAGCCTTTCTAATATTGATTATCATTTAGATTATTATTAACTTAAAACAACATGGTGCACCAAATTTCTATGATATTTTTAAGAACGGGGATCATCGGTCCATTATGAACTGAATCAAAAGTAAATAGAATAAACAATTAGATGTTAATGATTATCGACATCGAGAATTGAAAAGTACAACACCTCAATCTAATGGTTCAAAAAATAATAATCTAAAGACACATATAAGAACACATGTGATGAAGGTTTCACACATTGATATTATGAAAGTATTTTAGATTAAAAACAAAATCTTCCATAAACACAAAAATTTCATAGTGTATCCAAAGAATAATTTGGCAACACGAAAAATTATCTACAGACTACATGATTGTAGTGTGTCAGATGGTGTAGGATTTTGTTGAAAACGGTTTGCTCGCAACAAAGAGAAATTGGGATGGGGTGGCCAATTAAAGAAAACTTTTATTTAAACTTTTTTCAAATCCTAGACATTACCTGTTTTTGGTATAATATACTATTTATATTATACTTATGTTTGACTTATTTTTTCACTTTAGCGATAAAAATAATTTTACATCAAGTGGATCCAATATTCTAAAAGTTCAAAGGATTTCACGTATAGATAAATTACAGATTTCACAGGTCCCGTTAATTTGAAGAATTATTTGACAAATACAACTTAAGTAATGATAATGCTGCACATGTTATTTTTCCAAGATAATTTGGCATTGTAATTTTGCAACAAATTACATAAATAAATTGCAACACATTCAATTTTCTAAATACCATTCTAGTATTAATATAAAACACTTTAGCTAATTCTGGTATCTTTTTTTTCTCTCTTACACTTTCTCTCTTCTTATAAGCCATCTCTCTTTCCACCGATCTATTTATTCTTTTATTTCCACTAATTTATAATGTTTTATTCTTCTTTTTCATAAATTATACGCATGTTCTTAGTTTCAGTATAAGAACTTTATTATTTTCAACCCTAAATATTCTTACTTGATTTTATATTCTCAATTGTTTTTGTGAAATTTATTAATTTTTTACAATTACTATATGACATACATTACCCATGATTTATTTGTATTTGTGTTTTGATGTTTGTGGTCATTAAATTGTGTTCTACCACACATTCTTGAAATATTTATCATAATTACATATCATGCAACACTGATGACTTCTTTATGTTTGTGTTCTACTATTTTATGGTCTTTTCATTATAATTTAGAAATTTATTTTTCTTTGAATTTCTCGCAGTTAATTTTACAAGTCTTAGTTTTGTGAGTTTTACAATGCTATAACTATATGAAGTTCTCACACATTGATTTTAAGAGTGTTTTGCGGATAAAATACGTACTTGATAAAACATTACTGCCATAAACACCAAAATTTCACATTGTATCCTAAAACATAATTCGGTAACAAGAAAATTATCTAAAGACTGCAGGGTTGTAGTGTGACAGATGGTGCAAAATTTTGCTGAAAATGGTTTGCTCGTAATGGAAAGAATTAAGATAGAGTGGTCATTAAAAAAATTATTTAAACTCTTTTCAAATGACCTAAATACTATATGTTTCTGGTAGAATCTAGTGTTTATATTATACTTATGTTTGATTTTTTGTTTCACTTTAGCAATAAAAACAAATTTACATAAAATAGATGTCAATATTTCAAAAGTTCACAAAACGTTTTGCATGTAGATAAATTACAAGTTATGAAGGTCATATTAATTTCAAAAAAGCAAACAATTACAACTTAAGTACTAACCATGTTTGACATGTTGATTTTAAAAAATAAATTGACATCATAATTTCGCAACAAATGACATAAATAAATTGCGACACAATGATTTTTTCTAAATATCATTCCAGTATAAAATAAACAGTTTAGTTCATTCTGAGTTATTTTTCTTCTTCTACTATATTTCTCTCTTTCCACTGATTCACTTCTTCTATTGTTTCTACCAATTTATAATGATTTCTTCATCTTTTCCATAAATTACAGGTATGTTCTTAGATTCAATATACGAACTTTATGATTTTAAACCCTAAATATTTTTACTTGATTATATACTCTCAATTTTGTTTAATGAAATTGATTAATTTTTTACAGTTATTATATGACATACATTACCCATGATTTATGTATGTTTGTACTTTGTTATTTGTACTCTCTGAATTATGCTTTACACGTAGTTATGAAATTGTTATCATAATTACACGTTATGCAGTACTGATGACCTTTGTGTGTTTGCATCCTGCAATTTTGTGGTATTTGTATTGTGATTTTGAAACTCATTTTTCTTATGTTTCTCTCATTTAATTTTATAAATCTTATTTTTGTGAATTTTGGAACGCTCTAACTATAGGATGGTTTCACACATTTATTTTATTAACGTATTGTACATGAAATACATACTCGATAAAATATTACTGCCACAGACATCAAAATTTCACATTGTATCCCAAAAAAGAATCCGGTAACAAGGAAAAAGATATAAGAACTATGAGGTTGTAATGTGCCAAATGATGTATGATTTTGTTTAACACAACTTTCTCACAATGGAGAGAAATTGGTACGGTGCGACCAGTTAAAGATAAAAATTAGATAAACTCTTTTGAATGACCAAGACACCACATGTTTCTCGTAGAATCTAATGTATACATTATACTTTTATTTTAGCAATAAAAATGTTGTTTACATTAAATAAATGTCAATATTTTGAAGGTTCACACATGTTTTTGCATGTAGATAAATTACAGGTTATGCAAGTAATATTAATTTCAAGAAAAACAAACAATTACAACTTAAGTGCTAATCATGTTCACATGTTAATTTTGCACAATAATTTGACATCATAATTTTGTGAAAAATGTTATAAACATAATGCAGCACAATAACTTTCTAAAATTCCCCTCTAATATAAATAGAAAAAGCTCAGGTCGTTCTGGTTTCCTTATTTCTCCTCACAAGCCATCTTTCTATCTACTTAATTATTTCTTTATTATGTCCACCGATTTCATAGTGATTTATTTTTATTTTCTCACAAATTACAAGTTTTTCTTAGATTGAATATGAAAAATTTATCATTATTGATGAGTCCGAATATTGCTACCTCTCCGGACAGGGACAGTTCAGACCAAGATCACCAGACCAGGCAGGGCAATTCGAACACCTAGTCCATTGGACTGTTCGGACTGTAACAAAAGTACTTAAAAACCTAAACACTTCTTGACTGAGCAGCTTGCTTTTCTACTTAGATCTCATGGGTCTTTGAACATGAACCGGGTCCATTAAACATGACCCGAAAACTCATAAAGCCCAAATATAAGGGTATAAATACCCAACCACCTGCATTTAATATGGGTAATGAAAATTAAATACAACTAGGCTGCTTAATTCTCCATCTACTCTCTACTCAAACATAAAATACATACATACCTCCAACAAACTCTAAAACAAATTACAAATTTACCCTCAAACGAAAATTAACCACACCAAATTGGCGACCACAGTGGGAGCACGAAGGTGCCTGAATCAAGCATTCGAAACCAACAAGAAAAGCCAGTCCGAATGAATCTGGACGCCCTGGAAGTACCACCAGCTTGGCTTGAAGTGGTGGGTGAAAACGACGAGTACACCATCGAGGAGCGCGATAGGTTAAAAGGAGAGATAGAAGCTTTGAGGGAAGAAAAGGCTAAGATGGGCATGAAAGAAAAACCAACAACATCGGTTGCTCATCATACCGATAACCCTAGAGAGCATGAGCTTTCAAAGACTCATGTGAGGTCCAAAAAGACTCATGCCAGCTCCAAAAAATCTCACCGGTCTAAGCCAGTGTAGAGGTCTGACTCAGGCTCAGAATCTTCTGATAGCTCCTCGGATGAAGATGGAGTTGAAGAGTCCTTGTCCTCTAGCAGCGATGAGGGCCGAACTAAAAAGAAGCAAAAGCTGATCAAAAAATATTCAAGGAAAAGAGATAGACATGGAAAGTTGAAGAAGAATATTGGCAAAGAGACATCTCACAGCCGGAGGCATGTAGACCGGATGCTGATGGATCCTTTTGCCTTCCACGATGAACCAGGTATCTTTGCAACTCCCAATGAGGATATTATGTTCAGTCGTGGTAGGAATTGGAGACAATCTCTATTATCTTCCAAGATTCTGTCCGGAAACCTCCCTAAGAGGTTTGACAGCACTAAAATAGAAAAGTACGATGGCAGTACTGATCCGGATAACCATTTGGAGTAATTTAAAAACTTCATGATAAACTTTGATGATGACGACAAGCTACTTTGTAGAGCATTTTCCAAATCCTTTACGGGGAGTGCTCTAAAATGGTATAACAGCCTACCACAAGGCTGCATCAAGAATTTCGATACTTTGTGGGTGGCCTTTTGAAGGCAGTTTGTTGGGAGTAAAGAGTTGAAGGGCAACGGGGACACAATAATCCATTGTGCCCAAGAACCGAACGAATCATTGAAAGAATACATAAGTCGTTTCGTGAACACCAAGAAGGGGTTGGCTGATTGCTTCGAGCAAGTAGCAATAGCATCCTTGAGACAGGGCTTAAACCCTGGAAATTTGGCTGATTCAGTGACCAGAAAGAAAGCCATGACTTGGGGAGGGTTGCTGAATCAGGTTGGAAAGCAGATTAACGTTGATGAAACGAAGAAAACTAGGGTGCACAGTCAGGTGAGGTCTGCCCCGGTTGCACCAAACCCCAATCAGAATCAGTCCGGGAACAAGACAAAGGAGACCGGACAGGGGCATGGCCGGGCTAAAGCTCAATCTCAGCCAGTTGCACCAGCCCAGAGTCAACAATCCAGAAATAAGAGAGGTCCTTGGGTTCAACCGGAGTGGTTTGCAGAATTGAAAGAAAATGTGGCTACCATTTATGATAAAACAAAGGAAGAAGTACACTATAGAATACCAACCACACTGCAATCTCCTAGAGAGCATCGTAAGAACTCCTTCTGCCAGTATCACAATGATACTGGTCATACCACTGATGATTGTATAGCCTTAAAACAAGAAGTTCAGAACTTGATTGAAAGGGGAAAGCTGGGGGCTTCTGTCAAAAGAAGAGGAGGTAATAGGCCTGACAATACTCACCGAGTTGGTCCAAGTAATGCTGCTCCGGAGGGAGCCATGGTTATAATCGAAAGGTTTGATGTGGAATCAGAATACTTGGATCCGGATCCAACTCGAAATAGAGTGGGTACCATTGAGGAGAGTTCTAGAACGGTCTCCGGGCTCATTAAGTTTTTTGAGTCACTTACGATTTTCGGAGGGGATACTATGACAACTCCTACTGCTTCTTCGAGGAAGAGGCATGCTCGTACTTTAGCTACCCAGCTAGAAGGAGGCATGACCTCCTATCAATCGCAGATTCCATTCCCTTTCATTGTTTTTGATGAAGATGATTTAAGAGATATAGCTGGCCCACATGAAGATGATGTTGTCATAGGAGCATCCATTGGGGGCAATGACATAAGATGAATCTTGGTGGATACTGGAAGCTCAGCTAATATCCTCTTCTTAAACACTTACAAGAAAATGAAAAATCCAGCCGTAATTCAGCGTTCGGACAGATCAATTGTGGGCTTTACTGGCAGCTCAGCAGTTGTGATCGGGAAGTTCGAAGAGGAAGTTCTGTTGGGCAAGGGCCCTTTTAAGAAGATGGTCAGGATACTTTTTATTGTGGTAGATTGTCCCACTTGCTATAATGCTATTCTAGGGGTTTTGGCTCTCTAGGATGCATGCAGTGGCTTCGACAACCCACCAATGTTTGAAATATGCTGTTCAAGGACAGGTAGGAGTTGTCCGCAGCAGTCAAAAGGTTGCAAGAGAATGTTATGCTACAACCTTGGCTCCCCGGACGTTGGGGGCAGTTCGAATCAACGAGCAATAGCAATTTGAGGGGCTTTCTGAGGGTGAGGGTGAAGTTGATGACCCCAGAGAGACCCCTGGAGTATTGATACCAGTTGAAGAGGTAGAAACACATTCTTTAGAATAAGGGAAAAGAGTCAAGATATGGTCTAAAATTCCACCCACCTTTGATTAGAGCGTTCCTAGTCGTGAACATAAACGACCTGAGTAGAACTTTGTTTTTGAGAGAAAAAGGTTTGAGAATTTGCACAGTAAAAATGAAAGTGATGGTGAAACAGTAGAAAGTATTTCAATTTATTGTAAATATAAAAAATGAGTCTTGATTCCTAGGAGAATTCGAAAAGATTCGTAATGATTAGAAGACGGCGATGACATCACCCTCATTAATGAAGAGGTTGCTTTTCGAAGAAGATGGATGCGAAATTGAAGGTGAAAAAACGGCTGAAACAACCAACCAAAAAGTGACACGTGTCCCATGAACTCTGGCAAAAAACTGTTTGGATTCACAAAGCTTCTTTAGTCCAGATAAAACCATAGCACAAGTCAAAAGACCTGTCCGGATTAAAACTGCCCCTGATATTGGACTATTTTTCAGGTTTTTGGCAAAGGTATTTGAGAAAACACCTAAAAAAGGGGATCCTGATGAGTCTGAATATTGCTACCTCTCCGGACAGGGACAATTCGGACCAAGATCACCAGACCGGGCAGGGCAATTCGAACACCTAGTCAATTGGATTGTCCGGACTATAACAAAAGTACTTAAAAACTTAAACACTTCTTGACTAAGCAGCTTGCTCTTCTACTTAGATCTCATGGGTCTTTGAACATGACCCGGGTCCATTAAACATGACCTGAAAACCCAGAAAGCCCAAATATAAGGGTATAAATACCCAACCACCTGCATTTAATATGCGTAATGAAAATTAAATACAACTAGGCTGCTTAATTCTCCCTCTACTCTCTACTCAAACATAAAATACCTACATACCTCCAACAAACTCTAAAACAAATTACAAATTTACCCTCAGCCGAAAATTAACCACACCAATTATAAACCTTAAATATTTTTACTTGAGTTTATAGTATTAGTTTTTATAAAATCGATTCATTTTTACAATTATAACATGACGTTTAATACCCATGACTTGTTTATGTTTATATTTTGATATTTGTGGTCTTTAAATTATGTTTTAGCGCGTAATTTTCAAATAAGTATCCCAATTATGTATCATGCAATACGTATGGCGTCTTTATGTTTGTTTTCTGCGTTTTGTGGTCTTTAAATTATGTTTTAGCGCGTAATTTTCAAATAAGTATCCCAATTATGTATCATGCAATACGTATGGCGTCTTTATGTTTGTTTTCTGCGTTTTGTGGTCTTTCAATTTTGTTTTAGCAAGTCATTTCAAATATGTATTACAAATACATGGCATGCAAACCACAAATAGTTGTTGTGGTATTTAACTTATAAATTCACAATTACATATAAACCATGTTTCACAAGTTGTCTTTGAATTATATTGTCATTATCTAATACAAATAAAGAACAATGACTAGTGGCTCAATACACGTCAGATTCTGACGGGTCCCATTTCAAAAGATAATAAATACAACAAAGATACAAAGTGAGCACATACAAGTAGCAAAAAATACACCATTCTTATTCCTTCTTGAAGTTATATACAATTATAGGAATAATGTTGAGTTTGTATGACCAAAATAAGAACTAATAACTTATATAATAAAATGTTATGATCCCACTAAATCAGCTTTCTAGTTTGGTGGATTATATGTTACACTTACATAAAAAGATGTAATGTTTATTTTAGGTGTCAAATACGGAAAAACAAAAATTAACTTCCACATAAAAATACATGAGCTCAGCTTGAAAGAAGAAGATGGATGCATAACTGTTCAAAGTTATTTCTCATATACTTTACATAGAATAAAAGGTAGGAGAGTGCCTCTTCAAATAACAAAGAATAAAATTAAGATAAGAATACTTAGGTTTCACATGTAACAAAATGCATAGGTTTCACAAGTAAAATAACCTAGGTTTCGTATGTAAACATGCATAGGTTTGGCCATGAATGTTTCCTATGTTTGCAAGCCCAAATACATAAGTTGCACAAGTAAAATTCATAAAATAATTTATAGAATATGAACAACATATGTATAAAAAATAATATCATGATGCTTCAGGTGGTTCTATATGAAAAAAGAAGAGGTGGTTGATACATTTAGAAGTCTTAATATATATCAAGTACGTTTAAATTATTCTTTAGCAGCTAAATTAAATATGTTTTCACTAAGTAAAACTAAGTATAAAATTTACAACCCATTTATACACAAGCTACGTAATATGTTTAAATTATGGTTGATGAGTCCAGATTCTGTCACCACTTTGGACAAGGTCAGTTCGGACAATGTCTACCTAACTGGACATAGACAGTTCAGACACCATCATCCATTGGACTATTAGAACATAACTAAATTACTTAAAACCTAATCACTTTTTGACTAAGCTGTCTGCTCTCCTACTTAGAACTTATGGGTTCTTAAACTCAACCTGGATCCATTAAACACGACCTGAAAGCCCATAAGGCCCAAAATATAAGGGTATAAATACCCAACCACCAACATTAAATGAGGGTAATGAAAATTAAATACAACGAAGCTGCTTAATTCTCCATCTACACTCTACCCAAATATTAAATACTCACAAACTTCCACACAACTCTAAACAGAAATTACAAACTTACCCTCAGACGAAAATAAACCACATCAAATTGGCGACCACAGTGGGAGCACGACGGTGCCTGAATCTAGCATTCGAAACCATCAGAAAAAATCAGCCCGAATGAATCCGGACGCCCCGGAAGTACCACCAGCTTTGCTTGAAGTGATGGGTGAAAATGATGAATATACCATCGAGGAGCGTGATAGATTGAAGGGCGAGATAGAAGCTCTGAGGGCAGAGAAGGCAAAGATGGGCATAAAAGAGAAGTCAAAGGCATCGGTTGCTCATCATACCGACAACCCTAGAGAGCATGAGCCTTCAAAGACCCATGTGAGTACCAAGAAAACTCATGCTAGCTCCAAAAAATCTCACCGGTCCAAGCCAGTGGAGAGCTCTGACTCAGACTCAGAATCTTCTGGTAGCTCATCGGGCGAGGATGGAGTTGAAGAGTCCTTATCCTCCAGAAGTGATGAGGGCTGATCTAAAAAGAAACAAAAGTTAGTTAAGAAGTATTCAAGAAAAAGGGATAGACATGGAAAGTTAAAGAGGCATATAGGCTAAGGATCATCTCACAGCCGGAGACATGTAGACCAGATGCTGGTGGATCCTTTTGCCTTCCACGATGAACCAGGTATCTTTGCAACTCCCAATGAGGATACTTTTTTTTTTCAGTCGTGGCTGGAATTGGAGACAATCTCCATTGTCTTCCAAGATTCTGTACGGAAACCTCCCTAAGAGGTTCGATAGCAGAAAAATGGAGAAATACGATGGCAGTAAAGATCCGGACAACCACTTGGAACAATTTAAAAACTTCATGGTGAATTTTGATGATGACGACAAGTTGCTCTGTAGAGCATTCTCCCAATCCTTTACGGGGAGTGCTCTGAAGTGGTATAACAGCCTACTACAAGGCTGTATCAGAAATTTCGATACCTTTTGGGTGGCCTTTCGAAGGCAGTTTGTTGGGAGTAAGGAATTGAAGGGCAATGGGGACACAATAATCCATTGTGCCCAAGAACCAAACGAATCACTGAAATAATACATAAGTCGTTTTGTAAACACCAAAAACGGGTTGGCTGATTGCTTCGAGAAAGTAGCAATAACATCTTTGAGGCATGGCTTAAACCCTGAAAATTTAGCTGATTCAGTGACCAGAAAGAAAACCATGACTTGGGGAGGTCTACTGAATCAGTTCGGAAAGCAAATCAACGTTGATGAAACAAAGAAAACTAGGGTGCACAGGCAGGTGAGGTCTGCCCCGGTTGCACCAAACCCCAACCAAAATCAGTCCAGAAACAAGGCAAGGGAGGCCGGGCAGGGTCATAACAGAGCTAAAGCTCAGTCTCAGCCAGCTGCGCCTGCCCAGAGTCAATAATCTAGAAATAAGAGAGGGCTTTGGGTTCAACCGGAGTGTTTTGCAGAGTTAAAAGAAAGTGTGGCCACCATTTATGACAAAACAAAGGAAGAAGTACACTATAGAAGGCCGACTGCACATCAATCTCCTAGGGAACATCGTAACAATTCCTTCTGTCAGTACCATAATGATACTGGCCATACCACTGAAGATTGTATTGCTTTTAAACAAGAAGTTCAGAATTTAATTGAAAGAGGAAAGCTGGGGGCATATGTCAAAAGAGGAGGAGGAAATAGGCCTGATAATGCTTATCGGGCTGGTCCGAACAATGCAGGCACATCTGCTCCGGAGGGAGCTATGGTTATAATCGAAAGATTCGATGTAGAGTCAGAGTACTTGGATCCTGATCCAACTCCAAATAGAGTGGGTGCCATTGAGGAACGTTGTAAAACAGTCTCCGGGCTTATTAAGTTTTTTGAGTCATTCACAATTTTCGGAGGGGATACTATGACAGCTCATACTGCTTCTTCAAGGAAGAGGCACGTTCATACTTTAGCTACCCAGCTGGAAGGAGGCATGACCTCCTATCAATTACAAATTCCATTTCCCTTCATTATTTTCGATGAGGATGACTTAAGGGATATAGCTGGCCCTCATGAAGATGATGTTGTCATAGAAGCATCCATTGGGGGCAATGACATAAGACGAATCTTGATGGATACTGGGAGTTCGGCCAATATCCTCTTTTTAACCTCTTATAAGAAGATAAAAAACCCAGCTATAATTCAGCGTTCGGACAGATCAATTGTGGGTTTCACTGGAAGCTCAACAGATGTGATTGGGGAGTTCGAAGAGGAAGTCTTGTTGGGCAAAGACCCTTTTAAGAAGATGGTTAGAGTACTTTTTATTGTGGTGGATTGTCCCACTTGTTATAATGTTATTTTAGGGAGGTCTTGGCTCTCTAGGATGCATGCAGTGGCCTCAATAGTCCACCAATGTTTGAAATATGCTGTTCAAGGACAAGTGGGAGTTGTTCGGAGCAGTCAAAATATTGCAAGAGAGTGTTATGCCATAACACTGGCTCCACAGACGCTGGGGGCAGTTCGTATCAATGAAGAATAGCAGTTTGAGGGGATTTCTGGGGGTGAGGGTGAAATTGATGACCCCAGAGAGACCCCTGGAGTGTTGATACCAATTGAAGAAGTTGAAACACATTCTTTGGAAGAAAGAAAAAGTGTTAAGATAGGGTCCAAAATGCCATCCGAACTGAAGAGTAAAATGTTGAAGTTCCTAAAAGACCATCAACATATTTTTTCTTGGTGCAATGCTGATGTTACCGGAGTTCCAGCAGATATTATATCACATCACCTATCCGTCCGGAGAGACATAGAACCTGTGGTACAAAAGAGAAGGGTTTTTTCCAACGAAAAGGCTGATGTTATTGTTCAAGAAGTTGACAGGCTTACTAAAATGGGGCATATAAAGGAGTCTCAGTATCCTTTGTGGAAAACCAATCCGGTCTTAGTAAAAAAGAAAAATGGCAAGTGGCGTATGTGCATTGACTTCACATATCTCAATAGGGCTTGCACTGTCTTTCATGGATGCCTTCTCCGGATACAATCAGATTCAAGTAGACCCAAAGGATCAGGAGCATACCACGTTTGTCACTGATAGGGGTCTTCATTGTTATAAGGTGATGCCATTTGGGTTAAAAAATGATGGGGCTACCTATCAGAGGTTAGTAAACAAAGCCTTTGCTGATCAAATTGGAAGAAACATGGAAGTGTACATTGATGACACGATGGTAAAAAGTGTGGATGAAGAACTATACTTGGCGGATCTCCAAGAAACCTTTCCTAACTAAGTAAAAGTAAATTTGAAACTAAATATAGATAAATGTGTGTTCGGAGTGCAGTCCGGGAAATTCCTGGGGTATATAATAAGTGAGCAAGGGATACAGCCCGATCCAGACCAGCTTAATACTTTATTCCAAATGGAGCCTCCTCGGAATATTAAAGAAGTACAACGGTTGACTGGGAGGTTGGCTGCTTTAAATCGATTCATCTCGAGGTCTTCGGACAGATGTGCCCCACTTTTTCAAACTTTGAAGGGTGCAAAGGGATTTGACTGGACTTCACAGTGTGATGAGGCCTTCAATGAAATTAAGAAACATCTGTCCTCCCCCAAGACTTTATTTAAACCTGTTGATGGAGAGACACTCTTCGTATACTTGGCAGTTTCCAGTTGTGCCATCAGTGTTGTATTGGTAAGAAAGATGGATAATTACCCCCATCCGGTGTACTACATCAGCAAGAGCTTGATAGATGCATAAAAACGCGATTTCAAGCTCGAAAAATTATCATTAGCCTTGGGAATTGCTGCAAGGAAGATGAGGCCTTATTTTCAGGCTCATCCTATTATCATCCGGACATCCTTTCCCTTGAAGAATGTTCTTCAAAAGGCAGACATTTCAAGTAGAATGACTAAATGGTCAGTAGAGTTGGGGGACTTCGATATTGATTTTGCTCCTCAAACAGCAATCAAAGCCCAGTCTGGGGCTGATTTCTTAGTTGAATTCTACTCAGATAGGGATACAGAGCAAACGACTGAGATGAAAGATAAAAAGGTCTGGATTGTTTGAACAGATGGTGGATCAAGTACTATGGGATGTGGTGCAGGGGTATGCTTGACCTCTCCGTATGGTGACAAAATGTACCAGGCTATATGATTTGCTTTTAGGGCTTCTAACAATGAATCTGAATATGAAGCTGTTATAGCTGGTTTGAAGTTGGCTTTCATTTGTGGAGCCAAAATGGTCAAGTTGATGAGCGATTCCCAGCTTCTTATCCATCATGCACAGGGTCAATCCGAATCTAAAAAGGAGCAACTAGTGAAGTACTTACTTCTTCTTAAAAATGAGGCACTTAAGTTCAAAAGCATCGTCTATGAGCACATACCCCGAACAGAAAATGAACTAGCAAATTCCTTGGCAACCATAGCCTATACTGAGTCATAGCCTTGGATCCATGTGCTGGAGTACCCTTCTATTCAACTCAATGTGGGTAAAGAGGAAGAAATTTTTGATGTACAGATGAAACAACCTCAAGATTGTAGATTTCCTCTCTTGCAGTATCTCTCCGATGGCATCTTGCCTCCGGATAAATCACTGGCAAGAAAAATGAAGCACAAAGCTCGTGTTTTTATCATACTAAGAGATGTTATGTATAAAAATTCTTACAGTAAACCTCTTTTGCGATGTTTAGGATATGAAGAGTCTCAAATAGTCCTCTCCGAATTACATGATGGTGAGGGATCAGCTCACTGTGGATTTAGGGCTCTAACAAGGAGAGTTTTATTGGCTGGCTATTATTGGCCCTCTATAATGCAAGATGCTAAGGAGCTGGTGAGAAGGTGTGACCTATGCCAGAGATATAGCAATGCAATTCATATCCCAGCCATCCCTTTAGAGTCAATTTCTGAGCCTATACCCTTTGCTCGATGAGGGTTGGATTTGGTGGGACTTCTTCCTATGGCATCCGGAGGACGCATGATAATAATTGTTGCTATTGATTATTTCTCGAAGTGGATCGAAGTAGCCCCACTGGCAGGAACAACATCAAAAGCCGTCATAAAATTCATTTTATCCAATATCTGTTGCAGATTTGGTGTTCCACAGAAGATAACGACAGACAATGGGCCACAGTTCGACAACAAGGAAATGGAGAGTTTATGTGCCTCTAGGGGTATACAACATTGTTTCTCTTCACCTTTCCACCCACAAGCAAACGGTCAAGTTGAATTGGCTAACAGAACTATACTGTCCGGTTTGAAGAAAAATTTTGAAGGGGCTGCTGGAAAATGGCCTAGTTATTTATAAGAGGTTTTGTGGGCCTACCGGACTACACCTGGGGCTGCAACACAAGAATCACCTTTTGCCTTGGTCTATGGGATGGATGCCATAGCTCCCATAGAAGCAACTCTCCCTTCCTTTCGAGTTCACAATTTCTCCGAACACGCTAACGAAGTGGCAATCAGGGGTCAGCTTAAACTAATAGAGGAAAGACAAGTTAAGGCTCACCTTAGAGCTACACACTATCAGGGTTTGATGAGAAGCATGTTTGCTTCCAGAGTTAAAAGAATAGATTTTAAGCCGGGAGACAAGGTGTTAAGGAAAGTCTTCTTACATACTAAAGAGAAGCTGCTCGGCAAGCTGGCCCCAACTTGGGAAGGACCTTATATGGTCATTGAAAGGCTTAAACCTGGAACGTATTGGCTAGAAGACAAGTATGGAAGGGTTTTAAATCACCCTTGGAATATTGAGCGTCTCCGGATGTACTTGGAGTAGAAGCTATGTAAATATTTACTTGTTTAAAAATCCATGTAAATATTTGGGGGCATACTCTTTCCTACCCTGGTGGCGCGGGGAGGTTTTAATGAGGTGTCCGGACTTTTTTTATAAAATTTGATGCCTTCTTAAAAATTCGAAGTGTTCTTACTTTGTTTCTTGTCACACCATCCGGATTGAATTAAAGGAATGATGACTACTTAAACATTTGTCATCAGAGAATTTAAACACTCTCGCTTTAGAATATTTATGAAATAACTAAAGGTTGTTTAAACACTAGCCACCAAAATTGAAACAAACTATGAAAGAATGCAAGAGTTGTGCAAAATAAAGACATCCATTAAAATAACCGAAGTGCCTTGGCCATCCTAGGACTTTAAGTTTTCAAAACAAGCAGATCTGTCCGAACAAACACCGGACACGGTTACAGAAATGCCTTGGCCTTCCAAGGACTTTAGTTTAGACAACATAAAAGGTGAAAAGATAACTCATAATCTAAGACTAAGCCTTTGAAGATGGATCAGCCTCACTTGTCTTCTTCTTGGGATCGTCCTTCTCCTCATTTGAGCTCTCCCCGGTGTTCTATTCTTCGTCAGAGGAGGAAGCACTAGAATAATCATGTAAGTCTCCATCAGCCATAGTATGGAAGGGAAAGTATTCGTACTCTACATGAAGCCACAAATCTCCCAGGTTCCTCTTCGGGAACTTCTCATGAAAGAGAAAGACCATGTCCGACCTCACTTTGGCATACATTTGCTCTTGAGTATCTATTACATTGTTGGTATAAGCATCAATCTTGGCCTGAATGTTTCCCTCTTGCTCCCTTAGCAGATCTGCTTTCTCCGGTGCAACTTTGGACAGCGAATCCTCAAGTACGATTTTGTCATTAGTCAGAGTATGGATGACTTGGTCTTTGGCCTTCACTTCCTCTTTCGAAGATGAGAGATCTTTCTCCAACCCGGACAGCTTTGCTCGGAGGTCTCTGATATTATCTTCTAAGCTAGCCTCCTTTGCAACCCAACCCTCCTGGTTCTTCTTTAACTCCTCGTTTTCTCCTTTCAGAATGTCAGCATTTTGGGTGGCATTAAGGAGGTCGTTGGATAGTTTCTCCTTGTCAGATTTGAGATCTTTGATAATATTTGCCTGACCTCGAACTTGTTTCTCCAGAACAAGCACTGGCTGAACATTACTTAATATGGAGTGAGTGATAATATCCCTTTTACTTGAAACAGTAAAGGTCTTACCATTGAAGGTAACGGAGTTTGAAGTTCTTGGAGGGAGGTAGGGCCCAACAAAGTCATCTCTGGGGAGGTTCTCAAAGTATTCACCAAGCCCCTCAAGCCCAGTAATGTCAACACCATCAATGCTGAGGTCTCCTCCTCCAACCTCGTCAGTTCGAAAGTCACCAGGGATCTCCTCTGCTCTTGTTGGATCAGTAGGGTCAACAGGAGGGAGAGGCTCCGGAGGCCGGAGAGAAAGTTTATCACCCCTGGAGGTCTTTTTCTTTTTGGCCTCCCTCTCCTTGTTTTCTGCTCCACGTTGTTCGGTCTCTCTTGGGAACCCTTGGAGGTTTGGGAGACCCTACCTCTTCCCTAGCACTCTCCTGCTCCACCACTTCTAGGAGAGCAGCATCAATCTGACTTGGAGCTGGCCTCTCTTGGATTTTTGGAGCAGTTTCCTCCACTTCAGCAGGGTTGGCCTCAACCGCACTCTTCTTACCCTTCCCTTTCTTGCCTTTTATTTTACTTGGGGCCTTGGCTCGACCTGGAAAGTATACTGACCCGTCCGGTTCGTGTGTTCTCTTGAGGACTACATCCGGAGGGGGTGGAGTGGTGAGTTCTTCCCAGGTCAAGTCCCTCCGGCCAGTAGTGTTCCAGAGGTGAGACCTTGCGAGTTCTTCCCAGGCCAAGTCCCCCCACTTTTTAGCAGCTCAAGTGTTGATCTTGGTACAAGTGGTCTGCCCGGCCTTTAAATAGTCATTGAAGTCTTTGGGCAGCTCTGTTAAGAAAAAAGATAAGACCAGTCATTTTAAGCAAATTTGATAAAAGTAAAAATGAGAATGTAAGGTAGGATCCTTACGATCACTTCTCCATCTGCTGGTGAGGAGACTCAGATTGACTCCAGCTTTGATCTTCCTCCCATTCTCCCAAGCGCTACTTACGAACAGGAATTGAGTCCTCCAATTTCTCTCCGACTCAAGCAGGTCATCCACTGCTTTATAATTATCACCCATGTTGAAGTAATAGAAGGGAATGTGGAGGTTTATGCAGAGACTGACCACAGCTGCGAATTCCTCCATTGGTAGAGGAATTCTGGAGAGCCTAGAAGCCATAATACAGACAATAAGAGTGTACCAGACGTTGGGGCTCAGTTGACTAGGGCAGAGCTTGATAAGGTGGAAGTACCTAACTATCTCCGGGTCTAAGGGAAACCTTAGCCCCTAGTTAAATAGCTTAGTGAAGATGACTATTTCAATGAGCTTGCAGTCCATTGGGGTTTCAGGGTCTATGTGGATTCTTATTTTCACATTCTCCGGAATCCCCCACTGCGTACGCATCCGGCCCAATTCGACTGTATGGATGAAAGCATAGTTGATTTTTTGTAAGGCAAGAAGATATTTAACGTTTACCTTGTGGAAACAAGGTCCCACTTTTCCTTCGAGGATTTCTGGTAATTCTGGGTGCCTAAGGCATAATTTCTCTTTGCCTTTATCTTTCTTGGCAGCAGCAGCATCAGAAGTTTGTCCGGAGGGTTCGGACTCGAACGGAGCCTCTTTGATGGAATCTTCCATTACTTCCTCCATTACCGAGGAGGGATTCTTAGTTGTTTTTGGGATGGGGGAATTTGAAGTTGGTTCATTCAGGCCTCCGGACTGTTGGGCCTCAATACTTTCCTGGACTCTGGCCTCCGGCTGAGGCTCAGATATGGTGGTTTCTCTTTGGAGGCCTGAGCTAGTAGCCTCCGGTCCGGACAACTTGTCCTTATGAACTTTTATGGGGCCTCTGACCCTGTATTACTGTCTTTGGCCCCTGATTTTGAAGGGGTGCCTTTGGAAGCCTGCCCTTTAACCAGTCGGCCTCTTCTTCGATCGACCAGTTTGTTGGGAGAGGTATCTGTATCTGACCCCATAGCTATAAATGGGGAAGGCTTTTTTAAGCTGGTAACTGCTAGCCGTGGTTCAACGGTGGGTTCTGATTCTTGAACCGATGAGCCTGAGACAATGGGAGAAAGGTTGGTTTGAAACAATCTCCTCGGTTTGACACTTCTTGTTGAGGAGGACCCTGGCCAGGCTCTGTGTTTGAGGTTACTGGTTTGTCGACGGGGGAGGTAGGTAGGCCTGTTGCAATGCGCCTTTCCCTTTCAACTTTTTGTGTCGTTTCTAGCTCTGATAGATTAAGCCACCTACCTCTGATTAAAGCGTTCCTAGCCGTGAACATAAACAACCAAAAAGAAAAACTTGTGTTTGAGAGAGAAAGCTCTGAAAATTAGCAAAGTGAATATGAAGATGATGGTAAAACAGTGGAAAAGTGTTTAATTTATAGTATACCTAAAAAACGTGCTTTGATCCCTAGGAGAATTCGAAAGGATTTCCAATGATTAAGAAACAACGCTGATGTCACCTTCATTTAATGAAGAGGTTGCTTTTCAGAGAAGGTGGGAGCGAAATTCAAGGTGAAAAAACGGCTGAAATAACGAACCAGAGAGAGACACGTGTCCCACGAACTTTGGCAAAAAACCGTTTAGATTCAAAGAACTTTTTTCAGTCCGGATAAAACTATAACACAATTCGAAGGACTTGTCCGGATGTAATTGTCACTAGCAACAGACTGTTTTTTTAGGTCTTGCCAAAGGTTTTTGAACACTACCTAAAAAAGGGGCTACTGATGAGTCCGGATTCCGTCACCACTTCGGACAAGGTCAGTTCGGACAATATCTACCTAACCGGACAGAGGCAGTTCGGACACCATCATCCATTGGACTGTTCGAACAGAACTAAAGTACTTAAAACCTAATCACTTTTTGACTAAGCTTCCTGCTCTCCTACTTAGAACTTATGGGTTCTTAAACTCGACCCGGGTCCATTAAACACGACCCGAAAGCCCATAAGACCCAAAATATAAGGGTATAAATACCCAACCACCAAGATTAAATGAGAGTAATGAAAATTAAATACAACCAGGCTGCTTAATTCTCCCTCTACACTCTACCCAAATATTAAATACTCACAAACTTCCACACAACTCTACACAGAAATTACAAAGTTACCCTCAAACGAAAATAAACCACATCAATGGTTACGCGTCATTTTTAGTAGTATGTTAAGCAACACATTTAATCCAATTTTTGCGATATGTAATTGCTGAATTCAATCCAATTAAATCACAAAATTTATTATATATATAAATATATGTTTTTGTTAGATATCTTGAGCTCAAGAGTGCCATTAGTAAGTGAAAATACCGTTAACACAAGAGAACAAAAAGAAGTTCGAATAAGAAATATCTGTCTACGACATGATACTATTTTAAAAAAATATGAAAATTGACCGACCGATCAACAATAAAAAACATATTATGATGATGTCAAAAACTTATTTAAGATGAAGAAATTAAGTGATGTTGAGGATATAGATGTATGATTTTCTGCAAAAACATATCTATGTGTCACTTTCTCAAACATGTTGGAGATAACAAATGAATAAGAGTTGGACCATAAGGGAACAAATTTTATTTTTTAATATAATTGATCCACTTGAAGTTTGTGTTGATATTGATTTTGTGGTGTCCTAATTGTTTTGGAAGTGCCTATATTTAATGTTGTGCTAGATTTTATAAGTATTTATATCTAATGTTGTTCTAACCATTTCAAAAGTATATAAGGCAATGATTTGCAAGTAATTTAACTCAATTTGGCAAGTTGTTCTTGGTGAGGTTTATTTCTAGCTGAGGGTAATCTGGTAAAGTGTTTAAAAAGTATTTTGATAATTTTGTGGTGTTTTGTGTTTAGTGTATAGAGTAGAGAGATAATTGAGCTGCATAATAGTATTACATTTTGATCACCCTCATTAATGAAAGTAGTTAGGGTATTTATACTTAATTACTGACCCATGGGCTTATTGGGTCGGGTTGTGAAATCGGGTTAAAAGCACATTAGTCATATAGTTTTAAGTTGATTAGCAACTAGCTTAGTCAAAAGTTAATACATTTGTCCTGTTCGGATATTTGGTGTAGTATTTTAGTCTGAATTACCCTTCAGAATTAATTATGGAATAGTGACTGAAAATTCTGAACTCATCAGTTCTGATATGCAGGTCATTGATGTATACATCCGCATTTACCTAGAATACTATAATTTGTTAAATTTTGCCAAGACAACTCATATATCGAATCATGCAACAATAAGTTAAATTATTATGTAAAAAATTAACGATTTAGAATTTTTTGTTAACAAAAGTATTACTTATTGTTCTAATAATGCATACGTCTATTTACCAAAAAATAGATGTAGACCTAATTGTCAACAAAGTCTACAAAGAGAGGGGTCCAAACAAAATGTGTTATTATTCCAATTTGTACTGAATCTAAAGCTAAGCGTGAATGAATAATTACACTTTAGTTATCGTGTATTTAAAAATTTGGGTTATTAAAAATTAAAACCGTATGTTGTCATCTACAACTGACCAAACAAGGAAGATGGTTAATGATTTTGTATGGAGTTACAATACAACACTTATGTATATTTTTTTAAATACATTTCGGGATAATAAGTTAGCAATATTTTTAGAAATTTGACTTTGTAGTACAACTATTTTATCGAAACCACCAATTCCACAACAAATAAAGGAATTGTGGATTGTTAGGGGATTATTTTCGACATGTAAGGGACTTTATCGAAAATAGTAAAACTTCATGAATATTCGAAGGTGACATTTAACTTATTCAACGAGTTAAACTGTTTTACATATTTTTAAATCATTAGAATACTAACAAATTTTGATTTTAATTTATCGAATAAAACAATTCTCAACAAATATATGTAATGTTTTTCAATGTAAAATAAATTATAGATTTTCACAAATAATAGGCAAGTAAATGTTTCACGAGTCAAAAAATAATTCATATTCAGAAGTACAAATACTTCAAGTTTCACAAATTGCAAACAACTTAAGTACTGGTTACAATATGAATCACATTGTTTATTTTTTCATCAATAAAGTCATATGTCATGGTGTCATGATGAACTTGTTTGTCTTCTAACATGATTTGGTAAATGAATTTGAAATGGGGCTCATTAAAAATTATTCCTGTAAAAACTTACTTATAATATCATATCATAGTGGGTAAGATCAGTTACACTATACTTAACTATTGATTTTTTAATACGCGAAACGATTGGCAGATCTACCTTCTTCTTTTCATAAAACTCATACATTTAAAAGATACCATATTAAAACCAATCAGCCAATGACTATGCACCGCGGTAATTGAAATTCTCAAATAATTATATTTGAGTTGATTCCAAGTCATGAAATTACTATCTTAGATCTAGATAAAATGTTGGACTTATGATTGCATTTAAATTCGGGATATGACATAATAGTGATAATGGAATTAGTATTTGACAATAAATGAATGATAAGTGAGAAACAAATAAGACATGTGTGGGAATGGCTATATATGTCCGTATTTTGCAAGTTATATTCGCTAGATGGTGATAAAATCAAGTTTTGAAAAGTTTATTTTCAAAATATAGTCAGATTCAATTCATATTTATTTTCCAAGTAATAGTTGTCTATATATTTCACTGTCACATGACTGTTACATTAACGACTGGTTTTGCAAATGATGATATCAAAGTATAAAGTATAATGGTGTGTACATAACATATTGTAGTCATAATACAAAAAATAACAAATAAAATACAACAACAAGTACTATATATATATATATTAATATGTATACTTGTCCAAAATGTTGCAATGCTCAAACAATCAACATATAGTTTGTCATAATTATCATTGTAGTCTCGACATGTCAAAGAAGTTGTTCAGTGCATATTTCTCAACTGCCCTATCACTTCTTTTCCATGACCTTCGTTAATGTACAATCAACATATAGTGCACCAAACTACTGTTCATATAGTGCAGCAAACTACTGTTCATAGATAAAAGAACCATTATGCTCATCTTGAAAACTCAACAAGTGCAATGATTTCCAAATTATATCACTCACACGAAGTTTTGGAATTTCTTATTTGCGGTTGAATTGACGAATTACAAGTTTTAATAATATGCATGCACATGCTTCAACATAATTATATTTCCATGGTACCATGATGCTTTCTAAAAATAAACAACATCACAAATCGCTAAATATGGCTGGAATGCAACTTGGAAAACCATTAAACCGAATAAAAAAATAAGTCTATATTTTGTAACTTTGTTTCTTATCATTTTGCAAGGGAGTAAACTAGGTTTTGCTAATAAACTTGATTAAATTTTGCGAGTTAAACTCCTATAATTTTGCATATATGTTAATTATAAATTTACAAATATATTTGTACTCATTTGTAACATATTTTCCAACCTTGTTTAGTAGAAATATAAAAGTAACTAGTGCAACTTACGCCAGACTCATCTATGTGGCTCAACATAATTCTCTAGTTCAGTTTTTAGCTAGAGTAGGTACTAACGCGGTATATATTCCACCTCGTTATGGATGAAATATCACATGTGTAATCAAAGTGTATAACGTGATATAGAATAGGCTAATGATTTATCCATGTATTTAACATCTCTTGAAAACGATAAGTGATCTTCATTTCCTATCTCGATGCTTTTCCAAAATGATGGTAAATATACGTCGTATGCGAACATACTATGTGTATGATTTCATACCATTAATGTATTCAGTGAGAAACTCCTCCATTGAATTCATGTACATAATGATTTTATTGTAAAATATAGTGCATCCAAACAAGTACAATGAATACACTCGTGTATCATGGGTCACATTGTATCCCTAAGCTCTGGGTTGTTGTTGTGGTATCTGAGACTACTAAACTTCGTACATAGATAATTCAAAAGGATTCTGACGCATTTACAATTTCAAATCTTCTCAAATAGTTCTTCGTCACCTATACCGAACAAATTGCTAACCTGAGAATCAACCTCTACTTTAGGAATACTGTCCAAAATATTCACAATATTATTGATGACACTCAACTCGGTAATAACATTCACATAATCTAACATGATTTTCATTTTAACGAACCAAAAACTAAATATATTGGTCTCTGGAAGTCACATCTCTATGAACACCTTAGTAATGGGAGTGTTTGCACTAAAATTAGTTAAAGGGTCGATAAGCCTCCCAAATGGAATTGTATCCAAATATGCTTGTAATAGCTTCTGATATACAAGACTCCATAACTTTAACAAGATATAATGAGTGTATAACTATATGCTTCTCTCATACGACATAAGGAATAAAAATTACAGATGTTAAAATAAAAATATCTAAGTTAAGATATATGATGATATGTTTTGCAAGTATCATATATTATGTCTTGCATATGTAAAATTTAGCGCTAGTATTACATCGTTTTCAATATTTGATAGGCCACATGTGTATTAAAACTCAGAAATAACGACGTTATCTAATTTGTAGAAATAAATCTCTCTATATAGTTATCTAAGTCCCTGGGCTTTGGTGAATGAGCCTTTGTATATTGGAGTTTACTATGAGATGATACTATGACCGGATCAGGAGTAGTGTAATCTATCAATTTGGGTTGTGCAAAAGTACTAT
Source organism: Limnanthes douglasii subsp. nivea (assembly GCA_036936605.1). Lineage (NCBI taxonomy): Eukaryota > Viridiplantae > Streptophyta > Magnoliopsida > Brassicales > Limnanthaceae > Limnanthes > Limnanthes douglasii. The sequence continues at coordinate 136,428,682 of JAUPFV010000002.1, read as the reverse complement.
CTTATTCTCAGATTAAGTTATTTCGATGGATCTGTCTAGTAGGCAATCCATCGATCCAATATATAAACTAAAAAAAATAATATTTATACGACCAACTTAGCTCCAAAACGCACATAAAATTTTATGATAGAAAAATCGATTTCTTTAATACCCTTTTGCAAGACTGTGGAATTTTTTTGTAGATTTTAGTTCGCTCATTCTTGGCAGCCGATGTATTATACGTTTCTCATATTACTAACGCAAGGTTTTGCTAATGTTATAGACTAAGTTTCCCAAATATTATCATAGACTATAATTGATGTAGCCTAAAAAGTCCAAGCAAAAATCTTTTTTATTTTATTTTATTCAAATATCTTATATTATTTAAATCAAATCTTGTATTAAGATTTTATTTTATTTCATTTTGAAACATTTATTTTATTTCTTTGTATTCTAATTTAGGGTTTTGAGCAACTATTATATAAATCCTCATATGCCTTAAGCTATTTTAAGTTGTGGAATATTATATTTTTTATTTCTGAAAATTTCACTATGTGTTACCCTTGGATTAGGGTTTCTCCTATCATGTTTTCCTTGAATTAGGGTTTCATCTATCGCTGCTTCTTCTTTTGTTTCCTCCGTGTTATCAGTTTGGTATCAGAGTCTCAGTTCCTGCTACGGGGCAAGCATGTTTCTCAATCTTGATTTCATCTGATTCAAGGTCTAAAAGAGAGAACAACATATATGGCCATGAAGATCTCAAAGATCATTTGGTATGCGAGGATACACCAGGCATTTCGATAACGATCGTATTGACCAGTTACTGGAGGAGTTTAAATCAACAACCAATCTTTGAATCAAGGAGAAACTTTCTTATAGAGATGTTGTCTCAGGCTATGAAGAGGTTTTCAAAACCAATATTTTTCATCAACTGGACATGGGGTGTTGTTTTCAGGCTTTCGAAACTAATTTTTTTCATCAACTGGATGGCTTCAATGTAACTTCGAATAAGGAACACTTGAGAAGAATTTATCTTATTCCGACAAGGTCAACAATTATAATTCCCAATGTAAAAATTGAAAAAATAAAATAAAATAGTTTTGGTTGTTGATAGTGATGGTGCTATGAATTAATTACTAGACTAGGTTAAAAATGACTAAATAAACATCAAAATTTAGTATTGCACCAAATCTTCTTACCACAACATAAATACAATAAATTCATCATCAGAAAACCAATAGATCACTGGTTAGAATAACAACACACTATTCACCAGGGCTTTGGCAATAAACTGAATTTTATTCGCCAACTCTAGGGTGAAATAAGCCAGATAGGCTTTGCATATGTTACTTTCTCATGTTATGTAACATGTATACTACACATTTTGCACATTATTAATGAAAGTTCTGTATTTATTTTAAACCTGATTTCACAACTATTGTTATATACTATATTATTAATATTATATGTTACAAAATGATAAGAACAAACATCTAAAGTTAATATTTCATTAAATGTTCCCTACCACAATATAAAGTAACAAATTGGTCATAATAAAACCAATAGATCAATGTTTAGAATGCTCAAAAGTAATTATCTAAAGATTTGGCAAACAAATGAATTATATTCGCCGCAGGTTTTGTAAATATTATTTTCTCATGTTTCACATAGAAATATATACTACTACGCCTTACACACATTATTAGTGTAATATTTTATAGATATTATAAACCATATTTCATAAATATTGTCATAAATTATAGTATTACTAGTCTAGGTTGGAAAATGATAAGAACAAACATCTAAAATTAATAATTTATAAAACATATCCTACCACGACATAAAGGTAACTAATAAGTGATAACAAAGTTAATATATAAGTGGTTAAAATGACCAAAACAATTCTTCAGGGCTTTGGTGACATAGTGATATTCTACTCACCAACTATTGACGATATAAACTAGGTATATTTTGTAAACATTATTTTCCCACATTTTAAAGCATATGTAGTACATGTTACACATTATTTGTGTAAGGTTTTAAATATGTTACAAACTATATTTTTTAAATGTTTTCATAGACTATAGTAATACTAGGCCATGTTAGAAACTGATAAGAACAAATATTCGAAAGTTAATATTTCGCGAAAATTTTCCTACCACCACATAAAAACGAATAGATCAATGGTTTAATTACCAAAACTAATTCGGCGGGGCTTTAACAATGAATTTTATTAATCAAGTATGTGGAAAAATACATATCAAATTCACTAGTCTAGTCTTGTGAAATCTTGTATGAAATTCTCTAAGAACATGGTGTTTTTTTAATTTTCTATTATACACTAAAATATGTTGAAATACGCTTACAAATTTGCTAGGATTTAGTGAATATCTGGGACGCATGTGAAACATACTTTACCTTATGTTGCAAAATTGTATATTTTCCGAGATATGTGCAGTTCATATACTATATTTTCCAAGACATGTTATCTAGGTTTGGAATTTTAAATACAACACTTAGTTTTGAACCTAAAATACTTTAAGTTTTCCAAACGACTCTATAAAATATGTAACTTTTAAAAACTTGATTTGTGAAAAATATGCAACACATGACATGGATCAAAGTTAACTAGACTTTACTTCACAATGTATACATACTAAGTTTTATAAATAACATATTCTTCTACTTAATTGTTGTAGTGAAGAATAGTACATTATTTTTTACTCGCTTACAACCCGATCTGATGTCCAAAATCGGCTCATTTAGGTCTAAACCTTATTTTTTTATACTAAACAACGATAATATATGTTACAAACTACTGAAATACAAACCCAAATGCGATTTATAGTTTTCCAAACATAACAATCAATTTTTTTTGTTTGAGAAAACGAAAGTTAATGAAATTGAAACCATTAACCATTGCATCCATAGTTAGAGATAAATTTGTCATAGATAACAACTTATGAATGTTTGTTTGAGTTTTCATAAGGCATAAATTGAAAAGAGCATGTGAGATGGACGAAGTATTATGATAATTATGTTTAGTTATTTAATTTTTTTTTGTTAATTTTTTGTCAAATGAGTCTAAAACCTGTAACTATGTTTAATAATTTTGATATTCTTAGTGTCATTAAAAATAATAAAAAATATATATTTTATAACAAAACCCCTATTAAAATGAATTTATAGTCTAGAAATAATAATAATAATATATTTTAAAAAATAAATAACATTTCATTTCAATAGTGGTTTTGTTGGTTTACTTATAGTGATCGAGCTCATCATAAACCAGACCGATTAATTTATATAAAATGTGTTGGGCTTTGCCTAAACAAGTCATTATACATTTTAAATTAATTATAACTTGTCTAAATCATACCGATGAACTGAATTATTCGTAACTTATCTTATTAAATTTTTTGTCATTCAAAAAGTTAATTGAGAAAAAAAATAACTTATGGAAGAAAACAAATACAAACATTTAGTCTCAGGTAGGGGCGGATCCATAAATAAGATTAAGCGGATGCAAAAAATGATATAAATATTTGAACATCACATTATAAATATAATCAAGATTTTACTTGATAAAGGAATAAAAGTAGGTTTTTTTGTATGATATTTCGGTCGATTCATTTTTTAAAATAGAAATATTAGAATCTGGAAGTCTAAGAATAGGCGTAAAAAACTTGCACTGTAAACAAATCAAACTTAATTCTATGTTCAATATTTTACAAACAAAACAAAATTCACTATTGATATGAAAAAAAACCCCAAAGTTAATAATTCATTCCAAAAACATATTTTATTATTTAAAATTTAATCTTATTATAGCATTTTATTATCTAAATATAATTATTTAATTAGTAAATTTGGGATACAAAATTTATTATCTAATAAATTACGTAAATTGATTAATATTTAGGTTAAATAATATTTAGTAATCAACCCACCACCACCCACCCCCCAACCAAAAAAAACACATTTTTTTATTTAAATTTCAGTCTTATTATAGCATTTTATTATTTAAATATAATTGTCTAATTAGCAAACTTAAGATAATTATTTTAAATATGATTTTTTGGGATTTATAAAATTCGAACACATGAACTTGTGAAAATAGGTATGAGTCTTTACCACTATATTAAACATTTTTTTTCGATCTAAAGTATTTCATGGCATATTTGGCTATCCTCAAAATCCGCTTAGTGTTAAATATGTTAGAATGGTCCGGAGTCGGTATGGCATTTGACCGGACACTTTTATCCTATGATCCCAAGTTCACTATCTCACCATGAGGTCCGACTGGCTGAACTCCAAAATTTTATACTGATAGGTCTTGCTAGCCATTCTTATACTTCTACACTGTAGGGTCTCGTGGGTCGAACTCTAATTTTAACATTGAAGGGTCTCGGCCGTCAAAACCTTCTTTCAAGAACTACTGGTATTTGTTCTTTTTAAAATGTTTATTTATTAATAGTGTAATCTCCGATCTATGTCGATAAGAGCTAATTAATGGTTGTTTTTATTGAAAAACATTTCACCTTCACACGTTTAACAATTATTAGATTGTGACTTTCATGCAAGATTAGCGAGATAACAGAAAATATAAAGATGAAATGCTTATATTATACATATAAGAGTGCGCATTCACTTCCAAACATTTCAAATTTTAGTGAGACATTGTTATATTATGAATTCCATCGGTCGCCACAAATTCCTTCGCTAACTCACCAGAGTTATTTTCATCTTCATCGATCCACTAGCCAAGCATCACCAAATTGTACCGACCCATTAGCCGTTTCAAACACTACGACTAGTTGAACATTATCGAATAGTGCCAAAAAAAAAACGGCATTAATACGGTTCAACTCTATGATTGTGTTCGAGATTCTATATGAGCCCTTCATCAATTTATAGTAACATTTTCTCTCTTAATGCAATTATTATTGGTATGTGAATGGACCTATATAAGTTACAGTAGGTTTTGAGGCGTGAGGTTGTCCAAGAGGGATCCGAAAACAGAACAGACTCAATCAACTACCTTCATTTTAAAAACGAAGATAAGAAATAAGTATTCCTAATAGTTGATATCAAGGTTGATAGAACTTTGGAAAATTAAAAGTCCAAGTTAAAGTCCACATTAATAAGAATATGTCTCCAAAGATTGAAATCCATAAGGGTTCTAACACCTACTCCTTAATGGCCATCGTGGAACCTCAAAAAGATCATCAGTTCCTGTAAAATATTGGTCTTTAAGTCCATGTCCTTGGACTCTGTACCTACGAAAAGAAAGCACCATATTGTCTGTCTCATAGCCGAGACCTAACCGTCAGATCATAAGGCCGAAAGCTCCCAACCTCCTATACACTATAAAACAATAATCGAGACCCAACCGTCTGAGCGTAATGGCGGAAGCTCTCAACCTCCTATACACTATAAAACAATACCTTTGACAATAGAACATGTTCTATTTTGATGCAGTCCAGAATGTTTAAACCAAAGTTTTTTTAATTTTATTTTATTATATTCAAACATCTTATATATTTAAATCAAATCTAATTATATTAAAATTTGAATGAGGACCTAGGGCTCCAAGAAACCTAGGTACTGCTTCTTGGTTTTAAGGCCGTCGAAAAGGCCTTGGGCTTTTGCTCTATGGCTTCCTTTAGAGCCTCTTCAGTCTCTCAACCCTAGCACTATCGACATGCACTATCGACATATCCTTACCCTCTCTAGATTTCTGCCTCTTTCCTTTCTCTCAAACGATTCACAGCCACTCAAATGGCGTCTACCAAGATCCCGGTTCTTCATCTTGAAGAACGTAGTCGAACTCCAAATCAGGTAGATCTGCATCCTGGTAACTTGAATCAGATGTTTTCTACTCGTATTTCTGAGACTCGCTTTTTCGAAAACCCTACTTTCGAAAAAGACGAGTCTCTGCAGAAGATCTTCATAAGGTTTCTGGAGATCAGCCGGTCCATAGATCTATTCCTAAGCGAAGTTATGCGGAGGCAGTAAAGATAGGAAAGGAGGAGGCGTCTCCGGTGAGATCGACAGATGGTTTCAAGCACGAGAAAGTAGAGACTGGTGTTGAAGGCGGGTATACCTTCGTCAAGTTCAGTGAAAAAGATAAGTTACAACTTTCCTCTTTGTCTAAATTTACATTAGTTGCGAAGTTTTCGTTTGGTTCTCCTTTAGCAGTAGAATTTAGGGCATACCTTGCATCTTTAAAACCTATAGGTAATTTCAACATATATAAATGGGACTATAGACACATTTTTGTGGAGTTTGATAATATGTTAGATGTTAAAAGCTTCTGGAAGTATAATGCTAGGAAGGTTGGTCAATTTACTTTCAGGAATTTTAAGTTGGACCCCTGATTTTAACCCTAAGCGTGAGTCACCTTTAACTCCCGTTTGGATTTCTTTTCCTAAATTGCCTGAATTCATGTATAATAGGGATACAATTGAAAATTTAGCTAAGGCGATAGGTCTACCTCTAAAATCCTGGTTACATAATAGAAATAGAGCTAGCTTTAATTTTTGTGAAGTTTGAACTATTATAGATGTCTCTAATATTCTCCCTCAAAGAATTTGGGTTAGTTTTGGGGATATGGATGGTTTTTGGCAAGATGTGATCTATAAGAATAAGCCTGCTTATTGTAAAAAATGTAAACATTTAGGTCATAAAGATATTGTCTGTAAATCTGAAGACTTAGAATACAAGAAATCTCAGAATCTAAAAAAGATTGAAGTTATTACTAAAGATAAAAAGAATAGTACTATGTGGATGCCTAAACCTATAACTAATAAAGATTTAGTAACTAATGTACAATCTAATATAGATGTGATTTCTGAAAAAATAAATGCTATATCAAATAATGTAAGCAAGGAAAATCTTGTTGAACAGATAGTTGTTAGACCTGATATTAATAAAGCATCTGATAAAGCATGCAATAGCATCTTGAATACAAAAACTTTAATTCAACATATTGAGACTATCAGTGATGTTAATAATCAGTTTGCATGTGAATCTAATAAGAATTTGTCTCCTAATAAACAAGTTGATACATCTGATAATATAAAAGACATGGAAAATCAAACGTTTCAGATATGAAAAGCTTGTAGTAATAATATGACAGTAGATGATATTAGTTTTCATGATGATGTTATTAGAAAAGATAGCAGTTTATTAACAGTTAAGCATTTTGAGTCAAGTGTTAAAGAATCTGATATCAATTTGGGTATAGAAAATCTTAATAGACATATTGATATAAGCTGTGATGGTAACATTTCTTTAGCATGTGAGCATATTGTTTCTGAAGTTGATAATAACATGACATTGGATGGTTTTAATCATGATGTTGTAATCGGTGATAACAACTTAATAGCATCTAAACAATTTGAACCTGATGTTGTTTCAGAAAAAGATATAGAAAATGCAATTGAGTCTATGAATATAAATAACCCTTTTAATGCTTTATTGAATGAAGATGTAGATGAATTGGTTGAGTCTGAATTTCCTTCTCTGATTAGAAACATATTGAGTCTTTCTCCTAGTTCACATAAAGGGAAAAATTTTGGTGAAAATTTAAGTCTGCCTGTTTTTCCTAAACATAAGAAAAATAAGCCTTCATTGAATAGTTTTCTTAGAAGATCTTCTAGAAATAAACTTGTAATTAAAACCAGAAACCCCAAAGGATCTTTAGGATCCTCTAAATAATACTTAAATGACTTTAAAAATGTTAAATTGGAATGTAAGAGGAGTAGGTAATATAAAAACTATCAGAAGAATAAAGAATCTAACTAAAAAGCATTTTATTAATATCTTAGCTTTGCAAGAACCTATGGTAGCTGTAGATAAAAGTCTAGAAATTTGTTCTAAGTTGGGTTTTGAGTCTGTTCAGGAAAATATAAATAACAAAATATGGATTTTATGGAGAAATGGTTTTATAATTGACCTCATTGATAATTTTGAACAGCTTTTAAGTGCTAGGGTTAGTCATTCTGCACATAGGGAGGTTGTTTTGCTTACTGTTGTGTATGCTAAGTGTAACATTAGTCATATATTATCTTTGTACTTAGGAAAGTTGATGATGGCTAAAGGGAGTGTGATAGGAAAGAGTTCTTCTATTTGTGCTGAAATATCTGGCTTATTAAATGGTTTAACATACTGTAAGGAGGCTAATCTTAAATTTGTAGACATTGAAATAGATTGTTTAGCCTTATTTAACATGTTAGCTTCTGGTTTTCGTCCCTGGTATTTAGAGCGAATTTTTGTGATTTAGATGACATTTTAAGGTCTGATGCTATGGGTTTGGGAAACTTTCGATATGCTTAATAATCTGGATATATATTTGATGATCTGACATTGTTAGCAAGTTGAAAGACTTGACTACATGTTTTACTTGCAGGTTTAGGAATCCAGGATAAGTTACAAAAGCTAAGGATGGAGGGCTGCAAAAGCTATCAGGAAGGACTGCTATGGATGAAGATGTAGAAAGATAGAAGCTAAAGGGATGACACAAGAGGCGGATTCAGAAGGATGGAAGAATAAGAGAGGAGGGTATTGCTGATGGAGAAACAAAAGAAAGAAAGGAGTTTTATATTATAACTTCTGTAATCAATGAGCTTATAGCTCACAAAATGAATGTTTCCTAACAATCTGTATATCTCTTTTTCAACATCAATGAAAGAAATTTCTTGGGAAAAAAATAATAATTATATTAAGATTTTATTTTATTTTATTTTATTTTAAAAGATTTATATTATTTCTTTGTATTATAATTTAGAGTTTTTAGCCGCTATTATATAAAGTTTCATATGCCTTAACTTATTTTGAAGTTTTTGGAATAATATATTTTTATTTCTGAAAATTTCAATCTTTTATAACCCTTAGATTAGGGTTTCATCATGTTACATTTGAAGTAGAGTTTCATCTATCCTTGTTTCTTCTTCTATTTCCGCCGCGTCATAAGATATTATTCCAAAAACTTCAAAATAACTTAAGGGAGGCTTTATATAATAGTTGCTAAAAACCCTAAATTATAATAGAAGGAAATAATATAAATCTTTCAAAATAAAATAAAATAAAATAAAATAAAATCTTAATATAATTAGATTTGATTTAAATATATAAGACATTTGAATAAAATAAAATAAAATTAAAAATGTTTTTGTTTGGACTTTCTGGACTACATCATATTTCCCAATTTTCAAGGCATCAAGTACATATATCCTAATTTTGCAGATTCAGAGAATCTGCTGAATTGGGTATTTATGAAAGTGTGAAAGCCATAATTCTTTTCGCTTGAGAAACGCCAACCTAGCTCATTTTTTACAAATGTAGTCCTCTACACCAAAATCTTTGATTGAAAGGCTCGGTTACCATTACATCTCAAGTTTTGAGATTTTTTTTTAAAATATAGATATTTATCTGAGTGAAACATCACCCAACACTTGGAGGACCCTAGTGAGAGTCATAATCGTTTGTGTCTTATCAAATACCATTTTTATAATGGAAGAGTTGACACTAGTGTGAATTTGTATTGAACTCTCACTTTATTTTTTAGTACATCGTCATCCAAAACCACCACAAAATTATCTTAGCTTTAGACAAGAATTGGAAGAGAAGCTTTATATTTATCAGTGTTGCATGAGATACAAAGGAAGCAATAGGCAAATGGACCCTCAACCAAACCTATAGCAGCCGGAAGAGTCATAGTAAGAGATCTATACCACCAGCCTTTCCTCGTAACTAACAACTTTTCTAGTTTTCAACCTCTAATAGTTTGCAAATCTTGTTTTTTGCCTTTCTTTTTTTATCTTGTTTTCTTACGGAGTTCATACATTTGCTCTCAAGTAAAAAATATCGATGTAAAGAGGCTTTGGTAGACTTAAGTGCATATGCAACCAATCATTGTTCCAAGAAGTTTCATAGTCTTTTTACCAAAAATAAATTATTCAAGTTGGGTTTTTGGCCAATCGAAATTGCACAGAATCAATATAGATAATTTTACTAAAATCGACTTCTTTAAGATTTACAGATTCGAGATAGAGTTTAATGCCTCTATAATCACTTCCATAGATGGTGTATATATATATTGAATCAATATTAAACCCTGCGTGTTGTGATTATCTCCCGTTTTCACACAAGACTTTTTGTATAGCTGATTATATTTTTAGTCTCATGTCTTGTACAATTGGGTAATAAATACTAAAAATTTACATATTTAATTGGATCATGGTCATTCAACCCAATGATATTGATGCAATTCAAAAATAAATTTTACTTGTTGAGCTCATTCATAAATATATGAACGAAAAATTGAACCCGTAGGTAAATACAAGGATTAAATTTTTTACCATTGCTAAAACATATAAGCGAAAATAATTTAAAATTAAAATAAGAATCACATACTAATATATATTTAAAAACAATTCTAACCCTGGAACAATAAAAGATTAGCTCATGCCATTATTGTTCACAATACAAATAAAAAACAAAAATGAAAGAATAAAACAAAACATGAAAAAGATATTGTTTGATGTTTTTGGTTTATTCTCTACCGACTCCAAGGATAAAAATAAAAAAGATGGTAACAAGTAGGGATTTATTTATCATAGGAAAAAAAATATAATTCTTTGGAATCTTTTATCTATTTATACCTTCTCTTGGTTACATTAAATAGCTAATTAATACACATCTTCACTAATTCAGTGCATAGACTGTTTATGATAGGGGTTCAAGCGGTTAGTCTGACAATAAAGTTGTTTTTGTTTTTTTAAACGACGCTTGGGCGTTAGGGAAAACATGCCATTTGTTTTAATTGCAAATGGCAAATGCTATCCCATCACGCGTGGAGTGAAAAGAAAAGTGGAATCCTAACATTTAGTCACAAATTGCGAAGTGGGTAACAGTCTATTGAGGAAACCATTTTACCTTTGTCGAGAGTAACCAAATTTTCTTGTAAGGGAAAAAAATCCATCTCCATCGTTAATGCTTGTCTTCTTCCCAAAAGGTATGTGTATGTTTTAATTTTGTCATTTCTTTCGTAGTTGGTGTTAGCGCATGAACCCTAGTTCTTCAGTCATAAGTTTCTGGCCCCTGGTTCATTATCATTGGGAAAAAACTACCCTTTCTGGTAGTCGTGTTTGTGCATGAGGTATCCGATCGATTTGTTTAATGTCACACATCCATTTGGCTAGTTACAGTCGTGATGGTCCCAAAAAAGGTTATAAAGAGGCAGGGAAAATCGATTAAAGCTGTGAATACAAAATTTGAAGATCGTGTGTTTTATAAAAGCTACTTTGATCGAATATCTTCCAAGTATAGGTACCTTGACGAGCCTGGTTTACTGAGCCTTAGGGCTAGATATGGTATTCCTAGTGATGTCTTAGTTAGAATACCGGAGGTTGGAGAGCATCTATATCAGGCGAGGGATAACGAGACCTGCCTATATACTATTGTTTTTTTACCGAGGCTTACAACTACCATTACCTTCGTTGATACGAGATTTTTTTAGTTTCATAGGTATATGTCCCACCCCATTGGCTATGAATGGATGGAGAGTTTTGCTCAGCGTTGTGTTAAGCGCGCACCCCATAATGTATCTTGATCTGCCTGGTGGATTTACTGGTCATCGTAGATGTTACAAAATTGGTAAAATTTCCCTTATTTTACACACAATTTACCAGGGTTAGGAGAATAATTGAGCTTCCTACCTCTGATAAAAGCTGGAAGAATTCTTTCGTATTTGTATCGGGGAACTAGGAGCATGAGAACGCTTTGATGAACCTTCAGTTAGAATCCTGGTGGGAGGCCAAATGTAAGAAGAAATATTTCTAACCTATAAGTTGAAAAGCCTTATGGTGAAAACTAATCCACGTGATTAATGCAGGTGAGGGAAAACATCAAGAGTGGTTCAAACAAAGGTTGGTTGTAGGCGCAAAGAATCCCTTAACTCAGGTAGCTTACTTGGCCAGTGGGACGTGGTTACAGGAGCCAGCTCGGTTGTTTACTCAGGTTAATTTCTTGAAGACTGGGCTCTGACCAGTTCTTTAATTAATTATTGCAAATTATGAGAAAGTGATGATGACAGATAACAGAGAGACGGCTACCACCAAACAAATTTGTGCGTTGATGGAACAAAATTATATGGATCACAATAGTATAGGGGTGTGGCTGTTAATGCTCTAGGGTCGCAAAGAGAGGGAATCATGAAGCTCGTCGTCCTTGCCTTTCTAGAATGAGAAAGAAGGCAAACTTGGAGGTGTCTAGGATTTGGAGGAGCTAAACCAGATCGTAAAGGATGCTACCTACCAGGAGATAAAGTTGGTAGAGACCGTACTCGACAAGTTCGAGAAGAAGATGAGGAGTTAGAGGACCAGGTGACTCCTCTGCGAAAGAAGAATGTGTGATATTGGATGCAGTCCTTGTGTCAACGAGGAAGCCGAAACTGGTGGATGAAGATCATATTAATGTAGCTCGAGGTGCAGGTGTTCTGGGTGAAACCACCTCAGATGTGGATGTGGAACATAATCAGAGGAAAACACTGGAGGTAATAGTTCTGAATGATGCTCGAGTAGAGAGTCAACCGAGTAGAGCGGCGACTGATGATGAAAACGAGGGACCGGAACAACAAATCCCTGATGAGATAGCCCGAAGAATTGAACATTTGTCAAGATTTCAACTATCCGTCTATCTGCCTCCTTTGTATAAGAAGTGGGCTCGGGTGTGCTCGTGTAAATGTGGTAATACTAGAGTTGTTTCCAACAAAATAAAAAGAAGGAGAGACGAATCCAACCATCAAACCCGCCTCTATCGATTTTGATGTTTGAACAACTCAAGCAGACCCCAAAACTGTCTTTCTATGACAATATACCTATGAGCGAGATACTATAAAGGCAAGTGGAGCTGGCGATCGAGTTACTTTGTGTTATAGGTTCGATTTTTTAAGTGATAATAATTGTTATACTAACATTCTTTTCAATATATATGCACCACAACTCTGTAGTATTATCATACTGGGATGTCTAAAGCTAATTTTCAAATCATGGGGAAGTTAAAGCTTGAGTCCATATTCTTTGGATCAGTGAAAGGGTTGACCACCGAGCTGGCCAGGTTTAAGAATGCTTATGAGGTAGCAAATATGAGGAAGAATAAGGAAGTGGAGGATAATGAAGGTATGTGCAAGAAAGTAACCGAGCTCCAAGGTGCCCTGGCTACATGTGAGGAGACATGCAAAGAGCTGACCACAAGAAATTTCGCTTTGATAACCCATAATAACATGTTGATTAAGAGGAATGAGGAGTTGATATCCCAAAGCAGTACGTTGGTTACCCATAATATAGCACAAACGAAGAGAGTTAAAGATCAATCCAAGTGAATTGTTGGTCTTCATTTGGAGATTAGGAGACTAACGAATGTGTTGGAGGAACTAAAGGTAACGATGGAGCAACAATGCAAACAACTTTTGAAGAAGGCTGCAACAGATTCGGACGAGAGGGAGGGGCAGGTAATGGAGGTGGCTACGACGATGATGGCCCAGAATCATAGGGAAGCTATAACGGGGCTAATGTCCTTGAACCCAGACATGAAGTTGGATTCGTTAGAAAAATTTCCACCTATTGAAAATCAATCCCAGAATGGGGTATGCCAACTGTTATGCCGACGCGGTCGCAACAAGAGTTAAATAAAGTTTTCACATTGGCAGCTAAAAAGGATGCGGGGCAGCGAAACGTTGGACACTCAATAGATGCTATGGTCAATAACCCAGCTTGGTGCCTGATGCTTGAAGTAATTTATATTGAAAACTCTTTGAATTTATCGTTTCCATGGTGATTGTTTTGTAATCCTTACTTATTCCACCCTATCTATGCTTGCCTTGTTTCTGAGAATCACTATGATATCGTCGTTGTTTGCTATAATTCAAAATCAATTTTGGTGAGTTTCTTTATGTATGGAGACACGTGTTTATATATTATAACGATGGAGCATATCCTTACAATGTCGAGCTTAATAAAGCTCATTGCATAGCTATGAGTTAGCTTATTCGTGGTAGGTCAATTAGACCCTATTCCGTGGCCCATCCGAGGGATTGATCTGAGATCATTTCGCGTTACATAGCTATGAGTGAGATATGCTCCTTAGCTTATTCATGACGAGTTCATTTAAACCCTATTGTGTGGCCAGATTAAGGGCTTTATATTAGATGAGTTCGCGTTACGTAGCCTGTAGGTGTGACACGTACCCCTTTTATATTAATAGACTATATGGTCAAGGCTCAACATGGCCCCTTGCGTAGCCCTTGGGCGTGGTCATTGACCCGTTTGCTATTACAAGGATGGATAAAATTAACAAATAAAGACACACATCGATGAAAACGATAAAATGTATTAAAGTAAACAAACAGAGAAGTCTGATACCTCATTAAAAAACCTCATCGCGTTATCAGGGAAGAAAAAAGCGCACCTTATAAGTTATACAGCTTGGAGATATAATTTTAAATAATGAATATTCCATGGGTGATTTGGTGCATGACCTTCGATGTCAGCGAGGCAGTATGCTCCGCTGTGTCCCTTGGAGATGATTGTGTAGGGCCCTTCCCAATTTGGTTATAGCTTTCCAACTGATTTATCATCAAATCCTTGGAAAACTTTCTTCATTACCATATCTCCGAATTGTAAGCTACGAGGCTTTAGCCGAGAATTAAAATGTCCTCCCATAAGGCTCATGTAGTGCTCTGTTTAAACTCGTGCTTGGTTGCGCCGCTCTTCTCTAAGATCTACATTTACAGCTAGGTTAATAGTATTGTCGTCCTCGTTGTAATTAGTGATCATTTGACTTGGGATGATAATCTATGCAGGTACGACAGCCTCACTACCATAGACGAGGACGAAGGGATTTTATCCGTTGTAGTCCGCGGGATAGCTTGATATTCCCAAGGACCCGAGTTAACTTGTCCGACCATTTGCCCTTGGTCCGTTCAAGTTTTTTTAAACCTTCCGATATAGTGCGGTTTGTGACTTCGACCTGTCCATTTACCTGTGGGTATTACGGTGGGGAGAAATGATGACTGATTCCAAAATGTTTACAAAATGCTGTGACCACCATAATTTGAAACTGAGGACCATTGTCTGTCATCAATGATGAGTCCGAATATTGTTACCTCTCCGGACGGGGACAGTTTGGACTAAGATCACCAGACCGGACAGGGCAGTTCGAACACCTAGCCCATTGGACTGTTCGAACTATGACTAAAGTACTTAAAAACCTTAAACACTTCTTGACTAAGATGCTTGCTCTTCTACTAAAAGCTCATGGGTCCTTGAACATGACCTGGGTCCATTAAACATGACCCGAAATCCCATAAAGCCCAAATACAAGGGTATAAATACCCAACCACCCGCATTAAATATGGGTAATGAAAATTAAATACAACCAGGCTGCTTAATTCTCCCTCTACTCTCTACTTAAACGTTAAACATTTACCAACCTTCACAAACTCTAAACAAATTACAAAATTACCCTCAGACGAAAATTAACCACACCAAATTGGCAACCACAGTGGGAGAAGAAGGTACCTGAATCGAGCATTCGAAACCAACCAGAAAAATCAGTCTGAATGAATCCGGACGTCCCGGAGGTACCACCAGTTTTGCTTGAAGTGGTCGGTGAAAACGATGAATACACTATCGAGGAGCGCGATAGGTTAAAAGGCGAGATAGAAGCTCTGAGGGCAGAAAAAGGCTAAGATGGGCATGAAAGAAAAATCAAAAGCATCAGTTTCTCATCATACCGATAACCCTAGAGAGCATGAGCCTTCAAAGACTCATGTGAGTACCAAAAAGACTCATGCGAGCTCCAAAAAGTCTCACCGGTCTAAGCTAGTGGAGAGTTCTGACTCAGATTCAGAGTCTTCTGATAGCTCCTCGGATGAGGAGGGAGTTGAAGCATCCTTGTCCTCTAGCAGTGATGAGGGCCGAACTAAAAAGAAGCAAAAGTTGATCAAAAAATATTCAAGAAAAAGGGATAGACATGGAAAATTGAAGAAGAATATTTACAAAGGGTCATCTCACAGCCGGAGGCATGTAGACCGGATGCTGATGGATCCTTTTGCCTTCCACGATGAACTTTGGAGCAACCATTTGGAGCAATTTAAAAACTTCATGATGAACTTTGATGATGACGACAAGCTACTTTGTAGAGCATTCTCCCAATCCTTTACGGGGAGTGCTCTAAAAAGGTATAACAGCCTACCACAAGGCTGCATCAAGAATTTTGATACCTTTTGGGTGGCCTTTCGAAGGCAGTTTGGTGGGAGTAAAGAGTTGAAGGGCAACGGGGCACAATAATCCATTGTGCCCAAGAACCGAACGAATCATTGAAATAATACATAAGTCGTTTTGTAAACACCAAGAATGGGTTGGCTGATTGCTTCGAGCAAGTAGCAATAGCATCCTTGAGACAGGGCTTAAACCCTGGGAATTTGGCTGATTTGGTGACCCAAAATAAAGCCATTACTTGGGAAGGTTTGCTGAATCAGGTTGGAAAGCAGATTAATGTTGATGAAACAAAGAAAACTAGGGTGCACAGGCAGGTGAGGTCTGCCCCGGTTGCACCAAACCCCAATCAGAATCAGTCCGGGAACAAGGCGAAGGAGACCGGACAGGGGCATGGCAGGGCTAAAGCTCAATCTCAGCCAGCTGCACCTGCTCAGAGTCAACAATCCAGAAATAAGAGAGGGCCTTGGATTCAACCGAAGTGGTTTGCAGAATTAAAAGAAAGTGTGGCCACCATTTATGATAAAACAAAGGAAGAGGTACACTATAGAAGACCGGCCGCACTGCAATCTCCTAGAGAACATTGTAATAACTCTTTCTGCCAGTATCACAATGATACTGGCCATACCACTGATGATTGCATAGCCTTGAAACAAGAAGTTCAGAACTTGATTGAAAGGGGAAAGTTGGGGGCATATGTCAAAAGAAGAGGAGGTAATAGGCCTAACAATACTCACCGGGTTGGTCCAAGCAATGCTGCTCCGGAGGGAGCTATGGTTATAATCGAAAGGTTTGATGTGGAATCAGAATACTTGGATCTGGATCCAACTCGAAATAGAGTGGGTGCCATTGAGGAATGTTCCAGAATAGTCTCCGGGGTCATTAAGTTTTTTGAGTCACTTACAATTTTCGGAGGGGATACTATGACAGCTCCTACTGTTTCTTCGAGGAAGAGGCACGTTCATACTTTAGCTACCCAGCTGGAAGGAGGCATGACCTCCTATCAATCGCAAATTCCTTTCCCCTTCATTGTTTTCGATGAAGATGACTTAAGAGATATAGCTGGCCCTCATGAAGATGCTGTTGTCATAGGAGCATCTATTGGGGGCATTGACATAAGACGAATCTTGGTGGACACTGGAAGCTCAGCCAATATCCTCTTCTTAAACACTTACAAGAAAATCAAAAATCCATCCGTAATTCAGCGTTCGGACAGATCAATTGTGGGCTTTACTGGCAGCTCAGCAGATGCGATCGGGGAGTTCGAAGAGGAAGTTTTGTTGGGCAAGGGCCCTTTCAAGAAGATGGTCAGGATACTTTTTATTGTGGTAGATTGTCCTACTTGCTATAATGCTATTTTAGGGAGGTCTTGGCTCTCTAGGATGCATGCAGTGGCTTCGACAGTCCACCAATGTTTGAAATATGATGTTCAAGGACAAGTGGGAGTTGTCCGAAGCAGTCAAAAGGTTGCAAGAGAATATTATGCTACAGCCCTGGCTCCCCGGACGTTGGGGGCAGTTCGTATCAACAAGCAATAGCAGTTTGAGGGGATTTCTGGGGGTGAGGGTGAAATTGATGACCCCAGAGAGACCCCTGGAGTATTGATACCAGTTGAAGAGGTTGAAACACATTTTTTAGAAGAAGGGAAAAGTGTCAAGATAGGGTCTAAAATGTCACCCGACCTGAAAAATAAGATGTTAAAGTTTTTTAAAAACCATTAGCATGTTTTTGCTTGGTGCAATGCTGATGTTACTAGGGTTCCAGCAGATGTTATATCACATCACCTATCTGTTCGGAGGGACATAGAACCAGTGGTGCAAAAGAGAAGGGCTTTTTCCAAGGAAAAGGTTGATGTTATTGTGCAAGAGGTTGACAGGCTCACAAAGATGGGGCATATCAAAGAATCTCAATATCCCTTGTGGACTGCCAATCCGGTCTTGGTGAAAAAGAAAAATGACAAGTGGCGTATGTGCATTGACTTCACAGATCTCAATAGGGTTTGCCCAAAATATTTGTATCCAGTTCCCCGGATTGACCAGCTAGTAGACTCCACCTCTGGGAATAAGCTACTATCCTTTATGGATGCTTTCTCCGGATACAATCAGATCCAAGTAGATCCGAAGGATCAGGAGCATACCACATTTGTCACTGATAGGGGTCTTTACTGCTACAAGGTGATGCCATTTGGGTTGAAAAATGCTGGGGCTACTTATCAGAGATTGGTGAACAAGGCCTTTGCTGATCAAATTGGAAGGAATATGGAAGTATACATCGATGACATGATGGTGAAAAGTGTGGATGAGCAATTGCACTTGGCTGACCTCCAAGAAACTTTTACCAACTTGGTAAAAGTGAATTTGAAGCTAAATCCAGAAAAATGTGTAATCGGAGTGCAATCCGGGAAGTTCCTAGGTTATATAATAAGTGAGCAAGGGATACAGTCCGATCCAGCCCAGCTTAATGCTCTATTCCAAATAGAGCCTCCTCGGAATATTAAAGAAGTGCAACGATTGACAGGGAGGTTAGCTGCTTTAAACCGATTTATCTCAAGGTCATCGGATATATGCGCCCCGTTTTTTCAAACTTTGAAGGGTGCAAGGGGATTTGACTGGACCTCACAGTGTGATGAGGCCTTCAATGAGATTAAGAAACATCTGTCCTCCCCCAAAACCTTATTTAAAACAATTGATGGAGAGACACTCTTCATATATTTGACAGTTTCAAGTTGTGCCATCAGTGCTGTGTTGGTAAGAGAGGTGGATAACTACCCCCATCCCGTATACTACATCAGCAAGAGCTTGATAGATGCAGAAAAGCGTTATTTGAAACTCGAAAAACTAGCACTAGCCTTGGTAATAGCTGCAAGGAAGATGAGGCCTTATTTCCAGACTCATCCTATTATCGTTCGGACATATTTTCCTTTGAAGAATGTTCTCCAAAAGGCAGACATTTCAAGTAGAATGACTAAGTGGTCGGTAGAATTAGGGGATTTCGATATAGATTTTGCTCCCCGAACAGCAGTCAAGGCCCAAGCTGTGGCTGATTTTTTAGTTGAATTCCACTCTGACAGAGATTCGGAGGAGACTTCTGAGATGAAAGACAAAAAGGTCTGGGTCGTCCGGACGGATGGTGGATCCAGCACTATGGGATGTGGTGCAGGGGTATACTTAACTTCTCCATATGGTGACAGAATGTACCAGGCTATATGTTTTGCTTTCAGGGCTTCCAATAATGAGTCCGAATACGAAGCAGCTATAACTGGTTTAAAGTTAGCTTATATTTGTGGGGCTAAAAGGGTCAAGCTAATGAGTGACTCCCAGCTTCTTATCCACCATGCTCAAGGTCAATCTGAGGCTAAAAAGGAGCAACTTGTGAAGTATTTACTTCTTCTTAAAAATGAAGCACTCAAGTTTAAAAGCGTTGTTTATGAGCATATACCCCGGACATAGAATGAATTAGCAGATTCATTGGCAACCATAGCTTACACAGAGTTATATCCATGGATCCATGTACTGGAGAGCCCCTCCATTAAACTTAATGTGGGTAAGGAGGAAGAAATTTTTGAAGTACAGGTGAAGCAACCTCAGGATTGGAGATTTCCTCTCCTGCAGTACCTCTCCGATAACATCTTGTCTCCGGATAAATTGCTAGCGAGAAAAATGAAACACAAGGCTCGTGCTTTTATCATACTAAGAGATATTCTGTATAAAAAGTCTTACAACAAACCTTTTCTGCGGTGTTTGGGGGATGATGAGTCTCAAGTAGTCCTCTCCGAATTACATGATGGTGAGGGATTAGCTCACTGTGGATTTAGGGCTCTAACAAGGAGAGTTTTACTGGCCGGCTACTATTGGCCATCTATCATGCAGGATGCTAAAGAGCTGGTAAGAAGGTGTGATCCATGCCAGAGATATAGCAATGAAATTCATGTCCCAGCTATCCCTTTAGAGTCAATTTCTGAGCCTATACCTTTTGCTCGATGGGGGTTGGATTTAGTGGGCCCTCTCCCTATGGCGTCCGGAGGGCGCAGAACTATAATTGTTGCTATAGATTACTTTTCGAAGTGGATTGAAGCAGCCCCTCTGGCAGGAACAACATCGAAAGCTGTCATAAAATTCATTTTATCCAACATCTGTTGCAGATTTGGTGTTCCACAAAAGATAACGACAGACAATGGGCCACAGTTCGACAATAGAGAGATGGAGAGGTTTTGTGCTTCAAGGGGTATACAACATTTTTTCTCTTCACCTTTCCACCCACAAGCGAATGGTCAGGTTGAAGTGGCTAACAGAACTATACTGTCCGGTTTAAAGAAGAATCTGGAAGGAGCTGCTGGGAAGTGGCCTAGCTATTTATAAGAGGTCTTGTAGGCCTACCGGACAACACCTGGGGCTGCAACACAGGAGCCACCTTTTGCTTTGGTCTATGGGATGGATGCAATAGCTCCCATAGAAGCAACTCTCCCATCATTTCGGGTTCACAACTTCTCTGAATGCGCTAATGAAGTAGCAATCAGAGGTCAGCTTGACCTGGTAGAGGAAAGACGAGTCAAAGCTCACCTTAGAGCTGCACACTATCAGGGTTTGATGAGAAGCAGATTTGCTTCCAGAGTTAAAAGAAGAGATTTCCAGCCGGGGGACAAGGTATTGAGGAAAGTCTTCTTACACACTAAAGAGAAGCTGCTCGGCAAACTGGCCCCAACTTGGGAAGGACCTTATATGGTTATTGAAAGGCTTAAACCTGGAACGTATTGGCTAGAAGATAAAGATGGAAGAATTTTGACCCACCCTTGGAATATTGAATATCTCCGGATGTACTTGGAGTAGCATCTGTGTAAATATTTACTTGTTTAAACATCCATGTAAATATTTGGGGGCATACTCTTTCCTACCCTGGTGGCACGGGGAGGTTTTAATGAGGTGTCCGGGCTTTTTAATGAAATTTGATGCCTTCTTAAAACAATTTCCAAAGTGTGCATACTTTGTTTTTTGTCACACCATCCGGATTGAAGTAAAAGAATGATGATCACTTAAACATTTGTCATCGGAGAACTTAAACTCTCTCACTTTAGATTGTTCATGAAATAACTAAGGGCTATTTAAACACTAGCCACCAGAATTGAAACAAACTATGAAAGGATGCGAGAATTGTGAAAAATAAAAGTATTCATTAAAATAACTTAAGTGCCTTGGCCTTCCAAGGACTTTTAAATTGTCAAACAAAGCAAGAGATCTATCTGGTCAGATACCGGACACAATAACAAGAAAAATTCCTTGGCCTTCCAAGGACTTTAGTTTAGATAACATAAAAGTAAAAAGATAATTCATAATTTAAGACTGAGCCTTTGAAGATGGCTCAGCCTCACTTATCTTCTTCTTCCCTTTGGGATCGTCTTTTTCTTCAGGAGGGCCCTCCCCGACATTTTCTTCTGCCTCGTTAGAAGAGGAAGCACTGGAATAGTCATGCAAGTCTCCGTCAGCCATGGTGTGGAAGGGAAGGTCTTCGTACTCTACTGAAGCCACAAATCTCCCAAGTTCCTCTTCGGTAACTTCTCATGGAAGAGCAGGACCATGTCTGATTTCACCTTGGCATACATTTTCTCTTGAGTGTCTATTACGTTGTTGGCATAAGCATCAATCTTGGCCTGGATTTTGGCCTCTTGCTCCCTTAACAGATCAGCTTTCTCCTCTGCAGCCTTGGACACTGTGTTCTCAAGTGCAATCTTGTCATTTCTCAAGTTGTGAATGACTTGATCCTTGGCCTTGACCTCCTCTTTTGAAGAAGTGAGATCTTTCTCTACTCTGGACAACTTCTCCTGGAGCTCCTTGATAGTATCTTCCAGAGTAGCAACTTTGGTGGTCCACCCCTCTTGGTTCTTTTTCAGCTCCTCGTTCTCCCCCTTTAGAATGTCAGCATGTTGAGTGGCAGTACGAAGGTCATCGGAAAACCTCTCCTTATCAGACTTGAGGTCTTTGATAATATCTGCCTGACTTCGAATTTGCTTCTCCAACACAAGCACCGGCTGAACACTACTTAATATAAAGTGAGCTATAATGTCCCTTTCACTTGAAACAGTAAAAGTCTTACCATTAAAAGTGACAGTGTTTGAATTACTCGGAGGGAGGTAAGGCCCAGCAAAATCGTCTTTGGGGAGGTTGACAAAGTAGTCACCAAGCCCACCAAGACCAGTGATGTCAACCCCATCAATGCTAAGGCCTCCCCCTTCGACCTCGTCGGTTTGAAAGTCACCAGGGATCTCATCTGCTTGTGTTGGAGCAGTAGGATCAACATGGGGAAGAGGCTCCGGAGGCCGGAGAGAAAGTTCATCACCCTTAGAGGTCTTCTTCTTCTTGGCCTCCCTATCCTTGCTATCAGCTCCCCGTTTATGGTCTCTTTTGGAAGCCCTTGGGGGTTTTGGGGAGTGAACTTCTTGCCTAACACTCTCATGCTCTACCACTTCCAAGAGAGCAGCATCAATCTGGCTTGGGGCTGGCCCCTCCGGATTTGGTAAAACAGCTTCCTCCACCTCAGCAGGGTCCGTTCCACCTACCACTTTCTTGCCCTTCTTCTTTTTGCCTTTCATCTTATTCGGGGCCTTGGCCCGGCCTGGCAAGTAAATTGTCCCATCCGGTTCGTGTGTCCTCTTGAGCACTACATCCGGAGGGGGTTGAGTGGTGAGCTATTCCCAGGTTAAGTCCCTCCGGCCAGTAGTGTTCCAGAGGTGAGACCTTGCTAAGTTGCCCCCCCGTGAAAGCATCGTGGAACCAGTTTCCCCACCTTTCAGCAGTCCAAGTGTTGATCTTGGTGCAAGTGGTCTGCCCGAACTTTAGATAGTCATTGAAGTCCTTGGGCAGTTCTGCTAAGAAAAAGACAAAGCCAATCAGTTTAAACAAATTTGATAAAAGAAGAGATAAAAATATAAAGTAGGAGCCTTACGATCACTCCTCCATCTGCTGGTGAGGAGACTTGGGTTGACTCCGGCCTTGATTTTCTTCCTGTTCTCCCAAGCACCACTTACGAACAGGAATTGAGTCCTCCAATTCCTCTTCGACTCTAGTAGGTCATCCACTGCTTTGAAGTTATCCCCCATGTTGAAGTGATAAAAGGGGATGTGGTGGTTTCTGCAGAGACTGACCACATCAGCAAACTCCTCCATCGGTAGAGGAATCCCAGAGAGCCTAGAGGCCATAATACAGGCCATGAGGGTGTACCAAGCATTGGGACTCAGCTGGCTTGGACAAAGCTTTATCAGATGAAAGTATCTGACAATCTCTGGGTCCAAGGGAAATCTAAGCCCCCAGTTAAACAGCTCCGTGAAAATAACTATCTCGCTCAGCTTGCAGTCCATGGGAGTTTCGGGGTTTATAGGGATTCTTATCTTTACGTTCTCTGGAATTCCCCACTTCGTACGCATCTGGCGCAGCTCAGCTGTGTGGATGAAAGCGTAGTTGATCTTTTGCAGGGCAAGGAGATACTTAACATTGACCTTGTGAAAACAAGGCCCCACCCTTCCTTCGAGACACTCCGGCAGATCCGGATGCCTCAAGCACAACTTTTCCTTACCTTTATCTTTTTGGGCAGCAACAGCACCGCCAGTCTGTCCGGAAGGTTCGGACTCAAATGGAGCCTCTTCGATAGAATCCTCCATTATTTCCTCCATGATTGAGGAAGGGGTTTCAGTCGCAGTGGTGAGAGGGAGGTTTGGATTTGGCTCAGCCTGACTTCCGGCCTGATGAGCTCCGGTACTCTCCTGATTTCTAGCCTCTGGTTTGGGCTCTGTTGTGGACGTTTCTCTTCGGGGACTTGAGCCAGTGCCCTCCGAACCGGACAACCTGTCCCTGGGTGCCCTAATGGGTACTTCTGACCCAGTACTACTATCCTTGGCACCTGATACAGGGGTGCCCTTAGAAGCCTGCCCTTTGACCAACCGGCCTTTTCTCCGATCAACTAGTTTGTGAGGAGAGGTTTCGGCATCAGACCCCATGGCTAAAAATGGGGAGGGTTTTTTTAAGGCTGGTGACTGTTAAACCTGGTTCAATGACGGTTCAGACTCTTGAACCGAAGAACCTGAGATGATAGTGGAAAGACTGGATTGAAACAACCTCCTCGGTTTGAAACCCTTTGTGGAGGAAGAACCCTGGTCTGACTCTGTGGGTGAAGTTGCTGGTTTGTTGATGGGGGAAGCGGGTAAGCCTGCTGCAATGCGCCTTTCCCTTTCAACCTTTTGCGCTTTTTCTAATTCAGAGAGGTTGAGCCACCCGCCTTTGATCAGAGCGTTCCTAGCCGTGAACATAAACAACCTGAGTAAAACTTTGGTTTTTAGAGAAAAAACTTTGAGGATTTGCAGAGTGAAAACGAAAGTGATGGTGAAACAGTAGAAAGTATTTCAATTTATAGTAAATCTCAAAAATGAGTCTTGATTCCTAGGAGAATTCGAAAAGATTAGTAATGATTAAAAGACGGCTCTGATATCACCCTCATTAATGAAGAGGTTGCTTTTCGAAGAAGGTGGGTGCGAAATTCAAGGTGAAAAAATGGCTGAAACAACCAACCAAAAAGTGACACGTGTCCCATGAACTCTCGCAAAAAACCGTTTGGATTCATAGAGTTTTTTCAGTCCGGATAAAGCCATAACACAAGTCGAAAGACCTGTTCGGGTAAAACTGCCCCTGACATCGGACTATTTTTCAGGTTTTTGGCAAAGGTATTTGAACAAACACCTAAAAAAGGGGCTCCTGATGAGTCCGAATGTTGCTACCTCTCCGGACGGGGACAGTTCAGACTAAGATCACCAGACCGGATAGGGCAGTTCGAACACCTAGCCCATTAGACTGTTCGAACCATAACTAAAGTACTTAAAAACCTAAACACTTCTTGACTAACCTGCTTGCTCTTCTACTAAAAGCTCATGGGTCCTTGAACATGACCCGGTTCCATTAAACATGACCCGAAAGCCCACAAAGCCCAAATACAAGGGTATAAATACCCAACCACCCGCATTAAATATGGATAATGAAAATTAAATACAACCAGGCTGCTTAGTTCTCCCTCTACTCTCTACTTAAACGTTAAACATTTACCAACCTTCACAAACTCTAAACAAATTACAAAATTACCCTCAGACAAAAATTAACCACACCAATCAAGACGTGAGGTATTCCAAATCAAGCTAAAATATGATGATGAATAAAGTCACATATTTCTTGAGCTTGAGTGTGGGAAAGAGGCTTGGCCTCAACTGCCAACTATTAAAAACTGTTGTTTATCGGTTTCCATAATAAGTGGCCCTACTAAATCAATGCCTCATTTGTCGAAAGGGCAACAAACATCAACTACTTGCGTCGGCTCACTAGGGAGATGACCAGTATTGGCAAACTGTTGTTATTGGTGGCATTGTTGAACGAGTTTTTCAGCATCGACGACCAAGTCGGGCCAGTAATAACCTACTAACAAAAAACTTCTATTAAGGCTACGATATCCGCAATGTACCCCGTCGTCTCCTGAATTTAACTCGTGCGAAATCGAGGTAGCCTCAGTCGTATCAAGGAAGTGGAGCAAAGGTTGCGTGGAACTTTTTCAGTGTAAGATGTCATCCAGTACTAAGTATTTAGCTCCTTTTAGTTGGAGTGCTCGTGCGTCCATTTTTTCAGTTGGTAGGGTACCAGATTGGAGGTATAGAAGGTAAGGTTTCCTCTAGTCATGGGCTTGGTATATTATGAAAACAAAGTGGCTCTGATATAGAATTTCTATAGTTGGTAATTTATATATTAGTATGAGAGGATGGTCGCCCATCGCCACCGTTTTGGCTAGAGTATCGGCTGCAGAGTTGTGTAAGCGAGGCACTTGTTCGTATGCCACCGTGGAAAATTTGGATTCGCATTTTTAAAGCATTTTCAAATACCCACGAATACCCTCCTTTTTAGCATCGTATGTATCATTCTCTTGATTGATAAATAATTGTGAATCTGATCGGATTTGGAGAATTCGAGACCCGCATATGAGTGATAACTTCATTCTAAAAATTATTGCCTCGTATTCTGCTATAATGTTAGTTATCGGGAATAATGCTCGCCCTCCACTGGATGCGTTGGAGGTCGCGTTGGTTTTGACAATCCATTCTAACTGTTCAGACTCATGCAAGATTTCATTTGAAAGGGGTGCTTCACCGGGTGAGGAAAATTATGTGAGGAAATCAGCTACAACTTGACTTTTGATCGTAGTGCGAGGTTCGAACTTGATGTCATATTATCCTAACTCAATGTTTCACTTAGTGAGCATGTCGGATGCCTCGGGTTTCTATAGCACATATTTGAGGGGGAAAGAGGTTCAGACCAAAATTGTATGTTCTTGAAAGTGAAGGCGTATTTTTTGGGCTACTATAAGCAACCCAATCACGAGTTTCTCCAGATTGAGGTACCTAGTATCGGCGTCTACCAAAGTTTTACTAGTGTAGTAAATGGGTCGTTGTACGCCATCTAGTTCCCTAATCAATACTGCACTGACCGAGAAAAATGAAACGGATAAATATGAGAACAAAGTCTCACCTACTACTGGTGTTGAAAGTATTTCAGGCGAGGTGAAATTATTTTTCGGTACCTTGAAAGCAGTGTTACACTCCTCTGTCCACGCGATTTTTTTAGTTCCTCGGAGAATCTCGAAGAAAATATGAATGTTGGGTACTCTGGAAATAAAACGTGAGAGTGCTACTAACCGGCCCGTAAGGCACTGAACCTCTTTCACGTTTGTAGGTTGCACCATCTGTAATAATTGTGAATGTCAATTCATATATTCATGTTTGACCTAAACGAAGGTAATTTTTACCTAACCTCCATTTTCTCACGCCCCCCTGCCTTGTAATTGTTATCGGAGTAGTTTTTTCGGGTCAATTGTGACTGCGGAACATGTTTTGGCAGTCATGTGGCTTCCATGTATGATCCCGACCGCGTTTCCGACTGGATATTTTATGCATTTCCTGAATGTGTAGGGATGACTTACATTATATGAAGCCAACGCCGACCAATGATCGCGTGATAAGGTTGGGAGCATCGGAGATCATAAACAATATTTGCAATTATTTTTTGATGGCCCCATACTCGACTTTGACCATCAACTCAACCTCTCCCACACATTAGAAGACTTTGCGTTTGTACCCCACCAAGGTTCGCTGTGTTATTTTTTAGGATAAGACCTCATGCATGTAGACATAGCTATCTTTGAAGATAATATTGGATAAGGTCCCTCCATCTATTAGGACTCTGGTTACTATGACGCGCCAATGTCTAAGTTTACTGTTAGAGCGTCCTAATGCGGCGTGCTGACCCCCCTCAAGTTATCATCATTAAATTTGAGGTCAGAGGCATGATCTCGCTACTTGTGATAGGAAGAAACCTCAACTTCCTGAACCTCGTGATCAGCCGTCGCCCGATTTTTGGAATTTGTAAGGTGAGATGCCTCAGAATTTCCTCCGGTGATAGTGAATAGCGATGGTGTAGAGTCTTGACTATGTAGTACTGAGTTTCTAGTCACCTCAGATTGTGCTTCAGCTAGAATAAACGAAAGTCTTAGAACGTTGTTTTATTTACCCTTCACGTTGCTAGTTATTTTTTAGCATCAATCCATAATGGTGAATAGCCACTGTTGTTTCCTTGTGTCTGCTCTTTTATCCATGTTGAATTTTTCCTCAATGCTCTGGCAAGTTTCCTCCTCGAATTGGACATGACGATCTTTCCGTTTGATGAACTGAACAAGCTCTTCATTATCTACTAACCTCTAAATCTCCTATCTGAGATGCCAACACTCGTCGGTTGGTGACAGTGGTCATTATGATATGAGCAAAATTACTTTTTAAAACATTTTAAAGCCCAGGGTGCTCATCACTTACAGAGGTAGATATCTTCTTCTCCCCTTCGTCCGATCTTATAATACTGAGATAGCCTCAGTGAGTGAAGTAAATCGTCTGGCTGGATTATCAAGATGTATAGTTCATCGAAAAGTATCCCTACGAGGCCCATCATCTGTTTTCTTTCGGTCGGAAGTAATTTTATCTAAAGAAAAGCATATGGAGGAGGTCTTATGGATCGCTTCAGAATAGATAAAACCTTAGTTGTTGTTGATGAGCATTTCTCTTGCCTCACTTGAATAAATATATGAAGAAATTCTACAACCATTGTATTATTTGCTTGTAAGCAAAGTCCATATTGGATCATTATGGTTTTTCTCTACCATTTTCGATTCCTATTACACCATGGGTGTATATATCTATGAATTTTGTGTTGAGACTTCGAAAACTTATACACAAAGACTCCATCTTTGTTGGGGTGGACATATTCTCAAAGATGGCACATTTTATACCATGCATTATGGTGAATGATGATTCTCAAACATCAGACTTACTCTTCAAATAAGTGGTGAGTTTACATGGAATGAAAAATATTATTATCTAATATCGAGATATCAAATTCCTCAACCACTTTTGGAAACTCTTTTGAAAAAAATGGGGACTAAGCTACTATTAACAACTTGTCATTGCCAAATAGATAGCCATACTAAAGTGATAAACCGTATATTGTCTATTTTACTTAGATCTATTATAAGTGAAAAACTGAGTAATGGTTATAAT
This sequence comes from Limnanthes douglasii subsp. nivea, assembly GCA_036936605.1. Lineage (NCBI taxonomy): Eukaryota > Viridiplantae > Streptophyta > Magnoliopsida > Brassicales > Limnanthaceae > Limnanthes > Limnanthes douglasii. The sequence continues at coordinate 136,399,801 of JAUPFV010000002.1, read as the reverse complement.
ATTTACTATTCATTTAGTTTGATTATAACCATGCTACCTACTTTGCTACTAAACTGTCTCCGTGAAGTTGTGTATGGATTTAAGATTTTGACGTCGTTGAACTTATCCTCATTGCAACCATCATAATATTCAAGGAAAAATGGAATGAGCAATGTTGAAATTGTCAAGAAAATACACTAGAAGGTTAAGGAGAACCTAGAAAGAAAAACAGAGCAATATAAGCTCCAAGGAGATAAAGGACGCAAAAAGTTAACCTTTGAACCAAGAGAATAAAGTTGGGGTACACGGGAGACCAAATTGTCTTCTAAAAAAATAAAGTTCTAAGCTTGTGCCTCGAGGATATGGTCCATTCCAGCTTCTTAAGCGAATAATACGTACAATTTGGAGCCTACATGAGATATGAACATTTTTGCAAGTTTTAAGTTTATGATTTATCTCAATTTGAAAAGGTGAGCTAGTTTTCAAGATAAACCTTCTCAAATAGGAGAGAACGATAAGGACATCCATGTAGATCAGATTGAAGACCAACATGAGATCATCAAAATAAATAATTTTAAAATTGGTCATATAACACACTCAAGAGAAAAGAATCTTCTTAGAGAGTTCCACTAGGATGCAGAGAGTATTATAAGCTAAATGGTTCATAATCCAACTTATAGTTTAACTACTCCCAAGAAATGTCTTTAATTAGAGCAAACAATGTGAGAATTTGTTTTACTTCACAGTAACAATATGTCTCCCACTTCTACAACTTTAAGATGATATTGATAAATGTTAAAGGCCAAAAATCTACTCTAAGACACTTTAGCAGTATCAATCCATGTAGGCTCTTTATCCAAAAGTTACATTTCCTTCTTTGTATGGTTATAAATAAAGTCTTATAGTGCGTTTGGTTCGGAGTGATTCTACACAGCAATGTTGACATTCACGTCATGTGACATTACCTCATTAGATTATCTTGTTTAGTTAGAGGTAATCTAAGACGATTATTGTCATCCTACATCCGTTAGGCGATCAAATATTAAAAAGATTACATCCAAATATTACCTAATAATTTAACATATTAAAACAAAATTATCTCAAAAAATTACCTAGTAATATGATGCCTCTCTGAGTTGACCTAAATGGAATGTATACTTTTGTTTAGATTAAAATATTACTTTGGTACATAAATCAAATTTATAACTATATCTCAACTTCAAAACTAACTTAAACTTTTAATGTCTCTAAATTTTTGAAAATTATATTTTATAATACATAAATTTTAAAAATATTATATAAAATCTAATATTTTTTATAGATTCCTTTTTAGTCCTCAGACTTAAAGAAAAAACTTCTATAATCTAGTCTCTAATCCTAAAAAAATTATATTATATATTTTTTTCTTTCTAAACTTTCAAAAATAACATTTAATATCTAAACTTTAATTAATTGTGTTTTATTTCCTATAATTTTAAAAAATGACATTCATGTCTTACCATTTTATTTTGGTCTATAGTTTTTAAAATGACATATAAATCCTTAAAAATCTGTACCAATGCATTTTAATCCGCGTAAGTTTTAAAGATAAATTTGAATCCATTCTAATTTTGAAATTTTAATATAGTCCTTCAATTTCAAGAATTCTATTTTAATTTTTACAATTGTAAATTGTTTTGAAAATTACATTTTAATAATATTTTTCATAAAATTACATTTTAATCCTTAAGGGCGAAAACTACTCTTAGTCTCTCTTTATTTTATAAATTAAATTTAACCCTAAAATTTCAAAATTTCCATTTTAGTCTCTAAGATTTTGAAAAATATATTTTAGTTAGTATAATTACAAATAATACATTTTAGCCTCAAAGTATAAAAAAAAATCATTATTGCCCCTAAAGTTTGGAAAAGTACATTTTTGAGTTCCTAAAGTTTTGACACCTATACTTTAGTCCTTAAAGTATTGAAAAATACATTTTACTTCCTAAATTTTGGAATATTACATTTTAGTCTATAAAGTTTTGAAAATTACATTTTAATATTTATAGTTTCAAAAATTATGCTCATTTATCAATATTTACAAATTTAAATTAATTCATTTGAAAATTGCATTTAGTTTCTAAAGTTTAAAAAGTTATGTTTTAGTGCCTAAGGTTTCAAAAACTATATATAGTCTGAAAAGTTTTAAAATTATATTTTAATCTTTAAAAATTCTAAAATTGCATTTTACTGCAGAACAACCACCGTGACGGGTCATATACCAGCTTCTACTCTTTGTCAACAAGATAACTGAAGAAGCTCTTCCACCACAGCCACCACCATCATCCTCTGCCATTAACAAAACTAGTAAACTTGCATACACATCCTCTGTTTCCAGTAAACTTGCATACACATCCTCTGTTTTTAGCAATAGAGGCTTAATCCATTGTCAATCCTCCCAGAACAAAAATCAAATCAAGATTGTTGAAGAATTTTCACCATTGCGACAACAAAAAAAGGTTTAGGAGCAAAACAATAGAAATCTTTTTTCTAGTTCTGACCATATTATTGATTTAAGAACCAATATATTGTCTGATCAATCTTCTCCACAAAATCTCAATAAATAGTTCCTCTAACAAAATCAAAATATTAAAATCTTCTATAAATCATATGCAAAAAACTACGAAGATTATCTCAAAGGAAATTCACCATGTTTATATTATGATTAAAGACATGGAAGATCACATGAAAAATTAGTTTTCTGCACAAGAAAAGGAAAGTATCTTATTTAACTCAAAATATACATTACTTGGTAAATTTCGTAATGGTAAATTATCTTCTAATTTTGCTGGTCTATAATATTCAAGGACCTTAATGAAGAAATAGTTTCATTTTTCCATGGCCACATTGTCCCTCAAGGTATATATTCCACTTTAATTTTCGTAATTTCTAAGGTGGACTTCCCTCAAACCTGAAATGATTTTAGACCAATCAACTTATGTATGTTGCTCAATATAATTATATCATATATTATGAATGAAAGGTTGTCAATTTTACTTTATAAAATAATATCAGAGGAAAAATGAAGTTTTGTAAAGGGAAATAATATACATGATAATATATTATTGACTCAAGATTTAACGCACGACTTAAATAGAAAAGAGAGAGGTGGAAATGTGATGATTAAAATCGACATGTCCAAAGCCTTTAATATAATATTTTTCAACTTTATTTTAAATATCATGGAAGCATTTGGTTTTGATAAAAGGTTCCTAGATAAGATTAATAAGTACATCAATTCTACCTTGTTTTCAATAATTGTAAATAGAGAATTACAAGGTTACTTCAAGTCTACTAAGGGTGTTAGACAAAAGGATCTTATTTCTTATAGTCTATTTATTATAACTGAAGAATATCTAATTAGGGACCTTAAACAAGTAGCTCATTCATACTTTGTCGGGCCTTTGCAGATGATTTTATCATTTTAGCAAATGGTTCTTCTTTTAATATCAACAAAATCAGTATGTTCCAGCAGCATTACCAACATATGTCATGTCAAATAACCAGTATGGATAAAACCATATTTATTACACTTACAAGAATGTCTCAAGCAAGAATCAAGCTAATAGAAAACTAATCTGGTTTTAAGCATAAAAATTATCCTATCAAATACTTTGGTATTTCTATTCATACAAGTAATAAAATTTATTACTTTGATGAAATGGTGACAAAAACCAAGAAAATTATTCAAAATTAGGATAGTAAGCTTCCGTCTTTTGGTGAGTATTAATGGTTATCCAAGTCTATCACTTAAAAATTTGTCTACTACTAAAAGATATACTCACCAGAATAAAAAGGATGTGCCATAGATACTTTTGAGGTTCTACTTAATCTAATCAGGCAATTAACTGGATAATATGGTTAAAACTATGTACACCTTATGTATGCAGACGCTATAAATTACGGTACAAGTTCAGAGAACACAAGTCCTTATGGTCAAAATATATGCATGCTTACTATTAAGAAAATAAAAAGAATTATAATAAATTAAAGTGAAAATGATTTAATCAAATGGTCTCTATCAGCCAATGAATAATTTCATACAAAAGGACATCTGGAATTCTAATATTTTAAGAGAGTATGAAATAACTCTAGACCTAAAACGTGGTTATTTCTTCACTGGAGACTTTTGAATAGTTGGATACCAATTGATATTATATTAAATAAAATAAAATTCTCCATAACCTCTAAATATTAGTTATAAGAAGGCATTTGACGAATAAAACATTTTTTTGTTCAATGCAATATAAGTTGGGAAGTCTGGAAATACTTTGCTTGCATATTTGGTATACTAATAGGAAAATATGTGATATTATCTCATCTTATTTGAAGTTGGTTTTGGTCTACTGAAAAACAGGTTCATATCAGAACCATTCTCCCACCTCTAATTCGCTGGGTTATATGGAGTGATAGATATAAAGCAAAGCACCAAGAGAAAAGTATCGCGTTTAAATCTATTTTGGACCATATTAAGTACATCATTTTGAGACTCGATTATGTAAATCTTCTAAAGAGAGCATACTAGAATAAAGATACAAAAGTAGTTTCTGATCTAGGATGCATCCAGTATTTAAACAAGTCAAGAATTGGTACTTTTCTTAAATAGAAACTCACAATTGGTATCATAATCAAAATTAATACTGATGGATCATCTAGCTTGACTGGTGTATCCAGTGGTGGTGGTCTATTAAAAGATAACATGGGAGATATCTTAGCAACTTATGGTCTTATTTTTTGAAATAGATCTTATATTATTGTTGAATGCATGGCTCTTTTAGATAGACTACTTACATGTAAAGAAAATAAAATCTATTATCTTAAATTTGAGACTAACTTTATTGTTCATATTGAAATGCTTATGAAAAGAAAAGCTTTATGGTATTTGACTTCACACATTGAATATTGTAGAAAACTTATATCTTCTAGCATGACTATAGTACAAATATATATGGAACAAAATCAGATGCACAATGGCTTGCTAAATAGATTATTAAATGCAGAATGAGACAAGATTATAATCAAAATCAGGTTACAACTCAATTAAGAGAAATTACACTACTTGGAAGTCTTGAAGCATGTTATCTAATAGTATAGGTCCGATATATTAACCATAAACTATCAATAGTTTTTTAATCTTGTGAAATCTAGTAAATTATCTACGACAACCTTAGAGACTACAATAGAATGTCAATAGATAGTATACATGTTGAATAATATTCGAAGGAAGGTATTATTTTTTACTTCATATGTGCTTGTAGATATATGATCATTTTGTAGGAACCTTGGATACAATTTCACCAATCTCTGTCAAAGGAAATGTTAGAGAATGTTAAAGTTTAATAAATTAACCTCTAATTTATCAAACCCTTTCGAAAACAAGGTATTCAGTCCTCCATATAAACAAATGGGTCAATATATTAAGCCAGAAAACACTTAATCTTAATCATCCACAACTTGATACATTGTTTCTAACAAAATTTTTAAACAGGTATATATACTTGACTTTTTATGTGATCGTAGAACTTTAAACGTTTTGTAGGAAACAAGACGAAGTAGAGAAATGTCTAGGATTAAGGTTCATGAGCTAAGGCCAAAGATGAAGACTGATCTATTGAGTAAGTTGAAGGATATTAAAGTTAAGTTTGCTATTATTCGTGTTGGCAAGGTCACCAGTTGTGCTCATAACCAGCTATTTAAGATTAAGCTCCATCTTTAAAGTCATAGTAATAATTTCTCTAGATTCCAGAAAAAAACACTCAGTAAGATTGAGTCGATCCTCTAGGCAAATAAAATGAAGCAGTTTGATAGAAATCAGATGAAATTGGCGCGACTTAAAAAGAGATGTGAAAATGAAATTCAAACACACACCTTTTTATTCTTAGTGAACATGAGTTTTTTTATGTTTGGGCTCTTAGGGTTCAAGTCTAATTTTAATCTTCAAAATAGGCCTCAGGCTTGTAATCCATTCAATGTTTAATAAAATATGTTTTTTGTTTGTGAAAAGAATATTATTTATTTAAAATATATATTTTATATAATTTAATTTATTATTATTATTGTTGATTTCAATAAATTTGGATTGTTGATCTTGGTCGAAACCAAGATCTAAGCGCAAAGATGTATATGTTTAAAATAATAGTGGAAATAAATATAATAAAGAGATGGGGAATTAAAAGAGTAAGAAGTATAGTAAAGTATGCCTTGTGAAGATTAATATATAAGTCATGTTACAATAAGTATCTCCCAAATATATGAGGATAATGGAGGATATTTCTGTAAGCACTAAGATATGTGGTTAAATATATCATTCACATAATAAGATTATGCAACGATTGGTTCAAGCTGGACTAATTACACCATTATCAACAGCTCCCCTCGTCTTAATGAGATAAATGAAGAAAAACTAGCATAGTATTTTCTGAAGCGGTCTTTTTGTCGAAGCCTATTATGATGATGATGCTTTGAAGTTTTATGGTTTTGATTTTATTTATTTTTTTTCTTATACCTTCTTTATTTTTGTTCCGGATTTCTTTATTTTTTCTTCGACTTTCTTTATTTTTGTTTCTACTTTATTTTTTTGCTCTGAATTTCTTTATTTTTGTTTTGTCTTTTTTTTTTGTTTACGACTTCTTTGTTTTTGCTCTAATTTTCTTAATTTTTGCTTCAACTTTTCTTATTTAATCAATTTTTTTATTTTTTTGTAGTATTTTTGCATATAGATTACAATAGTTTCCCTAGTCATTAATAAAGGATGAAGGAAAATAATATGAGGTTGAAGACTGAATACAAATGCTATAAACACGAAGAAGATAGATATTCAACCGAAGTGAAATATTACTTGATTTTTATATTGTGTATTGTACACCTTGTGCGTTGTAAGCACTTATTTTATTTCCAAATAAATATATTTTTGGAATATATTTTTGTTTGAATGAATACACTCATTCATGATTTTTGTTTTCCAAGTAGTTATACACCTGAAATTTATATGTTGTCCACTGATCCCTTTAGGATTCTAATAGGCTAAGGCTGATGGTTTAAAGTTTATATTCTATCCATTTGGCTGAGTTGATTCTTTATCTTTCTTATACTAAGATGCTTGTGAATAATATAGTCTTATGCTTAACTTATTGTTTGAAAAGTATAATCTTATCTTTTTATATTTCTATGTAATTAAACACTTGAAGTAGAAGTTTTTTTCTAATAAATTTGTTTATAAAATGCTACTGACAATAATACACGTGTGTAATCAAATTACTTACTTTGTAGATACATCTCTTCTCTTTAGGAGTACTCTTCTCTTGACCGTTTATTTTCCTTGGTTATTTTGACAGTCACATATGGTAAACATATTTATTATATAATCTTTGCTAAATATTTTTCCTTTTTAACCATCTTGCTTATTTATTTCTCTTTCTTGTCTTGTCCGTTTGTTTTGTTTTTCCAAGATTTGATTTTTTGAAATAGATAGACAAGAAGAAGATAATAATATTGTTGAAAATGTTGATACTGGATTTAGCCGTTTTGACCATAGTGGGCTTCATGTTCGAAGAGTTATTCCTGAAGCTTCTCGTCCAGTTTGTACTCGGGCATTGATAATAAAGGCGGCTACAGTTATAGGAAGAACATCTTGTCCTAGTATTGCCCATGTATCCGCTATTAATTATGTTATTCTTAATGGGAATGACTCATTCACTGTTAGGATTGGTTTGCTAGGTGCATCTTTGTCTTTATAGAATATTCCTCGTATGACTTCATGTGATATTATTACTGAGAAGTTGAATGAGGTATATGATCATGCTTATTATTATTTTTCTGGAGATGAATACAGTAAAAAAACATTTTTATTGGTGTATTTTTTATACATTTTTAGATTTTATATCTTACTGTAGATTCTATTTCATATTGTTGACGATGAAGTTGTTTTGTGGTACTGCACATTGGACCAAGGTCTCCGGTTACCTTTGAGTGGGGATCTCGTTGAGTTTTTTGAAGTACACGTATTTGTCCATCTAAAATTTCTCCAAATTGATAGAGGTTACTTTTTATATATAATTTTGCTCAAGAAACGTTGTCATTGCTTTAAAATGGTTGACTTTATTGCTGGAAATATCATATTACATCGTTTGACCTTTTCTTTCTTTTTTGCTTGTTTGGCAAAACATGTCAAAATTTGTATTGATACGTATTGTTATCGGGCTATTCCCCCACTCAATAGAGTGTGGTCTGTGAAATGTAAGCTTTTTGGCATTTTGTTTTTTTCTTTCTTTTTTGTTCGTTTCCTGATTTTCTTCTAGCAACTTATTTGCAGGCCCTACCGACACATTATACATGGCGAAAGAAAAACTAGAAGGTATCACAGATTTAGATTCTCTATTGATTGCAGAGGCTAAATTGTTTTCCAATTCTTTTTAAAAAACTATAGCTTTTTACTATGGATTAACTCGTGGTTATACATCTTTTTTTATCATCATTCGCTAGGATATCCATGTTAGAATTTATGATTATTTTTTCATCTGAAGCATAATATTTTTTCCAATGGAGTTTTGATTCTCTCGCAAGCACTTTATTGTTTTTTATGTTTTTGTATATCGAATTCATTTATTTTATAGACTTACTTTTGTGAAAGTTATTCCAAGGTGTATTTATTTCGGGATATTCTCTAGCATTTATTACATAATTAATTTTTGGTTTTACCTTTTGGTTTTATATTATGTGTTTGGCATTATTCAAAGTTTCATTTTGCTTCAGATGTTACTTTGTATCATTATTCATATTTTTGTATCTTGGAAAACTACTTGAGAGAGCATGTGGGCCTATAGAGAGAAGTGTTGATCTTAGAACTTCTCTTAAGAAGAAGACTGTGTATGAGAAGTACTTGAGTGATACAGTCGAAGCTACCTATAAAGAGTTAGAGTTTAAATCATAGGTTGTTAGTTGGGTTGATAACTTGAATAGACGTTACTTATCTTCCTTGTTTTTTAAAGTAATTATGTTGATGTAAAATAACGTAATAAGAGCTTTAACGAATAATATTATTGATTTTTTTTTCTGCTCGTGATGGTTTACAGAAACTTTGGTCTTAAGTTGAGTATCAACTTTTGGCTGCTAAGACTTCTGCAATAGAGCTTCAAGAGTGAATAAATGTTATGTATTTTGATTATGAAACTGCATGTAAAGAGTTGTGTGATGTAGTGTATTATTTGATGAACATGATGATCGATTGAAGGAACATATTGTTTTGGAACAACAGTTTACTGCTACTATTATTAGTATATGTAGTAGAATGGGCATGAATATCCATTTTTTTAACAAGGTTGATTCGGGTAACTTTATGTTGTGTTCCGATTGCGAACATGCCGCTTGCTTTAAACTTAGATGCTTATGGAAAGAGATTTGGTGTTTTTACGCCTCATTCCAGTGGATATGTAGCAGATATTGCGGCAAATAGTGATGTTCCAGTGACAATTGTTGATTCTACCGTCGTTGTTTTTTATTCCTCTAAAGGAGTATAATTTTTGTTTATCTATGTCTTGGAAGGACTCTGTTATATATTTTATATCTTTTGAAGACATGGTTGTTGTTTTTTGAAAGACTCTCTTTTTTTGCGATTACTTCCTTTTTTTTCTATGAATGAGTGTTTGTATCTTAGATACACTTTGCATTATTTATTTTTACTAGTGACTGATAATGTATAATATATTAAAAATTAATTTTTAAAACAGCTATGATATATACTTAGATTATTTCTAGAATTTGCCAAGAATGTTCAGGGTGCATAACTAGTAGAGATTTTCCCTTCTTTTTAAGAAACTATAGTTTTTTACAGTGGATTAACTCGTGGTTATCAATCTTTTTTTTTATCATCATTCGCTAGGATATGTGACACATGGTTATTGTTTTCCGTATCCATGTTAAAATTTATGATTCTTTTATCATCCAAAGCATATTATTTTTTCCAATGAAGTTTTGATTCTCTCGCAAGCACTTTATTGTTTTTTATGTTTTTCTTTATCGAAGTCATTTATTTTATAGATTTACTTTTGTGCAAGTTATTCTGAGGTGCATTTTATTTCGGGATATTATTTAGTATTTATTACATAATTAATTTTTGGTTTTACCTTTTGGTTTTATATTATGTCTTTCGCATTCTTCGGAGTTTCATTTTGCTTCACATGTTACTTTGTAGCACTATTCACTATTTGCGCTATGCCAACTAGAGATGAACTGATTTTTTTGCAATAAAAGTGTTTTATTAATTTTGAATGCTCTTTAGTCTGCAAGAGTATGGTCGAGTTTCAAATATTTTATGTTCTAGAGGTTCCAAATTAGTTCCTACTCTGTTTAGCAACATGTATGTTCCTAGATTTATTTTTTCTTCACCTGTAAATGGTCCTTCCCAATTTGTGTTTAGCTTTATAAGTATTTTCTCTTGTGTATGATGTAATATATTTCTCATACTTTTTCCCCTGGTTCGAAACTCCTGGATCAAACTTTGGAGTTATATATATTCACATCGATTCCTTGTGGTGCTCTGATGGAAGGCGTGCATTGGCCTTTATTTCTTCATCTAATTTGATCTTTACTCTTCGATTTCGATCATTGTTTCCTTATTGTGTGTTGTAACCCTGTGGTATGGTGTAGTTATTTCTATTAAAAGTACTGTGTTCATATCATATGCAATAGAAAATTATGTTTCCATCTTCTTGATCTCACATCTTCTTGATGTTCTCAATTGTCTTTTTGTTAGTCACTTTGACTTATCTGTTTGCTTGAGGTTAAAAAAGACAAAAGAATATTTTCTTAATTTTATTTTCCCACCTACTGTTATGTGTTGCATACTTTTGATTTTCCCAATTGAAGATGTAGTTTACGATGACAAATAGATATTTTCTTCCTTCTAAAGCCCTTAGAAATGTTCCTAGGATGTTCTTTACCCGTCTTTCAAATGAAATGACTTTAATTATTATTTATAATAATCATTATGGAACTTAAATTAAATTTACGAAATTAAATTTTATAATAATCCTGTATGATTATTGGCCACTAATAACTTTGAAGTAAAATTATTTTAATTTAGGGTTTATACCCGCAGTGAGCGCCTTATTCTGCCTCATGTATTTTTTCCATTATAAAAACTGCTTCGTTCATACTTAAACTTGTTAACAATGGTTACGAATGTTCTTTTTGCACATTGTGCATGCTATCCTCCACACATATTTTAAATACATTCTTCTATCTTTATTTTCTCTCTTTTAAGTATAATTGTTGTAATCATTAAGATGAAGTAGTCTGGAAAAGTGATTGAAGGTTTTTCTTATAGTATTATGCATGGTATTGAGGATGCGCATGCTGAAGAGAACAATGTTTTGGAGATTATAATCTGTGTCATTGGCACTTGTTTGATTTCTCATGCTCGAATTATGACCTTTCATTTCGAAAACTACTAGTTTGGAGTCAGTTAAAATTAATAACTTTTTCACTTTGTAGGTTTTCCCAACCAAAGTCCTACAATAGCGGTCTGATATTTTGCTTCATTATTTGATGCTCACGATGCAAACTGCATAGTTTGGATTAAGATATCAGTGTTAGGGGAGACAAGTTACGTCTTTACCCCTGAGTCTTAATGATTACTTCCTCTGTTGATTCCAACTCACTAAGTATTTTCTATATTATCATTTGTGACGATCGGCCTTTTAGATGTGAAATTCTATTAGAAAGTCATCTAGTATTTGAGCCTTTATTGTTGTTTTATGTTCGAAGTTTATATCATAATGCCCTAGTTCTATTGACCCCTTACTTAATTCCCGAAACTTTCAATTTTTACAATACATCCTTAGGGGGGGGGAAGGAGGTTCGTACGATTATAGTGTGGTCTTGAGAATACGATCTCATTTTTCTAGATGTTGTTACCAATGTTAGGGTTAGCTTTTCTAATTACAAATAATTAGTTTCAAATGACAATAAAGATTTACTTACTTGATATGTAGTTTGTTGTTTCCTTCCATCCTACTTGATTTGTGTTGTATTGACTTCCTTGTTTGTCATTTCCAATCGTAGTTGGAGTTTTAATTTGCTTCAGCATTGTTAATGTCACCGGTACATCGAAACATATGTTTTTATTTAGTTTTAGATCTTTCCTTTTGAATATTTTCAAAGTTATTCATTGTTATTCGTCTTTTGGTTTTAAAATATATTTCGTGTCCCATTTTATTCGACGTTCTGATCCAAAGGATATTGAGAAATGTGTTGCTTTGGGACACATTATTACTCTTGCTCTTTTACACATTCTTAAGTCCAAAAGGCATTGTGAAAGTTGTTGTTGCTCCATCCGAGCAGTTTGGGCATTTATCTTCTCCAATATATCCTTATTTCCTCTCTTTTTTATGTGGTTTGGTTTTTAGGGATGCCTCTGGGCCTCTTTTTTTGTACATTGACTTGTTTGTATTTTGATGATTTGGTCGTTTGTAAGATATTTGATGCACTGATGGACCGTAGATACAACCGCCTTCATTTACCCAATCCAGGGTCAGCATATAATTACTTTATATTGTGATGATGCGTCTTTTATCATGAAAATACATCGTACCTCTTTTCTTACTCTCTTTTTCTAGTGGCCACATCCAACGTTATTTTTTCTAAAACGTGAGTTTTTTACACCTACGAGCCTAGTTAATGTTGTTTGGTTTTGGTTTAAAGCAAGTAACCCTCTTATTCTTTCATATGCTTTATTGTATAATATGTTTTCGGAACTACCACCATCAATCTTTATCCTGTTAAATTAAACATTTGTCAATTTGGCCTTTATAATTATGCTTCATTTGTTGGGTATTCAATCCATGTCAGGTCATTCTTTAAAATGATATATTTATTATGTAGACTTATTGACGGCGACCTTCGCATCGTGATCATATATTGGCATTTATCACCTCTCCTTAATTTTAATGGTTTTATTCTGTATGATTCCATGTTTCTTTTTATTATATCTTCGGATGTCTGTCTTTGCAGATCTAGATGCAAGTCATCCTTTTTATTTTACTACACACATGTTGGAGTTCATTTTGTCTGTAGCGCCCCTTGGGTCTGAGCTATTTGGAAACATACTCAATATCCTACTTGAACTATGTCTTACTACTTTTCGGTAAAGTTATCTAGTTTTTCTTTTCTTGTATCATTCTGTTCTGCAAAGATAAATAATTATGGATACACAGATTAATTTTAATTTCTTCTATTGTCATTGGTCGTTTTTTCATTCCACTCTAAATGTAATCCGTTTGACTGATCTTCGTATCTTTTTTTCTTGTTTTTGTTGGAATTTTTTCTTGATTCGCCTTTCCGATATTGATTGAATCTTCTTATGGCTGCTACAGAAACAATCTTATTCGTCATCTTTTTTATTTTTGAACTAATAGGAGTTATGCCATTTTCATTTTCAAGGTTTCCTCTTCCGTTCTAATTTGGTTTTCTACTTGTTGAAGAACATTTTCAAAATATAAGTCTTCCTTCTTCAAGAATTTGTCCAAAAAGGTCTATTTTTTATCCCATAATCTGAATGTTGCTATGGCCCCCATGACAAATCTTTAATTGGAATTTTGTTCTGACAAACCTTTTAGCATGTTCCCTCAGCCTCTCTTTAGTCATTTACTTACAATGAATTATATAGTCCCCTTGTAATGGAAGCATGTTAGACCCGACAAAATAATTTTTAAACCTTTAGGAAGTATTCCGTATTTTTTAGTATAATCTCTTCAAAGATCGTTGAACCACCGCATTGTTCTTCTCCTTAGAGTTAGGGAAAAAGCCCGAAAATTAGTCACGTCTGTTGAGGTTGGATTTTATTGACACAGACCATTGTATATATCCAGAGGGCAGCTCAGAATTATCCAATACCATGCCCCACCGGACAATATAACTTAGTGGATTCATGACTCATCAAGTTGCTAATCGTTTCACCTCTTGGGATAATGAGTTTTTAAACTTAAACTAAGCCCATGGTCCGACCCGGAAGGCCCATGGATCACCACATTAGTATAAATACCCAACTACTTTTATTAATGAGGGTAATCAAAATTTATTGCTAGCACACACCTTATTTATCTCTTTCCATTTTACACTAAACATTAAATTCCCAAAACTCTATCCCAAACTACCCTTTGATCAGAAATAATCCACACTAAATTGGAGACCACAGTGGGAGACGACGGTGCTTGAATCACAAATTCAAAACTAGTAATAACAAACAGTTCGGATGTATACGAATGCACAGTATACACCATCTTCAGAGGTGGAACCAGAAAAAGAGAATAATTAGTATACTATTGAGGAGCGAGATCAATTAAGGTTTGAAATTGAGGCTTTGAAGGCAGTAAAACACGTAGAGAAAGGAGTTCAAAAAATAAATTGGTGCGTCGGCGCTTCACCATACTGATAATTCTGGTGAGAACGAGCAGTCCCTGAAGACTTATCTCACTTATAGGAAAACACGTCGATCCAAGCCTGTGGAGAGTTTCACTTCAGAATCCTTTTGCAACTCATCTAATGATTCAGAGCTTGAAGAGTCAATCTCATCCAGAAGTGATGAAGGACGGTCAAAAAATAAAATAAGGCTTACCAAAAAGCATTCAAGAAAGAGGGATAAATATAGCAGGCTCAAGAAGTATTAGGGAAAATGAAGGGTTTAGCTGATCAGCATATTCACCGTATGTTGATTGATAATTTGCTTTCCAATCCGAACCATGTATTTTTTGCTACTCCAAATGAAGATAATGTGTTTAGTCGTAGCCAAAACTGGAGACAATCACCTTTATCCACAAAAATACTCTCCGAGCATCTTCCTAAAAGATTTGACAGGTCGAAGATGAAAAAATAAGATGGGAGTAAAGATCCGAACAACCATCTTGAGAAATTCAAGAACTTTATGATGAACTTTAATGATGACGATAGATTACTGTGTAGGTCTTTCCTCAAACCTTCACAGGGAGTGCCCTAAAATGGTATAATAGTCTCTCTCAGGGATCTAAAAAAGTTTTGACATATTATGGTTGCTTTTTAGAAGCAATTCGTTGGAAGTAAGGAGCTTAAAGATAGTGGAGATACGATCATCCATTGCGCCCAGGAGCCAAATGAGTCTTTAAAATAATACATCAACATGTTTGTAAATACAAATAATGGGTTAGCAGATTTCTTTGAACAAGTGGCAATTCCCTCTCTCAAACAGGGAGTGAATCTGGGTAACTTGGTTGATTCTGTGACCCAGAAAAAATCTATTACCTTTGGAGGGTTGTTGAATCAAGTTGGGTAATAAATCAATGTTGAAGAAACCAAGAATTCTAGAGTAACTTTCCATATCAGATCCACAACTACAACATCGACACCACAAGCAACTAATCAGTCCGGTTGCAGATCGGAGGAAACTGGACAAGGGTCTTACCGGCCGAGGCAGAATCAGTCCAATTGGAAGCAAAACCAGCAAGTGAGAAATAAAAGAGGACCTTGGGCTCAACCAGAATGGTTTGCTAAGTTGGGTAAAAATGTGGCTAAAATATATGACAAAACTAAAAATGAAGTGCACTTTAGAAAGCCAGCTGCACTACAGTCTCCCAAAGAAAACCGGAGTACCCGTTTCTATAAATATCACAATGACATTGGGTATGATACCCATGACTGCATAGCTTTGAAACAAGAGGTGCAGAACCTCATTGAAAGGGGTAAATTGGTGATGTATATTAAAAAACAAGGGGGAAGCAGGCTTGATAATACCCAATTCAGCGCTAATACTCCCCAAACTACTCCTCCGGTTCTTCCTGGAACGTATAAATAGGAGGACACTATGGTAATTATTGAAATATTTGATGTGGATTCTGAATACTTGGATCATGATCCAACTCGGGATTGGGTAGGGGTGATAACAGACAAGACCGCTATTGTTTCCAGTCTGGTTAAATATTTTGAGTCTTTAACAATATTTGGGGAAGAAACTGTGACTGCACCTTCTAGTTCTTCAAGGAAGAGGCATGTCAACAGTCTGACTATCCAGTTGGATGCAAGCATGTCCACACATTTCTACCAAACTCTAGCTCCTTTCATAGTTTTTTATAAAGATGACCTAAGAGACATTGCAGGACCTCATGAAGACGTCGCGATGGTAGGGGCGTCCATAGGAGAAAATGATGTACGTCGAATCCTGATTGACACAGGTAGTTCGGTAAACATATTGTTCTTAAGCTTATATAAACAGATGAGAAACCCTTCGGTTATTTAACGTTTGAACAGAACTATTACAGGCTTCACTGGGAGTTTGGCAGATGTGATTGGAGAATTCGAGAAAGAAATATTGATGGGCAAAGGGTCTTTCAAGAAAATGGTGAAGGTATTATTTGTTGTGGTGGGTTTCCCGACATCTTATAATGCGATATTTGGGAGATATTTGCTCTCCATGATGCATGATGTGGCTTCTACTGTCCATCAGTTCTTAAAGTATGTTGTGTAGGGACAGGTGGGTGTTGTTCGAAGTAGTCAGAAGGTAACTAGGGAGTGATATGCGACAGCCCTTGCCTCAAAATCTTTGGAGGCAGCCAATTTTAACAAATAATAGCAACTAATAGAGCCTTCCACCGATGAGAATGAGATTGATGATCCAAGGGAGGCTCCAAGTGTCATAATACATATAGAATAAGTTGAAATTCACTCCCTAGTTGAGGGAAAAAATGTTAAAATTGGTACTAAGTTGGTACCAAGTTTGAAACAAAAGGTACTATCTTTATTATCAGATAATCTACATGTATTTGCATGGTGCAATGATGATGTCACCAGAGTTCCTACTGATGTAATTTGTCATAAGTTGTCGGTACGAGCTGATGTGGGACCAGTTGTACAAAGAAGAAGGTCCTTCTTTAAAGATAAACAGATGTAATTGTTCAAGAAGTTGATCGATTAACCAAAATGGGCCACATCAAAGATCTCAGTACCCATTATAGACTACCAATGTCGTTTTGTCTAGAAAAAGAATGGCAAATGGCATGTGTATTGACTTCATTGATCTTAATAGGGCATGTCCCAAAGATCCTTATATTGTCCTTCACAAAGATCAGCTATTGGATTCTACCTCTGGGAACAAGTTATTTTCTTTCATGCATGCATTTTCAGGGTACAACCAGATACAAGTAGATACGAAGGATTATTACAGATAGGGTCTTCATTGTTATAAAGTGATATCATTCGGATTAAAAAATGTTGGGCCACCTATTAAAGGTTAGTGAATAAAGCTTTTGCTAGCCAGATTGGCAGCAATATGGAAGTTTACATAGATGATATGGTGATGAAGAGCCTTGAAGAAGATGTGCATATATCCGATCTTCAAGAGACATTTTCCATTTTAGAGCTGCCAATTTGAAATTAAACCCTGAGAAATGTGTTTTTAGGGTCCGTTCTGGAAATTTCCTGGGTTATATTATAAGTGAAAAAAAGATTCAGCCTGATTCGGATCAGCTTAATGATCTATTAGCTATGGACCCTCCTCTAAGCACTAAAGAAGTCCAAAGGTTAACCGGGCGATTGGTTACGTTGAACAGGTTTATTTCAAGATCATCAGACTAGTGTGCGCCATTTTTCCAGGTATTAAGGAATGGCAAAGACTTTAACTGGTCCCCGTAGTGTGATCAAACATTTCTTGAAACCAAGAAGCATTTGTCTTCACCCAAGACTCTCTTTAAACCTGTTCAAGGGGGGGGGGGGGGGCTTTATATAAACTTAGCTGTGTCTGAGTATGTAGTAAGTGTTGTGCTAGTAAGAGAAGTTGATAATTACCCCCGTCCGGTTTATTATATTAGCAAAATTATTTTGGATGCTGAAAGAAGATATTTGAAGTTAGAAAAGTTGGCATTGGCATTGGTAATTGCAGCAAGAAAAATGAGACCGTACTTCCAAGCTCATTCCATTGTTGTCTGAACGTCTTTTCCTCTAAAGAATGTTATCCAAAAGGCTGATATCTCAAGTAGAATGACCAAGTGGTCAGTTGAGTTGGGTGATTATGATATTGACTTTGCCCCCCGAATGGCAGTCAAGGCTCAGTCAGTGTCTGATTCCCTAGTAGAGTTTCATGTTGACAGACCCCTCGGGGAAATGCAAGAAAACAAGTCTAAAAAGAATGGGTAGTCTGAACTGATAGTGGGTCTACAACTATGGGGTGTGGGGCTAGAATTTGTTTAACTTCTCCTTATGGTGATACTATGTATCAGGCTATATGTTTTGGTTTCAGGGCCTCTAATAATGAATCTGAATATGAAGCAGCTATAGCGGGTCTCAAATTAGCCCTTATATGTGGGCAAAAAATAGTCTGATTGATGAGTGACTCCAACTACTTATTCACCATGCTCAGGGGTAATCTGAGGCAAAGAAAGAAAAATTGATAAAATATTTGCTCATGTTGAGAGGAGTTGCTGCAAATTTCAAAAGTATCTAGTACGAACATATCCCTAGATCGAAGAATACTATGACAGACTTTTTAGCAACCATAGGTTATTCTGATTCTTACCTATGGATCATGATGCTAAAGTGTCATTCAACCCAAGGGCTGGAGGTATGATATTTTTCATTTTATTTCCGATGGGAGTTTACCTCTGGATAAAACCCTGGCTAATAAAATTAAATATAAAGCTCGTGGTTTTGTGTGTTAAAAGAAGTTCTCTATAAGAAATCCTTTGGCAAACCCCTCTTGCGTTGCTTAGGATTTGAAAAAGCCCAAAATATTTTATCTGAATTGCACGATGGAAAAGGCTCTGCACATTGTAGCTACAAGGTCTTAATTAGAAGAGTATTATTAGCAGGGTATTATTAGCCAACAGTGATGGCAGATGCCAAAGATATGGTCAAATAGTGTAATCATTGCCAGAAATATGGGAATGAAATCCATATGCTAGCAGTTCCTATGGAGTCCATATTTGAGCCAATACCTTTTGATAAATGGGGTTGGATTTGGTAGTGCCTCTTCCCATGGCATACGGTGGATATTGAATAATAATAGTTGATGTTGACTATTTTTCTAAGTGGATAGAGGCAGGTCCCTTAGATGGAACCACTTTTAAGGCAGTAATGAAATTCATTTTATCCAACATATGTTGCAGATTTGGAGTTCCCAGAAGATCACTACAGATATTGGGCCATAATTTGATAATAAAGATATGGAAATGTTATGTACTTCCAGAAGGATTCAACATTGTTTTTCTTCTCCATTCCACCCTCAAGCTAATGACCAAGCTGAAGTTGCTAACCAAACGATTCTGTTTGGCCTAAAAAAGAATTTGGAAGGAGCTGTAAGGAAATTGCCAAGTTATCTGCAGGAAGTACTGTGGGCTTACCGACCTACTCATCGGATTGCTACACAAGAATCCCACCCATAGAAGCTACTTTTCCATCTTTCAGAATCCTAAGCTATTCCGAACATACCAATGATATGGAAGTTAGGAACCAGTTGGACTTGATTAAAAAAAAGGAGTCAAAGCACATTTGAGAACAACACACTATCAAGGTTTAATGAGGAGCAGATTTCCATCCAAAGTTAAAAGAAGAGATTTTCAATTAGGAGACAGAGTCTTGAGGAAAGTCTTTTTGCACACGAAATAAAAAAAAAATTGGAAAGCTGGTTTCGGACTGGGAAGGTCCTTAGGTGGTATGTGAAAAAATCAAGCCAGGGACATATATACTTCAAGACAAAGAGAGCTGAAAGTTAAAGAACCCGTGAAACATTGAACATCTTAGGTTATATTTAGAATAAAACTCTCTTGTAATATTTACCTTTTTTATACTTCAATGTAAATATTTGGGGGGTATACTCTTTCCTACCCTGGTGGCGCGGGGATGCTTTAACGAGGTGTCCAGGTTTTTCAATAATATCTTATACCTTCTTCAAAAGTCTGGTGCAGAATTCTTGACAATGATATAAGGCGATCAGATAAATCAAATACTCATTAAACACCCCGGCTCTCAAATGAAGTACCTTTGAGTTGCTTGGATTTGTTAAAACACTTGGTCACATTTATTAAACACTTGTGATTGGATTCATTCAATCCTTATTAAACGCTTATTTAACAAATCAGAAATATTAAAAATTACTTAGGACATTAACTATAAGAAGGTAATGGAGTTCGAACAAAATAAAGATGCAATATTAAAACTTGATCGGAATCTTTCCGATCTACATATCACAAAATTCCATGGCTAAAGAAGGACTTTAGTTTTAAAAGAAAAAGCACACAGCATAACATTATAACCTTTAGGGCTTGTTCTATTTGGTTTCTTCACCACAATCACCTTTCTTGGGACTCTTGAGCTCAACGCATGAGCTCTCACCAGTTCCTTCATTGAAATCTTCTCCACTTTAGTATCCATACTTGTCACCGACTACCATGGTATGGAAAGAGATCTTCTCATTCGGTACATATTTCCACAAAGGACCAAGAGTCTGAAAATTCTCATGGAATAGTAAAACCATGTCTGACTTAACCTCATCAATTATTTTCTCCAACGAATCCACTATTCCAGTAGCATACTTCTCTATTCGTGCAACTATCTCCTTGGCTTGCTTTCTTATTAAACAAGCATTTTCGTCTGCATTCTCCTTGAGAAGCTTTCCCAAGTAAGCTTTTTCTTCGGATAAAGTTTTGACAGTACTAGCACTAACATCTAGTTGTTCCTTCAAAGTTTTTATCTCAGTAGAGGAAGAAGTTTACAGTCTCGAATACTTGGTCTGGAGATATTTTTGAGCATCTTGTGACTTGCGCAGTTTGGCAGCTAAGTCCTTCTTTCAGGATTCTATGCTTTGCTGAGCAGTAGAGAGACTATTCTTCAAGCCCTGGTTTTCTGTGGTCAGCGAAGTTATGGTCTTTGTTTATTTCCTCACTTGCCTTTCCATGTCAACTATCAGAGGGATATAACCCAAGAGGGCATGACTCAGAGTATCTTGTTCGCTTGATATCACATATATCTCACCATTATAGGTTACAACATTGGCCATATTGGCATGAGGATAAGGCTCTGCGAAGTCGTCTTTGTCTGGATCACTAAAATATATGTTATGAAACGCATCCAAATTGACATCTCATTTAGCAGTTGCCTGTTAGGAAGGAAGGAATGTTTTAGAATGAAGGTTAGGTGGGATTTATTCTTGTGGATGAGGATCAGTAGGAATAGGAGGAGGAAGTTCAGAAGGATGCATAATTATCTTTGACCACAAGTTACTTTTCTTTTTCTTTGCAGCTCTTTCGTCATTACTCTTATTGTGTCTCTTATGATACTTCCTTGTAATCTGGGGCGGATCATCTGATCCGCCAGCTTCTGTGACTGTAACTTCAATTGTCTCCAGCAACGCGACATTGATTCCTCTTTGGTTTTCTAAACCGGCCCCTTTTGGTGACTTGTTGAGATGGGTCAGCTTTGGTTTTCTTCTTCTTCTTGTTCATAATCTTGTCCATGTGGCTAGGGGATTTATTCTGGGAATATAAGTAAATTTTGCCATCTCTAACCTCAGTTCTCTTCAGAATGACATCTGCAACGATGAGGAGTCGTCAGCTGCTCCTAAGTAAGATATCTACTTCACATAGTATTCCAAAGGTGAGACCTTACAAAGTTTTCAGAAGTAAAGAAATTGTGGAAACCGTTTCCCCATCTCTCTGATTCTCATTCATTTAACTTGGTACATATAGTCTGGCCTGCTTCTAGGTGCTCCAGAAACCTTTTTGCCAATACTACAACAAAACACAATAAGCAGTTCAGAATATTAACATAGAATTTAAGAAATCAATAAAAATACGATCGAGTATTACTTGAACTCTTCCAGTGGCTGGTTAGATGGTTGGGTTTTGTGGTGGAGTTTATCATTTTTTCATTCTCCCACGCCCCTCTGATAAAAAGGAATTGAGTCCTTCATGACTTCTCAGACTCCAACAGATCGTTTACCACCTTGAAATTATTTCCCATATTGTAGTGGTAAAAAGGAATATGGCTATTTTTGCATAGACGGGCCACGACAACAAATTTCTCTATGGGTAGAGGAAGTTTTTACAATCTAGACGCCATTATACTATATAAAAATTTATACAAATGCATTTGGGCTCCATTGGCTTGGACATAACTTAACAAGGTGGAAATACCTGACAATTTCTGGGTCTAGAGGAAACCGAAGGCCCTATTTTAGCACCTCAGTATACACCACAAACTCGTGGGATTTACAGTGCACGGGGGTCTCTAGAGTAACTGGAATTCTCATTTTCACAGATTTAGGGAAGCCCCACTTTGTTCGAATCTGACCCAACTTAGCAGTATGGGCGTATACATAAGTAATGTTTTGAAGAGCTGTCAAAAACTTTACACTAACCTTTTGGAAGTTTGGCCCAACTTTCCCTTCCAGACACTCCGGAAATGCATCAGGATTGGATAAGCCACTTTCCATCCGGTTGTCTGATCTGCTATATTATCCTCTGTTTGTCCGGACGTCTCAAATGTAGTGTCTTCCATATTGTCCTCTATGGTCTCCTCCATCACGTTCGACTACTGTTCGGACTGTTTGGTATTGTTGGGAGCTTTACTGTCTCGAAACTAGCAGGTTCCGAAGAAGATGGAGTCATTTTGGCTTTAGACAGACGAGTTACCATGCGAATAGTGGATTTCTCAGCATCTGAACCCATGGCTAGGAAGGGTGAAGGTTTTCTAACATTGGAAACTGCCTTCTATTTAGGCAGAGGGTTTTGGGACTCTTGAACTGAAGATGCTGATTGTAAGGGAGATATGGTTGGGACAAAAACTGTTTTTCTAACCTTTGATGTCTTTGCTGATGATGAGCTATTGTCTGTGCTTGTTTTTGGTCGACTGATTTCTCCACCGGGAGAGGCAGGGAGTCCAACTACAACTCTTGCGTCTCTTCTTGCTCTTTCCAAATCAGATAAATTTAGCTAGCCTACTTTCACCAATTCGTTTCTGGTTGTGAACATAAATTTACCCATGCACAATTTAAGAGAACTATCAAGCTTTCTCTCTCTAGAAATTTGTGTGTTCTCAGATAAAATAAAACTATAAAACTGATTTATATAGAGATAAATTTGTAGGAGTTTACATAGGGGAAGACAAATCGATCAAAGTAATGATTAGGGGCTAGGAAGTATGGGGGTTACACCCTAAGTTACTTTTTATCCAAGTAGGTACATGAATCTAGGAGAAAAAATGGCTGAGAGGTCAAACCAAAACTCGACATGTGTCCAACTTCAAGAAACCAACTTTTGGAATTCTTAACTGTAAAGTTAATCTCTTCAAATATGATCAAGACTCAGTTCGGATAAGAACGGCAGATCAGACGATCACCTTGAATATATACTGAGTTTTATTTTTCGAATTAACTCTTCCAAAGATTCTTTGCAAGAACTAAAGGGGCTACTGATGAGGTCGGATGTCATTGACACAAACCATTGAATATATCTGGAGGGTAGTTCAGATATATCGAATACCATGCCCCACCGGACAGTATAACTTAGTGGATCATGAATCGGCTAGTTGTTAGTCGTTTCACCTCTTGGGCTAAAGAGTTTTTAAACTTAACCTTGATGAGGCAATAAATCACCGGGCTCGAGATTATAAATATTAACGACTAAATAAAATAAATGTATTTATTGTATTATTATATTTATTATTAATGTGTAACAATAGTTGGAGGAAAATATCCTCAAGTATTGGAAAGTGAGGGACTAAGGTGTAAAAGTAAATTAGAAACATAAAAGGACCACAAAGGAAACGGGTGGGGACCACCTCACCGACTATATAAGGGAACCCCCTCCCCCCTTTTTTGGGTTGATGGGCATTATTAAATATTTTCTCTTTTGACTTTCTCTCTCTACACTT
This sequence comes from Limnanthes douglasii subsp. nivea, assembly GCA_036936605.1. NCBI lineage: Eukaryota > Viridiplantae > Streptophyta > Magnoliopsida > Brassicales > Limnanthaceae > Limnanthes > Limnanthes douglasii. The sequence goes on along the minus strand of JAUPFV010000002.1, from coordinate 136,375,900 downwards.
TATTCTCTAGTCACATCAAACCTTAAATCCAAGACACCTACCTTAGTCACATTTAATCTTATCAAACCTAAGCCCATGATCCGACCCGGAAGGCCCACGGATCACCACATTAGTATAAATAACTTAACTACTTTCATCAATGAGGGTAATCAAAATTTACTGTTAGCACACACCTTAATTATCTCTCTACATTTTACACTAAACATTAAATTCTCAAAACTCTTTCCTAAACCACCCTTTGATCAGAAATAATCCACACTAGCGTTGTCGACTTCATACTTTAGTATGCCATCGTTAAATTGTCACATATGATATTTCGAATCGCCTCGTACATAATACTACTCATCAAATGACTTTCATAATATGACCGCATTACGGTGCAGAATATTCCATGTGTTTGTGTAGATCACTCGCTTGGTTGAGTGTGCCATTTTTTATAACAATCGTAAAAATCTTCCTCAAACGTATATTCTTCTTGAGTTTCCGATCTCTTAAGCTTATTTATTGCGATTATATTATTCTCGTACTAAGTTAGTGACAACCGCTAATTTTTTTATAATAGACATGGGATTGTATCTTAAAGGGTTTATATTTCATTTTTCTAGATTTTTTTATTCTAGTTCATTTCTTTTTACTCCACATGTGGGAATTTTGTACGACTTTTGAAACCTATATTAATAAAAAAAATGAATAAAGTTTTTAACTTATTCTTCTATAATAGGTCGACCAAAGCCTCGATCTCAACTATATATTTTGTGATATCTATTATATTCATCGACTCTCCAGATGCACATATCTCAAGTGATTCGTCTGATGGGTGCTCCATCTCTTCTTCATTTATTGATAATAGATCAATGGTTTTAATGATGTTTGACATGGATTTTTTATGATTTTGGATATAAAATAAAATTTTGTATTTCTCACAAACGATGCCAATTGATATCGATAAATTTATATCGTTGATCTTGGACGAAATGGATACTGATTCAAGTGAAAACGATGTATATGTTAAAGAATAATGGTGGAAATAAATATTATAAGAACTGGAGAGTATAACAGTAAGCATTATAGTAAAAAATGTCTTGTGTTATTAATTGAAGTTGGACCTTTATATATAGATCGTGTTACAATAAGTATCTCCAAGATATATAGGGATAATTGAGGATATTTCTCTAACCACTAAGATATGCGGTTAAATGTATCTTTGACTTAGCCTAAATAGATATTTACACGTTTAGATAAGATTATGCACTGATTGGTTCGGACTGGACTAATTACATAATTATCAATTATAAACATAGATTATTACATGTTATAAATATTTAAATATATTGTGAGATCATGTTTAATTTATTTTGAAAAATTATATTATTTATATATGATATTTATTTAAATAAAGATAAAAGTATAATTTGGAACGACATTACCAAGATACTCCAGCACCAACCAAACACGGTAATCTCATATTAATATTTTTTAGAGTATCTTTATAAATAAACCAAACAAGGTAATCCAAGATTGATGGAAATTTTTGAAATGTCTATGCTAAATTGAGACTCGTTTATTTTAAAACGAGACTCCACTATAATGAGACCTTTTTTTATAATGAGATCCAAAATCGGATTTTTATTTTCAAAAAAACTTGAAAAAACTATTTCACCCTTCAAAATGGGATTTATACATGAAGGGAAAAAGGATATTTTCAAATTCCTCAAAGAAAAACAATTAAAATCTTATTATAAAAAAATCTCAATTTAACCGTACCTTTTCAAAATCATCTAACTTTCTCACAAATATTATCTAAGTGATGTTGCAACCGCAAAAAAAACATACTCACCTTTAGAGTTTTTATATTTTTCAGATGCGATGAAGTAATAAAATATGAGTAAAAGAGTATTTACTCAAAATATTTATCAACAATTTTTTTTAATTTTTTTTATGCGAAATAAATTCAGTTCGGAGTTTTGCTTATAAAACAATTATGTCACTCTTGTGATGCAACTATCCTCTATTTTTTATCACTTTTTGTTTGATCTCATTTGCGAGTTTCTTCTGGAAAAAAATGACCAATTCGTTTACGTACTTATATAGACAAGGAATCTCGATATAAAAAAAGCTGTATTTAGATTACGATGAGTGTGGAACAATGAGGTGTTTGGGAATGTTTTTGATTCAATTAAAAAAGTGGAGGAGGTTTAACTTGTAAGGAGATCAACTATCAAAGAATTGAGTCTATAGAGGATAAGACACTGCTAGAGAAACTCACCTAAGGTTGTTGGATAGGGAAGAAGAATATTGGGCTCAAAAGACTCACTCTAACTGGATTAGGGATGGAGAAATAAACAATTCTTTTTTTCAAAATTTTGTGAAGAAAAAGATTAAGAGAAACAAAATTATGAGGATTTGGGATGGTTTTAACTGGCCGGAGGACAATGATGCTATTAGGAATTCTGTTGTGGAACATTTTAAAGATCTTCTATCTAAGCAGCTTAATCCTTGGAATTCTAACACTTTGTTGGATTTTATTCCTAAGCCTGTAAGGTGAACTCTATGTTAATATATGTTCCTTCTGAGACTAAAATATTTGATATTGTTAAGGATCTTAATCCTAATTCTGCAGCAGGGCCTGATGGCTACAATGGGAAATTCTATAGAGAGTGTTGTCCTCTCATAAAGATGGATCTTTGTGAAGCTATTGTTGAAGTGTTCAATGATGGTTCTATTCCTAAAGGGGTGTTTGCAACTGTGATTTGTCTTATTCCTAAAAATTATTCTCCAAAATCTTGGAAAGAATTTAGGCCAATAAGCATAACTACATTCTTTAACTTAATAGTTTCTAAAATTATTAACAAAAGACTTTCTAAGCTTCTACATATTCTAATATCAGAAGAACATGGGGCTTTTGTTCCTGGGAGGTCTATTCATGAGAATATAATGGTTACTCAGGAGATGGTATATGATATCAACCTTAAAACCAGGGAAGGCAATATTCTTTTAAAATTTGATATGGACAAGGTCTTTGACATACTTGACCATACCTTTCTACTCTGTGTTATGGCTACTTTTGGTTTTAACAATGATTTTCTTAAATTAATTGAGAAGTGTGTGGTTAATTGTCACTTCTCAATTTTTTCCAATGATGAGGTCAGGGGCTTCTTCAAATCAAACAAAGGATTAAGGCAGGGTGACCCACTGTCATCCAGCCTATTTATTTTGGCTGACGAATATCTCCTAAGGGGGCTCAAGATTTTATCTATGGAGAATCCTAATACTAAATATAGAAACAGGGGGAAAATGCTTATTGGGGTTTGCAGACGACCTCCTTATATTCTATAATGGGACTTTTGCTGTTGTTTCCAAGATCTCCAAGCTGCTGCAACATTATAAATGAAACATTTGGTCAACTGGTGAATAAAAGTAAGTCTAAGTTCATTACTTCAAATAAAAAGAATCAGTGAATTAGATCATATGTTGGGATTCAAAAACTCTGAGTTGCCTTTTAATTACCTGTGGACAACAATAAATAACAAATACAGAGTTAGCAATTATGAAGAATTGATAACGAAAATCTGAAAGAAAGTCTCTGAATGGGACCACACTATTCTTTTCTTTGGAGGGAGGCTAACTCTAGTGCAATCTGTTCTATCTGCCTATCCTATCTTTGATATACAACATTCAATCATTCCTAAGACTGTTGCAAAAAGAACAGAGATAATCTACAATAAATTTTTATAAGGTACTAAGGAGGACAAAGCTGCTATTAACTTGATTTAGTGGTCCAAGATTTACAAACCCTATGATGAAGGAGGGTTGGGGGTCAGGAGGATAAAAGATTGGGAAAAATTGTTCTCTTACAAGCTATGGTTTTCTTTTAGAAGACTCTCTCTGGGAAAAGCTATTTCATAATATCTATTGTAGAAATTCTCATCCCCTAACTGCTATAAAGCCTCTCAAATGTTCAAGAACTTGGTTAAGGCTTTGAAAAGTCAGAGACAGTGCTGAAAATTTCATCATTTGGAATACTAAATCAGGTAACATGGATTTTATTATAGACAAATGGTGTTCAGCTCTTCCATTTGTCAATATAGTTAATGTGGACAACATGTCAAGCTTTACTGGGCTAAAGGTGAAAGAACTTTTGATTAATGGCTCTTGGGATTTGCCTAGAATTGAGAAAATTGTGAATTCATCTTATATTCACAACATTCTCAAAATCTCTCTGACCACTAATGAGGAAGACTCAGTTCATTGGTCTCTAAGTCAGGATGGAATGTTCAATAGCAAATTGACTTGAAATTCTATAAGGAATAAAGGGAACACTTCAAACCTTTATAAAAGAATCGGTAACTGTGCTACTCCTCGTAAGTTCTCCTTCCTCTTGTGGATGGTGCTCCTAAATTTTATACATGTGGATTCTGTAATGTAAAATAAACAGATTTACTTAGTTTCTCGCTGTCAATATTGTAAAAAGAGTAAAGACTTAAAACATGTGTTTGTTAGCTATCAGAAAGCATGTGAAATATGGAACTATTTTGCAGCTATATTCAGAGTCCAAATTATCAAAAACATGACCCCAACACATCTATTTAGGTCTTGGTATTGGTCTGCTCAAAAGGAAGTTCACATACAGTCCATTATTCCCTCTATAATTATGTGGGTTATATGGTATGCCAGAAATAAGAAGAAGCATAGCAATAAAGACTTCAATTCGACGGCATTAATTAATTATATAATTCACATAGTTATTGGCATGGATAAAGCCAACTTGCTCAAGAGAAATTATTGGGGGAAAGATGCTGGTCTTGGACCTTTAATTGGGTGCATAAATCAGTTCAGGAAGCCAATGATTCCTATTGCTCTTAATTGGAAGAACCTTAAGCCTGGAAGGTTTAAATTGAACTCGGACGGTGCTTGCAACCTTTCTGGTGAATCTAGCGGGGGATATTCGTAAGAGACAATAATGGAAAGGTGATTTTTGGGTATGGTCGACTTTATGGTAAAGTGATTCGTATTGTTGCAGAGTTTAAGCTTTGTTAGATGGGCTTAATCTTTGCTACTCTAAGGGAATATCCAAACTGGATATAAAGACTCATTCCATAACATTACTGAAAGTTTTTTAAAAGAAAGGTTTCTTTGGTTTCTAACGGGTATTTTTAGCTGATGTCGTAAACTACTCTCCTCATACATGAATTTGAATCATATCTTTAGAGAGCAGAACGAAGCAGCCAACTGGATTGCGAAGACTACTATGAAATCGAAGAAGGAAATGGACTTTGATCATCTTCAAGCTTTAGCAAAGCTTAAAGCTATTGTCTTCCTTGAAGAATTAGGGACCTAGTATATTCGATTTGACCCTAATCATTAATTCTGAGATAAAAAATAAAGGGATTTACCTCAATTGATGCGTCATCATCTTCAATTGCTTCAAATTGGCGTTCAATTCCTCCGGTGGTTATAGGTTTGCTGGATTTCTATGGTTAGGGTTTCAAAATCGATTGGGTTTTTTCGATCAGGTGGGTATTGGAACTGATTGGTATGATATTGTGTTCGTTGAAAGAATCAAGCTTCTGTCAAGAATAAAAATTGATTTTGGCTATAGAGATAAGGGCTGGTAGTTTAGAAAGGGGAGGTCGAGCTTCGAGAATGGAGTAGAGCTTTCTGGTGAAGAAATGGATTTTGTTAGATCTTACGACTCAATATATGTGTATCCTTTCAAATTGGTGAATAAAAATAATCAATTTGATTAAAAAAAATTACGATGAGTGAAACAAAATATTACATATGTCGATCTTCATCGGTTTGTTATTGTTGTTTCGATTTCCTCTCTAAAGACATGTATAGTCAATTGAAAAGAAGGCCAAGCTCTCATGCCTTGAGCTGAAACCAAGCTGCATGGGAAATAAACCATTTCAGTGCGATGCTTCGACCCTGATATTTAGAGAGAGAGAGAGAGAGTAAGGCCATGAAACCTTTGAAGGTTGGGTATCATTGCCTCGAGCTGGTTAACGTCATGAAAAAAAGTAAAAATATAAGTGTCTTTGTCTCGATATTAAAGTTACCTTGGTGTTTACCAAGGCGTCTCAGGTTGTTTTGTTGTCTGATAGCGTGGTGCAAACCAACATCGGTTTATCACATGACTGGCCTTGCTAAATATCTCCTTCCATATAGTCCGAATGTATATCGACACATAAATTGGATAAAGTGGGTTTAAGTTTGAATATGAGTATCTTAATACAATGACAAACAGTGGCGGATCCAGGAATAAAATTTAAGGTATGCCCAAAGATGTTATGGAAAATTTCATTAAAATATAAATATTCGAGTATTGATAAAAATATGTAAATATTCTAGTTACAATTCAAAATGAAAATATATTCTAGTCCAAAAGTAAATGCATTCTTCTCTTACTCATGCTTTGAAAGCGTTGGATAATATCTAGATCATCAACTGTAGAAAACACTTCTTTCTCCACAAATGTCACTGAACAATCATTAAGCCGTGAATTGACCATTCTATTTCTCAACTGATTCTTCACCAATTTCATACGAGAAAATACTCGCTCAAAACTTGCGGTAGCAACCGGTAAGGACAAAACTCGCTTCAAAAGTCTGTAAACAAATCCAAATATTTAGTGTTTTTTTGTACAAATAAAAGTCTTACATATATCCGAGATAATTTTCTTATAGAAAGGAAAACTAGGGTTTGAAAATTCCCAATTTTTTTGGTGATTTGTTGAATCAAAATTGAAGTAAAACCAAATAGAAAATTTTATTGCTTTGTTGAATAAAAATCGAAGTAAACTTCAACTAAGGAAAAATCTTACAATTTAGCAGGACAAGATATTACATCAAGCATCTGCAAATCTTCGTGTTCATTAATCATTAACCTGCAATGAAATATGTAGTCAATTTGGAATGAATGATTAACAACCATGCATATCATATAATTTTATTATAGAAAGGAAAACTAGGATTTGAAAATCCCCATTTTTTTAATGATTTGTTGAATCAAAGTTGAAGTAAAACCCAATACCAAATTTTACTTCTTTGTAAATCGAAGTAAACTCCAATGGAAAATTCATTAACCGAATCAACTTAATATTTTATTTCTATAGTTTTATGTTACTTTTATTTGAGAGAAGTTGGGAAAGAGACGGGTACGATTAGAGAAAAATAGAGTAAAATAAAAAGTAAATTTTTTTAAAGAAGTGAAGCTTTTATTTGAGAGAAGTTGGGAAAGAGAGAGGTACGATTAGAGAAAAATAGAGTAAAATAGAAAGTAAAAGAATTTAAAGAAGTGAAGATTTTATGTGAGAGAAGTTGGGAAATATAGTAAAAATAAAAAGTAAAAGAATTTAAAGAAGTGAAGATTTTATGTGAGAGAAGTTGGGAAATATAGTAAAAATAAAAAGTAAAAGAATTATAGAAGAAGTGAAACAAAAGAATTTAAAGAAAAATAGAGTAAAATAGAAAGTAAAAGAATGTAAAGAAGTGAAATAAAATAATTTAAATAGAAAGTAAAAAAATGTAAAGAAGTGAAATAAAATAATTTAAAGAAGTGAAGCTTTTATTTGAGAGAAGTTGGGAAATATAGTAAAAATAAAAAATAAAAGAATTATAGAAGAAGTGAAATAAAAAAGTGGGTATCCAATAGGTGTTGAACCCAAGACCTGAAGTTGGGAAATATAGTAAAAATAAAAAGTAAAAGAATTATAGAAGAAGTGAAATAAAAAAGTGGGTATCCAATAGGTGTTGAACCCAAGACCTGAAGTTGGGAAATATAGTAAAAATAAAAAGTAAAAGAATTATAGAAGAAGTGAAATAAAAACGTGGGTATCCAATAGGTGTTGAACCCAAAACCTCAAATATACTACTTGAGAAGTTAACCACTATACTAAATTTATTTTTCTGATTTAGGGTTGTCCCGGGCATACCTATCTCCTCCTAAATCCGCCTCTGATGACAAAATGAAAAATAAATATGAACAACCATATAGCTGTTGGAAAGTGGTAATATAAGACGTCTGCACCAATGAAAAAGATAATATTTCCTACCTATTTAATCTTGGGAACTATACCAATAATATTAACAAAAATATTATAAATTGTAAGTTGGTGGAAGTTACGTAAAAGATAGTTATGTCCAGCAGACTGAAATCGCATCAAACTTGTAAAAAATAGTCATGTTCAATAAGAAATAAACATTTATACGGTTTAATATGAGAGCTAAAAGACTATCTTCATCAATATATGCATTTTCACATGTTCAATGTGCAAAATTAAAGTTTAAATTGACGCATAATATAATAAAGTAAATTGTTTTGTTTATATAAAATATTACAAACTTTTAAAGAAAACATTTTTAACCAAAATTATACTCTCTTTTCTCTATGCATATAAAAGGATGGACAGAGAAAATGGTATTTTAGAAACCCAAATTTATGGTTATTTAGAAAGTGATGAATGGTTTGTGGTAGATAATGAGTTTTTTATTTTTTCGTTGGTAAATTCGGATAGTTTTTTCATATAACTAAGTCCATTCAAAATATGGTTAGTAAATTCGGATAGTTTTTTCATATAACTAAGTCCATTCAAAATATGGTTAGTAAATTCGGATAGTTTTTTCATATAAAAAGTTTGACTAAGTCCATTCAAAATATGGTTAGTAAATTCGGATAGTTTTTTCATGTAAAAAATATGACTAAGTCCATTCAAAATAACTTCTGTATTGGTGAGTAAGGTTTAATTGAATTTATTTTATTTAAGGTAGGATTTGTAGTTTTTTTTTTTTTTATTACTTGTAGGGCTGTCAAACGGATATTTCGGATACGAATTTGTCTATATCCGAATCTGAATCCGAAATCCGAAATCACTATTCGAATCCGAATTCGAATCCGATTTTTTTCAAAAAATAATATCCGAATCCGTATCCGACGGATATTATCCGAATACGGATAATATCCGAATACGGATAATATCCGAACCCGAATATCCACTAAAGTTTTTAACTAATTGCATTATTGGTTAGGCTACCCGAATATCCACTAAAGTTTTTAACTAATTGCATTATTGGTTAGGCTACCTTTATAGACACCTTAGTAGAAATTCATATTCCCATTTTAGATATGGGATAAGGTTAAAAAAATATACTTATTTTGAAAAGCCACCATATCTTTTATAGAAAGTTTGGTAGCAATTATTTTCCACATTTTAGATGTGGGTTAAGAGTCATAAGATTAAAAAAAATATACTTGTTAAGAAAAGCCACATGTCTTTTATAAAGAGTTTGGTAACGATTCTTTTTCCAACTTTAGATGTGGGATAAGTTATAATTTTTAAAGAAACAATCTTCCATATTTATGGACAACTTTCTTAGTATTTTGTTTTGCTTTTTACGATGTGAGATAGCTAAAAAATATGTTTTAAATATATATATATTTATACAATTTCGGATATCGGATATTTCGAATACGGATATGTCTATATCCATATCCGCTATTTATGGATACGAATTCGGATACGAATATTATCCGTTTTCTTTCGAATACGGATATTATCCGTTTTTTCGGATTCGATATCGAATATTTCGGTCGGATATCGAATTTTTCGGATTTTTTTGACAGCCCTAATTACTTGTCAAATGTCAAAATCAACTAGTAAATATTTTTTTTAGAAAGACTTATTCCGAGTGTTTTTGTCCATATTCACTATTGGAAAATAGCTTTTTACCATCACATAGTAACTTTTTTGCAACACTGATTGTCATTGACGACCAATTTATGACGAATTTGCAATTATACTATTTTTAATCCATCAAAATAATTTTACATCGACAATTACCACAAAGGTGCAACGATATAATATTTAGTTGCAAATAATAATAATAAATGAAACGTAATAACAGCTAATTAACCTGAATATAAAATAGTTATCAATTTACTACTAATAAACCTTTGCAAATATTATTCCACCAAAATAACCTCCCATATTAACCTAAATCCAAAAACTTTATCTCCAAAATTGTTTGCCTCTTTTTATTTTATTTTCATTTCTTTACTTTTCATTTTCCTTTTTTTTAATCCATATTTTTTTACTTCACTCAAAACTAAAAAATTAAAAATACAAAATTTTCATTTTTTATGCGCCAACCTATTTACATTTCAACTTAATATCACCTTGCAATAGAAATGGGGAATCAAGTGGGGGTATTTCTAAGGGAAATATGCTAATTTCCTGTCAAATCAGATCAAAAGAAAAAAAGAAAAGGAAAGCACAAAAACAAAAGTGAAATCAAAGACACAATTGTTAACGGAGTTCAGCAAATTATGCCTACGTCTCCGGACCTGCTGCAGATCGATTTTATTAGGAAGAATACAGTGACTGCCGTTTTTTTGGTGAATACCCAAAACCCTAACACTAGGTTTTATAGAGACTGTAACACTTAAAGAAGGGAAAAATATTACAGTCCTTAATGTGTAATTTATAACCCCCTAAAATTACACTGTCTTTTCAATTCACTCCAGTTCTCTTTAATGTGCCTACCACTTGCCTCATCTCCACTGTTTTCACATTCTACTTGAAGGTTATGATATATCTTACTCAAGTGATGGCAAGCACTGGCTTCATTGGAAATGCTAGTAAGTTCAGAAAAACTTAACAATCTCCCACTTGAAGACTGGTTTCAACCTGTCTTCACACCTTGATCTATGCAGCAGATCTTTCTGGTCTTATTACTCTTGTAGACCAACTGAAGCTGAACACAACTTCAGTTTTTCAATGGCTACTGTCTTTGTCAACATATCAGCTGGATTCTTGCTTCCTTGGATCTTTTCCAGTATTAGCACCTCATCTTCCAATAAAGATCTAATGAAATGATAACGAAGACTGATGTGCTTGGTTCTTGAATGAAATGTTGAATTCTTCGCCAATTGAATTGCACTTTGACTATCACTATGCAGAACGTTGTTCTTCTGTTTGAATCCCAACTCGGTCAACAAACCTTGAAGCCATATCATCTCTTTACTGGCTTCGGTCACTGCTACATACTCAGCCTCTGTAGTTGATAAAGTGGCAATTTTTTGTAATTTTGACATCCAACTAACAGCTGTAGTTCCAACAGTAAATATATAACCGGTAGTGCTTTTCCGGTGATCAACTTCACCTCCAAAATCTGCATCTACATAGCCTTGTACCTTTAACTCACCCTTACCAAAGTACAAACACTTTTCCATGGTACCTAGTAGGTACCTCAAAATCCATTTGACAGCTTCCCAATGAATTTTCCCTGGGTTTGACATAAACCTACTCACAACTCCCACTGCATAACTAATGTCTGGTCTTGTACAGACCATTGCATACATCAAACTTCCAATAGCTGAGGCGTAAGGAACCTTAGCCATGAAGTCTTTTTCTTCATCTGTCTTAGGGGATTGATCCTTGGATAAACGAAAGTGACCTGCCAATGGTGTACTAACTGGCTTTGCATCACACATGTTAAATCTCTTCAAAACGCGATCGATGTACTCTGACTGAGATAACTGCAGAACTTTTCTATGCTTATCTCTTATGATTTGCATTCCAAGAATCTTCTTCGCCGGACCCAAGTCCTTCATGTCAAATTCTTTTGACAATTGTAGCTTCAATCTTCTAATATCATCCATATCTGAACCTGCTACTAACATATCATCAACATAAAGTAGCAAAATGATATAACTGGACTTACATCTTTTAAAATAGCAACAGTGGTCCGCATTACACTTCTGAAAACTCTCTTTGTGCATAAAACCGTCAAATTTCTTGTACCACTGTCTTGGAGCTTGTTTTAAACCATACAAACTTTTCTTAAGTCTGCATCCCATGTCTTCTTTCCCTTCTTTTAAGAAACCTTCTGGTTGATACATGTATATCTCCTCATCCAAATCCCCGTGAAGAAATGCAGTCTTCACATCTAACTGTTCAAGATAAAGGTATTCAATGACAACAATACTCAACACTGATCTAATAGTATTGAGCTTCACAACTGGAGCAAAAATATCGGTGTAATCAATTCCTTCCTTTTGCTGGAACCCTTTGACAACTAGTCGTGCTTTGTATCTCTTAGAGCCATCATGCTCATCTTTCACCCGATACACCCATTTGTTATGAAGTGCCTTCTTACCCATTGGTAACTCAGTTAGGTCCCATGTATCATTTGAGATTAAAGACTTCATCTCATTTTTCATAGCAAACTCCCACTTACTAGCATCACTGGTCTGGCAAGCTTCATCATAGCATTCAGGTTCTCCTCCATCGGTAAGTAACAGATAGTTCAAGTATCTCCTGTTGGGTACATGGGGTCGGGAAGATCTTCGCAAAACAGGAACTGCCTCGGTCGGCTGTAGGGTATCAGATTGCTGTCGATAGGTCTGTCCAACAGACTCTCCTTCTTGAGGGGTTAATCTGATCGACTCTAATTCTTGATTATCTGGGACTCCCTCGATATCTGCAAATACTGATTCATACGGCTTTGAGTCATTTGCTTCAGTTTTATGTCTGTCCTTGTACATCACTGTTTCATTGAAGATCACATCTCTGCTTCGTATCATCTTCTTGTTCTCCTCATCCCAAACACGATAACCGAACTCATCTTCGCCATAGCCGATCAGGAAACATTTTTTCGATTTCGGATCAAGCTTGTTCCTGCCTTGGTCACTTATATGAACATATGCTGTACAACCAAAAACTCTTAGATGTGATAATTTTATATCCTTACCACTCCATACCTCCTCGGGTATTCGATGTTCTAAGGGAACCGACGGGCCTCGGTTAACCAGGTAAGCCGATGTATTGATTTCTTCTGCCCAGAACTGCTTCGGTAAACCAGACTGTATTCGAATGCTTCTGGCTCTTTCTGTCAACGTTCTGTTCATACGTTCGGCAATACCATTGTGTTGAGGCGTACCTGGAACGGTTCTCTCCATCCTGATACCATGCTCATAGCAAAAGTTCTTGAATTTGGTGTCCTCATATTCACCACCATTATCAGTTCTCAGCTTTTTAATCTTCAGACCTGTCTCATTCTCAACCATAGATTTCCCTCTCCTAAAAACATCAAACACTTCAGATTTATGCTTCAGAAAATAAACCCATACCTTTCGAGAATGATCATCGATAAATGTCACAAAATAGTGTTTCCCTCCTATAGATGAAACAGTTGTTGGCCCCCAAACGTCAGAGTGAACAAGCTCCAGCTTTTCTTTCTTTGGGGTTCTACCACTCGTCTGAAAACTGACCCTTTTTTGTTTTCCAAGTATGCAATCTTCACACATGTCTATATCGACTGACTTCAGACCTGGAAGCTTCCCATTTGAGTACATAATTTTCATACCCTTCACACTCATATGGCCAAGCCTCTGGTGCCAAACATTTGGATTTTCGTTTCCTGCTGCTATTGTAATTGAACAGCTCGTCTCTGCTGTCTTGTAAAGAGTACCACTCTTCTTTCCGCGAGCAATCGTCATTGCTCCCTTTGAAATTTTCCAATTGTCACCATAGAAGATCGTACTATAGCCTTCGCTAGCCAACTGCCCTACTGAGATTAAGTTCTTTCTCAGACTGGGGATATGTCTGACATCTTTCAGTTCCCATACAGACCCATTCAACTTAATCTTCACAGTACCTTTACCAATAATATCACAAGGTTGATCATCACCAAGATATACTTTTCCAAGGTTACCAGGTACATACCTCTCGAAGAATTCTTTCTTCGAAGTCGCGTGAAACGATGCTCCGGAGTCTAATACCCAAGACTCTTCCCTGCTTTCTAAGGAGCATATTAACGCATCGTCTCCTTCTGAAGTGATATTTGCCTCTGTCTTCTTCTCTTGTTCCTTTGGTTCTCTCTTGCACTGAAATTTAAGGTGCCCGGTCTTCCCACAATTCCAACACTCCATGTTTCTCAACCCCTGGGAATTTTTAGGATTCCTAGACTTGGACCTCCAGTCTCTTGATTTGCCTCGGTAGTTCGATTTACCACGTCCATATACTCTGGTTGAATTTCTTCCTCTTGATTCTGTCTGTAAGACTGAGGAGATTGATGACTCACCTGATTCTCTCCTTCGAATCTCTTCACTGAGAACTAGGTCACGAACATCATCAAATTTCAACTTATTGCTTCCTGATGAGCTACTCACCGCAGTGACAGTAGCATTCCAACTATCTGGTAGTGAAGACAACAGTATCAATGCTCGTATTTCTTCATCAAAATCAATTTCAACTGAACTCAACTGGCTTGTGATTGTATTAAGTTCATTGAGGTGTTGAGCTACCGAAGCGCCTTCCATCATTCGCAAATTGAATAAACGCCTCATCAAGTGAACTTTGTTAGACGCTGATGGCTTCTCATACATACTGGAGAGAGCCTTCATAAGACCCGCCGTGGTTGTTTCCTTTATGATGTTAAAGGCAACGTTGCGGGATAGCGTCAATCGGATGACTCCAAGAGCTTGTCTATCAAGAAGGGTCCAATCTTCATCTTTCATACCTTCTGGTTTCTTTTCTGAAAGGGGTTGATAAAGTTTTTTCTGGTACAGATAATCTTCAATCTGCATCTTCCAGAACCCAAAATCTACACCATCGAATTTTTCGAGTCTCACCTTTCCTTCGTCTGTAGCCATTGCTCCCACTCAAATCTGATTTCCTTTGGATCGCTACCACCCTGGCTCTGATACCAGTTCTAAGGGAAATATGCTAATTTCCTGTCAAATCAGATCAAAAGAAAAAAAAGAAAAGGAAAGCATAAAAACAAAAGTGAAATCAAAGACACAATTGTTAACGGAGTTCAGCAAATTATGCCTACGTCTCCGGACCTGCTGCAGATCGATTTTATTAGGAAGAATACAGTGACTGCCGTTTTTTTGGTGAATACACAAAACCCTAACACTAGGTTTTATAGAGACTGTAACACTTAAAGAAGGGAAAAATATTACAGTCCTTAATGTGTAATTTATAACCCCCTAAAATTACACTGTCTTTTCAATTCACTCCAGTTCTCTTTAATGTGCCTACCACTTGCATCATCTCCACTGTTTTCACATTCTACTTGAAGGTTATGATATATCTTACTCAAGTGATGGCAAGCACTGGCTTCATTGGAAATGCAGATAAGTTCAGAAAAACTTAACAGTATTGTCATTGGAAACAAGAATGGAGATATCATTCATTGTTCAGGCAATACATAGAGTGTTGATGGAGGGTCTTATTACCTGTAGTAAAAACAACTGAAACAGATTCATTAAACATTGAAACAGATTGTTTGATTCTGGTTAATATCATTGTGAAAGGAAATGAACCTTGGTTCTTTTATCCTACCATAAAGATCTCCAGAAAATTAATAACTTCAACAATGACTATAAGGCATATCTCAAGATCTCAAAACCAGGAAGCAAACTTTCTTGCTAAATGGTCCTTAAAGTGCAAAAAACGAGATAAGTTTTCCTTATTTAAAAGCTCCACATAAATTGCTAACTCTTGATTTAGGATACATTGTCTCAAGCATTTTAATGTCAACATTAAATTAATCTTTGAATTCATTCTCAATAGGAGATCTTTCGTAGATGATAAACTTTGATGTGGTAAAATGTAAAATGAAAGATGAAGTGATATATCTTACCCAATTTTTGAAGCTTGGTCTCTGAAATCGTCATTTCTGGAGTGCTTCAATTTGTATCAGTTGCTGCAGAGATTTAGCTAAAATTGGAATAGATTGTTTCAGAGATCCAACATTCTCTTCTTCCATTGGATATCAGCTATGAAAATCGAGAAGAAATACGAAGGAGGTAGCAGAGGGTTGAAGATGATATTATCGATTTTTCAATCGAAGTTCTTCAAGACGAGTGCTTCAGCTGGGAATTAGGAATTTGTCTCAATAATCTTTTGATCTTCGGTTGCTTGAAGATGATTGTATTTTATCGCTGGTATCAAAAGGGTGCATTGTTGCTGTGCAATTTGATGAAGATACTAGAGCTGAATTCAGTCGAAGTTTTGCATGCTCTTGGGCTTCTTCTAGGAGAATGAAATTGTTTTATTATTCTTTTGGCAATTAGTTGCTAGAAGAAGATGTTTAGTTGAAAAGGTCAAGTTTGTGGCAATTTTTTGCTGCTAATTGAAAATCTTTTGGAGATTCAAATTATCAATGGCGGGTATCAATGGAACCTCCAAATTATTTTCTCATATAATTGGCCATGTGCCTCCTAGTCTTTAGTATACTCTTATTTGAGTCCTAAAGTTTGTAAAACCTTTAATTTGGTATTAATCTTTTATTGCTTAAAAAAACTTAATATCAAATTTATACTTTTAATTCTTCTCTGTGAACAATCGTTATTTCTGGTAACCTAAAACTTCTCCACAACTGTTGTAACACAATCCACTTGTTCCAAATTCATGCTTATTTCTTTTATAAAATCTAAAATTAACCTAAACTAGGGTTTTTCTCACTACCCTTAAAATCTAAGAGTTGTTGATTCCTTATCTCCCTCAAGCCAGGAACCATGGTACTTTTTTTATTGTCAGGTTTTCTGATTCATCTTAATTGATTTGTTTAACTTTCAGATGAATATAGTTTATATTTTTACCTCAATAGTTTTTCCCTTTAGATTCTTTATATGAAAAGAGTTTATGTTTTTTTATTGGAATATGGATTTATCCTTTAGATTCGCTAAACTTGGAATCTTCCACTTAATAATTCAAATACTTGTTATGGATGTAATTAAAGCTAAGTGCAATAGATAAAATATAACTAAGATAAGGGCAACGCTAAACCGAGACAAGTTTTGGTTATAATGAGACCACATTATACTTTGATTATAATAAGATCCCAAATTTTACTAAAACACCCTTAATATATACACTCTTTTCAGCCGACTATCTCTCTTCTCTGCCCTCTCTCTCTTTTCCCTCTTTTTAATTCCGATAAAAACTATTTATCATCTCTTTTATGCCCTCTCTTCTCTCTCATTTCTCTTCTTTCTTTCTAATTCCGATGAAAAGTGCCGATCATATATAACTAACATAGAGAAATTCACAAAAGCAAAAAAAAGAATTCAAATAAAACACAATTGGATTTTAATTATTAAAATTCAATCAAACAAACAAATTATTTCGATTTGAATTCGTAATTCTCTTTATCTTTTTCTATGCTCTTTGCTTTTTTGGATAATAAAACAACTCGGGATAAAAACAGAAATTATATAGCTCTCGTAGTGTATAAACACAGGGGTTATCTAGTACATGAATACGATTCAAATTTTCGACCAACAATTATAAAACTTCAGTTCTTTTCGTGCATGACAGGGTTAAGTTGAGTTCACTGCCTCCTTGACAAAAGATACTTGTCTAGTTCCAAAGAAGGGGGGTAGAGGCTATTTCTCTTTATCAATCTCTTCGATATCGTTCGAGCCCTTTGGATTTGTTGACGTGAGGGATCCAGTTCCATCTTCTGTATAGTCGTGGTATTCAGGCAGCTGTTTTACTGTCATTACTTGAAGACTTTTGGGAAGAATACAATCGAACAATGAACCTATCAGAGCAAGCCGATTTACCCAACCGCAAAGTTTCACAAATCGATATTAAAATATAATTAAAAAGTAGATAGAAGTTTGGTTGGAGAAGAGGAAGAAAATTGTTAGATTTTAATGTAATTCATTATTTGGGCATTAGATTAGTTGTAGAGAGAAGTTTTGTTGGAGAAGAAGAAGAAACTGGTTAGATTTTTGGTTGAAAATTTGTTTTATATGATGGGTAAAATGATCATTTTATATAAAATAAAATAAATTTTTTGATTTAGAGTCTCATTAAAGCCAAATAGGGTCTGAATATAACCTTGTTGGTTGAACATATCATGTTTGACATATCATATTTGAACAATATAAATAAGAGTCTATTTATCACATGTATACGAGTAATTGTTGTATACGTTATTTTATGAGAAGGATTCTTATGAGGACGATATATTTAGGTAAAATAATGTTTTTTATTCGTTTCTTCTTGTTCTAAGAAGAGAGACTCGATACTAGTGTATCCTATTTCGATTGGGAAACTATCTTTATTTGATTGGGAAATTATTTGAGAAGTGTCTCTTTTACCGACACATAAAACACTTGTCAAATTTAATTGATGACCTTTTAGAATTTTATATCGGAAGAATTTAAATGTGTTTCTATTTTTTTACTGTCTAATCATCTGGAAATGTTATTTGGATTTTTTGAAGTTTGGTTTCTTCTTGGGGAACATGTGCATTATTTATCTTTGCACTTTATCTCCAATAAAGACTTCTGACATGTTTTTATCAATGAATTATTATTGTTTATCATTGAGCTAAAGAACATATATTATTCTTATAAATTTTCAATCACCAAAAGAGTCACATGATATATCTCCTAAGGTGGTCCTTTTAATTCTCGACAAGATGCCGCAATAACCCTTTATAACTCATTATATTTTTTTAAATATATATGATATGGATATGTTGTAAATTAGGGTCGTAGTTCCCCTTGACTATGTAGTATATTTTTTTAAATTCTTTGGTAGTGGTAGTTCAAGAACATTGGCATCTAGCGAGCAACATCTCATGTTAAAATATTATTATCATGCATATTAGTTAAAAGTCTCCAATGAGCTCTTAGTGTATCCTTCCAATGATTTTTGATGTGTTATCAACCCGGTAGAACTAAAGTAGTTTATATTCTCTTAGTGTATGGAACTATTCGATAAAGGATAATGTTACGCGGGAGGTAAATTACCTTAAAACGTCTTACTGTTCAGCACCATTTCCAGGCTCTGAACTCATGCAAACTTTATCTCCACTAGTGAGAAGGATTTTCATCGTAAGTAAACCATAAAACTCTGGTTATTGTATATGGTCTATTTTCGAAGGAACTTGTTGTTCTTAGTCTATGTTATATGTATCTTCAGCTCGGGCATCAGGATCTATCGAATCAACCATGACTAAATTGTTGATATCAGATATCCCAGATTATTATTTTTTTCTTCTATTAGATCTTCTCTGGTAAATACAACAAAAATTGACAATACAATTTTGTTTGGATATTCTTTGGTAGATACATAGTCTTCTGACGACACAACTTTGTTAAGATATTCTCTACTAGTTATTG
Organism: Limnanthes douglasii subsp. nivea; assembly: GCA_036936605.1. Lineage (NCBI taxonomy): Eukaryota > Viridiplantae > Streptophyta > Magnoliopsida > Brassicales > Limnanthaceae > Limnanthes > Limnanthes douglasii. The sequence goes on along the minus strand of JAUPFV010000002.1, from coordinate 136,356,754 downwards.
ATTCTTCTAGAGACAAAATGTATTTCTAATATGGGAACCAAAATATCATATTTTGAGAGAGATCTTGAATATTTTCTTGTTTCTTTGGCTCATGTTGTGGTACAGGCTTTAGTTTTTTAGTATTTCTTAGTATGTCATGACTCTTCCAGGAGTGACCTGAGTATTATGGTAATTAAGGGAAAATGAATGATTTGTTTCTCTCGAAAGGTGCACCAGGTTTTTAAGTAGTAAATAGAACGGGAGACATAATAGTATTAGAATTGATCATGGCAATTTCTTCGTTTAATTGTTTTTTTCATTTTGATCAAATTATTTTTAGTCTTTATCTGTGTTATCATGCTATGTATACCATATCTAATTGTGTTATCTGGTAGTGCAACCTTTGGTAGAGTTGTTGAATTTGGATGTTTAATTCTCGAAGACTTATTTATGTGTACTTTATCTTGTGTATAACCTCCAGATTTTTGGCGAAAATTATTAGTGTACCATTTTATAACATCTTATTTTTTATTAGCTTCTTTTGTTTTTCCATAGGGAGTATTGAAAAAGGTTGAAAATATGGTTTAGATAAGACATTCATGTATCTATACACATGACTTTCTAGTTTTGGAAATGCCTTCATATATGATGATGACCCATTGGAAACCATCATGCATGAAAAAGAAAGATATCATATATCTTGTTTATCCTTTGTGTCTCGTAAGCCTTTCTTGCAAGATGATAAGTGAACCTTATTTTACGGTTTTCTAGTTTTTTCTACAACTCTTGGTGATATCACAAAGAATATCTTTAAGCATTATTATGATAACATATCAGTAAAAACGTTATCATGAGCTTCTTAAAAATGTTGGAAAGACATTATGTTCTCTTTTCATTATAGAAAACAATTTTATCCAGTTTATGAAGACTTGATATGTTAAGCATGTTTGATAAATGAGAACTTATTGTTACCTAGACAGATTTCGTTGTTATAGAACATTATGTCAGTAGCTTAGTTTTTGCTTGTATGACTTATGAAGACTTAATTTGTATGGGATTGCAGATTCCTGCCAAAACAAATCTTCTAAAAATGACACGTTGATGATGCAGACAGTCCGGTGAATTGACAATTTGGAGCTCCGGTGTCAGATTTTGACCCACAGCCTTGTTTCGAAGGAAACAAGGTGCTGTGGGTCAAAATCTGACACTGAAGCTCCGAACTGTCAATTCACCGCACTGTCTGCATCATTCCCGCCGGGGTAGAGAAGATTCGCCCTCGAATCTGAACCGGTCTCCCCATCAGAAGAGTCGCCTGAAGAAAATGTTGCCCTGATGAGATCACCGCACCAACAATATGATAAAATTTGCACACTTGCATTCAAATTTACGTTTGTTCTGATCTTCTGAAAGAAGTCAATACAACCATCTTGAAGAATCACGCGTCCCCCAGCTCGTTTGATGTCTTCAATATTTATACCCTTAAGCACTCCAGATTCAACTACTCTAGAATTTGCCTTCTTCTCAAATTCTGAAAGTATTTCGAGAGATTTACTAAGAGCATCATGGTTGAACTGATCCACTTTCTGAGAAAGCAAAATTCTTTCTATGCATTCTTCATATTCTTCCGTATATTGCTTAGATAAACGGGTCCATGTATTCCGCAGCTCACCAGATGCCAATCGAGCAATTTTATTTTTAGGTTGATTCTAATCAGTCTTTGGAGCTGCTACTATTGCGAGCTCTGCCAAAATTACAGAAGAATCAAGAATGGTACAAGTCATATCAAAATCAGAGAATATTATAAGATGATCTTCTTCAGGGCTGTGTTTTTTTATCAATGGAAGTACAGTGGGCTGAGTAAGTTGTTGAGCATTGAAGAAGTCGATTTCAAGTTTCATAGCTTGGTGATAGAGCTTTTCAACAACGTCCAGCTCCTCTCGTGTCATAGTCACACTAAGGTACTGTGGGTCAAAATCTGACACCGGAGCTCCAAACTGTCAATTCACCGGACTGTCTGCATCAGTTGACAATGTTAAATTGTGCTCGTAAAAAATCTCACATGAACAAGTTCTAATAATTAAATCACATCTTCAGATAAATTAATGAAGAAAATAATCACCATATTCCTCATGCAATCAACATTTTTGCTACTATAATTTTTTATAAGAATTCAACCCCCAAAAGAAAACCAACTCTTAAAGTGACCCAGAAAAACGACATATTTATCACCTCTACTCTGAATAACTCATTCTCCATGAGACTTTATTAGGTCGTCATTCATTATATACCCTAACGTTTTGTTGGGTCTTCAAGTATCCTTGTACCTTGTTGGACCCTACAATTATTCTCAATCCAATGTTGATATCTTATAAAGAAAAATCGGGAACTCTATCGAGGTAATTCTTACTTCTTGCTCATGCTTCAGTTTATACAATTTTTTGTAATCTTTATTTGTATTTATGTCATACTCGTTTATTTTAGAACTACTACAAGTTCCTAATTTATATTAGTAAAATAATATCGTCTACAAATATTAAATTTCTGAACTCATGACCTATCTCACCATTACATTAAGTAAAAGTTTTTTCTCTTTAAATTAACAAGTAAGAGTAGGTGAAAACAAATACTCGACTATAAAAAAAGTTTTATTACAATTTAAAAAATTGTGACTACCAACAAAGCCATTATTAAGAAGCTTGAATTGAAAATTCAAGATTTAAAAAAGTGTCAATGAATTTGGTAATGTTAATACATACTTACTTTGTCAAGCCAAAATTACTATCAAGTAAAATGCATATAATTTTGCATATGTATCTTGTATGAATATCGAAAATAACTTATATTTGTCATTTGAAAGGTCAACCCTAAGGTTAAATTATGACCTCGCAAAAAACTATCCTTGTTCAAAAATACCCCTAATTTGAATCAGAAGTCAATTTTTTCAGAGGATAACGAATCTGATGATAACATTTAATTTCATCAAAAATAAATGAAGACATCACTCTTGCAAAAGAAACTATATCTATCAAAAAAATGAAAAAAAAAATTACTTTGCTTCAAAAGATAATAAAAATGACATTCCACCTTTAGTAAAACACTAAAACACTAGTGATGATAACGAGGAATATGAGAATATAAACAAAACCATATGTAAAAAGAATTAACTTTCTTATCGCTACTTTCCGAGAAAATCTTTTTGGTCTACTATCTATATCGTGATCTTCACTTTAGTGAATCGCCAGTATGTTTTGTCGAGAAGCGATTGGTTGATACTTTCTTGATTTATCTTGAAATTTTAAACTTAATGTTGTATGATTATTAATTCAAATTACTTTATTTTATTATCGTATTTCTTACTTTGTTGGCGAAGTACAAATTTTGAAATGTCATAATATCATTATTTCTCAATCAGTATATTTATATTGCTACCCAACCATATACCTGATTTGATTTATAGTCAGGACATTTATGGCCTAACTTTTATGGCCTCGAGTGTGTAGCTTAGCTTATAATTTTATATATAGTTATGGCATTTACAGTCCGACCTTTATGGTCTAGGGTTTGTGGCATCTTGATGTTAATAGACCTTTATGGTCTAGGGTTTCGGCATGTGTCATCTTCATGTCATTATTTATCTTCTCGGATTTATGCCTTGAAGAAATTTTACTTGAAGCTCGATGAATTTTATTTTTTTTAATTTGGCTTAGTAATTATTATAGTTATTAAATTGTTTGTTCTAGCTTGGATTTTTGTCTTATAAATCTTCAATATTTCTTGTCCTATATATTTTATCCTATTAAAAAAATTACTAAAAAATTATGAATTGGAGATTTTTTAGATCTTTTGATTTGTAGTATTTTCTCGTTTTTTTAAATTTTTACATCGTCGATAACTTTATATGAAATTATTATCACGTTAATAAAAAAATGTTCGAAGCAATAATTTGTATTATAAATGGTCTTGAATGGTGTCCCATTAAAAAATATCTCAGACCATCAGGTGGGAAAAAGAGTACATCATCATATTTACAAAAACTTATGATATAACTTTAAATGTTGGATATTACATGGATGCTTTAAAGTATTCACAAGCATATCATATCCCTTAGCTTTTAGAACAAACTTAAAAATGACCATCCAAATATGGGGCTAATTTGTATGCAAACTTATTTTTCGTCCCTTGAAAAACTTTCTTAACACCAAACTCCCTTGTTAAAACTTATTGCTTTAAGGTTTGAATCATATACTTTAAGCTTTGAATCATATATATTTTTCATTAACAATCTTTAATTATCAGCTGGTGCTTGCGCTTGCTCTTCAGGTTCTTTTATCAAATCAATGATCGTTTGTCTTTCCTCATTATTTTTTTCTAATGAATAATATTGAAACCAATGAATTGGAATCCTTATCTCGATTGGAACAACCGATTATCTTTTATAAATCAAAACAAAAAAAGATTCATTATTTTATGGATAACTTTAAAGTATAAAAGTATTATTTTATCTCATACCTTCTACAAAAACAATTAACCATGTTATTTTGGAATTAAGATCCATTATAAGTTATAAGTACTATAACAATCCTCTAACAACTCAAAATGTTATTCTGTATAAATTCAAAAACTTATTGAGACCGAGTTTTTGCTAAAGGTTTTTCTTCTATCCACTTAGTGAAATAATTAACATTCACTATTAAATATTTCCTTCTTCATGTTTTCATTGATAACGATCATATCGAATCAATTCATTGTGTTTTAAATGAACAAAAAATAATTTGATCTCATAATTTGACTTGGCATATGACTTGTATGCCCATGTTAATATAAAATTTTGATTAGACGTTTATAACCACAATATGCTATAAAAATCATATCGTATAAATCTCTCAAAATTAACAAACCCTCGTATTTACTTAAATATTTCAATAGTGGCTGTGTTATGATTTTTTGTGTATATACCTTGTCAACAACTATATAGATGATTGCTTACAGTCGTAATGTTTGTGCTTCCAACTTATCTTGTGGTTAAATTACTATCTTCCGAACTACCAAACTTAGCAAGTAAATTTGCATTGATATTTTGTAATCGATGTTGTATATGACAATTTCAAAGTGCTTCGCCATCTATTTTACCATTTCCAATTATATTCTCATGTTTTTCTTGTGTTTGACATATTATTAATTAAGAATCTGAAATCAAACAAATTACTTTTACCGCACAAATACGAGCCAACTTCATTCCTACTAATATTTCCTTATATACGGCCTTGTTAGTTGTATTAACAACCCCAAACTTAATAGAATGTCGTACTTTTTCCCTGTACGAAGTAATCAAAATGATCACAGCTGCACTACCATTTATTTAAGAAACTTCTCTAACTCGTACAACGTATTCAAGATCCTTAGAGAATATTTCATTAAACCTTTCATTCTCCTCATCTCGCTGTTCCCCTTGGAATTCATTAATGAAGACCGATACTGCTCGTGCCTTAATTATTGTATGAGGACATAACTAAATTTTATATTTTCCAATATTAATAGACCAACGTGTTAAACACCCATATACATCTGGTTTCTACATCACACTCACTGAAGTAAAATAATTTTACACAATGTTACATAACCTTGAAAGTATAGTCATATATTTTGAGAAGCTACCACCAAACCAAGAGTTAACTTCTCTAAATTTATGTATCCTTTATCACCATCCACCAAATATTTACTAACATAATATATTGGTATTTGAACCTCGTCTTATTCCCGAAGGAAAACCACACTAATGTAAAAACTCACCACTAATAAATATAAAAAAAAGGCTTCCCGTCTATTGGTGATGATAAGATTACCGTTGAAGTCAAGTATTCCTTTCGATCGTCAAAATATTTAGTACACTTATTATCCCAGCTAAACCTTTTTATCCTTTTAAAGTGTAAAATAATACATAACTCATGTTTATATCTTTAGATCTAAAATTTGATAAAGCTACCAAACGTCATATTAACTTTTATATTTCCTTGATAGATATATGCGGAGTCATGACTAACAAATATTTCAACTAAACATGATTATCTTCAGTTCATCTTTTTTTATTAATGATGATGTGAATTTTGGTTAAAAAGAGATTTGAAGGTTGAAGATAGGATAATTAAAAAATAATTAGAATATACACAAATAAGTAAACATAATAAGACAAACGAATAAACTAATAATTAAAATATTCTAGAACAAGTATATATCTTCTAATTAAAGCTAACTAATATATACATTCATTTATTTCCATTTTCACTTTCACTTGTTGTTACATGGTGCATATCATGTTATTACACAATATAAGAGATACGTATATTTCATATGAATTACTTAGATTACAAGATTCGGCCCAATGGGCATTACATCAATTTGGGGTGATTAATTATCTTTGAATGAATTTGGCACTTATAAGCAGCACTCATAGTCATGGCAAGCGTATTGAGAAATGACAACATTCTATGTGACGATTGATGCACTTTACCACAATCCACTATATGTATTAATGGAGGAAAGTCGAGCATCAATATTCCCTTGAAAGTTGAGCCTTTTACTATAGAATTTTAATGTTTCGTTAGCTTCCTTCTAACAACTTTATTCTCTTGAGTTCCTCTGGAAGTATTGTGTAATCCCTCAATTTATTTGAGAAGCTTATGGAACGGGGGAAGTGTTTGAAAATAGTTGTGATCTCAAGTGACCTACAGTAGCACCAAAAATACTAGCAAAATGTTTCAGAAAGAGTTGTGAGCCCAAGTAGCCCCGTGGATATTTTTAATGGTTGAAGGAAGGACATTAGATGCTCATATACTACATGGAGCCAAAAATATTTTTTGTCAGTGGCTCTATTGAGACCTCCAATAAAACCATGTTCTTGGCCAGACGACTGGAAGATTTGCAAGCCTTGGTCGTGCCCATACCAAAATGTATACTAGGTATACCGAAGTTTAAACATGGTGTTAGGTTTTGGATAAGACTTTTTATGTATTTCAAATCAATGTCGACACTAGGTGTGACTCTAGTCGCAACCAAAACTCGATGATCTTCCACCTCTATTTTTTAAACCTAATAACATTCCTTCATATCATCAAGACTTAAAGACATATTTAAAAACAAATAACATAGTTAGACTAATAACTTATGTTTTTCCGAAATTAGAATTCACAATTAATTGGATTATTAAGTGACACATTGAGTTAATTTTACAATTTCCACGTGAACTATTTTCCCTTAGCAAAGTATAAACTCCAATTTTGGCTGGATATTGTCATTGTAGTGGTTGTTTTGTATGATATAAAGATTTTTTTTTAAGAATTTCAATCTTCTTTGGACATGTTTTCTTTAGGTTAGTAAAATATACGCATATTATCCAGTCCATATTCTTATTCTTGACAAACATAAGGTGATGTAGCCCAGAAAGTCCAAACAAAAACTTTATTTATTTTATTTTATATTATTCAAATATATTACTTGAATCAAATCTAATTGTATTAAGATTTTATTTTAAAATATTTATTTTATTTCTTTGTATTCTAATTTAGGGTTTTGAGAAGCTATTATATAAAGCCTCATATACTTTAAGTTTTAAATCAGATTTTGGAATAATATATTTTTTATCTATGAAAATTTCAATATTTGTTACCCTTATATTAGGGTTTCATCAATCATGTTACCCTTGAATTAGGGTTTCATCTATCATTGTTTCTTATTCTATTCCTATCGCGTTATCAGTTTGGTATCAGAGCCTCAGTTCCTGCTACTAGGTAAGCATGTTTCTGAATCTTGATTTTATCTGATTCAAGGTCTAAAGGAGAGAACAACATCTATGGTCATGAAGATCTCAAAGATTGTTTGGTATGCGGGGACACACAAGGCGTTTCGATGAAAATTGTATTGACCGGTTATATGAGGAGCTTAAATTGGCTACCGATTGTCGGATCACGGGGAACATTTCTTAGCGAGATGTTGTCTCATGTTATGAAGAGGTTTTCGAAACCAATTTTTTTCATCGACTGGATATGGGATTTTTTTAAGGCTACAAAAATGGTCTAGAAACAAAAATAAATCCATAAACTTGATGGTTTTAATATGACTTCGAATAAGGAACACTCGAGAAGAATTTATTTTATTCCAATAAAGTTAACAATTATAATTCCAAATGTAACAATTGAAAAAAATAAAATAAAATAATTTTGGTTGTTGATGGTGATGGTGCTATGAATTCTATGAATTTTTGTCATCCAGAGGAGAATGATGCAGCCGAGAAAGTCCAAACAAAAACTTTTTTTATTTTATTTTATTTTATTAAAATATGTTATATTATTTAAATAAAATCTAATTGTATTAAGATTTTGTTTTATTTTATTTTAAAAACATGTATTTTATTTCCTTGTATTTTAATTTAGGGTTTTGAGCAGCTTTTATATAAAGCCTCATATAACTTAAGTCTTAAATAAGTTTTTGGAATAATATATTTTTATCTCTGAAAATTTCAATCTTCGTTACCCTTGGATTAAGGTTTCATCTATCATGTTACCCTTAAATTATGGTTTCATCTATCGTCGCTTCTTCTTCTATTTTTTCCGTGTTATCACTAGGTTAGCAACCCAACTTAGATATCATGATTTCCTTATGTGTCCCAATCTTAATAACACTTCTAATTATTTGAAAATGACCTCTGCTTTCTCAAAAAATAAATCTCTCCTCTTTTAATGAAACATCCTCAATCTCTCAATGATCGCTAACTTATGACATGTGACAAATGAGCTGACTGAGAAAACATCATCAACATTCCAAGTAAAAACATTTGAATTCTTTCTCAATGACTCCACTAATTTAAACTTGAAGATTTGACTTAGTTGATTCCTAATTTTCACTATACGTTAACTTACTAATACTTTATTGAGTACTTCCCTCAAAGGTCACATTGTATGTCCTCTCTAGGATCATCAAATTCTTTCTAAAACTAATCATTTTCAGTTGGTGGACAACCTCTTCCTAAACTCTGTAATTGCTATGGAGCCAACTTCTCAGGATAAAGGGAGATCATATAACAATCTTTGGTTATTCTCTTACCACCTCTGATTATTTCAATCAATTTTCCAACGGAATACATAAGGAATTTCCAGAACGACGAGGTCGTGGCCTCAATATTGCGCTGTACGAACTCAGAGTGTCGACTATAATGAATAGAGTTCTTACAGATTTCTTGGTATTACCATAACTAGCAGTTATCATAACTGAAACTCACCAATACATCTAGAAGACGTCCCTTTATAACTAACTAATTTCCTATTTGTAGGCTTATATGGAGGTACTCCAATCATTTTGTCATAGTTGTTCTTTAAAACCACGTTAGTTGAACTATTATTATATATCCGAATTTTTGTGACCATGACTCCAAATATATATCAACCAACCTTCATGAGGCGTAACAGCCCATCTTAAATCATCATTAAAATTCAGATCAACGACGGGTTTCCTATAATTATGGTACAATGACTCGTCAACCAAATGAACCTCCAAGTCTTTTTTATGCATTTTTCTAGAAGTTGGGCTTGTCCAAGACATCATATCCTCGCCAAAAATAGTATACAACCATTAATTTTTATCCTCGTCTTCTCTATTTTTTCCAACCCTTACTCTTTATATACTTCATTAAATTTTTCAGCCTTCGTTTCTCCTCCCTTACTTTTGACAAACTGAACAAGCTCGTCATTGTCTATTAATCTCTGAATATTGTCTCGCTTTGGAAACAATCATCGATCGCGTGACCATGACCATTATGGTATTCGCAAAAATACCTTTTGAGATCTTTCATTGCTTGGAGCCAACATTACACGAGGAGGTTAGGATTTTGTTTTCCCTTTTGTTTTATCGAAAATAACCGCGATATTTTTGTTCAAAGAATTAAACCTCTAAGTTGGGTTATTATATTACGTAACTTTTAGTCTGCTTAAAGTAGCTCTTATGACGTCGGCATGCCTGACCTCATTAATTTTCTTTATGTTTGGTACTAATACCTTTTATTCTTGAGGTTTTAGAATAGAAGAAGCTCCCTTCTTAGATTCTTTGATTCTAATAAACTGTTATGACATATCAAAAATATCTCTCATATTATCTATAGGAAATCTGACGAGGTCTTCATATAATTTCCCCTCTAAATTAAGTACTTTTTTAAATGTTGCCACATCAACATCTTTCTTACACCTTGACAAATCGTTCATCTCACACACAAACTTTTGAACATAACTTTTTTAACGCTTCTCCTATCAATGGTACATGTTTATGATGGAATCACTCTCATTTTTATGGCCCTTATTACCGACAAATCAATTTTTGAATGCGCTCTGGAGGCTTTCGAAATTCTAAATTGTTCCTTTGGGTAAGAAACTAAACCAATCAAGTGTATTTCCTTTAAATTTTGTTAAAATGGATCTGCAAAGTTGGATATCGTATCCATCATCACGTTTCTGAACTACACTAGATCATATTCAGGATCCTCTGAACCATCATAGGTATCAATTCAGTATGGGTCGAATATTTGAGGAAGTTTATCTTTAAGAATTCTATTATAAAACACAGAGTTGGCAAACATATATGCAACCATTTTTTTTTTAACTTTCTTCACTGTACTACACCTATCTTTTCTTTTTATTTTTGTTTCAAACTGTATATCTTGATTGATCTTCGTAATCCAAGTTTTTCAAATTCCTTTTCTTCTACTTTTTAATGTTACTTTCATCTAGTTGTACAACATATTTTTCCTTTTTATACTTGAATGTTGTATATTTTATTCTATATTTTCTAAGCAGCTTGCCTTATTTTCTCTTTTTTTTATTCTTTTGATTTATCTTATTTTTTTTATATGTTATTTTATGTCATAAATTTTAACGCATAGGTATCTATTCAGTATGGGTCGAATATTTGAGGAAGTTTATCTTTAAGAATTATATTATCAAACAGAGAGTTGGCAAACATATATGCAACCATTTTTTTTTATCTTTCTTCATTGTACTACACCTATCTTCTTTTTATTTTTGTTTCAAACCGTATATCTTGATTGATCTTCGTAATCCGAGTTTTTCAATTTCCTTTTCTTCTATTTTTTAATGTTACTTTCATCTAGTTGTACAACATATTTTTCCTTTTTATACTTGAATGTTGTATATTTTTATTCTATATTTTCCAAGCAGCTTGCCTTATTTTCTCCTTTTTTTATTCTTTGATTTATCTTATTTTTTTATATGTTATTTAATGTCATAAATTTTAAAGCATCAATCAACTTCTCCATTCTCACTTTACTTTTTTTATCTTTTTCAAATTGAAATCGGCTAGCTCTTGCGTATCTTTATATCAATTATTTACTTTGCATATCCAATAGCTGGACACTAAACTTATTGGTCGGTAAACCTTGTTTAGATAAGTTTTCTCCTTCAACTTGTGTAAAATAATTATGCGCATAAGTTGTCGCATCAACTGGACCACTTTGAACTTGATAAAATCTATTATGTGCACCATATGCTGCTGTGATTGGTTGATTATATTATGCAACAATGGATATTGGAGTCATCTATTCTTGACCAATTATAGTGCGTGCAATTACTATATTTTCTAAGCAGCTTGCCTTATTTTCTCTTTTTTTTATTCTTTTGATTTATCTTTTTTTTTTTATATGTTATTTTATGTCATAAATTTTAACGCATAGGTATCTATTCAGTATGGGTCGAATATTTGAGGAAGTTTATCTTTAAGAATTATATTATCAAACAGAGAGTTGGCAAACATATATGCAACCATTTTTTTTATCTTTCTTCATTGTACTACACCTATCTTCTTTTTATTTTTGTTTCAAACCGTATATCTTGATTGATCTTCGTAATCCGAGTTTTTCAATTTCCTTTTCTTCTATTTTTTAATGTTACTTTCATCTAGTTGTACAACATATTTTTCCTTTTTATACTTGAATGTTGTATATTTTTATTCTATATTTTCCAAGCAGCTTGCCTTATTTTCTCCTTTTTTTATTCTTTGATTTATCTTATTTTTTTATATGTTATTTAATGTCATAAATTTTAAAGCATCAATCAACTTCTCCATTCTCACTTTACTTTTTTGATCTTTTTCAAATTGAAATCGGCTAGCTCTTGCGTATCTTTATATCAATTATTTACTTTGCATATCCAATAGCTGGACACTAAACTTATTGGTCGGTAAACCTTGTTTAGATAAGTTTTCTCCTTCAACTTGTGTAAAATAATTATGCGCATAAGTTGTCGCATCAACTGGACCACTTTGAACTTGATAAAATCTATTATGTGCACCATATGCTGCTGTGATTGGTTGATTACATTATGCAACAATGGATATTGGAGTCATCTATTCTTGACCAATTATAGTGCGTGCAATTACTGTCATGCCTAAAAGTTGATCTTTTACTAAACTATTTCTCACACTCGATAAGTTTGTCGTGATTCTCATAACAGTCATCAGAGTTCCTCGAATCGGATGGATTCTTGGTATTCGATTTCCAATCTTTTCATCACCCTTGGTAATATTGAAACTTGAAATATTTGAAAAGAAATCTTTCTCACAAATGGTGCCAAATTCGATAAGGGATTTTCTTTCTCAAGTGTGAAGCCAAGATGGTGAATAATAATCGAGAAAGAAAATTTCTCCGAATATAATATTTTTTTCTCTATTAAAATGTGATCAGTCTCCAAATTGAGACCTTAGTCCTTATTTATACTATTTACAAGATATCATCTACAACATATAAGCCTACACAATTATCTTTTTATAACCGTCTAACTACCATTCTTAATAACCTATAACATGATGATACATGAAATTTTATTATAACTTCTTGAACAATCTTTTGTTTTTCCCATCTCGTATCTTCTTACGACTTCTGCTTCTTGTGATCTCTGTCTCATCTTATGTTTCTTTATGATCCTCATCTTATATCTTCTGTATGACCCTCGTCTTGTACTATTGCATATCCCTCCTGTCATATCTTCTTTACTACCCTCGTCTTGTACTTCTTCATCTCATATCTTGTTTGCGAGCCTCGTCTCGTACTTCTTCATAACCCTCGTCTCATTTCGTCTTTATGACCTTCATCTTGTACTTATTTATAACCTTCATCAAATTTCATATAGCCTTTGTTCCTCTTTACGACTCTTGTCTTGTACTTATTCATAATCCTTGTTTTATACCTTTTATGACCCTCGCTTCATATATGTTCTGTCACATCTTCTATTTACCCATTATTACCTACATTTTATTCTTTTGTTAGATTCTAATATATATACCTTATTAATTTTAGAAATATATATAATCTATAGGATATAGTTTTATCAAACCATCCTTCAGATTCCATGATAGATTCCATGACAGATTCCAAAAGAATAACTTTAAAATTTAATGTCTTTGACGTGGATCGTAAACTATCAAATATCTTAGACCAAAACATACCCTTTCCAAGTTGCGGATCCTATTTTCCGCATACCTAGAATTTAGATAGTAAATACGGTGTACAAAATGGAAGTTGAGGTAGCGTAAAATATTTCAATTTTCCACTCCAACATGATATGTCATGTTCCTCAGATAAGAGAAGATGGTATACTTATTTCATGTTTTTACCCAGATGGGTCTCACTCCTATAAAGACAAGATAAATAGAAAATTTACACGGGATGTTTCCTTTAAGTTGTGTACAAAGGTTGTATGTGCAAACTTGAGGAAGAATCTTTAGATTTTGATGAAGACGATGAAGCAAATATGTGGAGATAAAACTAGAAAATGTGGAAAATAAAGGGTTTCATTCATCCTTTTGCAAGGAAGTATTACAAGATAATAAGGATAAATCATAAAAAGGTACCCCCCCCCCCTCCTTTTTTCATGCTTGATGTTTTCCTCTGGGATTTCATCATATATGGAGGCATTTCCAAAACTAGAAACGCATGTAGATGCATAGATGAATTTCATATCCATACAATATGTTAAACCATCTTCAATACTCCCTATTGAAAGGATGGAAGAGCATAACCAACAATAAGTCGTTCTAAATTGGCATGATAATAACACTATTTCCCAAGACTTGGTTTTAATAGGATCAGCAACAAAATTGAGGAAGTTATACATAATACAAAGCAGGAAAAAACGACTCTCTCATAATTAAACATCCAAATTCAATAAACTTACCAAATTTTACGCTCATAAATATCACAATTAGATAATATTTTTCCTTTAACTAATTAACTACTCAAATCACTTCAAGATGACTCATGACATACTTATACCTACTCCAAAACCAAAGCGCATACCACAACAGATGTCAAGTAAACAAGAAAATACTGAAGATCTCTCTTGAAATATGCTTTTCCGGTTCTCATATTGGAAATAAATATTGTCCATAGAAGAATTAATGATTAATGGAAAATCATTAAAAAAAATTATCGTCGGAAGACTATGACCAGCAAAAAAGGTTATAACATAATTATGTCATCGGAAGACTATATATCCACTAGAAAGATCTTACAGAATAATAAGAGCAAGAATGTTTGAGCCGAATATACATATGAAATAGAAGAAGAACAATAAGTTCCCTGGATCTTCAAAAATCATGATTTTGGATCATGCATTGACATTTAGATGACCAGAAATGATGTTGAATTGTCAATGTTCTAAGGTAATTTGCCTCCCACATGACGAGATCCTTTAGAGAACGGTTCCATGCGTTAGGGAAATATGAAAAACCTTTAGTTATACCATATTGATAATATGTAAAATATCCTTGGAATGATACAACAAGAGCTAATTTAAAAAAATTCACTAATAGATATAAAATCATGACAATAATATTTAACATAATAGGTTTCTCGCTAGAAGCCAAAGATTTTGAGTACCACTACTAGAGAATATAAAAAATATACCATATGTTCAACGGATATAACGACCTCACTTGCCCAAAGACGTACAACCAAATTTGCAGGTGGTAATTGCGGCATATGTTAGAGAAGTTGTAAGGATCATCTTGGTATAAATGCATCATCTAATGTTTTTGGTGATTGTAAAAATATGTGAATAACATAGGTTCTTTAACAACAAGAACTCACTGACCAAAGAATGTTGGAAGCCTTATTTTGGAGATAAATTGAAAATATAAGGAGTGCGTATGTTCCCCCAAGAAGAATTTACACTTTAAAATATTCAAGAAAGATTTCCAAAAGGCTAGACACTATAAAAAAAAACTCATTCAAATTCTTCGGAGAGAAAACATTTAAAAGGTCATCAACAAAATTTGAAAAAACAATTGTGTGCATGTAAAAAGGAAAATTCTAAAAAACTCACAAACAAACTATAAAATATAGCATGAATTTTGCAACACGTATAACATAGTTTCCCAATGAAAATAGCAGACACTGATCCTGAGTCTATTCCTCAGAACATGAAGAACAGATGAAGGGACAATATTTTCCCTAAATATACCATTCTCAAAGTAACCCTTCTCATAAGATAGCTCATATAGCATGTTTTTATATACAAGTGATAAAAATACTTTTACATATATTTCCCAAACATGTTATGTTAGACCAAGAAAGATGGTTTCATTAGTATATATACATGTACTCCCTTTTAAGTGTGATAAATATATCTCGGCTATTGGGTTTATGAATACCGGGTCATACTGAAGTATGATCAATCTTGTCATTCTTCCCCCATAATATTGGATAAAACATACATATTATTATAAATAAACTGATGGAGAAGTTTGCAAAACGGATTTGATCACTAAAAATCCAGTCGGAATCTAATATTTTTCCGAATATGTAATCTGGACAAAGGTATTTGGAATAGTATTCTTGGAAAATATATGTTGGTTGGTTTTGACATATATCACCAAGTAAAAAGACTATAAATCCTACATGATAAGTCTGATTCAAAAAATCAATGAAACGTTACACAATGAAGCAGTAGTTATTTTTCCTTTTGGAAGCAATAACAAACTACGCTGAGATTAATATGAAGCTCATTCCTTAATGCACATGTTCTCATGTTTAATTTCGAAATCTTAGTCCTTTATAAAAGAATATAAACTTATTTATTTAGCTACCATTCAAAATCAATAATGATCTGAATCCTCTCAAAGCGACACAATTGGGTATATCTTCATCTGATTTTGTTTGTAACACAAAAATAATTCCATGAACTTCTGAAATAAAGGATTAGTGGCCATATAAAACCAAAATAGTATTGAAATTTTTTATGTGGAAAATGATCCAAAAGTACTAGAGGAAAGAAGAGTTTTGTTATCGATTACAACCCCTTCGGCAATTCGACTGATTAGCTCTATTAGACATGTGCTACTAATTTTTTTGGTTCAACCCTTCTTATAATCGAGGCCACCAAAATAAACCTTTAAGATATAATTTAATCTCAATAGTATGATCAAAATAAAATTTGATTGTCAAGCATATGTAATATTTTTCCACCACATAAATCTTTTCATATGGATAACTCTTTATTTATTGTCTATCAGTTTACTCCAAACATAAGTTATACTAATTTCAATTGTGGTATTTTTGGTGTCTTACTCTCATGTATTATTCTCTTATCACGTTTGAAATAAGATATGTGTTAAAAACCCTTTAGACATCATCCATATCCAACGATCTCCTCTCGAAGTTTTTTGAATTGTTGAATCAATATCCCAGTAGGTAGATGAACTCACATAAATTAATTTTTTATGCACAAAACATGCATGGCCCGCATGATCAACCAACTAAATTGGTGGTCATCTACCGCTTTTACCGACCATATTTTAACTATTCATACACTAAGAAACTTTAATATAAAATACATATATATATATATATATGGTGTGTCGTGACACATAAGCCTTATAGATACTTGCCCCCACAATAATCGAAGAAATTCAAGCACAAATAATGGGATGCAACAATTACTCGGTGTAATCCTATCTAGAATTTTTATTTCATTATATTCTCATTATGATTTTTAGTTTAATTTAGTATAATTAAAAATTAATTAAATAATAGCCAAAATTGGTTAGTCTTTTAATTCTAATATAGTGTGGGATTTTTTGTCTTTACTTAGTTATTTCCATATAGTTATGTACCTCCAATTTAAATCTATTAATCGAATATATTTTTTATATTTGTAAAAGTTCGCTGTGTTTTTACTGTAGAAATATGATTTAGAATCTAGGATTCCTATTTTGGCCATTTTAATTTCACGAATTTCAGCTCCAATTAGCAAATTTTCAGAGGAAGTTTCTAGTTATGAATCTGGTATAGAACTTATATGTTTGCTTCATTTTTTATTATTTTTATCTTAAAACATTTTTTCTTTATCCATAGGCAATAAAAGCTTTGGGTTCCTTTATCTATTAGGGTGTCTATTTTTATAAAATATTCGGTTTTCATGTTTATCCTAGATTTAATTTATATATGGTAAAAAATGAATTGAAATGATATCAGTTATTAGAAAATTTAGACAATGTAAAATATTAAAAAAATTATAACTTTCGTGGAGTATCTTGTACTCCATCAAACTATCAAAAAAATTGTTTTTTAACTATATTAAATGATCTTTTAAATTGGTCAAAACTTTTTCTTAAAATAAATATGATGCATATCTCTTTTAAATTCATGCATGAAATTCATCTGTCCTCAATTTTCAAATAAGAATCAAGTAACAACAATATCTCATAATCAAGTGATAAAAACATCGAGAGAGACTCAACATGACAAGAAAAACTTAAAACTGGTCCAATAATAAAGATTCAAGCCCGTCTATTATTAGAGAATGAAGCCCTTCTTTAATGGAGATCATAAAACTTGAAATACTTGGAGCAATTAAAGTCAAACTTGAAGAAATAAAAATTATCAAAACTATAGCAATACAAGGTCCAAACCCACTAGATTTTATAAACGGATGTGATATCTGACTAGATAAATTTAACTGATTTCATTAGAATTTCTGATCAAACAACAAATAATGGAACAGACACGTGACACTCTCCATAATGATGTCTCGAAACTCTATACAAATATGTTTGCCTTTTTTGCATACATTTTTATCTTTTATACATGTTTGATTTTGTAAGATAAATCATGTGGCTACTTATCTTGTCCACGTGTTTGTAACATACTCCTTCCGTTTCATATTATGTGTCGATTAAAGTTTTTTCATCAATATTAAAGATAATAATAATGATTTTAAAATAAAAAAAATTGATTGGTAGATTTATTCACTTGTGTGAAAGTTTAACTATTTTATTGGTTGAAAGTGGGATATATGTAATCAATATTGCATTGAAAAATGAGAACGACATTTATGATGAAACAAAAAATATTCTAGTTAGACACATATTATGAAACAGATGGAGTATATAATAAAAATAAGCTTTATGATCGCATCATATATGATACCCTTTATATAAAGAAGTAGCTAAAGGTAGCAAACCAGTCGTGACACGATAGAAATTTGTGGGATCACGCTAGAATATTAACGGGATCACACAAACTAAACACGAAAAAATACAGCAGCATCACGCGCGTGGTTGTCATGGTTAGATTAATATAACGACAGTCACACCAATCAATTTTGTTTATATTTATAGTAAACACTATTATTTTACAAGCAAAATATTATACAAATTATATATTCTAATTTATAAGTAGTATAGGGTTATTTTAATTTTATTATTAGACTTTTATTATTATTATGGTTTGATTATAAATACTACAATTGTTGTTGTATTTTGATATTATTTACTAATACAAGTGTGCTTACTGTTTATAAGAAAATTATTATATAAATTATTTATTATAATATAAAAGTAGTATACGATTATTTTAATTTTATCATTAGACTTTGTTTATTATTATGGTTTGATTATAAATACTACAACTGTATTTGTATTTTTCATATTACTTACTATTACAAGTGTTGTTATTGTTTGATAATCAAATTTTTTATATAATTATATATTAAAATGTAAAAGTAGTATAAGCTTATTTTAATGTTATTATTAGACTTTGATTATTATTATGGTTTGATTATAAATACTACAATTGTTCATAGTTTATATTCTTACGGGCCATGAGTTATACCAATGTTCCCAAATTAAACTACAAAAAAGTAAAAACTTTATTATAAATGTCATTCATCTTGATTTTCTTCTGCATCAAGATCTTCATAGGCACCTTCCAAAACTTCATCTTCAGCTTCATCCATAACATTTTGTTCAAGTGTATCTTCAATATTTTTCTGGAAATTCATCAAATGCATCCTTTCGATTCTCTTCTTCTTCATAATCTTTGTCTTGCATCCTATGATCCGCCACATTCCAATCATTGATTGCAACAAGCACTCCAAGTGCTTTTCCCGTCAAACTTGTTCGTTTAGTCGTGTATCATAACTTTGGCTGACTAAAAGCACATTCACTTGCAATTGTAGACATAGGTATTGCAAAATTCTATTTGGCTAACATGCACAGAATAAGAAACTCGGCTTCTTTGGTACTCCACCATCTTAAGATATTAAGAGGGTTTTCGGATTCATATTGAGGTAACTCAAACCTAGTGTTCAAATATCGAGCCATTTTATTATCAGCTTGAGGGGTTTCTTTTATATCCCCTCTATCTGCCATTATCATTTCTGCATAGTTATAACGGATTTTACGTCTACACCTGTGTTTATTATTACCCCTTACATTTGAAGTTCTAATTTTTGTATTTGTCTCGTATCTTTCAGCATACGTATTATACGTTGTATTAATATAATCATCAACTTCTTGAATATGTGTTTCAGGATTAATGGTTATATTTTTAAGAAATTTTAAGTCTTGGTAAAAATGATTAACTAAAAATATAAATTGGGTTCGTCGTTTATAAGGATTAAAAAATGCACCAAATAGCATAAGTGGTCGAGATTGATGAAAATACTTTATTAATTTTCCTTTCATATTGGGCACCATATCTACATATACATTTGTATCCCTATATTTATCCATATGCATAGCAAAATTAGTAATTTCAAAAAGGGTCAAGTGAATATTAAGAGTCGATACACAAAAATTTAGTTGCATCTTTAGAAAGCCTTAAAACCTTTAACATTGATTATATGAGAAAAATGTCTATTATAAAGTGTAGTATTATTTTCTTTAAATGTATAAGCACGTGCAAGAAGATAATATGTAGATGTTCATCTAGTTTCGACATCTAAAATGAGTTTTTAAATGGTTTTCCACTAGCTCTAATAATTTCTTTAAAATATGTTTTTTAGAAACCAAAGTTGAGTATAGTAGGACCCCTACTTTAATATGATTGATAAAATCATCCAGAATCATACTTACTTCATTTTTCGTAACTAATTGAAATACATGACATAAACATCTAGTGTGAAATAATTTCGAAAATATAAGATTGTAAACATTTCAAACATAATGTTATGAGACGTTAAATATCTTGTCATACCCTCGGTGCCACAATTTTTAGTTTCAACCTTATAACTATATTATCTCATAAAGTGGTTACACCTAACTGATTTATTATCAGAATTTTCAGTTAATTGATCTCATGTCTAAGATGTTTTTCTTCTAGACTTTGAACCATCAGTATTACTACCATCAGCATTACCATGGGAATAATATGTTTTGAAGTTTGAGGATTCTAGATCATTAACGAGAAGCCATCAAAAGAATTTAGGTCGGTATTAGAGGAAGGGTGAAGTTGGACATTAGACCTACAACCACCGTTTGAAGTCACTTAAAAAATTATAAAAAAATAAGTTACAAAAAATTCAATTTTTTTAAAGTGAAGAAAAAAAACAGTAATCGAAACTAAACTAATATCAATTATGAATATCACAAAAAACTAAAATAAAAATAAAAACTAATATCAAACAATATCACAAATAAAAAAATTATATTTTTTAAAAATATAAAAAAAAACTAGTAATCAGAACTACTATCGAACAATTTCACAAAAAAATAAATGAAAATATAATACAAACGTATTAAATCATTATAACATCAACCAAACTTGATTGATTTTATCGGTTACAAAATATGATCGAAAAATACTATAACATAATGTATAAGAGATATTGTATAGAAATATGTAAAACTAAAACTTGGTATTTTTACTAGAAAGTTTGAGAGGTGAGCAAAAATAAAGTGTGTTTTTACTATATTTATAGAGGAGAAAACGAAAAAAATCGGTTGGAAATCGGACGTCTGATTAGGCCAATCAGAATTTGATTTATCGAATCGGATATCTGATTCTTGGAATTGGACGTCCGATTGGTAAATTCGGATGTCCGATTCTCCATTGTTTTTTTTAATATTTGGATCAATCTGAATATCTGATTGGTTGGATCAAATATTTGATTCTGTCACCTTTTTTAAAATAGTTGTAGCTAATCGGACGTCTGATTGGCTATAACTCGGGTATTCGATTCCAAAAAGCTAGTTTATGTAAGGCGTTCGTTTGGAATCAGATATTTGATATCCGATTTCAAACAGAAAATAAATATTTATAAATATGATGTTTTCTTGAATAATTTTTTCACACCACTCATCAAACAAAATCATAAATACAATTCTTAAATCTCTCACACACAAAATCAAGCAGATGGTCAGTGGCTTCACAAAAATCAAAAAGAAGTTTGAAGAGGTGACGATGAATCATCCTCATAGAGAAGAAGGACAAGATCTGAAAGAAGTGGTTTGTTCCAATATATACAACAATTTGAGACTTTTGAACATAGGGCCAAATGAGAGGTCTTCGTTCAAAACTATCTAACACCACAAGGGGAGTCTATATTTTCTCGGGTATGTAATTATACTACGAAGAACTTGTCCAAGTGTCTAGTATGTAAACTTGTGCATAGCCAAAACTAAGTTCATCGAGCCAAAATATACTACCAGCACTACTAGTAGAAACAATCGATAAGCGTGATTCAACTACAAAAATTATTGATATGAAATAAAATATAGTAACATAGGTGTGAATACGATCAAACTAAACGATGTGAAAAAAAACAAGTTCGCTACTATAATTAACAGTAGATAAATCAAAAGATCTTCATTAAAATAGGAGTTATACCAGTCTTATAGCAACATCGATCGAAAAGTTCAATTCAAACAACAAAATTAAGAGTAAGATTCTTATACACGATATAGAGTAATGATACATGCGTTTAGGGTTTGGTTAGTTGGTACAAGAGAAGAAGGAAAACATTATCTAGTTAATAATGAAATTAGGGAAGTTGGATCCAGATTATCTCTACTGGTTGTTGTGATTCAGAATATGACTCAATAGATTCCACATTTTTTGCATAAAATAAGGCATCATACCTTGCTCAGACAACATGGTATATGATAAAAATATACTCGATGAACGGGTATCATCGAACTCGTGATTCCAGGTATATGA
The DNA here is from genome assembly GCA_036936605.1 of Limnanthes douglasii subsp. nivea. Classification (NCBI taxonomy): domain Eukaryota; kingdom Viridiplantae; phylum Streptophyta; class Magnoliopsida; order Brassicales; family Limnanthaceae; genus Limnanthes; species Limnanthes douglasii. The sequence continues at coordinate 136,334,286 of JAUPFV010000002.1, read as the reverse complement.
TAAAAAAATATTATCGTTGCATTCAACCAATAGACCACGTGGAAGACCATCCAACTTGTGGTTAATAAGCAAGTCTCTAATGTACAGTATATCAAGGAGTATGAACTCCTGCATCTTGTTTTTTTAATGATAGAGAAAGACATACATATTTGAAGCACGAGTGTACTCACCAGGTAAAGTATGTATGAGGACACTAACAAGTTATCAACATAAATGAAAACCATGCTACAACACCAAACAATAGTTACCATGCTAATGAGACCTCATCAAATGCAAAGCAAACCATGAATATTTTTTCATTGTTTGGATAGAAAAGCAAGTCAATCCATAAAATGGTATTTTCAAAATAGAAAAAATCCTGACACATATTCCTTCACATGAACATCCTTGTATATACAACTTAATGATTAAAAGTAGCACAAAGATCATTTATACTTGAACTTTTATTTTTATAAATCTATATTTTAATGGTATCCAGATCTGATATCAAGTCTCACGTAGAGATAAACTGGATCAATATATACCATGCTCATAGACTTAGTAAATTAAATAACAAGTCTAAAATACAAATGATATCATCTCAAGTATCAAACCCTTACAAGACCAAGTCTCGTATAAAGATATGTTTCTAACTCACAAAACGGAGATCTACATTCATACAAAACTTCATAAAAATTAAAGAAAAACACATGTTGTTGACTGAAGGGAAAGTTTCAAACGTGACCTACTTACATGCATCTACAAGTTTCATGCTTAAGTGTATAAGTAATATTCTGTTTTACAAAAGACTTTACGATGCTTTACAAAGACATTCACTTCATGTTTTCCCAAAATTCATAAAATATATCACCCTAGAAAACCCAAATTATAAAATACATGACTCTAAAGCGTCATAAAATACAGACACGAAAAGATGGAATCAAAAAAACAAAAACAAAAATAGAAAGGGTAAATTAGTAAAGGCTTCATATGCATTTAGAAAAGTAATAAAATAAAATTAACAATACATGTTTGTAATAACCATGTATATAAATTCATATACCCATTTCATTCCTTAAAAGTGATGATGCAAAGATAACCCTAACGTTAAATATACATAGAAACAACCTTCAATATCCACTCATGTCAAATAACTAAGTAATTCTAAAAATTTCATAAAATCAGAATCATGGCAAATGCTTCATGTTAGACTAACATAATTAGTAGGATTATTATCTTATAATTATTTCAAAACGCGAGAACTTTAAAATACGAGTATCAATGTAAACAAGTTTCTAAAAATATACAGAGATAGTGCATAAGGAAAAAAAGGGAGGTTAATAAATGAAAACTAAAGAAAGAAACTGGAAAACCATATGTCCAAGAGAAACCATATTTCGTCAAATACCTTATGGATAGTAGCTGATAGCACTTTGTCATATAGCGTTGATCTGCAGTGCAACACCACTGTGCACCCTATTGTTCGTTAGCATGCGAACTCTTCATGCTGTTGTCGGCATGTTGTGAAATCTAAATTTACCCTTTTGCTAATGTTTTTTAGCAAAAATATTATTCCCAAAATCATTCCCCTCCTGCAACTAGATCTTCTCATACAAAAAATATTGTGTATTCAACGATAAATCATTCAATTACTGATTTACTTGGTTCAACCAACACCAAGAAACCTGTATTATTGACCAAAACACAACGTGAGAAATTGCCTCTTCAAACCGAGGCCAAATCCTTTGCTATAATTACTTCGTAGACGAATACAAACTCGGTCCATGGGTAGAGAGAAATTTCTATGACTTATTTGGGAATGATTATATAAGGCTTCGATGGAGGGTAGAGAAAAGTATGACGATTTGATGGAACCCATCCTAAATTATCGAAATTACCAATGATTAATGGTAAACGTAAACCTATTGTAGCTAATTTGGATTGTCGAACTAAACTAGCTTTAAAATTAGTCAATAGTTGTTTTATTCCCACTAATAGCAATTATTCACATTTTTCGTATATTAAAACATTTGTAAATGGTTTTGTTGTAAGGATGTAAGCTAGAATGAATTTTGCTAGGTTTATCATTGAGAATATGAATTTTAAAGTTGGTTGAGTAAAGTTGCCTTATGGGATGATAATAAGTCGTTTGCTTATTAATCAAGGGGTAGATTTGAGTATGTGGACTCCACGTAAAGTTAGAGAAAGTTATGGTATAGATATGTATTCTTTAAGAAACCAAAAGATATATTATTGGCAAGGAGAGTTATGGTCGACATAGCAGGTATGGTCCCAATTTTACAAAGTTTTGTAAGATATATGGCAATATAACAGCGTTACGAAAGCACCTGGTCCACCTTCTGGTTTCCCTCAGCAAGCCACGCATCAGCAATAATTCGATTATCGTCAATATATGGAATGGGCGCATACTAAACATGTGTAATGGCATAATGAGCACCTACAGTGACATAATGAAGATTGGGTCATCCAACTGGAACAAAAAGAATTAATATAACAAATGATGAACAAGATGAATTTAGATGCGGTTGTTCAATACATGAATGTTGATTCTCCTACTTCTCTACACTATACACAACCACTTTTCAACTTTGAAGATCAAGCTCTTGAATTTTATTTACATCCAATCGTATTAAGCATTTTTTATTGTACTATTTTTATTTTTTCTTTTATCAAACAACGTTGTTATTGGTCTAATTAATGAATTTTTTGATTTATATATATTAATATTATATTTTTATTATTGTTAACAAAATATATTTCAAATTGTTTTTGTTATTTACGATTGTCTAAGTAAAATATATATATATATATATATATATATATATATATATATATATATATATATATATATATTATAGTTCAAATATCTAATAAACTATTTAAAACATCTAACGATATACACTTGAAAGATGTAAGGAACTATTAGAAGTATATAATAGTTGAAAGATCTAAAAATGCTAACAACTTTAAAAATATAGTGTTTTAAAATCTAAAGAAAATTACATATTTAATAGTTAAATATTATATATAGTTTTTAAGAATATTTAATAAACTATGTACAATATCTAAATATAATTAAAAAAAAATATCAAATAAATATTACAAGTATTTCGTTTATGACATACAAATCTTAATTACTGATATTCGAAGAAATCAATGCGTACAAATTAATTTTTAATAAACGTATATAAAATATAGTAAACAGTAAAGTAAATGAGACATGGTAACAACTTTCAAGCATTTGTCACGTCGTGCGACGTAACCATCACGTAGTTCACGCATAGCAATGTAATGCATGACACTGTAATGCGTGACAGATAACGTCATGACATGCGACGCCAGAAGCTATTAACTATATCGTGGGACGGGATGTGATGTCATGTTTGCCACCTTTAAGAGTAACCTTCATTCCAAGGGATCATAATCCATCTTATATAGTATTTTACTTTTATAAAAAAAAAATGGTTTGCTGCTAAAACTTTAGTGGTTTTCTTTTAAAGCTCTGAACTTATATGTGTGAATTCTCATATTTCTTCTTGATAATTATGCTTGTCTTTGGGAGATCTTATGCATTAGAAAAAAATGGTGTTCTTAAGATACTGATATTTTGAACTCTACTTAAGTTAATTGTGTTATAAAAAAAACTGAGGTAGACCATATATGGATAGAGCATGGTGTAACATAATAAACCTAAGTATCGACTAAAATAATGTTCGGAATCACTAGGATCGGTCTTAATATACTATTTGGTTTTGTTTACTTAATTGGAATTCATAAACCATATAAATAACGATAAAATGTCAACCCATATCGATATCTAAAGATCGTGATTTTATATCACTACCTAACATAGTGGTATCATAGCCAATACGAAAAATATTATTTAAATAGCATATAAAATACATAAAAATTTAAATAGTTAACAAAGAATGAGCTACATTCGCATGATAACTTCACTAACACCTACTAATTCCACTGTATTATATATCTTTAAAAATTTGTGCATAATTTTTTAATATATTCAGTTTAAAAATATATATATATAGAAAAACAATCATTATATTAAAAATAAATAAACAAAGCAACTCACTTACAGCATTAAAATGATAAAAAAAACATGAAAGTAAGAATTTTTCAAATTTTGGTACCAAAAAATTTAATTTTTTTTCATTTTTCTAACTATAGGGGTAATCAAAATCGCATATCTTGCATCCACAAAACATTTTTAATTAAAATGTTATTTTCGATTTTTTCTAGTTGTTTTTCAATACTGTTCTGCAGTTGTGATACTTGTATGCACGAAATTGCCTTCCATAAGAGTCACAACACGAGTCCAAGACTGATATTAACCCTGCTAATACGTCATTGACTGAACATAAAAGAGGTTGTATTTTAAAATTATATTGTGATGTATGTGACTTTTCCACCTCATCTACATCATTAAAAAAAGGCATGTGACGCATGTCGATAGAAAAGTAAAAGGTACTGTATTTATCAATTTTGACGTAAAGCCTAAATTGGTGGAGACAGCTCAACAAATTAAAAGTGTAAAACGAAGATCAGTTCCTGCTATGACCCTAATGCTCCGCAATATAAAGCTTCTGCAAATAAATACGATTCTATAAATTTTAAAGCAAAGAGTTGCATTAAATAAATATAAAAATATTTTTTACAAATATATTGAAATATCCTAAATAAATAAAAATGTAAAAGAAAAAATAAGAGGAGGATAAGTTGATCCGAATCTGATCAAAATCAATATAAAGAAAAATAAACGAAAATATGAGTAGTCAAAAACATGTGAAAAAAAACACCAAGAGAGAAATGACGGTAAACGGCAAAAACAAAACAAAACAATCTTAAGTTAGAGATTATATGGATTTGATAGGTCAAGAAACCGGAACTGAGAGTTAGAAGGCACATGATACGATATCGCAGAGGTAATGATAAAAAATGTGCCAAAAAATATATCATTCATCTCCCTCTGATATGGTAAACCATCATGCCAAAGTAGATATGCTATATGTAGTGCAAATTCGAGGGAGGCCAATTGGAAGCCTCTTGAATCCAAGAGATCCACTTGTTATTGTTACTTAAAGAGAACCCAATTTTTGAACTCGTGGAGCCCCAGATGTCCTGAAACACTACAATCATAAAAGATATGGTTGATGAATTTAGAGGTGGAACTGCATAAAACGCAAATCATGGGAATGCTAAAACCCAAACTCAGAAGCTTAGTGCGGGTGGTCAACATGCTATAGATAGCAAACCAAAGGATGAAGGAGTGGCGAGGAACATAAAATTTATGTCATATCTGATGAGGTCGGATATCTTTGAGGGCGATAAACAGCAATGGGGTCGGATTTCTTTGAGATGACAATTTAGACCTAAAATAAATTTTGTATTTGCTTTGTTCCCTTACCTTTTGACTAAGTTGTGTGGCTGATGCAGCTACATGCTTCACAAACCTTTAACTATTAAGAATAAAATTCTTAATAGTAGATTAATGGGCTCTTTTGGTCCTGGGGTTGAACCATGTTTCTAACGCAACCCGATTGACCCAGTAACCCAAAAGTAGCTGATAAAAGCTCTGAAAAACGAATTTTAATAGGGTTGAAACATTATACCTATCGACATTAATACTAAACCCTTAATTATCTCTCTACCTTCCACCCTAAATTTAATACACCACGTAGAGATTCACCAAAAATACCCTATGGTCAAGTTTTATCCACATCAATATTAACCTCACTCATCCGACAGAAAGAATGAGCATGCAGATGACATTGTACGTGTATTTAATAGTGAACAGGATGAAACCTCTCTTAGAAATCCAGTATCGGGCATCGTTGAAGAGGATTCTTGGGGTGGAAGGAGATGATGAGGTTGTTGATCTCCTGGATGTTTCTATGATTTCTAACACTTGTCGATATAATTATGTGATGGCCAGTTTGAGAGTCCATCATTGATAATGTCTGAAACTTTGAGATTTGTGCTCAGTCTTGAATCTAGGATAATATCATGTCTGCAATGGGTAGAAGAGAAGATGAGATAAGTAATTGATCATACCAGAAGAAGGTGTTTTCTGAATTGTCGTTCGTCACCCTTAGTAGCCAAAGGACTAAGACATAAAAATTTCCTCCAAGTCCATGAAGGAGATGAACCGATATTTAAAATCCAAAAGTTATTGTGTTTTATTTTCTCGGTTTTAATCCACTTGCATCATATAAAGTTTTGGTTATTACTAATGAAGGACCACAATAGTTTAAAGAAGATCACTTGATTCTTGATTTTTAGATCAAAACTTCCAAGACCTCCCTCCATCATGGGTGATGTGAATGTAGACCAAGTCACATTAGCATTCGAAATTTTCATCTCGTGGTCGGACCAGAGGATTGGAGAGTTCTTTGAAAACCTTGAAAGGAGAATGAAAATGAATGATCAGTAAATCAGATCAGTAAATGAAACAGATTTAATAAGACGACCATCAGAAAAAAAAATGTTTGGAAAGTCTATAAATCAATATGTGAGAATGGATTGTATAAAGAAAAGTGAATGGATACTATTTACGCAATAAAATATGTGAATGGACTGCATAGAGAAGGTGGTTTGCAGACTTTTAGACCTTCAAACCAGTTTAAAATGAGAAGATAAAATTATTGTTTGGATTTTCTAATGTTACTGTTACGAACAGTTAAAAAAACTAGAATGAAGCCGCAAGTAGACCTTTGCAAATCAACTTTATCTTTTCAATATTTAATCGTTTTTATTGATTTGTAAATTATCATAGAAGAAGAATTATGATTTTATTTTATAGATTATTTCATAATTTTGTTTGAATTATAAATAATTTTAGGTTACAAAATTGGCTAGCAATTTGTTATTTTAAATATTTAAACACCGTAATATATATTTAACTATATGCTTCGAGTTCAACTCATAATATGATACATAATATAAGCTAAATATTTTTCAAGTAGTCTTTCTAATGAAAATGTAATATTCAAATATCAAAAAAATTGAATATAGGTTATTTAAAAAAAATACAATTTTGAGACAATTATTTGAAAAAAAACATAACTATATTTAATATTTATAATTTTTATCATAACAACTCTTTTTTAGTATAAAAATTAAATATATTATAATCTTTTTATAAAAATAATTTAGAAAAAATAAATTATTTTTTGGATAACAAATCGTGTAAAAAATTAAACGATATACGAATTATAAAATAATAGCTTATATGATTTAAAACAATCAATATAATTTTTTAGCATCATTCGCTTATAGTTGGATGTTTGTAACTAAAATTTGAAATCCATAAAAGTAAACGTCTATGTATACAAAAACATATTTCATTCAAAAGTGAAGTTTTTTTCAAATTAAATCTCTATTTTTGCTTTTCACGTTCCATTTACTACGAACATAATCACTTCTCCACTTCTCTTTTCCATTACTCATCTGTTACGACTAACCACTTATCCACGACTTTATTTTTAGAGTTCTAGTTCTCAACAACTGTATTCATCCGCGGTCAGACGAGACCAAACGTATAAGCAGATCATCAAATTGGCGTCGTCTATGAGAAAATAAATTCTTCTAAAATCAAGTTCTTACAAAATATTCTAAACTAAAACACCAATATCAAACTTAAGTTTGCCTCTTCGTCGATAACAGATCCATGTTTGGTAGCAAAGGACCTTATCGTGCTTACCATTGACGTACAATAATAGTTAGATGACATCTGATGTTCCCCTTTAGAAGAGCTCATGTTAGTCAGCACTCTGGCGGCACACTCATACCCGATGTGCCGATGGAGTTTATGTTATGTCATTTTTTATCCTAATAACATTGATAGATCTAATAAAGATGACAACACCGCTGCCTACATAATTCAACATTTTTGTTAGCTTTTTCTCCAACATGACCATATATATTATCTTTATCGTGCCAAATATTCAAAGGCAAACTATTTGAAGAAGTGCTTTGATTATGAACGAAACATTGGGTTTAGAAGGTCTTGTCTCATCATGATCGCTCCCGATCTGCTCGAAGAAGAAAAAACTTTTTATTTCAATGTTATAAAGAGAAAAATAAGGATGCACAATGAATATCCTCATCTAACCCGATGCATTAAGCCAAACCACTAAAAATATCCAGTTGATCAATATAGGGGTCCACTGAACCTTGGCACATTGGTCTGACACCACCTTTAGGTCCATAAACCTACCCATCATTTATCTCACAAAACAATTCATACCCACTTGTAATCTAGTCATGGCTCGGTCACCCCACAAATAACTACTAGCTTCTTCAATCTGACAAACTTTATATATCATAGATTTGTTGTTACCAAACAAATGCAACAATTGTTTAGGTCAAGTAGAGGTACGAGTTGAACGAAAACGTCAGTGTCGTCTTTGATAAGGTAAAAGAATTGGTCCATTTCCGCAAGCTTGAAAATATGTTCACTCCCAAAATTACTGTAATCCAAACAAGATATGTAATTTCACAAGGATATTAGGATTAACTCGATTGTTGAGCATTAGAAAAAGTTCAATATCCTGGTTGAAGATGAGAAGTTGATAAAATTTATGAGAAAAAAACTCTCGGGCTGAACCAAAAATGGACACGATAACAATTAGCTCAAACAGATTATATTCAAATGGTAACTGCATTTGAACCACACATGGCCCTCAAAACATATTCCATAACAGACAAGTTTGAAAAGTATCTAGCCTCTGCTGACAATTATCGAAAGAGATTGTTTTGTCACATATTACACAATACTCTAACAAACGTCATGTATTCAGTCTTGAAATGAAAATCGATTGATGGATTTTAGCGCACCTATATTAGAATTCATTTCCATTAAAAAAAATTGATAACAAAAATATTTAAGGAGTTTTTGCACCACATGAGGATGTAATCATCATTGTTAACAGAATCATTGGGACATGCGTCTAGATCATCATGTTCAACATAGGAAGTTGATCAACTTCCGTTTCAATAATACATGCGATAAAATATATGGTTGTGGCTTTTGATACCATCAAAAAATATTATGTATGACTTTACAGGGACGAACACATCGTCAGTTGAATGGGATTTTAGGCATGTATGAGTGTATGAAGTAGATAGACTGAATTTCTATAGTTGTATATTCCATTCCATCATACTGTGAAATGTTTGGTAGACTATGGCTTACTAAATATACACAATTGTGTCAAAGATATATCAGTGCCTTTGATATATAGCCAATGTCCATATCGGTATTATCTACAATAACCAAAGACTAACTAGATCTTATTACTCTACTTATTTAGTACTCAACAAATAACAATCAACCATGACCTTATTCATTCTAGACCATACGGATGATATGCGAGAGAACCCTCATTTGGTCAAACTTGGGGAGGATATCAAACAATTAACATTAGGATGAGAAAAGTTTTTGAATTAGCAAAGACTTACAAGATAATATATGAACTACTATTTCATTATTTTTATTCAAATATTTAGATGTGTTTACATGGTCCACATAATATGTTATTGGTATACCCACCGAGTTAATGTGCCACAAACGGTCAACATACAACAAACAAATTCATATTAACCAAAAACATTGGCATTTTAAAAATTGAAACATTTGTAGCTGATGTGGAACAGCTTTGAAAACTAAGCCACGTATGAAAAGCCTTCTATCTAATATGACATTCCAATGACATCTTAAAACAAAATACGGTAAATAGAGCATGTGTGTGGACTTTACTAGACCTTAAAAAAGCATGTTCCAATGATCCATTCTTGGTCTCTCGCATAGACCAATTAGTAGATGCTACATCGGGCAAGATATGTTATCGTTCACGGTACCGTATTATATCTACTGGTGCTTTATTTTGGGCTGAGGGTAATATTGTAAAGTGTTTTGAGTATTAAATGTTTTGGTATTAAGTAGTGAGATATTTGAGCAGCCTGGTTGTATTAAATGTTCATTACCCTCATTAATGAAAGTAGTCGGGGTATTTATACCCTTAATTAAGGACCCATTGGCTTACGGGTCAAGTTATGAAACCGGGTCAAGTTTAACGACTCATTTACTTGTTAAGTTGATTAGCACATAGCTTAGTTAAAAGGTGTTTTGGTGTTTCTTTACTTTTGGCATGTCCTCATAGTTTAGTGGCACATTTATGTCTAATCTGCCCTTGTCTGGATAACACAATGAGTTGTAACTGAATAATCTAAACTCATCAGTAGCCCTTTTTTAGGCCTTGTCAAATATTTTTGGCAGGACTAAAAAATTTACTTAGTCAGTGACGATTTTTTCCGACCTGCCCGTGCATCTAGTTCAAAGTCTGTCCGAACTGACTTTTTCCCAGAATTCTAAGAGTTTTCTTTTGGATCGTGGGATACGTGTCACAATCCGATTCGACCTACAAGCCGTTTTTCTTCCTAGATCGGTGCTCCCACTAAGCCTAGAAAGTAACCTAGTCATTTAATTTTTCACACGTCTGCGCCGTCTTTAATCGTTGCCAAACCTATTCAACTCCTCCTAGGTAACAGTTACCTTTTTCTATTAATATATAAATCATTTGTCACTGTTCCATTGTCTTCATCATTCAAACATTTTCTAGATAGATTTTCACCCTTGTTTTCAAATAGTTTTATGTTCACAACCAGAAACTCTCTTGTGAAAGGTGGCCGGTTGAACTTGTCAGAGTTAGAGAAAGCAAGAAGAGTCGAAATGGAGAATCGTATTATTGTTGGTCTCTCAGTCTCCCCAAGCAAAAATTCTGGTGAACCACCCCAAGAAACTGATCAAGGGTCATCCTCATCAAGAAATCCAAAACCCAAACAGTTGTTCAAACCAAGTCTCTCTCCACTCCCTTCTAGTTCTTCGGTTCAAGAGTCCCAACCCTCCACTACCAAGGAAAAAGCAGTCTTGAGTGTTAGAAAACCCTCCCCTTTCCTAGCCATGGGCTCAGGCATTGAGAAATCCCCATAAAAATCAACTTCACGCCGGACGAATCGTCTGGTCAAATCCCAAGCAACTACTTCACTGTTAAAACCCTTCATATCGGAGGCATCTAAGGCAACAACCAAAGATAAGCCCTCCGGATCTGAGGTGTCTAAAATAGCACCACATAATAATTCCTCCTGACCAGAGGCATCTAAGATAGCATCCAAAGATTAGTCCTCCGGATCCCAACCTCAACCGAACACCAGGCCTTTAGAAACAACAGGCGCTCATTCATCCGAACAGCCTTTGGTGCCAGAAGCTGATCCCCTTCCATTCACAACAACTAATAGACCTTCCACAGTGATGGAAGACAGTATCGAAGAGGCCCCCTTCGAAACTGAAGTATTAGGATAAACTGGGGATGCTGCTCCTGATAGGAATATTCTACATTTTGGGTTTGACCTAAACTCAAGGGACTAGCGGTGATACAAAAATTTGGGGACTATGGTGATAGGTGGCCGCCTCTCATAGATCAGAGGATCTGGTGGACTAACTTTATCCAAACGCGATAGTCCAGGGACTGTCAACGGACATTTGAAAGTCAAGGGACTATCTGCCACCAAACGTGATAGTCGAGGGACGATTTACTGTTCAATGCCCAAGTAAATATTTACACAACTTTTATTCTAGATATAACCTGTGGTGTTCAATATTCCATGGGTGCTTCAAAATTCTTCCATCTTTGTCTTAAAGCCTATATGTCCCAGGCTTAAGATTTTAGGAGACCTCATAAGGGCCTTCCCAATTCGGAGCCAGCTTACCGAACTGCTTCTCCTTAGTGTGCAAGAAAACTTTTCTCAAAACTTTATCTCCCAATTGAAAATCTCTTCTCTTGATATTGGAAGCAAATCTGCTCCTCATCAAGCTTTGGTAGTGGACTGTTCTAAGATGAGCTTTAACCCTTCTTTCTTCTATTAAGTCCAACGGATTCCTAATTGCCATCTCATTGGCTTGTTCGGAATAGTTATGGACCCTGTATGATGGTAGGGTTGCTTCTATAGGGTTAATCGCATTCATCCCATACACCAAGGCAAAAGGAGATTCATGTGTAGCAGCCCTAGGAGTAGTTCAGTATGCCCACAACACTTCTTGTAGATAGCTTGGCCACTTTCCTGCAGCCCCTTCTATATTATTTTTTAATCCGGACAAAATAGTCCCATTTGCCACTTCAACCCGTCCATTTTCTTGTGGGTGGAAAGGAGAAGAGAAGAAATACTGAATGCCCCTGGAGGCACAGAAACTCTCCATATCCTGTTATCAGTGGTAATCTTCTAAGGAATCACAAATCTGTAACATATATTAGATAAGATAAACTTTATGACAGCTTTCGAAGTGGTTACTGCCAGATGAGCTGATTCTATCCACTTTGAAAAATAGTCAATAGCTACAATGATAGTCATGCACCCTCCGGACGCCATTGGTAGAGGCCCAACTAAATTCAATCCCCAACGAGCAAAATGTACTGGCTAAAAAATAAACTCCATAGGCACTGCTAGAACATAAATTTTGTTACCATACCTTTGACATGGATCACACTTTTTCACCAATTCTTTAGCATCTGTCATTATGAATGACCAATAGTATCCAGTCAATAAAACCCTCCGGGTTAGAGCCTTATAGCCACAGTGTGCTGATCTTTCTCCGTCGTGCAGTTTGGATAAAATAGTTTGGAATTCTTTAATCCCCAAACAACGCATGAGAGGTCTGCTGAAGGATTTTTTATACAAAACCTCTCTTATGATAAAAAAAAAAAACCACGAGCCTTGTGCTTAATTTTTCTTGCCATAGCTTTACCCTGACGCAAAATCCCATCAGAGATATATTGAAGGAGGGGAAATCTCCAATCTTTGGATTGAACTACTTGTATACTTAAGTTTTCCTCCTCTTCTTTGTTCTGATTTGATTGTATGGATGGGCATTCTTGTATATGAATCCAAGGGTAGAACTCAGAGTATGCTATAGTTGCCAAGGAATCTGCCAGCGTATTTTCTGATCTAGGAATATGCTCATAGCAAACATTCTTGAAATTGGCTGCCACTTCTTTAAGGATGAGTAAGTATTTGATCAGTTGTTCCTTCTTAGCCTTAGACTGACCTTGAACATGGTGGATAAGAAGCTCGGAATCACTCATCAACCTAACTCTTTTAGCCCCACATAGGAAAGCTAACTTAAGACCAGCTATAGTTGCTTCGTATTTAGATTCGTTGTTAAAGGTCCTGAACCCAAATCATATAGCCTGATATAGTTTATCACCGTACGGAGAGGTTAAGAAAATTCCAGCCCCACAACCCATTGTGCTTGATCCACCATCAGTCCGGACTACCCATTCTTTTTTAGTTTTCTCCTCTGAAGCTTGTTTAGAACTTCTGTCTAAATGGAATTCTACTAAGAAATCAGCAACAAATTGAGCCTTGATAGCAGTTCGTGGGGCAAAATCAATGTCATAATCACCCAACTCTACTGACCACTTGGTCATCCTACTTGATATGTCTGCTTTCTAAAGAACATTCTTTAATGGAAAAGATGTTTGGACAATGATGGAATGAGACTCAAAATATGGTCTCATTTTCCTTGCAGTAATCACTAAGGCTAGTGCCAGCTTTTCAAGCTTCAGGTACCTCTTCTCAGCATCTATCAGGCTCTTGCTGATGTAGTACACCGGACGAGGATAATTATCCACCTCTTTAACCAACACTGCACTTATAGCATATTCTGACACGACCAAGTATACATAAAGTATTTCTCCTTCTACATGCTTAAAAAGGGTTTTTGGTGAAGACAAGTGCTTCTTTATTTCATCAAAAGCTTGGTTGCATTGTGGAGACCAGTTGAAATCTTTAGCACCTTTCCAGGTTTGAAAAAATGGAGCACATTTATCTGAAGACCTTGAAATAAAACGATTTAAGGCAGCCCATCTTCCAGTTAGCCTCTGGACTTCTTTAATATTTCGAGGGGGATCCATTTTCAATAGGGCATCAAGCTGATCTGGATCAGGCTGTATACCTTTCTCACTTATCACATAATCCAAAACTTTTCCGGACCGTACCCTAAAGACACACTTTTTTGGATTTAGCTTTAAGTTTACCTTAGTTAAGTTGGAAAAAGTTTCTTGAAGATCAATTATGTGCAAATCTTCTTCGAAGCTTTTAACCATCATATTATCGATGTAGACCTCCATATTCCTGCCAATCTGATCAGCAAATGTTGTGTTTGCCAATCTCTGATAAATAGCCCCAGCATTATTCAACCCAAAAGGCATCACTCTGTAGCTATTGAGACCCCTATCTGTAACAAAGGTAGTGTGAACATGGTCCTTCGGATCCACCTGTATCAGGTTGTACCCAGAGAAGGCATCTGTGAAGGACAATAACTTGTTTCCAGATGTCGAGTCCACCAACTGGTCTATCCGGGGGACTGGATGAAGATCTGTTGGGCAAGCTCTGTTGAGGTCAATAAAATTGATACACATACGCCATTTTCCATTCTTTTTCTTAAGTAACACTGGATTGGCAGTCCACAAAGGATACTGGGACTCATTTATGTCCCATCTTGGTAAGTCGGTTGACTTCTTGGACTATTACATCAGATTTCTCCTTAGAAAAAACTCTCATTTTCTGCACAATAGGTGCAACATCACTTCGGATGGACAGCTTGTGTGATATAACACTTGCAGACACTCCGGTCACATCAGCATTGCACCAAGCAAAGATATGTTGATGATCTGCCAAAAAGGACAACGATATTTATTTTTAAATCTGGCGTCATCTTGGAGCCAATTTTAACACTTCTACCTTCTGCCAGAGAGTGGGTTTCAACTTCTTCAACCGGTATTAAAACACCAGGGGTCTCTCTGGGGTCATTAATTTCACTCTTACCCCCAGAAGGTCCCAATAACTGTTAATCTTCATTAACCTGGACTGCTCCCAGAGTTTCAGGAGCAAGTGCAGTTGCATAACATTCCCTTGCAATCTTTTGGCTACTCCGGACAACTCCCACTTGCCCTTAAACCGCATACTTCAAACATTGGTGGATTGTTGAGGCCACAGCATGCATTCTAGAGAGCATTATGGTATGTGGGGAAATCTACTACAACGTATAACACTCTTACCAGTTTTTTAAAAGGCCCCTTGCCCAACAGCACCTCTTCTTCAAACTCTCTGATTACATCCGCAGAGCTCCCTGTGAAGCCCATAATGGTTCTGTTTGACCGTTGGATAACAGTCAGATTTTTCATCTGCTTGTAAGAACTCAAAAAAATAATGTTTGCTGAACTACGAGTGTCAATCAAAATTCGTCTGATACCATTGCCCCCAATAGATGCTCATATCACCACTGCATCCTCATGAGGCCCATCAATGTCTCTTAAATCATCCTCATTAAAGACTATAAATGGAAAAGGAGTCTGGGACTGGTAAGAAGACATGCCCCCTTCCAGTTAAGTAGCTAGACTATGAACATGCATTTTCCTTGATGAAGGAGTGAGTACCGTCACGGTGTCCCCTCCGAAAATGGTAAGTGACTCAAAGAAACCAATGAGTCCGGACACTGTTTTGACATGTTCTGTTATGACCCCCACCTTATTCCAAGTTGGGTCAGGCTCCGGATACTCTGAATCAACATCAAATCTTGCATGGATCAACATTTCCCCCTCCATAGCAGATGTTCTTGCATTGTTTGTAGGGCCAATTCGAGGATAATTTCCAGGCCTGTTCCCACTTCTTCTTTTGGCATAGGCACCCAGCTTGCCTCTTTCAATGAGATTCTGCACTTCCTGCTTCGAAGCGATACAGTCTTGGGTATTATGGACAATATCATTATGATACTGGAAAAAACAAGTACTACGACTTTCTCTAGGAGATTGCAATGCTGATGGTTCCAGAAATGGACCTCATCTTTAGTCTTGTCATAAATGGTTGCGACACTCTCCTTTAATTCGGCAAACCACTCTGGTTAAACCTAATGACCTCTTTTATTCCTTGACTGCTTGCTCTGAGCTGGATTTGGGTTGGACTGAGTTTGTTTAGCCCTGTTGGGCCCTTGTCCGATTAGCTTTGTATCCCGACTGGTTTTGGTTTTGAGCTGCTAGGGAAGACCTCACCTGATGGTGCACCTTGGTTTTCTTAGTCTCATCCACGTTGATCTGTTTTCCCACTTGGTTTAAACCACCCTAGGTCATGGATTTTTTCCTTGTCACTGAATCAGCTAGATTCCCAGGTTTTAACCCTTGTCTCAATGAAGCAATTGCCACTTGCTCGAAGCAATCAACTAAAATGTTCTTGGTATTTACAAACCGACTTATGTAGTATTTCAAGGACTCCTTTGGCTCTTGGGCATAATAAATAATAGTATCTTCATTTCCCTTCACCTCTTTACTTCCCACAAACTCAAAGTTCTGATACAACCCTGGGGTAATTTGTTGTACCACTTTAGAGCACTTCCCGTAAAAGATTGGGAGAAGGCCTTACACAGAAGTTTGTCATCATCATCAAAATTCATCATGAAGTTTTTGAAATACTCTAGATGATTGTCCGGATCTTTACTCCCATCATACTTTTCCATTTTAGTACTGTCAAACCTCTTGGGTAGGTTTCCGGACAGGATCTTGGCAGACAATGGTGATTGTCTCCAATTCCTACTACGACTGAAGGCTGTATCTTCATTAGGTGTTGAAAAAATACATGGTTCATCATGTAAAGCAAAACGATCAATCAGCAGCTGCTCCACGTGCCTGTGACTATGGCTGTGAGATGACCATTTGCCCAAATGCCTTTTAAGTCTCCCATACCTATCTCTCTTTCTTGAATATTTTTTAACTAGTTTCTGTTTCTTCTTGGACCTTCCTTCATCACTGCTTGATGACAAAGACTCTTCAAGCTCAGCCTCGTTCGAAGAGCTACTGGATGACTCAGAATCTGAGCTTTCCACCGGCTTAGACCGGTGAGACTTCTTGGAACTGACATGGGTCTTTTTTGTACTTAAGTGAGTCTTTGTTGTTGGATCATTCTCCCTATGATTGTTAGTATGATGGATGGCTGACGCTTTTGACTTCTCTTTTAAACCCATTTCTGTTTTTTAATGGCCCTCAACGCTTCTATTTTAGCTCTCAACTTATCTCGTTCCTCGGTGGTGTATTAATTGTTTTCCCCAACCACCTCCACCATAGGTGGTGGAATTGCTTGCTCGTTCGAATCCATCCGAACAGGTCTTTTTGTTAGTTTTGAATGCAAGATTCAGACACCTTCTTCTTCCATTGTGGTCGCCAATTTGGTGTGGTTTATTTTGGGCTGAGGGTAATTTTGTAAAGTGTTTGAAGTATCAAATGCTTTGGTATTGAGTAGTGAGAGATTTGAGCAGCCTAGTTGTATCAAATTTTTATTACCCTCATTAATGAAAGTAGTTGAGGTATTTATACCCTTAATTAAGGACTCATGGGCTTACGATGTGGTTTATTTTGGGCTGAGGGTAATTTTGTAAAGTGTTTTGAGTATTAAATACTTTGGTATTAAGTAGTGAGAGATTTGAGAAACCTGGTTGTATTAAATGTTCATTACCCTCATTAATGAAAGTAGTTGGGGTATTTATACCCTTAATTAAGGACCCATGGGCTTACGGGTCAAGTTTAAAGACTCATTTACTTATTAAGCTGATTAGCACATAGCTTAGTCAAAAGGTATTTAGGTGTTTCTTTACTTTTGTCATGTCCGGATAGTTTAGTGGCACATTTACGTCCGATATGCCCTTGTCCGGATAACACAGTGAGTTGTGACTGAATAATATGAACTCATCATCTACAACCAAATCTCGATGCACATAGTTGATTAAGACCATGCCTCTTTTATAATAGAGTGAATGTTATAAAGCTATAAAGTCATGAAATTCAGCTTAAAGACATGGGAACCCCTTACCAACGATATGTAAAAAATCTTTCATTACTCACACGCAATTGGCAAGTATATATTGATGAATATGATG
The DNA here is from genome assembly GCA_036936605.1 of Limnanthes douglasii subsp. nivea. Lineage (NCBI taxonomy): Eukaryota > Viridiplantae > Streptophyta > Magnoliopsida > Brassicales > Limnanthaceae > Limnanthes > Limnanthes douglasii. The sequence goes on along the minus strand of JAUPFV010000002.1, from coordinate 136,316,291 downwards.
GTCACAAGAAACCAAGCCGCCAACCACCTAATTGGCCTCGCATAAATATTTAAAAACCTACGATTGATAAATTTGAAAGCTGAACCTAGAGAAATGCACATTTGGCCAATCTGGTTAAAAATATTGGTTTACGCGGTCAACAAGAAACTAATCAAATTGGATCCCACATAGTTTTCTAACATTACAATTATGTATTTTTATGTAAAATTAAGAAATTCTATATATTGATATGGAGGCTCACGCACATAAAAAATCTATTTCTTGATCCTCAGACAAGTATTTCCCATTATTTCAAATCCTCAAAAGTTTTAACTAGACTCACAAATGTAATGTAGTTTTCCTAATAAATAATAACTTTTTAACCTCACTAAATATCCTATAAAATATAGTTTTTCGTTAGTTGACGTTTTGATTGGCAATGGTTTATATGAGGAAAAATTGAGAACTGTAAACCTAAAGACTCTTAGAATTATAAACCTATAATTGGTTTGGTAACTTAGCTTAATAAATAATGTGTTATCTGGTTAGGTATTTTCTTTTCACGTCACAAGTTTGGACATCTAACCAAAATAAAAAGGTCAAGCTATATATACCCAAATATGGTTTAAGTTTACCCAATTTTGAGTTTACCCAAAAGTGGTATAAGTTTACCCAAATTTTGATAAAAATACCCTTTTAGGGGTATATAAGGATTTTTTTACTAACCTTCTTCCACCTCATTTTCTCTCTTACACTCTCTCACTTCTCTCTAAAACCTCTAAGTTCTCTCTAAGTTATCCGACGAACTAAAATCTAGAAACTTAGTGTTAGTATCAAAATATGGTTGTGGTTGAATTAGGTAACAAAATCTTAATTTTAGGGTGTTTAGAGGCCATTTTCTAGCCGGAATTCGGCCGGAAACGAGGGCCTAGCGTACCATAGGTACAGGGGCTGCGTATCGGCAGGTATGCTAGGCCTGTACCATCGGTACAAAGGTAGCGGACCAGCCGATACACAGCCCTTGTACTTATAGTACGCAAGACCTTCGTTGCATGTCATTTTCCGGTCGAATTCTGGATGGAAAATGGCCTCCAAACACCCTAAAATTGAGATTTTTTTAATAACTAAATACTTAATTTTAAAAAGAACTTAAAAAAAATAAGTTTTTACCTTAATTTCGGTTGATTCATGTTTGATTTTATGTTTTTATTAGAAAAAGTTCAAAAAAATTGAAAAGAGTTTGAATATTCTTGAGGCAATTTTGAATGTTCAAGAACAATTTGAAGAACTTCTTAAAATTGTAGTAATATGGGGTTTAATTTAGTAGGGAGTTGTGTTTTTTGGGCCTACATAGCCAAATAGATTGTTTTGTGAATTGGGTGTTGTGAATGAGTCGAATAGTGCCTTGACAGTGTACTGTGTCCGGCAGGACAGTTTTGTGTTGTGATAATGATATTGTCCAATCACTTCAAAAGAGCTAGTCTTGTGGTATGAGCCCATTAGGCCCATTGTCTAGTAAGTCTATTAATTCCCTATAAATAGATTACTAGGGCGACACAAAACACAATCTGAAATCTGTAACCTATTCTATCATAGTGAAACTCTTTTCTCTGGCGGCGCCCGTGGACGTAGACAATTGTCGAACCACGTTAAATCCTGTGTTCCATTTAAATCTTTCATTCGCATATATTCTGTGCTTGAGCCATTTTGTGATAATTGCATAGTATTTTATAACAAAATTAGTATCAGAGCCACGTGGTGAAATTAGGGCTTTTGCAATTAGGGTTTCATAATGGCGTCTACAGCAACAAAATACATTATTGAAAAAATTGATGGGGGATCCAGCTTTGCGTTGTGGAAGATTAAACTGAAATCTTCATTGGTGCTGCAAGGGCTGTGGAGGGCTGTGGAGAATAAGTTACCAGAAGAGATGAAAGAAGAGGAGAAACAAGATCTTCAAGAAAGGGCTTTGTGCTGGATTTTAATGAGTGTTAAAGACAGTGTGCTTCGCGAGATTAGTGGTGAGAAGACTGCTGCCTGCGCATGGAGAAAGCTAGGAGATCTTTACTCAGAGAAATCAGTAGTAAACCGATTATATTTGAAGAAACGTTTGTATGATTTCAGATTGAAAGAAGGTATGTCCATAACAGAGCACCTAGATAATTTTAAATCAATTATAATGGATTTAGAGAACATAGATATCAATATTGAGGATGAGGATCAAGCTTTGTTTGTATTGAGATCGTTACCAGCTCCCTATGAAAACTTCGTAGATATCATTATGTATGGTAAGGATAAGTTATCGCTAGCAGATGTCAAAGGGGCACTGAAATCAAAAGAGATGAGACAGTTGCAGCCAGACAATCAAGCTGAAAGGGAAGGTCTTATGACTAGGGGAAGATCTAAAAGCAAAGCGAGTTCTTTAAGAAGGAAGAACTTGAGGTCCAAGTCAAGGGTGAAGCACTCAAACTGTTATGAATGCGGTGAGCAGGGTCATTATAGGAGAGATTGTCCGAAACTGAATGGTAAGAAGGGAAATCAAAAGGAAAATGCAGCAAACATTGTTGAAGGTGTGAACGATTCTGACGATAGTGAAAACAGTGGTAAAGGAGATGTATTGTCCGTGAGTTCAGACTTTGGGCAAAACTCTTGGGTACTTGATACTGGCGCTACATATCACATGTGTCAGTTCAAACAGTGGTTTGATACGTACAAGCCAATGCAGGGAACTGTCTATTTAGGGAACAATCATTCGTTGACTGTTGGTGGTATTGGTAACGTCAGAATCAGAATGTTTGACGGGGTTGTTAGAATCTTGACGTGCTGGCATGTTCCTAGGTTAAAAAGAAACCTGATTTCTCTTGGGACTCTAGACTCTCGGGGTTACAAGTACCATGCAGAGAATGGTGTAATCAAAGTGACAAAAGGCTCAATGGTATGCATGAAAGGTAGTTTGCAGAAGGGTCTTTACATTCTCCAGGGGAGTGTTGTTATGGGCGATGCTGCAGTAGCATCATCAGGGAGTAATAGCCAAAGTAGGCAGGATCAAAATAAGTTGTGGCATTGGCGTCTTGGTTACATGAGTGACAGAGGATTAGCTGTTTTGGGAAAGAGAGATTTGTTGAAAGGGTATAAAGCAGAATCATTGGGATTTTGTGAGCATTGTGTGTTTGGTAAACAAACTAGGGTCAAATTTAGCAAATCGGCTGTAAGAAAGACTAAAGGCACAGTGGACTACATTCACTCAGATCTTTGGGGTCCAAACAGAATTCCATCCAAGAGCGGAGCCAGATACTACATGAGTTTGATTGATGATTATTCAAGGATGGTGTGGGTTTACTTTCTGAAAACGAAAGATGAGGCATATTCAACCTTTGTCAAATGGAAGACGATGATTGAGAAGCAAACAGGAAGAAAAATCAAACATCTTAGGACAGATAATGGGTTAGAATATTGCAGTCGTGAGTTCAACGAGTTCTGCGAAGCTGAGGGAATAGTGCGCCATCGCACTTGTTCTAGAACACCACAACAGAATGGAGTCGCAGAAAGAATGAACATAACGCTTTGTGACAAGGCATGAAGTATGCTCTCACATTCCGGTGTGGGAAAGGATTTTTGGGCTGAAGCTATCAATACAGCGTGTTACTTGGTGAATCGGTCTCCATCAACGGTTATTGATTGTAAAACTCCTTTTGAGATTTGGTCTGGATCGTCGGCTGATTATGAACATTTGAGGGTGTTCGGTTGTCCTGCGTATGCTCATGTGAGAGATGGTAAGCTTGAGCCGAGGGCAAAGAGATGCATATTTCTAGGATATGCTACTGGAGTGAAGGGATATAGGTTATGGTGTACCTCTCCAAAGTCTCCAGGTTTTCTCATCAGTAGGGACGTTACTTTTAATGAGTTTGCTTCGATAGACAGACAGAAGGAAGTAGGAGAAATGGTCGAATCAGGATCGGTTGTGAGTGAACAGGTGGAGCTTGAAGTAGAATCAGTTCCTAGCAGGTCCAATAATTCAAGTGGTTCTGAGGTGGATCCAGAATCAGGAGGTGAAGCGTCAGCATCAGATGATAGTGACGATGATGCGCCTGAACCAGAACAACAAACTTATAGCATAGCATTGGGCAGAGAAAGAAGAGATATTAGACTTCCAAAAAGGTATGCGAATCTAGTTGCATATGCTTTGTCAGTTGCAGAAGAAGTTGAGATGCAGGAACCTAGTAGCTACAGAGAAGCTATAGCGAGTTCAGAGGCAGATCGATGGATTGGTGCTATAGGGGAAGAGATTGAATCTCTTCAAAAGAATACTGTGAACGTTGGCTTAACTTTTAACAAAACCGATATTGGTGAATCGCTGAATGATGTTGCAGGATCATTGGTTGGTTTTGTTGATTCTGATTTTGCAGGTGATATGGATAAAAGAAGATCTCTGACAGGATATGTATTTACTCTAGCTGGGAGTGCGATCAGTTGGAAAGCACAGTTGCAAGCTACTGTAGCTTTGTCTACAACAGAGGCAGAGTACATGGCGGTAACAGAAGCAGTTAAAGAGGCAATATGGTTGCAAGGTTTGGTGACAGATTTGGGCTTGGATAGGACTACTACAAAAGTGTTTTGTGACAGTCAAAGCGCTATACACCTTACAGGGAACCAGATGTACCATGAGCGTACAAAGCACATAGATGTCAGGTATCATTTTATTCGTGATATAATATCAAAGGGAATTGTTGATGTGAAGAAAGTGTCTACACACGATAATCCAGCAGATATAATGACCAAGGCAGTATCAGTTCGAAAGTTTAGGGAATGCCTAAACTGGATCGGTGTTCGCAGTATAGAGTGAATGCCTTAAGGGCATTTGGTGAGTCAGAAGAAGAGAAGATTCTTTGTTGATAGTGAAGAAAGGATATTCGCCTCAAGGGGAAGATTTGTTGTGAATGAGTTGAATAGTACCTTGACAGTGTACTGTGTCCGGCAGGACAGTTTTGTGTTGTGATAATGATATTGTCCAATCACTTCAAAAGAGCTAGTCTTGTGGTATGAGCTCATTAGGTCCATAGTCTAGTAAGTCTATTAATTTCCTATAAATAGATTACTAGGGCGACACAAAACACAATCTGAAATCTGTAACCTTTTCTATCATAGTGAAACTCTTTTCTCTGGCGGCGCCCGTGGACGTAGACAATTGTCGAACCACGTTAAGTCATGTGTTCCATTTAAATCTTTCATTCGCATATATTCTGTGCTTGAGCCATTTTGTGATAATTGCATAGTATTTTATAACATTGGGTATATATAGGATATACTTAATGTTTTTTTACTTAATGGCAATTCGGTAATTAAATGAAAGTTTACGGATTTTTTCGTCCTAAAAAAATCAAACAAAAGTCAACTACGTTTTTTAGATAAACTTAAACCACATTTGGGTATATATAGCCATACCCAAATAAAAATCATTCAATTATGTTAAATAATGTTAAACAAGATTCGTTGATTAGTTTAAGAATAATTTTCCATAACTCATACTTTGACAATAGTTTGACTAACATATCATATCTGATCATGGGAAAAAGATAAAAATAAAATGTGATCGTTCATAAACGAAAATATCATAGCATAGTCTTATTTAAATTCTCTCACAACTCTTAGTCCATGAGGTTTGAAGCAGTTAATGAAATTTGTAGCATAAATAAATTATATTTGAACGTTTAAAATTAAAAACTCAAAACTCATAATGATTTGAGGACTATTTGAAAGGTCTTAAGCATTTTTTTTATTCAAAGATGAACTTTTTTTCAAATTAAAACTTTGTTTATTTTTTTCAAATTCTACTTACTTTGGATTAAACCATCTTTTTTCTTTTACACATCTTTGTTTCTCCGACACAATTTACTCTTTCTTCAATAGCTCACTCATAGAATTTCAATTTTATAATCATTTACCTTCGACCAGACGAGACCAAAATAAAAATATTTATCTAAAACTAAAAAATATAAATTTTAATGTATAATATATTTTAATTAATATTATATTTAAAATAATTCACAATGAAATCTTATAATGTTTTAAAATATGTTTTATATTGTCAATTATATTTAGAAAAAAATCAAAAACTTCAATATAATTTTTTCATCCTAAAAATTCAAATATTTACGGGGGTGCAACTCCAAATCTCTTATCAACATAAAATTTTAATGTATAAGGAGACTTCTTATAAGGTACATTAAATATTTGAAATTTTTTTAAAAGACACATAATAAAACACAAAAAAATTTAAAGGTGTCTAGAACTTTTATAATTATAAAATAACACCTACTTTTACGCTCACTATATAAAATTCCAATTGAATAATGAACTTGAGTGAAGTGTGAAATCCTCGATAGACACTGAAAACCCTAATTTGAATCAATGACTCACTCTCTTACGCTTCTTAAATCTTCAATCGACTGAAATCATAAACCATTAAGTTTTTTGTTAGAATTAGGTGTATTTAATTTGATTTTGATATATTAACGTGTATTGAGGATAGTTGTAGAATGTTAATCTTCTCAGTGGTTTAATATTTTAATTTGTTTCGACACGTTTATGGTTTTGGTACTGTTGGGATTTTATCGACAAATCTATAGTCAATGATTCTTTTTCCACTAATATCTGTATTATTGCGTCGTTCAGTTGGATTGTTATAATATCGTTAATTTCGGTACGATTTTCTTGCCAATCGATATTAAGATATAGGTTTCCTTTATTCTGAACAAAATTATAGGTAGTTACATGATTGTTGTTAGTTGCGTTTTATATATTATCGAATAGTTTGAGGTCACATGTAATATTGTTGGGAATATGGGGGTCTGGTCCGCATATTCCGCCTCCGTATATAAGTAAGAACAACACGATCTCAACACTAGTATGATATTGTCCGCTTTGGCACCCAAAGGCCCTTACGGCTTTGCATTTGGTCCACTACCAAAAGGCGTCATACTAGTTGAGGTATGTTCTTACTTATATACCAATGATCGACTTTTGGTCGCCACCCTAACAAATATCATTCATTATTTTTTCAACTAAAGCAGGAGACAAGAAAATTTATCACTTTTTTATAATTATTATTGGTTGTAAATCTTATGATAATGTTATGTAAATCCTCGTTGGTTTGAATTATTGTGTTGATTGATTTCATATTTGTCTTAGTTAGTTTGTTGTGGTATAATTTTTTATTATTCTTACCATTATTCTTATTTTTCACTAATAATTTGGTTTTATTTGTAGTTTTCAAACTCGTGATGTGTTCTTTCCTCTTAGAACGCACACATAATTAATTTTAACATTAAATTGGTATCTAACTTATGGTAGACATTGTTTAAATTTGTTACTTTATGATGTTTAGTTGTCCTCTTGTTTGGTTTCTTAACTAGATGTATTACTAAAAACTTAATTTTGATTGTTTTCTTATTTGGTCGTAGATGTTTTTTTTTTTTTGCTATCAACCTGTTGAAACAAACTCTAGGTTGGCTGAAGCTTAAGTGAAGTTGGTCGAAGAGACTAACATCTTCGACCAGCTTTACTTTACCTCAACCAACCTAAAATTTATCTTTTCGCTCATCACTCTCCTCACTTATTTAATTAGGTCTACCTTAAGGTCTTTAGATATAATAAAGGAGTTATATTTAGTTATAAAATTATAGTGATAATGAAAATTTAAATTCTCACCTCAAACATATTAGTGATTTGGTGTTATGATTAAATTGTTTAGTATAAAATGGTTACTCAAATCATGAATAACAATGTTAATATTTTTACTTCTATCTGTGTGTGCACGCGTGCGTGCGTGTGCGTGCGTGCGTGTGCGTGCGTGCGTGCGCGCGCATGCGTTTGTGCGCGCGTGTGCGTGCGTCCGTGTGTATGTATGTGTGTGTGCGCGCGCGTGCGTGTGTGTTTTAAAAAATTATTTTTTGTCAATAAAAACAAAAATATATAGAAAGAATTCATGTGCTCAATATGAAAATCTTATTAGTGAACGGGAATATCCACAACAAAAAAATTGGTTCACTTGATTTCGATGTGATGATATGTTCTTATTTGCACGACTTTTACGAGGAAAAAAATTGAGAGCAAAGACGAAGAATAAACACAATGAAACTAAGAGCACATATGTTTCGTGTAGTACTATATGACACCAAATAGAGTCTAAAATAAGGATATTTAGATTAAGTGATATGTCAAAACATAATATTAAAAAGAATATGTTATCCATATATTGTTATGCTATTGTTATTCTTAAGTATTTCGGTTAACGAAATTCAATCATGTTATTCTTTTTAATATATAAATATTCATTTAAGTTGTTTATATTAATAAAAATAAATTTTATTATTCATTTAAAAATATAAAAAATTAATTATCTTACCGGTTAACGAAATTCAATCATGTTATTCTTTTAATATATAAATATTCATTTGAGTTGTTTATATTAATAATAATAAATCTTATTATTCATTTAAAAATATAAAAAATTAATAATCTTACTCATATCAAGAATAACAGTAATAACATTAATAAGACTGTTATTTCCAACGTAATAATGTTATTCCTAAACATAATATGAACAAAAAATAACAAGCATGACAAAAACTTGGATAAGATAAAACCAAAACTAGAACACATGTCCTCTATCTAGAGGACATAAATTATGGTTAGTGTTTTGTGCTATAGTAGGTCAAAATCGACAACAACCAAAGTTCGAGAATAGAAACCAAATAGACTTTAAAAATAACATATTGGTATTTTTGTGTACATCATTTTATTGTAACCAATTATTCACACCCTTAAATACTTTCATATATGGAAAGAAAATACAAAAATTAAAAGTGCACATTAAAATCTCAAAAGGTGATAAATAGTATAATAGTTCGAAGTTCATATCTTGAAAAAATAATATAGTCACTTGGTTATATTTCTTTTCGTTAATAGATCTATGGTCTCTGATTCGCTAAGATCTTCCTCCAAAGTTCTACAATAGAAAATTAAAATTTAAGTATTTTTCAATTTCTTATTCATCGAAGAGTTTGCTTAAACTAAAAGAATATATCTTTGATTACACAGTCATAGAATACAGTGAGATATTTCTTATCGGCTAGAAAAAAAATACAATTAATCATGTTAGAACATATCCTCTATTCTGGATTTCTACCTCTAGTTCTTTCATTTTCCTTTTCGTCATAAACCATTCACCAGATCAATCTACAAGGTACAATAGTATCATCAAAAATAATATAACGTCATGGAAACAGTAATTCACATCATTGTACAACCATGAAAGTTGTTGGATTTAAAATTGAACCTATGATGCATATTACAAGTTATTCAAGCTTACTTAATCTCATATAATAATTAATCCAAAATGAAAAAAGAATATTGATATAATATATAAGAGAGAAATAGAGTAGTACCTTCACTATATAGCTGAAGAAAAACCAAATTTAGAATCAAACTTTAAAGTTAAAAAACCGAAAAATGTAGAAAAATAACAGTCACACACCATTTTTGAATAAAAGTAAATGATTCGAGTTGTTCATGAACCAAAATATTAGAAATATATAAGAAGTTTGTAGTGCCAATAATAAACATATGCGTTTCGAGCTTAACCAAGAAAGCATTTTTACATCAGCCTTCGTAATAGGTCGCTCAAGTCATTTCGCATGTCACCAAAAATGGTCGGTTGAAACACCATAAAGCCATGATTTTCTTTATCTCTCTTTATAGTCACCCACAACCTCATCAAAAACACCATAAACATTATCTCATTCTTCGGTCTATTTTTCTCTATCTCCACAATTTCTCACTTTTTTCATCGAATTTTTTTTTTTTTTTCAAAACCATAAGATGAATCGTCAATAGATTTTCTCTTTTTTTTATTAATTCGATGGAGGAGACATATTGTTTCATTTTTACCAAAGAACTGAACGATTGACAAAACTGAACAGTGGAAGGAAAATATGAGAAGCATAATCAATATTTATTTAAACCGACAAACTAAAATTTCAGTTTATGTCTAAAATCTATCTCATATTCCCAGCTGAGACACCAATATGCAGCAGAAATAGTATAAAATAAAAACAAATATACTTTCAAAAAATGTTGCAAATAGATTGAAGACGATGATTAATAAAGCTCTTTCTTCACTATTATGGTCGTTTTTTTTCGAATCTATCAAATGTAGTAACAAAAAGAGTAATTCCTAATTTATTTGTTTTTTGTATTTAGTATCTTCCGGTATTTTTTTTAATACTTGTAGGAGTGAAAATCTAATTAGAATAGATTACGAATATTATTATATTTAAAACAACATAAAATAATTAAAATTTTAGGTGTATAATAAAGCTCAAATAAAAAAAATAAAAGTTGGATGTATCCTATAATTAAATCAAATTTTACTTTATTATTTTCTAATATTGTAATTAAAAATAATATTTATATACAAAACTTTTATCCTGATTAAAATTATCCTTCACTATAATTATAAAATAAATATATATTTTATATTTTATTATATCGGTGTATAACTTCTTAATACATTAAATTAGTTTATATCTTCTTGATAACAATAATTTTATACAAGATGAATACACAAGATATTTTGGGTTGGTACAGTAAATCAATCGGTCAGCAACGCATACTTTTCTTACAAACTACAAATCGGAAATTTCAAACTTCAAGCATCCACGTCTTTTTATTAAGGTCCACGCGTATTGTATTTAATTCAAATAAAGACTCACTAAATGAGACTATAAATACCCAAACATTTCTAATGAAAATATAAAACCAACTACTCTTAAACATCTTATTGTTATTCATTCTACTTGTAAAACGCAATGGCATCTCTTAACTCGATTTTCCCAGTTTTTGTTGTGGCCATGATGACCATCTTATCGGTCGTAGCTGCTCAAACTTCTGAATTTGTTCCGGCTCCGGCTCCAGCTCCGGCCATGCTAAGTGCTGGCATTTCCTTTGGAGTATCTGCTTCTCTTTTATGTTCTTCTATCTTTTTCTCTATGCTCTCTTTCATTATGTAATGAGAGACCTTCTATGTTCTAGCCTTCTTTATTATTGTTTCCATGAGAAGATTTTGATTATTTGTATTTGTTTATGTTACTATACAGTGGAATAATCGTTACAAGAGGATTATTATTGTTTGTATTTGCTATACAATGGAATAAAAATATGTTTTTGTGTATTCTTTTCCTGGTTTTACATGCCAAAGTTCATTTAAATCAACCTTCTCTTTTCATATTCCAATGCTGCCAAACTATTGTTCATCAAGCACACGGACTGATTTATCGGTTGTCGGATATAAAAGAACTGATGGAACCGACAGTTTATATGAATACAAATATAATAAAACCATTCTTTAATTCTCATAACCAAAAACACAAGAGATGGTTGAGTCAGATGAAACCCAGTCAAGATCATCTGTTCCCTTCATATATAAGAGGCAGCTTCAGGAAACATTGACACCGCTGAGTTCCAATTGAGCCACAGTTGCATTGATCGCGTCGAGTATGTCCATCTTTCCTCTACTTATAGCTTCATCAATTGGAGTACGCTCATGGCTATAGTTTTAGTGCCAAACAATTAATTTTATTCATTAGTACAACATATTGCGATACATCGTAAAGAATAATACATCTAGCAGAACAAACAAACCTGTTCAAAGTGCTTAGACTTGCTCCTGCTAGAATCAAATGCTTAACCACCTGTGAATCGATCCCCATACAAATTATGAGCCTTAAATGCCATCGATAATAACAGAGATGGGAATTTAGAGATTATGATTACCTCAATGTGACCATTCAAGCAAGCCCAATGAAGAGGTGTATTTTTTTCCTCGTTAAGCGGGTTTAGATCCTGCAAAAAGTAGAATTAGAAAAAAAGTAGAATTAGAAAAATAGTCACAAACGAGAGTCAAATACTGTAAAAATCAAGTAAAGAACAATAGACATCAAAGTTAACATATCAAAAAGATCTATACCCAACAACCAGATGACTAACATTCATATGTATGTAATATTTGAATTAAACACAAAAATTACACTGATGAGAAGGTTTTCTCACCACTCCTTTATTTATAAGATACTCCACGATAGTTAAATGACCATTGGCTGCTGCCATGTGAAGTGCTGCAATCATAAGATTTGTAACATAGATTCAGACACAAGTAAATTACACGTGATTAGACAGAATTGGTATTCATCAGTTCAAATAACTGTAAACATAAATCATATTCTTGATATAAACTGAACAAGCAATTATCAAAGATCAAGGAATACTTTGTAATAACGTTTTGGGAGTACTTAAAGACATTTTTTCTTTTTTAATTTTTCAATGATGTGCATATAGAGGACTGTTAATTTTTCGAGTTTGGTAAAAAAGTCTGCTATACAATCTCGGCCCGAACCTGGAGACCGACTCCGACCTGTTACAAGCACAGCTAACATGAACCCCGCTTGTTTAATCAAAACGCGACCAAACATGATGAAGTGTTAAGACTTTAAAAAACCCGTTGAACCTGAGAAACACATTACACCCGGAAAACCTGCTAGCTAAACCTGAAACACCTACTAATCCCAAAAATCTGTCAATCCGAAATGATTTCGTGTTTTCGCATCAGTTCAGCCTTTAAGAGAAAAAAGGAAACCTGACCCATATTTTACCGGCTGTGTTAGTGTAGGCCCTAAATCTCATTGGGTGATATATATCTTAACCATCACCCCAAATTTTAAAACGTGTTTTATATGGTAAGCCCTATATATGTATAGATGGTATATCCAATTTTGATGATCTTTGCCGTGCCTAGCTGAACACAAAATCTCACACGTGAGGTCCGATAAAAATGTATATTTGAATATTCTGAACATTAGAAGAGTTATTCATCCACGCATAATCAGAACATCATCGGTTTTAATAAATAAATCTGCTATTGAAGATTTCAAGGAAATTGTTATATGCACATGAAGGATTAGATACTAGGTCCTTGTTTAGTACAACAGATTGCTGAATGTCTTTCTGTGCTCTGCAACTTTTGAAAAAGTTAATTTCAATATGCGACCCTCAAAAAACTACATGTTTTCATCTGATTTAAGGTAATTTAAGACAATAGAGTATAGAGACTTCACCAAACTACATCTAAACCATCAAAAGTAGAGAGAAGTAAAACAATGTGTAAAGTTCAGGTAAAACAACATCAGTTGGCCATTTTCTAGACACGTTAATGTCAGGGCTTCCGCCGAGATAGTGTTGCTTTATTGGCTTTTTCCTCCTAGGCGATAATCCCTGAGTTTTATACTGGTTACAGGTTTGTCTCACGGAAACTCGGATATATAAGGTTTATCTTTCACTCATCTCGAGGATCTAAAGCACTAAATCATATTGAAGATCAAAGTATCTTTTAAACTGCTTGCAAGAATACAAGGCCCTTAATCATTAATCTATTTCTAGGAAAGCCCCTGCCTGCATACTCTATGATGGAGTGCTCAGAGCTGATAATAAAAGGACATGAACATATACCTCGCCCACATGATAGAAAAAACAGGAAATAATGTTAGAGACATGAGTGGAAAAGAGCATTATTGCTTCGAAGTGAGGAACGGAAACACGATGATGAAGAGATGCCTCTAAAGTAAGCAATCATCTAAACCTATCTTATAGCAGGAAATGATTGGTTGATTCATTTGACAGACTAATACATAACATAAAACCCTAATGCTAGGTAAAGATTGAGGCAAGATGCTTCATTGATCAACCAATAACACATTATAAGGATAAAAATCGCTCTCAAGTTTAATATCAGGCCAAGAATCATCAACTTTTATATTTAGAAAACAACCTGTCCGGCCTTGTGCATCTTTAGATTCTAGAGAAACCCCTGTCGATGCTAAGCTTTTGACATCATCAATGTCATCGTATCTAGCAGCCTGTCAAGCACGTAACCAAAGACTTCAATCCACGAACTAAAAGAGTATACAAACTCATCTTCATAGTCAGAGTTACTAATCCAACACACACGAAAACAATACTACAACTAAACGGAAAAGGAAATTATACATACATCGAGTAAAGCTTCCACAACTTCCGGCACTTCGGCTGGAGCATCTTCTACTGTGTTCACCGCTGCCACCATCAATTCCACTTCTTTCTTCAACCTACGACAAAAATTTGCAAATTGAATCAAAAGAATGCAGCAGAAATTGACAAAATGAAGACTCGAAACGCCTTAAAAGGCTAGGTTTATAAAACTGAAGTGAGCCCATACGCACTTACGCAGGACGAGGAAAGAAACGATGCGAAAGGGGGTACTCAGAAGTACAGTAGATTTTTTTTTTAATTAAAAGAACATCTGTATTACGAATTGAAGTATTTACAAAGTTTGAGGACTAGAGTTTAATTTCATCAAAACTGCAAAATTTCAACAAGAGTAAATTGGCGTTTTTTCTTCCTTATGCTTCCCTCCAAACTGTAAGAAAATTTTCAAAAACTTTTCAAGTGTTGCGAAGTCCAATAATCGATCCACAACAGTTTCTAACCAAGTTGATCCTTGCTCCAACTCAGCTACAACACACTTGTAGACTTTCTGACTTCCGAAACTAAATCTTTTTTTTACCTTTGTTTCATAACAGAGCAACGAACCTGCAAAAATGAACAAGGAAAAGCCAGAACTCGAGAACAAATTACTCCAGATTGATATAGCCCAGACCAAGACTTTCAAGCAAGAAAATTTCCAGAAGATTTGATGGAGCATCATAATGATTAAAGGTAATCTTTTGCTTGCATTTAAGAGTCCAATTCGCAAGCCAATCCACGGCTTGGTTTTGGATTCTTGAAATGTGTCTAATCGATATTTTCGAGTTTATAAGCTTTCTACAAACAGTCTGAATGGTATCTTTTGGCAATAATTAGTTCTATTAGCCAGCTGGTTGATAAGGATAAGCGAGTCATGTAGAAAATAGTGTTTCGTTTTCCGGATAATCTCTGAAGTCTTGTAAACAATTTCTTATTGAAATATTTTTGGGGTTCTCCAAAAATTTCAATTGGATAAAATCAGAGATATATACTTTGAACAGAGAGGATGAAAATGATCTGATCTTCTTTTCAACAGAACCCATATTTATAATTTCGACCAACCAAAAACAGTTTGGAAGTTAGGGCAGTTAGGGTATCTTAACTGATTTTGTAATAAAACGGCTATAATTTCAAATTTGAATAAAACGGTCAAATTTTGAATTTCGAAATTCTGTTGACTTGCAACAATAGCCGATTTAACCAAAGAACTCTCCCTTGGACCCCGCAAGGGGCTCCGCCCCTTGACCCCGCTAATCGTGATGTAATCTAACAAGCGTGCACTCCGCACTCTACGACTTGTTTGATAATATATCATGATTAAATTGGTCGACTAGTCGATCCAATTACACTAAAATAAATAACAATCTTCCCCCATTTTAGTGTAATTCATGATCTACTAAACACAATCATATCAAATATCAAATTTATGCATAAATGAAATATCGTAACGATTGAATTTCACATTAGTATATTACACATTCCAAATATTCGAATATCAAGGTATCACTAAGGATTGAACCTTTACTATTCACAATGAATACATGAAGATAATATACACATAAATTTACATTCTCACTTGTTCTTACTTGACACTATATTTTACTAGCCTTGTGTCCTTATCCTTCTTAAGCATATCAAAGCCAAGTCCTAGCTTCTTGAAGCGGCTAAACTTCATGCTCAAATAGGTAGTTCTTTTCATCTTGCACCTGCATGTGCAATTTTTCAAAAGAGCTATTAAGAAGATAATCTTCAACCTTCACAACTTGCAGTTCTGAACACATACCTTGGGATGATATACAAATGTGTTCCAATATCTTGATGTTAAGCTTTCCACATTGAATTCAACACCTAATGTCATATTAGATGGGAATTGGGTATCTCAACATGAGAGATTTCAAATGGACTTTAATCCCATCCCAATAGCCGATTTGTGCACAAGATCTCTATTTAACCCCTTGGTTAAATGATCGGCTAAGTTATATTGAGTTCTCACAAACTCTACTGATATAACATCATGCGTGATACGCTCACGAATCATACTGTGTCTAACACCTAAGTGTCTAGACCTGCCTTTGTAAACTTGTCTATAAACATTGGCCAAGGCAGCCTCACTATCACATCTGATAGATATAGGTGATATCGGTTTGGGCCACAACGGAATTTCATACATTAAATTTCTTAGCCACTCAGCTTCTTTACTCGCTGCTACTAATGCCACAAACTCTGATTCCATTGTTGAATCAGTAATACAAGTTTGTTTCTTAGACGCCCAAGAGATAGCACCTCCCCCAAGTAGAAATACCCATCCACTTGTGGAAGAATGATCTTCCATATTGGAAATATAACTCGCGTCTGAATATCCTTCAAGTACATAAGGAAATCCGGTATAAGTTAAACCATAATTCATGGTTCCTTTCAAATACTTGAATACTCGATTTAAAGCTTGCCAATGATGCGAACTAGGATTGCTAGTATACCTACTAAGTTTTCCAACAACAAAGGCAATATCCGGCCTAGTGCTAGTCATGGCATACATAAGACACCCGATGGCTCTCGAGTATTCAAGTTGAGATACAGCAATACCTTTATTAGGTAGAAGCTTAAGACTAGGATCTATAGGTGTGCTTACCGGAGAACAATCTTTAAAATTAAATTTATTTAATATCTTCTCAATATAGTGAGATTGAGAAATCGATATACTATTGTTCTTTCGCTTGATTCTTATACCAAGAATCATTTCAGCTTCCCCCAAATCCTTCATCTCAAAGTTAGATGATAAAAAATTCTTCGTTTCATTAACCTGATTTTGGTCAGTACCAAAAATCAACATATCATCCACATATAGACAAATCATAACTCCTTTACCAGAATTATCAAATTTGCTATATACACACTTGTCTGCTTGGTTAAGAATAAATCCATTAGACAATATCACATTATCAAATTTTTGATGCCAATCTTTTGGTGCTTGTTTCAAGCCATACAAAGACTTTTTCAACTTGCATACCTTGTTTTCACAACCAGGCATCACAAACCCTTCCGGTTGTTTCATATAAATCTCCTCATCTAAATCACCATTCAAGAATGCTGTTTTAACATCCATTTGATGAATTACAAGATTGTATACAGATGCAAGTGCAATCAACAATCTAATAGTGGAAATCCTAGCAACCGGAGCATAAGTATCAAAGAAGTCAATGCCTTCTCTTTGTCTAAATCCCTGGATAGCCAATCTAGCTTTATACCTTTCAATAGTACCATCTACTTTCATTTTTCGTTTAAATATCCATCTATTTCCCAATGATTTGCACCCAGGAGGTAAATCAGCCAACTCCCATGTATTATTATGCATGATAGACTCTATTTCATCCTGGATAGCTTCTTTCCAGAATGCAGCATCCCTTGATGCCATAGCATCACTAAAAGTCCTTGGATCATCTTCAATAACAAAACAGTATTGATATTGATAGTCAATCTTATCTCTTGACCCTTCAACTAAATATAGTTGAAAATCAGATCCGTACGACTTAGCTTTTCTGGCTCTAGTACTTCTCCTTGGTTCAGAAGGTCCAGGTACACAATTGGTACCACTTGATATATTTTCAATTTCACTTGAGTTCCTATTCAAAGAGTTTTGAATCAAATCTCTAGGTCTAGGTATAGAAGTAAATCTCTCTTCATCAAATATTGCATCTCTTGACTCGATAACTGTGTTCACCGACACATAGTCATTAGATTCTAACACATAGAACCTATATGCAATGGAATGCTCAGCATACCCAATGAAGATACAATCTATACCTCTTTCACCCAAATTTTTCCTTTTAGGTTCAGTGAGTCTTACAACAGCTCTACAACCCCAAACTCTCAGATAATTTAGTGTTGGAGGCTTCTTAAACCAAAGCTCATACGGGGTCATCTTATTCCTTTTAGTAGGAACACGATTCAATAAATAACAGGCTGTTAACATAGCCTCACCCCAGAATCCTTCACTCAAACCCGAATAGGACAACATCGAATTAACCATTTCTTTCAAAGTCCTATTCTTCCTTTCAGCTATACCATTTTGTTGTGGTGTATAAGGAGCCGTGGTTTGATGAATTATACCCGTAGACTGAAAATATATAGGATCATAATATTCACCTCCTCTATCCGTACGTAGATTTTTAATCAAATCATTCTTATGTAGCTCAACTTCTTCCTTATAGATTTTAAACTTATCAAGAGCTTCATTTTTAGCATGCAACAAATAAATGTAGCAATATCTAGATGCATCATCAATAAAAGTAATAACATACTTTTTATTTCCTAATGAAGGTGTAGCATGGAAATCACATAAATCACTATGTACTAGTTCCAATATTTTGGAAACTCGGTTAACATTATTGAAAGGTTTTCTAGTTATCTTAGTTAACATGCAAGTTTTACATTTTTCATTATTTGCATCAACAGGAGGAATAAGGCTCATTTTAGACATGTCTTTTATTCTTTCATAATGAACATGTCCTAATCTAGCATGCCATAATTCTGTTTTATTTATATTTCTACACACACTAGTAGAAGTCATGCAAACAGAATCATTTTCGAATGAAACATTAATATTTAACATAAACATACCATTACATAAATATCCGAATCCCATAAATACACCATGTTTCGACAAAACATATTTGCCACTTTCGTACACTTGTTTGAAACCACAATTGTTTAAAACAACACCAGACAAAAGATTCTTTCGAATCCCAGGAACATACAATACATTGTTCAATAATATGTACTTTCCAGAAGTAAATAGTAATTTAACATTTCCTAGTCCTTTGATTGGTTCGGTAGCAACATTTCCCATCTTAAGTGAAGGTCCATCTTCAATCGGTTGAAAATTACTAAACCATCGAAGATCTTTACATACATGACTTGTTGCTCCTGAATCAACCCACCAAGCAACATCATCATCCTGCACATAAAATGCTTCAGATATTAGAGATATATAATTTTGACCAGAATTAGAATTCTGAAATAAAATCTGACCTTGTTGCTTTTCAGGATCCTTAGATCCACTTGAACCAGCATTGTGTCCACTTGAACCAGTATTGTTCCCACTTGGACCAACATTATTTTTGCCTTTTCCAACTCGACAATCCCTTCTAAAGTGACCAGGTTTGCCACATTTCCAGCATGCTATTTTAGGCTTTTTGATGTTAAAATTACTGTTTTTGTTGTTTCCTTTAAACTTTCGTTTATTCCCCTTATCTGTATTTCCATTCTTAAAGAATCCGCTGCTTTCAGCCATATTTACAGATGAGTTTCCCACTTGGTTTTTACCCTTGGGATTACTTAATTCATCTTGAGCCCTTAGAGACTCTTCAATCTTAAAATGACTACCAAGTTCGACTAGAGTCATTTCTTCCTTGTTGTGTTTCAGTGTGTGTTTAAAATCCTTCCACGAAGGAGGCAATTTGTCAATAACAGAAGAAACTGAAATACATTCGTCCATTTTCATATTGTGTTGAACAAATTGACCCAGAATTCTTAGTAGTTCATTATACTGTTCCATTACAGGTCTAGAGTCAACCATTTTGTAATTTATAAAATTACTAACCAGGAACTTCCTACTAGAAGCATCTTCTGCCATGTATTTTGATTCTATAGAATCCCATAATTCTTTTGCAGATTCGACATTTTGGTATACATCAAACAAAGTATCAGACATACCGTTTAATATATGGCCTCGGCAAATGTAGTCATCATTCTCCCACTTGCTGCGCCTCCTCGTTTGTTCCAATGTTTCATTCTCAGTGATCTCTGGCCAGGGGGTACTCAAGACATACACAACCTTGAGTGTAGTCAACAGAAAATGCATCTTTTTCTGCCATCGTCTGAAATCATGTCCTTCGAACTTGTCCAACTTAGCGAATTTACTTGTCATCTCCTTCGCAGATTCTCCTCCGTTCGTCATCTCTATCTTCATCAACAAGACCAGAATATTTCAATAAAATGTAGAAAATAGTGTTTCGTTTTCCGGATAATCTCTGAAGTCTTGTAAACAATTTCTTATTGAAATATTTTTGGGGTTCTCCAAAAATTTCAATTGGATAAAATCAGAGATATATACTTTGAACAGAGAGGATGAAAATGATCTGATCTTCTTTTCAACAGAACCCATATTTATAATTTCGACCAACCAAAAACAGTTTGGAAGTTAGGGCAGTTAGGGTATCTTAACTGATTTTGTAATAAAACGGCTATAATTTCAAATTTGAATAAAACGGTCAAATTTTGAATTTCGAAATTCTGTTGACTTGCAACAATAGCCGATTTAACCAAAGAACTCTCCCTTGGACCCCGCAAGGGGCTCCGCCCCTTGACCCCGCTAATCGTGATGTAATCTAACAAGCGTGCACTCCGCACTCTACGACTTGTTTGATAATATATCATGATTAAATTGGTCGACTAGTCGATCCAATTACACTAAAATAAATAACAAGTCAGACTCAATGTCGACCTCATTCCAATTGTTTTTATAACAGATGAGCAAGCCTTCGAGCAGGGCTTTGATTCAGCCATAATTGAAGAGAGCTTACCAAACAGCATACCAGTAACTCGAACAATATCACCTTTGTTATATTTGATCAGGATTCCACCAGAAGACTCTCCATTTCGAGCACATGCACCATCCACATTCATTTTCAGTCTGCCACTAGCTGGAGCATTCCACTTCAGGTATACTGGTTTTTTGTTATTCTCCACTGATTTGCAGCCCAAAGCAATACTGCACTCTTAGATTTAAACCAATGCTTGTAGTTAAGCGTGTTAGAAACATCAATTCCTTGATAATCAAATCAATAGAAGACTTGACATTAGGCTGCTTTTCTTTGTATTTAAGATTGTTTCTGGCTTTCCAGACTACCCAACAAATAATTTGTGGTATAAGATGAGTTATGTGAAAATTTTTGCTGGAGAACCAGAACCAGCATCTTAACATATGAGATATAATCATGAAACGATTTATTTTAACTATAAGTAGCCAAAGAAGTTCCAAAGTTTCCAGACAAAATTGCAGCTGACAAAAAGATGATTTTTGTCCTCACAATTATTGCAAAACTGGCACTTTGAAACAATGTTTAAGTGCCTATTCATTATAATGGAATCAATTGAGATATAATCATTAAGCAATTTCCAGCTTAAGAATGAGAACTTCCTATGGATAAAAGGGCTTCAGATCTTCTTGAAAATGGCTGATTGAACATGTTTTGTTCTCAGGCTATTCCATGTAAGCTTCATGTTGAAGTTACTGTCGTTTGAGAGCTTCCAACTCAGAACATCTTCTTTGTCTGGATTAACTCTGAGAGTGTTGATAATATTCATTCTTGCATTTGACAGTCTGCCTTGCATTGCATTGAAGTCCCAAGAGTCGTTCTTCGAAAATGTTTGAACTTTAGCATCCAGGTACCAAGTTGTGTTACTTACACTAGCAATAGATGGCATGTTGTGCCATGATTCCATCCAAAAATCTATTTCTCCCTTGCTAAGAGTCCAGTGAATGTTGCCATCAGCTTGATCCATGAAACCAATAAGCCTTTTCCAAACTACACAACCAAGATTGTTAGTAGCCTTTAGAGGATGAACTGTTTTACAGTAAATATTTTGCATTATGTTGGACCAAATACATTTGTTTTTTATGAAAATAAACCACAACTTTTGCGAGAAGGATTGCTAAATATCATCCGAATTTCTGATATTCAACCCTCCTTCTCCAAAAGGCTTGCAAATGGAGATCTAATAGGACCAGTGAATAGACTCCACATTATATTTAGACCTCTACAAGAATCTATTGAAGATTATTTCCAATTTACTTATGATGTGCTTGGGCAGTAAGAAATTTTGCATCCAGTGATAGGTAATAGGCAGAAGAACATTAGTTATTAAGGACAGTCTCCCTCCATATGAGAGGAACTTGTTATCTCACTCAGTAATTATGTCATTAACCTAATCTAAGATAGAGTTAAAAATGTTCCATTTATTATTGTTTGAGAGAGTAATTCCCAAATGAATGGTAGGAAAAACATCCACTCCATAACCAGTTTGAGCCTTCAAGTTATGAATTCTGATGTGATGAGCTTTGGAGGATATAACAATCATAGTCTTTTGCTTGTTTATAGACTGCATGGATGTCTTTTGACAATTGTCAAGAAACCTGCTCAAAGTCTCTATAGAAGATTGCAAGCTATTAGTAAAAACTAAAATGTCATCGGCAAACACAATACATGGAACCAAGTTATCAGTTCTAGTAGCATATTTCATCTTAATATTTTTGTTAAAAAAACATATATATTCCTCTAACAATCACTTCTTTACTGAGGATGATAAGGCTAGGAGAGAGTGGATCTTCTTGTCTTAAACCTCTCAACATGTGGAAATAGTCAAACACTTCTCCATTTATGAGCATTGAAATATGAACATTACTGATCATTCTTTTGATAAGGAAAATGAATTCAACTAGAGAAACCAAACAGGTGAAGAACGTTTAGAAGAAAGGCATGTGAAATCATATCAAAAGCCTTGGACATGTCGAGTTGTATCATGATGTTGCCTGCTTTGGGCTTTTTATTGATGTTATGTAGAAGATTCTTTGCAATTAAGATGTTGTTTGGACCAACCTTCCTTTCACAAAAGTAGTCTGCAAATTATAATTATGGGCAAGGTATTAGATAGTCTCTTACTAATAAGATTATACAGAATTCTGTTTGTCATAGTACACAACCCAATAGGTTTGTAACTACTCCACTCAGTATGATTATTACTCTTGGGAATTAAACAGATTCATGTGGAAAATATGTATGTATGAATATCATTACCATCAAGGAATGCATTCAGATCATTGCATAAATCAAATTTTATAGTGTTCCAACATATTTTGAAGAAGAAAATATCAAAACCATCAATGCCAATGGCACTATCACATTTCGTATTATTGATTATCCTCCAAACTTCATCTTCATTAGTTTTATTTAGAAGATCCTCATTATCATCTTTAGAGATCAGGGAAGGGATACAATCAAAGATGTTATCTTGAAGAAGGTTGGTCTCCTCATTGTTGTTAGGAGAAGAAGCCATGATGTTTTTGAAGTAATTAGCAACAGAAATACCAATGTCTTTTTTATTCAGGATCCATGTATCACCATCCTTTATGATTTTAATTTCATTATTTCTTCTCTTCTTAGAAACATAGGCATAATATAGCTTAGAGCTTCCATCATCGTCCTTTAACCAGCTGTTAAAGCACTTCTGTTTCCAAAACATCTCTTCATTTCTAAGGGCATGTGTGTGAAGACTATTGGCTTTTGAGAGGCTTGCTTTAGACTCTTGGTTGTTGTTGTAATGCAGAATCTCAATCTTTCTAACATTGTCTTCAGTAACTTTGACATTATCAAAGACATTGCCAAAGTACTTAGCATTCCAAACCTTAAGACAAATTTTTAACCTTCTTAGCTTGTACCATAAAACATGACTGGGCTTCCCATGAATAAGCATCTTCCAATCTTGTTCTACAATACTTAGGAAACTCTCATCATTAGCCCAAGTGTTTAAAAACTTAAAAGATTTCTTTTTATGAATTGAATGAAGAATGTTAGAGTAACTAGCTGTTATAAGTAAAGGGGTATGGTCAGAACAAGTTCTCACCATGTGAAAAACCTAAGTTTAATTGAAAGTATTCAACAAATTGTCATTGATAAGAGCGTGATCGAGCCTCTTCTATTTAGTGCTTCTGGACTAGGTGAACTTAGACCCTCCATATCCATCATCTTCCAGATTGCAAGCTCTGATGGTGGCATTGAAATTGTCCATACTAGCTTGGCAATTTGAAATGCATCCCAATTGTTCATCATGAGAGGAAATTGTGTTGTAATCTCCAGCACACATTCATGTTTTGTTGGAAACATTAAAACTTAGCAAGCTATTCCAAAGATCAACTTTTCAAATACGCTGAAATTTAGCATAGATGGAAATTAGATACAAATTGTCCTCAATACCAGGGTAGACCACCTCCATATGTAAACATTGGTCCAAGTTCTGAATGATATCAATCCTGACACTCTCCATCCTAAAGGTCCAAATATTGTTAGATATATTAGATATATAACCTTCAAAACCAAGAGACCTAGCTATCTCTTCCATTTTTTCAATCCTAGCCATAGGTTCCTGAATTGTAAGAATGTTAATACTTTCAGTCCTGACCATAGGAGACAGCCTCCTAGTTGTAGGCTTGTTGTTAAGTCCCCTTGCATTCCAACTAAGGATTCTGATCATTATCTGAATAGGATTTTTGGAATTTATCCCCTGATTTTAGGGACTTAATTGCTAGTTTACCTGTTGATCTTCTTCTTTTTGTAGATTTTAATTTCATCTTGATGATCTCATTGAAGCTTTGGTCAGGGGAGGAAGCAGGAGAGACAGAACAACTTCCTGTATTTTCAGGGTCTGGTGTTGTAGTATTGTCAATTCCATGAAGATTGGACTGAGTGCATTCATTCTCCAACTTTTTCAATGTTTCTATGATTTCATAAATGTCTTTTGGAGATGAGATTTTCCTAAATTCCATTGATTGTGTCTCCAGGATATTAACCTGTTTGATCTTTTGCTTTAGTTGATCATGAAATGATTGATGTTGTATGTTTTGGTCTTGAACAGACTGATTGTTGCTTTCCGATTTTCTGGAATCTTGATCTTTTTTGTGTTATAATCGACTTGATTTTCTTTCTGTAAACCTTGAAAGTATTTTGAGTATTTCTAGAATCATTATTACTAGGAGCTTCTGTTTCTTGCATCCCATAATCGTTCACAGCATTCACCGTATTTTTAGCGTTCTCAGCATCTTCTTTATTGTCATCCTCACCAGTCTTTGGATATTTCTTGCACTCAGATTGTTTTTGCCCTATGTGAAAGCAGTAATCACAGTCTGAAGGAACATTTTTGTAACTGATGGAGATCCAGCATCCATCATTCATCCCAAAACTAATTCATATTTTGCGCTTTAGTTTTTTAGAGACATCTATCTCTATTTTAGCGTAACAAGCATTGCCATGCGCTTTATTTTTCTCTAGAACCACCGCTCTGTAAGTTGTTCTTATGGCTGCAGCAAGATCTTTTACAATTTTCAAATCATATAGAAATTCTGGCAGCTTTTCAAAACGAACCCAGGAAAGCACAGTTGGGTTTTCATATTTGTTATTAAAATATGGATTCCATCTAAGGATTCACATCACAAAATTATCAAATCTATAGACGTTCTTCGACCATATAATGCATATATCTTCATTCAAGTTGAACTCAAGAAACATATGGTGGGAATCTCAAACTTCGTAACTGTATCCTCCTCTAAATTTCATAGAATCCAAGAAACTATCCACTTTTGATTTCTTGGGAATGCCATTACTGAATTTTCCAACCAAAGTAGTTTTAGATTGTTGAAGCAGATAATTCTTGACATCATCAGAGAATTGAATCGAGAAATGGTTCTCTATTTCTTTTATCCATTCTGGGTTCATAGAAACAGAGTCTTTGCAGGGTTTAAACAAATTGACATATGATTTCTTGGTTTGTTGTTGTGATATATCCTTTTTCCAGTAAGCTTGTGTGAAGAACGGGAAATTCTTCAAGAGGCTTCTGTTGGATGTTGAGAGTATCCATGAGAAGAAGGAAAAGAAGATTATACCAAGAACATGGGAGGTTGGAGTGTCATTCTTGAGGCCACCATTCCAGATCTCTTTCAAAAGTACAATAGATTAAGTAAAAAGCAAATTACCAATTGCAATTCTATTAGTAGGTTTTTGTATCCGTCTAGACCTAGTCTTACTGTTAGTTTTTTTACCATTAAAATAAATTTACTAACACTTCAATGGAATACAAATTTAAGAGTAGTCTACCAACATTTATCTCTCATAAAAGAAAATTTTACTTTTTGTAAAAAGTATTAAATTTTTTTATCCAAATATGAAGTCGCAGGTGCATTAACTTTTTATTTTTGATAAAATTAGTTTATACGCGTGTTGATTATTTATTTTTGATAAATTATTTTTTGATTATTTATTTTTGATAAAAATAATTTTTTGACTATTTATTTTTTATAAAATTAGTTTATTGACTATCCATAGATAGTCCATAGATTAACATTAGACATTTTTAACAAATTTGCAATTAAAATTATACAAGATTTTAATGTAATTATTTATGGTTTTGAAGTTATAAATTAAAGGTTTCTCAAATACAATTATATCAAATTTTGCAAATAAAATTAATTGTTTGGTTACTTATTTTTTATGCAGTTAGTCTATAGACTATCCATAGATAGTCCATGGATTAACATTAGACATTTTTTAAGATTTTGCAGTTAAAATTATACAAGATTTTGTAAATGTAATTATGTAAGGTTTTGCAGTTGGAATTAAGGTTTCTCAAAGTATATCAGATTTTCCAAATACAATTATATCAAGTTTGCATTTGAAACTATACAGGGTTTAAAACTATATGAGGTTTCTCAATTGAAATTTATAAATTCACTAGCATTCTCGTGAAAAAATTAAAAAAAAAATTACTAGGCTCTAAAAGAAAGACAAAAAAAATCGTCGGGGTTTGGAGAATTCAATCAATTCAAATAATCGTATAATTTCAGTTAAAAACTTAACATAATTGCATTGGTGAAACCTAGTATAATACATTTGCAAAACGCAATACAATTTTAACTATAAAACCTCGTATATTCGCATTTGGAAAACTTGATATGATCACCTTTGTAAAAATTTATATAAGTTCAAAGGCAAAACTTGATATAATTACATTTGCAAAATTTTATATAATTTCAACTCTAAAACTTGTTATAATTACATTTGTGAAACTTTTTTCAGGTTGAATTTTGTCATCTTCTTCCCTATTTCTTTGGTAACGAACACGAGCCAAATATTCATCTATTTAAATGGTCGAAATTGATCATAATAAAGTCTAAAACTCATTTATGACACCAAACAACATTTATATATATATATATATATATATATATCCTAAAATCTACCCAAAAATAAAAACAACCACATATTCATTTGTAGTTTTCTTTTTAAAAAATCAAATTTATTATGTGCTTAACATTCACAAAGCGAAGACCTTTGCATAAATTATTTTAGAATTGGGTGTAGATTTCTTAAATTGAAAAAAATAGTAAGATGACTTGTTAGATCAATTTATGAATCTTTGAGTTTTTTTAGTTTTTGAAATTTGTAACTATGTTTATTATCTAATGACATGGATAGTGAATAACTAAAAAACAAAAATTATAAGGTTTTTCATTCAATAATATATTTTTTGATAATAAAAAAATTATTTTATAATTATAAATAATAAAAAATACATCTCACGACATCTATATTTAAATAGCTAATAAAGTAGAATATAAACTTGGTTTTTAAAAATCCACTAGATTCATAATTATCCATGATTGGTTCATATTTTAAATATTCTATTTTATTTGTATTTCATATTGTGTTGCATATTTGATGTTTTTTTCTAATCTAAATTTACTTTACGTTATTGTCAAATTTGTTCATCGAGAAAGTACTTCATTTCATTTTGAAATATATATTTTATAAATTTTATATTAGTATTTTTTCAAAATTCATATTTTCCGAATTTTATTTTTGAATTATAAATTATTTTTAATTATATTTAATCATTTATATTTTTGTAAGTTTATGTCTTTCAAATTATGTTTTTTCAAATTCAAATTTTTAAATTTTTATGTTCGTGAATTCAAGTTTTCCGAAGTATATTTTTAGTAGTCATGTTTTATATATATATATTTGCAATTTTAATAATTACATTTGGTTTGAAAAGTATATATTTTAATTAAGTTAAATTTACATTTTTACTAACTTTTATAGTTACACATGTAATTCTAATTCTAATGTATCAAATTGATTTCGATTGACGAATATAATCAAAATTATATGTTGAGTTTTTTTGGTTTTGCACATGTATATATAACATCAAATATGTTATGGTTAGTTTTAATATAACATAGTTACAAACAAAATATGACTATATCATGAGTTTATGCAAAGTTTGTACAACTTTTAAGTAAGACACTATACTTTTGGGTAAGACATAAAAAATATGTTTTGTCTTTAAACTATGTTAAGGTGGCGACCAAAGTCCCACATCCCACATTGGTTAAACATGGGAAGGATCAGTGGTATATAAGTAAGAACATACCTCAACTAGTATGAGGCCTTTTGGTAGTGGACCAAATGCAAAGCCGTGAGGGCCTTCGGGTGCCAAAGCGGACAATATCATACTAGTGTTGAGATCGGTTGTGTTCTTACTTATATACGGAGGCGGAATATGTGGACCGGACCCCCATATTCCCAACACATTGTATTAGAGCGCCAGGCTCAGACGGAACGCGATGGTGGTAATATTCTCAGAGGTCGAACATGATAAACCAATAGTCATGCTCAAGGTGAATGATCTACTCTATACATCCTAGTTCGGAGAGTGTCAATGACTCATCAAGCGGTGGTACTTGATTGGAGTGGATAGTGGAGCTAAGGAACAAGCGCAGGATGGTCGAGTGAGTAGATAGATCCGCTGTAAAAGCTCTATTGCTCAGGTGGAGTAACTTCTGATTAGAGTGAGCGGATGAAAGTCAATTGAGAGGAAGCTAAGTGGTACTCTGTTCGAGAGGAGGATTTGTTATGGTGGAGATCAAAGTCCCACATCCTACATCGGTTAAACATGGGAAGGATCAGTGGTATATAAGTAAGAACATACCTCAACTAGTATGAGGCCTTTTGGTAGTGGACCAAATGCAAAGTCGCGAGGGCCTTCGGGTGCCAAAGCGGACAATACCATACTAGTGTTGAGATCGTGTTGTTCCGTACTTATATACGAAGGTGGAATATGCGGACCGGACCTCCATATTCCCAACAAACTATTTGGTATATGACTACATATGATGAATACTGAATGGCGGAAATTATAATAATATCTCTTATGATTTTATTATATAATAAACAGAAGATGGAGCTCATAGTTTTGTTTGTCCCTCGTTATCCTAGTCTTGGGTATTCAATAGTTCTTTAATCTTCTTCAAGCCATATTCCAGAGATACCTTACCAGAGATGTTAGTGCTTTCAATCACAAAGAGGGAGACTATCTGTTTATTTAGGTTTTATTGAAGGAATACAAAACCATAAGAAATGCTTATATATGTTATACAACTTGGACTATAAATTGTATATGTCCATTAACATATATTTTCTTATGATCGGGGACCACAACCGAGTAAATTGAATTTATAATTTACTCCTTGATTTATTAGTTTGGGCTCAAGTGTTGAGATTTGCGCTCAATTCTTTACGGTGACCCAATATTAACCTGTTTACCACACTTAGAAGTCCATGACGTATTTTTCATCAATAAGGACAATACATAATTAATTGTATAAAAATAATTAATCTGGCTACATGTATTATTGAACTACCTTATGATAATGAATAAATATATATTTAACATACCGGTCCATAAATATTTCAACAATCTCCCATTAGGACCGTCATATGTTACTCAATAATATATCTAACTTCAATGGAGCCATTGAATCAATTGTCAATAGAAAAATGGCACAACCTTGTACATGATCAATAAACAATAAAGGACTAAAGACCTTTTTCTCGTAATTTGAACAATATGATATTGCAGTAATCATATTTTTACCATTAATCAATTATTTGGACCAATTATTGTGTGTATTTTAAGAGTAATATGTCTTGTGCTCGGTACATGGCTTGCAATCGTACATATCTACTATTACATAGTCATATCTTTGGAGATCTAATAAAATAACATATGTCAATAAATATAATCAAGCACATATATTTTAATAAACTCCTATGTATATAATATCGCAAGTATCATCAGATCATATTACAAGCGCTCTAATTAAAACTAAAAATCATCTCATCAATTACACTCATATTGATGATGTGTTCTTGAAAAACCTTAGAGACCCGCCTTTGTAAGAGGATTTAGTATCATGGAGTTTGTGTCGATGTGCTATATTTTTGTTTGACCCTTATGAACTCTATCTTAACATATAAGAAATTTATATTTATGTGTTTAGACCTAAATGAGCTTCTATTATTGTTAGAGTATTCCACTATGGAATTATTGTCGTTGTAAAACATCATGGGATCTTCCATCCTTTATATAACATGCAAACCAATGATTAAATTCCATAGTCACTATGATTAGTTCGATACCTCCAAGCACACAAAAAATGTTTCCACCATAGTGGACGATATAATAAATGTTTACTTTACAATTGTCCATGATATTGCATATTTGGCTAATGAGAATATATGTTACCTGATTGTTTTTTAGTGTGTCTATACATCCACCAAAAACTAAGTCAGAATACCTAGTGATCTCTAACTTTTCTAACTACGTATATGTCAGCATGTGCCAATTTATTGCTTTTCAGTGGTGCATATCTCCCCAACATATACACAGCAAAGTAAATGTTTGTCCTAATATAAACTTGAGCATACATTAAACTCCCAATTGCCAAAGCATAAGGGACCATTTTCATTTCCTCAATCTCAAGTTTTATTTTTCGACATTGACCCAAACTTAGTTTTTTAATCTTTACTAATTTGTATCAATGTATACGTTTTGTCATAATCTAAGAATACCATTAGAGAGGTCCCAATGTATTTGGATTCCCAGTAGAAAATTAGCGGCATTGAGATCCTTCATATCAAACTTGTCTAATATAAATCTCTTTGTAATGTGTAATAATTCTTTATCGTTTAAGGAAAATAATATATTATCGATATAAAATACCATAAATATGAAATCAATCCTAGTGAATTTATGAAATACACAATCCTCAAACGACTTGACCTCAAAATCAAAATAGAGTATCACATCAAGGAATTTGTGGTACCACCGACGAGAAGCTTGTTTGAGTATGATAACTTACGATAACAATCATTCATGCAATAGAAAAAAATATCAACTATTGAGTTTGATAAGATAAAAAGTGACTAAGGTGGGTATCTTTGATCTAGGGCTTGATGTGACTAGAGAATAAAGTGTAGAGAGAGAAAGTATTTATTAACTCCCACCAACCCAGAAAAGGGGGGTTCCCTTATATAGTGGGTGAGGTGGTCTCCACCATTTTTTCTTTGTGGTCCTTTATGTTTCTAATTTACTTTTACAACTTGGTCCCTTAATTTTCAATACTTGGGGATATTTTTCTCCAACTATTGTTACGCAATAATAAATATAAGAATAGAATAAATACATTTATTTTACTTAATAATTAATATTTCTAATCTCGAGCCCGACGATTTATTGCCTCATCAGTAGCCCCCTAGTCTTCAAGAGCGTGGGAATAAAGACTTGTCATATTTTGGCTCGAGTAGCTTCTGGCATGCCACAGCTTCGAGAAAGATTCCATTGCAAGTGGAAATTCGAAAATTGCGGTCCCATATGGATCTACCGTTTGTCAGTCGGGCATCTCTGGCTCCTCGCTCCCGTGGCTAACAGTCTGCTCCCTTGTGGGATCTTCGCGTCTGATCTGCTTACTACCCTCGCGGTACTTAGGAGAAAAATCAGTCATGCTTCTGTTGGCTTAGTATTGGGCCTCCGTGTCCCGGGGCTCTTCATGATGGGCCTAACTCTGGTTTTATAATTCTTTCAAGCCCATCTGCAAAAACAAACCTTCACGCTCCTTGGCGTTGGTGTACACGCGGGACTCGTTTAAGGGACACACAAGTTCAGACGTCGTCGCATGTCTACTGGGCTAGCTTAATGATTGTATATCTCTCTTGTAGTTGGTGATGGCTTCCACGTGTCACATTCGTATTCGAAGTGTGTCTGGTCACACACTTTCCCATGAGACTCTTCAACTTCCCACAGCTTTTTTCCTTTGGACTTCCCCATATAGAAGAAAGTTGAGGCACAAGGCTGCCTATAAATATGCCTTCCCCTCATTCACCATTTGCTTCCATAGAGAAATTTTAGTGAGAGAAAGTGTCATCCTTGCTCGTTCTAAAGAGAGAAAATGTTGTGTTTATGAGAAAGAACGTCCCGAAGGGAAATCGAAAGCCTAAGAAGAAAAAAAAGCCTGTGTTTAGGTTCATAGATTACGCCAGTATCACTGATAGGGTTAAGGAATACCGTGTTATGGGATTAATTTGGGATTCTGCCAAAAATCTCCATACATCAGTTCTCGCTCATCACGATCCGGTTCGGTCGTCACCACTACCCTTAGAATCATCTTTACTACAAGAATTACCTATTGTACAGACCTTAGAACCAGTTCTTCTTTCTTCAAGCGATCCTACCTCGAGCCCTCTTGCCGGTCCTTCTAGTCACTTGAAAACTTAACCAACAACTTTTAGTGGTAATTTTTCCGGTTCTTCTGCTCTCGAGCATCATTTGGAAACCAAAACCCGACCTAGGTTCCTTATAATGGGTGACTCTAGTGCTTTTTCTTCACCCGAAATGGTGTAGTTGACCGAGACTATTGTCGGCTTTTGGACTGGCGTTAACACCACTGCTACCCCTCAGGGCGTTGCTCAAAAGGACGCTGAGCGTCAGAGGAAGGAAAGAGACACTTTGAAAGATATACAAGAGAGTGACCCCAACATAAGCACATTGATAGTAGCTCAAGTTTCGTTAACCTTGCCACGGTCAAGACCAACATCGCAATTCATCCAAAAATTTCAGAAGAATCCCAACCTGTGGATGTTGAAGAGAAACGACCGCTGTTGACAGGGCCCCGGAGCCGTCCATTGAAGTTATTCCCGAAGAGGGACACCAAGCAGAAAAAGAGGTTGTGGCCGAAGGCGAAGGGGCTGCTAATGTTGTTCCTCTCGAAGAGCCTCTCCCACTTGAAATCGAGGCAATAATAATGACCATCTATCACCGGAGTTTGTGCAGGGATAATATTATCACCTTATTTGAGGGTAAGTACTTGTATTATACCCCGAAAGAACAGCCCAAGTTAGAAATCAGATGGGGCATACCAAAAAACGTAAACGTGCGTTTTCTCGTTCCCGGGGAGACGCCGTTATCTGTCAGGACCCGAGAGATAATTATTTTTACCAATCTCTTCAACTGGGGTCTTAGACTTCCTCTGGCACCCAATATTGTAAGGTATTTTGAGATTATTGGTCTTTGACTGTCCCAGCTAACCCCCAACGCTTGGTACACACTAACGTCCTGTATCATGGCCTCCCGACTCTCCGGCCACCCTATGCCAATGGAGGAGTATGTCACCATTTTCGGCCTATCTAAGTCACCCAAGTTGCCTTTCTTTTACTATTCTCTGGGAAATCCTTGGAAGATAATAAACGATTTCTTGGAAGGTGACAAATCATGGAAGCATTGGTTCGTTTTCGTCAGTGGTGCTTGGGAAAATGGACGACCTTATTCTGCTGAAAACCTGAGGCGACTGCTGCGCACATGGATTCATGACGGTAAGTAATTGTGCTGTATTTTTTTATATATACCTGAGCCGTTGTTTCAGTGTGCAAGGAGCATATCCAAGAGATAAAGAAAGATTATTTTAAGCCTGCCAAGGTGACCTTCCAAAAGCTAAAAGACTACGCTCGAAAGAATTGGAATCGGGCGTTTCATCAGTGCTTCGAAAATACCAACTTGATCGGGTAGTAACCTATGGCGGTGCTCTAACGAGCCTCTAACTGCGGAACAGTTGCGCCAGCCACCTAGTTTGGTGGACTTGGTTGCAAAGACCGATGCGCCTGATGTGCATTTATTTCTTCCAAAGCGTACTATGACGCTAAGTAAGCGTTCCAAGTCCGATAAAATTTCCAAGCAGGAAGACAAGGACAAAGTTGAGGTTGAGGGGAACAAGCCAGTAATCGCTGCGGATGGTGGGAAGGTTAGTGGTCACGGTGTTAGTGGTAAGGAAGAGGAGGTTAAGAAGAAGAGGAAGAAATCTGTGGCCGATGGTAATAAAGCAAAGAGGTTACAAGTGACGAAGAAAAAGGTACACTCTAAATCAAGAGAGGTCAGAACGGCTCCGCCGGTCGTCGAGAAAACTATTATTCTAGTTTTTTTAACAGTACGGAGAAGGTGAAAAGGCTAAGGATCTTATTGTGCCAGCACCGCTCTCGGCGGAGAACGCCACTGTGGTGGTGATTGCCGATGAAGACAAAACAGGTGAGCCTACACCAGAGAAAAAGAGGGTCGGCTCTTCTAATGGAGCCTCGTCTAGCGGGACGAAACTACCCGTGCTTTCGGTGCGTGGAAGTTCGAATAACTTCCCCTTACAGTGTACTGATGTCCTTTCTCTATTGCTGTATAGCATGGTCGTGTCATTGGCCATGAAAGAAAGACGGGCGGGGCAAGTGAGCCAAGAGTTGTCAGATACCAAAGAACGTATAGCTGAGTTGGAGAAAGAACTTAAGAAGAGGGATGAAGGCAAAAAGCTTATAGAAGAGAGGGATAAAGATGGGGAAGAGAAGGAAACAAAATCCGAGGCGGAGTTGACATCTCTTCAAGAAAAAAAAACTTCAATGAGCAACTCTCTTTCGTGAGTCAAGAAAGATCGTGATAATAAAGGGCACAACTTGGCGGCGCTGAGGCTCCAGAACCAGTTTCTCCGCCTTTTAGTGGTAAAGAAGACCAAGGAAACTAACGAGATTCTGGACCTAGGTAAGGCAGAAAACACCCACTTTGCTGCCTCGTGAAAAAAATTACTGGAGAGGGAAGTAGCCGACGCTAAAGTCGTTTACATTTTGAACTTGTATAGCCAATTTCCCGATCTATCATTGGGCTCGATGTGGTTGGATGTTCCAGAAGAGGATCGCACGCCTGACGTCGTTTGTGAAGACGAGGAGAACGATGACGCTAATATGTCGAATACAAATCCTGTTGATGAGGATGTCTGAATTTGTTGAAGTTGTAATTTTGTGCTGTTGTTGTTGTTGTTTTTTTGTAATTCTCGCCCGCGGAGGTCTGTTTTGTAGAAACAAACTGAAAGCGTAATCAGTTGTGCTATGGTTTTATTCAAAATTTGTGGTTCCTTTTGATAACGAGACACCTCAATAGGGTCTGGATAACATGTAGATCTGTTTAAACTGAAAAAACCTATTAAGGTTTGGGATAACATGTTGATCAATTAAACTTGAAAATTTCGATTTACTGCTCGGGATAATATGTAGATTAATTAAAATTGAAAATTCCTATTTACTCCTCGGGATAATATGAATATCGGTTAAAACTAAAAAACCCATTAAGGTTCAGTATAACATGTGGATCAGTTAAAACTTAAAAACCAATTAAGGTTCGGTATTGATAAGGGAAGGAAAATATCGGTGATTAATATGTAATTTATCCCACAAATAAGACCAAGGTCTATGTATTTAATGGTTAAGGACCAAAGTAAAGCAAACATAAGAAATAGAGGGGTGAAATGATATATCCCAAGAACTTGTATGTAAATAGTCAAAAATGGGGTAAGAAATCCACTTTAATAGTGGTAATTATGTAATTTTACTATCCACCTCATTTACAATATAAAGGACATTCCCTTTTGGGAAAAGAGGCCAATGATTAGTCAATTATTGCTACATTTATTCCTTTTGTTTCTTTTCCTTTCTAGTAATCATTGATCTCACTATTTGTTGTCACATCATACGAATATTCCCTTGTCCGACCCTCTCCTACGAACATCTTCGCTTCCGAATCTGACTAAGGATTCTCTGAGTTCATCAGTGGCGCCTTCTGTGGGAAACGTTTGGTACCCAGAATTAATTTTCTAAAACCTTGAAAACTGAAGTCTAAAAAATATTGATAATGAAGTCTGTGGAGAGATCGAGACTAATTTGACGAGCTATCTAGTCGGCGTTGGGTCTGGTGACCATCTGATGGACGAACAGGTTATGAACGAAGGCAATGCCCTGAATCGATATGCAGAAGAACTTTTAGAGGAATCATTCTTGGTCGTCAGACGAAAAGAGTTACTAGAAGACATCGAAAGGTTAAACGCTGAAAGGGAAGCCATGATGGCGAGTTCTAAGAGGGTCAGATTTGAGGTCCAAGAAGAAAGGGTCGAGGCTGATCAAAACCAAGATTCTGCTCTACCCGAAGAGAACCGACGCAAGAAAATCCATCGATATCCTAAAATATGCGCTAGGTCGGAGTAAAGATATGAGCCGTCCGAGTCTAGCAAGTATAACTCTTTGAGTTCTGATAAGTCTTCCTCATCAGAGACGGATTCAAGGTACATGGTTGATCGAAGGCACAAAGATTCGAGGAAACGCAAGCATGTTCATCGGACTAGTCGGAGAAGGAAGGGCTTAAAAGTGACCCTGGTAAGCGGAAAGTGTACTCCGAGGAGCGAGACAAAACGGGAAATCTTCAAGGCGAACATGTCACCACTCGGAGACAACCTCAGTCCGGTAGCTATCATCAAGATTACCGAGTCAGTAATCATTTCACTTCTCCGACCGAGGAAAGGTTGTACCCAGCCACCAATGATGGTCCGGGGGAAGTGCTTACAAGGTTGGACACAACTGAAGGTCATCCCCCTTTCCTTATAGATCCTCTCTGGGCATCTTCCCAAGTGGTTCGATATTTCCCAACTAGAGAAGTTTGATGGGACTCAGGATCCGGACAACCATATTTGAGCAGTTTAAGAACTTTATGATCAACTACGATGATGACGATAAGTTATTGTGTAGAGCTTTCTCTCAGACGTTCAAGAACGATGCTTCCAAGTGGTACAATCGTCTGCCACAAGGGTGTATAAATAATTTCGATATGTTCTGGAGCATGTTTCGACAGCACTTCATCGGAAGCAAAAGGTTTTGTGTCAGTGGAGATACCATCATTTATTGTCGACAATAAATTGGAGAAAGTTTTAAAAAATACACTAAGCGTTTAATCCAGGTCAAGACGGACATGGAGTTCTGTGAAGACAAGGTAACACTGGCCGCCTTCCGAATGGATCTTCTCCCAAGGTTAATGAACGATAATGTTGTGGAGACACAGGCTATGACGTTTGGAGCTTTGTTGGATCAGATAGAGAAAATAATCTTAGTTGAGGAGACGAGAGCCTCAGAAATAGAATCCATATCTCAATTTTATCGAGATCTGAACTTAGCCAGAGCCAGTATGAAGACAGCGAATTTCCGACCACAAGCTGGCACCGGTCGCAACTGTCCGACCACGGGCCCAAACAGTTCAAGCAACGAATCAAACCCCTCAACGGACGACGCAGAACCAACAGTACCAACAGCCAGGTCAAGCAGTTCAGCTATATATCAGACCTGCATCAAATAGGTGGGTCCGACTCGTTCATTACGCCAAATTGACCGAATGCATCTCAAATATTTCCGAAAAGGCACGTGCGAATGTGCATTTCCGCAAGCCTTTCCCATTACAGACTCCGAGGGAGCACATGAAGAACAAATACTGCCAGTTCCATGATGATATCGGGCATCACACTAACGATTGTGTGGCTTTAAAGAAAGAAGTTCAGTATCTGATAGAGAACGGAAAGCTAGTTGACTTTGTCAAGAAGAATACCGGAATTGCATCAAAACAAGAAGTCTCTCCGAGGAAAAAAGAAAACATGATGATATTTGATGTGATTGAAGAAGAGTTTGTGGATGCGTTTGATATAGCCACAGAGTACCTTGATCCGAAGCCGGACGGGAACAGTGTAAACATGGTAGAGGAATCAATCCCCAGAGGAAAGTTCAGTGAGTTATGTGAGTTTTTCGAATCACTAACCATTTTCGGCGGGGATACGGTAGCAGGTATATCAAATTATTCACGGCAAAGGCACATCGTAAGTCTGGCAACGCAGTTGGAGGCAGGAGCCTCGTCGCACCTTTACAGAAACCCGTCACCATTTCGTTGCTTCGAGGATGACGACAGGAGGGATGTAGCTGGTCCACATGAGGACGCAGTGGTAATCGGAGCAGAGATCGTTGGAAAAGAGATAAAAAAAAATCATGACTGACACAGGGAGCTCCGCCAATATCATGTTTATGACAACCTACAACCAGATAACCAATCCCTCAATAATCCTACGATCTGACAGGATGATAGTGGGATTTAGTGGTGCGACCGCAAATGTCGTCGGAGAATTCGAAGGAATGGTGGAACTGGGCAGAGGGTCGTTCAAGAAGATAGTAACACTACTATTTTTCGTGGTAGACGCCCCCACATCGTACAACGCATCTTCGGAAGATCATGGTTGTCTAAAATGCATCCGGTGCCGTCCACAGTTCACCAATGTTTGAAGTATGTAGTGGGCAACAATGTTGGAACATTAAGGTCAAGTCAGAAAATGGCTAGAGAATGCTACAAAGCGGCGCTGGCCCCCCAGCAGTTTAAAAGGGTCGGATCTCAACAAGAATAGCAGTCAGAGGGGCCTCCTTCAGATTCTGATCATGTTGATGATCCGAGGGAGTCCCTTGGGTTCATGATCCCAAATGAAGGTTTCAAGGATCATGATTTTAGCCCTAGAAAGAGTCTCAAGATAG
The DNA here is from genome assembly GCA_036936605.1 of Limnanthes douglasii subsp. nivea. Classification (NCBI taxonomy): domain Eukaryota; kingdom Viridiplantae; phylum Streptophyta; class Magnoliopsida; order Brassicales; family Limnanthaceae; genus Limnanthes; species Limnanthes douglasii. The sequence goes on along the minus strand of JAUPFV010000002.1, from coordinate 136,277,622 downwards.
GAACATGGATTTCACAAGATGTAAAAGAAAGCTTACTCAGATTTCTTTCAACCAAATTACATTTTTTTGCTTGGTGCACAGAAGATGTCACATGGGTCCCAGAAGATATCATCTGTCAAAGGTTGGCTATACGAAAGAGTGTGCGACCGATCATTCAAAAGAGAATATCTTTTTCCCAAGAGAAAACTGAATCAATAATGGCGGAAGTAGACCGTTTAACCAAAGTAGGCCACATTCGCGAATCACAATATCCATTGTGGATGGCCAATCCGGTCTTAGTGAAGAAGAAAAATGGCAAATGGCGGATGTGTGTAGACTTCACTAATCTGAATAGGGCTTGCCCTAAAGATCCTTTTCCGGTCCAAAAAATAGATCAACTGGAGGATTCAACGTCCGGAAATCGTTTATTGTCCTTTATGGACGCATACGCTGGATACAATCAAATCCGGATGGACCCAAGGGATAAATAGAACACGAATTTTATCACCGGTAGGGGTGTACATTGCTACAGGGTTATGCCATTCGAACTAAAGAATGCGGGGGCAACATACCAGCGTTTAGTGAACAAAGCTTTCGAGAGTCAGATTGGCAGAAATGCGGGGGCAACATACCAGCGTTTAGTGAACAAAGCTTTCGAGAGTCAGATTGGCAGAAATGCGGGGGCAACATACCAGCGTTTAGTGAACAAAGCTTTCGAGAGTCAGATTGGCAGAAATGTGGAAGTTTATATTGATGACATGTTTGTTAAAATTCATAAGGATGATAATCATCTAGCTGACTTGGAAGAAACCTTCGCTAATCTGGCCAAAATAAATTTAAAGTTTAACCCGAAAAAATGCACGCTTGGGGTAGGATCCGGAAAATTCTTAGGCTACATAGTTAGTGAGCAGGGTATCGAAACTGATCTGGTGCAGTTAAATGATTTATATACCATGGATCCATCTAGAATGATCAAAGAGGTGAAAATTTTAACTGGAAGGTTGGTTGCATTAAACAGGTTCATCTCCAGGTCATTGGAAAAATGCGCCCCTTTCTTCCAAGTGCTAAGGAAAGCGAATCACTTCGATTGGACACAAGAATGCTCAGATTCCTTTAATCACATCAAGAAAAATCTTTCATTCCTATAAATTCTGATAAAGCCACGTCCGGGGAGAAGTTGTTCATCTACTTAGTAGTGTCCCATTTCACAGTCAGCGCGGTTTTAGTCCGAGAAGAATCGAACATTCCAAGACCAGTCTACTACGTAAGCAAAAGTATTTTGGATGCATAAAAGAGGTACCTTAATTTTAAAAAGTTGGCACTTGCTCTAGTAACATCAGCTCGAAAGATGAGGCCCTACTTCCAAGCTCATACGGTTGTAGTACGAACATCTTTTCCATTGAAAAATATGTTGTAGAGGCCCGATGTGTCCGGAAGGATGACTAAGTGGTCGATAGAACTCATGTATTTTGACATTCAATTTGAACCGCGAACTGTAATCAAAGCACAAGCACTAGCTGATTTTTTGGTAGAGTTTCATTCTGACAGAGATGACATGGATGTATAGGAAGAAAAGTCTAATCCTGAAGGGTTAGTCTGAACCAACGGGGGATCCAGTTCATCTTGTTGTGGAGCAAGAGTACAACTAACCTCCCCAGATGACATGGAAATGTACCAGGCGATCTGACTTGGATTCCATGCAGCAAACAATGAGACCGAGTATGAAGCGGCCTTGGCCGGATTAAGACTTGCAAAGATTTGTGGGGCTAAACGAGTTAACTTAATTAGCGACTCCCAACTTTTGGTGAACCACGCTCTGGGGCGTTCAGAAGCAAGGAAAGAAGTATATGGTGGTTTTGAAGGTTTTGACCTTAGAATTCGAGGACGTCCGATTCGAACACGTTCACAGGGTAGGGAATTCAGTGGCTGATTTCTTGGCCAAAGTTTCTTACTCAGAGGAACATCCCTGGATAGTCACCCAAGAAAGTTCGTCGATAATTAAGGGATCCAAACCGGTTGAAGGTAGTAACGAAGCTTTCCAAATATCCACGGCCCTAGTGAAATATTGAAGAAGTGAGATACAAGACTTTTTAGTCCATGACACATTACCTGTTCACAAAGTAAATGCCAAGATAATACAGTTCAAAGCATACGGATATGTGGTCCTCAAAGATATTCTGTATAAAATATGTTTTAGCCGGCCTCTACTTCCCTGTTTAGGGAAAGATGAGTCACAGTTAATACTCTCAGAGCTGCACGATGGGGAAGGATCTGCACACTGTGGATACAAAGAGTTTTACTTGTTGGGTATTATCGGCCGACCATCTCAGCGGACGCCAAGGAGTTAGTACAGAAATGTGATAACTACTAGCGGTTTGCTAACTCGATTCACATGCCCGGAGTGCCTCTAGAGTCAATATCAGAATCTCTGCCCTTCGATCGATGTTGAATCGATCTAGTCGGACTACTTCCTATCGCTTCAGGAGGGCGCCAAACAATCATCGTTGTTGTGGACTACTTTTCCAAATGGGTAGAAGCCGAACCGTTAACAGGAACGAGAGAAAAAGATGTGATTAAATTCATCATCTCCAACATCTTCTGTCATTTTGGTATACCTAGGAAGATTACGATGGACAACGGCTCATAGTTCTACAACAGCGAAATGAGAGCTTTCTACGCTTCTGAAGGAATACAACAATGTTTCTCAGCACCTTTCCATCCTCAAGCGAACGGTCATGTCGAAGTAACCAACCGAACAATTTTGGACGGATTAAGGAAGAATCTAGAAGGTAAAGAAGGGAAGTGGCCAGATTACCTACAAGAAGTGATATGGGCTTACACGGCTACTCCCGGACCGCAACGCATGAGTCCTCCTTCGCACTTGTGTACAGAATGGATGCAGTAGTGCCATCGGAAACAATATTCCCATCTTATTGTCTAAGTGAGTATTCCGAGGAGGGAAATGACAAAGGAAAGCGCACCGAGCTGGATCTAGAAGAAAAAAGAAGAAGGTCACAATTGAATTCCTTGCACTATCAAACTCTAATGAGAAGCCGATACGCGTCAAAGGCCAGAAGAAGAGAATTCGAGGTGGGAGACAAGGTCCTAAGAAAAGTATTCTTACACACAAAAAAAAAGACTCAAAAAACTCGCTCCAAACTGGGAAGGTCCGTACACAGTCACAAAGAAGATAAAACCAGGGACGTACCGACTAAAAGACAAAGAAGGAAAAGATCTTCCTCATCCCTGGAACATTGAGCACCTATAAAGGCTTATTTAGTGTGATTGTGTGATATGTAAATATTTTATTTATTAGTTTGTGTAAGTTCCGGTGACACACTATTTCCTACCCTGGTGGCGCAAGAAGGTTTAATGAGGTGCCTAAATAGCCGGCTTATATATTGAATTTCATTGCCTTCTTAAACGACTACCAAAAGTTCATCATTTTGAACTCAAAATGCACTCCAAAAAGTTTGGACTAGAAAGTTCATCTTTTTGAACTCAAAACGCACTCCAAAAAAGTTTGGACAAGAAAGTTCATCTTTTTGAACTCAAAACATACTTCAAAAAGTTTGGAAAGGAAAGTTCATCTTTTTGAACTTGAAATATGAACCAAAGGATAGTTGAATAAATAATTTAGTATTGAATCACAAGAAGAAACACATGAGGAATAAATGATTTAATAAAGCATCACACTAAGATTATACCATTATAAGCTCCCATGGTGAGGAGAAGGTTATACAAAAAGTTTCTTTTAACAGGTTTAAAGAACAAACAGTTAACAAAAGATTAAATGCCTAGCACATACTAATCAGAAGCATAATTCTCTTTTACTAGCCGGCGTGGGAATCTGAGTCCGATGATGAGCTCTCTGAGTCCTCACTAGATTCTTAGTCCTCCACAAATACTCTGGGGGAGGGGGGGCATGCTGTTCAATAACCCGAGTCCAAAGACTACCAATGTGCAGATCCGAGAACCTTTCATGCATCTCCATAACTATTGCAGACCTCAACTTGGCATCTATTTCTTCAAGACGAGTAACGATCTTAGCAGTGTAGTCATCAAAGCATTTCTTATGCTCAGCTTCAAAGTTTTTCTTTAAACTTTCATTTTCTACTGCTAATTTCTCAATGTCTGCAACCACTTTCTCAAAATATACCTTTATTTTGCAATAACCCTCAACAAGACCATCTACCGTTGTGTCACGCTCGGCATCCTTGGTAATAAACTTTTCCAGCTCATCGTCAAAATTTGTCTTCTCCTCGGATAGTTCAGTCCCAAGAGAAGTAATGGTGGAAAAGCGGTCTTTTAAGGTCTTCTTCTCTTTAGCAAGTTCATCAGTCAGCTCTTTAACTTTCTTCTTCAGCTCCTCGGACTCGGAAAATAGAGTCTCTACCTTGGCAGTCACCTCCGTTGTCATGACTAGCTCATCCTTTAATTACTTTACTTCTTTTTTCAATTTATCGGACTCGATGACTAAGCCTTTCTATCTTGGAAGAGATCTCGGTCTGTTCGGCGAGCTTGTCAGTTAAGTCTTTCACTTTAACCTTCAATTCAACTACCTAAGAATTAAGGCTTTCACTTCAGCCCTTCTCTCAATAACCTCACCCTTATAGCAGTCATTGTGGTTAGCTTTGCATTCAAGTAAGGCAGCAACACGAAGTATCTTGTTCAACTCATTCGCAAATAATCATTTTCGTACACATCGAAGTAAGCTGAGGTAGGGGAGGGATACCTTCCTTCGTCGGAATCATCTTCTTGAGTTTCCCTTCGTTGGAGTACAAATTATCCACCAGAGTCCGATTCGACAACTACGAACTTTTTTATCGGAGGCAGGCTTGGACAAATAGTATTGTCGCTCTCCCCTCCACTCTCAACGACTTTCTTCTTTTTCTCCTCAGCAGTAAAACCTTGCGGCCTTGTTGCACCAGCCCAACCGTGAGGCCTAATCTCAACTGTATGATCAACCTCACTTGATTTATTCTCCGGATGAGAGGTCAGAGAAACATCCTGAGCGTCAGAGGGGGCATCCTGTTGAGGCTCTGATAACCTTGCATCTTGTGGCATGCCCACTTGAACTTCGTTTTGTTGATTACCCTGAGCCTCTGTTGGAAGACTTCCCTGCACTCCTTCTTGGGGATCGCCCTGAGCCTCAGGTTGAAAACCCTCTTGAGCACTGAATTCTTTTTCCTCGGGATCGCATTCCGATTCAGCGTATTCCTCGGTCTCCTCCTCTTCTTCTTCCTCGTGTTTTTCTGCATCTTGATGACTCGGAGCCCGACCCCGAGTAGGAAGGTATACCACATTATCCAAGCATTCTAAACATTTAAGAACATCGTCACTAGGGGAGGCACCATGAGCTCTGAGGCAGACTTTTTCTTACTAAGATTGCATCACCAAAGATTACTCTTGGAAAAGTTCATAGGAAGAAAGGTTTAATGAAACTTGTGGTCTCAGTGTTCACCTGCCCAAGCGCTTAGCTTCTCAATAATATCCTTGTCGGTTTTAGCGTGACACTTAAAGGACTTAGCAATCCCTTTCATGGCTGAAAGGAAACAAAGTCAGAATCTACCAAACCTGACGACTTGGAAAAAACTTAGGTTTGAATACTTGCCCTGTCCGGTCCATTTCAGCGTTAACCAATGGGGAAGGTCTTCGGAGTCTTTGAAGCCAGTCTCCCACAACCTAGAAATAAACAGGAACTATTGCTTTCACTTCTTGTCGGCTTCCAAAAAAATCCTTTATCACTTTAAGTTTCCTGGCAAAACCAAGCCAATAGAAGAGGTAGTGGGAATTCTTGGCCACACCCGAGACAGAAATGAGATGTTCCATAGTAAAAGCGGTCTCGGAGAGTCTCGAGGCCATAGTACAGGCCATGCGGGTGTACCACATGTTGGCCCCAGCCTGGGAAGGACAAAGTATGAACAGGTGGAAGTAGTCAGTCAGGAGAGAGGATCGAGGGGCAATTGGAGACCCCAGTTCATAAGTTCAGTATAGAGAACCAGCTTATTGTTCCGAACAGACAGAGGTGTCTCACCAACAGTGGGAAATCGGACAGTGATGTTAGTCTGAATACCCCAGCGATCCCTTAGCTTGACCCCCTCAGTCGGATGCAAATATTTATACTTCACTTTATACAGACCAAGAGGTGTTTAGATTCAATACCGCGAAGGTTGTCGCCCAAGATGTCCTCTATATTCGAAGGCAAACCTGTGGAACGTTTCTTCTTCTTTTTACCCTTCACCAAATAAGTCTCACCGCTGTGGGGGGGGGGGGACTAGTGGCAGGTTCCGGGAGAGGATCCAAAGCATCATTATCCGAATAGGGAACATCAGCAGGAACAACTCGAAGAGGTTCCGCTTCAACCACCATCATGTCAGGATTATCCTTATCATTATCAGGGTCATCGGTCAAATTTCTTTCCTGAACTTCTAGAATAGGTGTGAGAGACAGTTCGGGTCGATTCCCCTTAGCAAAGGTGTACTAGAGCTAACCTCTGGATTCATTTGCGAGGAACCTTGCGGGGTTATTTGAGGAATCGAGGCCGAAGAGGGAGTCCTCGTCCTGATCGATTTAGTTGCCGGATCGGGTGACCTTTTCTTTTTAACTCTATCTCTGTTTTCTTTGACAGTTGGTCTTCCCCTCTCGTCACCCATTATGATAAATGGAGAAGGTCGAGAAGGAAAATCTGAGGATGTTGAAGGAGCGGAAGGATCAACCCCACCACTTGAAAGGTGCGCTTGACCGGGGGAGGATAGGGAAAGATTGAGGGATCATTTACGGATAGGAGACTGGTTGTCACGGTCTATGTATTTAATAGTTAAGGACCAAAGTAAAGTAAACATAAAATAGAGGGGTCAAATGATATACCCCAAGAACTTGTCTGTAAATAATCAAATAGTGGGGTAAGAAACCCACTTTAATGGTGGTAATTATGTAATTTTACTATCCACCTCATTTACTATATAAAGCACATTCCCTTTTGGTTAAAGAGGCCAATGACTAGTCAATTATCCCTACATTTATTCCTTTTGTCTTTTTTCCTTTCTAGTAATCATTGATCTCACTATTTTCTGCCACATCATATGAATATTCCCTTATCCGACCCTCTCCTACGAACATTTTCGCTTCTGAATCTGACTAAGGATTCTTTGAGTTCATCAGGTATAACAAGTGGATCAGTTAAAATTGAAAAATCAATTAAGGTTTGGTATAACATGTGGATCAGTTAAAACTAAAAAATTTGTATTGCCAAGCTCAATGATTATGTCCATCAACTCGTAAGTTTATGGACTTTCCAAGAGATCTTATACTTTGGTAACGCATTTGTAATTTAAAGGTAAAACAAGTTGATTAAACAGATCGGTTGCTATGGGTGCCTCATTAAAACCTCCTCGCGCCACCAAGGTAGGAAAGAGTACACCCCCGATCAAAAGTTTTTACACAGTCATAATTAGTCATAAAGAGAACAAGTTTAATCCAAATATATCTTTATATGCTCGATATTCCAAGGGAGTTGCAAGAGTCACACGTGTTTGTCTTGAAGTCTGTAGGTGTCGTTCTTGACTTTTTCAACCACTTGATATGGGCCTTCCCAATTGGGTGCGAGCTTACCGAGGCTTTTATCTTTTGTATGCAGAAAAACTCTTCGCAGAACCATATCCCCGACTTTGAATTCTCGTCGGCGAACTCTCGATGTGTATCGACTCCTCGTCAGGGTCTGGTAATGTAGCGAATTTAAATGTGTTCGAGTTCGTCTCTCTTCTACCAAGTCGAGAGCCAAAGGTAGGTTATCTCCAAGTCTATCTTCGTCATAGCTCCCGACCCTGAAGGAGGGGAAAATTGTCTCTATAGGGGTTACCGTGTCCGTTCCATAAACAAGAGCATAAGAAGATTCGTGGGTTGCTGTTCGGGGGGTTGTGCGGTAGGCCCAAAGTACTCCTTGTACGTAGTCCGGCCATTTGCTAACTTTTTTTTCTAAGTTTTTATTGAGTCTGTCTATGATAGTCCGGTTCTTGACCTCGACCTGGCCATTGGCTTGCGGGTGGAAAGGTGCTGAAAAACACTGCTTTATTATATGAGACGAACAAAAGGACTTCATTTCATTCATATCGAAATGTGGATCGTTGTCTATAATGAGTCTCTGGGGAATCTCGTACCTACAATAGATGTTTGACCAAATGAACTTGATGATGTCTTTAGTCTTCGTTCCAGATAATGGCTCGGCCTCGACCCACTTGGAGAAGTAATCCACCGCAACTACATCATCTGCATCCCGCCATATGCCATTGGTAACGGTCCGACTAGATCGATTCCCCATCAGTCGAAAATGAGGCCTTCTGAGATTGGTTCCAAAGAAGTAGAGGGTGTGCGAATTACGTTCGCGAACCTCTGACATGTATCACACGTTTTTACTATACCTTTTGTGTCAGCAATTATGGTCGGCCAATAGAATCCTGCAAGAAAAACCCTTTTTATCAGTTCTTTGAATCCGCAATGAGCGGCTCCTTCTCCGTCGTGGAGTTCGGATAGAATTATTTGTGATTCGTTTGTTCCCAAACATCTTAAATGTGGTCTGCTAAAAGATTTCTTGTAAAGCACATTTCCCAGGAGTACATATCTTTGAGCTTTGTTTTGTATTTTTCTTGCCAACGCTTTGTCTTCGGGTAAGGAATGTTCTCCTAGGAAATTTATAATATCTTTTCTCCAGTCCGACAAGGCTAACGACGATATCTGACAAGCGATTTCGGGTCGGTTTTCTAGCTCTGTTCTTTTGATGATGGAGGGATTTTCCTGAGTTAGTATCCATGGGTAATTGTTTGAACAAGAAGCAGACTCTAGGGAATCCGCTACCACATTCTCAGCTCTAGGGACGTGCTCGTATGTAACCTTTGTAAAAGAGGCAGCCAAAATGCACAATGCGGCCAAATATTGAACAAGGTGTTCTTTCTTGGCTTCTGATGCACCCAACGCTTGTTTTATTAGCAACTGGGAATCACTAATGAGACGTACGTATTTGGCACCACATACATGTGCTAACCTTGATCCGGTCAGCGCGACCTCATACTCAGCCTCATTGTTAGATGTGGTGAAACCAAAACGAATTTCCTAGTGCATCGTTATTCCCAAAGGTGTAGTGATCTGAATGCCGACCCCGCATCCGCTGATATTTAACCCTCCATCGATTTGGACTACCAATTCTTCCAGTATACTGGCCTCGATACAATCTACTTACTCTAGTCGGTTCGAATGAAAATTTACTAGGAAATCGGCCAGAGCTTGACCCTTTATAGCCATTTGAGGTTCAAAATCAATATCGAAATCGCCTAACTCTACCGACCACTTGGACATCCGTCCAGAGATGTCCGGTCGCTGCAACACGTATTTGAGAGGAAAAGATGTTCTGACGATTATCAAATGAGCCTGAAAGTATGGTCGCATCTTTCGCGTCGCGGTAACCAAAGCCAAAGCCATTTTTTCGAGCTTTAGATATTTCGTTTCAGCATCTAACAAACTTTTACTTACGAAGTAAACCGTTTTGGGGATCGCTCCTGCTTCGCTGACTAAATCCGCACTTACTGCATAATCAGAGACCTATAAGTACAAAAACAAAGTTACTCCCTTCAAAGGCTTCATTAAAAGGTTTGGGGATGATAAGTAATTCTTGATTCCCAAAAAAGCCTCGTCGCAGGCTGGTGTCCATGCGAATGCGTTGGCATTTCTCAAAACCTAAAAAAAACAGGACACACTTGTAAGAGGAACGGGAGATAAATCGATTTAAAGCCGCCAACCTCCCCGTTAGTATCTGTACTTCTTTGACTTTTCTTGGGGGTGCCATGCTAGTTAAAGCTTGCAATTAGGTCGGGTCTGCTTTAATCCATTTTTCGCTGACTAAGAAGCCCAAAAATTTCCCTAACCGAACGCCAAAAGAGCATTTCTCAGGGTTCAGCTTGAGGTTTATATCCCTTAAGTTGTCAAAGGTTTCCCTCAATTCAGCCAGATGATCATCGTCTATCTCACTTTTGACGAGCATGTCGTCAATGTAAACTTCCACGTTTCTCCTGATCTGTTTCTCAAAAGCCTTGTTCACTAGTCTCTCATACGTTGCGTCTACATTTTTCAGCCTGAAGGACATAACCTTGTAGCAGTACAATCCTCGTCTGGTTATAAAAGTGGTGCTTTCATGATCGAGCAGGTTTAATTTGATCTGGTTGTATCCGGCGTACACATCCATGAAAGAAAGTAGCTTATTTCCCGATGTTAAATCAACCAACTGATGGATTCTCGGCATTGGGAACAGATCATTGGGATATGCCCTGTTGAGATCGATGAAGTCTACACATATCCTCCACTTGCCATTTTTCTTTTTTACTAAAACAGGGTTGGATGTCCATCGTCGATACTTCGATTCTTTGATATGCCCGACGCCTACCATCCTCTCAACTTCCGGTAGTATGATCTCTGTTTTTTTTTGTGAGAAAGCCCGATGTTTCTGCGAAATTGGTCGGACGTTTCGGTTAACTGCTAAATTGTGGATAATTAAATCATCTGGAACCCCGGTTACATCTTCCGAATAAATGTAGCATTTCCTTTAGTAACGAAATCAATTTCTCCCAAAAGTTCGGTGATAAATTAGTACCTAGCTTCAAAATTTTCCCTTCTGCAAACTCGTAGTTCTCACATTCCTCATTGGTAGTTAACAAACCGGAGGTTTCTCGGGGATCTTCGACCGGTAGTAATCCAAGAGGAAGCCCCATTAATTGCTAATCTTTCGCCTGTATCATTTCTTGGTCTCCCTTTGCTGCCAACGCGGCTCGGTAGCATTCCCGGGCCGCCTTCTGACTACTTCTAACAATGCCTACATTGTTACCGACCACATACTTTAGGCACTGATGAATGATGGATGTCACCACATGCATTGGCGACACCCATAATCTGCCAAAAATCGCGTTATGCGAAGCGGGCACGTCAACAACCACGAATAGAACCATGACCTCTTTTTTAAACGCCCCGCGGCCGACTGCATCATGCCTTCGAATTTGCCAATTACTACTGTCGTCGAACCTGTGAACCCAACTATGGCCCGATCTGACCTCAAAATTACTGGTGGATTCTTGAACTAAGCAAAAGTAGACAAAAAGATTATATTCGCGTAACTTCTGGTGTTCACAAGTATACGACGAACCTCCTCTCCTGTGATTACCGCTCCAATCACGACCGCATCTTCGTGAGGGCCTGTTATACCCTTCATATCGTCATCTTAGAAATATAGGATGTGAGAGGGACTCCCGCGCAGATGAGGAGACGTTTGAGATTCTAATTGAGTTTCCAGATTCACGATGTATCGCTTTCGGGAATAATTGGTGATTCCTGTCATTGAGTCGCCTCCAAAGATCGTTAGAGACTCGAAAAATTGGCATAGATTACTTACCTTCTTTCGACCTTCCATGATTTCTTCTTCAATTACCCTGATGACATTTCGATTGACGTCGGGATCCAGATATTCTATCGATACATCAAAAAGATCTGTAACCTCTATTATGGCCATCGTCGTTGCCGGTTTCGGTATTGCCACGATTTCTTTGGATCCTTGTTGCACTCGTTTCTCCATGTACTCAACTAAATTTCAATTTTCCACTAGCATTTGTATTTCCTTTTTCAAAGAGATGCAATCCTTTGTGTCATACCCTACGTCTTCATGATATGTACAATATCGATTATTCATGCTCTCCCGAGCGATCTGGATAGGAAACGGTCTTTGATAGATACCACTATTTTTTGTCTTCTCATAAATGGTTGACCCACATTCGGTTAGGTCGGCATAGTGGGTAGGTCAGATCTATTTGTTAGAATGGGTCGGGTGACCACTTGTTTGTTTTGCTTGACCTTCTGTACCTGAGATGTTTTGTTTTTAACCAGATTAGGCTGAGCCACGAGGGGAAGTGTGTTAATTGGTTGCGATTGCGGGATATAACTTGACTGAGTATGATGTCTAGTGACGATCGCTGCCTGTGCGCTCTGCTAGCCTTGAGCGGGCAATTCAAATGCCTCTCTTTTCTCAATCAGTATTTGCTTTTCCACCTGGGCCAAAAGAGTGGAAAACATAAATGCCTATTTTTTTGTTACAAATTATTTTATTGGTCCCATAAACAATCTTAATCGTTACCATGTTAATGCCACGTTTTCTTCGCAGTGGTCGATGTCTGTTTTAGCATCAATAAAACAACTGGTATAATCCCTGAGGCTTCCACCTACCTTTTGTCTGCAGTTGACAATCGTATCTCCGTTTACCCGAAAGCTCTTGCTTCCAACGAACTGCTGACGAAACATAACCCAGAACATCCCGAAGTTTCTTATACAGCCTTGCGGCAATCTGTTGTACCACTTCGAAGCCCGATCTTTGAAAGTCATTGAGAAAGCTCAACACAGGAGCTTGTCATCGTTGTCGAAACTCAACATAAAGTTTTTGAAAGCCTCCAAATGATTATCTGGATCCTTTTTGTCGTCGTACTTTTCCAGCTTTGATATATTGAATCTTTTTGGGAGATGTCCGGACAGTATTTCATCCGATAATGGAGATGGTATCCAATTTAGACTGAAACCATAAGCGCCACCTCCAGACCTTCAGTGGGGATCTCGTACAATTCCTTATTATTTGGGCTGACGAACTGGCTGCTGACTTTATACCCATGATTTTGGCTTCCCGACGGTTGCCATTGCACTTGTGGTTATAACACCCGTTCTTCCTTGCTCGCTGTCACCATTTCCTCTTTTTCATGAGAGTTCGACGTTCTTTTTTCATTGCTGTCCCTCTTGTGCTTTGGTGAGTTGAATAACCTTGATCTATTGCGTCTAGATTTTCTCTTTCTGGTCAGCTTGTTGCGTCTTACTCTGCGTCGGGATTCTCGCCCAAATGAGTCGTCGGTAGTGAAATTGGTGGAATCGTCATGATCCTGTTTTGAAGGACGCTTGCCCATTCTCTCCACTTCCTGTACTGGTTTTAACTCCCGACGTCCTCTCTCATGGGGATGGTTCTTGTTTCAATCCTCATCCGAAGAGTCCTCTCTATCGGTGTCAATTACCTGCTCCTTGCTTTTCCCCTCTCGAATCATTTTTCCGTTCAACGTTTTTTCCTTTTCGGAATTCAGCTTCGCAATTTCTTCCATCAGTTGTCTCCTTGTCATGATTAGAGTAGATCGCTTGTCCCGACCCCGATCATAGTGGTCGTGGTTAGGAAATCTCTCGCCTTCAGAAAATTATCTAGCTCGGGCTAGACCTTTCCCGATCCCGTCTCCAGTCATTTCGTCGTTCATGTTTCAACTAGTCGTGATTTTAAGGAAATGTGACCTTCAGGTATCATTCTTTCCCACAAACGGCACCAATGATAAGATAAAAAGTGACTAAGATGGGTATCTTGGATCTAGGGCTTGATATGACTAGAGAATAAAGTGTAGAGAGAGAAAGTAAAAAGAGAAAGTATTTATTAGTGCCCACCCACCTAGAAAAGGGGGGGGGGGGGGTCGCTTATATAGTGGGTGAGGTGGTCCCCACCATTTTTACTTTGTGGTCCTTTATGTTTCTAATTTACTTTTACAGCTTGGTCCCTTACTTTTCAATATTTTGGGATATTTTCCTCCAACTATTGTTATGCAATAATAAATATAAGAATAGAATAAATACATATATTTTACTTAATAATTTATATTTCTAATCTCGAGCCCGATGATTTATTACCTCATCAGAGTTAACTACTTGATCTTAGTTTGAGGTATCGCAAGTCCTCTTCAATGTATAAGGCCTCAAACATGGGAGAATTCGATGGTTCATTTGATGGATGCTCCACCTTAATCTCCTCATTTACAAAATAATGTTTTCAATGACGTCCAAAATATATTTTTTTAATATTTTCATCCTAATGGAACAAAATTTATTGTTCCCTACATACGACGTCAATTGATATCGATAAATTTAGATTGGTATGCTTAGCTGAAGTACTAATGAAACTTAAAGTTGTTTGAGTTAGAGTTGCAATAATAATGAATACACTAGTTTTATTCATTGGTGTTGGACCATTTATTAATTAGTTTTGTGTTATAATAAATATTTTCCATATACTTTAGATAAGGTGATGGATTAATAGGTTCAGACTAAACTAATCAAACATTTATTATATATTAATTAAATATTTTTATTTACCATACAAATATATTTAATAAAAAAATCTTATATTTTTTTTACAAAGTAGTTTTACACTTTTTGTTAATATATAAATATTAAAAAAAAACTAATTATTATTATTTTCATAAAATAAACTCAACTAATAAAAAACAATGAATAAGATTATACTTACAATTAAATTAAATTTATATGATAAATATACCTTTTTCAAAATATGTAATTTGGAACATAAAAAAATAATATAATTATATTTTTATTATATAAAATATCTGGTATTTATAAGTTCGATTAAGAAAATGTGTCACCCAAAGTACGTATCTGGGCTGTAAGTGCCGACACATGAGTTCCGTCATTTTATAATAAATAAACATCTCCTAAAACTAAATGAAGAAATATATCAAAATGTATATTACTATTATTCGTTTAAATTTTATCAAAACAACTAGACAACGTGTCATAAAATGATGTATCTACTGAAGATGTTTTTTTAATGATGTATTAGCTAATGCTAATGGTAATATTTGTCTTATGTGTTTTTGTTGTGGGTTGATTGGTTCTGGTTCTGGTTGGTGTTGTTCTTCTTGTTGGTGTTCTAGTTTCTTATGTTGATATTGATGTTCTAGTTGGTGTTGTTGGTGTTGTTGGTTGTTGTTTATGTTATTGGTGTTATAGCTTGATTAGTTATGGTTCTTATTGTTACCCCACTAGTTCTGCTCCTGGTTGATGTTGTTGTTCTTATTGGTGTTATAGTATCTCTTGTTGTTGTTAATATTTATATTGGTGTATTTGTTGGTGTTCTGGCTAGCATTGTTGTTCTTATTTCTCTTGCTGATATTGTTGTTCTTGGTTGGTGTTCTAGTGAGACTTGTGGGATCTCTTTGTTGATTTGTGGTAATGATTAATTAGGTCTTAGGTCACAAAGAGGTAAAGATAATATTTTTCCAAGGTCTTAAAATTCTAGTTACTCGCGTAACTCGACCATCATTTTATCTTTATGTTCAAGTTGTAACTGATAAGGTTTGATTTTGTTGTAGTTAATTGCTAAGGAAAAATTCTAGAGAGAGAAAATACTTAAGAGTTTTTAGAGAGAGAAAACACAAATACAAATGAGTTTCAAGTAAAAGTGTTCAACCCCTTTATTAGAGTAGTCTGGTCTTTTATATAGAGGAGCCAAGACTTAGTCTGAAACTGAATATGTTACAAAAATGGACTTATTGTTATTTAGTCTTTACAAATTATACAAAGTTACAATTGCCTCCTAAAACTTACGTCATTCACAAATTAAGGACAAAACTTACATTAATTACATGAAGTCCTTGAATTTACATTATTTACAAATTAATCCTTAAAAACCTATTTTCATATCAGAAGCCCCCTAGTTCTCGTGTTAGTAAATAAATGAGAACTAAAAAGTCTTCAAAAGCTGTTTGTCTTCAAACCGTCAACCTGTCAAAAAACAATCTATTCGAAGCCATCGTCTTCGAATAACTGACCTGCCATGAATAAAAAATAACTATTCGAAGCCATTAGCTTAATCTATTATTCGAAGCATATATCACTATTTAAAACATATTTGAACCAATCTTAAAAACATATTATAACAAATGGACAAATAATCCTCGAATAATAACCAAAGAAATTGATGCAATCACTTCGAATAAAAATTGCCCTTAATGTATTATATAGGTAGTCCATCCTCGAATGTAACGGTTACATGTGTAACGGTTATATTCATCTTTGATGTAAACCTGACAGGTGTCGAACATCCAACCCACCCAGCGATTCATATTCCAACCTATCACCAAATGGGTCTGTCAATCTTCACACGTCTTCACCTATTTCAGTATAAATACCACGTATCTCTCATTTCAACTCTCCTTACACAAAAATACTTTAGAGAGAAGTCATAGCTTTTTTGGCTACCTTCATCTGCTCCTCCCTTATTCCCAGAATTCTCACCGCAAAGCTCGAATTTTCCGATCAATCTTCATCTTCTTCGATCAACCCATTTTTGTTTTATGAGAAAGAAACCAGTAACCAAAAAGTCAAAGGCCATTTTTCCAAAACACCAGAATCCTCTGACACTGACAGCAACCTGTTGTTCGGATCTTACAATTATTTTTGTATAACGCAAAGAGGCGAGGAATATCAAAAAGCAGGGTTAATTTGAAGTGGTCCAATTGGAACTACAATTGAGATATTTTACTACGGTAATTTCGATCATACCAAAGTTCCAAAGTTTTCTTCTCCCTAAAACACCTCAAACTTCCTCAACTTAAAGCAAAGTTTCTCCTCTGAAATTGAAAGCGAGTAACCCTTTCTCAGAAAAATATTCTTTAACCAAACCAAAAAAGACCTTCATCGTCATGGAAGACAAATCAGACATCATTCGAACTCCCTCTCCTTCAAAACCAGTACGAACGATCCTCCTCAATGAGAAGTGATGGAAGAGGCAGTTCGAACTGCTAACCCTCTTTTAGAAACAATCATTTCAACTTCTCAAGACCATCGAGAAGGAACTTCCAAAGCCAACGAGGCTGACTGGGAGGCTATAAAATTCGATGCTGAAGCTGAATCTCAAGAAGAGGCTGACATCTGCTCTATTTTCGAGGAGGAAATAGCATAAAATTGGGAAGAATCTAAGAAACTTCGAAAGCAAGTATATTATTGCCTTGAAAAAGGTTTGATATATATATATATATATATATATATATATATATATATATATATATATATATTACCGAGAAAACCATGCATCTTACCTTAAAAAGCAATGGGGAATGGGAGAATACATTACCCTTCGACTGCCAAAAGAAAGAGAAACTCCCCTCGACTGCAAAGATGATGAACAAGTGGTATACCCAGAAATCATCAACTGGGGTCTTCGATTTTCACTAGATCCGATGATCGTAGAGTACTTCGAAGTCCTCAGCTTGTGCCCTACCAAGGTGAATCCGAATCAATGGTTCATCCTCATGTCAGTAATCATGGCATCTCGTTTATCCAAAATACCGATCAACATCAAAGATTTCATTTCACTGACTCAGCTTTCAAAAGGTCTGAAGCTTCAATTTTATTACCTCACATTGATGGATGACCTTCAGATCATCGAAGATCTTCTCGAGGCTGATGAATTCTAGAAACAAAGATTTATTTTCATATCCGGGGCTTGGGAGAATGACAAGCCAATTTCTGAAGACAATCCTTCGAAGTTAACTATGGTTTGGAAAAGCAATCGTAAGTTCCACAAAAAAATTACATTTTAATACAATTTTTTTATTTTCTTATCCTTAACATTTTATCATGTTGGTTTATACTAGAAATTTCGAAGCGTTACTCAACTCGTCGAGAAGATGTTAAGGAGATATTCCAAAAACTGGTTGCCTGGGCTGAAAATGAATGGAATAACGCATTTCATATTGCCTTTCAGCCCATCAATTTCCTCCAATGCTACATGTTTCCGATCAAAGAAGGTGGGCTGCCTCCTAAAGATTTATTTTCCGATCCATATCCAAAGCTCGTATGTCAACGAATACATCAGCCCGACTGTAAAGTCTTTCTTCTTGTTCACAACAGATCGGATAGCCATCTGCCGAAAAATAAGAAGGAAAAGATCACCAAAGAAAAGAAAGGCAGAAAAACAGTTAGCATTTCTGGTGCTAACTTTTCCACGCCCTCGAAACTAATGCATCGAAAACATAAAGTTGCAGAACAGCCTCTTTTACCCATCGAAGAGGGAAAATCTCAAGAAACTTCGTCGAAGAAAAAGAAAATATCTTCTGATTCCTTCGGAAAGAAAAAGAAACAGAGGAAAATCATTTCGTACAATTTGGTTGATGAACCCGAAGACGATGCTGCTAAAAACCAACAACAACACCTCCTAAATCCTCCGACCGAAGATCATTCCAAACAAGACAATCATGTGATTCTCATTGATGACTATTCGCCCACTGTTTATCATGCTCCTACAAGCTTCGACCCAAATATGTTTATCGATTTTGAGAACACAGAAGCGCTTGCTGGAGAAGAGGACCCAGTTATTGAAGTCATCCAAAATTACATGCTTGATTTTGGAAGGCCTACTCTAGATAAATAGCTTCCAGAAGTTACTCGTTCTTACGAACCTGTCACATCTCTAGATATGATTCAAAAGCCTAGCACATCGGAATTTCGCAGCCCTCCTCCAAATCCTGCAATTGTTATCGTTCTTCAACCACTTTCCGATATTGTCGCTGTTGTAAAAACTCTTGCCTCTCAAATTGAAGCCTCTCAAGACCATCTCAAATAGTTGGCCAAAGATATGGTTTACTATAAGGAAGCTTATGAGTCGGAAAAGAAATTCAGAGAGACCTTGCACAACAAAGTAACCGAACAATTTTATGGTTATGAGATAGCTAGATCTGAACTGATAAAAGGAGCTCTTTGTATAAAGGGTCATCTTCGAATCAAGCATATGGTCGACACAGAGCTGCTGATAAAGTCTCATGAAGAAAAAATAAAGAAACTCAAAACCGAGCATGTTGCTGAATTGAATATCAAAAAATCCAACTCTACCACACTTCAAAATTCTCTAACTCGTTGTGAAGCAAAAAATAAAGAGTCGACCAATGAAATAGAGAAGCTGAAGAATAATTTCGAACCAGAAAAAGTTGCTGCTGTAACTACCGCCGAAGTTGAGCTTTCAAAGAATATGCGAACAGCTATTCAGGTCGGAAAAGAAGATGCAACCATCCTTCTCCTTCGAGAACTTCATGCTGACTATCCAAAAATCAATCTTACAAATTTTTGGAACGATATTCCTGAAGATAAGCATCCAAGCGAGGCATTCGACCCTGTTCCCAGCTCATCATCTTCAGAGGACGAGTCATCCAAAGAAGAAGAATCTTCTGACTAATTGGCTAGCTATCCTTTCATTTTTTGTCGTTGTCTAATCCGAACATTCCTTTTTGTATTGTAACAACTTAATCTGAATGACAAAGAGTTCTTCCTTTTTATGTTACCATTTTCCTGCATATTATTCGATGCTAAATACAAAATAATTGCAAAATCTTAATAATATAAACTTACCACTCCAAATACCTTAATAAAAATTAACAAGTATTATAACTCTTCAAAAAAATTATATCTTCTTCGAAAATATATGAATGTGTTGTTAAGCTTAATTAACTCATCAAAATTCTCAGAGAATTTTTAAACATTCACTTCGAAATACCAAATTTATAATGGTTATAAAACATGGTTATCTCTTCGAAAAATGTTCAATCTTTAACTAATCTCAAAGGTGATCAATCTTTGATGATTTGCTAAGATAGTATCCAAATAAATGTAAAACAATCATTGGCCAAAAACGAACTTTATTGATAAAGTTAAATATGTACATGTACATGACGCCTCATTAAAACCTTCCTGGGCCAACAGGGTAGGAAAGAGTGTGTCATTCAAAACGAAAAATCCAAAGTACAAAAACACGTCTACTCCCAATAAAGCTTCAAGTGCTGAATATTCCATGGATGTTGTAGCATCCTCCCCATCTTAAATCTTTCAACAACTGTATAAGGCCCTTCCCAATTTGGAGCCATTTTTCCGAAGCTCTTCTCCTTTGTGTGTAGGAAAACTTTTCGCAACACTTTATCACCTTCTTTAAATTCTCTTCTTTTCAGCTTCGAATCATATCTACTTCTCATGAGAGTTTGATAATGTATTGTGTTCAAATAAGCTCGAACCCTTTTTTCCTCAATCAAATCCATATTTGCCCTTCGAATTTCATCATTAAATCTTTCAGAATATTAAGAGATTCTAAAAGATGACATCGTAGATTCAATAGTGCTAACTGCATCCATACCATATGCCAAAGCAAAATGAGTCACTTTTGTAGCCTCTCTTGGAGTTGTTCGATAAGCCCAACACACCTCTTGCAAATAATTTGACCATTTTCCTGCTGCCAACGATAAATTCTTCTTCAAGCCATCTAAAATCGTTCTATTTGTCACTTCCACTTGTCCAGTAGCTTGAGGATAAAAAAGCGTCAAAAACATTGTTGAATCCCTTTAGAAGTACAGAATGCAGTTATTTCCCTATTATTAAATTGAGGGCCATTATCTGTTGTAATTCTCCGAGGAGCCCCAAAATGACAACATATATTATTCACAATAAATTTGATGACGTCCTTTGCTTTTGTGCCTGATAGCGGTTCTGCTTCTACCCACTTCGTAAAATAATCCACCGCCACAATTATCATTTGCCTCCCCCCAGAGACCATCAGCAAAGGTCCCACCAAATCAATTCCCCATATATCAAATGGTATCGCATCAGATATAGACATAAGCGGTACTGCTAGTCTGTGAATAGCGTTGGCAAATCTCTGACAAGTATCACAACCTCAGACTAAATTCTTAGCATCATTCATGATTGTAGGCCTAATAAAACCCTGCAAGTTAAACTCTACGCGATAAAGCTTTAAACCCACAATGAGCTGACCCTTCAACATCATGCAATTCTGACAATACTTCTTGTGATTCTTGCTTGCCTAAACATCGTAGCAATGGTCTGCTTAATGCCTTTTTATTTTAGATTCCATCGAGAACTATATATCTAAAGGCTTTACCCCTCAACATTTTAGCCAATTGAGAATCATGTGGCAATAATCCGTGGGTAAAAAAATTAAGGATATCTGATCCCCAATCACGTCGGCTTTCATCAGTGGCAAAAAATACTTCTATAATTTCACATTGGCCAGATTGAGTAACAAATGAAGGATATTCTTGTAGCAAAATCCAAGGATACTCTTCCTTATAAGCAACATTTGCTAAAGAATCAGCCACCATGTTACTTCCTCGCTCGATATATTCCACAGGCACATTGTCAAACATAAGCATTAAATTCTGAAGCTCCCGAAGATATAAAATCAAACGATTGTTCCTTGTTTTGGAAAATCCAGATACTTGATTTACCAATAACTGAGAATCTGTTTCCAGACGTACTGAAGTCGCCCCACAATTTTTTACCAATCTCAAACCTGCCTAAGCAGCTTCGTACTCAGCTTCATTGTTTGATGCATGAAAACCAAATTTAATTGATTGGACCATTGTTTCCCCCGTCGGAGCTATCAATTGAACCCCAGCACTGCACCCTGAAATACTGGACCCTCCATCTGTTCGAACAATCCACCTCGAATCTATAGGCAAATTTTGTTTGCTTTCTTCCTCATCTGATCTACTTGAGTAGAACTCAACAATAAAAATCAGCTAATGCTTGTGCCTTGATCGTTGTTCGAGGTGTAAATAAAATATCGTAGTCCCCTAACTCCACTGACAATTTGGTCATCCTCCCTGAAATATCAAGTCGTTGCAATACATTTTTTAAGGGGAATGAAGTTCAGACTTCTATAGTATGAGCTTGAAAATATGGACGCATATTCCTAGCAGCAATCACCAATGCTAAATCCAGCTTCTCCAAGTTTATATACCTTTTTTCTGCTGCCACAATACTTTTACTAACATAATACATCGGCTTCAGAATTCCTGAATCTTCACTAATTAACATTGTGCTGAGTGCAAAATCCGATACGACGATGTACAAGAATAACTTCTCCCATTTCGAGGCTTTGTTAATATTTCTGGTGATGACAACAAATTTTTAATGTTTGTGAACGTTGCTTCGCATTCCGACGTCCATTCGAAACTGTTAGGTCCTCGTAACACTTGAAAGAAAGGAAAGTATTTGTCAGAAAATCGTGAAATAAATCGATTAAGTGCTGCTAACCTTCTTGTCAATATCTGCACTTCTTTGACTGATATAGGTGAATTCATTGTTATCAAAGCTTTTAATTGTTCTGGGTCGGCTTTTATTCCTTTTTCACTAATAATAAAACCCAAAACCTTCCCCGATCGAACTACGAAGGTACACTTTTCAGGATTTAACTTCAACTTGATCGCTCTTAGATTCAAAAAAGCTTTTTCTAGATCATCAAGATGCACTTCGTCCCTTGAACTTTTCACTACCATATCGTCTATATATACCTCCATATTTATTCTGATCTGCGTAGCAAAGGCTTTATTCATTAATCTCTGATAAGTGGCTTCAGCATTCTTCAATCCGAAAGGCATCACTCTGTAACAATGGAGGCCTATATCAGTTATAAAAGTCGTGCACTTTTGATTCTTCGGATCCATCTGGATCTGATTATATCATGCGAAAACATCCATAAAAGTCAAAATTTTATTGCATGAAGTGGAATCAATCAGCTGGTCTATTCGAGGAACAGGAAATGGGTCTTTGGGGCAAGCTCTATTCAAATCTGTAAAATCCATACACGTCCTCGATTTCCCATTCTTTTTTTAACCACCATCGGATTCGCCATCCACAAAGGATACTGTGATTCCCTTATATGTCCAACCTTAGATAATTGATCCACTTCTGCAAAAATTGCTTCCGCTTTTTCCGAAGAAAACGCTCTTCTTTTTTGAACCACCGGTTTGATCTTCGGATTTATGGCCAAGTTGTGCCAAATTACTTCGATAGGTACTTCTGTTACATCTTTTGTCTTCCAAGCAAAGACATTCGAATTCTTAGATAAAAAATCAAGCAGCTGTTGACGTAGATTATGGTGTGGATAATAATCGCCTAAGGGTAGGCTGGTAATTTCAAGTGGAGTTTTAAGGTGGTGTGTGGGTGTTTAACAGTGGTGTGTGGGTGTTTAACAGTTAGAGTAGAGAGTAGAGAGATGATTAAGCATCTTGGTAGCAGTTAATTCTCATTACCCATAGTTAATGCGGGTGGTTAGGTATTTATAGTGTAATGTTTGGGCCCTTATGGGCTTTCGGGTCATGTTTAATGGACCCGGGTCATGTTCAAAGACCCATGAGCTCTAAGTAGGAGAGCTAGTAGCTTAGTCAAGAAGTGTTTAGGTTTTTTAGTACTTTTGTCATAGTTCGAACAGTCTTAAGTAGAGGTGTTACCGGGTCGGGTCGGACCGGGTTTCGACTGGATCGAGACCGGACCGTTAAGATACTGGGCCGGTCCAGCCCGGACCGAAAAACCAAGGGAGCCAGTTTTGATGACCCGAGACCGACCCGGTAAGGTAACAGACCGGTCTGGCCCGGACCGATATGCCAAGGGAGCCAAATTTATGACCCGAGACCGACCCGGTAAGCTTATGGACCGGTATGGCCCGGACCGGTCTGGCCCGGACCGATAGACAAAAAATCCCATTAAAAACCTAGTATTACAACTACAAGATAACACTAAATATACATTTCGCTCAATTAGAGCTGTTGCTTCCTAGAACTAATAACATGTGAATAGGATTCAGCTGGCATACGCAGAATCATTACTCCGAATGCAGCTGCGCAAACTAACGACAAGTGTGCAGACGCAAAATCTACCGAACACAATTAACATTCAACACAATCTATGTATCCCAAACATAATTATAGTTCATGAGCACCAGCATTTGGATAAAAAGACTAGTATATATTCATGTTTTAACACCTCCACAACAAACATAGTCTAACTCTAACACCAGCTTCTCAAACTCCATCTTTCTATCTTCTGCTAGCTATCTGAATTGTTTTACCAAGCAACTCGTCCCAATACCTGTCTCTCCAACTTCACTATTTATGCCGCCGTTGTTCAATCTCGTAGACCCTGAAACAGAAACAAGTAAATATTTGAATTCTGATTGCTGTATAGTTCTGAGCAAATAAGAAAATGAAACACAAAGAAAAGAACCAATTCATTGAAATCTACGGGTCTAAAAACCATTTCCATCGAAATCGTAGAGTCTAAAAGTCATTTCGATTGAAATCGTCAAGTACAATCGCTCCACTGGTCTATACGTATCAAAACCTGATAGTTTTAAACCTAAATTCTAATTTCTTTTTACAACGTTATATGTTATCTACTACATTCGAAAGACTAGATAAAAAGGACCATATATGCTACTAAGACACTAATGGTAAACATTAAGACTACCAACCAACCCTAACCAAATTACACGAAAGTGGTACTAACATTCAAGATGTAACTTTAAATCACATTCATATTCTTCAGATCCCTAATAAATACTACAATTTATTGGATCATTTAACAGTACCATATGTTTGGTAAATTAAAGCATTGGAGAACTAAGTATCCGATCTTATTGCTTTCAAAGATTTACAAAAGTATTTATATTATAAGAAACAAAAACGAGCAAATTTCTATATTCGAAGTAGTTGTGTATTCACCAAAAAAAGAAGTAATTGTGTATCAAATCACTCGATGATAAAACCACAAAAGAGCTATACATATGTAATGAATATTGGTACGTACCATTGCATGACATAAACTTCTTCATCTGTCTGATAACTCTTTTTTTCATCATTTGCTTTAGGTTGTAAACTACGAACACTGCAACATATGAATTGAATGGAAACTAAAGACCTTACGAAGACAGATCAAGAAGTCTAAAAATAAATAAGTGAATCTGTAAAACTTGAAAGATTGATGCCGGACTCACCTATGTTAGAAGTCTATTAGAAAAAATAGATTGAAGACGATATGAGTTTTTATAGTTTAGATTTATGCAGTTTTTCTGTTTTATTTATTGAGAATATTTTGGTTTCTTGTTTAAATGCGTCGAACAATGTCTGGCGAGGCGTGCGTTTAAAACGTACCTGTAATCTACGTCGTTGAATTTCCCGACGCAATATCTCCAAATGTGTACTGCATCTGAACTTCCGCCTCCTCAAGCTACCAATTTTTTTTACAATATCAGAAAATATACATACAAATAATGAAATAATATTAAGCAGTTAAGTAAATACTTACAATGCTTTGACCTTGTTCCTTTTTCAAGCCGTGAATTTCCTTCACCCAATCACCTCCACACAAAAGCATTTCTACAGTCTCTGTTTTCATTGACGCACGTTTAGGATCAATCACTCGCTTCCCGGCGCTGAAAGTTGATTCTGAAGCAACTGTCGTTATAGGAATTGACAATATATCCTTTGCCATTATGCTTAACACTGGATATTTAGGCACATTCACCATCCACCATTGCAATACATCAAACGACTTACCTTCGGGTACTCTGAATGGAGGCATACTGTTTGACCCATCTGTTTGTGATTCGCAGCAGCAGCAGCAGCTGTTGACCCATCTGTTTGTGATTCGCTAATATTTTCAACATTGTCAAGATGCTCCCCTAACTCTATCCCATCCTCATCAGCCTCCTCGTTACCAAAACCAAACGAATCAAGATCAACCCCACCCTCATTAACAGGGTTATCGGGTTGAGAAGTCGAAGAATCTTGAAAATACATTAAATTTGAAATCAATTGCTATTTACATACAAGGCCGTAAATTATATTTATATAAAATATCGAGTTAAAAACTTACCCATTTAACGCGAAAAAATTCTTGCGGATGAGGAGATGCCAAAGTTAGCTAAACTCTTGGTATATCTGAAATATATAGGTGTGTCCCAATCAAAAAAATGCTATTAAATTAAGTCATACTGAAATTAATTTCCAGCTGTTGTTCCTCTCCCAAGGATCCGGCCGATGAATCAATATATAAATTCTACCAAGGGGATAATACCAAGCAGATAGAGAAGACAATTTTAGATGGAAAGAGATAGAAAACTACTAACCCGAGTATTAGAAACAAGATTGTCAACGACGCTCTTCTGTTGATCAAGTTGAGTCTTTAGAGCACTAGCATTATCCTACAGACCATAAAGCCTAATTCAGTACCCGAATGTAAAATATATTGGAGAACCCAACAATTAAATTCACAATTACAAGAAAACAGTTAAGTTTAATCTCGAAATGCTTTCAACAAACACTATATGGATTGACATAAGTCAGCACTCAGTAGTGATGCAGGAGAACCAGAAAGTAAACTCTAGTTTCCGATTTTTGATTTTTACTTCATGTACTTTTGCTAAGTTTTCACGCTGCAGTTTCCAGGAGAACCATAACTAGAATAGTTACCATAACTGTTAAGGTAACGACAGCATTTTTGGATCTTACAATTACAACTTTAAATGGGTGTCCTACTCTGTCCCCCATTATCTCATTTACCTGTCAATTAGATACTTCATACAAAATCAGTGTTCAACCATGAAATAGATATACCCCCATTATCTCATTTACCTGTCAATTAGATACTTCATACAGACTAGTGTTCAACCATTATCAGTGTTCACTTTTCTATCATATACCAGGGCTCTGAACAATGAACATGCCACAATGTTCAACCATTACCAGAGCTTCCTATTTTTTAAAATATAAAGTAGGATTTGGATCCATAAAATCCAACTATAACATGACCTAAATGTCGGATAGATGGGAGTGCGACTCTGCACTATATCTCTATCAATGAATTAAAGTAGTAACTAAAATGTCGTACTTTGCTTTTTATAGTATATACCAAAATCGGAATTCAAGATCTTAACCATAAAAACCGTGTAACCATAGAAAATTAGCTTAATCCTCACACGCTAACCCCATCTACCCAGCCACATTACTGATTTCACACGAGACTGATTTCTATCACAAGAAACAACGCAAACAGAGAGGGAATACGTATTAAACAACGCAAACAGAGAGGGAATATGTATTAAATTGATGAAGTTAGGTTATCAGAGAAACCGAAAAGGAAAAATACAGAAATTAGGCTTTTTCGAAGCTTACCTAAACGAAAATCGATCTGAGACGACGGGAGAAGAAGGTGAGAGTAGAGAGAGAGAGAGAGAGAAAGAGAGGGGCTGCGTATGCAGTTTGTTTGGAGAG
This sequence comes from Limnanthes douglasii subsp. nivea, assembly GCA_036936605.1. Lineage (NCBI taxonomy): Eukaryota > Viridiplantae > Streptophyta > Magnoliopsida > Brassicales > Limnanthaceae > Limnanthes > Limnanthes douglasii. The sequence goes on along the minus strand of JAUPFV010000002.1, from coordinate 136,250,689 downwards.
AGATCTCAGTTCAGCAGTTGTGTTAGGGTTGGAGAGAGGTCTGCAGTTGGGTGGGTTAGGGAATTTTTTTTATATATATATACATCCCATATCGGTCTGGTAACCGGGCGGACCGGTCCAGACCGGTAAGAAAATCGGGTTCAATTTTTGGCCCCCAACTCGCCCCCTAAATTATTCGGACCGGTCTCGGGCCAATTTTATCGGACCGGTCCCGGGCGGGTTATCGGGTTGGGAAGCCCAATAACAGCTCTAGTCTTAAGTTCATAGTGTTCACAGAAATCTGTCCGGTCCAAGTGACCTGTTCGATCCCTGTCCATGTAACATGTCCGATATTCGGAGAGACTAGACTGATTTGCCCTTGTTCGGGGAGCATGCTGAATTCGGACTCATCATGAGCCCCTTTTTTAGGTGTTTGAGCAAGTATTCTTGTCAAAGAACTGAAAAACAGTCCGACGTCAGAAGTGGTTTTCAACCCGGACAGACCTATGGGTATACCCGGACAGATTAAGCTTTCACGAATTCAAAACGGTTTCTGTCAGAGTTAGCGGGACACGTGTCGCTCTCTGATTGGTTACTCCAGCTGTTTTTTCACCTTGAATTTCGCACCACCTTCTTCAACAAGTAACCTCTTTAATTACAAGTAGTGACATCAGCGCCGTCTTTTAATCATTGCCAAACTTTTCGAATTCTCCTAGGAATCAACTCCTTTTTTCAGATTTACTATAAATTCAAACTCATTTTCCACTGTTTTACCATCTCTCTCACATTCACTCTGCAAATTTACTCAGAGCTTTCTCTCTCTAAAGCAAAGGTTTTCTGGGTAGTTTGTGTTTACAGCAAGAACAGCACTGATCAAAGGTGGGTGGCTCAATCTTTCGGAGTTGGAAAGAGCACAAAAAGTTGAGAAGGAGAGACGAATAGCAGCAGGGCTACCTTCATCACCCGTTGATAAACCAGTCGCCTCTGTTACTGAGTCAGATCGAGGCTCATCTACCTCCAAAGGTACTAAGCCCAAAAAACTCTTTCAATCCAGCCTTTCGCCCATAGTCGCTGGTTCCTCAGTTCAGGAGTCAGTACCTGCTGTTGAGCCGGGAGTCACAGTTACAAGCGTTAGGAAAACTTTGCCTTTTATTGCAATGGGGTCCGACACAGAGCACTCTCCGGAGAAGCTGGTGGTTAAAAGGTCAAGCCGGCTAGTCAAAGGGCTAGCTTCCAAGAATACTCCCTCCAAATCAGGGGCAAAAAACAGTGGCTCTGGGTCTGGAGTGCCCATAAGTGCTCCCCGGGAAAGGCCATCTGGTCCGGATGCCAGCAGTCCGGTACCTCCAAGAGAAACTTCTGCCTCTGAGCCTCATCCTGAGATAAGAAGTCAAAGAAACACAGAAGGCCAGCAGTCCGGTAGCCAGGCTGAGCCAAGCTTTAACCCTCCCCGGACCACTACCACAGACATTCCCCCAACAATTATGGAGGAAAGAATGGAGGACTCTGCTGAAGAGGTCCCTTTTGAGTCTGAGTCCTCCGGCCAGACTGAAAATGCTGCTGCTGCCAAAAAAGGCAAGGAAAAACTGTACTTGAGGCATCCGGACCTGCCGGAGTGCCTTGAAGAGAAGGTGGGGCCGTATTTCCACAGAGTTGAGCTCAAATATCTCTTGGCCTTACAGAAGACCAAGTATGCATTCATCCATACTTCTGACCTGGGTCGAATGCGCACAAAATGGGGGATCCCAGAAAATGTAAAGATAAGGATCCCCATAGATCCGGAGACCCCTATGGATTGCAAGAGGAACGAAATAGTTTTTTTTACAGAACTATTTAATTGGGGACTCAGGTTCCCACTGGAACCGGAGATCGTTCGATACTTCCACCTGGTGAAGCTCTGCCCGAGCCAGCTGAGCCCCAATGGCTGGTATACTCTAATGTCATGTATCATGGCATCTAGGCTTTCCGGGATCCCTCTCCCTATGGAAGAGTTCGCAGCGGTGGTCAACCTTTGTAAGCATCACCAATTTCCCTTCTACCATTTCAATATGGGGAACGATCTCAAGGCTGTTGATGATCTCTTGGAGTCAGAGAGCAAATGGAGGAGCCAATTCTTGTTTGTCAGTGGCGCTTGGGAAAACGGCAAGAAGATCAAGGCCGGAGAGAACCCAAGCCTCCTTAGGAGTAGGTGGAGGAGTGACCGTAAGTTTCTTACTTTAAATCTCTGTCAATTTCTCTTCTTCTTCTTTTTTAAGTTAGTTTAAATTACCTAATTTCTCTTTTGTTCTAACAGAGCTGCCAAAGGAGTTCGGGGATTATTTGAAGGCCGGACAGGTTACCTGTGGCAAAATCAATGCTTGGGCCGCAGAGAACTGGGAGAATCGCTTCCACAAAGCCTTTACCCCTGGAAATTTAGCACGGTCTCACATGTGGAACACCACATGCCGGAGAGACCTATCTTGGGAGGAGCTCACCACCCAGCCTCCTGAAGAAATTTTGCTTAGAAGGTCCCACGAACTAGATGGGACACTCTACCTGCCTGCTCGGGCCAAAGCCCCAAGCAAAATGAAAGGCAGGAGAAAAGGCAAAAAGGTGGCGAGCGATGCTGAGAAGGATGCCCCAACAGACCCGGAGGGGCCGACCCAGGTTCAAATTGATGCAGCCCTCTTGCAAGTGGTGGAGCAAGAGACCGAAAGACAGGAAGCAGACCTTCCAAAACCTCCAAGGGTTCCCAAGAGGACTCGCAAGCAAGCAGGTGAAGACGCTGACCGGGAAGCCAAGAAGAAAAAGACTTCACAAGGAGAGGAGCTTGCTCTCCGGGATCCGGAGCCCTCTTTCCCCACTGACCCAACGCTGGCTGAAGAGATCCCAAGCATGCTCCAATACGGTCAATTTCAATGGTAAGACTTTCATGGTTTCTAGTGAAAAGGACATTATAGCCCATTCCTTGCTTAGTAATGTGCAGCCAGTTCTTACATTGGAGAGACAAGTCCGGAGTCAAGCAGACACCATCAAAGACCTCAAGTCTGAGAAGGAAAAGCTATCCGAAGACCTCCGCACTGCTACTACCAATGCTGATTTGCTTAAGGAAGCAAATGAGGAGCTGAAGAGGAATCAAGATGAAAGCAACACAAAAGTTGCCACCCTAGAAGAAACCATAAAAGATCTTCGGGAGAAGCTATCCGGTATGGAGAAGGACCTTACTGTCTCAAGGGGAGAAACTACTGCAAAGGAGAAGATTATCACCAACTTGACTACTGACAAGATTGCTTTAGAAAATGCAGTGACCCAGGCTGCTGAGGAGAAAACTGCTTTGTTAAGGGACCAAGAGGCCACAATCAATACCAAGATCAATGCCTAAGCCAGGGAGATGATTAAAAGCAAAGAGTTATTGATTCAAAGGGTGAAGTCTGATATGGTTCTCCTTTTTCATGAAAAATTTCCGAAGAGGACCCTGGGGGACTTATGGCTCTATGTGGATGATGATGACCTTCCATATTATACAATGGTCGAAGAGGATGGAATTTCCAGTGGGTCTTCATCTGATGATGAAGAGAGGACCGAAGAGAGCCCAGGCGAAGAGGAGAATGATCCCAAAAGCAAGAAGGTAGTTGAAGGGGGGAGTCACTCTAAGGGTAAGAAAGCAGATGAAGGGGAGCCATCTTCAAAGGCTCAATCTTAATTTATGGTTTACTTGGTTTATCTTTTATTCAAACTAAAGTCCTTGGAAGGCCAAGGCACTCTTTTTGTAGTGGTGTCCGGTATTTGTTCGGACAGGTTTTTTGTGCTGTATCCTGACTTATTCGAAAGTCCTTGGAAGGCCAAGCCAATTTTAAGTTGTTCAATGAATATTTCTGTTTTGCACAACCATCATCTTCTTTCATTGTTTGTTTTAGTTTAGATAGCTAGAGTTTAAGTAGCTTTTAGTTATTATATTGTGAGAGTGTTTAAATTCTCCGGCTAGAGTTTAAATAGCCCTTAGATCTTTCAGTCCGGGTAGTATAACAAGAGATAGAACTTTGAAAATACTTAGAAAATTTTGAAGAAGGCATCGAATTTTATTCAACCATCCGGACACCTCATTAAAACCTCCCCGTGCCACCAGGGAGGAAAGAGTATGCCCCCAAATATTTACATGGAAGTTCAAACAAGTAAATATTTACACAAGTGTTATTCCAAGTACATCAAAATATGCTCAATATTCCAATGATGAGTTAGAACCCTGCCATCTTTGTCTTCCAACCAATAAGTTCCAGGCTTGATTCTTTCAACCACAATATACGGACCCTCCCAGGTTGGGACCAGCTTTCCGAAGAGCTTTTCTTTAGTATGTAAGAAGACCTTCCTTAATACTTTGTCCCCTGGTTCGAAATCTCTTCTTTTAACTTTGGAAGCAAACCTGCTTCTCATCAAGCCCTGATAGTGTGCAACTCTAAGGCGAGCTTTAACCCGTTTTTCTTCTATCAAATCAAGTTGATTTCTAATTGCCATCTCATTAGTGTGTCCGGAGAAGTTGTGAACACGAAAGAAAGGGAGTGTCTTCTCTATGGGGCTACTACATCCATTCCATAGACCAAGGTGAAGGGTGATTCTTGTGTTGCAGCCCCAGGTGTTGTCCGGTAGGCCCACAAGACTTCTTGTAGATAACTAGGCCACTTCCCAGCAGCCCCTTCCAGATTCTTTTTTAAACCGGACAGTATAGTTCTATTAGCCACAAAACTTGCCCGTTGGCTTGTGGGTGGAAAGGTGAAGAAAAACAATGTTGTATACCCCTTGAGGCACAGAAGCTTTCCATTTCTCTATTGTCAAACTGTGGCCCATTGTCTGTTGTTATTTTCTGTGGGACACCAAATCTGCAACATATGTTGGACATAATGAATTTTATGACAGCTTTTGATGTTGTCCCTGGCAGGGAAGCTGCTTCTATCCACTTTGAGAAGTAGTCAATGGCCACAATTATAGTTTTACGCCCTCCGGACGCCACAGGGAGAGGCCCTACTAAGTCCAACCCCCATCGAGCAAAAAGGATGGGCTCAGAAATTGACTCCAAAGGAATGGCTGGTACATGAATTTCATTGCTGTACCTCTGGCATGGGTCACACCTCCTCACCAATTCCTTAGCATCTTTCATAATTGATGGCCAATAATATCCGGAGAGTAATACTCTTCTTGTTAAAGCTCTAAACCCACAATGGGCTGATCCCTCACCATCATGCAATTCGGAGAGGACCACTTGTGACTCATCATCCCCCAAACAACGCAGGAGAGGTTTACTATAGGATTTTTTGTACAACACTTCTCTCAATATAATGAAACCATGAGCCTTGTGTTTCAATGTTCTGGCTTGTGACTTATCTGAAGGCACAATACCATCGGACAGATATTGCATGAGAGGAGATCTTCAGTCTTGAGGCTGTTTCACTTGTATTTCAAAAACTTCCTCTTCTTCACCCTTACTAAGTTGAATAGAAGGGCTTTCAAGCACATGGATCCATGGGTATGACTCCGTATATGCTATAGTTGCCAATGAGTCTGCTAGCTCATTTTCTGCCCGGGGAATGTGTTCATAGACAACAGCTTTAAATTTTAGTGCTTCATTTTTGAGGAGGAGTAAATATTTTACAAGTTGCTCCATTCTAGCCTCAGATTGGCCTAAGGCATGGTGGATAAGCAATTGGGAGTCACTTAGCAGTTTGACCCTCTTAGCCCCACAAATGTAGGCTAACTTTAACCTAGCTATAGCTGCTTCGTATTCGGACTCGTTATTAGATGCCCTAAAAGCAAAACAAATAGCCTGGTACATATTGTCTCCATATGGGGAAGTTAAACATATTCCTGCACCACATCCCATAGTGCTAGATCCACCATCTGTTCGGACGATCCACATTTTCTTGTCTTTTGTATCAGTAGCTTGCTCTGAATCCCTATCGGAGTGGAATTCAACCAGGAAATCAGCCACAGCTTGGGCTTTTACTGCTGTCTGGGGAGCAAAGTCTATGTCGAAGTCCCCCAATTCTACTGACCACTTAGTCATTCTGCTCGAAATGTCTGCTTTTTTAAGGACATTCTTTAAGGGAAAAGAGGTCCGGACGATGATAGGATGAGCCTGGAAATAAGGCCTCATCTTTCTTGCAGCTATTACCAGAGCTAATGCCAACTTTTCAAGTTTCAAGTAACGTCTCTCAGCATCTATCAAGCTCTTGCTGATGTAGTACACTGGGTGGGGATATCTATCGACCTCTCTTACCAGCACAGCACTGATGGCACAACTTGAAATTGCCAAATATACGAAGAGAGTCTCCCCATCAACTGGTTTGAACAAAGTTTTGGGGGAGGACAGGTGTTTCTTGATTTTATTGAAAGCCTCATCACACTGTGGGGTCCACTCGAAACCCTTTGCACCCTTCAAAGTTTGAAAGAAAGGAGCACACCTGTCCGAAGACCTGGAGATAAATTTGTTTAAGGCTGCTAATCTCCCCGTTAACCGCTGTACTTCTTTGATGTTTCGAGGAGGTTCCATCTGGAAAAGAGCATTCAGCTGGTCCGGATCGGGCTGTATTCCATGCTCACTTATGATATAGCCTAAAAACTTCCCGGACTGCACTCCGAAGACACACTTTTCAGGGTTTAACTTTAAATTTACTTTTACCAAGTTGGCAAAAGTTTCTTGGAGATCGGACAAGTGTAGCTGCTCATCCACACTTTTCACCATCATATCGTCAATGTAAACCTCCATATTTCTTCCAATTTGATCAGCAAATGCCTTATTGACTAACCTTTGATAAGTAGCCCCAGCATTTTTCAAACCAAATGGCATCACCTTGTAGCAATGTAGACCCCTGTCAGTGACAAACGTAGTATGCTCTTGATCCTTTGGATCTACTTGAATCTGATTGTACCCAGAGAAGGCATCCTTAAAGGAAAGCAGTTTGTTCCCAGAGGTAGAGTCTACTAACTGATCTATCCGGGGGACTGGATACAAGTCTTTTGGGCAAGCTCTATTGAGGTCTGTGAAGTCAATGCACATGCGCCACTTGCCATTCTTCTTTTTCACCAGGACAGGATTGGCAGTCCACAAAGGGTATTGAGATTCCTTAATGTGCCCCATCTTTGTGAGTCTGTCAACCTCTTGTACAATGACATCAGCCTTTTCTTTGGAAAAAGCTCTTCTTTTTTGAACCACTGGTGCTACACCTCTCCGGACAGATAGGTGATGGGATATCACAGCTGATGGAACTCCAGTAACATCAGCATTGCACCAAGCAAAAACGTGCTGATGGTCTTTCAAAAATTTCAACATTTCTTTTTTCAACATTGGTGGCATCTTGGACCCTATCTTGACACTCTTACCCTCTTCCAAACAGTGCGTTTCAACCTCTTCGACTGGTATCAATACTCCAAGGGTCTCTCTGGGGTCATCAATTTCACCCTCACCCCCAGAAAGGCCCTCAAACTTCTATTGTTCATCGATGCGGACTGCCCCCAGCGTTCGAGGAGCCAAGGCAGTGGCATAACATTCTCTTGCAATCTTTTGGCTGCTCCGGACAACTCCAACCTGCCCCTGAACAGCATACTTTAAGCACTGGTGGACTGTTGAAGCCACTGCATGCGTCCTAGAGAGCCAAGACCTCCCTAGAATAGCATTATAGCAAGTGGGACAATCCACCACAATAAAGAGTATTCTAACCATTTTCTTGAAAGGGCCCTTGCCCAATAAAACCTCTTCTTCGAACTCTCCGATCACATCTGCTGAGCTGCCTGTGAAGCCCACGATTGACCTGTCCGACTTTTGAATTACAGCTGGATTTTTCATTTTCTTGTAAGTGGTTAGGAAAATGATATTGTCTGAGCTTCCAGTGTCCACCAGGATGCGCCTTATTTCATTGCCCCCAATAGACGCTCCTATGACAACAGCATCCTCATGAGGGCCAGCAATGTCTCTCAAATCATCCTCATCAAAGACAATGAAGGGGAATGAGTTCGGTGACTGATAAGATGTCATGCCTCCTTCTAGCTAGGAGGCCAAATTATGAACATGCCTCTTTCTCGAAGAAGTAGTAGGAGCTGTCATAGTGTCCCCTCCGAAAATTGTAAGTGACTCAAAAAATTTAATGAGCCCGGAGACCGACCTAGAACATTCCTCTATAGCACCCATCCTGTTTCGAGTTGGATCAGGATCCAAGTATTCAGATTCCACATCAAACCTTTCAACTATAACCATGGCCCCCTCCGGAGCAGCATTACTTGGACCAACCCGGTGAGTATTGTCAGGCATGTTGCCTCCTCTTCTTTTAACGTATGCACCCAACTTCCCTCTCTCAATCAAATTTTGAACTTCTTGTTTTAACGCTATGCAGTCATCGGTGGTATGGCCAATATCATTGTGATATTGGCAAAAGGATTTGTTACGATGCTCTCTGGGAGACTGCAAGGTTGCCGGTCTCCGGTAGTGCACCTCATCTTTTGTTTTATCGAAAATGGTGGCCACACTCTCTTTAAGCTCTGTGAACCACTCCGGTTGGACCTATGGCCCTCTCTTATTTCTGGATTGTTGACTCGGAGCAGGAGCTGCTGGTTGAAACTGAGCTTTTGCCCTACCATGCCCATGTCCGGTTTCTCTTGCTTTGTTCCCGGACTGATTTTGATTTGGAGTTGGTGCCACTGGGGTGGATCTTACCTGCCGGTGCACCCTGGTTTTCTTTGTTTCATCGACGTTTATTTGTTTGCCAACCTGATTCAGCAACCCTCCCCATGTCATAGCCTTCTTTCTGGTCACCGAATCAGCTAGATTTCCTGGGTTCAAACCCTGTCTCAGGGATGCTATTGCTACCTGTTCAAAGAAATCAGCCAACCCATTCTTTGTGTTCACAAAGCGGCTTATGTATTCTTTCAAAGATTCATTTGGCTCCTGGGCACAATGGATTATGGTGTCTCCATTGCCCTTCAGCTCCTTACTCCCTACGAACTGCCTTCGGAAGGCCACCCAAAACGTATCGAAATCTTTAATACAACCCTGAGGCAGGCTGTTGTACCATTTCAGAGCACTCCCCGTAAATGACTGGGAGAAAGCCCTACAGAGTAATTTATCATCGTCATCAAAGTTCATCATGAAGTTCTTGAATTGCTCCAGATGATTGTCCGGATCAGTACTGCCATCGTAGTTCTCCATTTTAGTACTGTCAAACCTCTTGGGGAGGTTTCCGGACAGGATTTTAGAAGACAGTGGAGACTGCCTCCAATTCCTTCCACGACTGAACACAGTATTCTCATTGGGAGTTGCAAAGATACCTGGCTCATCGTGGAAAGCAAAGGGATCCATCAGCATCTTGTCCGTATACCCCCGGTGGTGAGATGACCCCTTTCCAATATGACTTTTCATTCTTCCATGGTGGTCTCTTTTTCTTGAATATTTCTTAACCTGCTTTTGCTTTTTCCTGGTTCGACCCTCATCGCTGCTAGAGGACAAGGATTTTTCATTTCCCTCGCTGTCCGAAGAGCTACCTAAAGATTTTGAGCTTGAGTCAGAACTCTCCACAGGCTTGGACCGGTGAGACTTTTTGGAACTAGCATGAGTCTTTTTGGTGCTCACATGAGTTTTAGAAGCCTCATGCTCTCTGGGGTTATCGGTATGATGAGCAACCGATGCTTTGGATTTTTCTTTCACGCCCATCTTGGCCTTCTCAGCCCTCAGAGCTTCTATTTCACACTTTAGCCTGTCACGCTCTTCGACAGTGTACTCATCGTTTTCTTCCACCACTTCGAGCAAAGCTGGTGGAAGCTCTAGATTGTCCGGATTCATACGGACAGAATTTCTTGGCAGGTTTTGAATGCTTGATTCAGGAACCTTTCTGCTCCCACTGTGGTCGCCAATTTGGTGTGGATAATAATCGCCTAAGGGTAGGCTGGTAATTTCAAGTGGAGTTTTAAGGTGGTGTGTGGGTGTTTAACAGTGGTGTGTGGGTGTTTAACAGTTAGAGTAGAGAGTAGAGAGATGATTAAGCAGCTTGGTAGCAGTTAATTCTCATTACCCATAGTTAATGCGGGTGGTTAGGTATTTATAGTATAATGTTTGGGCCCTTATGGGCTTTCGGGTCATGTTTAATGGACCTGGGTCATGTTCAAAGACCCATGAGCTCTAAGTAGGAGAGCTAGTAGCTTAGTCAAGAAGTGTTTAGGTTTTTTAGTACTTTTGTCATAGTTCGAACAATCTTAAGTAGAGCTGTTACCGGGTCGGGTCGGACCGGGTTTTGACTGGATCGAGACCGGACCGTTAAGATACTGGGCCGGTCCAGCCCAGACCGAAAAACCAAGGGAGCCAGTTTTGATGACCCGAGACCGACCCGGTAAGGTAACGGACCGGTCTGGCCCGGACCGATATGCCAAGGGAGCCAAATTTATGACCCGAGACCGACCCGGTAAGCTTATGGACCGGTATGGCCCGGACCGGTCTGGCCCGGACCGATAGACAAAAAATCCCATTAAAAACCTAGTATTACAACTACAAGATAACACTAAATATACATTTCGCTCAATTAGAGTTGTTGCTTCCTAGAACTAATAACATGTGAATAGGATTCAGCTGGCATACGCAGAATCATTACTCCGAATGCAGCTGCGCAAACTAACGACAAGTGTGCAGACGCAAAATCTACCGAACACAATTAACATTCAACACAATCTATGTATCCCAAACATAATTATAGTTCATGAGCACCAGCATTTGGATAAAAAGACTACTATATATTCCTGTTTTAACACCTCCACAACAAACATAGTCTAACTCTAACACCAGCTTCTCAAACTCCATCTTTCTATCTTTTGCTAGCTATCTGAATTGTTTTACCAAGCAGCTCGTCCCAATACCTGTCTCTCCAACTTCACTATTTCTGCCGCCGTTGTTCAATCTCGTAGACCCTGAAACAGAAACAAGTAAATATTTGAATTCTGATTGTTGTATAGTTCTGAGCAAATAAGAAAATGAAACACAAAGAAAAGAACCAATTCATTGAAATCTACGGGTCTAAAAACCATTTCCATCGAAATCGTAGAGTCTAAAAGTCATTTCGATTGAAATCGTCAAGTATAATCGCTCCACTGGTCTATACGTATCAAAACCTGATAGTTTTAAACCTAAATTCTAATTTCTTTTTACAACGTTATATGTTATCTACTACATTCGAAAGACTAGATAAAAAGGACCATATATGCTACTAAGACACTAATGGTAAACATTAAGACTACCAACCAACATTAAGACCCTAACCATTCTTTTTTTAACCACCATCGGATTCGCCATCCACAAAGGATACTGTGATTCCCTTATATGTCCAACCTTAGACAATTGATCCACTTCTGCAAAAATTGCTTCCGCTTTTTCCGAAGAAAACGCTCTTCTTTTTTGAACCACCGGTTTGATCTTCGGATTTATGGCCAAGTTGTGCCAAATTACTTCGATAGGTACTTCTGTTACATCTTTTGTCTTCCAAGCGAAGACATCCAAATTCTGAGATAAAAAATCAAGCAGCTGTTGACGTAGATTATGGTGTGGATAATAATCGCCTAAGGGTAGGCTGGTAATTTCAAGTGGAGTTTTAAGGTGGTGTGTGGGTGTTTAACAGTTAGAGTAGAGAGTAAAGAGATGATTAAGCAGCTTGGTAGCAGTTAATTCTCATTACCCATAGTTAATGCGGGTGGTTAGGTATTTATAATGTAATGTTTGGGCCCTTATGGGCTTTCGGGTCATGTTCAAAGACCCATGAGCTCTAAGTAGGAGAGCTAGTAGCTTAGTCAAGAAGTGTTTAGGTTTTTTAGTACTTTTGTCATAGTTCGAACAGTCTTAAGTTCATAGTGTTCACAGAAATCTGTCCGGTCCAAGTGACCTGTTCGATCCCTGTCCATGTAACCTGTCCGGTATTCGGAGAGACTAGACCGATTTGCCCTTGTTCGGGGAGCATGCTGAATTCGTACTCATCAGATTAGGGGTAAATAAAGTTTCAATCTGAAGCACATTTCCTTCCGAAAAAGTAAACTCCTCTATTTCTTCACTCAATGTTAAAGACCCCGGGGTTTCCCTCGGATCATCAACCCTTTCTTCCAAATATGAGGGGACCGTTTCTAACTGCTATTATCGCATCAAATCTCCACTGCTGGATCCTCGAACCCGAAGCGCAGTGGCATAACATCCTCTGGAAACCTTTTGATCGCCTCGAACCACTCCAACTCTGTCTCCAACCACGTACTTAAAGCATTGATGAACTGTTGAAACTACCCCATACATTCTTGAAACCCATGATCTTCCAAAAATAGTATTATAACTTGTAGGACAGTCCACCGCCACAAAAAGTACTTTGACCTTCTTCTTGAATGACCCTTTCCCCAAACTAACTTCTCTCTCAAATTCTCCAACAACACGAGCTGTTACACCCGTGAATCCGATAATTGTACGATCTGATTGAGTAATTCAAGGTGGGTTTATCATTTTATCATAGGTAGACTTAAAAAGACATTAGCAGAACTGTCAGTGTCAATCAACACACGTCGAATTTAAACGCCAGCCACCTCAGCTCCAATTATCACAGAATCCTTATGTGGTCCTGCAGTCCCTCTCAAATCATCTTCATCAAACAAAATAAAGGGAATATCTTTATTTCCATGCAAATGTACTAACATCTTCCCTTCAATTGGAGTTGTCAAATTGACAAGATGCATTTTCTTCAAACTGTCTGAGTTTTAGTCATCGAATCGCCCCAAAAATTGCCAATGATTCAAAAAACTTGCACAATTCCCGAACACGCCCCTTTTCCACAGAAACAACCTCAACAGGCTCCTCAACTGCCATCAGAAGCAACCTGTTCAGATCCTTTTCAACATATTCATTAGAAGCATCGAATGACTCAATCTGTGAATCCATAATCATCAAATTCTCCGTTGGCGGTGCAGCCTTCGAAGTTGATGCACTATTTTTTTTCCGATGCACTCCCTTATGACTTCACATAAGTCAGGAGCTTTCCATTCTTAATCAAATATTTGATTTCTTTTTTCAAAGAAATGCAATCATTTGTATCATGCCCAATGTCATCATAATACCTACAAAATTTATTGTTTCTTTCTTCCCTCGGTCTGCTGATAGGAGCTGTGAAATCAGCATAGTATTCTGGTCTGACCCATATATTTGGTCTAGGCCTGTGGTAATTGTTGGATGAAGTGTGGTCTGAATAGCCACCATTCTGAAGAGGCAAATTGTTGTTCTTCTGCCTCGACTACTGATTATTCCCATTACCATTGTTATTTTTATTCGAGGGCTGTCCTTGATTATTGGCTGTATGTCCCGATTTTTTTGGAGTCTGGTCCACCTCGGACTCTGCTAGACTCCTCAACCTTAATTTGATCCTCGACTTGAGCCATCAACACTCTAAAAGTTAAAACCCTTCTCTTTGTTGTCTCATTAGCCAGTTCCATAGGCAATAAACCCTGGCGAAAAGCTGTCATCGCCATATTTTCTTCACAGTTGTCCAAACTAGCCTTGGTCAACACAAATCTCTTGGTATAATCTTTCAATTTTTCTCCTAGTGTCTGCTTGAACTGAATAATTGTATCACCATTAGCTCTCATTTCTTTGCTCCTCACGAATTGCCTTCGAAAAGCAGTATAAAAGTCCTTGAAATTTGATATGGACCCCCTCGGAATCCTGTTGTACCATTTGAGAGTTGTTCCTTTAAAAGTTTGAGAAAAAACACGACACACAAGCCAGTCGTCATCCTCGAAATTCATCATATAATTTTTGAATTGTTTGATGTGATCATCGGGATCTTGCATCCCATCGAACTTTTCAACCTTCGAAATATCAAAACGCTTCGGAAGCGTCATGGAACGAATTTCATCTGTTAATGGAGAGTTTCTCCAATTAACGCCTTGAACAAATTGGTCATCAGTCCCTATTGTGACATACAAATTCCTATCAGTTTTAGCATACTGATTCGAAGGATTTCCTTCATGCCAAGCTGATTGAGGAGCATTATTAGACTTGCTCTCCTTTTTATACCTCCTCGAATAATCTCTTTCTGATTCGCCTTTCAAAGAACCTCTATGCTTTTTAAATCCCGAGGCTGAACTTTCTACTTCCTCATCACTAGAAGTTATCAATTTTTGTTTATGTTTTTTCTCCTTTCGAGATGAATATTGCTCTTTAGGAGACAAAAAGCGTGTTTTTTTATGCTCGGACTTAGCATGTCTGACATCAAAAGATCGATCTTACTGACCTTCCACATCGGGTTTTTCCATTTCTTGTCTAACTTCAGATCTGATTCGAGCAGAAAGTATCTCTTGCTCCCTTCGTTCATATTTTTTATTTAAAGCATTTATTTTATCTATAAGTTGATTCATTCTTGTCTCAACATCAGATCGAACTTGGACCGGACGATCCATCAGTTCTATTCCCATCAGTCTCATTCTTTTGCAAATCATCTCTCATAGTTGTTGTTGTCGATTAAAGCGTAGGGTTATTATTTTCAAGATTCATCTTATGAATTTTAGTCAAAGAATACCACTGAATAATATCACTTTCGAACATAATAAGCTACTGATTTTTCTTATTCAATCCCTAGTGAAGTCGTCAATTTGATAAGGTTTGATTTTGTTGTAGTTAATTGCTAAGGAAAAATTATACAAAGAGAAAATGCTTAAGAGTTTTTAGAGAGAGAAAACACAAGTACAAATGAGTTTCAAGTAAAAGTGTTCAACCCCTTTATTAGAGTAGTCTGGTCCTTTATATAGAGGAGCCAAGACTTAGTTTTAAACCGAATCTGTTACAAAAATGGATTAATTTCTATTTATTCCTTACAAGTTATACAAAGTTACAATTGCCTCCTAAAACTGACGCCATTCACAAATTAAGGACAAAACTTACATTAATTACAATTAAGTCCTTAAATTTACATTATTTACAAATTAATCCTTAAAAACCTATTTCCATATCAGTAACAATAATACGAGATAATTCATACATGGGAAAATGTATATAATGATGCAATACTACAAAAAAAAATACGAGATGGGTGAGACAATAAAAAATATAAAAGAGACAGCATGTGACATAAGCAGAAACTATCATTGGTTGAAAATTCGGGATTAGACTAGAAATATATACTTACAATTCTCCTTTATCTTTCTAGAAAAAACTCCACACGTTTGAACTCTACTGACCACCTGTGCGTAATTCTATGTATTTTACATTCTAGGTAATAAGAAAGAGAACTCCTCTTGTATGTGATTGTAGTTTTCCTTTTGGAGATGCTTCAACTTTTTCTTAGAGGTGATTGCAGTGTTATTGGAGGGGTTGCGGTTTTTTTGGTTGAAGAATTCACCTAGGGTGAAATCAGTATCAGATTCATCTTTCAACCCATTTGTTTTCCAATTTAGTGTGTTCTAATTGTTTTTTCCTGGTTGTGGTTTGCTGTGTTCGAGGTGCTTTTGTTGGGGTTTGAGTTGTACACGTTGTTTTAGTTGGTGTTGTTATGCTTGGGGTTGGGGTTGAACTGGTTTTTCGTGTTTTTTTATTGGGTT
Source organism: Limnanthes douglasii subsp. nivea (assembly GCA_036936605.1). Lineage (NCBI taxonomy): Eukaryota > Viridiplantae > Streptophyta > Magnoliopsida > Brassicales > Limnanthaceae > Limnanthes > Limnanthes douglasii. The sequence continues at coordinate 136,235,149 of JAUPFV010000002.1, read as the reverse complement.
TTTTTTGTTGGTATTATGGTTGTATTTGGTTGAGGTTGGGTTGTAGTGGTTCTTCTTATTAGTGTTAGAGTTGTTCTGGTTATTATGGTTGGTGGCTGTCTGGGGTTGAAATCTTTTTTCTCGGTTTTCTTGTTATATATTTAGTCATTTTCTTAATCATATCTCTGTTACACGATCTACGTTCCCAACTGGATCATTTCTTAGTTCATGACCAGTATCTTCTTCCCCATCAAATGCACTTATTTCTGCAGCTATTAGGGAATTCACCTTTCAAACCGTATATAATAAAATATTTAGAAAGTAATGTGAGATTGTAGTAAAATACTACATGAGAGACTACTTCAAACAAAACATGCGAGACTCATGCAGTACAACATGCGACCCTGGTTCAGACACTGCATGCTAGTCTGGATCAAATACTATTATGCGAGACTAATGCAACTAAATATGCTAGACTAATGCAACTAAATATACAATTATTGAAACAAATACTACATGCACTACTATTGCAACTAAAACATGTGATACATCTTCATCTCTAAGATACTTCATCTTTTGAATTAAATCCAAGTTTGTTGATTTTAATTCTAATCCACGTCATTTGTAGCATCTTGAATCATGTATGGTCTTGCTTCTCCTTGCACAATGATTGTATGCTCCATGATGAATGACTGTATTACAGAATACATCAACATTATTAAAACTATTTTTTCTATTTAATTATAAAACTAAGATACTAACCATTAAAAGTGCAACACATCCAATAACTCTATCAGGTTTGTTTTCAACACAGGTCCGAATTGACCCAAGTATTCTTGCTATGAACCGATCATAATTGCTTATTATTTTAGGGTTCAACATAGTATAGTGTTGTTATACCTAGTACATCTTATGATACTGAATAGAATAGTGTAAAGCACCCCCCCCCCCCCCCGCTGTAATGACTTTGTCCTTTTCATCACGTAAAACACAACACAACTATAAAAAATAAGTTTTATATACATGTGACACTGCAACAAATAAAAAAATTCACGCGAGACTATTATAAACAGAACATGCAACATTATAGCAAAATAGTATAGGATGAAACTATATCTTATTAAACATGCGAGACTATTATAACTACATCATGCGATATCTCATCAAGCTTATCTACATTAGTAACATTTGATACCAATGTCAATACTAATACGAGATCGATGATAAAAATATACCTCTATCAAATTGTTTGTTTTTTATTTTGATTTATTATCCCTATTTTTCTTGAACATTTGTCAAACAAGTATGTTATGACGATCCGAGGCTCTGTTTCTTGACCATTGTTGTATATAAGTTTGAAACCTCATTTGAAATCGAAGGGCATTTCCTCCTCCTCGTGCTTCAAACCAAAGATAACCTTCACATCTTTGGTGGTGAACTTAACATGTTTTGACCCCAAGATGAAAACGTCTTATTTTATATAGTATTTCACGATGGTCTCAGTTGTTATTTGATAATGCTTCTTAATTTGTAGATTCTTCTTTCACATATCATATGAAGCTTTCAATAAGGTATATAATAAAATTATTTTAACAGTTTATATGTGTTCATCCGTAATGAAAACCTTCTCTTTCAACAAATTTAAGATACTCACTAAACTGGATCTAAAATGACATGCTTTAAGATCCATTTTTCATGATTGTAAGACTAATTATAAGAAATAGGTGAGACCATGTATAACACGTAAGATGAGTCCAATTGAAAGAATATGCAAGAAATAGTATAAGAAATATAGTAGGACTAGTTATAAGTAAAATACAAGACCAGACATAAGATACACGAGATACATGCGAGACGTCATTAAAAAACATGCCATATACAAACACACATATGAATATGCGATACATGTGAAAAACAAAGCACATGTGGTAAGATAAGATATAATAAAAAAACACATATTAAACCATGCAAAATAATTCGAGACCTGGTCATGAGAGACAATGAGGATGCGAGACGTTGTGATATTTTACCTTCGAACTAAATGAAACCTCAAATTAATACTCAAAGTAGCAGACAACAGGACATCATCAATACATTTTAACCAAATGACTAAAGTGTAACACATCAAATACAAAAATACAGAGATTTTCATACTCTAAAGTCTTGGTTTACCAAAACAAATGACATTATAAAGGTATATTCCATGGAGAACCCTAACTAACAACCTCTCTAATCATTTTTAACACTTCCAATAAACCATTACCATGCAACTTAATATAAAAAGGTTAGATAACCCTACCTAAAAACTTACTTTTGGTACTCAGTTGGTTAGAGGTTAATTTTGGACTTTTCTTGATCAAATATCGAAAGAGAAATTTAAGAGAGAGGTAAGAGGATTTGAGCATTAAATCAGATTCCAAACTAAGAAATCATAATAGTTGAGGTCGCTTGTGTTTAATGGGTCGACGTTCGTGGTTTCTGGGTTTCAGATTGTTCATAGAGAGAATAAAGAGAAAATAACTGAAAATTCAAAAGGAAAATAAACTTATTTATGAATAAAAAACATATTTATACTGAGGGGATATTTTTGTCCGATCTTATTCCATGATAATGACATACGTGGTTGGCTATTTATGGATAGTTCACCATAAATTTAAATAGTACAATAAGTTCTCATGCTTCAAAATTGTTTTGGCAAATTTTATCCAAAGGTAACACTAATTTCTACTACCATTTAGTACCTCAAGTATCACTAATGAACACTGATATCAAAATATTTAACTTATTGATCATCTAATACCTAATCACTACCACAATACCTCAAATAAATATGTTTTATCCCTAGTTATATAGCCTAATTCTGGTACTTTAAACCAAATCTTATATTTCATACTTTTTTTAAATGTCTGTATCTTTCAAACTGTACCTCGAAAAAAACCCGAAAGTACTACCGGCTTGGTTTTTTTGAGATGAACAAAACTAGTTTCATGGATGATATTATTTTTGCCAGACCTAGTAATCATAGTCTCGTATTACATTTGTTTGGTCTCGTATCTCGTACTTCGTTTGTCATGGTTTTGTATGATGTAATAGAAAGATGCAAGACCCGACATGGTATAATAAAGAGATGTGAGACCATGCATGATGATGTGGAGAGAAGCAATACCATACATAAAGAAAATAAAGAGATTATGCTTGATAAAGTAGAGAGATCGGACATGATGAAAATGAAGAGATCATGCATTATTAAACTATGTGATACCAAACATGATGAAAGTGAAGAGATACGAGGCAAGGTATAATGAAATGGAGAGACGTGAGACATGTACTACTTGATTATAAGAGATGCAAGACTATGACACCTGGGTCTAAAAAATAATAATCAATGGATACAGTTTTATTTGTCTTAAAAATACAAATTCAATGACTTTTACAGTTTGAAATATATAAACTTTAAAAAATAGGAAAACAAATAGGAAATAGAAGGTTTGGTTCAGAGAAGAACAAAAACATTACTTTTAGTTTTTCTCATAGGTCCATATATTTATTACTACTTTACCAATTTTGGATATCAAATACAAATTATATATTTAACTTTGTATTCATGGATAACTCTCTTTAACTTTTAAAATGTTGAAAAAATAATTTCAAGAAAGCTCTAAGGCATTATGTTGGGTAACTCTCTCTAATTTTTTTTAATCCAATAAGACATTACCTCACCTACCCATATATGCGAATGCTTTAAATTGAGATTTTGCTCATTTTAAAGCTCATATGGGGTACTAATGGGTATCTTAGTGGGTATATTATTGAGTATATAAACAACACATTTGATGGCTTCCCCATGGAAAGATAATGGTAAAGATGAATTATTTATTATACTTCTAATATATCCCTTAATGTACGGTTATGTCTCTCATCTACACCATTCATGTGAGGCGAACCCCACATTGTATGTTGAAGGATTATGACATGCTCCTCTAGGTATTTTTTTTAAATGACCCATGATATTGTTCACCCGATCTGTCATATATATCATAGTAATCACTACCACATTCAGATCTAACGCTCTTAATGCTTTTAACGAGTTACTTTTGAACTTTGGTTCTAAGAGATCAAAAGTTTCCTGGTGCCTCAGACTTTTTATGAAGAAGGTAGAGGTATCTGAAACGATAGAAGTAGGGATGGTAATAGGATGGATCGGGGACGAGTATCTATATATATTATAACGAACCCGTAGTAGAAAACTGATACTCGAACACGCCCTAAACCCCGACGAGTATCTTTTTTTCATACCAAATATGAATCCACAGATTCAGGTTCCCACACGGGTACTCACAAACTACCCACGGATAAAACCGATGTAAATACCCCAAACAAAACCCAAAAAACTAAAATCAAACCCAACATAAACCAAATCCAAAAATAAATTTAAATATTTTATAATAAATTGAACAAACAAACATAAATATATTTTCAAATTGAATCAGCATATCCCAAAACAACATGATATAAAACAAATAACAAACACTAATACAACCTAAATCAAATTATCAATAATAAAATTATACATCTATATGTAAATTAAAAACAAAAATATCTTTATAACAACATTGTCTACCATCTTAAATTTAGATATACGACCTAACCGCTTGTGTCATAGTTTAAAAGAATTTTTTGAGTTAATAATATTATTTTGTGCAGGTTGTGCATTTATGGTAAAAATTATTATATACAATATTTAATAAATATAATTTATGTTCCTTTATCAAACTTGCATCACCAACAATCATATCAGTAAACGAGAGAGTAAATTTATTGTTTCCTATAAGACAAAAATATACATAAAAGTACAAAACCAGAAAATAAAATAAGTTACTTCCAAAACTAAGAACAAACATTACAGTATGTAAAACAATACATGTCAATAATAAAGTTCTAAATTAAGATCACAAATTTCCAACACATAGCATGAGCTTTATTATGTTGTGAAAATAAATATTTCATCTTCAGTTAGTAGTCTGCTTCTTATTGTACTCTGGAAATAAATGGAAGCATGAGTTGTTACAAACTGAAGAAGCCTCATCAAGAATTTATTATACAAGCAACATACAATAACAATAGATACAACTATAGGACTGACTCAAAATCGTATGCCGAAATAACCTGCAAATCTGAAATAAAGCAAATGCTCATACCCTCATATATAATTCAAAAATAAGAGCATATAGAAATTCAATACAACAATCAAGACAAATGTAAGTTTTTGGCATCAACCAAATACACTATTGTAGGAACATTTGCTAAAGATGTGCCTAAACTCGACGACATTTATAGATTCTTGGATAAATTTAAATTTGTTGGTAAGGTCAATGTCTCTGGATGGGATGTTAGACATGCTTTTATTAACTATAGATCAATAATCAATGAGGATCATCAAATTATCCTCATTATTTAATCTTAAATACTAAAATCCTATAACACATGTGTGGATCACAATTTAAAATATGTCTGAATATTTATTCAATGAGAGCATAGTCAATACCATAGAATTTGTCATAATACATCATCTAACAACATGAATATCTGAAATAAATAGAGCCAAACACAATTCACACTATGTTTGGATTGAGTTTGACATTACAAAAGACTGTTTTATAAAGTTTGGGTTGAGTTTGGCAGCAACGATGGTTGCTAGATCAATATCAGTTACAAAGACCTCTCATCATATTGTTCTTATTGTAAACACTTAGGTCACAAGAAAAAGAATTGTAAGATGATACTACCTAAATCTTGATGACGATAAGGAGAATCATGACTCTAAAACTACCCTCGGTCTCGAAGAAATATTGATACCTAAAGTCAACTTAATTGGTATTAAAGAGGCTAAAACAGATTCTAAATCCCAAGACCTGAAGACTAATGAGAAATCTCAATCTCATTATGTCTAATTCTCGCATTCCAAAATAACTTTAAAGGATAATATAAATATCCAGACTAAGACTTCTAATTAAGTGAGGCAAAACAAAATTATAAAAAATTCTCAGATTACTCAAACCATAGAGACTAAAAAGAATGACATATTTAAACATACTGAAGCTGAAATAATTGAGGCCATTGACTCTTTTGAAACTAGCTTTAATTGCAACAACTGTTAAGACTATGTGAATCTGGCATCTGATTATCCTACCCCTAAAAAGAAGAACATAGGAAGCCCTCATATTCTCCTATAAGAAACAACACTAAGTTGAATAAAAACTTCAAAGATTTGTTAAATAAAAAACCGAAAGAGGTGAAACAAAAGAAACATAAAAACTCTAAAGTTGCCAAGACGCTTCACTATAATAAGTCAAATATATATAATCCAAACAGCTCTAAATGACTATAAATACTTGAATTGGAATATTCATGGTATATGTAAAAAAACTTCGCAAACAAGGCTCAAATTCTTAAAAACTGAAGGCAAAATAGATATTATTGCTCTCTATGAGCCTTTAATTGATAGAGTTCACCTTGGTAAGCTTGTTGAAAACACAGGTTTTCCTAACAGTAGGTCCAATTTAAATAATAAACTTTGGATTATGTGGGATGATAAGTTTAACATTTGGAATAGTATTAGATCTCTCTCTGATCCTACTAAACATGGCTGAATATGGGAGATTCCAATGTTATAGATTTCTCACATGAGAAAATGGATTTAACCTCTCTATGTATAAGAAGTATAAATGAATTCAATAATGCAATTAATGATTGTAACTTAGAAGATGCTGGTTTCTCGGGAAACAAGTTCACTTGGTCAAACAAAACTAAATGGAAGATACTCGATCGAGTAATTTACAATTAGGCTTGGTCTGACTATTTTCTTGAAACTAAAGTCACTCATGATGAGTCCGGATAACTTCACTACTGCCTACTGAGATTTCCGGACAAGGGAAATTCGGACAAAAACTTGCCACTGAACTATCCGGACAGGACAAAAGTAAAAAAATAACTAAACACCTTTTGACTAAGCTATATGCTAATGAGCTTAATAAGTAAATAGGGTCATTAAACTTGACCCAGTTTCATAATTTGACCCGAAAGCCCATGGGTCCATAATTAAGGGTATAAATACCCCAACTACTTTCATTAATGAGGGTAATGAACATTCAATACAACCATGCACCTCAAATCTCTCACTATGGAATACCCAAACATTTAATACTCTCAAAACTTTCCAAAACACTTGAAAAAATTACCCTTAGCTTAAAATAAACCTCACCAAATTGGCGACCACAGTGGGAGAAGAAGGTGCCTGAATCTAGCATTCAAAACCAGCAAAAAAAACCTGTTCGTATGGATCCGAACGAGCAAGAAATTCCACCACCTTTGGTGGAGGTGGTGGGGGGAAACAATGAATACACTGCCGAAGAGCGAGATAAGTTGAAACCTAAAATAGAAGCGTTGAGGGCCAATAGAAAGGCAGGGATAGGTTTAAATGAAAAGTCTAAAGCGTCAGCCATTCACCATACTAACAACCCAAGGGAGAATGACCCATCAACAAAGACTCATTTGAGCACAAAAAAGACCCATGTCAGTTCTAAGAAGTCTCACCGGTCCAAGCCGGTGGAGAGCTCAGAATCTGAGTCCTCCAGTAGCTCTTCGAACGAGGATGAGCTTGAGGAGTCATTGTCATCAAGCAGTGATGAGGGAAGGTCCAGGAAGAAACAAAAACTAGTTAAAAAATATTCAAGAAAGAAAGACAACCATGGGAGACTAAAGAGGCATCTAGGAAATGGGTCGTCTCATAGCCACAACCATAGTCACAGGCATGTGGACCAGCTGCTGATTGATCCATTTGTTTTCCATGATGAGCCATGTAATTTTGCAACACCTAATGAAGACACAGTTTTTAGTCGTAGTCGGAATTGGAGGAAATCTCCATTGTCTGCCAAGATACTGTCTGAAAACCTTCCTAAGAGGTTTGATAATACTAAAATGGAGAAATACGATGAGAGCAAAGATCCGGACAACCATCTAGAACAGTTTAAAATTTTTATGATGAATTTTGATGATGATGACAAACTTCAGTGTAGAGCCTTCTCCCAATCCTTTACGGGAAGTGCTTTGAAATGGTACAACAGCTTGCCATAGGGTTGTATAAGAAACTTTGATACGTTTTGGGTTGCTTTTCGAAGGCGGTTTGTGGGGAGTAAAGAGGTGAAAGGCAATGGAGATACTATTATCCATTGTGCCCAACAGCCAAATGAGTCACTGAAAGACTATATAAGCCGTTTCGTAAATACCAAGAATGTGTTAGCTGATTGCTTTGAGCAAGTAGCAATAGCTTCTTTGAGACAAGGGTTAAACCCTGAGAATCTAGCTGATTCAGTAACAAGGAAGAAGGCCATGGCTTGGAGCGGTTTGATAAATCAGGTGGGAAAACAAATCAACATGGATGAAACAAAGAAGTCTAGGGTACACAGACAAGTGAGGTCTGCCCCAGCTGCTCTAAACCAGAACAAGTCCGGATACAAGGCCAAAGTACCCGGACAGGGGTCCAACAGGGCCAAACAGACTCAATCCCACCCAAATCTAGCTCAGAGCCAACAATCCATAAATAAACGAGGACCTTGGGTCCAACCGGAGTGGTTTTCCGAGTTAAAGGAGAATATGGCAACCATTTATGACAAAACTAAAGATGAGGTGCATTTCAGGAAGCTGGCAGCGCTTCAATCTCCTAGCGAAAGTCGTAATACTTGTTTTTGCCAATATTATTATGATATTGGCCACAACACCGAAGACTGCATCGCTTTGAAACAAAAGGTACATAATCTTATTGAAAGGGGCAAGCTGGGAGCTTATGTCAAGAGAAGAGTGGAAACAGGCCTGACAATGCTCCCCGAACTGGCCCAACGAACAATGCGAAGACATCTGCTCCAGAAGGGGCTATGGCGATCCTTGAAAGATTTGATGTTGATTCGGAGTATTTGGATCATGATCCAACCCGGAATAAAGTGAGGGTCATAACAGAACGAACTAAGACAGTGTCCGGACTCATAAGCTTTTTTGAGTCACTTACTATATTCGGAGGGGGGGGGGACACTGTGACTGCGCCGACTCCTTCTTTAAGGAAGAGTCATGTTCACACTCTAGCTACTAAGTTAGAGGGATTTATGTCTTCTTATGAGTCCCAAGTTCCTTTTCCTTTCATTGTTTTTTATGAGGATGATTTAAGAAATATAGTTGGGCCTCATGAGGATGTTGTAGTGATAGGAGCTTCAATTGGGGGCAACAACATCAGATGAATTCTGATTGTCATTGGCAGCTCAGCCAATATTCTATTTTTAGGTTCTTATAAGCAGATGAAGAATCCGACAGTGATTCAACGTTCGAATAGATCCATTGTGGGCTTCACATGGAGCTTTGCCGATGTAATCAAAGAATTTGAGGAGGAGGTATTGTTGGGAAAAGACCCTTTTAAGAAGATGGCTAGGGTGCTATTCGTTGTGGTAGACTGCCCCACATGTTACAATGCAATCTTTGGGAGGTCCTGGTTCTTTAGAATGTATGTTGTAGCTTCAAAAGTCCATTAATGTTTGAAGTATGCAGTTCAAGAACAAGTGGGAGTTGTTCGGAGTAGCCAAAAGATAGCAAGAGAATGTTATGCAACTGCACTTGCTCCTAATACTAAAGGGGCAGTCCGGATTAATGAAGATTAGCAGTTGTTGGGGCCCTCTGGGGTGAGGGTGAAATTGATGATCCAGAGAGACCCCTGAAGTTTTGATACCAATTAAAGAAGTTGAAACCCACTCTCTGGCTGAAGGAAGAAGTATTAAAATTGGCTCCAAAATAGCTCCAGAATTGAAGAAAAAGTTGTTGTCATTTTTGGCAGTTCACCAACATGTTTTTGCTTGGTGCAATGCTGATGTGACCGGAGTGCCTGCAAGTGTTATATCACACAAACTGTCCATCCGGAGAGATGTTACACCTGTTGTGCAAAAAAGAAGAGCTTTTTCTAAGAAGAAAGCTGATGTAATAGTTCAAGAAGTTGACCGTCTTACCAAGATGGGGCACATAAAGGAGTCTCGGTATCCTTTATGGACAGCCAACCCATTGTTAGTTAAGAAAAAGAATGAGAAATGACGTATGTGTATCGACTTTACTGACCTCAACAGAGCTTGCCCAAAAGATCTCTATCCAGTCCCCCGGATAGATCAGTTGGTGGACTCCACATCTGGAAACAAGCTATTATCATTCATGGATGCCTTCTCTGGGTATAACCAGATACACGTGGATCTGAAGGACCAAGATCACACTACCTTTGTTACAGATAGGGGTCTCCATTGTTACAAGGTGATGCCTTTTAGGTTGAAAAATGATGGGGCTACTTATCAGAGGTTGGTGAACAAAGCATTTGCTGATTAGATTGGAAGAAATATGGAAGTATATATTGATGACATGATGGTTAAAAGTTTATAAGAAGAGTTTCACCTAACTGATCTTCAAGAAACTTTTGCCAACTTGACAAAGGTTAATTTGAAATTGAATCAGGAAAAATATGTGTTTGGGGTGTAGTCCGGAAATTTTTTGGGTTATGTAATAAGTGAAAATTAGATATAGTCTGATCCAAACTTGCTTGATGCCCTGTTAAAAATGGACCCTCCTCGAAATATTAAAGAAGTACAAAAGTTGACAAGAAGATTGACTGCTTTAAATCGTTTTATTTCAAGGTCTTCGGACAATTGTACCCCGTTTTTTCAGACCTTTAAAGGTGCTAAAGACTTTAACTGGTCTCCACAGTGCATCCGGGCTTTTGATGAAATAAAAAACATTTGTTTTCTCCCAAAACCCTTTTAAGCCTGTTGACAGAGAAACACTTTATGTATACTTGGCTGTGTCAGAATGTGCTATAAGTGCAGTGCTGGTAAGAGAGGTGGACAATTATCCTCGTCCGGTGTACTACATCAGCAAGAGTCTGATGGATGCTGAAAAGAGGTACCTAAAACTTGAACAGCTGGCACTAGTAATATTTCCAGTCTCATTCCATCATCGTCCAAACATCTTTTCCTTTGAAGAATATTCTTCAGAAAGCAGACATATCAAGCAGAATGACCAAATGGTCAGTGGAATTGGGTGATTATGACATTAATTTTGCCCCGCGAACTGCAATTAAAGCTCAATATGTTGCTGATTTCTTGGTAGAGTTTCATTCGAACAGAAGTACTAAACAAGCTTTAGAAGAGAAAACTAAAAAAAAGTGGGTTATCCGAACAGATGGTGGATCAAGCATAATGGGTTGTGGGGCTGGGATTTATTTAACCTCTGAATATGGTGATAAATTATACGAAGCTATATTGCTTTGCTTTCAGGGCATCTAACAATGAGTCTGAATATGAAGTAGCTATAGCTGGTCTTAAGTTAGCTTTTCTGTGTGGGGCTAAACGAGTTAGATTGATGAGTGATTCTCAGCTTCTTATCCACCATGCTCAAGGTCAGTCTGAAGCCAAGAAAGAGCAGTTGATAAAATACTTATTCGTTCTTAAATAAGTGACAGCCAACTTCAAAAGTTTTTGCTATGAACATAAACCTAGATCGGCGAACACGATGGCAGACTCTTTAGCAACCATAGCATACTCTGAGTCCTACCCATGGATTCATGTACAAGAATGCGCATCTATACAATCAAATCAGAACAAGGAAGAAGAGGAGAGCTTGAGTGTACAAGTAGTTTAATCCAAAGATTGGAGATTCCCCTTTCTTCAATACATCTCTGATGGAATTTTACCTCCGGAAAAGGCTATGGCAAGGAAAATGAAACACAAGGCTTGTGGTTTCTTGATCATAAGAGAGGTTCTTTAAAACAAGTCGTTCAACAGACCTCTCCTGCGTTGTTTGGGGGCTGAAGAGTCCCAAATTGTTTTATCTGAACTCTCATGCGTTGTTTCGGGCCACAATTTGATAACAATGATATGGAGAGTTTTTGTGCCTCTAGGGGCATTCAACATTGCTTATCTTCTCATTTCCACCCACAAGCAAATGGCCAAGTTGAAGTGGCAAACAGGACCATTCTGTCTGGTTTAAAAAATAATTTAGAATGGGCTGCAGGGAAGTGGCAAAGCTATTTGCAAGAAGTGTTGTGGGCATACCAGATTACTCCTAGAGCTGCTACTCAAGAGTCTCATTTTTCCTTGGTATATGGGGTGGATGCAATTACTCATATAGAAGCACTCTACCATTATACAGAGTCCACAATTATTCCGAATAAGCCAATGAATTGGCAATTAGAAGTCAGTTGGACTTAATGGAAGAAAAAAGAGTTAAGGCTCATCTTAGAACCACCCATTACCAAGGCTTGATGAGGATCAGGTTTGCTTCCAAGATTAAGAGAAGGGATTTTTATCCAGGGGATAAAGTTTTAAGAAAATTTTTGTTGCATAATAAGGAAAAGCAGTTCGGTAAGTTGGCTCTGAACTGGGAAGGCCCTTATGAGGTCTCCGAAAAGCTTAAGCCTGGGACATATAGGCTTCAAGACAAAGATGGAAGAATTCTGAAGCACCCATGGAATATTGAACACCTCAAGTTATATCTAGATAGAAATATTGTATAAATATTTACTTGTTTAAAGTCAATGTAAATATTAGGGGGCATACTCTTTCCTACCTTGGTGGCGCGGGGAGGTTTTAATGAGGTGTCCGGTTTTTTCAATGAAATATGATTCCTTCTTAAAACATTCGATGTGGTTTGATTGCAATACTTTTCAAAATTTCAATTCGGATTAATCTGGTTGAGCGATGACCATTGAATACATGTCATCGAAGATATTAAACACTCTCACCTTAAATATTTTTGAAGTAAATTAGGGCTTTTTAAATATTAGCCATTAAAATTGAAAGCAAGTATGGAACAAATTAGAATATGCTAAATAAGCATGTCCGGTTGTGAACCAGATGATGTTACTAAAATGCAAAAAATGCCTTGGCCATCCAAGGACTTTGAGTGTTGTGAAAGACTTATCCGGACTTAAACCGGATACAATTACAAAAATTCTTTGGCCATCCAAGGACTTTAGTAGTTCACAAAGTTGAGAAAACACAAAAGATAGTTAAAAAAACCTGAGGGCTTATTCCCTTCAGATGTTCCTGCTTCACCTCTTTTTTTGGGGCCTTTGAGTTCAGCGCTTGAACTCTCCCCGATTTCTTCTTCTTCATCGGTGGTCGAATCGATTCCACTAGAGTAGTTCTTTTTATCACCATCTACCATTGTATGGAACGGGATGTCTTCATACTCCACATATTTCCACAAGGGACCAAGCGTCCTCTTTGGAAACGTTTCATGTAAAAGCAGTACTATATCAGACTTTACTTCGGCATACCTTGCCTCCAAGGAATCTATCACCTCATTGGTGTATTTATCAATGCTGGCCTGAATCCTATGTTCCTGCTCTTTCTCCAAGTTTTCTTTCTCCTTGGTTGCCTTAGACACAACCTCTTCAAGGGAAGTCTTTTCGCCAAACAAGGTTTGAATGAAACCATCTCTGGTCTTCATATCGTCCTTTAAGGTTGAGAGGTCTTTCTCCAAACCAGAGCACTTAGCTTGGAGCTCAGTGTTAACATTCTCCGAAGTGGCCAGCTTGGCCGACATATTTTCCTTATCCTTCTTCAACACTTCAAGTTCTTTTTTCAACTCTTCTATGCTCTGATTGGCATTGAGGAGGTTGGTTAACAGAGACTCCTTGTTTGTATTAAGGGCTTGGATAAGGGTGGACTGATTTTTCACTAGCCTCTCCAGAACAAGCACTGGTTGGATATGACCTAAAAGAGAATGGGCCACCATATCCTGGTCTTCAGAAATAGAAAAAGACTTACCATTGTAGGTCACTATGTTGGAAGAGCCTGTATGACGGAAAGGACAAACAAAGTCATCTTTCTATGAGTCGCTGAAGTAAAGACTGATGTCCTGAAGGGCTCTGATGTCAAGCCCTCCTCCGGTGCCCTCTCCCATTTGCAAATATTTTGGAATTTTCTCTACCAAGATGGGGTCAGAGGGAGCTGGTGGAGGAAGAAGCTCTGAAAAGCGAAGAGTTATTTCTCCCCCTAAGGTGATTTTTTTCTTCTTGGCAGCCATTTCATCACTGTTTGCCCCCCTTTTACTATCTTTCTTGAGAGGCTTCAGTGGATTTTCTGGCTCTCCCGCCTTCTTGACAGCCTCATCTTCAACCACTTAGAGCAAGGAGGCATCACTCCCTCCTTGGTTCTCCCCTCCTTGGTTCTCCGGACCGGTCTCTTCTGCAGCAACCCGAACTGCCTCTGTTGCATCCTTCTTTTTCTTTCCCTTTATCTTGTTACGATCCTTGGCTCTAGAGGGAAATACCAGCTTACCATCTTTTTCCTCTGTCTATTTAAGGATGACAACTTGGGGAGGGGTGTGGTAAATTCTTCCCATGCGAGATCTCTCCAGCCTGTGGTATTCCACAGATGAGATCTCACCATATTTCCAGAAGTAAAGCAGTTGTGGAAAACATTCCCTCAACATTCTGCGGCCCATGCATTCAGCTTGGCACATGTGGTCTGCCCCTCATCCAGATATTTGGTATACTCCTTCGGTAATACTGAAAAAGAAGTAATGAATAATTCAAAAGTGGAATGTTTATAAAGTGAAAAGGAGAAAATGAAAAACAAAATTGAAGAGATTACTTGTACTCTTCCACCTACTAGTAAGCATGCTAGGGTTAGTTTTGGCTTTGATCTTTCTCCAATTTTCCCATGACCCACTGATAAATAAAAATTGAGTTCTCCAATTCTTCTCCAACTCCAACAAATCAGCTACCACTTTGAAATTGTTTCCCATATTGTGGTGATAGAATGGGATGTGGTGATTCTTGCATAAACTTGCCACATCGGCAAATTGCTCTATAGGGAGAGGGATCCTGGACAGCCTTGATGCCATTATGCAGGCAAGGAGGGGGTACCAAGCATTTGGACTTAATTGGATTGGGCAAAGCTTTATCAGGTGGAAGTACTTGACAATCTCTGGGTCTAAGGGGAATCTGAGCCCCCAGTTGGACAGATCGGTGTAGATGACCACTTCATTAAGTTTGCAGTCCATCGGAGTCTCCGTAGTGACAGGTATTCTCACTTTCACCGACTCTGGGATCCCCCACTTTGTCTGGATCCGGCCCAGCTCGGCTGTATGAGTATAGACATAATTTATGTTCTGCATGGCCAACAAATACTTAACATTGACTTTCTGAAAGCAAGGCCCTACCTTGCCTTCCAAGCATTCCGGGAGATCCGGATGAGCCACACCAACCTTCACTTTGCCTTTTCCTTTTCTATCAGAGGCAGCATCCCCAGTTTTCCCTAAGGCTTCAGTTTCGAAGGGGGCCTCTTCAATGCTGTCCTCTATCACTGTGGAAAGTTTATCAGTTGTTGTGGATGGAAGGGTGTTAGCCTCTGGCTCTACGGTCTGCCCGGATGATTGAGCGCCAGTTATTTCCAAAGGCCTGGTGTCCGGTTGGGGCTCTGTTCCGGAGGACTTCGCTTGAGAAGCTACTTTGGATGCCTCTGATTCGGAGGGCTTATCTCGTGGGGCTCTTATAGATATCTCCGATCCTGAGGGTTTATCTTTGGATGTTGTTTTAGAGACCTCCGGTTTGGAGGGTTTTGATTGTGAGGCAGTCGCTTGGGCCTTCACCAAACGAGTTGTCTGACGTGGATTTGATTTTTTTGGAGATTTTTTGATATATGATCCCATGGCTATTAAAAGGGAGGGTTTTCTAACGCTCGATACTTCTTTTTCTTTGGTAGTAGAAGGTTGGGACTCCTGAATAGAGGAGCCTGATGGGATTGGTGAAAGATTTGGTTTGAACAACCGTTTGGGTTTTGGATTTCTGGTAGAAGATGATCCTTGATCAGCTTCTTGGGATGGTTTATCACACTTGTCTCTTGGGGAGACCGGGAGACCGGCAGCGATACGCCTCTCTCGTTCGACTTTCCTTGCTTTCTCTAACTCAGACAAATTCAACCAGTCGCCTTTTACAAGAGCGTTTCTAGCCGTGAACATAAAACTAACCAAGAACGAATTTAAAAGAGAGGAAGGAAAGCTCTGAAGAAGATTTTTGAGTGATGAAGGTAACGAAACAGTAAAAAATGATTTATATATTGATAAAAAAAGGTAATTGATACCTAGGAGAAGACGAAAAGGTTTTTGCAATGATTAAAGACGACGCTGACGTGAGCAAAATTAAATGCATATGCTACTTTCTAGGGTTAGTGGGAGCACCAATCTAGGTAAAAAACGGATGGTAGGTCGAATCCGATTGTGACACGTGTTCCACGATCCAAAGAAAGACTCTTAGAATTCTGAGAAAAAGTCAGTTCGGACAAACCTCAACCTGAATACACAAGCGGGTCGGAAAATGTTGTCACTGGCTAAGTGAATTTTTTAGTCATGCCAAATATTTTTGACAAGGCCTAAAAAATGGGCTACTGATGAGTCCGGATAACTTCACCACTGCCTACTGAGATTTCTGGACAAGGCCAATTCAGACAAAACCTTGCCACTGAACTATCCGGACAGGATAAAATTAAAAAAACGACTAAACACCTTTTGGTTAAGCTATATGCTAATGAGCTTAATAAGTAAATAGGGTCCTTAAACTTGACCCGCTTTCATAATTTGACCCGAAAGCCCATGAGTCCATAATTAAGGGTATAAATACCCCAACTACTTTCATTAATAAGGGTAATGAACATTTAATACAATTAGGCAGCTCAAATCTCTCACTACTGAACACCTAAACATTTAATACTCTTAAAACTTTCCAAAACACTTGACAAAATTACCCTCAGCTTAAAATAAACCTCACCAACTCACTTAGCTAGAACTTGTTCGGATCACACTCCAATTAGTATCTTTGTTTCTAATGATATAATTAAAACTAAGGTTTATTTTAAATTTCAAAATATGTGAACTCTGAATGATGATTTCTTGTTTATTGTAAAGAAAATTTGAAGCAAGATATTCGAGGTCACCCTAGAAGTATCTTATGGCTTAAAATTAAAAGACTTAGAATTGATTTAAATATCCAGAATAAGGACTATTTTGATTAAATGTTTGATGCTGCAAAAGATGACGAGGATAAAGTTAACCTTCTTGAAAACACTTACCAACTTTTCCTCTCATCTGAAGACAAAGAAACTTGGACAAAGTCAAAATTAAACGCAACCAAATTCTTACTAAGGAAAAAACTTATTGGCACAAAAAGTTACTCTAATTGGATTAAAGATGGAGAGAAGAACACAAATATCTATCTTAGCTTTGTTAAAAAAAAGTAAGAAAATAAAATTCACAATATTCTTGACCAAAGGGATTGGATTACAGTTATATAATTTTTTTGAGAATTAGTTGAATTATACTTTAAAACTACCATAACTGAAACCTTTAGTATTGAATGATAATATAACTTTAATGAGCCCTCATAAAAATATGAAATCCACAGTGCTATTGATATAACCAAACAAGCCCATACTTACCTAACGATTTAGACAAACGCAAACGGGCCTTGATGTTACACCAACTATCAGATTTGAGCATTTCAAGTACTCAAATTGAAAATCTCGACAAGTCTGACGAATGCAAAAAATATGAAGAGGGCTAAAGGCCTTGTCACAAAGTTTGGGGCCCAAAATCTAGCATTTAGGGCCCATAACACCTACTTTTGCATTTTTTGCAATTTTTATAAGCTTTATGAATTTATTTTAAATAGTATGGCAAGTCCAAGTGTCTTAAGATTTGGTCGGGCTTTATTTTATTTCGTTCTGGATTTTGGATTAGGGTTTGAAAGCGTTTTTCTTTAAGCAAAAAAACCCTAATTCCTCAGTAACTTTTATCAGTTTGAGAATTAATTTCCTAAACGTTTGAGTTCTATGCACCATAGGGTTAGGTTTTAATCAGCTATACTTCTTCTTTGTAATTATGCTTTTACCAGTTATAATCATCCTAAACACTAGTAGTGCATTTGGAATTGATGGTTTTAACATCAAATTTTACAAAATTTGTTGGCATATTATTAGCAATGACCTTTGTGTTTCCCTTTATCTTACTTCTATGGTCATATCATGCCTAATAAGGCTCTAGCCACTCGTATTTGTTTGATTCCTAAATCTAATAATCCAACCACTTTGAAGGATTTCAGATCCATTAGGTTATGCACTCTTCTTAATACATTCATATCCAAAATACTAAACAATAAACTAATTAAGATTATGCCAAAAATAATTTATAAAGTTCAATAGGGTTTTGTCATGGATAAAAATATTCATGATAATATTATTCTTTCTAAAGAACTTGTTCATGAATTAAAAAACAAAATCAAGGGTAATAATATCATGATTAAGGTAGACATATCTAAGGCATTTGATAGAATGTCTTATTATTTTTATTCTCAAAATCCTATCTTTTGTTTTGGTTTAATTAAGGACTTTACGTGTATGATTGCTATAATAATTAAGCAGGCTCATATGTATATTACAATCAACAATGAGTCCATGTGATAGTCTAAAACTATGAGATGAACTAGATAGGGGATCCATTATCCTCGATTATTTTTGTCATTGTTGAAGAGTACTTTATAGGTCTTAATAGGTTATTATATGAAAGCAAATCTATGACTTACGAAACTAGAAGTACCATTGCCATACCTTGTCTAGACTTTGCTGATGACCTATTGATATCCATCAATGGTTGTCCCTTTACCATTAAGAAACTAGAAAAATTTCTCCATCACTATGAGGACAAGTATGGGAAATCTATCAACAAGTAGAAGACAAACGTTATAACATCTACAAGCATTAACAATAGTAGGAAAGCTACTATAAAAAATTCAGACTGGATTCTCTCTTAGTTATCTTCATACTGTCTATCTTAGTATCCCTCTCAACACAAACAACAAGAACATCAACTTTATAGTCTCTTATGTCTAAAATAATAGATAAATTAGGGATTGAGATAGAAGATAATTTTTTTTATGGAGGGTAAACTTACTATAATTGAAACTGTTCATATAGCCTACCCTATTTACTGGATGCAAAAAAACATTATACCTAATACTATCATCAATAGAATTGAAAAGATTCTTAACAAATTCTTATGAAGTTCATCTATAAAAAGCAACTCGGTTATATGGACCAATCTTTGCAGACCTTTTGTTGAAGGTGGATTGAACATTAGAAACTTAAAAGACCTTCAAGTTTCCTTTTCATTTAAACTATAATACAAAATTAGAAAGCACAACTCTTTTTCGGCTATGCACACATCCAGTATTTACTGTAAAAATCATCATGATCTTCAGGTGATCTATTCAAATCATCACTCTATCATTTGGAAAATGAATAATTAAATATAGAGATGTTACTGAAGATCATATTTACCAGAAGATTGGTAAATTTATCTAGATTTTTTGTTAGGAAAATGGCTGGATAAACCCTCCCCCATCATAAAGCTATCATATGAAGAGGACAACACATGGTATAATAGTGAAAAGATTCACTCATTTTGGGATTTTAACATTTGAAACTTAACAACCTGGTCACCCCTACTGATATTAAGTTTATTCAAAGTATCAAATTAATCCTCAAATGGAAGACAAAATGTTATAAAAAATTTATAGTGATAGTGTATTTAACATAAAAAATCTAATCTATATGTTAATCTATGAAATTATATTACTCCCAAGAAGTGTTCGTTCCTGTGTTGGAGAATCCTAAATGGTGGGATCTCTGTTGACAATATAATACAGAAAAGGTATATCGCTTTAGCTTCAAAATGCCAATTCTGTAATAGTGGTGAAACAATCATCTATATTTTTTTTCCTGCAATCTCTGTTAGGACATATGAAATCATCACGCTAGGATCTTTTGAATTAACATAGCTAGACTCATGACCCTTCCTTATTTTTTAAGATCATGGTTTTGATCTACCTTTAATAAGGTTCATATTAGAACAACTATCCCTATCATTATAAGCTGGGTGATTTGGAGACTTTGCAACGATGCTAAGCACAATAATATTGTCTATTACTACAACCTCTAAAATCAACTATATAAATCATATTATCATCAGGATAGATCAGGCAAACCTCCTCAAGAAATATAACTGGTCTAACGATGATAATGTTGTCATTGAAATGAGTTGTTTTAATCATATGGATACCCTCAAGTAATCTATTATCCTTCTATGGTCTCTTCCATCTCTAAACATATATAAACTTAATCTAGATGGATCTTGTTTACTTAATGGAGAGACGAGTGAGAGTGGTATCCTCATGGATCATAATGGTAACACCATCAAAGCTTTTGACAACCTCTATGGCAATGCAGTTCCTATTATAGCCGAAGCTCGTTCTTTTCTGGATGGTCTCTTAATATTGAAAATCTGGATATTGAATCGGATTCCGAAATTCTTATGGATCTAATTAGCTCGGAAAAATCCTCATTGGACTTTAGAGCCTTATATAGATTGTTGTAGAAGTCTAATTTTATCATGCGTGGTCTTAAGTCACATATATATGATTCTAAATACTGCAGCCGATTGGCTTGCAAAATGGACCCTAAAATGCAAGATGATACACGAGTTTAATCAATTTCAAGCTCTAGATCTTTTATGAACTATAATCTTTCTTAAGAACCTGAGTATACCTTACATTAAAGTGGATGACTAACAATTATATCATTCTCAAATTTTATCAATTAAAACTATCATTGAATACTAACCCACTCAACATGCATTCAACTGTCTAACCTCTTTCTTAGTCTTGGAGAAATGTACATTACATATTTTACAGGTAAATCACTAGAAAACTCATCATAAGGTTTTTGGTTTTATATTGCTATTCTTAGAAGAATTGAAATTCTTTTGCAAGACTTAAACAAAAGATTTCTTACCTGTTTTGATCACAACATCTCTAAGCTTAACCGATTAAATTATCTATGATAATAAAAATTTTATGGTGCGAATTTTTTTCATAATTGAATCCTAACAGATTGCATAATATTCCTAATTTTCTTTCTTCTGCCTCAAAATCATTCAATGTTCTTTATATATGGTTATGCTTAACTGATCTCAATCATTTGCATTAGATTTGTGTTTCATATCTCTCGATAAGTCTCACCACAAATATCTACTTTTTACTTCTCTTCTTCGAGTAGGTTTTTGTCAAAAAGCTCAAAATTTCTAAACAGATCACTCACATTTGGGTTTGAAATTATCGCTCAAATTTGTTGTTATAAATTGATTAGGTAATCATCTTTGGGTAGATGTTCTACCCAATTCTAATTTGGGTTTATACAAAATTGTTCATAAATGAGATTTCTTCTACTTAATAAAAATGAAGTTAATTAATAAAAAGAATAAATAACATCATATTTTATAATTGTATTCAAAATGGTACAATAAATAAATATATTTAAAGATCGTGCAATTTATATTTATAACAACTCTAATATTTATAAATTGGGTCACGAAAATGTGTCACCCAGACGACATATCCCCGTGGGCAGTGGCGACACTGTGTCACCGTCATTTATTATATATAAATGAAACATCTCTTAAAAAGAAATTTATTGGATTTTATATTAAGTATTATTCTTTTTAATTTTATCAAAATAATTAGGCGGTGTTCTAACTTATTAGTATATCATAGAATTTTTTTTCATTGCCATCCACAATTCCATCTCGCCGCTAGGGCTCCGCTTTACCCGAAAGAGGGTCCCTCTCTCTCCCCCTCTCTCTCTGGAATCAGAATAATCCTTTTAGAATCATTTTTTTTTTCGTTTTTCTTCTTCTCTGAATCACAAGTGTTGTTCTTGTATATTATTCGTTATAAATACACAATCTGTTTTAGTTAGATTCAATTCGATCGCAATGACTTCCGTTTTGAAGATTGACGGTGACGTAGTCGTCGAAGGCGTTCAGAATTTAACCCTTTTAGCGCAGGTATTTTTTCATCGATTCTTGATAGATTTCTTTGTTTATGCCAAGTTTTGGTTGTAGATCTACTGTATATGGTTTCCTCTATGTTTGCCATGCTTTTTCATTAGGTTTTTGTTAATCTTGTTTGCGTTTGGCTCGATGCTTTGTTAGATCTGTTGCGGTGGATCAAAAAATTAAATTTTAATGGTGGTTTAGAGTATTTGTAGGATTATCTGTTCATGTTTTAGGTTTGTAGGTGAAACGGGATTGAGAAAATAAATCTGCTGTTTGGTTGTGTTTTCATTAGGGTTCAGGCGTCTTATTGGAATTCAAGATTGAATTTCGTTTTCTTTACGATTATATGGGAATTTAACGAATATTTCTGTTAAGTTTATAACATTTTTATGGGATTTGGATCATGATTTTATATAGAAGCTCTCCTTCTTGTTCTTTACACTTCTATTCTATAATTTTAGTTTCTCTTGTTTCTTGAAGGAAACACATACTGATGCACCACAGGTTTGTCAATTGGGGTTCGGGAGTCATGGAGGCAGTCATGGAGGAGCTTGTGCAATTTGCCTTGACGAGATAGTGCTTCAAGAAACTGCTCTTGTTAAAGGCTGTGAGCATTCTTACTGGTATGTGTGCTTATATTGTTTAAACAACTTCTTTGCACCTATGTTGTGTAAAATGATCAGTTAATGATTGTTATTAATTTGTTATTTTGTTTGAGCTGAACATCGATTCATCGCTAAATACTCTTGTGTGTGTATAGTTTGAACTGCATCCTTCAATGGGCCACCTACCATGAAAATCCAAAGTGCCCTCAGTGCAAGCATCCATTTGAGTCTCTTAATGTGCACCGGTCGCTGGATGGCAGGTACCTACCGGTCATTTCTATACATCTATCCTAGATTTATTTTGACAACTGAGTCATATCTAATATAATAATAACCTTTAATGATGTAATGGGAAGATCTTTGGATGGTCCTAGTAGCTATGTATGACTGGAAGTCTGAAAGAGGTTAGGGTTCTAAGTAACCAAATGGTGTGATTTGTCCTGCAAACAAATGAGGTGGCAAAAATCTGGTTACTGGTTTGTTTGGGGTCGTACAAAGCTTTGTAGTAAATAATGTTGTATCGGCCTTGGAACCAAGAATTTGGATACATGCATGTCCATACCAGACCCGGATAGCTCGAACTGGTTTCAACTTCTTTATTTTGGAAATAATATATAAATTTGACCCTTTCTAAGTATGTCTGTTCAGAGGGTGATCTGAATCACTTATCAATACCCGAATTTAACCTGTTTGTCTGAACCTCCAAACTGTTAACTATCCCGGATTATGGTTTTGACGTCTATGTGTTTATCCAAATACAGATTTTGGACATGAAATCGTTTTTTACCTTTACTTTTGACTGGACAAATTTGGTCTGTACGGCTGCACAAGATTTCACCTCAATCAAGAAATATAAACTCTTAGATTCTGACAAACATTGGACTTTTGTTTTGTAGCATTCATGATGTAATGTTTGAGGAGAGTGTGTGCTTGCTTCTTAGAGCCACATGGTTTGAACCATTAGTTGTGGAAGAGCGCTACAGTATTTATGATGATCCGGACAATTACTACTTTCCATGTGAATATGAGGATGAAGACTACGAACTAGATGAAGCCTACTTCCAGGGTTCGTCCAGTATTCGCATTGGCAACCGTAGGTGGGGAGATAACGGTTTTGTCAGTGCTGGCCGACAAGAAGCCAGGCCTGCCTATCGTCCAAATAATAATCACAATTCAGGTGGTGCTGGCTCTTCTTCTCGCCAATCGAAGAAGAAAGAGGCTGCAAACAACTCAACAGGGCGACGAGCAAAACGAGCACTCAAGCGTGAGGCTGCTGATAAGGCAGCAGCAGAGAAACGCCAGGGCTTCATGGAGAGAGTAGAGAGCAAGTGATTTATTTATTCACTGAGAGTTCTTCCGTTGGTAATAACTTTGTGCTTGAACCCTCTCTTTTCTGTACAGAAAGTAGATTTTAGGACTGCAACTTGCTGAGACCGAAGTTGTATGACCCATCATATTCTGTGAAATAATGGGTTTACTCTTTTTACTTATGGTCCTTTGTAAATCAAGGAATGGATCTGTTGTACTTCTCATGCTTTTCATAATTGCAGTTATCATTTTTTTGTTGGTTTTATGATACAAGTTACTACTCCTTGATCTTGGTTTTGGTTGATTGCCAACCAAAAACAGATGAAATCTAGACCTACCATTCAATGCCAACTATTATCTATAGTGGTTGGTATATTAGTTATCTAAACTAAAGTTATTTCTATCTATCTTTGTAGCTCCTAGTAAACAAAGAATATCAATTTCAATCAACAATTTGAGTTTGATTGCTACAACACTGGTTAAAAGTACCATTTTTTTCTTCTCTACTTCTACCGACCAAACCCTAAACGAAACAGCTAGCTACTTCTTACCCACTTGAAAACCCTTCTTTACATAATCAAAATTTTGATGGTCCACATCTCATAATCAAAATCCTGAGCATGGCTTCTTCTTGCCACCCTTCTATTAACACTGAGGATGGCTCGGTCATCCTCTTTTCAGCCTCAAGCTCCTCTGAGGAATATTCAAGTGGAAGCCTTTCGTCATCCTATTCTCACCAGTCACCACGATCACTACAACCATCGGCACATGATTCCATTAGCCCATCAAATTGCACATTATCTGTCAAAAATCTCTCTTACACGATCAACTCCTCACCCACTTCATTTTTCAATTTCTTTGAGAAGCCTAAACCTATCACCATTCTCAAATCGTTGTCTTTTGCTGCTAAAAGCTCTGAAATTTTAGCCATTGTAGGTCCGAGTGGGACAGGGAAATCCACCCTCCTGAAGATTATTTCAGGACGAGTGAAAGAACAAGAGTTCTTGTTTGATCCTAACGGTGGAATCTTTATCAATGAGACCAGGGTTTTTAGCCCTACTCAGTTGAGAAAGACTTGTGGGTTTGTTCCTCAAGAGGATGATTTGCTTCCTTTGCTCACTGTGAAAGAAACATTGATGTATAGCGCAAATTTTAGACTTAAAAACACAAGCTTTAAAGAGAAAGAAGAGAAGGTTGAGAAATTGATGCATGAGCTTGGACTTGTTCATGTAAGCGATAGTTTTGTTGGAGACGATGAAAATAGAGGGATTTCTGGTGGAGAGAGAAAAAGGGTTTCCATTGCTGTTGATTTGATACATGATCCTTCTATTTTGCTGTTGGATGAACCAACTTCTGGATTGGATAGTAGCTCTGCCCTACAAGTTATTCAGATTCTTGATTCGATTGCTAAATCGAAAAAGAGAACCGTTGTTTTGTCTATTCACCAACCCAGTTACACAATCATTCAATACATTTCTAAGGTTCTGATACTGTCTCATGGGTCTGCTGTTCATAATGGTACACTTGATTCATTAGAGGAGACCATGACGTGTATGGGATTTCAAATTCCAGTTCAACTGAATCCAATCGAATTCGCAATGGAAATCATTGATTCCTTAGAGTCTTCAAATTCGAACGATTCAAAAGTTGAATATGATTTTCGAGGTCAACAACAACCCAATGATTGTTATTCCAACAAACAAAGTAACAGGACCTTTTGTTTTCTCGATTTCTTCGAGATTATGATTCTCTGCTCGAGATTCTGGAAGATTATTTACAGGACAAAACAGCTGTTTTTGGCTAGAACAATGCAAGCCCTTGTCGGTGGCTTTGGGTTAGCTAGCGTGTATGTCAAGGTAGGTCGAGACCAATTGGGAGTTAACGAAAGGCTGGGTCTATTTGCTTTTAGCCTCAGTTTCCTTCTCTCGTCTACAGTTGAAGCCCTTCCTATATACCTCCAAGAACGTCGAGTCTTAATGAAAGAATCGTCTCGCGGGGCGTATAAAATTTCTTCCTATATGATATCGAACACAATTACGTTTCTACCGTTTTTGTTCGTGGTCTCGGTTCTGTTCTCTCTTCCTGTATACTGGATTGTAGGGCTGAACCCTTCTGTTTCTGCTTTTGCATTTTTCTTAGGCATTGTTTGGCTAATCGTGATGATGGCGAGTTCCCTCGTGCTTTTCTTGAGCGCGATATCACCGGATTTCATCTCCGGGAATTCGCTCATATGCACTGTTTTAGGAGGTTTCTTTCTCTTTTCAGGATATTTTATCCCCAAAGAGAATATCCCGAAATACTGGATCTTTATGTATTATGTCTCACTTTATAGGTATCCGTTGGATTGTCTATTGACGAACGAGTATTGGAGTGTGAGAGAGGATTGCTTCTCTTGGGGTACTCAAGATGATGGTTCGGCAAAGTGTTTGATCACTGGGAACGATGTCCTGAAGAGTAGAGGACTTGATTCGGACACGAGGTGGATCAATGTTGGCATCATGTTGGGATTCTTTGTTTGGTACCGTGTGCTTTGTTGGATCGTTCTTTCTCGAAAGGCTTCGAGAACTACGATCTAGTATATACCAAACACAACTTAGATCATTGCTGTTGTCCTATAAAGATTAGTTTACTTGATAGAGTAATGGCTGGCATTTTGGAAAATTGTGTTGATAATTGATATAGTAATGTATTTGCGCTCTTTGGGTTTATTATGGGATTCAATAGGCCATCCAAAGCCTATGTTTTATTATTGGGAATTGCTAAAAAAAAACCGAAACTACTCTCGAAGTCGTCTTTTTCTGATTTTTTATATTTACAAAATTGCCACTAGATCAAAAATCCAAAAAACTTTTAAAACTCTATTTAATTACAACCCACGCCATTGAGGTCTTCTAACTACTCCATGAAGTTGCAAACATAATTTCAAATACCAACCATAATCATCTTCTCCAAACTACCAAAAACTTCAAAACTTAACAACTCATTTACCCATTTTTCAAAAACTTCAAAACTTTCAAAACGTGACCGAAAAAGAGTCTGAACCACTTCCCATACAGAGCAGCATGGACGCTGAGGAAGTAAATTGCTTTTCCCCTCTTATTTTCACGAAAGACACACTTTTTTTTTAAAAACCCGATTTTTGTGTTCTTCGCCACTCGTTGGCGTGGATGTTGCGGATTGCGCCAACTTTATAGCGTAGGACACTAAACCCACACCAACACGTGGCGTATGGAACCTAGTGTACGCGAACCCCTAACACTCTAATTTTGGAAATCAATAGTGGGCTCTGCCTTTAACTAACAACCAATCAGATTGTGGGTTCTGTAATTGACTTAAGTTCTGTAATGAATTTGATTTTCTAACAAACAAAAACTTGGCAATTAGAATATATCTAATTGTTGCTTTTATATTTAACAGAAACCAAACATATTAGTGTGTTTTATATTTAAGTTTTCAAATAAATTTGTGGCCGATTTTTGGACAAATCTCCCTCCATATAAAACCAATCTCATATATTGCATTAAAAGCTTATTCCAACACAATTAGCGGTCGTTGATTCACATATATGCTCTTATGCTACTAATCTCTAATCGGACACATCAATACAATTCTCTTCGCAACATTGTTTCCATCTGAATTAAAAAGCATAAAAAATTTGAAAAAACCTATTTCAAAATACCAACTGCTAAATGGAAAGCTGTTTTTAGAAAAGAAATAACGTAAAAACATACAATGCACACAGACGGAAAATAAAAAATCGGTGCCAGGATAATCCGGTCACCGGATCTTAGCAGCGCCATACGTATGGCGTGAGGATATCTTCGCACGCCATACGTATGGCGTGCGACTATCTTCGCAGGCCATAAGTACGGTGTGCAAAGATATCTCCACGCCATATGTACGGCGTGGGAACACTGGTTTTCTCCCGTGTTTGAGCATACCAAAGGGTACTTAAACTACAAT
The DNA here is from genome assembly GCA_036936605.1 of Limnanthes douglasii subsp. nivea. Taxonomy (NCBI): domain Eukaryota; kingdom Viridiplantae; phylum Streptophyta; class Magnoliopsida; order Brassicales; family Limnanthaceae; genus Limnanthes; species Limnanthes douglasii. The sequence continues at coordinate 136,207,328 of JAUPFV010000002.1, read as the reverse complement.
ATAACAAGAAACTCAGCCATAAACGACTAGTCGAAGCTCTAAACTACATTTCTAAACACTTATAGTCAAATTTGCTAGTGTCGGGATGCTCGATTCAAGACTGAAATGGACGATTTGATGTCAAGATGATCGATTCGGTGGTGGCTGTATGTTCGATTCGGAGGTGGTTGTATGCTCGATTCAAGTGTTGGTTGTATGCCGACGATGGTGGCTGTATCAGTAGTGGTGATCCGAGTGGTGGTTGTATGTTCGATTTGGTGCTGATTGTTTGTTCGTGAATAAGGTCTTCATGGTGGTTGTTGATTGACGATCAGGGTGAGGACTTACTTTTAGGTTAGTTTTTAATTAAATGAACTTTAATATATTACATTAATTTAATTTAATTAACTTTGGTTTAGTTTTAGTAGGACATTACTAGTTTAAGATAAGTTTTAGTTTAGGTTTTGGAAATCAAGAGATCTATCAGAGAGAAGGGGGAGGAAAAGTTCATTTTTAAAAAAATTATGGTAACTTTACGGAGTAATTTTTCTATTTATAGTTTTTGTGAAGGGTAAAATTGTCAAAGATAATAACTTCACTGAGTAATTTCAATTTTTAATTTCGTTCGATTTCGCGGAGTAATTTTGCCCTTTTTTTAGCAATTCCATTTATTATTTGTTATAATCGATAGAGTTTTTCTAGGCAAATGATGAAAATGCTGATTTAATTAAAGATCTCTTTTTATAAAGATATCCAAATATAATAAAACCAGTCTCTGTTATAATAGATTTTTATTTATAAAATTCGCATAGATATAAAAATAAGAACTTTCAAATTCATTCACTTTTTTCATCTAAAACCATAACTTTTTTATCCAATTTTTGAAAACGTTAGATTTTTCAAATCCAATAGCACAAAATTACAAAATTGTTAAGGTATGAATTCTCTATACCATGGTGTTTTTTTTTAATTTTTTTATCTTTATTTGTAATGATATTTAGAGTTTATTTTTCGGATAGAAAAATCAAATTTTCCTCTATTTGTAGTTGTTGTTTGGATGTTTGATTATATGTATATGTTTAGTTAGGTCGCTAACTTCAATTCTGCTAATTGCTAGTTTTGGGGTGGTATAGCATAGGCTTATGATTTGAGAGAATGTTGTTGTTCGTGGTGTTTCCATGCATGGTTTCGTGCTTGGAAATACCAGATGCACGCAGAACATGTGCACATCTGGTATTTCCTGGCATGAAATCGTGCCTAGAAATACCGGTTCCACGCATTATTGATTTGTCAAATCCATCGTGTGTGAATTTGGCACAATCCAGGCATGTACATGCGTGAATCATCCGAGTTTGATTTTTACCCCTTTATTGACGTCCGTTCTATTTTTTGCATGTTATGATGCATCTGTTATCTTCAATTATCGAATTAAGATTTTTTAAAGTTATTTTAAATCCGTTTTAGTAATTTTACATTGTTTTAAAAAAATTAATTAACGTTTTGCGCGTGATTGTAGGATGCCTCATCGTCGCCGCTCTCCTGATCCGATGCACGCAGAAATCGCTTATGAGACCGATGATATGTTAGTAGGAGAGACCTCAAGAAGCGCACGAGCCCGTACTCGACGTGAGGTGGATGTCGCCCCCGTTTCTCGCCTCCGAACTACGGAGCAACGATTTTGTCGATTTAATCGGCATGTTAACGACCTCTACTCTACATTCCAGTCGTATAAGGACCACGAGGCTTATAGCGTGTTCAAAAATGACGTAAGTCTTTTAGTGTGTATTTAGTTGTTAAAGTTATAATTATGTGCTACAATGTGGTTTGCGTTATAGTTATAGGCTTAGGTTGAATATATTGTTGAAAATATTGGTGTAGGTTTCAATCGATTGGTTTAGGTTTTAATGCATGCTTAGGTTATAATGGATTGGTATTGGTTATTGGTTTATATTATATTTCTTATTGAATTTATTATATTAGGCTGAATCTATTGGTTTAGGTTATAATGGATTGGCTTAGGTTATAATGAATTGGTATTGGTTAGTGGTTTATATTAAATTTGTTATTGAATTTATTAGTTTGGTTGAAACTATAGGTTTAAGTTATAATGGATTGATTTAGGTTATAATGGATTGATATTGGTATTTGGTTTATGTAGAGTGTAATGTAATGGTTTTAGTTTATATTGTATATATGTTTATATTGTATATTTTTATGTAGGCTAGGTTACATATGTGGTGCTACGCTATGTACTACACTCACCGTGGTTGGGATTTTAAAGAGGGACATACACGTATTCGTGAAGAGGTGATGGGCACTTATTTCGGCCCCATCGTTGACGCTCTCGCACGTTGGGCTACAAACGTCCATTTGATAGAAGCATTTTTAGAGAGATGGCATCAAGATACCAACACATGCCATTTCTCTTTTTGGGATATGACAGCTACACTTGACGACGTGCACATTATCACGGGTCTTCTAGTTGTTGGGGTTAACCGTGAGGCCTACGAGTATCCTACTGCAGACGCGATGAATACGGCATACGGGCGCCTGCTTGGGTGCAGTGTTCAGGAGTTGGTGGATGAAATGAACAAAAAAAAGACGATGGCAGGGGGCACGTTCGCCTCGCATGGATGAAGATGAAATTTTGCACGCATCAGTATTTTGACGATACGATTACCGATGGTGATGTTCGCCGAGCTACTCCAGGTTATTTGTTGCACTTGTTTGGCTGTACCATACTAGCCAACAAGTCGGGCAACAACATAAGCCTCGACTACTTACAATTTATCGTTGATTACAGTAGTTCGGGCATGTACAATTGGGGACAGATGATACTAGCTCAACTATATTTCCAGCTTGCCAAGGGTTGTCTACACACCACTTCCGGTATGTCTAGATTCCTTGGCCTATTAGAATCTTGGATTTACGACCATTTCCCCATATTTTCTCATGCGCAAAACCCCATATTCAGTATTGCACAACCTACGATGTGCAAATATGCACCTCCATCGACAAAGCCAACATGCTAGAAATAGTGTTCGAGATTACCTCGTTACCTTCACCGAGCACGATGTAAGTTATAATTATGTTTATTTTTAATTTCAATAATAATATAATTTACGCTCGTTTGATACTGTTAAAACCGTTGTTCATATTTTGTAGGTATCATTCACGCACTATTTGTACGTACGTGATGTTCGTGGTTATTTAGATGTAGCTTGGATAGATGCGACATTGAAGTCTTCAGACACTGTCGAAGCATACTATCCACTACGAGTGGCTAGGCAGATGAGTTACATCGAGTAGGTAAGATTTAGCGTTACTTGATTGAATATATTCTTTGTTTTATATATAACATTAGGGACTAATAGTTTCAATACAAGTATCGATTGCGCTACGTCCTATTCTTACAGGTTCTAGTAAGGTTCGTTGTGTGAACACTATTTACAATTGAGACGTATACACATGGGATAACTGGGAGTCCCACACTATTGACCCTAGTTTGTGTTTCGATTATTTATGTTTTGCTAAGCTTTTATGTTTTGCTAAGTTGTTGTTTGAGTCTTATGTTGTTTACCTTATAGTGTCTTATTATGTACACACCTAAGTGAAGTAAAAAATTATTTTTCATTTCATTTGTGTTTTTTTTCCTTTGAAGTTTATGTAACAATGTTACTTAATCATTACATATACTGGAGTATCATTGCACAATCCCTAACAATTGGTAAAACCTTTTTTGTTTTTTTTTTTAAATTTACAATGCACTTTCTTGCACCTTTTCGTATGTAAATGTACATATCCACGCACACCTTTGTGTACCAATGTACATGTCTTTTCGCAGTACCGTGCGTGAATATGTACGTTTGCACGCGGAAATGTGTGAGAAACTGCACTGTAACCTTAAAAAATGGGGTTTTATGCTGAGTTAAACTTGTTTGTTTTGATTTTGCTTTTAAGCTGAAAATTAGTCCAAAATGAAAAGTCTTAATATAAATTAAAACAAGAAAGTCATAAGTAGCGGAAGTTATTAAAATAGCAAACACATGATACATTTTAAACATCTAGCTAATTATGTATCGCCGGAAAAATCGTAGAATTGATCATCCCTATCATGTAATGTTGGTGGTTGTACTCGTTTGATTTGGCGATATTTGTTAAGACGTTTGTCTAGTGGGATGGACCAATTTGTAACGTCATCTCTAGTGCGGAATGCAAACCAACAAAGGTATATATTTGACAACGGTCCATCTAAGACAACCTGGAAATTTCAATAAAATAAAAAATGTAATAACAACAAAGAACTTATAAAGTATATTCATTTACTTACTTTCACAAAATGGTTACCATGTACTTCTACTGCAGGAAACGATCGAAGAGGCACACCACGGAAAGAAAGATACGTGTATGAAAATTGGAGAGATACGTGGTATCCATTGATACAGAGTGGATATCACCAACCCAAAGTCGGGTAATGTCATCAAGTGCCTATTACCGCTCTCATATATATTGAAACAATCCAATCTTCATAATAGGTTATCAACACGTTGTGCACCATCAAAAATCCTCTTCCATGGATCACGTTGATTCGACATTTTGAACATCCAATCCCGTCTTACTTGATCTCATGAATTTACAATATCGTAAATCGATAAAGCTACGACCCCAAATCCGCAATTACCATCAGACGCAACGTATTCAACGCTAGTTATGTAGACGTGTAAGTTGGGAAAACAACTCTCACATGCGCTATATTCTTTTCCCTTATTCAATTTTCTGGATCGATTCACTTTCTTTTTTTTCGTTTGGGCTTTAGATTTGGGTTTGGCTTTGGGTACTAAAAATGCCTTAACCGCCAAGACGGCGTGCTACCTATCGTACCGGGAGTGCTAGCACCTAAACTACTATCGTGTTCCCACTCGTATGGGTTCCATTTAGTTGATTTTTTCGGGCTGACTTTTTTCCGAGCTTTAGTCACAACCGGCTCCTTAGGTTCCAAAACATGGCTTCTTGCGGGATCTATGATTTGCATCATGCTATTTATTATGCGATCTTTCACTTGTGGACCATATCCACAGATGGATCTATTAAGGAGAGTTTTCTTGTAAGCTCATATTGGGTACCAATGTTATCCATAAGTTTGATCTATAAAATACTTCAATAACCATCACATTCATTTGGTTGAATCGCCCTACCTTCTTTCTCGATCATAACACACTCACATGCGCATGGTAAATTGTACGTTTTCCTAATAACATAACCACACATTACGAGAGTGAACTATAATTCCACGACCTTTTTAACATTTTTCTCTAATATTTTTATGTCCGTACATGAAAGTTTACCTTTGATTTCACTATAGATAGCCCCCCTTGATGCGTGTCTAGGACGAAGCAAACTTCATTTGAATGTTTCAAAGATGGTAGAGTGTGAAGCAACGGGTGAACTTTATCCCAAAATTTCTCAAACGTGCATATATTTATGCCGACTGGCCGTTTTAGGCTCGAGTGAGCACTCTCCATCCTATAACATAAAATAAAATTATTTACAAGTGTAACAATTAGTAAATTAAGTAGTGTATAATGATGATAATATAACTTACCGGTTACTAGTTTGGTTGCCCAAATATTTAATTTGGTTCGTGTAGATATTAAGGAATTTGTGTCCGTAAAGGTCTATCAATTGTTTCATGACGTAATCGACAACCTTGGAACAATAGGCGTAGGCTTGGTGTAACTCAGCAAGGTTTTTGTTATAATCTTCGATCATCGCCGAATGGCCAACCGAGGCATAAATTCTAGGAACTCTTCGGCCATTTCTGCTTTGGGCAAACTTTCTTAGCGTATGAGATAATGTTCCTATTGATATGTCAAGTGCATAACATATGAGTTGCATTCGGAAGTACATCCTCAATAGCGTTCATTAAAGCCAACTCTCCATCGGTGACAATAATATTTAGTAATGCACACATATTATTCACCATCACTCTTTTTAGAATGCTCAATCCCCACATGTAGTTCTCTTGCTTCTCGGAGCTCATAAAAATAAAAGCTATATAAAAGTTCTTCTTCGTCGAAGTTCGGCCAACTATTTTTAGCAAAGGCATTTTATACCTTGTATTCTTGTACGTGCTATCCATTATAAGAACTTGAAGAAAAGTGCTCAATAGATCGATGCTTGTAGGATGGGAAAAAATAATTCAAGGATCTCATCAGTTGCATTATTTGTTCACTCCCAAACATAGTACTCGTGTTGTTTTGCATTTGGATTTTACCCGCGTTGTCTACCAAATAGTGATTTTGATGCATGTTGTAGATGATACGCATGCTAGATACATTTTTCGGATCTCTTAACTTCAAACCAGAGTATATATCTCTTGGCTGAGAACTGATTGTTGTGAGTTTACGAACATAGTGCTCCTCCTCCGCTTTTAGCCTCGCAGCTCGTGAATGACCATCCAAGTGTAAAAATGGTTGGTGATTGTGTTTCCCATTTCTCACTACCAATTTCTAATAACCGGGTAGTTCTAAGACCGGATTTCCCCTTAGCGTGAACGAACAATCACATTTTTTTACAAACACTCTCGGCGCTTCTTCACAATCCTCGGTTTCGGCCTCGGTTTGTAAACACTGTGCCTCTCGCACTTAAAATATAGCCTCAAAGTTTTATCGCTTTTACTACCATCGTCATTTTTATCGCCCAAAATAATGAATCCTATACTTTTTCTTTTCTTATCAACCCATGCAAGCAATTGCGATTAGGTGTAGACACTCTCCGTGGTAAAAATTTGGCTACAATCGGCTATGTTACATGGTGCTAATCCCGGTTTCTACATGAAGCATAAGTAATAAAATTACTCAAATATCATAATTCATTCAATTCAACAACCAAAATAACTCATTTATAACTAGATAACCAATTCAATTGTCAACAAGTTCATACATATATTTAAACTTTCAAATAAGAACACAAATGCAAAATTCAGCGTGAAATAGTATCTTGATTTGACAAAATTCGACATGAAATTAAGCCATGATTTCGGAAAACTTTGGCATAAAACCATGCCAAGATTATTCACAAATCACGCAAAAACATGTTGAGATTTGGCAAATATTGGCACAAAACATGCCTAGATGTTACACAATCCACACATGAAATTGTGCCAAGATTTTCCAAAATCTACGCATGATTTTGTGTGATTTATCATCTTTCATGCGTGTTCTTGTGTGGAAGTGTACACCGAAATACGCGAAATCGTGCATGGATATCATATATGTCACTTAAGTGTTAAATTTACCTTAAGCCATGTGTCCAACTGGTTAGTTAACGACTCCTACTCGTCCGAAAGAAAATCTTCAAGATTGCAACTAAAATTGTCGTTATAGTCACTCAAATCCATAGTATGAACTAGATTTGGAGATGATTTTCTGTATTTTTGGGTTTATGGGTTTATGTTGAATATTAGAGAGATAGGTAGTTGGGAGAGAAAAGAGAGGGAGTAAAAATAAGGTGGGTGGGAAAATTAAGGTTTTTATATCTAGAGATAATTTGATAATTTAACATTCAATGGAAATTTTGGATTTGAGGTCTTACTATAAGAAAATAGGGTCTTAGTTTAGCCGTGCCCTTAATTAAATGTACGAAACAATGTTTCTTACAAGTCTAGGTTAATCAAAGCATTATACGTTTAATCATAATACTAACAATCCGGTTAAGCTAATTTGATCTGGAATCCAGACGGATAAAAAACAGTGACAATACAATAGCCAGCAAACTCAAAATATCAATCGTTTTTTACCACTAAAACGTATAGTAAACTATGAAAAAATAATAAGTTAGTAAAAAAATAATAGCTAAACTGACAAAACATGTTGGTGTTATGAGATCTCAAGCATGAAAACAGAGAACATACAAAGTAAAAATATATGTGGCGTAGAACACATTTTTGTAATGCGGTTCAGATGGTTCTATCAATTATCTTTTTTACTTTTAAGAAAATAAATTATAAAAAACAATAAATTTATAAAAAAACAAATAAAAATTAAAAATGTCGATATCGGGTATGCGAAGCGAAATTAGAGAAAACACGTGTCACATCGGAAAACCGAAAAGGTAAAAAATTCTTTTATTTTGTTTCACTAGACACGATAACCTATAGTATCAAAACAAATGCATAATAGATGATGAAAGTAAGAGGGATAAATCTTTGGCCATCCGGAATCAACTCGGTCAATCGTAGCCATTCATGATGACTCCAATTTTGATGTTGGTTACGTCGTAATTGCAACGAATTCAACACGAGAGTTGTCAAGAATATAATCGAGAGGAGAGTTGATAACTTATAAATTTATTGATAACTTGCCAAGATAGGTGATCCAAAGAGTAAAAGAGTTGCACAAAATATTATATTTGTGTCATACCAACCCAACACACTCGACATAAGGAACAGACGAATGAATGACATGATATGTATCATTATTAGTGGAGTTTAAATTCTCACTATAGGTAGCCCAACAATGCGCATCGTCCCTATCAACAAGAGGAGTGAGAGAGAGAGAGAGAGAAAAAAAAAATTAATTCCCAAATCTTCTAAATATTTTGGTGATTTGTGGTACTGTCCAATCTAATTTGGGGGATCAACACCATTAACCATCAAAATTGATATCGGAAACCTTGAGACTATTGTCAAGTCTTGAATCACGAATAGTACTTTTCTCATAATAGATACTAGTGAGGTGAGAAGAAGCTACATAATATATCAGAAGCAAATAAATTCTCTATTACTGATCGTTACCTTATACATTTTCCTAGCAAACTGTCTAAGACATAGTATTTTCCTCAAGGTCCATGAAGAAGATGAACCAAAATTTATGTTTCAAAAGTTATTATTTTAATTTTTTTCTCATTTTATCCAATCACATGAGATGAATTTTTTTCCACTTACAATGTACCACGTATGTTTGAGGACGACCATCTTATAAAGGTTTAGTATTCCAAGACCGCCTTATTAGGTGAGAAAAATGACTTTATATCATGCAAAGTTTGAACCACAATACTTTATTTGAGACCAAATGAAATGATGAAAGGACTAAGCCCGGTCTTTGCGAATCTTGGATGATAAGATAAATATAAAGCACATATACACTTGGTTAGTGAAAATGACTGATTTAAGGAGTTGGAGCATACCAACATACAATATATATTTACAAGTCCATGAACCAGTTCTAGAGAGAAACTTATTGAGGAAATAATGACACTCATCAAATGATAGCCATGGCCGTGATAAGAGGAACACCAAATTATTTTATATGGAGAGTACCAACATCATATTTAATAATGTTAACCAAGTCATTGCACAAAGTGGAGCTAATCCTCGGAAAATAATATATGGTTATTTCTTAGGCTAACATGGAGGTCCGAGAGGTAAAATAATTTTCATGACCATCCTTGACGAGCTTAAGGTAAGTAACATCCACAAGACAGAAAATCATAAGATCATCCTCAAAATAGAGATTAACAATCATGAGCATGTGTACTCATAGTTGAATTTGAATTTTATGTAGCAATTTTTATCCTCAAGAATTTTAAATAAAACTTGTATAGAAAGATGAAACTGAAAGGAGATAGTGGGCTATCTTAACAAATATATTTTTCCTGTAATTTTTTATATGGATCATTGTTGATTTGCTAAAAGTGGGGGAAAATATGTATTGAACAATTTAGGGTACCATATTTCAGTTAAACCTATGAAAACAAGGATATCAAGAATTATTAGCTATTATACGCTATACGATTTCATAAGGCTAATTTTAAGGACAACACTTGACATGTTGTTATTCGTCTAATAACCCATGAGCATTTATTGAGAGTGAAAGATGTTATTAGAGATGTTGCACTTGCACCTAGCTACACATATGGATTTTGTTTTTTTGATTAGATTCGGGAATAAGTCCTTAATTATGTTTGCAATAATCTTGGAAATGAATTCATAAATAACATTGGAACAAGAAATGAGTTTGAAATCCGCAACAGAGGAAGCAGGGTCGGATTTTGGGATGGAGGCGATAATGATTTTATTCCAAGAAAGATCAAACGATTTGAAGAATTTTTGGATTCGTCACAAAGATATCTCCCGCAATATTTCAAGAAGACCGGAAAACCAAACATTATAGTCAACCAACCCATGGATCTTGTTAGCGTTTTTCATTTCCATTTGAAATCAGACGGATCATGTGAGTCTTGTATATGAGATTGACTTTAGAGATAATAAGAGAAAATCCGAAAAATGACCAGATAACATTTACGACTATTGAAGCATACGAGGTTACAAAGTGGTCCACAAATCTTCTAGTGACACTAGAAGCGTTAGTGATAAAAATAATTTTATTACATAAAATTTGAACACTGATTTAGCAATATTGGAAATATCATGTATTGTGGTCTTTTTAACTAAACTAATTTTTTTTATCTAACTCTTATTTTGGGATAAAAAAGACCGATGAAATTTCAGTTTTGTTTAAAAGAAATTAAAATTTCGAATATTATTTTAAACAAAATATCTAAACTAATAATATTCGTATTAGAATAAAACGTTTGGTTTTTATTATTATGAATTTATAAGTCTAGAAAAAAAATGGGTGTTTAAAATGGCTCTTAGTGTACGGTCTCAATGAAAATGGTATCTTACCTGGATGCCTTTTACTTAACCATTATTTACATAAATGCGTGTTTTGCTTGTTTTAATTTGACCATAAGACATGAATTTCTTTAGAATTTGGATAGTAGAATTATTATCGTCGACATAATGTATAGTTTATACTGGTCCATCCTTCTTTACATGCGTTCTTTTAAAACATAATTATAGTCCATCTCAAATATTTAAGAGTTTGTTTGCTTTCTTACGTACGTTCAGCGTTTTTTTTCTTGAGGAAACTCGCTATTCAGAGTGCAATGATTGGTGTCTATTTTGCTAGTTCGAATTTAATTGATCTTGAAAAACAATATTAAAATTTTGCAATGAATCGAGAAGATGTCCTGTTGGCTTGATTAGTTGTCGAAACACTGAAAAAATATTTACAAAGAACAGATGATAGACAATAAGGGTCTACTCCGATTTACCAGACTCAATCTGAGATAGAGTTGCGAATGAATCAACTTATGGATAAGATAAATCTCTGAACGAGAAATACGATTAGAGAGAACATTAGATTCAGTCAGCAAGGTTGAAATCCGAGGTAAGGCAGATGAATGACAAAAATAATCCTAATGGTCAATCAGATCGATCTTGCACTAATCGTCAAGTCAGAAATGAACAGAAAAAGACGCACTTTGAGGCACCAAAAAGCGTCAGTCTTCTCGAAAAGAAAAAAAAGATAAACAAAGGTATATCACATATAGTGATGAGGAGGTTGAAAGCTCTGGAACAGGTTTTAAAAGATATCGAGGCTCTTCGAAAGAAGAGAATGATCAACCTCATAAATCTAAGAAAGAGCATAAAGCTAGAAGAGTTAGTGTACCTCGATGTTTGAGGGAATCTAACTGGTGTGAAGGGAATACATCAAATCATTACAATAAGGATGATCAAAATTTGTATGCGGTAATGGGAACCGAGGATCAGTATGTTCAAGGCGTTGATTGGAGGAATTATCTGTTGATGATAAGGGGAGATTCTCCCGAGTGAGTGCGAGCACGAGCAAGAAAGTACACCGCAAGTTTGGGCTAAGACAATAAAGAAACAAGGAGGCAGAGGACGAGCTCTACGCCACCGTCGACCTCAAAGAGAAATAGAGAATGAGCTCGACGATACTTGGAGCAATGAATTGATCGACCAGATTAAGGACGCGAGGAACATACCATGGCTGATCGGAATTTTGAACAAGCGGGATGATCACAGAAATCAGTGTGAACCATTGATTTGGTGTTACTTGGGTTGGACACAGATCTAAAAGCTCGAAGTAATCTACTATCACAGGGTCCAGTGGAAACCGAAGACCTCAATTGATGATCTATGGGTATACTACCAAATCGTATTTTTTACAATCTAAAAGTGTCTCTCTTTTCTTGGGAAGATGAAGCGTAATATTGTCTCCCATTCTCTATTGCTTCTTCAAATAAATTGCTTGGCTCTTTTCGTAATATATATACGAAATGTTTTTTAGAGCCACTATGTAGTTCACATCAAGAGTCATTAGGTTCTCTTCTCACCTATTGATGCACGTTCCTCGTCGGATATTATGATAAGCACTTTCTTTTTTCTCGATCTACGAGTCTGTTAATTTACATCATTTTTTATTCTTTTGAATCTAGTCTTTTGTTTTAACTTCATTATTTGATTGTGTGGCTTCAGAATCAACTTCTACTTCGTATGCCTCGTCCATTAGTCGAGGAGATTCGTTTGAGGGATTTTGTTGACATATTGTCGTCGTTTCAACAATATCCCTCGAGGGAGGAGAAATGGTTGATGGGTTCGAAGTGACATCGACATCATCTCCCATGGTTATGAAAGTCTTTTTTCTCAGATTTCGTGGATGATAAGTTTTTGGGATATTGGTTGAGGAAGGAGTTGCTTCAGATATTTTTGAGGACGATTTGTTTACTTCGCGACTGATTCGAGATGCTGAATCGGTAAAGACGGGTGATATTCAAGGAGTTTTGGTGTTCAAATTTTTGATGAATGGCTTTCTTTTTTGTGTGAGAAGAAGGTGAAAAAAATAAAGTTTTGCTTGTTAATCGAGCTGCTCTGCATTCATCTGCCCTTTCACTGATACAAAAGTAGTCGTAAGCTCCAAAGATGTTGTTATCTGATTTTGAAGATTTAGTATTTTTGGGAATTATGGCTTTAGATTTTCTGGGTTTTGGATGCTTTCTCATAAACCTGTTGAAGATTGAACGGAAAGTTTGAAGTTTCCGGTGAAGGTAGCTTGTAAATTGAAGAAGGCGATGAAGGTGACAAAGAAATTTTAAGATTTTTTTTACAGTTTCTCTCTCAAAGAATTTGATCTGTGAATCAAACAATGGGTCACAATGGTATTTATAATAGAAGCGATGAAGTATCGAGAAGTGGAAGAGATGGATGATGATTGGGCAAAATTTGAAGCGGTTACGTGGGTAAGGAACCATCATCTGTCACACTATGGGTCTAATGGCAGATCTACTGCCTAAGGTGTTATTATTTGCTAAAAGATAGACTTAGCATCTTGAGTTTCACCATAGGTTTAATTTTTTCTTCGAATAATTACATGAGTAAAATATCCCTCGATTAAAATAATTTGATGTGTAAGACAGATTCAAGTGAAACAACATCTCTGGAGCACGTTGAATTATAGACAACATGGGTTTTCTTCGCTTATAAATATATTCGACGCATGTGATGTAAATTTTAGGATAACAACATGTTATAAGCACTTTGAATTGCGAATAAGGAGATTTCATTTACCTCTGAATATGTTCGAGGCCGATTAGTTCTCATTTATTTACTTACATAAGAACTAAGGGGGCTACCGATAAGGAAATATAACTTTGAGGACCAAAATGTAAAAAATGAAACTTCTTATAGCATATTGTAAAGTTAGAGGGGGAATTTAGACCTATGGAAATTTATGAGGGACTATCGTGTAATTAACCCTATATTGTAACTATTTTTAGTTAAGAGTTTAAGTCATTGCAACTCTATATAAAAGCCAGGGCTGATCAAATAAAAGGGTTGGCTTTTTGAGTTAGATTTCATAAGCACTCTAATTTTCTCTCTCTAGAATCTATTTCTTTCTCGACAATCAGTTCTCTCTCGAATTAACTAAAGCAATCCATATTATCGAACTCACCACTGAGAAAGCTTGATGGTTGAAGAGTTATCCTCGGGTTTGACAAATCTTATGATGTCAAAGGGATTATAATAGTTCGAATTAATTTTTCAACAAATTTGAGAGAATGATTAATAATGTAAGACATGTACCCGAAGTTAGAGATAAAACTCTTTCTATTGGGATGTTAGATGAGGAATTGTTTACCTATAGCTTTGAAGATGATAGATTTAGGGTTTTCCATGGCTCTCTTGTTTTTATGAAATGTTTAATTATGTGTTAGTTTTTAAGGCTCTTTAATAGTAGGGTGTGTGTCTGGTGTGGTGAAGGACTCTACCAGGTTGTGGCATCATTGTTTGTGGTAGTTAAGTGAAAATAGAGTCAATAAACTAAGTAAACAAAGGTTGTAAAATGGTACCGCGGGTTAGAAACAGAGCTTATGTGAAAGTTGTGTTTTAGGTAAGATCAAAAGAGTAAAGTTTCTGCCCAGTAACCAGAAAACTAATGGAGTACTTGATTATGTTAACTTAGACCTTTAAGGTCTGGCATGAGAACCTACCATATGTGGTGCAAGGTAACTTATGTCGTTGAGAGACGACTACTATAGGAAATTATGAGTTATACTTTGGAAGACCAAGGATGAAGCATTTGCTACATTTGAGAACTAGAAGACTTTGGTAGAGAATCAAACTGATAAAATGTTGAAGAAGCTTCAGACAGATAACGACTTGGAATATGTGAACAAGTATTTCAAAAGCCATTATGCGAAGTTGGCATTGTTATACACCAAATTGTAAATGAGACTCTCCAATAGATGGGGTTGTTAAAATAATAATAGAACCCTGCTGGAATTAGTTAGATGTATGCTTCATACAACTGAAATGGGTTAAAGTTTCTAGAGAGAAGTCGTGGCAAGGGTTGTATATATCATCAATATAAGTCCATCTATGATACCTAAGTTTCTTTGTCCTTAAGAAGCTTGGACTGAAGATAAACCTAAGTTAAAATATTTGATAGTGTTCGGATGTGATGCCTACTCATAGTTAGAAAATTCTCGAAAGAGAAACACAAGAAAATTAGAGAGAGAAATAGGTAAAATATATTAATCAGGTTAGAAATGAATCACCATTCTCAAGTAGGTGTCTTTTTATAGTATATTTCATGGGTCTCACGTGTGTAATAAAGGACTAATTGTGGTCAATTTCCCCAAAATTACAATTAATTACAAATAAATTCCTTATTACTATACTATTGTCATACTTCTTGTATGAAGTTTTCTTTACACCAAATCACTTTTTTATTTTTTCCTATCTCATTTTCCACTCCTATAACTTTTCCCTTATCACCTACAAACATGTGAAGCAATATTTACACAATGTCGTTTCTCCCGTTGGACTTATGTTGTTGTTTCTCCTCGTGTTTTTTCAACATTATTGTCGAAGAAATCTCTGACACAGAGTGTCAGCATTTTTCTTGTGTGATGTTAGAGTTCTCTGACACAAAGTGTATCGTGTAACGCGTGCTTTTTGGTCCGACATAAAAGCAACGTGAAGCGGCGCACTCTTACCCTATGCATTCATTGTCTCTTATCCTAGGCATTTTTCCCATAGGAAAACATCTCTAGTAGCTCATGGGCTTGAAGTTTATTGAGGCCCAATACGTTTTTATAAATACTTCAACGCCCTTCATTGTTCTCACTCAAAACGTTTAGAGAGAGAATTTTTGAATTTTCTAGATAGAGAAGTATTTTGAGCTGCCTGCAATTTCTCAAGGAGTTATTCCAAAAATTTCTTCTGTAATTTATGCCGAGAGGATTTCTTATCTTAGAGTTGTTTTCTATTAGTCCGAAAGCCGAGGACAGACGGGGTGTTGGGTTATACGTTGAACTAGAACCTCAACCAATTGTTACCACGTATTACAGTAACTGGCCTCCAACCAACAAATCATCCGACGCGATAATCCCCTCGAATATTCCTCCTTTGCCCCCAGTCACACTTGCTCGGTAATCGTCAAGGGTGACTACAATACTCCAATGAGTGATAAGAAAAAAACGTTGGGTCCTCGAAAGGTGAAGCTTTGAAGCAAAAACGAGCCCCTAAACCTATGAAAAAAAACTCATACCCAAGCATTATCAAATATTTTCTACTATTCAATCTACTAAATCATAAACCACTCCACGTCCTACTCTTGAAGCCCCTCACCGGAAGTTAAAGAATACTAGTATGGCTCCTGTAGTGAAAAGATCCCTCAAACATGTCCAAGAAATTGAGTCAAGTGCTTCGACTGATGAACTTATAAATATAGATCCAAACATTGACAATACCATTCAATCCGAAGAAATTGTTGATGCTGGGAAAGTCATAGTACCACATTCTGGTGAAGAAGAGCTAACAGTCTCAATCCCTCGGATTGCTGAGGAAAAATTTCCTCCAAAAAAGAAAGCTAAATCGAAGAAACACCCTACTCCACTTCCTTCACATATCGACGCTCTCATTGGTGAAATATATTATAGCCTTGTATAAGGTGAAATATAAATACTACGATGCATCCGAGGAGACTAAGCTGAGAGCCCGATGGCGAATTCCTACTTCAATCACCATTTCGACAATTAGGGAGACACTTTTACCAGTTCAAGATCATGAACTAATTATTGATCCAATGTTTTTGAATTGGGGGCTCTGATTTTCCCTGGACCCTTTCTTCATTGAATATCTTGAGATTCTCGACCTTTGTCTAACCCAAGCTGGACCTAATATGTGGTTTACCTTAATGGTTTGTATAATGGATTATTGGATTTCAGAGATAGGTATTGGGGTTGCAAAGAATCCCTACTTTCCATTATACTCCTTAACTCTTGGGAATAGACTCAAAATCTGTGACGACCTGCTTGAAGCTGATAAGAAATGGAAACAACGGTTTTTATTTACCTCTGGTCCTTGGGAGAGTGGATCCGACGCCACAATTGATAGATCACACATACTGTTCCTAAAATCAGTAAACCGAGGTACTTTATTTTTCAATTTCTATTTTTTTTACATTTTTCTTCTTCTCATCTAATATCTTTCTTTGTTAAAAAATAAATGACAGGGGTGTGCAAGACATTAGTGGATCATGTACCCAAAGCAACCCGAATTTTTTCCAAACTGAGTAAGTGAGCTAAGACTTGTTAGTCTAACAAATTTCATCGTTGTTTTACTCCAACCAAATCTCGCTAAGAGTCATCTTTGGAGGGTTGATCCATCCAAATGCTTGTCTTTAGAAGAACTCATGGTTCCTCATACTCAAGGTGAGGTGTTAAATAGGTTAGAAGCTCGTGATGTATTCGTCTTTCTACCTTCGAGGGCTAGAGCTCAGATCCATCGTAAAAAATCACTGGTGATTCTTCCAGGAATGATGACACCCATGAGACTTCTGGCCCGGTAGTCCAAGACACTGATGCTGATGTTAAGAAAACAAGTCATGTGGAGAAGAAAGGTTCCAAAAGACTGTCTCAAGGAAACCTTCAAAAAAAGAAACGTCAACATAAATCAAAGGAAGATGTTCAACAGGATATCAAAAACATAATTTCCTCGGAAAATGAAGTTGTTTACCCTCAATTGCCCTCCTCGGAAAAAGTTTTCATTAAATCAGATTCCTCTCATCTTCCAAATTACAAGCTCGACGTTCAAGAAAATGAAGGTAACGTTGCTCAAGAGGATAATTATTCAAAGCTAGCTCCTCATCAGAGTAATTCGAAATTCCATTTGGTGATGTCTTCTCTCTATGGATATGAAAACTTCTTTGATCTTCAGTTATTGTAGGAAAGAAAATAAGATATTTGAGAGATCGAAAAAATTAGTACATATCAGAGTTTTCGAGATCAGAATAATAGGACACAGAACTTGAACGGGAACTCTTCATACGTCAAGAACAGGCCAACGCGATTTATAAGAAGCTCATTTGTGCAGAAGATTATATCATGATTTATGACAATTGTTGTGAAGAAGAAAGAGATTTGTATGCTGAGCAAAACGTCACAAATGATTTTCTCATCAAGGCTTACAATGAGGGGAATGATAAGGCATCATCTTTACTTCGAATGAGCTGTTAATGCCTTGGAGAAAGCCTTGAAAGAATATCAGGCCCTTCAAGTCCAGTATGAGATTGATAAAAAAATATCTTGAAGCCTATGCTGCTAAATGTGTTGCTAAAATGGATGCGAGGGACACAAAATTTAAGTTTAGTTTAATTTTAGAAATTCATGAACGTTATCCTGACTTAAAATTGGACAGTTTCTGGGATCGTGTTCTTACCGAATTTTGTCATGCAGGAATTTATTTAGATGATGAAGAAGAAAGTTCTTGATGATCTCTAGATGACTATCTCTTTGGATCTCCTTAAAAGTAGAAAGTTTCAAGTGTTTTAATGTTCAAAATTTTATTTTGTCAAGTCCTTGATTTTGGTCGAGGTAATTTTGTGAAGTCCTCACTTTGTTCGAGGCAAATTTGTGAATGATAATCATATTTCCTTCTTTTTGTTGATCTTTTTTATTCAAAATTAATAGTTTAAATACCAACTTTTATTGGAAGACCCTTTAGGTCTAAAATTAATAGTTATAGACTAACTTTTGCTGGAAGACAATTAAGATCCAAAATTAATAGTTAGAGACCAACTTTTGTTGGAAGACCCTTTAGGTCGAAGATTAATAGTTAGAGACCAACTTTTGTTGAAAGACCCTTTAGGTCTAAAATTAATAGTTAGAGACAGAAGACCCTTTAGGTATGGATGACAATCCGGATGTTGTCCGGCACAACCCGGTCCGGTCGGCTAGGTTTTGTTAGGCCCGAACATAGAACATGTCGGGTATGGGTTATAAATTATAACCCGCAATCGGGCTAGGCCGGGTCGGGTTCCGATTTCTGATTTGTCTTACCCGTTTCGGCCCAAAAGTTATAATATATATATAACATTATATTATATATAAAATAAAAAATAATATTTATAAAAAATAAAATAATATATTAAAATAAAATAAATATATAAATATATTAAAATTAATGTCGGCACATCGGGTTGAGTTGATCGAAAAACATAAACAGACGAGAGTTTGAAAATATTATATATGGGGCGGGTCGAGCCAGATCAAGGCTCAAATGTCTAAAACTCAGGCTCGAGCGGGCCGACCCTTGGGCGACCTATTACCATCCGTACCTCTAGGTCCGCGGCTTATTGCCATCCCTCCCTTTAGGTCCGAGATTAATAGAGAATTTCTCCAAAGAAATTTTTATATATATATATATATATATATTAATAGGGCACCTCGTTAAAACCTTCATGCACCACCGAGGTAGGAAAGAGTATTCCACTGATATTTTACATTAATATATGTTTTTTTACATTCGTTCTAGATACAACTTAAGATGTTTAATATTCCATATGTGTCAGATATTTCTTCATTATTTATCCTTGATTCGATATGTTCCCGTTTTTTTATTTTTTTGCTACCTTATATGGCTCTTCCCAATTAGGTCCTAACTTTCCGTGATGCTTTTGTCTTTTGTGGAGAAACATCTTTCTTAAAATTTGGTCCCCTATTTTAAACTCCATTAGTTTAACCTTTGAGGCATGTATGCTTCTCATCAGTGTTTGGTAGTGTGGAAAATTTAACTATGCATGCCTTCTTTTTTCTTTAATTAAATCCAATTCAGTTAGCCTTTTTCATCATTGGAGTCCTCAGAATACTCAGTAACACAATATGATAAAAAAATGGTTTCGGAAGGTACCACTACGCCCATCCCGTATACTAACGGAAACAGAGATTCTAAGGTTGTCGTTCGAGAAGTAGTTTGATATGCCCAAAACACTTCTTGCAAATAATCCAGCCACTTCCCTACTTTTTCTTCCAAATTATTTTTTAATCCATCAAGTGTTGTACGATTAATAACCTTAACTTGACCATTATCAAATTGTGGTCCATTATCTGTAGTAATTCGCATCTGAATCCCAAAATGACAACATATATTTGAGATGATGAACTTAATTACATCCTTGGCTTTTATTCCATCTAATGGCTCTGCCTCTAGATATTGTTTGATATAATCTAGTGCCAAAAATTTTCTGTGTCGTCCTCCAGATGCCATTGGTAGTGGTACGACAAGGCCGAACCCCATCGATCAAATGGTAATGCCTTAGATATGTTTTCAAGAGGAACCCTTAGTTTATGAATTATATTAGCAAACCTTTGGCAAGTTTCGCATCTTTGAATAATTTCTTTAACATTAGAAGAAATCTTAGGCCAATAATATCCCTCAAAAGTACTCTTCGTATCAGAATTTTATACCCATAATGCGCATACCCTTCTCCAATGTATAATTCTGATAATATCATATGTGACTTATATTTTCCCAAACATCGAAGTAGATGTCTGATAAAATATTTTTTGTATAAGACCCCTCCGAGGACCACATAACTATAAGATTTAAAAAAGAATTTTCTTAGACATCAATTTATCAACTGCAAACGTATTATTGACTAAAACTTCTATAATATCGAACCTCCAATCATTTTCGTTATTGGTTGAAATTTGAAAAGATTCATTATTTCCTTTAGTACGCTCTGATCCTATTATAATTGAAAGATTTTCCTATGTGAGGATCCAAACATACCCCTCGAAATACGTAATTGTAGCCAACGAACCTACTATAGAATTATCAGCCATATGAAGATGTTCGTATTTTATGCTTTCAAAAACCACTGGCAAACCTTTTAGTTCCTTAAGATACTTAACAAGATGATATTTCCTTCCTTTAGAGTGACCCGGTGCATGATTTATCAAAAGTTGCGAGTCACTTACCAAATGAACTTTTTTGGCCCCACAAATATGGGCAAGTCTTAACCTTGCTAAAGTTGCTTTGTATTTAGCCTCATTGTTCCATGCTTTGAAACTGAAGCGTATAGCTTGATACATTATTGTTCCATCCAGAGATATTGAATGGACACCACACCCACCCAAAGAACTTGATCCTTTATTGGTCCTAACTGTCCATTCTTCCTCTGTTGTTTTCTCGTCGGACTCTATATTATATTGTTCAGAATGGAACTCCACCAAGAAATCTACTAAACCTCGAGCTTTAATTGATATTTTGGGTTCGAAATCTATGTCAAAATCACATAGCTCCATGAAAAATTTAGTCATTCTTCTAGATTTATCAGGTTTTGCAACACCTTTTTAAAGGAAAAGAAATTTGCATTGCAATAGTATGAACTTGGAAATAAGGTTTCATTTTTCGAGTAGTGCTAAGCAAAGCTAAGGCCAATTTTTCTAACTTCAAATATTGTTTTAGCATCCAAAAGGCCTTTACCGATGTAATACACTGCCTGAGATAACCATCCACCTCTTGAACGAAAACAGCACTAACAATGCAATTCGATAGTGTTAAGTAAATGGATAATTTGTCTCCCGGATTAGGCTTTAAAAGGATTTTGGGGGAGGAAATATACTTTTTCATCTGTTCAAAATCTTTTGTGCACTTTTGGATCTAGTTAAGAAACTTGTTTGTCTCAACACTTGGAAAAATGAGCACATTTATCCGAGGATCGAAATATAAATCTATTCAAAGCTGTCAATCGCCCTGTCAAGATTTGAACCTCTTTTATAGTTAAAGTATGTGCCATGGTACTTAGAGCATTTAATTATGCAGGTTTGGCTTCAATCCCTCGTTCGTTGACTATATACCCAAAAAAATTACAGTTTGTACTCCATACGTGCCTTGTTCTGGGTTTAGCTTTAGGTTGACCCTTTTCAAGTTAGCAAATGTTTCCTTTAAATCATCAAAATGATCTTCATCTTTCACACTCTTTACTAAAATATCATCAATGTATACTTCAACATTTTCCCCAATATGAGCTTCAAAAGTTTTGTTTACTAAACTTTGATAAGTTGCACCCGCATTTTTTAGTCCAAAAAGCATTACTTTGTAACAATGCAAACCTCTTCCAATAATAAACGGAGTACACTCTTCATCCCTCAAATCCATTTTAATTTGATTATATCCCGCATAAGCATTCATAAAAGAAAGCAAACGATTCCCTGATGTGGAATCCAGTAACTGATCTATCTGGAGTACTCGAAAATGATCTTTTGGACATGCTTTATTTAAGTCGGTAAAATCAACACACATTTGTCACTTGTCATTTTTCATTTTACTAAAACTAGATTAGCCATCCATAGCGGATACTGAGATTCTTATATGTGCCCAACTTTGGATAATCGATCTACCTCGATCATTATATCCTTAGATTTTTCCAAAGAAAAGGCCTTCTCTTTTGAATGATCAACCACACATTGCTTATGATTTCTAATTTGTGACAGATAATTTCCGTAGGTACACCCGTCACGTTTTTGGTATACCATGCAAACATGTCTAACTTTGTAGATAAAAATTAAGTTAATTTTTTTTATCATCATACGAGGTAATTTTGTGCCAATATTCAAAGTTTTCCCATTTGAAAAAATATGATCCTCGAAACTCTCATCGGGGACCAAAAGATCATGGGTCACTCTCAGATCATCAATAATGTAAATTCCAAGGAAGACTCATTTAATTTCTATGCTTTTTTTATTCACTTGCTTGAATTTGTTTGGATGATAAAGTAATACGATAACACTTATTTACCATTTTTTGGGTTATCCTGACTGTCCTTACATTATTTCCCAAAACATATTTCAAGCGTTTATGGGAAGTGGAAATTCCTGCATGTATTATGGATAACCAAGATCTTCTAAAAGTAGCATTATAAGATGTTGGTATGTTTAACATAATGAAGAGGACTATTACTTCTTTTCTGAATGGTCTCCAGCCAAACTTCACAATGCTTTCAAATTTTCCAACGAATTTTGCTGTTACTGCTGTAAAACCCACAATGGTCCAATCTGATCGTCGGATTATAAAAGGATTAGCAATATTTTCATAAGTACTCATAAATAAAATAGTAGCAGAAATACCTGTGTCAATCAAAACTCGTTGTACTTCATCACAAGCTATTCCAGCTGCAATTACCACAACCTTTATATGTGGTCCTACAATCTCTCTCATATCATCGTCCTCAAAACAAATTATAGGAGAAGGGTTTCGATATAGATGGTTCGAAGCACCTGCTTCTAATTGAGTAACGAAATTTATTATATGTCTCTTCCGAGAATAGTTTGAAATTTCTGCAAGTATATCTCCCTCAAAATTGCTATTAACTAAAAAATACACATATATCACTAACTTTTCCCTTTGAAGCACGTTCTTCAACAATATGTATATTATTTCTATATTCTTTTATATCCAAATAATCAGTTGTGATATCAAAAGAATCAGCCGGCTCATAGATTACTAGTGTGTTTTCTTGCTTCAAAGTTCCAACAGTTTCCCTGGGCATCGGATCTTGTTGAGATTGTTTCTTCACAAACGTGGTTAACTTTTCATTCTCAATCAAAACTTGTATTTATTTTTTTCATTGCCACGCACTACATCGTATCATGTCCAACATCATCATGCTATTTAGAGTATCTACTATTTTTTTTTATCTCTCGGAGTTTTGAATTGGAAAAAGTTTGCAGAATTGTACATGACTTTGAGCCTTATCAAATATTGTTGTTACACGTTTGGTTAATTCCACATAATGGGTCGGACGAATCCACTTATTTAACATTGGCCTATTTTGCTGTGTATATGTCACTTCGTGATTTACTCTGGCCTTGGGAGGTACTTGGGTTGATGCATTTGGTTGAACACTTATATTCGAAAGATGAGTCACATTAAGAGATTGTTGGAGTTGATTATGCTCAAATTAAGATATAGAAGTTATTCTCGACGTTTGTGTCTATCTACCAAAATTATTTTTTCAACTTGGTCTAAGAAATCCCCAAATGTTATAGCTTACCTTTCCGCCATAATATCTTTCAAGACTCATGGGAGAAGCCCCATTCGAAATGTTATCAGAGCTACAAGATCCTCGCAATATTCTATATCAGTTTTCACCTTGATAAAACGGTTGGTGTAATCTTTCAAAATTTCCCCATCTTTTGCCTACAATAAATTATCGTATCGTCATTAGCTCTGAACTTTTCACTTCCTATGATGTATTGATGAAAGATATTCAAGAACATGTTGAAATTTTTAATACAACCTGGGGAAGCCGGTTATACCAGTTTGATGCATCACTTTTGAATGTATGGGAGAAAGCTCTGCAAAGTAATTTATCATCACCATCATAATTAATCCTAAAAAATTTAAACTGTTCGATGTGACTATTTGGATCCTGAGTTCCATCGAACTTTTCTAGATTTAAGATGTCAAAATGCTTTGGTAGATTGCCTGATACAATTTCTGATGGGAGATGAGAATAGCTCTAATTGTGACCAACCCTATAAACGTTGTCATAGAACCTTCGTTTCCCATTTTATAAAAACCTTCTTCGGATGGAACTATGAACTAGTTACTTACCCGGTAGTCGAAGTTTTGATTCTCCGAATGAATGTGGAAATATGTTGTAACATACTCTTTTTTAGCGTGGTCCTCTAGCCCTTGCATTGTTTTATATTTCCTCGAATCCTTAATCCGATGAGACATTCGATGATTTCTTCTATATTTCTTCGAATATTTTTTCTTATCACTTCTTTTCCGTCGAATCGTTCTTTCCGGGGAAGATAATTCACTAGAGTCATAACGTGAATAATCATTAGATTCAGATGACCCATAATGACGTGTGGTTTCACTTTTCTCCTCAAATAATAACGACACCCTCTTCGATACTCATCTTGTTTATCATCGATTTGATGGTCGTCATCCAACTTATATTTCTCTGTCACACATTTCCTTCGAATCTCTGATCAAACATTCTTGAAAGTTTATGCATCATCTCTCTCAGAATTTAACTTTTCAATTTCATATAAGAGTTCTTTTCTTCGAGCCACCAAGATGGATTCTTCCGATATCTCTCCAACATATAGATCATCATGTTGCTGGTCCTCTCCCATGTTTTCTTCGTTGGGGTGTTCCTCAGACCTTTTTTCGGTTATAAGATTATTGTCAATATTTGTATCCCCTCGGACTTCCATGTCTAATTCTTTCTAAGTATTTGACATCACATTTATGGTTTTAGAAAATAATTATGGGTTCCAATATTTTCTCACATACTGTGACAATGATAGTTCCACACATTATTTAGAGAATAGTTTTTATGGTAAAGAGAAGTTTGGAAGAGTAAATTCTAGAGACAAAAACACAAGATAATTAGAGAGAAAAATAGGCAAAATGTATTAATCAGGTAAGAAATGAATCACCATTCCTAAAGAGTGAATGTGTCTTTTTATAGTACATTTAATGGGTCCTACACGTCTAATAAATGACTAATTGTGGTACTTTCTCCCAAAATTACAATTAATTATAAAGAGATCCCTTATTACTATACTATTGTCATATTTATCGAATGGAGTTTTCTTTACAACAAATTACTCTTTTATTTTTCCTATCTCATTTCCACTTCTATGAATTTTCCTTTATCACCTACGAACATGTGAAGCAAGATAAGTTTACACAAAGAGCATTGAAATATTTATTCATTGGCTATCCAGAAGGAGTAAAATGGTATAGGTTGTGGATCTTTGAACCTGTACGCTAGAAGGCTTTAATAATCATGGACATGGTTTTCAATGAGGAGTACATGCCATTGAAGAAATTGGTGGAAACTCAACCTAATACTGTGGAGAAAAGATGTGAAATTGATGGTGGATCTGATCTACAAAGTAAAACTCAAGACATTTATGTCGAAGAGGATTTTCGACCTGGTTTTGCTTCGGGTCATTCAAAGAAACTTTAACCACTGCATGAGTATGAAGCTGGTTGAGGGTCTGGTGTTCCAAATAGGGATGGAAATGGGTTGGGATGGGTGCAGGCATAACTAAACCTGTAACCATCCCATCCATGATTTTTCAAACCCATACCCTATCTGGTACTCGTCGGATAGTAATATTTTTTCCCACACCCAAATCCGCCGAGTTCGGGTACACATCCGCGGGTACCCATCAAAGCTATATTTTTTTAGGTTAATATTAAATTTAATATTTAAATATAGATATACTATTTTCAAAATATATGATATCTAGTGATGATTGTGGAATATTTTGTAATCTATTAATAATTAATATATGGTTTTGGTATATGTCAGTAAATAGTTTTTTAATTTAATTAATAATATTATTACTATTAAGTGAAATTGAAAAATCAAATCCAATATTTAAATGTAGAATGATATTTTTCAAAATATACGGTATCCTAATTAGCAAATATTTCGTATTTTGTTATGTGATTAATAATTAATATATGGTTTTGGTATATGTTAATTTTTTTAATTTAATTAATATTAGACCTGAGTATGAAAAAAAACAAAAGAAAAAATATATTTAAAATAAAGATATTGTAAAACCAAATGTAATGTTTAAATATAAATACTATTTTCAAATATATATTGTATATATTACCAAATAATATATGGTTTTGGTATTAAAAACAAATACATATACTAATATTTATAACTCTATTTTAAAATTTAATAAATAATACTAAATAATCTATTATTTCATATAATATTAATTTAGCGGATATCCGTCAAGTATTACCCAGTGGGTCGGGATCGGGTTGGGTACTTATTTAAAATTTCTTAAACCCATAACCCATCCCAAATCCGACGGGTAGTAAATTTTCAAACCCACGATCCATCCGCAGAATTTTTTTAAAACCCATATCCCATCCATTGGGTCGGCTCGGCTCAGGTACCCACGGGTTCAGAAAACATTGACATCCCTAGTTCCAAAGACTTCAAATGATCAGATTGCAAATTAACATGAACTTGATAGTAATCAATATATAATGGATAGCACATAGATCAAGAAAATAGTTGTAGAGTATTATTGAGCGAACTCACTAGTGAAAGTATTATTGAGTGAACTTACTAGTGTGGAGCAAGATGTGGTTTTACTATATGATGACACTATTGCCCTTCATTTGATGAAAATTTTGAAGTTCCATGAGAGAATTAAATATGTAGACATTAAGTTGCACTTTATCTTTGACATTATAGATAGGGAGAAAGTGAATTTAGATAAGATTTATAGCAAGGAAAATCCTTTGAATGCTCTGACGAGGATATTGTTAGTTTAAAAGCTCGAGAGCTGCAGGAGACTGGTGCAAGTCTATAGTGCAGAGGATCTGGTCTTCATACAATAAAACATTGGTTGCAACAAAAGCTGAAGTTACTATAAATATATGTGGATAATTGTGTGTATACTAGAAGTAACTCGTTAACATTGGTACTGTCTAAGGACTACATGGGCATAGTTTGATTTTCAGGCTCTATCGGTTCCCACCTCGAATTATCTTTCAGGTTGTAAATGTCTCATCGCTTACATCTTTAATAGGGTCTTCACATATGATCTCCTCTCATGGATTGTCGACCTTGGTTCCTATGTGATTGCTTAGCCAAGCTGACAATCCTCCCCATGTTTTAATAGTTTATGTTGGGCCAACTTTGATGAAGGTAATGACATCACATAATAGCTTCCGGGAATTCTTTAATTTCATCTGATTATATAGATCCATTCTCCAATGGGATACTTGAGGCATTACCAAAAAAGAAAAATATGCATCAACTTTTATTATATACAACCAATATCGTCCTACGTTGGTGTCATACAAACTTGACGTATCCATTATCATAAATAGTGTCCACACAATTTTATCATTTTCTCCCTCGCTAGCAGTCACCATAAGTTTGACCTCACCTACGCTCGTAAATTACCTTCCCTCGTACCTAACCAGTTGTATATCACTTAGCTTGTATGACGATATTCCCAACATATTATCGTAACTAAACTTGAAGATTACGTTGGTCGAGCTACTGTTATCCACCAGAATGTGGGATAGTATGACCTCATAGACCTCAAGATTTTTCTTGTACCTTTTCCGAGCGTTTTTCGTCGATCCAAACAATGTGTTCCCCTCAGATATTATATATAACCAGTGTTTCTTTCTTTTGTCGTCTTGCAGTTGATCATGTTCCCTATTGGATAGTTCATCAACATTCTTATCATCATGACGCTTGCCCTTCTTACACCTTACGAATTGGATGAACTCCCCATTGTCAATCAGTCGCTAAATTTCTTCCTGTAGCTACCAACAAGAAATGACGGTAAGCGCAATATAACTTGTAAGACCGATCATTCTTCGAAGCTAGCATATGATGAGATAGTTAGTAACTTATATTCTCTTAGTTTTATCATAAACAACGATGATATTATACGTCAGTGGTGTGAAAATTCATGGGGGCTATCGAGGTACGTGGCATACGAGCTCGCTCGTTGCCTTTGGTCTCGTTTCCTCTTTCATGTTCGGTGATGATGGCTTTGGAGATTTCAGCGTTGGATGAGCAGATGCTCCTTTATTTTAATATTGTACTGTAATAAAGTGGTCTAATATGACAAGGATGTCATCCATTGTATCGATCAAGAATCGTACAGAGGTTCATCAATGTCTAATTCTCTATAAAACGAGACCACCTTTGCATCTTCCTTCTAGGTAAAAAAAGTATTAATTTCTCTTGCCTCTCTCTAATTGTGTGGCTGGCTTTACTGACCTATCGATCCAAAGTTTTCTTCTTATTGTCCTCTCACAAGACCTTTTATGTATATATTTGAAGCGCCTCAATTATTTTTTCCTTTCTTGATCGAGCCTCGTGATCTTTCTCCACATGTAACTGGTATGCCTTGATTTGTTCTCGTCTCATTTATTTTATTTGTAATTATAAAACTGGATATTAAATTGTGTAACAAACATACCTTGTTTGAGTGGAGTATCTCCTGAATCGGCACAAGGTCTGTGTGAGCGATAATGAGCGGGTTTACGGGGTCGTATTTGGATTGTCATCTTTCATGTTGCGTTCCAAACGTGACTATAGCCAGCGGGTCGATGACAATGACCCCGACTTGCTTAGTCACCTGATGTTGGCCCGACGTAGCGTCTAATGGTCGATTTTATTCCAAGGTTTCCATTCACGTCGTCCGATGTAGTATGTCGATGAAACCTTCTTAAGCAGAACGTATAAGGGTGTACTGTTGTTTACCGTGGGAAATGATGACAACAAAGGTTAGTTTCATGCTTTCTTATAATTTGATAGATGAGGAGAGTTGTGTAAAAATCATAGAATACAATGCGAGTAATTTGTTAACTGAATGTGAGTTCTTCACCATAATATAATCATACGAGTTATTTGATTTATATTATGCATATGAGTATAAGAGTTCTTTAGTAACCAAGTGCAAGTTGTTCATTACAATATACACATACGATTTGTTTGAATTATATTATGTATACAAATATTATATATCTAACTAACTCACATAATGCGTATTGTTCATTATAAGCTAGACGTGTGAGTTGTTTGATTTATACCTTTATATACGAAGATTATATCTTTGTTAACCGAATGCGAGTTGTGTTCATTTTAGTATAACATATCGCGAGTTTTTATATAGCATATATTGCGAGTTATGTTCATTGTAGTATAACGTTATCGCGAGTTATTTTACAACTTACATTGTTGGTTGTTTATACCATTTGACCATGCTTGCCTTGTATTTCATGGCTATTCCCTATTGCATTTAGTATTGTGAGTACTGAGGACTGAAAATTGGTTGTGGTTTTTAGATTGTCTGCAACCTCATTTGTTAGAGCGCTAAATCACGTTTATTTTAGACCGTCATTCCCCATCATTAATGTTATTTTTGTCTTGTATCCAAATTTTTATCATGCGCACTGTTATTTCCATTTTGTTTAGGATTTGAGAACTGCTATGGATCACACTAACATAGAATATAAGTCTAGAATGCTATGTTTCTTCCACCGATGTGCTTATGCTCCTACTTATACTAACAAATTTTCTATGTGAAGGTTGTGACATAATTAAAAAAATTCTTGAATATTTACCTTTGCATAAGTATGCTCATGCATTTGTTAAAGGGATATGATACGAGGTTATGGCCTCTACTACGGCTGAATCTTTTAACACACAGATAAAAAAAATTGCGGCCTACCTATTGTTGAATTCGTTGACATGATTAAATTTTTGATTATGACTCAAGTTTTACGACGATATCAAGATGGGCTAAGCTGGAGTAATAATTTATTCCCCAAGTATGAAAAGAATCTAAAGCACAATGTTGAAAAATACCGAACATGGGTAGTCTAGTAAGTCTTCTACATTCCTATTCGAAGTCTTATTAGACCCTGTAATGGTCTATTGGAGCTGTAAATTCTGCCTCCTAACGTGAAAAGACGCCTAGATGGCCTAAAAACGAATTTATCTAGAGGAGAAGTGACAACCAAGAAGTTGAGGTGTGGCCATTGTTCGAAAGCAGGTCATAACAACAAGACATGTGAGGTTCCAGTTAAAAGAGTGATTTCTTTGGTATATTAATCTGTCACTTTGCGAGTTGTTCAATTTTATTAATGCGAGTTATTTGCATTACACTAATGAAAGAGATTTCTTTGTATGTTAAAATTCAAGTTTGAGAGTTCTTCATTCACAAAAATGCGAGATGTTTACTTTACAATGAGTAAATGTGAGTTGTTTGTATAATAAAATAATGAGTGTTCTTTGTATATTACAAAGACCATCGCGAGTTGTTTACTACCCATATTACAAATTGTGTACATACCGTTGAGGAAATGAGAGTTGTTTATATGTCATTCTAGTGAATCTTCCCTGTATATTACCCTCAAGCATTTGTGAGTTCTTTGGAATTTTAATATGTGAGTTTGCTTGCGAGTTGTTTGCATATTACTATCTTGATAGTTCTTTGTAATTGAAATGATGACATTGTTATGTACACAAATAGAACGAGTTGTTTGTAAAATATCAAACGAGTTGTTTGTAATTAGATTCATAGATTTGATTTTAATTAGATATAACGAGTTGTTTGTAGTGAGATTCATCGTATTTTTTGAAATGATGTTCAGCATGTTGTGTGCAATTAGATTCAAAGAGTTGTTTGAATATAGATTTAGAGAGTTCTTTGTAATTAAAATGTGCGAGTTGTTTGGATATTGAACCGCTGCTATTACTTCAAAAAATGTTTTACACTAATAAAACGTCTATAAAAAACAGAGACTACAAGGCCATAACAACCTTCATGCACTCAATCCTTCTAAAAAAACACTACCATCTTTAAGGTTGGTTAGTTTGCATGAAAAAAAAAGTATTAAGAAAAAAATTGTGTTCACCAGAGAAGTCTTCTTTTTCAGACTTCTCTTCACGTTCATCGTTAACATCTTCCTACAGGTGCTCCTCATCATCTTCTTCCATCTCATGTCCTTCCTCTCACGTCCGATCATCTTTTTCCTCTTCCGTTGTCTTCTCCCTCTTTCGTTTATGGGTTGGAACCTCATTGGGTTGAGAGTCAGCCTCCAACTCAACTGACCCAGAGTTTGCAGAGAATTAGTCGAGGGTAAACTCCAATACAGAGGTTGGGCTGTTGGGGGGTGCCATCAGAGATATTAAGACGAAGCTTATGTAGGTCGTAATGGAAGACTATGAGTCACCTAAGGAACCAGAGCCAAACATGGTGATTGGAGTTGGAGATTACGAGTTTCTTATTTAAAGAGTTTATTTTTAAATTACCATATGGTTACCATCATTTATAGGCATGAATGGAGTCTTTTGAAGTGGTGGTTATGTTAATGATTACAATCTATTCTGTCAAATCAAAAATTAATGAGTTGTCTTGATTAGATGGCTTTTGCATGCTCAATGCACTTATCAGTTACCAAGGAAGACGCTTTAGTCGTTTCCTATTCATTGTTATTCTATGATTTGTTTGAGAAATTCCAAGCATTGCTAAGTAATTGAACGTTATCAAACGATTTTTTTGGTATACTTTCTAATAAATATTGCGAATTATTATGAAGAGCTCAATAGTGAGAGTTGTTAATTAATACACAAACACGAATTGTTTAGTAGTAAACTCTTGTACACTTTGTGAATTGTTATGTCGAGCTCAATGGTTAGAGTTGTGATCTATTACAAACTCACAAATTTTTTGGAGCTGAATTATATAACCATTTGCGATTTGTTGTATACGACGAACCTGAGTGTTGTGTTAAATTACCCACATTTCTTTCAAGTAAGTTCCATAATGTTATAAATTTCATTTTTGAAGGAAAAAATTCCTATATATACACCAAAACATTCCAAGCAATATATGTACATCAAAAAATTTCCAACCAATATATCTACCACTGCATGTTAGTGATCCAAAAGATATGTACATAGTTTTCCAGATAAAAAAGATTACTACAAGTAATAGTTAATGTTTTTATCATTTAGGAAATAATAAATCATTTCAGCTATGGTATGTCTTACCATATCTTTTTGGTAAGTCTTCGGCACACAACCTTTTTTAATATTATCTTTGGCGTATTGACAAATGAAAATACCGCAGTCGAGGGGGCTTGTTTTTTATTGTGGAATCCCTATGACATTATTCACTTTATATCGAGTCTTCAAACTAGGTAAGTATCCTCTTTCGACACAATATGCCAACTGTTTATAAGAGTTTGTATCAGGCATCATATACTAATAAACAATGAGTTGTTTAATAAATACAGATGCAAGTTGTTTACTAATATAACAACTGATGCGATTTGTTTACTAATCACATGTGCGATTTGTTTACTAATCATAGATGCGATTTGTTTAATAATCACATATGCAGTTTTTTTACTAAAAACAAGTGAGATTTTCTTAGTAAAAATAAGTGAGACTTGTTTACGAAAAACATGTGCGAGTTGTTTACTAAAAACATGTACGAGTTGTTTACAACAAACAATTTAGAGTTCTTTTTTACTACAATATTATGAGTTGTTTAGAAACTACAACAAGCGAATTATTATCAATTAGATTCAAAGAGTTGTTTGATTTTTTTTTCACAAATACGCAAACACCCTACGAGTTTAAAAACAGAGAAAAAACTTACCAGCGGATCAATTGTCCTTGTTGTGTAGTCCGTTGTGTGTTTATTATGAGGCACGAGTGGCTTATAGTTTGTTCTCGTCCTTTTGTCTATATCAATAACAAGGAACGTCCAATGGTTCATTGTATCCTTCTTAATACTGCAGACTGGAATTAGCACAATATTCATTTGGCCTCAAATACTCCGTCAACTATATATGTCATATCCTCTTCGATGGCCATTGAGGCCTGCATTCAAGGAAAAGTACATTACAAAGAGACGTGAGAGTTGTTTGTAGTTTATAGTTAAACTTACTATAGTGTGGCAAAAAAGTTGTATGTTGTTGTATTTGGCCTCATGAAAACCTTTGCATGCAACTTTTTAATCTACTTCTTTAAGTATCCTTAGAATTCAAGCGTCAACAATCTACCAAATGGCAGTAAAGCGAATTGTTTTGAAAATCTAATAAAGAGAATTGTTTGAAAATCAAATAAGATAGTGTATTAAATAACGAGTTGTTTAAAAGTGAATTTCTTGAAATACGAATTGTGTGAAACGCGAATTGTTTCATATTGAACTTCGAGTTGTTTGAAAACATGATATCGATGGTTGTTTGAAACATGATAAGAGCGAGTTGTATGTAACATATCAAGCGAGTTATTTACTAACTGAAATTGTCTTACGAGACATTCATAAACATACGCTATCAAATGATACCTTGTAGCCCAAATCCTGTTCAAATGGTAGCGCCAACACTTCACTCACGACCACGTGAAGTCTGTAGGTAAATTCGAACATTAGACAATACCATACTTCAGGATCTTCCAAGTATTCTTTACTTTTAATTATAAGTATTTTGTGGTATTCACTGACATTGATGAGATCCGTTGTTGGTGTATTCTTTGGCCAAACAATGAGAGTTACCTCTGCCACTGCTTGTGGAGCTTGTAAAAAACTTACCCATTCCACCGGTTGTTGTGTCGGACTCAGTAGAGAAAAATTATGGCGCATGCCATCCTATTTCACTGTCTATTCCTTTGACTTGAACATATAAAGGTGACTCTCAAATTATAAAATCATAACTACACATATTATATGTATAATCATCTAAAAATCCACTTACCACATCCTCTGCGACGACCAATGTTGTTGACTCCTTTACAACCTTCTCAGCAGCACAAGATTGATAAAGTCTATTAATTGAATACTACAACATAGATTACAAAGTCCATTGTAGCATAAGATCGAACTCAACATTATCAACTTTGTTAACAAACGAATGTGTATATTGCATGTAATAATCATAAAGAAATTCATTTGGTAAACATACTGTGTTATTAGGTGTATCAGCTGATTTTGAAACTTGTCATTCTTGATTTTCTGGTTGATTCAGTACTGGTTCCATAATTGCTACTTGGCTCAGTGGTTCTAACTTTGCTTAGGCCAGTTTTTGGTGTTCAGCTACCTCTTTGTCTCGCTGTTGGACTTCTACTGCTTCTTGTTGGCTGAGTAGTTCTGACTTCTTGCAGGGAGGAGACTCTGGATCTTCTTGTGATACCGGTTGTGTTTCTTTGGTTTGTGTTAGCCTTTCACTCTTTTCCAAGGCTGGATGTTGTTGTTGTTATCCTTGATGTTGTTGTTCTTGTTGGGTTTGTTGTTGGTCGGCACGTTGTTTCATATCAAACATGAGAGTTCTTTACACTAACAAAACAAATAAGAGTTATTTGAAATAACACAATGTGAATTATTTTCAACCTTACAATGCGAGTTATTTGCAATCATACACTGAGAGTTGCTAAAAATAATATTTTGTAAGTTTCTTAGAATTCTTAGAATTCTTTGGCAGATTTAGAATGCGAATTGTGTGTAACACATATCATGAGAATTCTTTGTAACACATACCACGAGAGTTGTTTAAAATTTATTATAAAATAAAGATGTGAATTGTTTGTAATAAATATCACGAGATTTGTTTGTAACACAAGCGACGATAGTTACTTTGAAACCATATCACGAGAGTTGTTTACAAACAGGTTTTGCGTTGTTTTTAAATACATTCATTCAAATTATTTTAAAACACTAGCCATACTAGTTTTCAAAACAACGTAACAAAGATTAATAGGCCAAAACTTTGCTACCGCTACATAATATCACTTAACAAACAATATATAACAACACATATTCACGTAGTTGTATCCTAATGTACTTCAGATCTACTTACATATTTAGGACCTTATGAATCAATAAGTCCAGATTATTCTGTTGCCACTTACTTCTCATGAGCTTCTACCTCATTCACTCTATATTCTTTGTCACCTCATTCCTCTTGCGGTAGGTCATCCATCCACATCTTTTTTAGAAGAAATTTGTCTGTATCTTTATCCTTATGAGGACTCAGACCTGTCGCTGCCTCATTTAGAGGAGGAGACTGGTCCGTCTGTCTCTCCAGTATGTCTGTCTCTGGTCTCCCCACTATCTTTTCCGGTCTTTCCACAAATGAACATGTCTGTCGTCTTTTCAGCTTCTACCAGTTTCGCAGGACAACTAGTTGTATCGTCTATGGCTGCCTCTGGTACTACAGATATTACCGGTGCAGGTGAATGATTTCCACCATCGTCCTCCTCCTCCTCCATTATTTCATTAACCTTTTTAGCCTCATGTATTTTCACGTCCAAAATTATAGCATGTTCACGTATTTCAGATACCAAAGGTAACTGTGTTGCAGTGGACCCCGCTTTTGTTGGTAGTATCGGTAGCACCGCTTCCTTCTCCTTAGCAGGGCTTCTACTCGAGGAAAAAAAAGCAAGGAGACAACATTGGTCAAGTTGTTGTTGTTCAAGTGTCGTTATCTGTTTCCGTAAGTCTTCAATCTGCGACAAGAATAGCAGACGCATTATAAGTTGTTCACCGAGGATTAAACAAATTAAACATATATAACAAGGCTCAAACACATACTTACTTCTCTCGCCTATTTTTTGAGCTTCCACTGGTACCGATTCTTATTGGCATAGGTCTTTAATCTCTTTCATGTTTCTTCACCTCAAGTTTTCTTTAGAGTAGTCTGTTTACGTTGTAACACAAAACAACCGAGCATTTCATCAATACCATCGTCTTGTACGTCCCCGGTCTATGTTTGGGATGTTTGGGTTGACGTTGGTGGAATCGTTGGTATCGGGCTTGTTGATGGTTGGTAGTTTGGTTCTAAATTGGAGTTTTACCGTGTGTGTGTTGCCCTTTTCTTTGTTTTTTGGGTTGCGGTTTTCTTCTTTTTCCTAGGTCTTTATTCCGGTAAAACCGGTGCAACATATGGATTTCCATTTTGTTCTACTCCTCCGGATGCTGCTCTTGTAGCCTCTTTCAAACATAGGGCAGCCTCCACAACCTACCAGGATAAGAACATCCAAGTTAATACAACGAATTGTTTAGAAATAGATTTAGAGAGTTGTATGTAAATAAATACATCTAGTTGTTTGGAAATAGATTCAGAGAGTTGCTTGCAACTAGATTGTGAGAGTTATTTGCAACTAGATTCTGCGAGTTTTTTTTGACTAAATTCAGAGAGTTTTATTTTTATATATATATATCATACCTCATCATCTCATAGCAAATTTAGCCTTCTAATCAACTCCAAGTTCGATGGTTTGGACTCCAATCACTACCATTTGAAGAACCTTGGGATGATGTTTGATTTTGCGAGGTCCATCTCAATTGTTGTATGCTTCATGACGAAGGACTGCATCACAAAAATTATTGTCATCACGAGATGTATGTTAACTAATATTTAATTAAGAAAAACAATCTTACGAATAGAAGTGCGACGCAACCGATAACTCTATCGAGTTTTCTCTCCGCAACACAAACCCTAATGGACTGGAGAATATTATGCAGTTCGGATCCAAACCAGTCATAGTCGTTTATTCTGTCGAGGTCTTTAACAAAATATAACATATTCCAACCCATTACATCTCCCAAGACTGAGTAGAATAGGGTTGAGAAAAAATAATAATATCAACAACCGAGCAACATCCTCTAATTCATGCTCCCACTCGGCTGATGAATTTGGCTATAACTGCATAAAAAATACAACACAACATGTTATGTTATTGCAACTGAACATACTGCTTATAATATAAAGTAGATTAGAGGTACTTTTGTAATGTTGTTTGATACAGTTTTCGTATTTGTCGGTCCAATCTTCCTTGATGTTTCACCCATGAAATATGTTCTCATCATTCTTGAATCATTCTCCGCCCGACGTATTTACTGAAGAATGCTCCGGATTTTGTTAAAGCCATTTCCTGTGCGTCCTGCTTAAGGCCGAAAATGGATTTTACATCTTCGCTCGTTAGCTTCACCAGCTTTTATCCAAAATAAAGGTGTCTTCCTCGACCGAGAACGTCTTTATAATACATTGTTTTAGCGCATAAAACTTTCTTTTCGCTATCTTCACTTGTCGGAGGTCGAATGATGCATTCAAAAGCGTGTAGGAATGTATGTTTCTCGTAGCTTCGATGTGGGCATAAGTTATAAGGTTCTTTTTCATCAGATTCATAAAAACATGAATCAACATTTATATATAGCAAAGAATTCCCATAAGGTAACTACAACACAACTACCTTAATAAATGACACTGATAGAAGGATTATGGTGGTGGTATTTAATAACGTGATTTGTTTGTTAACATATACAACGAGTTGTGTGTGACAAATAATTTGAAACATTTATATAACGAGTTGTTTATTATAACTACATATAGCAAATTGCAAGCAATCCTCAGAAATTGAGTTGTTTAAAAGAACAACAAACTAGTGTTCTATCTAATAAACTACCAAGATGCGAGTTGTTTGTATATATATACGACGAGAATGCAAATTGTTCTACTGTACATGATATGCACATGCGAGTTGTGCCTACTTTTCACATGCACGTTGACAACATTTGGAAAATATGAAAACATAAGCCAAACCAACAAACAACTGAATAAAACACATCTGATAGACATCACAACACGCAGAAACCGATAAATTATACATGCAACCGCAAAATCCAATGTCGAGAACGACAAAACCCAGTAACTAAGATCCTACTCACGATCATAACTACGTAATTTCAGTATAACTAACCAACATCGATCGTGAATAAACACCAACATGCACTTCAAACTCAGTAAAAACGCAAAAAAGACATATTTTTGAGAGAACCATGTACCCGAAAACTGTAACTGTGGGTTTTTTCACCAGCCGGCGTGTACTCAACAACAAATAGTTAAGGGCTTTGTGGTTAGTGGTTTCAGAGAGGAGACGACGGTCACCGATGAAATTTCGATCACACATGGTGAAGAAAACGACGAAAAAGGCGAAGGGTTTGCATCTGTAGCATAGATAGTCTCCGGAAAAAGAGAAAATAAATATAGTATTTTGAGATTAAGGAGATCTAAAAAAATTGGTTTGAGAAGAAAAATTGATAGTTTATAGATATTTTTGTCTAATTTTTAAGTTGATGTAACCAATGACACTGTCCAATTTTGAATACTAGTGAATAATTATATAAGTATTTACTCATATTTTTTTCTCGCTACCGCCAAATATAATATTTTCGGACAGATTATTGCTGCGTCTCCCTTTTTAACTCATATATATATTTTGTCTATTTATGTTTAATTTCGGGACAATAGAGTCAAATCTATATAATTTTCGGCCCGATAATACCTTTGTCAGTTGTCACCCTATTTAACTCAAGTATATTTATTTTTCGGTTGTTATAATAAATTTCTGGACAACTTTTAATAATTTGTGAACAAACTATAATTTTAAAATATATAGTAATAATAATTAATATACAATTCTTTGCTGGAGTGAATCCAAAATCGTAGTAGTGTCGTTCCAACTATGATTCGCCAACAGTTTAAATGTCTTAATTGTGTCGTGGCACATTATGACTGGCCATAAAAATAAAAACTCAACCTACACTCGACCCTACTGAAACAAAGCTTCTCCTTCTCCACGACGACAAACGACTATTCTTTTTCTCTTTCTAAAATCTCACAACCAAACAACAATTCTCAGTCACGTTTACCTGTAAATCAATTCAGAAACTATTATTTTATATCTCTCCATCTCTTTCTCCATCTCTATCTCCATCTCTACGTCTATGTATCTATATATATAGACAAACTTGTTGACAGAGAAATAGTGGTATCTGTTCGAGTTGGATTCTTACTTCTTTATCGTTTTCTTTTTTGTCAAATCGAATTTTTAATAAAGTGAACCCTAGAACCATTTTTAGGTTTGATTTGTAAGTAGATGGAGATGTCATTGTGATGCTGATAGTGGCTTTTCGATAATGTCGGCGTCTGTAGCTGCGATCGAGCGGCTACGAGGCGGGGGTTCGAGTACTGTAAGTTCGATTTTTGGCTTATCACTATCCTTTTTGTTTTGTTTTAGGTTAGAGATTCAAAACTGGATTGGAACTCACAGCAGAATTGTCTTAGCTTTTGATTAGAAAGTTTAATTGAAACTAGAATTTTCCAATTTCGAGCTAAATTGATTACGGAGCTTAGCTTACTTCAATACCAGGATTTGATTAGTGTTCTGAGCTATACAGTATAATTTTTTACTCAATTTTTTGCATTTTTGTTGTTGCTATTTTGGTGTATTTGATGTTAACTGAAGCAATTTGAATTCGATATTTCTGACAGATTTTTAAGAGCGGGCCACTCTTCATTTCGTCAAAAGGTTGGTATATATATATATATTGCTTCTTTCTTATCTACTGAGCTTGATGCTTTTATGACAACTTCTGCAGTTGAGTGCCTTAATTGTAGCTAGAAGCTACCTACTTTCTCATTTGTACTTTCACATTGGCTGTGTGGAAGGATGCGGGAAGCTTCTTACTGATGAATTTTATTGACTAGTGTTATGTTAAGAGATTTGTTTAACTTTTTAATTACTAACGCTGTCACTTTTTTGAGTAACACTTATGGACAATAATGCTGATTTCTTCAGGAATAAGTTGGAAGTCGTGGAAGAAAAGATGGTTTATCCTTACACGCACTTCTTTGGTTTTCTTCAAAAATGATCCAGTTAGTAGCCTTCTTTTCTCTTCTATTTACAGGCCTAATCTTATGTTAAGTAGACTATACAATGTCATCTATCTTTACGACTATATCTGGGATTAACTGTGCCAAAATTATATTTATCTTGCGATTATTGATAGTTTTCTTGTATTCGTTCTAAATGGTTATAAATCATACTTTTTGCAGAATGAACCACCGCAGAAAGGTGACGTTAATATATCTTTGGGGGGGATCGACTTGAATAATTCCGGCAGGTAGAGATTGTTATTGGATGCTTGTTCAGTGGTATCCCTAGTATGATGAATTTAAGTTGCTTTATTTGTGTTGCAGTGTCGTCATGCGAGAAGATAAAAAATTATTGACCGTTCTATTTCCTGATGGACGCGATGGCAGAGCTTTCACCCTTAAGGTGCTTCAATGTTAGTTGATATTTATTTCTTTTGTTCCTTTATTGTGCGATTTAGGGTTACCTGTATCTGCTCTCAGTTTGGTATAATGCATTTAAGGCATTTGGACTTCTGGTGTTTTATAATTCGGATAGAACAGGCTGAAACATCGGAGGATCTGTTTGAGTGGAAGACAGCTCTTGAACAAGCTCTTGCACAAGCTCCTAATGCTGCTCTTGTGATGGGACAAAATGGAATATTCTGGAATGACAATAATGATATTGTTGACGGGTCTTTTGACCGAGGTATGTTCTTTTCTGCTTAAGGGTGGCCACTATTTTTGCTATAACTATAATAGATAATCATCGTTTCTTTTTAAAAATAACAATAGGGAGCGAAAAGCATCCAGTTAAATCTTTGGTTCTTGGAAGACCAATATTGCTTGCCCTTGAAGATATTGATGGGCGCCCATCATTTCTTGAGAAAGCTCTGCAGTTTCTTGAGAAGTATGGTATAGAGGTAGAAGGAATCTTACGACAGGCGGCAGATGTTGAGGAGGTAGATCGAAGAGTTCAACAATATGAAGAAGGTAATACCCATTATGCTCCAAGTTATAGCAGACACCATCTAATCTAATGGCTAAATATATTTGGTGTCTTTAATCTTTATTACGATCCATTCTTCAACTGATGTACTCTATTTTTCTGGTACTATCCATTCAGGCAAAATAGAATTTGGTTTTGATGAGGATCCTCATCTTGTCGGAGACTGCGTTAAGGTAATATGTCTTAGCATTGTAAATTTTCAAACTTCCAGTCAATTTGGTAGTTCACATACTCAAACCCTAATGTTATGCAGCATGTTTTGAGGAAGCTGCCTTCCTCTCCTGTTCCAGCCTCCTGCTGCACGTCTTTGCTAGATGCTATTAGTAAGTTCAGTAATGAAATTGATATCTATGCTTGAATTTGATTCTTATATTATTTAGTTTTTCTTGTTGACATACTAAAAGAATTTTTATTTTCAATAATCTAGATTTGTTTATAAGTTTCGATGGATTAGTTGTATCGTGGATATACGAATATTTATATAATTACTTTACTGCTGTAATAAAGAAATTCATTGGAAGGAAGCTCGGATATGTGCATTGCGTTGTGCAATATTAGAAACATCTCCTGAACCTAACCAACGTCTACTACAAAGGTACTTTTTCTTACATGAGAGATTACTGGGATCCCGTCAGTGATCAGATGGATAAAAATAAAAGTTTGGCATTTTCTGTTCTGCAGGGTTCTAAAGATGATGCTTACCATCTCTTCTCATGCTCATAAAAATAGAATGACCTCATCTGCCGTAGCTACTTGCATGGCACCTTTGCTTCTCCGTCCTCTACTAGACGGTGAATGTGATTTGGAAGATGATTCTGATATCAATGGAGATAATTCGACTGAGCTTATTGCTGCTGTCAATGCAGCTAATAAAGCTCATGCTATTATTGCAACACTTTTGGAGGAGTATGAGAGTATTTTTGATGTAAGATGCGTTCATTTCCATATTCTCAAGACATCACTTGTTTGCATACTTCTCTTAGACAAACATGACAACTAAATGTTTATAACTATTTTTTTTTTAAAGTGGATGGTAAGTAAAAACTAACTCTATATGCTCACATTTTCGTAGACAAAATTGACAATTAAATGTTTAGGTAACATGTGAATATACAACATTTAGTTGTTTAACGCATTTGCTCTGCTATGATTGTTAGATAATATAATTTTCCCTGTTTTTTTCTTTCTGCTAATTGGAATTTCTTGATCTAGTTTCCATAACTGTGTTTAGTCTTTTACGTCTTTCACTATAAGTAGACTGTTTGCTCCATTTTGAAAATAGTGACTTGAAAATTCTACCTATTCAAGATTTCAATTTTTTGCTGGTTGTGCAGTTTGTCTAAAACCCTCTTAAAGCTAGTGTTTGTTTGCTATATATATTTCAAATTTTAATTTCACAATAAGTTAACTGGAGGAATTGACATGCTTTTGTGCGAACCTAAGATCTTTCTATATTTTTCCCGACATTGGGCTATAAAATTTTAGTACAGTTGACTTATCTTGTAATAATAATTCAAAACCTCGAGGCTCATATATCCATGTACGTTTAGGACGGAAATGTCCATGGATTTTCTGTTTCAGCCGATGCTTGTACTGATAATAGTGGAAGTGAAGATCTGACTGACAATGAAAATGGCCACGT
This sequence comes from Limnanthes douglasii subsp. nivea, assembly GCA_036936605.1. Lineage (NCBI taxonomy): Eukaryota > Viridiplantae > Streptophyta > Magnoliopsida > Brassicales > Limnanthaceae > Limnanthes > Limnanthes douglasii. The sequence continues at coordinate 136,164,812 of JAUPFV010000002.1, read as the reverse complement.
TGAAGATAACGGACCTTGTGCAAATCCAGTCACAGACGATGATCACGCATGCGTACTGAGTGGAAAGTTCAGGGACAACAGCTGCTATGTTGCCAGTGAGATCGACTATTATAAGGTTCAAAATTCGATCCATACCATCTGCATGAATTGTGTGCCCAATGACCCGCATCTAATATTATACATTTGATATCTCTGCGTGATTACAAAATAACTGAAGATAAATATGTGTTAATGGTATAAACGATGTCTCTTGAAGGAACCAAAGTTGAGAATATTCATAAAATACACTGTCCAATTATGGGGGAGACGTAATTTATGTTACTTGTCTCAGTTTTCCAGTTCAATGCAGTTTAGCGTGTTTACTTGGCCAAGACATTCTATGTTAGCGGGTCAAATTGTTGCACTTGCTAATATATTTTATTTTCTTGAATTAGGGGTTGTTTGGTGGCAAGCTTGTAAAAATTAAAAGGCAAAGCCAAAATTTTATTATTATTTTAGCTTTTAGGTCTTAATTGCAGCCAATAAATAAAAAAGCGTTCTTTTGAGATTAGAAACTTGGACCGACCAAAAATTATGCTTTGCTTATAAGCCAATAAGCTTGATGACAGCAAATAACCTCTTACTAAGCTACTTGCTTTTGTTTATCAACATAGTTTAACAAGTAATCATTCTAATTGATTTTTGCGTCATTTGTGGTTCATATAGGCATATGATTGCGATGATTCCGATGTTGTATCCTCAAGGGATAGTCACGGTGCAAATGAGAATTCAGGCTTCCCTGTTGTTCTTCTACACGCTAGAGATCCTAATGCTCAGCTGATGGAGAAACATAATGGGATACAAAAGGTAGAAAATTTAATCAGTGAGAAAAAAGGTTCTAGGGTCTTACCAGTCGCTGACTCTTATCAAATAATGGGTCCTGAAAATACTCAACCTGCTTCTGGATTTAAATCATTCATTGGGAAGCCTGTTGACAAAGTCACAGGTTCAAATTTTGATGCAAAACGATCGGCATTTTGGAAAAGGAGCAAAGTGAGTTATCTTCATGGTCATTCCTTTCTCTGAATTAATTCTCTTATACTTTAACTTTTATATAGAGTTTTAATTTCTTGCTGCTTCATTCGTATTATTTGTGCCAAATTGTTTAAAGGGACATTATGCATGTTGGAAAATCCAATATTTATTTTGCGGGACTAGACATCTATCAACAATTTCTTTTTGCCTTGTCTGGGCCTTACCCTTTTATTCAATTCCTACTGTGTAGAAATTGACAGGAGTCTTGATCTTCGTGAATTGAAATTTTAATTGTTATAATTCTCATGCATACAGGCGCAGACGCCCTCAATTGGTTCGATTGAATATTCTGGAGAAGAAGAGTAAGATCATTTGTTTGACATTGACATTCGTATCATTATTTCATTTGCTTGTATCTTCATTTGTAAGCAGTTTTAAAGGATGCAGCTTTAAACAAATTGGGGCTCTTATCAAAATATTATTGGGCTTCAATCAACAAAATAAGTGGAAAGAAATATTTATCATTTACATGCTTCTTGGGTCTAGGATAGAAATCTTTCTTTAATAAGCTTCTTGGGTCTAAGGTCCTAAAGCGAATCATATTTGTCCTGTATTGTTCGCTTGTTGCTTTTTCAAGATAATTTTACGGTCACCGCTAATAAAAACTGCTGCCCTTAAAGAAATCAGTTTCCTCCAATGATTTGATTCGTTTATGATTATTATCTCATGAAATAGTTGTTTTATGAGATATAGTTTGAACTTGGGTACTGATTTTCGGTTTAGTCCTTTAATTATGTGGACTTCCTTAGGTATTATCTGTTAGTCTAATGGGGAATACATCACTACAGGTTGTCTTGACATTTATAATAGATTACATGTCTTCTCTCATTATCATGGCAGCATCCTTAGTGCCCTAGTTTTTTTTTTTCTTTTGAGTTATTTTAGTCGGTAACATCTACAATGAATTTTCTGTTAAACTTTTTTGTAATAAGCGTTTGCTATAAATTTGTAGGATTAATTTGAAGAGGCTCGAGATCACAAAAAATGACCTGCAGCAACGAATTGCTAAGGAAGTAATATTTCTATCCTTTTAACATATTCTATACTCGCTACTGTCGATTAGTTAGTCTTGCTAATATGAAGGAAAATAATCTCTATCAGGCCAAAGGGAATGCAGTCTTGCAAGCTAGCTTGGAGCGAAGGAAAGATGCATTGCATGAACGTCGTTTCGCACTCGAACAAGATGTATTAGTTCCCTTTCTGCTCTTTTATTTTTAATAAGATAGTGGTCTATCTATCAAGAAACAATGAACAATTTATGATATAATACCCTGTTTATTAATACTTAAGACATTGTTTAATGTTTTAGTTTCATTTGCAAAAAAAATTATATAGGTAGCAAGATTGCAAGAACAACTACATGCAGAAAGAGATCTTAAAGCTGCATTGGAAATCGGCTTGAGCATGTCATGTGGAAAAGTTTTCAGTTCACGTAGCATGGATTATAAGGCTAGTGCAGATTTAAATAGACTTTTATTTCTTGGTTCTCTATCAAATTTTCAGCGGTACTGATTTTTTTAATCTTTTAACTAATAATGTCAAGACAAGGGCCGAACTGAAAGATATCTCTCTTGCTGAAGCGAATGTGGCCAGATTGAAAGAGAAAGTTGCGGAGCTTCACCAACAGCTCAGCCAGCAACAATCGAGCCACTATCTACATAACCTTGACTTTCACCAGTGAGTGTACAACAATTCAGGGGCATCATAATCCAATTTTGATTCAGCTTCTTTTCTTTCCTTTACCAATTTATTCAAATGTTTTCAGGAACTTCCTTCATAAAGACATTGATTCATCTTTGCCTAGTTATGAAGAAAAGAAACAAAGAACTGAGGTATGTTTATAGTCTTTTATGCGCTCTATTTTAGTAGATGAGTAGTTACATTTTTGGAGTTGTAGACATCGTAAATTGAAAAACTTATGAAATTGAATTGTTCAAAATCAGAGCTTGTTGCATCTCTCTGGTCGCACTTAATGATTTCTATATTTCAATCTAGTTATATTTATTAGGATTTAGAATTTTTGTAACCTCAAGACTAGATTGTGGGTAGAAAAAATAAAATATTCTGAGAGCTTGTATGTGTAAATAAAAATGAAGCTTAGTAAACATGTAACTCGAAGCACATTCTGAATTGAAAATTGAGTGGGTCGATTGTTACTGCTTTTATTATACGACTTTATAAATTGAGTAGGATTTATGATCTGACTACTTTTGTCTCAGAAAAAGGGCTTCAGTGACTTGAAAAGTAGCTTAAATATATCTATGGATGAACGATGTGTTGTCAATTCTGTCTCCGCTCCATCCACTTCCAGGCCAGTAGAAGTAAGCTTCATCCTTTATATCTACGCCTCCCTTTTTCTTATTATAGCAAAACCATTGGTGCTCAGGCCTTACGGGTACTTAATAAAGAAATCGACAGAATCTTAACCCTAATCAGATTTTATGATGTGAATCCGACTGTTCTGTTTTATATTTCTCAGATGAAGTATTATCATACCGAGGATTCTTCTCCAGCATCTGCTGCTTTGATTGAGTTAACAACTCGGCTTGATTTCTTCAAAGAAAGACGTTCACAACTAATAGAACAGCTCCACAGCCTTGACCCCAACTACCGTGTTACGTCCACACAGGATCTCATCCATAGACCCTTATCTCCACCATGGAACTAACATCTTAAAGTTGATACACAAAGAAGAATTCACTTGTGTTTCTTATGCATGGTTGTTTTTTTTGTTAAGGTAGCTGTTAAAGTTATCCCTGTTTTTTTAGGATTAATCTTTGAATAGGGTAAGAAGACTATCCTGTAAATAAATGTATATTATTCTTACTTTTTGGCATGATTTTGGTTGTCAATCAATTGAAAAGAATACTGTTCTATGGCATTTGGCACAGAATATGATCAATTTGCTATAATATTTAAGTATTTTCTCTTAGCTGTCGGTTCCGTTGTCGTTTATGTTCGCGATACGTGATTTAATTTTATTGTGGTTGATTTATTTTTATTCGATTATTTTCGGTTTTACAATGATTGATTTTATATTTTTTATTTTGTTCAGATATTTTTAAAGGTTTATTAGAGTAAACCGTATGTTTTTAAAACTATTTTTTATCACTAATTTTAGTTAATGATAGAGAACTAAAAAATACTTCTCATAAAGCGAATATCTGAAATATTTAAAATGATATTTTTATTTTAAATTTTGTTTATGTATCTTTAATAATTTATCAAATCTTTCAATATTTAAATGATATTTTATTTTAAGTTTTGTTTATGCATTTTTAATAACAATTGACCCTGAAGGTCATGATGTTCTCTAACATTCGATTTGATAATCGGTCACTCTCGTAATAGGTTAAGGCGTTGGCTTCGTAGTACTACTATCACCACTCTCACATTAAACCCTATTATTCTTACATTGAACACTATTATTCCCATGTCGTACCCAATCTTTAGACAAAAAAGATTAATCACACTTATCGTTTCTCCATATATTATTCGTAGATGTCTTAAAATATTCAAGCACCTCTCATTTTGAGTAGATATCTCAATTATGGGTATATATCTCTTTAGTTGGAATATATGATTTTCCTATTCTAACCTTTTGGTATCGAATCCTTATGACATGAACTATCATCTATCATTTTTTTCTTAAGTTAATAAGATATGAACAAGTAAATAAGATACGAACCCCATAAGGTAGAACTCATTTATTACGTGATTATTTCATATGCTTAATGATCAAACTTGTTGTGCAACATTAAGATAACGATTCAAAATGTTTAAAAATTGGTTTATGCATGAATCCTTATTATTAACCGAAAGCAAACAATTAGTGACCAACCTCAATGCCAATATTTGATCTTCTTCAAGTTTAATTTAATAGCAGTATGTCTAAACAACCATTTGACTTTGTAAAACAAACGAGGTCTACCATTCTTAAATATATCAATTAATTATTTTAATTTTAAAGGTCAACTTGAGCCAATTCTTTTTAGGATACTCTAATGCCAAAAGTGAAGCTTCATAGTCACCAGTAAGCATATTAAATTCATTTATATATCGGAGTCGTAAATTGTACCATCGAAACCATTAACAACAAAATTTAAACCAGTATTACTAGTACTAAAATTATTTAAATTATAACTAGCATCAAAATTCATGGACTAACCCATTATACTATTTAGAACAATGTGATGCAAATCTCATCCATCCTAAGGTAATAAAGTTATCTATAATTAATTCAGTACCTCAAATGTTCATCACATGAGTGATGTATAAAAACATAACACAATATATCGTATTTCCACTTCAACCAACAATTACGTCATTCTCTAGTTATGTTGCTGGTTGTTTTTGTTCGTGTTTTTATGGCGTTGGTTCTTTGGGTTGCACTATATATTTTCGACCTCTTATAATCATTTTCACCTTATCACTAAAATAGTATGAAAATATATCAAACATAAAGATTATATAATAATATTAATAGGTGACTAATGATTATAATAGTTGGATTAAGAGAAATATAAAAGATAAAAGATTAAAATTATAATATCATGATATTTATAAAGTAGAAAATGACTAGTCCAATGACCAACCGTTTTTTAGCCTAAAAAAATATTATGCGACGGACGCTCGTTGGAACTAACAGGTATCCAACTACCTGTATGATTACCCATTATGATCCAATGATAAAAATAATAGTCGTCGGACCTAAACGACTACCCGACTGGCCAAACGATACCCGTTATTATCCATCAACAAAAAGAATAATATCTGTTGGACTCAAACGAGTACATGACATGTTCACTGGGTATCTTTTTTATCTTACAGTTTAAAAAATATAAAATAACCATTAGATCTAAATGGGTACTCATTTGGCCAGCTAGGTACTCATTTGGGTCTGAAATTTAATTTGCTTTTGTAGTTTTTTTATTTAATAGAGAATAAATTTTTATTTATCATTCATCATCTTTTTGAAATTTTTCTTCTATATTTTTCGAAAACATTTTAATTTTTATCACAAATTTGACCAAAATTCCAAATTCGAGTAAAGTTTCAAATTTGATCAATGCATTCATCTACTAAATGGATTTATCCAAACGTTTGTTGGGTGGTGGATTATTGATGATTAAGGACTTGTTATACTTTATCTATTATTATAATTGTTTAATTGTTTGATCTATTTCATATTATTAGTTTTTTCGTATTATTCTTTTAATGTCACCAAAACAACAACGAAATGTAAATACTAGTTCCCAACCTAGCTCTTCATGACCTATAAACTTAATATGTTTTTAATAATGGTGAAAACGTAGATATGCATTGATCCTCTAGATATTAATCAACAAATTCCTATCCCTGGAATAAATTCTTCTGTTGTTAGCGCTAACTCAACCATTTATTTATATTCCAGGATGAGAACATATTGGATATGAAAACACCTTAGTATGCTTAATAATGATTTAGATAAATCTAAGTGTATGCATTGTGATTAAAGACTGTCTTATACCCCTGAAAAAAGTAATAGTGGCACTGATAGTATGAGTAAACACTTAGAAACAAAAAGTTATATATAATTCTATACTTGAAGATGAGGTCCAAACGACCATAAATCTGAATACTAATTTTGTTTTTGAGTAATAATAAATATATGGATGAAATGATGAAATTTATCATTGTAGTGCGCTTTATTTTTCTTTTACCAACAAATGAAGATATAAGAAATGGATTAAGGGATTGGTCAACCCAAAAGTCGATCATATCCCACAGAGCTCTTTGAGAACATGAGTTATACAATATTTTAAAAACCAAAAGAAACTTATTAGTAGTGCGATTTATAGTTTTCCATCAAATTGTTTTTGCCTAGTGATATAACAACATTTATTGACTTTGATATTATATATGCTATTTTACATTGGATTGATCCTGAATGAGTACTCCAAAGAAGAATTATATATTTTTGTGCTATTGAAAATCACAAACAATAACCTAATAAGTTGGAGTGATAGATATTTGAGAGATGAAAGATAAGAAATTATAATATCATAATATTTATAAGGTAGAAAGCGACAGACCAACCGTTTTTTAACCAACAAAAAACTATAACGCAACGGCCGCCCGTTGGAGACTAACTGGTACACACTAGCCGACCAGGTAGCCGTTGTGATCCAAAGATAAAAAAAACATTCGTTGGACCTAAACTGCTACCCGACTAGCCAAACCGGTACCCTTTACTGTCCAATACAAAAGCCAAAATACTCGTTCGACTCAAATGGATACCCGACATGCTTAATGTGTTTCCGAATTTATAAAAATATCAAACTCGATCATGATTATAATTACTAGTGAATATTGTGAAGATATCCGAATTTATTTGTATGAAATGTATAATATTTATGCTACGAAACATAAAGATAATAATTACAGTTCATACCCAATTTTAGCCGGTAATATTAGTGGGAAAGCAAAATTAGGTCTCGTAATAACTATATGAGAACTATTATGCAAAGTATAACGATGACATCACTAATAAATCCTCAAGGTGTTAACAAACTGACTCAATATTTGCAAATTGAGTTGGATTTTAGTATGTAAAATGATGATAGCCCGACCGATCTTTTAATATGGTGGAAGTCCAATGAACCAGTTTCTCATATTATTTCCTGGTTAGCCAAGAATGTTATTTCTATACCTATGTCTATAATGCCAAATGAATCTGCATTTAATATGATTAAACTGCAATACAAAACTAGACAATTAAGACGGACTAGCTAAGAAACTGAAATATGTGTTACAATCAATGACTAGATTATGGCTGAACATAGAATGCAATACAAAGAATATTTAATGGAAGAGAAAATATGCATGTTTGATTAACTAAGTGATATTGAGCAAGATCTTATATATGAAGTTGGCGCTCAGGATGAAGAATGGGTTGAATCGGAAGATAAAATTGCGAATGAAGATAATTTGCAATATAAATTTATTAGTGAATTATTAATAGAGTAGTTAAAATTTGATAATATTTATACAAATTCTACCCAAAAGAGTATAAATTATGAAAGGTTTAAATCAATAAAAAAAATTTATCATTCAATCTCATGAAGTAAAACATTGTATGAAAGGACGAGTCCCTCTAAGGCCACAAAGCACTCGAAAGACGATAAGAATGTTCCACCCATTGGAAACAAGTTGGCCCGACGTGATATTGGCCCACGCTAGTAATCAGAGTTAAAATAATCCAACGGAAGTCAGAGGCCAAAATCAAAGGTTTGATAGTAGAAGACAGTCTCGTTGGGAAGGGCATTAAAAAAAATCTCGTTAGAGCCTGAACATCAAATCTCAATCTCCTCAAGGATTTCATTCTTGTGATGATTATTGTCCTCTTCACAGCAGTACATTCAAGTGAGATAGCCATTACCGCTCCAACCCTCCTTTGGGCCCCATTATCAGCGCACAAAAAGAATACCCTCTCCAATGAGACGAAAAGTATTGAGATCCTCATGAGAAGATCTAGCTTCTCACTAGGGGGAATCGTCCCAAAATCAAAACTAGAGAAACTAAGGGCGTCATCACTATCCTCTTCACCCTCGGCCGAGACACCACACAAATGAGGCCCTTGCTATACAACCTTATTTTTCATGAATAAAGTAAACTCAATTATTATTATAGGAAATAAACCTTACCAAAGAAATACGAAATTCATGTAACTAACCACACTACCATGAAAAATGCTCGACACCACAAAAATGAAAGTTCAACGCCTAAAAGAGGAAAGTAAAATCTAGAGAGAGAAAGTGAATTTCTAGTTAGAGGTGTTTGGGTTAAAACTGAAAGTAAAATAATAAAATAGTAAACAATATAGAAAACCAAATATTTGTTCTCTAATTGACACGTGACAAAAGAAGGTAAAATGACTATTGACTAAAAATACGTAAATTAAAAATAAAAATCACCAATGGAAAATGAAAAGTTGCATTGGGAGTCACACCTGAATAAAATCTTGGTGAAGAAAGAAATGACATGAACATAAACACTCTATTGGCTTGAAATCAAGCAAATGAACGAGAGAAGTTACTGATATGGTACAAATAAATCTTAAATAGGTTAGCTGACTAAGTATTTTAGACATATAAGAACTTCTACAACCAGAAAGCTAGGCCTCAGGGCCCAATCATTGATAGTGCATAATAGCATACCATAATGCACCAAAATCCTTGGGCACTGGCCAAGTCGAGTACACAAACTGATCGTGCCACATTACCAAATGATTTGGCGAATTGTAAAGTCGAGAATACAGTCTCGTTATGTCGTACGAACAAACAACTTGGTCATTGACCAGATCATACAGAAGCCGTGGTCGCGGACTGTGCCACAACTATACTACTTAACCATTGGACAAGTCGAGATTAGATTTGGTCACGAACCATGGTACGCATAAACCCTAGTCACGCACCATCACGCGACCATAAGACTTGGTCATTGGTCAAGTTGAGGTTAAACCATGACCACAAACCATGGCGCAACCAGAAGACTTGGCCACTGACTAAGTCATGCATAAGCCCTAGTTGCTCACCATGGCATGACTAGAATTGTTGGCCATTGACCAAGTCGAGCTTGATCCCTGGTCATACACCATGGTGCGAGTGGAAGACTTGTCCATTGCTAAGTTGTGTGTAAGCCCTGGTTGCATGTCTTGGCGCTACCAACGGACTTGGTCATTGACCAAGTAGTACACAAACCTCGGTCATGCACAATGGCACGACCAAAACCCTTGGTAATTTCTAAAATGAATGACCCGGTCGCGCCATATTGCGCGAAAAGATATTTTGGCCAATGGCCAAGCTGGCACTAATCCTTGGTTGCGTTACACGAATAACTAGCTTGACCATTATCCAATATTGGACCGAGCCTTAGTCGCACCACACTACACAACTAACAAGCTTGTCCACTGGCCAAGCTTGTGCTAAGATATAGTCAAGCGAATGAGCCACATTGGATAAATACTTGCTTACTCCAATGATGATTCTTCCCCCCCCCCCCCACACCAGTGGTGCTACGGATGCCATACCTGAAAAATACAGAAATCATGTCTGGCACCGTACAAATAAAAAATTTGAGGCCATACAACATTGCAACCACAATGACACACCTTATTATGACAAAGCACTCGGAAGGTCTAGAAAAGGTCGCACTAATATAGATGTATCTACATAAGAATCCTCCAAGTCAAGATCACTATACAAAGAGTAAATAAATCATTTAAAGGGTGGGTGAAAGTTAAAATGAATAGTGGAAACATAAAAATATATCAATTATAATTCTTTTTACAAAATTGCTGCAAGTATTCGTTAGAAATTCATCAATTTTTTTATCATATTTATCTCTTACATATTCTTTCACTTTATATTTAAATTTTATATAGTTAGGTCATATTTTAGCCTCACCGAGTCATTGCTCGGTTTCTTTCGTATTGTGCACATGTATATATGTTGATTTTGATTTATAATTTTGTTTTATGACTATATTTAGATATTTTGTATTATGAATATTTTTACTATATTATGATATTTTGCACTATGACTATATTATGATATATCATTATGTTTCAGTCTTGCATACTAAATATGTTTTGATTTTGTTAAGTGTATACTTTTTAAATTCCAATGATCTTGGATAAAATTTTTTAACCATATATTTTTACCTAAATTTTTATATATTGTGAGAATATAAGTAAAAAAATTTGACATTTACAAGAAAACAAGAGGCTATTTTTGAAGTTTTTTGCAAACGTTTGGCCTAAATTCATGCAAACATGCAAAAAAAAACTTATGCTTGGATTTTAAAGTCCATTTGTTTTACCAAATTCACAAAATATGTGCAAATCAAACCCCTATGAATCATACATACTGTGAAAATCGAGGTAAAAAAACATTCTCAAAGTCAAACATAAGGGGTTTTGTTGCATATTTTATGCAAAAGTTAGGCCTTAGTTTGCACAAAATATACAAAAAAATACATTTGGATTTTAAATGCTAATTGGTTTGCTTAGATTTTCATAACTTGAGCAAAGTTTTACAAAAACAACGATTCACGAGTTTGGTTCGCTTATATAAGGGAACCATAATTGTGTGACATAAAAATAATACTTTATAAAACTCATTACTAAGAGCAAACTGTTATAACGATAAGGAAACCACGTAGGGTAAAAGCATTACATTTGCATTTAAATGCTCACCACGTGAGCAGTACGATACAAGTTTACTATATATCTTACCATAATATGATATACAATTACATAAAATTTGCATAATCCATAGTCAAATTTGAATATAACGTAATCAAATTCAAACATTACATACTCAAGTTCGAACAAAGTACATAAATAAAACCACAGTCTTATTTAAAAAGTTATAATTAAATAAAAGAAAACAACCACACTTGGTGTGAAAACAAAATCATAAAATTTTAGTCAAATCGATGACAATTACTTATTTATCACACAAGACATATGACCTGATTTGACTATATTTGTTGAGTTTTGGTAATACATTACTTGCCATGCACATGCTCGTTTTTTCGGTGGTACAACTAAACGAAGTATACTTTCGGTAATATTCTATTTAAAAACATATAAATTTATAAAATAAAGTAAGAATTAAAGAAACAATAAATATGTTACTTGCTAGAATATAACACACAGATAGTATAATATATCATAATTGATTTACTTTTAGGAACGAAATGATCCATAGATAAAATCAATTCCAATATCTTTGATAAATTTTGAATGCGGTGGATAACCACTAAGTTTACAAATATTACACACACATCATTGACGATAAAAAGTGTAAAATACACATTGATAACTAATAAAGGGAAGAAATATTGAGAATAATAAGCTAAATTGGATAAATAATATTGTGTAAGAAACCTAACAAATATGTGATGTTGAGGGTGCTTTGTGTAATAACTAGTGATTGTGATAAGGATTATTAAAATATTAGAGAGTAAAGTGTCCCTAAGAAAGAGAGTAAATATGAAAATTATAGATCCACCACTTGTCCTATATAAATGACCACCCTTTTGGGAAATAAGTGAATCATTAATTAATCATTGCCAATTATTCTATTATTGATCTTCTCTTTATACTTTTCTCGTTTCTCTCTCTAGATATCCTCTTACAAACATTACTTAGATAGAACCTCCCTTTAAGAAACCTTTGAAAGTATCATTAGTGTCGTCTGTTGGAAAACGATTGGTACCCGAAATCATTTTCCAAAGTGATTGTTTTATTCTTAAGCACGTTGAGAGTGATAGGTAGAATACTATTATGAGAGCAAGGTGCTGGTACAAATAATAATGTGATCGGAACTTGTCTGCCGATCTAAGCGCCACTATGAGTCCACTGAATTCAGTATTCCTTGTATGACTCGGATGAATCTTTTTTCCCAGAAAGAGATTCTTGACGTAAAGACATAAATCAAACGTCTCATCGGACTAGAAGTTCAAGGAGAGAATTTCACGATCGAGATAAACGAGGATCAGGGTCTAAAAACCAGGATAAGTGTGCGAATGTTGCTAAAAGAAAGCAAGCACCCCATATGCAGATTAACTTGGGAAGTCATAATTTTGAGTATCGTGTAAGTAACTAGTTTATATATCCATCTAAGGAATGTCCATATAATGCAACAAATAAAGGTCACGGGGAAGTGTGTATAAATTTATCCATAATTGGAGGTCACCCCCCCTCCCCCTCTCATCGAAGATTCTTTCAGGGCATATGCCTAAGTCGTTTGATATTTTCTAATATATAAAAGTTTGATGGAAGGTAAGATCCAGACAGCCATATTGAACAATTCAAGAATTTTATGATCAAGTATAACGATGATAATAAATTGTTATGTAGAGCCTTCTCTCAAACATTCAAGAACGCAGATTCAAAGTGGTACAATCAATCACATGCCAGAGGGTTATATTAAATTTTTTGATATGTTCTGGAATATTTTTTTTTCCAATATTTTGTGGGAAGCAAAATATTTCGCGCAAATGGTAATACAATTATTTATTGTATGCTAAAAGTGGGAGAGAGCCGCAAGGATTATATGAATCGTTTTATTAAGGCTAATACTAACATGGAAAGTTGTGAAGACAAAGTGGCATTATAAACTTTCCGAATGAAACTTCTCCTAGGTATAATGAAAGATAACGTTGCAGAGAGGCAAGCCATGGTATTTGAGGCTTTGTTGGATCAAGTAGAGAAAATAATTTTGGTAGAGGAAACGCAAGCGTCAGAAATGGACTTTATGGTAAAGTTTGAGAAAAATCAGTTCCATCATCTGATGGTGGCACATAACAATTCACATCCAACAAATATTGTTTGAGCTCCAACACCAATTCAAACACCAACCCAAGTAGCTCCAAAGCCGATGGTGAATACAAAATTTGTGAACACATAACAACATGTCCGACCTATATCTACCAAGTGAATCCAATTAGAATATTTTGTCAAGCTGACAGAGTCTGTAGCAATAATTTTTGACAAAGTACATCCCCAAATACAGTTCTGCAAGGCACTCTCAATACAAACTCCGAGGGAAAGCAGAAGTAACATATACTTTAAGTATCATGAGGATATTTAGCATGACACACAAGATTTTGTGGCATTAAAAAAAGAAATACAGACCTTGATAAAAAAAATGGGAAGCTAACAACGTTTGTAAAAAAAACTCTTTTATCGCTTCGAAACAGGAAAAAACTTTGATGATTTCAGATCCTATTGATGCATTTGATGCGTCTATAGAGTATTTAAATCCAAACCAGGCAGGAATAATGTCTTGATAGTAGAGGAATCCGTCGTGAGTGGAAAGGTTATTAAACTATGTTATTTCTTTTAGTCGCTAACGGTTTGTGGAGGTGACAATGTTTTAGGGACATCAAATTATTCCTAGAAAAGGCATAGCGTAAGCTTGGTAACTCCAGTTAGAAGTAGGAGCTTCAATGAATTTATACAAGAATCTATTTTTGATAATTTTTTGGAGGGGGGGGGGGGGGAACCCGCAGCCGTTACTCAACGAGTGCGCCTCAGTCTGACATAATAGCCTGTAAACCAACGCCATAAGGTAAACCACACAAGGTGGCAGGCTCAAACTAAGAAAACGTTTGTAGAGGGACTCGAACTCATGACCTTTGATCACAAGTATGCCTTCCTCCACCAACTTGGCTACCCCCTTGAGGACGCAGTGGTCATTGTGGCAGAAATAACTGGGGATGAAATACGAAGAACATTGATAGATACCAGAAGTTCTACCAACATAATTTTCAAGTAAACTTATCAAAAAATAATGAATCCTCTAACAATAATCTGGTCGGATCGGGCAATCGTTAGGTTTACTGGGGTAACCGCAAAAGTGGTTGGAGAGTTTGAACAAAGAGTAGAACTGGGTCGAGGAGCATTTAAAAAAATAGTATTAGTTTTTTCATTGTGGTGGATGCACCAACTATTATAATGCAATATTTGGAAACTCTTGGTTATCTAAAATGCACGCAGTGGCATCAATTGTTCATTAATGCTTGAAATATGTGTTTAGAAACAATGTTGTATTAATTAGAAGTAGTCATAAGATGGCGAGAGAATGTTACCAGACCGTTTTAGCCCCAAAGCAGATTTAAATAGATTTATATCTCGGTTATTAGACAAATACGCCCCATATTTCCAAGTGTTGAGGCAACAAATTATTTTAATTGGTCTCTCGAATGTTTTGAAACTTTTTAAAAATTTAAAGAATATTTGTCTTCAACGGAAATTGTGACAAAACCTAATCTAGGGAATAAATTATACATCTACATAGCAGTGTTAGATTATGATGTTAGTGTCGTGTTGATTAGAGAAGGAGATAATTTGCACAAGACTAGTATATTATGTTAGTAAAAGTCTTTTAGATGCCGAAAAATGATATTTGAAATTAGAAAAACTAGCCCTCGCATTGGTAACTACTGCTCGGAAAGTGAGGGCTTATTTTCAGGATCATTCTATCATTGTACGAACATATTTTCCATTGAAAAGTATGCTGCAAAGGCCTGATGTGTTAGGAAGAATGACCAAATGGTCAGTTAAACTAGGATAATTTGACATTGAATTTGAACATCAAATTGTAATCAAACCGAAAACCTTAGTAAATTTCTTATTTAAATTTTATTCCGAATAATCAGATATAAAGATAGATTAAGAAAATTTTAAGGAATAATAGACAGTCCGAACATATGAGGGTTCGAGTGCAATAGGATGTGAGATTGGGGTATAGTTAGTCTTTTTAGATGGTATTAGAATGTATCAAGCTATTCACTTCAGATTTCAAGCATCAAACAATGAGGCGGAGTATGAAGCCACTTTGGAAGGTTTAAGACTTGCTCAGATATGTGGAGCTAAAAATGTTGGGTTGGTGAGCGATTCACAACTACTTATAAATTATGCATCTGGCCAATCCGAGGTAAGAAAAGATCATTTAGTGAAGTATTTGAGAACGTTAAAGGCCTTAGAATTTTTATTTGAAAGCGTCAGGTATAAACATGTTGGCAGAGAAGAAAAATTTGTGGCTGACTCTCTGGCTACTGCTTCATATTTCTAGGATTATCCTTGGACAATCACATAAGAAAGGTCTTCGATAATAAATAGGTCGGAGCAGGTAGGAGGATCAGTCGAAACTTTACAAATTTCTACAAGTATAAAAAAAAATTAGGAATAAAATCATGGTGTTTATGGTAAATGATGTTTTAACTATTGATAGAGTAATGGCAAAGAGAATACAGTTCAAGGCATATAGCTATGTTGTACTCGAAGATATTTTATACAAAAAATCCTTTAACATGCCTTTGCTTCGATGCCTTAGGAAAAATGATAAGCATACGTGTAGGAAGTTGGATTTAAATGAAGAACAAAAACTGAAATTGAATTCTCTACACTACCGAACTTTGATGAGAAATTAGTATGCTTCTAGAGTTAGATGACGAGAGTTCAAAATAGGGGACAAGGTTCTGAGGAAATTATATCTGCATACAAAATAAAAATGGCTTGACAAGTTAGGACCTAACTGGGATGGCCTATACACAGTGATCGAGAATGTGAAACTGGGGACATATCCACTTAAAGATAAATAACAAAATATCTTCATCATCCGTGGAATATTTAACATCTTAAATATTACTTTGAATGAATGTAAAAGTTTGTGTATATTTTTTAAAAAATTGTGTAAGGATCGGTGGCATACTCTTTCCTACCCTGGTGGGGCAGAAAGGTTTTAACGAGGTGTCCTTATAGCCGACTTATATATAATATTTCTTTTCCATTTTAAGACAATTTTCACAATTTTTATATTTTGAACCGGAAGGGTCTTCCAACGAATGTTGGTCAATAATTTTTATCTTTTGGACCGGAAGGGTCTTCAAACGAATTTTAGTTAATAATTTTTATCTTTTAGACCAGAAGGGTCTTCAAACGAATGTTGGTCAGCAATTTTTATCTTTTAGACTGGAAGGGTCTTCAAACGAATGTTAGTCAGCAATTTTTATCTTTTGGACCGGAAGGGTCTTCCAACGAATGTTGGTCAATAATTTTTTGGACTGGAAGGGTCTTTTAACGAATGTTGGTCAATATGTTTTATTTTAGGATAAGAAGAGTTTTTCCAATAAAAAATTGGTAAAAAAATATAACCAAAGAATACTTCTACGCATAAGTATGAAATGCCTCAAAAGATAAGAGAACTTAACAAAAAAAAGGCGCTCAAGGCACAATTAGTCCCCCCTCCCCCCATCGATCTCTAAACTTGGCCTCCTCAAAGTACTTGTATTTAATTTTGTGCAGTGCCAAAATAAGCTTAACCTCAATCTTCCATAGATTATTTCCCATAATAGCCTCAATGTTCAAGGGCAATTTGATGCCATCCTTTTTCTTCTTCTTTAGTTTAGCTATCTGGTGGACATGAGAACTTGTGTCAGCTTCACCTTGTGGGGCTTGAGTTTGTACGGAAGGTCCGACCTAGGAAGTTAGCGCATCAACCGTTATTAAGGGTTGAGCATCCACAACAACTATATTTTCATCTTGATCGTCTTTGGGCTCATCAATCAGATGCCTTTCTCTCATCTCTGGGATGGATTCGAGGGGTTGATTCCCACAAATTTCACTTTAGGAAAAATATCTTCTTCTGATGATGACCACGGGGCTGCTGGTACAGATTTTGATAAATATGTTTTAGGAGTGACCTTAGGAGTCTTCAGAGGAGTACCTTGTGGGGTATATTGAGGGGTAAGAAACGTATATGAAAGCTTAATTTTTGTGTACCTATTTGTCCCCATCTTCAAAGATTTCTTCCCTTTGAACTATTGGCCTTGGATTTTTCAGTCGTCTGATGTTTATCGCCCATCGGAATGAATATGGATTGTTACTTGGGTTTTTTGAAAGACTGAAGTCACCATTGTTGAGCCTCAGACAATTCTGATCGGGGGGGATGGTAGAAAGATTGGATGGAGTGTTGGGGCCTGAAGTCTCTGTCGCCTCAGAATGGTTTTTGATGGTAGGAGGGAACTAACCGTAATAAGAAGTTTAGAGAATATGCATCGGTCTGGTTTCCTCTTATATACCAGTAGATTTTCTCTTTTGAGCTCTTTTACCGATGTTGTACCACTCCAAAATCTTATATATCTCAAGATTATTGGAATTTTTAGGCATGAAAGGTGGAAGAAAACGTTTAGAGAAGCAAACAAATTATTTCTCTTTCGAACTAAAGATTTTTTTCTCTTTATCTTTCTAGAAATGGTGAAAATATTGAATTTGAAATGGTAAATAAGTTGAAGTATTTATAGAAGGAAATATGGGATTCCAACGGCTGCGAAAGCCCAAGCAGCTGAAAGGTTCTCTTTAGGTTGCAAATATCTAAGAAAGATGAAAAGTTTTTTGGAAGATAGTCGTTCCACCTATGATGTGAGGTGCACACATGTTAAGAAGCGTAAGGGTTTTCAAGACACACCTCTTCACTTAAAAGTCATTTTGGAAGGCATGCACTTTTTTATAAGGAACTAACTGACACATGGATTAGAAACGTTGCATGAGTCATCAATAAAAAAGTGTTTTGATACATGAAGTCATCATTACCATTAGTGAGGTCATGAATCCAATGAGACACGTAATGAAGAATAATCCGGAGAAATGTAAGGAAGAGTAATCGGATGAGACATACAAGAAAGAAACATCCAGGTCTATAGATCAGTCTTTGCTCAAATATATTTACATGGACTAAGGAACTACTGATATGAGATGAAATATTGGGAAAAATAAGCTAAATTGGATAAATAAAAGAGTTAATTTGGATTAATAAAATATTGTGTAAGGAACCTAACAAATATGTGATATTGAGGGTACTTAGTGTAATAACTAGTAATTATGGTGAGGATTAGTAAAATTATGGGGTGTAACGTGTCCATACAAAATAGGTAATTATATAAATTATGGATCCACCACGTGTACTATATAAACCATCACCTCTTTTGGGAAATGAGTGAATCATTAATCAATCATTGCCTTATTATTCTATTGTTGATCTCCTCTCTTTCATTTTCCCATTTATCTCTCTAGATAACCTCTTACAAACATTAGTTAGATATAACCTCTCTCTAAGAAATATTTAGAACTATCAATAACGAGTTGCTATAACTTATTTAATGTCGAGAAATGAAATCAAAAAATGTGTTTCCTTATGAAATTTAAAGTAATTCAACTCAATCAGTTGTTCATCTAAACTCTTTTATGAATCGTATGCTCCCAAGTATAACTTCCATTTGTATTTTATTTTTTAGAAATCGAATTAAACCTTAAGAATGTTCATTTTTTCTTAGCTATATTAAACTGTTTAGATATGTTCCAATAACTGCAATCTACGTCTGATACAATATTTTTAACACGAGAAATTTACAGATGCAATTGTTTTTATATATGGCTCGCATACAACATTATTTTTACCTTAATATGAGTATATTTTAATACTTTTATCATCTAGAAGTGTTAGTTTTTTTAATATGGTCTTAACTTTATTAGTAACATACTACCGATTGTACTAAGCGTACTATTACTCTATGTTTGGCCAAGAAGATACTCAAAATAAATTTCTCTCATTTAGTCAATCTAACATACATGACCTTTTTAAACCTATATTAAGTGGTTCTTCAGATAATATTACATGGATCCTTTAAGAATTAAAAATTAGGATCACTTAATTTATTATATGAGCTTTGGTGTGGATTATTTTCAACTGAGGGTAAATTTGTCAAATGTTTTGTGGTGTTTCAAAGTTATTTAATGTTTAAGTGGTTTATAGTGAGAGATTTGAGTTATATGGTTGTATTAAATGTTCATTACCCTCATTTATGAAAGTGGTTGGGTATTTATATCCTTAATTATGGGCCACATGGGATTTCGGGTCATACTTATGAAAACGGGTCGAGTTCAAAAACCCATTAGTTATTAAGCAAGTAACAAATGAGCTTAGTCATAAAGTGATTAGTTTTTAATACATTAGTCCTGTTCGGATGGTTCAGTGGGTGGTTTTTGTCCGAATTTCCCCTGTTCGGTTCTACAGTAAGTGGTGAGAAAATCCGGACTCATCAGTAGCCCCTTTTTTAGGTTATGCTCGAAGGCCTTTGGCAAGACCTAAAAAATAGCCCATGAGTTCTCATAACAATGTCCGGACAGATTTCGATTTGTGTAAAGGATTTATCCGGACTGGCAAAAACTCTTAGAAGGTTAAAGGTTTTGCCAGAGATCGTGGGATACGTGTCCCTTTCTGATTTGTCTCACCAACCGTTTTTTCTCCTAGAACGGCGCTCCCACTCATTTCATAAAGTAACCTCTTCAATTAATGTTGGTGACATCAGCGCCGTCTTTAATCATTACTCCCATCTTTTCGTATTCTCCTAGGTTTCAAGGCATATTTTGTCTCTTTAGTATAAATTAACCCATTTTTCACTATTTTACCATCTTCATCATCTTCTCACTTTTAATTTTCAAAGTTTTTATCTCTCTTTTGCAAAAACCCTTTTCTTGGTGTAAGTTTATGTTTACAGCAAGAAACGCACTTGTAAAAGGTGGGTGGCTTAACTTGTCGGAGTTAGAGAAAGCTCAAAAACTCGAACGAGAAAGGTGCATTGTTGCAGGCCTCCCAGTTTCTCCCATTGACAAATCTGAAATACTAAGTTCAGAGCCCGATCGAGGTTTGTCTTCTGCCAGAAGTTCTAAACCCAGAAGGTTATTCCAACCTAGTCTTTCACCAATAGTCTCAGACTCATCGGTCTAGGAATCAGAGCCTATTGTTGAACCATAACAAGCAGTTACAAGTACCAAGAGACCCTCCTCATTCATTGCCATGGGATCAGATGCTGACATCTCCCCAGAAAAGCTGATAAATTGACGAAGAGGTCGTCTAGTGAAAGGCTAGGCTGTCGCTCCACACTCTAAATCTCTAAAATCCATGCCTTCTAAGTCCGGGGCCAAAGACGAAACTACAGGTTCGGAAGCACCCATAAAGGTTCCTAAGGACAAACTGTCCGGTCTGGAGGGGACCAGTTCAAGTCTTCGAAACGAACCCTCCGGATCTGAGCCCCAGCCGGACTCCAGACTACAAAAGGAAAGCAATGCTCAGCCATCCAGAGGGCTTACTGCGCCAACCACTAGCACTTCTCTCCCAAAAAACAACTGATAATCCTTCCATGGTAATTGAAGATGTAATGGAGGACAGTTTTGAAGAAGCCTCTTTCGAGACCGACGTCTCCGGGCAGACGAGTGAGGCTGCCATTGTCAAGAAAAACAAGGGCAAAGGGAAGCTATGTTTAAAACACCCGGATATGCCGGAGTGCCTTGTAGGAAAAGTGGGACCTTGCTTCTACAAAGTGAGTGTAAAGTACCTGCTAGCCATGCAGAATATCAATTATACTTGTATTCACACAGCTGAACTGGGATGGATCCGGACGAAGTGGGGGATCCCAGAAAATGTTAAAGTGAGGATACCGGGTGATCCGGAGACGCCAATGGATTGTAAGCTCAATGAGATAGTTTTCTTCACTGAGTTATTCAACTGGAGGCTTAGGTTTCCCTTGGACCCAGAGATCGTCAGATATTTCCATCTGATAAAACTCTGCCCAAGCCAATTGAGCCCCAACGCTTGGTATACACTCATGGCCTCTAGCTCTCCGGAATCCCACTTCCGATGGAGCAGTTTGCTGCTGTGGCCAACCTTTGCAAGAACCACATCATACCCTTCTACCATTTTAACATGGGAGATCATTATAAAGTGGTGGATGACTTGCTTGATTCGAAGAAGAACTGGAAGACTCAATTTTTATTTACCAGTGGTGCTTGGGAGAATGGGAGGAAGATTAAAGCTGGTGACAACCCAAGCATGCTTATCCGCAGATGGAAAAGCACAGGTAAATATTTCATCACATATTTCTACCTTTTCTAATAACAAGTTTGTTTGTTTAACTTATCTTCCTTTGTTCTTTGGTAGTGCTGCCGAAGGAGTTCAACGACTACTTAGAGGAAGGTCAGACTACTTGCACCAAGCTAAATGCTTGGGATGCTGAGAAATGGGGAAATCGTTTCCACAACTGTTTCACCGGAGGCAACTTGGTAAGATCCCATCTCTGGAACACAACCGGCCAGAGAGACTTGTCTTGGGAGGAGTTAACCATTCCACCCCCTCCAGAGGTAATTCTCAAGAATACATATGCAAAGGATGGAAAGCTAGCCTTGCCGGGAAGAGCTAAAGCCCAAGCAAAATGAAGGGCAAGAAAGGCAAGGCTAAGCAAGGCGTGGTTGAGGTCAACCCAGGTGGTGTTGAGGAAGCTGTCCCAGCAAACCCGGAGGGGCAGGACCAAGGAAGGATTGATGCTGCTTTGCTACAAGTGGTAGAAAACGAGAGTACCAAAGAGGTGGTTGGATCTCCAAATCCCCCAAAAGCTCCCAAGAAAGATAGAAAACGGGGAGCAGAAGCTGGGGATATGGAGGCCAAGAAGAAGAAAACCTCCAAGGGAGATGAAGTTGCTCTCCGGCCTCCAGAGTCTCTTCCTCCGGTTGACCCAACATACCCAACTCAAGCAGAGGAAATCCCAAGTGACTTTCACACTGGAGAGGGCGCCGGAGGGGACATCAACATCGATGGAGTATACATCAGTGGGCTTCAAGGGATTGGTCTTTACTTTGAAGACCTTGAAAAGGATGACTTCGCTGGCCCTTACCTCCCCCTAAGCTCCTCGAACATTGTTACTTTCAATGGTAAATCGTTTTCTGTTTCAGGTGAGAGAGACATTGTCACCCACTCTTTGTTAAGCAACATTCAGCCAGTGCTCAACTTGGAGAAGCAAGTGCGAAACCAGTCAGCCATCATCAACACACTCAATGCTGACAAGGAGAGTTTGTCTAACGACCTCCTTACAGTCAAGCAGAGTCTCGAGGCATTAAAGAGAGAAAATGAGGAGTTGAAAAAGGGGAAGGAGGACTTGGCCACCAAGCTGGCCACTTCGGAAGGGGTTGTGAAAGAACTTCAATCCAACAATTCTGACTTGGAGAAGAATCTTTCTACTTCAAAAGAGGAGGTGAAGGCCAAAGACAACATCATTCAGACCCTAACTAGCGACAAAATTTCACTTGAGGATGCTGTGTCTAAGGCCAAGCAAGAAAAAGACAACTTGGTACAGGAGCAAGAGATGACAATCCAAGCCAGGATTGATGCATACACCAACACTGTGATAGACTCCCAAGAGGAAAGGTATGTTGAAGTCAAGTCAGATATGGTCTTGCTTTTCTATGAGAAATTTCCGAAGAGGACATTAGGAGATCTATGGCGGTTTGTGGAGTATGAGGACATCCCATTCCACACGATGGCGGATGGCGATAAGAAGAACTATTCCAGTGGTTGGGATGACACAACTGATGAAGATGAACGGACCAGAGAGAGTCCAGATGAGGAAAACAATGATCCTAAGAAGAACCCAAGTGAGGTTGGGCCATCTAAGAAAGCTCAGTCTTAAAGTATCAATTATCTTTCAATTTGTATGTTGGAACCAAAGTCCTTGGATGGCCAAGGCATTTTTGTAATCGTGTCCGGCCCTTGTCCGGACAAACCTTTTTCTTTGAAACTTCAAAGTCCTTGGGTGGCCAAGGCATTTCATATATTTTAATAGGCAGCTTTATTTTACACAACTTTTGCATTGTCTTATAATTTTCCAACTGTGATGGCTAAAGTTCAAACAGCCCTTAGTTATTTCACAAGTATTTTATAGTGATAGTGTTTAAATTCTCCGATGACAAATGTTTAAGTAGTCATCACTCTACCAATTCAATCTGGTCTGCTTTTAAAAAAATTCAAAGAGACTATCAATTGAGACACTCCGAATTTTTCAAGAAGGCATCAAATTTTATTGAAAAATCCGGACACCTCATTAAAACCTCCCCGCGCCACCAGGGTAGGAAAGAGTATGCCCCATAATATTTACATAAACTTTAAACAATCAAATATTTACATAGTTTTCATTCTAAATACAACCGGAGGTGTTCATGTTCCAGGGGTGATTCAGAATCCTTCCATCTTTATCTTGGAGCCTGTATGTCCCAGGCTTAAGCTATTCACTGACCATATAGGGTCCTTCCCAAGTTGGAGCTAGCTTGCCGAACTGCTTCTTCTTGGTATGTAGGAAGACTTTTCTCAGTACTTTATCCCCTGGTTAAAAATCCCTCCTTTTGATTTTAGAAGCAAACCTGCTTCTCATCAAACCCTGATAGTGTATGGCTCTGAGGTGAGCCTTAACTCTTCTCTCTTCCATAAAGTCAAGCTGGCTTCTGATTGCCACTTCATTAGCTTGTTCGGAAAAGTTATGGACTCGAAATGAAGGGAGAGTGGCCTCTATGGGAGCTATGGTATCCATAACATATACCAAGGCAAATGGAGACTCTTGTGTTGCAGCCCCGGGAGTGGTTCGGTAGGCCCTGAATACTTCTTGTAGATAACTTGGCCATTTTCCAACAGCTCCCTATAGATTTTTTTTAAGACCGGACATGATGGTCTTGTTAGCCACTTCAACTTGACCATTTTCCTATGGGTGGAAATGAGAAGAAAAGAAGCGTTGAATGCCTCTAGTAACACCAAAATTATACATCTCTTTGTTATCGAATTGTGGCCCATTGTCGGTAGTTATCTTTTGTGGAACCCTAAATCTGCAACAAAAGTTAGACATGATGAATTTTATAACAGCTTTCGAAGTAGTTCCTACCAATGGGGCTGCTTTGATCCACTTCGAGAAGTAATCAATAACAACAATTATAGTTCTGCACCCTCCGGATGCCATGGGTAGAGGTCCCACTAAATCCAGCCCCCAACGAGCAAAAGGTATTGGCTCAGAAATTGACTCTAAAAGGACTGCTGGAACATGAATTTCATTGCTTTATCTTTTGCATGGATCACACTTCTTCACCAATTCCTTGCCATCTTGCATTATGGAGGGCCATTAGTACCCAGCTAACAAGACTCTTCTAGTTAGAGCCCTGAATCCACAGTGTGCTGATCCCTCACCATCGTGCAATTCGGAGAGCACTATTTGGGACTCTTCGATCCCCACATATCGTAAGAGAGGTTTACTAAAGATTTTTTTTTATAAAGAACGTCTTTTAAGATGACAAAACCACGAGCCTTGTATTTTACCTTCCTTGCTACTGCTTTTTCCGGAGGCAAGATGTCATCTAAGAGATATTGGAGGAGAGGAAATCTCCAATCTTGGGGTTGTTTTACTTGTATATTCAAACTTTCATCTTCCTTATCCGGATTGATTTGAATGGATGGGCACTCTAGCACATGAATCCAAGGGTAGGACTCAGTATAAGTTATGGTTGCCAAAGAGTCTGCTAGCGTATATTCTGTTCGGGTATGTGCTCATAGGTGATGCTTTTGAAATTAAGTGCCACTTTTTTGAGAACAAATAAGTATTTAACCAGATGCTCCTTTTTGGCTTCAGATTGACCTTGTGCATGATGGATAAGAAGCTGAGAATCGCTCATTACCCTGACCCTTTTGGCTCCACAAATAAGAGCTAATTTTAAGCCAGCTATAGCAGCTTCATATTCGGACTCATTATTGGAAGCCCTGAAAGCAAAACATATAGCCTGTACATCTTGTCGTTGTACGGAGAGGTTAATCATATCCCAGCACCATAACCCATGGTACTTGATCCACCATCGGGCCGGACAACCCATACTTTTTTATCTTTTTCACCGGTTGCTTGCTTAGTACCTCTGTCTGAATGGAATTCAACTAAGAAGTCAGCCACAGTTTGAGCTTTGACTGCTGTTCGAGGGGAAAAATCAATATCATAGTCTCCCAGCTCCACTGACCACTTGGTCATTCTGCTTGAAATGTCTGCCTTTCGAAGAACATTTTTCAAGGGAAAAGACGTCCGGACAATGATCGAATGAGACTGAAAGTAGGGCCTCATTTTCCTAGCAGCAATTACTAAGGTCAATGCTAGTTTTTCAAGTTTCAAATATCTTTTTTCTGCATCAATCAAGCTTTTACTGATATAGTATACCGGTCGAGGATAATTATCCACCTCCCTTACTAGCACTGCACTTAGGGCACAATCAGAAACTGCCAGGTATATGTAGAGTGTCTCTCCATCAACAGGTTTAAACAAAGTTTTAGGGGAGGATAAGTGCTTCTTAATTTCATCAAATTCCTGGTCACACTGGGGAGACCAATTAAATTCTTTCGCACCTTTCAAAGTTTGAAATAACGGGGCACACCTATCCGAAGACCTTAAGATAAAACAGTTTAGAGCAGCTAATCTCCCTGTCAATCTTTGTACTTCTTTAATATTCCGAGGAGGCTCCATTTGTAACAAAGCATTAAGCTGGTCTGGATCAGGCTGTATCCCTTTCTCACTTATCACATACCCCAAGAATTTTCCGGACTGTACTCCGAAAACATACTTCTCTAGATTCAATTTTAAATTTACTTTCATCAAATTGGAAAAAGTTTCTTGGGGATCTGCTAAGTGTAGCTCTTCGTCCACACTCTTTACCATCATGTCAACGATATAGACTTCCATATTTCTTCCAATCTGATCAGGAAAATCCTTATTCACTAACCTGTGATAAGTAACCCCATCATTCTTTAATCCAAACGGTATTACCTTGTAACAATGGAGGCCCCTATCAGTAACAAATGTAGTATGCTCTTGATCCTT
Source organism: Limnanthes douglasii subsp. nivea (assembly GCA_036936605.1). NCBI lineage: Eukaryota > Viridiplantae > Streptophyta > Magnoliopsida > Brassicales > Limnanthaceae > Limnanthes > Limnanthes douglasii. The sequence goes on along the minus strand of JAUPFV010000002.1, from coordinate 136,138,463 downwards.
CGGATCTACTTGAATCTGATTATATCCAGAGAAGGCATCCATAACGGACAATAGCTTGTTTCCAGATGTGGAGTCTACCAACTGATCAATTTTCGGGGAACCGGATATAGATCTTTTGGGCAAGCTCTATTGAGATCTGTAAAATCGATGCACATACGCCACTTTCCATTTTTCTTCTTTACCAACACCAAATTGGCTGTCCATAAAGGGTATAGCGATTCATTTATGTGCCCCATTTTAGTAAGCCAGTCAACCTCTTGAACTATGACATCATCTTTCTCTTTAGAAAAAGCTCTCCTCTTTTGTACAACAGGTGTTATATCCCTCCGGACGGATAACTGGTGTGATATAATGCCTGCTGGTACTCCGGTTACATCACCATTGCACCAAGCAAAAACATGTTGATGGCCTTTCAAAAAAGCTAACATTTTACCCTTTAATTCTGATGTCATCTTGGACCCGATCTTGACACTTTTTCCTTCAAACAGAGAGTGAGTTTCAACTTCTTCAATAGATATTAAAACGCCAGGGGTCTCTCTGGGGTCATAAATTTCACCCTCTCCCCAGAGGGCCCCTCAAATTTCTAATCCTCACTGATCCGAACTGTCCCCAAAGTTCGAGGGGGCAGTGGTGGTGCATAACACTCCCTTGCCACCTTCTGACTGCTTCTGACAACTCCCACTTGTCCTTGTACAGTGTATTTCAAACATTGGTGGACTGTTGAAGCCACAACATGCATCCTAGAGAGCCAAGATCTCCCAAAAATGGCATTGTAACAAGTGGGACAGTCCACCACAATAAAAAGTATCCTGACCATCTTCTTAAAAGGGCCTTTGCCCAATAAAACCTCCCCCTAAACTCCCCGATCACATCTGCTAAGCTTCCAGTGAAACCCACAATTGACCTGTTTGAACGCTGAATTACTGCTGGGTTCTTCATTTGTTTGTAGGAAGTTAAAAAGAGGATATTGGCTGAACTACCGGTGTCCACCAAAATTCGTCTAATATCATTGCCCCCAATGGATGCTCCTATCACAACAGTATCTTCATGGGGACTAGCAATGTCCTTCAAGTCATTCTCATCGAAAACAATGAATGGAAATGGAATTTTTGATTGATAGGAAGTCATGTCTCCTTCCAGTTGGGTAGCTAAAGTATGAATGTGCCTCTTTCTTGAAGAAGCAGTTGGTGCAGTCATGGTGTCTCCCCCGAATATTGTAAGTGACTCAAAAAGCTGATAAGTCCGGACACCGTCTTGCAGTGCTCTGTGATAACACCCACCTTATTCCGGGTTGGATAAGGGTCCAAATATTCTGACTCTACATCAAACCTTTCAATTATCACCATAGCCTAATCCGGAGCCGATGCCCCTGCATTGTTTGGACCAGTCCGATGAGCGTTATCAGGCCTATTTCCACTTCTTTTTTTAACATAAGCTCCCAACTTTACTCTTTCAATCAAATTCTACACTTCTTGCTTCAACGCAATGCAATCTTCAGTATTATGGCCAATATCATGGTGATACTGACATAAACAATTCTTACGGCTTTCTCCAGGGAGATTGTAATACAGTCGGCCTTCTGAAATGTACTTCGTCTTTTGTTTTGTCATAAATGGTGGCTACATTTTCTTTCAACTCAGCAAACTACTCCGGTTGAACCCAAGGCCCTCGTTTTTTTTAGATTGCTGGCTCAAGGCTGGTGCAGCTGGATGGGATTGAGCCTTGGGTCTGTTATGACCATGTCCGGCTTCCTTAGCCGTGTTCCCGGACTGGTTCTGGTTTTGATTTGGTGCAACTGGAGCAGACCTCACCTGCCGGTGCACCCTGGTTTTCTTTGTTTCATCCACATTAATCTATTTGACGACCTGATTCAGTAAACCTCCCCATGTCATGGCCTTTTTCCTGGTTACCGAATCAGCCAAATTTCCAGGGTTCAAGCCCTGCCTCAGAGAAGCTATTACTACTTGTTCGAAGCAATCAGTTAATCCATTTTTGGTATTCACAAAGCGACTTATGTACTTCTTCAAAGATTCATTTGGTTCTTGGCCACAATGGATAATAGTGTCTCCATTGCCCTTCACTTCTTTACTTCTAACGAACTGCCTCCGAAAGGCCACCCAAAAAGTGTCGAAATTTCTGATGCAGCCCTGTGGCAGACTATTGTACCACTTCAGAGCACTCCCCGTAAAAGACTGGGAGAATGCTCGACAGAGTAGCTTATCATCATCATCAAAGTTCATCATAATTTTTTTGAATTGCTCCAGATGGTTATCTGGATCTTTATTACCATCATACTTCTCCATCTTTGTGCTGTCAAACCTCTTAGGAAGGTTTCCGGACAGTATTGTGGAAGACAGTGGAGATTATCTCCAATTCCGGCCACGACTAAAAACAGTATCTTCGTTGGGAGTTGCAAAGATACCTGGTTCATCATGAAAGGCAAAATGATCCATTAACAAGTGGTTTACGTGTCTCCGGCCATGACTGTGGCTATGAGACGACCCTTTACCCAGATGCCTTTTCAACCTTCCATGCCTGTCCCTTTTTCTTGAATATTTTTTGACCAACTTTTGTTTCTTTTTAGAACGTCCTTCATCGCTGCTGGATGACAAGGACTCTTCAACTCCATCTTCATTCAAGGAGCTACTAGAAGACTCTGAGTCTGAATCTGAGCTCTCCACCGGTTTAGACCGGTGAGACTTCTTTGAGCTAGCATGAGTCTTTTTAGCACTCACATGGGTCTTTGATGGCTCATGCTCTCTTGGATTGTCAGTGTGATGAGCTGCTGACACTTTAGACTTCTCTTTCAAGCCCATCTCTGCCCTTTTGACAGCCCTCATCGCTTCTATTTCAACTTTTAACCTGTCTCGCTCCTCAATCGTATATTCATCGCTTTTCTCCCACCACTTCTGCCAAAGCTGGTGGCACTTCCTGCTCGTCCGGATTCATCCCAACTGGTTTTTCTTGATGGTTTCGAATGCTAGATTCAGGCACCTTCTTCTCCCACTGTGGTCGCCAATTTGGTGTGGATTATTTTCAACTGAGGGTAAATTTGTCAGATGTTTTGTGGTGTTTCAAAGGTATTTAATGTTTAAGTGGTTTGTAGTGAGAGATTTGAGCTGCCTGGTTGTATTAAATGTTCATTACCCTCATTAATGAAAGTGGTTGGGTATTTATATCCTTAATTATGGGACACATGGGCTTTCGGGTCATACTTATGAAAACGGGTCGAGTTCAAAAACCCATTAGTTATTAAGTAGGTAAGCAATGAGCTTAGTCATAAAGTGATTAGTTTTTAATATATTAGTCTTGTTCGGATGGTTCAGTGGGTGGTTTTTGTCCGAATTTCCCTTGTCCGGTTTCTACAGTGAGTGGTGAAAAAATCCGGACTCATCAAGCTTGACCATCCAAAGTGTAACTACAAATAAAAAGTCGATTAAATATATCGTACGAGACTAATTCAATTTTATTATGTTATCTCTCTAACATTATTAGTTCACATGCACAAGACAACCCATATTGTTCTTTACCAATGCATCCATATATTACCCGTTAGACACATATTTTTACTCCGCATGTAACTAGCGAGCGATAAATCTAAGGCCAATCCTAATAATGAACATTGAAGATGCTCAAATATGTAAATATTATTAGCATATCGACCACCAAACTTACTTATCTGGAAGAATTCCTAATTCTTGGAATATTAAAATAAAAATGGGTGAATTTTGACTAAAAACCGTTCAAGATTCAGAAGACTAGAACGGATGTATATTTATATTCGAGTTAGAGGTCCTGTCTCTATCAAATACAAACGAAAGATTCTAATTATAATATTATTTATTTTATATTAAATAAAAAAATACTTATGGATTGATTGTTGTGTTGTCTAAAACTTGAATCTCGTTCCTAAAGTGATAAACAAACTTTTTTTAGTATAGTTTTATCCGAGAAATGATGACATAATCAGGGATACTTGATAATGGGTGAATATTTCTTTCACTGTTGCTAGTTTTGTATAACTCTTCCTCAGATTTTGAATTGATAACCTTTTCTAGATTTTCATAAACTTATCCACATCTTCCACTTTAGTCGTCTACTTATTTGTGTTTGTATGAATGCCATGTTTGATTTATATTTACATAACATGTGACTTATAATCAGTCAATGTAACACTCGATAAGGTACAAATTTTATAATTCGTCACCGAATGTTAAACACCAAAAGCTCATATGTAGCTCTTTTTCTTCTTTAAAATCATATAAAAAATTGATGCAAAATGTTAATTTTGTTGTAGTTACACCAACAACTTCGAACGATGACACTTTGTACCTCGTTCTCTTAAAGTACTATCCATCATAAGTACTCGTGCGAATACACAGAATAACTTAATACTTGTAAGATACATGAAACATATTTTGATGTTCACGCAGGATCTCTTGGTTTTCCGATGCTTTTCTAAGTAACGGTTCTCCTTCATTTTTTTTAACAAGTATTACATGTGAGATTGACCAATTTGTTTCTTCAAAACGATGTTTTTGTTGAATATTGTAGATGTTGCGCATGTTGGATACATTGATTGAGCTAAAATTCCTGTCAAGTCACCGGTGTTTGACACCTGTTGCATTCGTGTCATTAAGGTTCGTTCGTCCCCAAAATGAATCACTATTCTTTCAAATTGTTCCATTGGCGCGTGTAAATTAACGTGGTGTTGACACGTGTCACCCGAATCTACGGCTTCTTGTTCCAAATACGGTAACCCGAATCTATTTTTTAAAAAACTAGATTAAACTTTAAAATCTAAAATATATTAATATTGAATTACACAGATATAATTAGTTAAATACATAATGTAAATTTTAAATTTTATAACATTTTTTTTAAAGTTTGATTTGAAATAAACTAAAAAATAGTCGGATCTAAAATATATTTTATAGCAAAAAAGTATAAAAACACTATTCACACCAAAAGTGTACCCTATTCGATAATAAAGAAATATTCCTTATTTGAATGGGGACTCAGTAAAAGAGAATATACAATCAATTTAATACTTTTTCTATAAGGAATATTTCTTTATATCTCATTTGTTATAAACTCGTATTGGAGATAATCTTCTTCATTTTCTATATAATTTACGCTTTGCCCCATTCGATGATTAGTATTGAAAACATCAATAATTTCTTTTAAATTTATAATTTTTTCGAACATATTAAAACAATCATTTGAAAAGTATAAACATTAGCGTCGATTATGAAGGACTTTCAATTTTAAAATTAAAGCCGAAACCGTTTAATAGTTTAAGCGCAACTGTAATTATTTTTAAAAAAAAAATACTACAATTGTCACTTTAAACAATAAAAAATTAGCTAAAAGTCGAAAAAGAAAATTAGGACAATAAATAAAAAATTATTTATTTTAAATTGAGACCGATAAAAGACAAAATTGCTAATATAAATTTGAAAAGTAGAATTATTCGAAGGGAAATGATACTCAAGTATCTATTGGCCAAACATATTAGTATTTAGTACCCAAAAATGGGTTAATGCTCACTTAATACCCATCTCAATAAAACAATTCTCTTTCAAGACTTAATTGTTTTTAATACCATAACTACCCTTAATCTAGTATATAAGTCTTATTTTGAGAATTAATGAGTATTTTCAGCCCAACAATTTTGAATTTTGAATTTTGAACCAGCCTCCACACTCTCTCTCTTAACCCTCTCTCTTAACCCTCCCAAAACATCAGAACTACCTTCGACCTCCCCAAACCACCGGAACGATCGGCGTTTTGTTTAAGAAAGACGCCTTTAAATCTGACACCATGATGAACATGCTCTCGATCTCGTTCGGCGTCGCAGTCTCCGCATACGGCGAAGCCAGATTCGACACATGGGGAGTCATCTTACAACTTGGTGCCGTGGCGTTCGAAGCCACACGGTTGGTCATGATTTAAATCTTGCTTAACGCGAATGGTATAACACTTAACCCGATTACATCTCTCTATTACGTAGCTCCATGTTGCTTTGTCTTCTTGCTTTTCCCGTGGATCTTTGTGGAGCTTCCTATTCTAAGGGATACATCTACTTTCACTTTTGATTTCGTGATATTCGGTACGAATTCGCTGTGCGCTTTCGCTTTGAACCTTGCTGTGTTCTTGTTGGTGGGTAAAACCTCTGCTTTGACGATGAATGTGGCTGGTGTTGTTAAAGATTGGTTGCTGATTGCGTTTTCGTGGTCGGTGATTAAGGATACGGTGACTCCGTTGAATCTGTTTGGGTATGGTCTTGCGTTTTTGGGTGTTGGGTATTATAATCATTCTAAGCTTCAAGCTTTGAAAGCTAAAGAGGTACAGAGGAGGACTGAGCAAGCTGATGAAGAAGCTGGTAGTTTGCTGGAGGAGAAAGTAAGTGAAGCAAACAAAAACTGATTCAAACACAACACACGACACAACACAACAAAAATGGAGAGATTTGAATGTTGTTTAGGTAATGAGTTTTATTATTTTCGAAATTAATTGTCGAATTAGAACTTCGGTTATAGAGTATATTCAAATATGTTTTTTATATAAATGTTTGCCAAAAAAGAAGAAGAAGATAAAGTCAAACTGGGTGCTTCTGATTTGAAAGTGTCCCGGGTTGGGATCGGAGCTTGGTCATGGGGCGATAACAGTTACTGGAATGACTGTTAGTCTTTCTCGCGTTTCACCTGTTCGACAAATTGAAAGTTTGAATACTTATAACTCCAGTTTTCGTTTCCTGCTTTCTACTACGTTTAAGACATGGTTTGCTATGAGATGGTGAACATCGTCATGGAGCAGATGATGCATTTACTTCATTACTGCGGTTTACATTTGGAGGATGTTGATTTTATTAACCTTGATAGATATGAAGAACACGTTGCTAGATATGAAGAACACGTTGCTAGATATGAAGGAACACCTTGCTAGATATGAAGGGACACATTGTTAGATAGATGCAACATCAACTCAAAACATATACAATGTTATAGACATTGTTATGGATACTTAGGAAGACATTGCTAGTCTCTAATACCCTAACAGGAGCATACTAATATATTGACATTGATAGTCTAGTAATAGGAGGTCATGTGATGCTCCGTTCTGAACTTGTGTTCCCAATTTTTTAGTAACATTTTGATTTTCAGAGATAAGTACTCCTTATCTTTCGACTTATATTTTTGTATACTGTTAACATTGATATGTACCATGTCTATTTGATTGGATGATTCTTATCGTATATAATGTCTAAATTGATTGATACGCTGAGATTACAATGCTAGATACTCGTTATCTATTTGCAAGATATTGCTAGATATGTGAATTATAGTCTGAAAGATACGGAACATCTGCATTAATAGATACTTGAGTATAAATCTGATAGATATGATATATTAACATTGCTAGATATGTGAATTATAATCTGATAGATACGGAACATCTGCATTAATTGATACTTGAGTATAAATCTGATAGATACGATATATTGACATTGCTAGATACGTGAACAATAGTCTGATAGACACGAAACATCTGCATTGATAGATACTTGAGTATAAATCTGATAGATACGATATATTGACATTGCTAGATACGTAGTCTGATAGACACGATATATAACATTGATAGATCCTGGAGTATACATCTGATAGATACAGCAATTTATGTATGCGATTTTAAGGTTCACATCCATCTGATAGCTTAGTTATATTTAGTTTGGTAGGTACTTTAGATTCTCCCCTTAGTGTTTCATCTCCCCTTAGTGTTTCATCTCAGAATTTACTAGAGGCTGCGATTCACGACTACTATAGCCTCGTAGATTGAAGATAGATATATGACATCGATATTGCTAGATATGTTGTGTTGTGGTTGCAATTGGCATTGATTTATTTGAGGCGTTAAGTTTGATTTACATTCCAGTTACTAGAAGTTCCTATCAGCAATAACCAACATTGCTAGATACAACAAGTTTTGTCTGCGATTTTAAGGTTTACTTAGTTTAAATAGATTAGTTATAACTAAATTGCGATTGTGAATCCAAACTGCCATTACAACTGCTTCACTCAACTGCTTCATACAAATCTTAACCAAAACTTTTAAGATAAAACTACACAAATACTAATAAAACTATAACATTAATAGAACATCAGTCAATGCATTACATCTTCCAACTACACCAACCCTCTCTAAAAAATAAACTGCTCAGAGGGTTGGTGAAAGTTATAAGTCCATCAAAGCATAAAAAACATTACAAACAACAACAAAAAAACATAATGAAAGGAAATTGCATGAACTTATTTAAACCTAATCAGAATCCTCTGGATGACATATGAACATTGATGGATACTCGATAATAAGACTGATAGATATGTAATACAAACATTGCTAGATACAACACTTTGTAGTTGCTATATACGACATATGTAGTTTGATAGATACTCGATAATAAGTCTGATAGATATGTAATACAGACATTGATAGATACTTGATTATAAGTCTGATAGATAAGACGCATAGATATTGCTAGATACGAGAATACTAGTCTGATAGATACTTGAGTAAACATCTGATAGATACTTGAGTAAACGTCTGATAGATACGAGAATACTAGTCTAATAGTCTGAGTAAACCTCTTTCAAAATCTGAAGATTCCCGTATCGTCGAATCACCTTTCTACGCGATAAGAAAGGGAAGCAAGTCATTATGTAGGATACTCCAGTAACAAGTATAAGCCCTGTCAAAACATGAAGCAGTGAAACTGTTATTACAAGGAACATCATGACATTTTTTAAACTTTAAGCAGCTATACAAACAAAGATTCAACCTAAATTTTCAATTCAAATCACTACAATGTGCTTAATAACAAAGGGGGTCAAGATACTTAAATCAGTTGCTAAATGATTGCACAATAAACCATACTGTATGTTACAGGTTACACAAAAAGACTAGGTTCAGACAAAAATCAGATCTTTTATCCGGTTAAGGATTCAAGTAAAGCTAGAACATAGACATGATTCGATCTTCAAATCCCTTCTGGGTTTACAGAAAGGAAACAATACCCAATATAAAGCACAGAGAGTAGGGAAGACGGCGACAAAAAACGTACCTGTTCGACGGAGACGGAGGCGGACGATGGTGCTGTCGATTCAGTTACGGTGGCCGAAACGTTCCGTATCGTTGACGGGTTTGGGTGGCCGGAACGATTACAGAAGTCGGTTCAGTCGTAGAAGTTTCGTTTCGGTTCAACGGAGTAGGAGGCTCGACGGAGTAGGTGCTGAACGGTGGTCTCCGGTTCGATTCATTGATCGGAACTACACGCCGGTTACTTGTCGCCGATTACTTGTCGCTGGTTGAAAGGTTCTGGTTTGGGTTCGAAAATATATTCTGGGTTCTCTTGATTATAAGTCTAATAGATAAGACGCATAGACATTGCTAGATACGAGAATACTAGTCTGATAGATACTTGAGTAAACGTCTGATAAATACGAGAATACTAGTCTAATAGTCTGAGTAAACCTCCTTCAAAATCTGAAGATTCCCGTATCGTCGAATCACCCCTTCTACGCGATAAGAAAGGGAAGCAAGTCATTATGTAGGATACTCCAGTAACAAGTATAAGCCCTGTCAAAACATGAAGTAGTGAAACTGTTATTACAGGGAACATCATGACATTTTTTAAACTTTAAGCAGCTATACAAACAAGATTCAACCCCAATTTTCAATTCAAATCACTACAAGGTGCTTAATAACAAAGGCGGTCAAGATACTTAAATTAGTTGCTATTAGGAAATGATTGCACAATAAACCATACTGTATGTTACAGGTTACACAAAAAGACTAGGTTCAGACAAAAACCAGATCTTTTATGCGGGTGAAGGATTCAAGTAAAGCTAGAACAGAGACATGATTCGATCTTCAAATCCCTTCTGGGGTTTACAGAAAGGAAACAATACCCAATATCAAGCACAGAGAGTAGGGAAGACGGCGACACAAAACGTACCTGTTCGACGGAGACGGAGGCGGACGATGGTGTTGTCGATGCCGTTACGGTGGCCGGAACGTTCCGTATCGTTGACGGGTTTGGGTGGCCAGAACGGTTACAGAAGTCGGTTCAGTCGTAGAAGTTTCGTTTCGGTTTAACGGAGTATGAGGCTCGACGGAGTAGGTGTTGAACGGTGGTCTCCGGTTCGGTTCATTGATCGGAACTGCACGCCGGTTACTTGTCGCCGATTACTTGTCGCCGGTTGAAAGGTTCTGGTTTGGGTTCGAAAATGTATTCTGGGTTCTCTTGATTATAAGTCTGATAGATAAGACGCATAAACATTGCTAGATACGAGAATACTAGTCTGATAGATACTTGAGTAAACGTCTGATAAATACGAGAATACTAGTCTAATAGTCTGAGTAAACCTCCTTCAAAATCTGAAGATTCCCGTATCGTCGAATCACCCCTTCTACGCGATAAGAAAGGGAAGCAAGTCATTATGTAGGATACTCCAGTAACAAGTATAAGCCCTGTCAAAACATGAAGTAGTGAAACTGCTATTACAGGGAACATCATGACATTTTTTAAAATTTAAGCAGCTATACAAACAAGATTCAACCCCAATTTTCAATTCAAATCACTACAAGGTGCTTAATAACAAAAGGGGTCAAGATACTTAAATCAGTTGCTATTAGGAAATGATTGCACAATAAACCATACTTTATGTTACAGGTTACACAAAAAGACTAGGTTCAGACAAAAACCAGATCTTTTATGCGGGTTAAGGATTCAAGTAAAGCTAGAACAGAGACATGATTCGATCTTCAAATCCCTTCTGGGGTTTACAGAAAGGAAACAATACCCAATATCAAGCACAGATAGTAGGGAAGACGGCGACAAAAAACGTACATGTTCGACGGAGACGGATGCGGACGATGGTGCTATCGATGCAGTTACGGTGGTCGGAACGTTCCGTATCGTTGACGGGTTTGGGTGGCCGGAACGGTTACAGAAGTCGGTTCAGTCGTAGAATTTTTGTTTCGGTTCAACGGAGTAGGAGGCTCGACGGAGTAGGTGCTGAACGGTGGTCTCCGGTTCGGTTCATTGATCGGAACTGCACGTCGGTTACTTGTCGTCGATTACTTGTCGCCGGTTGAAAGGTTCTGGTTTGGGTTCGAAAACGTCTTCTGGGTTCTCTCGAGAAAATACGTGTTTCTCTCTCTTCAAATTTAGAAATGTGAAAGTGGGGGAATTGGAACCCAAAAGTCAAATTAGAAGGTGCAAAAAAGTGGGTTTCAACCAAACAACCCATTTTATACCCTAGAGGGTATAATTGTCCAAAATATAGCTCTAGGTATTTTATGAAACTAGTCCAAAAACGGATACCATTTTGTTATTTCATACTTGAGTGGGGTATTTAGGGGTACTTTCCTCCTATTCGAACCAAATCTAAAATATGAGTGAAAAATCGACGATAAAACTAATTTCCGAAACGAACCGATAAACAAATAAATCGATAAGAATACTGAATTGAACCTATAAAACTATTATTATTATTTTATTGTTATATATATTTTTAAAATTATTAGGTAAAGTTTTTACAAAAGTAAAGTTAAATTTTTATATGATATATTTATCATTCACTAAAAAAATTTAAAAATTAAATTATACTTATTTTAATAGACGGACCTGATGAGTCCGAATTCGAAGAGCCCCCCGGAAGGGTAGTCCAAAGTAAAGTCACCCCGTAAATCCGGACAGACCCCCATGACTTCAGTTCGAACAGCACTGATTGAACCGGACAGGAGACTTTGAACACTGCGAACATAAGGCAGTTCGAATTATGACTAAAGTATTAAAATACCTAAACACTATCTGACTAAGCTGTCTGTTCACTTACTTAAAACTTGTGGGTCTTTAAACATGACCCATGTCCATTAAACTTGACCCGAAAGCCCATAAGGGCCCAAATCTTACACTATAAATACCCAACCACCAGCATTAACTATGGGTAAGAAAAATTAACTGCTGCCAGGCTGCTTAATTCTCTCTCCACCTTTGAAACACCCTGAAATATCTCAAAACACCTCTAAAACACCACCACACCACCGTGAAACACCTTTACACCACCTTAAAACTCCACTTAAAATTACCAGCCTACCCTTAGGCAACTTTTATCCACACCAAATTGGCGACCACAGTGGGAGGCGACGGTGCCTGAATCAAACATTCAAAACCAAGTAAAAGAATTCTGTCCGAATGAATCCGGATAATCCAGAGCTTCCACCAGCTTTGCTCGAAGTGGTGGAAGAGAACGATGAATATACTGTCCAGGAGCGTGACAGGTTGAGGGTTGAAATAGAAGCTCTGAGGGCTGAAAAGGCCAAGATGGGCGTAAAGGAGAAATCCAAAGCATCAGTTGCTCATCGCTCTGGTAACCCTCAAGAGCATGAGGCTTCAAAGACTCATGTGAGCACCAAAAAGACACATGCTAGGTCTAAAAAGTCTCACCGGTCCAAGCCTGTGGAGAGTTCTGACTCAAGTTCAGAATCTTCGGACAGCTCTTCGGACAGTGAGGGGAATGAAAAGTCCTTGTCCTCCAGCAGTGACGAAGGGCGAACCAGGAAAAAACAAAAGCAAGTTAAAAAGTATTCCAGAAAGAGAGACCACCATGGAAGGATGAAAAGACACATTGGGAAAGGATCATCTCACAGCCGGAGACATATAGACCGGATGCTGGTGGATCCATTTGCTTTCCATGATGAGCCAGGTATCTTTGCAACCCCTAATGAGGATACCGTGTTCAGTCGTGGAAGGAATTGGAGGCAGTCTCCAATGTCTTCTAAAATCCTATCCGGGAACCTCCCCAAGAGGTTTGATAGCACAAAAATGGAGAAGTATGATGGCAGTACTGATCCAGACAATCATCTGGAGCAATTCAAGAACTTCATGATGAACTTTGATGATGATGATAAACTACTCTGCAGGGCATTCTCCCAGTCCTTTACGGGGAGTGCTCTGAAGTGGTACAACAGCCTTCCTCAGGGTTGTATCAGAGACTTCGATACCTTTTGGGTGGCCTTTCGAAGGCAATTTGTGGGGAGTAAGGAGCTCAAGGGCAATGGAGATACCATAATCCATTGTGCCCAAGAGCCAAATGAATCATTGAAAGAATACATAAGTCGTTTTGTGAACACAAAGAACGGGCTGGCTGATTGCTTTGAACAGGTGGCAATAGCATCCCTGAGACAAGGTTTGAACCCGGGCAACCTGGCCGATTCGGTAACAAGGAAGAAAGCCATGACCTGGGGTGGATTGCTGAATCAAGTTGGCAAGCAAATAAATGTTGATGAAACGAAAAAGACCAGGGTGCACAGGCAGGTGAGATCCACCCCGGTGACACCAACTCCCAATCCAAACCAGTCCGGCAACAAAGCTAGAGAAACCGGACAGGGGCATGGAAGAGGAAAAGCTCAGTCTCAACCAGCTGCTCCTGCACAAAGTCAACAGTCTAGAAACAAAAGGGGGCCCTGGGTCCAACCGGAGTGGTTTGCAGAGCTCAAAGAAAGTGTGGCAACCATTTTCGAGAAAACTAAAGATGAAGTACACTACCGGAGACCGGCAACCTTGCAGTCTCCCAGAGAACATCGAAACAGTTCTTTTTGTCAATATCACAACGATATTGGCCATTCTACTGATGATTGTATAGCCTTGAAACAAGAGGTTCAGAACCTGATTGAAAGAGGGAAATTGGGTGCATATGTCAAAAGAAGAGGAGGCAACAGGCCTGACAACACTCACCGGGCTGGTCCGGTTAATGCTGCCCCAGAAGGGGCCATGGTAATTATTGAAAGGTTTGATGTGGAATCTGAATACTTGGATCCTGATCCAACAAGGAACAGAGTGGGTGCAATAGAGGAACGTTCCAGGACGGTCTCCGGGCTCATTGAATTCTTTGAGTCCTTGACAATTTTCGGAGGGGATACTGTAACGGCTCCTACCACTTCATCAAGAAAAAGGCATGTCCATAATTTGGCTACCCAGCTAGAGGGGGGCATGACCTCTTATCAATCGTCAAGCTTATTCCCATTCATTGTCTTTGATGGGGATGATTTGAGAGACATTGCTGGCCCTCATGAAGATGCTGTTGTCATAGGAGCATCGATAGGGGGCAATGAGATAAGGCGAATCCTGGTAGATACTGGGAGCTCTGCCAATATCCTTTTCCTAGATACTTACAAGAAAATGAAAAATCCAGCTGTGATTCAGAAGTCAGACCGATCGATTGTAGGTTTCACGGGCAGCTCAGCTGATGTAATTGGTGAGTTCGAAGAAGAAGTATTGTTGGGCAGAGGCCCTTTCAAGAAAACGGTCAGAATACTTTTCATAGTGGTGGACTGTCCCACTTGCTACAATGCTATTCTAGGGAGATCTTGGCTCTCTAGGATGCATGCAGTGGCTTCAACAGTTCATCAGTGTCTAAAATATGCTGTTCAGGGGCAGGTTGGGGTTGTCCGGAGCAGTCAAAAAGTTGCAAGAGAATGCTATGCCACTGCCTTGGCTCCACGAACGCTGGGGGCAGTCCGTATAAATGACCAATAGCAGTTCGAGGGCCTTTCTGGGGGTGAGGGTGAAATTGATGACCCCAGGGAGACCCCCGGAGTGTTGATCCCGGTTGAGGAGGTTGAGACACACTGCTTAGAAGAAGGGAAATCTGTCAAGATAGGGTCCAAAATGCCATAAGTATTGAAAGAAGAAATGTTAAAATTCTTAAAAGACCATCAGCATGTTTTTGCCTGGTGCAATGCTGATGTTACTGGAGTGCCGTCAGAGGTGATTTCCCATCACTTATCTGTCCGGAGAGACGTAGCACCAGTGGTGCAAAAAAGGAGAGCTTTCTCAAAAGAAAAGGCTGATGTCATTGTACAAGAGGTTGACAGACTCACAAAGATGGGGCACATTAAAGAAGCTCAGTATCCTTTGTGGACTGCCAATCCAGTCTTGGTAAAAAAGAAAAACGGTAAATGGCGAATGTGCATAGACTTCACAGATCTCAATCGAGCTTGCCCAAAAGACTTGTATCCGGTTCCCCGGATAGATCAACTGGTAGATTCTACTTCTGGGAACAAGCTGCTCTCCTTTATGGATGCTTTCTCCGGGTACAATCAGATCCAGGTGGATCCAAGAGATCAAGAACATACCACTTTTGTTACTGATAGAGGTTTACACTGCTACAAGGTGATGCCTTTTGGTTTGAAGAATGCTGGGGCTACTTATCAAAGGTTAGTCAATAAAACCTTTGCTGATCAAATTGGAAGAAATATGGAGGTTTACATTGACGATATGATGGTGAAAAGTGTGGATGAGCAGCTACACTTGTCCGACCTCCAGGAGACTTTTGCCAACCTGGCCAAGGCGAATTTAAAGCTAAATCCTGAAAAATGTGTGTTCGGAGTACAGTCCGGGAAGTTCTTAGGGTACATTATAAGTGAGCATGGAATCCAGCCCGACCCGGACCAGCTCAATGCTTTGTTTCAAATGGAGCCTCCTCGAAATGTTAAAGAAGTGCAGCGGTTAACGGGGAGGTTAGCAGCTTTGAACAGGTTTATCTCTAGGTCTTCGGACAGATGTGCTCCTTTCTTTCAAACTTTGAAAGGTGCAAAGGGGTTTGAGTGGACACCACAGTGTGATGAGGCGTTCAATGAAATTAAGAAGCATCTGTCCTCTCCGAAGACCTTATTCAAACCAATCGATGGGGATACTCTATTTGTGTATCTGGCTGTTTCAAGTTGTGCCATCAGTGCTGTGTTAGTTAGAGAGGTTGATGGGTATCCTCACCCAGTATACTACATCAGCAAAAGCCTGATTGATGCTGAACGGCGCTACTTAAAACTTGAAAAATTAGCGTTGGCCTTGGTGATAGCTGCAAGAAAGATGAGGCCTTATTTTCAGGCTCATCATATCATAGTCCGGACATATTTCCCTTTAAAAAATGTCCTTCAGAAAGCGGATATTTCGAGCAGAATGACAAAGTGGTCAGTAGAGTTGGGGGACTTCGACATAGACTTTGCTCCTCGAACAGCAGTAAAAGCTCAGGCTGTGGCTGATTTTCTGGTCGAATTCCATTCTGATAGGGACTCAGAACAACTTGCTGATTCAAAAGACAAAAAAGTGTGGATTGTCCGAACAGATGGGGGATCCAGTGCCATAGGATCTGGGACAGGAATATGTCTAACCTCTCCTTATGGGGACAACATGTTTCAAGCTATTTGTTTTGCTTTTAGGGCGTCCAATAACGAGTCCGAATACGAAGCAGCTATAGCTGGATTAAAATTGGCTTACATTTGTGGAGCAAAAAGGGTCAAGCTGCTAAGCGACTCCCAATTGCTTGTCCACCATGCCTTGGGCCTATCAGAAGCTAGAAAAGAGCAGTTAATCAAGTATTTGCTTCTTTTGAAAAATGAGGCAATGAAGTTTAAAGCTGTTGTCTATGAGCATATTCCCCGGGCAGAGAATGAATTGGCAGACTCATTGGCAACAATATCATATACGGAGTCCTATCCATGGATCCATGTGCTTGAAAGTCCTTCTATTCAACTTGATGAAGGGGAGAAAGAGGAAGTTTTTGAAATACAAGTAAATAAACCTCAAGATTGGAGGTCTCCACTTATACAATATCTGTCTGATGGTATTGTGCCTTTGGAAAAATCACAAGCCAGAACGTTAAAGCACAAGGCTCGTGGTTTCATCATGATTAGAGAGATCTTGTACAAGAAATCCTATAGTAAACCTCTCCTACGCTGTTTAGGAGATAATGAGTCCCAAATGGTTCTCTCCGAATTGCATGATGGTGAGGGATCAGCCCATTGTGGATTTAGAGCATTAACAAGAAGAGTGCTTCTCTCCGGATATTATTGGCCTTCAATAATGAAAGATGCCAAGGAACTGGTAAGAAGGTGTGACCCATGCCAGAGGTACAGCAATGAAATTCATGTACCAGCCATTCCTATGGAATCGATTTCTGAGCCTATCCCTTTTGCTCGATGAGGATTAGACTTAGTTGGGCCTCTCCCTATGGCGTCCGGAGGACGCAAAACCATAATCGTGGCCATTGATTACTTTTCGAAGTGGATAGAAGCAGCCCCCTTGGCAGGAACAACATCAAAGGCTGTTATAAAATTCATTCTATCCAACATATGTTGCAGATTTGGTGTCCCTCAGAGAATAACAACGGATAATGGGCCACAGTTTGACAACCGAGAAATGGAGAGCTTCTGTGCCTCAAGAGGTATTCAGCACTGCTTTTCTTCACCATTCCACCCACAAGCCAATGGGCAAGTTGAGGTGGCTAATAGAACAATACTGTCCGGCTTAAAGAAAAATCTGGAAGGGGCTGCTGGGAAGTGGCCTAGTTATTTACAAGAGGTCTTATGGGCCTACCGGACAACGCCTGGGGCTGCCACACAAGAATCACCTTTTGCCTTGGTCTATGGGATGGATGCAGTAGCTCCCATAGAGAAGACACTCCCCTCTTTTCGTGTTCATAACTTCTCCGGACAGGCTAATGAAGTAGCAATCAGAAATCAGCTTGATTTGATTGAAGAAAGGCGAGTAAAAGCTCATCTTAGAATGGCACACTATCAAGGTTTGATGAGAAGCAGGTTTGCTTCTAAAGTTAAAAGAAGAGATTTTCAACCAGGAAATAAAGTGTTAAGGAAGGTTTTCTTGCACACCAAGGAAAAGCTCTACGGAAAGCTGGCCCCAACCTGGGAGGGTCCGTATACTGTGGTTGAAAGAATCAAGCCTGGCACATACTGGCTGGAAGACAAAGATGGCAGGGTTTTAACTCATCCTTGGAATATTGAACACCTTCGAATGTATTTGGAATAAAACTTATGTAAATATTTACTTGTTT
Source organism: Limnanthes douglasii subsp. nivea (assembly GCA_036936605.1). NCBI lineage: Eukaryota > Viridiplantae > Streptophyta > Magnoliopsida > Brassicales > Limnanthaceae > Limnanthes > Limnanthes douglasii. The sequence continues at coordinate 136,120,545 of JAUPFV010000002.1, read as the reverse complement.
AAACATCCATGTAAATATTTGGGGGCATACCACTACCTCTCTCTGGCGCCACAGAGAGCTTTAAATGAAAACTTGGAGCTTTTTTGAATAAATTTTCTAAGTTTTTACAAAATTCTGTTGATTGCCATACTACCCGGACTGAAAGATTTAAGGGCTATTTAAATTCTGGCCAGAGAAATTAAACACTCTCACAATACGAAATACTTAAACAAACTCTGGAATAAGAGAAAGGTTGTGCAAGATAAAATATTCATTCAATAAACTTAAAGTTGCCTTGGCCTTCCAAGGACTTTGTGAACAAGTTTAAACACAATACAAAAATCTGTCCGGTCGAAACGGACAGCATCACAAAAAAAGGTGCCTTGGCCTTCCAAGGACTTTGGTTCAAACAAACATTAAACAAAACAAATTACCAACTAAGGTGGAGCCTTTGAAGATGGCTCACCCTCATCTGTTCCCTTGGTCTTAACATCGCTTTTGTCCTCAGTGACCTTCTTTCCTTTGGGGTCAGCCTCTTCTTCACCCGGACTCTCTCCGGTTTCCTCCTCGTCACCAGATGAGGATATATCAGTATACCCTTCATCAACCATGGTCCAATATGGGAGATCGTCATCATCCACATAACGCCATAAGTCCCCAAGTCTCCTCTTTGGGAACTTCTCGTGAAATAAAAGGACCATGTCGGACTTCACCTTTTCAATCAGTAATTCCTCACTCCGTATCATCTCCTTGGCATAAGCATTGATTTTGGCCTTGATCATGGCCTCTTGATCCTTCACCAGGGCAGCTTTCTCACCAACAGCCTGAGTCACTGCATTCTCCAAAGTAAGTTTGTCAGTAGTCAGATTGGTGACAATCTTTTCTTTTGCTGCAGTCTCATCTTTTGAGGTTTTCAAGTCTTTCTCCAACTCGGACAGCTTAGCCTGGAGATCTTCTAAGGTTTTCTCCAAAGAGGCAACTTTTGTGTTGCTTTCATCTTTACTCCTCTTCAGCTGTTCGTTCGACTCCTTAAGCAAGTCAACCTGGGTAGTGGCACCCCGGAGGTTATCGGACAGTTTCTCCTTCTCGGACCTAAGCTCCTTAATGGTTTCTGCCTGACTCCGGACTTGCCTTTCCAAGGTGAGCACAGGTTGCACGTTGCTAAGGAGAGAGTGAGCTATGATATCCCTTTCGCTAGAGACCAAGAAAGTTTTGCCATTGAAATTCACCGTGTTAGAATTACTTGGAGGAACATATGGCCCTGCAAACTCATCCCTAGACAAACCAAGGAAGTAGTCACCTAGAGGACCCAGGCCGGTGACATCCACTTCATCCATGTTGATCTCTCCCCGTTCAATGTCATCAGTGTGAAGCTCCCCTGGAATCCCTTCGTTAAGGTTTTCTGGGATCTCTTCGGCTAATGTAGGATCAACTGGAAAAGTGGGCTCCGGGTCCCGAAGAGCAAATTCTTCTTCTCGAGAAGTTTTCTTCTTTTTTACTTCTCTCTCAGCACCCTCGCTTACTTGCTTACGGGTTCGTTTGGAGACCCTCGAAGGTTTTGAGGGAGTCTCTCCGTGCTTCTTACTTTCCACTTCTACCACCTGTAGAAGGCTTGCATCAACTTGAACTGGAATTGGCACCTCTGTGTCAGTCAGGGCCTTTTTCTCTGAATCTCCTGCTGTTTTCCTCCCTTTCTTCTTCTGGCCCTTCATCTTACTTGGGGCTTTGGCCCGAAGAGGGAGGAAAAGGGTTCCATCTAGCTCGTGAGATCTTCTTAGCACTATGTCATCATCAGGAGGGGTGGAGAACTCCTCCCATGTTAAATCCCTCCGACCTGTGGTGTTCCACAGGTGAGATCTGGCTAAGTTTCCCGGAGTGAAAGCCTTGTGAAACCGGTTCTCCCAGTTCTCTGCGGCCCATGTGTTTATCTTGCCACAGGTAACCTGTCCGGCTTTCGCATAATCTCCGAACTCTTTTGGCAGTTCTGGCAAAACAAAAGAATAATTAAGTTAGTGAAAGCTTAAAGAAGGGAAGATTCGAATAAGAACTTAAAGAAAGAACTTACGATCACTTCTCCATCTACTTCGAAGAAGGCTAGGATTCTCTCCAATCTTAATCTTCTTCCCATTCTCCCATGAGCCACTTATAAACAAGAACTGGCTCCTCCATTTATTCTCTGATTCCAGGAGATCATCGACAGCTTTCAGATTGTTCCCCATATTAAAGTGATAAAAGGGGAACTGGTGATGTTTGCATAGACTTGCCACAGCAGCAAACTCTTCCATGGGAAGAGGGATTCCGGACAGCCTGGACGCCATTATGCATGACATCAAGGTGTACCATCCGTTGGGGCTCAGCTGCGATGGACATAGCTTGACTAAGTGGAAATAGCGCACTATCTCCGGATCCAATGAGAACCTGAGTCCCCAATTGAACAGCTCTGTAAAAAATACAATCTCATTCCTCTTACAATCCATCGGGGTCTCTGGATCGATGGGAATTCGGATCTTTACGTTTTCAGGGATCCCCCACTTAGTGCGAAGCCGTCCCAAGTCTCTAGTGTGAATAAATGCATACTTGGTTTTTAACAAAGATAAGAGATACTTAAACTCTACCTTGTGAAAGCAGGGCCCAACTTTCCCTTCAAGGCACTCCGGCAGATCCGGACGGCTCAAGAACAAGTCCTCTTTGCCTTTCTTGGCAACGACTATGGCAGTATCAGCTTGTCCGGACGACTCGGACTCAAACCTAGCCTCCTCAATGGAGTCTTCCATCCTCTCCTCCATAACTGTTGGGGGAGCTTCTGCAGAAACAGCCCGGGGAGGGATGAAGCTTGGTACAGCTGATCCTCCGGACTGGCGACTCGTTGTATGTTTTTGAATTTTCACCTCAGCTTGAGTCTCTGAGGTCGAGGTTTCCTTTGGAGGTAGTGGACTGCTGGCCTCCGGACCGACCGGCCTCTCCCGGAGGGTCCTAACAGTTGTTCCGGACCCTGACTCACTGGTGTTTTTCGAGGAGAGTCCCTTAACCAGTCGACTTGGTCTTTTCATGATCAGTTTCTCTGGGGAATGATCAGAGTCGGACCCCATAGCTATAAAGGTAGTTTTCTTCCTAACACTTGTAACAACAACCTCCGGTTCGACGGTGGGAATTGACTCTTGGACTGATGAGCCAGAAACTATTGGGGAGAGTGTTGATTGGAAGAGTTTTCTAGGTTTTGTACCTTTTGAAGAAGACGAACCCCTATCAGATTCTTCGATTGAAGTGGTTGGTCTCTCAACTGGCGATGCTGGAAGCCCTGCTGCAATCCTTTTCTCTTTTTCAACCCTTTGAGCTCTCTCTAGTTCTGAAAGATTGAGCCAGCCACCCTTGATTAAAGCTGTTCTTGCTGTGAACATAAAACGATTAAGGAAATCTTAAGGTTTTAGAGAGATGAAGTTTTGAGTAAAATGGCAAAGTGAAAATGATACTGTGAAAGATGAATAGTATTTATAGTAAATGTAAAAAAAGGGGGTTTGATTCCTAGAAGAATCCGAAAAGTTGGGCAATGATTAAAAGACGGCGCTGACGTCATCAAAACCATTTAAAGAAGTTACCTGTTCAATAAAGTGGTGTAATTTTCGAGGTAGAAAAACGGCTGGAGTGACCAACCAGAGGGTGACACGTGTCCCACCACTTCTGACAAAGAACCGTTTGGAATACGTAACGGTTGGACTGTCCGGGCCTGTCTCAACTCTTCGAATTGGAAAACCACTTCTTTAATCGGACTGTTTTTCAGTTCTTTAACAAGGACACTTGTTCAAATGCCTAAAAAAGGGGCTCCTGATGAGTCCGAATTCGAAGAGCCCCCCGGAAGGGTAGTCCAAAGTAAAGTCACCCCGTAAATCCGGACAGACCCCCATGACTTCAGTTCGAACAGCACTGATTGAACCGGACAGGAGACTTTGAACACTGCGAACATAAGGCAGTTCGAATTATGACTAAAGTATTAAAATACCTAAACACTATCTGACTAAGCTGTCTGTTCACTTACTTAAAACTTGTGGGTCTTTAAACATGACCCGGGTCCATTAAACTTGACCCGAAAGCCCATAAGGGCCCAAATCTTACACTATAAATACCCAACCACCAGCATTAACTATGGGTAAGAAAAATTAACTGCTGCCAGGCTGCTTAATTCTCTCTCCACCTTTGAAACACCCTGAAATATCTCAAAACACCTCTAAAACACCACCACACCACCGTGAAACACCTTTACACCACCTTAAAACTCCACTTAAAATTACCAGCCTACCCTTAGGCAACTTTTATCCACACCAGGACCAAAATTAGATTAAAATACATTTAATAAAAAACCGGATTTAATTAAAACATTTTTTTTAGCAAAATAACTATTGAATTAAAAGGAACCATATCCAGTACATAAGGAGCCAAAATACAACAGGCCTTTAAAGGAAGAAAAATGGCCCAATACCAGGCTATAGGCAATTAGGTCAGAAAAGAAAAGAAACCCTAATGCCCAAATAGACTAAAATCGATCCCAAATTAGGCAAAAACCCTAATTTCTTCTGATCATAGTGCCTTCTCTCTTTCAACCCTGTAAACATCATCTATACATGAACCCTAACCTGGATCTATGTATCCAACCCCCAAACTTTCAAGCATCAAAATCGCTAATAACGAGTTTGGAACTTGATTACAGTCGAAAACCCAGTTCTTTCTCACCAACAACGATTGCTTCGAAACCCAATCTGCCGCCGTGTTTTCCATTCTGGATACATGACTGATTTTCATGGATGGGAGTAACATAGCTTTGCACATTGCAATCCCTTGGCAAAGAGTTTCACCAGACGAAATTTGACGGACCAGAGACAGACAATCAATATCAATGTCGACGTTAGTCCATCCTCTCCTGTAGCACAGCAAAAGAGCTTCCATCAGTGCTCGCCTTTCTGCCTGAAACGGTGTGAGATTACCAAAAGTGAATCCAACTCCTTCTATGCAACTTCCCGTATGATCCCGAACGATTATTCCTCCAGTCGCCTCGCCAGTGAAGTCGCAAGCTCCATCAGAATTTATTTTCAGTCGTCCCGGATCAGGAGCTCTCCAACATCGGTAAGCCATCTTTCTCTTGCATATAGATAATGCACCAAGTTTAAGCCTGCATCTTCAACACATACCCAGTGCTTAGTCCTTAGTTTCAAGTCTATACCTAATATAAATCTGTTAATTCTATTGACAGCATTTTGAAAACAGTCTATTGTTTTATCAAATTTAGTATGATTTCTGTTATACCAAATAGTCCATGTTATCAACTGTGGAACAATGTGTGTGATATGAAATTTACTGTTAGTAGACTTGAACCAAACCAAAAGCATATGCCTGAGACTCATATGCCTTCTTACTGGAATTCTAAACAACATTCCATAGTAGTTCCATAAGGGCCAAGCGTTGCTGCAATTGATGAAGAGGTGAGAAGTATCTTCACAATTGCAGCAAAACTGACACTTAGAAACTATAATGAAGTGTTTTTTTAAGAGTATACTATCTACTGGTATGAAATTCTTAAGTAGCTTCCAGCTAAAAAAAGAAAATTTTGTTGGTATAAAACTATGCCAAATCTTTTTAAAAAAGAATGAAGTACTGTTTTTTGTTCTAATGTTTTCCCAAGTTTTCTTTGTGCTAAAGTTCTTATCTTTTGACAAACTCCACATTATGCTGTCCTCCTTATCAGGAGAGATTTTAACACCTTGTATGTGTTGCTGCCTCTCATTAGATAGTGAGGATAGTAAACTAAGATCCCAACTTTCATTATTCCAAAAGGTTTTTACTTTAGCTGGAAGATACCACAAGTTTTCAGCATTAATTATAGGAGGCATCTCATGCGATGAGTCTCTCCAGAAATCTACATTACCACAGCCTATTTTCCACTGAATAAATTGCTCTGCCCTCTCTCTTACAGAGCATAAACCTTTCCACACAATAGAGTCACTGACTCCACACTTAGCATTGATAGGATGCCTCTCCTGGCAATATGTTTTGGAAATTAACTCAGACCAAAGGGAACTCCCTTTTCTAAAACAAAACCAAAGCTTGTAAGCAAAAGAGAGTTGAATGTCAGACAGAAGTTTGACATTCAAACTCCCTCTTCATAGGGCTTGCAAAGGTATCTCCAGCTTTCCCAATGCATTGCACCCTCATTTACCTTTGGCCTCCACAGAAATCTATTGAAATAAGTTTCAATTTTGTTTAAAATGTTCTTTGGTATTATGCAGTTTTGCATCCAAAAGAAAATGATGGGATAGAGAACATGTCTTATAAGTGACAATCTGCCACTATAAGACAGGTTCTTTAAGTCCCATTCATTTATCTTATTTAATATCTTAGCTAAGAGAGGAGAGTAATGCTTTCCTTTGTTGTTTGGTGCAATGGTAATTCCCAGATAGCTGAATGGAGCATTTTCTGTCTTGAAGCCCATGGTTGCTTTAATTCTAGCAGTATGAGCCCTAGTACTTCTTGTGGAGGTAATCACTTTAGTCTTATCAATGTTTATCAGTTGCCCAGACTCATGTTGGTATTTGTTGAACAGGTCACATAGGCTTTTGATTGACAGAGGAGAGTTGTTGGAAAATATAACCACATCATCTGCAAAGGCTAGACATGGTAAGATGTATCCTGTTTTAATATGAAATTGCATAGAGTTATTTGAAGAATATAGATTTGTCAACCCTCTCAAAAGAGCTTCCTCAGCTAGGATAAAAAGACAGGGAGATAAAGGATCTCCTTGTCTTAATCCTACATTTTGAGGAAAGTATCCTGAACATGACCCATTAAGTAGGACTGTTATCATTACATTAGAAATAAGTTTATGAACCATAGATACAACTGCCTCAGAGAACCCAAAACATCTAAGTGTTTTAATGACAAAGGTGTGAGACAACATGTCAAACGCCTTTGTCATATCCAGTTGTAAAATGATGTTGCCTTTAGAAGGCTTTCTGCCAATGTTGTGAAGCATTTCTTTAGTCACTAAAATGTTCTCATGAATAAGCCTTTCTTTTATAAAGGCACTCTGTCCTCTAGATACAATTCTAGGTAGTATAAGAGAAATTCTCCTATTGATAAGGGCAGAAATCAGTCTATTAACAATGGTACACATACTTAACGGTCTGAAATTATTCCAGGTAATGGGATTAGCTAATTTGGGGACCAGCACTATCCCAGTTGCAAAAACACCCTTTGGGATAGGATCACCAGATAAGTATGCATTTAGAGACTTGCAAAGATCAATTTTTATTATTTCCCAGCAGTGCTTTAGGAAAAAGGTGTTGAAACCATCTATTCATGGAGCACTGTCTTTCTTCATACCATTGAAGATAGTTCTAACTTCCTCACAAGATGTAGACTTTACAATCTCAGCATTATCACAGTCCCTAACAATATTAGGGATATTGTTTAGAATAGAGTCATGCTCATTAACAATGTTGCTATTATCAGGAGCATTAGAGAGGATTGCTTTGAAATGTGTCACAGCAGAAGATGCAATGTCCTTTTGGTCAGTAAGCCAAACATCCTTATCTTTAATTCCTGCAATAAAATTTTTCTTTCTCTTCTTTGTGACATAACTGTGATAGAGTTTGGTATTTCCATCACAATCACTCAACCATGAGTTAAAACATTTCTTTTTCCAATAGCTTTCCTCATCTTTCAAAGCAAGGATGATGATGCTATTAGCTTTAGACAGTTTTGATTTTGAAACATCATCCTTAATAGTTTGATGAAGTTTCTCACAATTTTCAACATCAGAGATAGCTTCTTTGACCTTACTGAATATGTTGCCAAAAGATGTAAAATTCCAGTTTTTTAAATGCTTTTTCAGTCTTTTCAGTTTGTACCAAAAGATGGTACTGTCCTCACCATTACAGTGCTTAGACCAGTTCTGACTCACACAAGACATGAAGTCAGGGTGGTTTGTCCAGGCATTGATAAATTTAAAGGAACCCTTCTTTTGATTAGATATATTAGAGTTTTTAGTAATACATATTAATATAGGAGCATGGTCAGAACAAGTTCTGACCATGTGACAAACCTGCATGCTTAAGTTGTTAAACATATGTTGATTGGACAACACCCAGTCTAATCTTTTCCAGTTGTTGTTGTTGCTCCAGGTATAGCGTGAACCACTGTGGGCAGGCACCTCTAAGTCACAATGTCTTATGAAGTCATTAAAGTCCTCAGCACTTGCCCCATCATAATTCAAGCAGTAGAGCTGGTCGTCAGGGCATCTAGTTGTGTTGAAATCCCCAGCAAGTATCCAATTCACGTTACAGGTAATGTTACCAAGATGTCCCCAAAGCAAACTTCTCTGTGCTCTCAGGTTACTTGCATATACTGAAGTGAAACAACAATTAAAAGAAGCATAATTGATGTTAACATGTAAAAACTGATCATTGTCTTCAATTACAGCAGCCCCAACTTCACTAGACCAAAATAGCCATATTTTGTTAGACGTATTAGCAACATAGTTCTCAAGACCAATCCTTCTTGCCACCAACTCAACCTTATCAACCCTTGCCATAGGCTCCTGGATTGTCACCATTTTTACGTTCTCCTTTTTGATAATAAACTTTAGCCTAGCTATAGTAGGATTGTTATGTACCCCGCGTGCATTCCAGCTAATGAAGTTAATCATTATCTGATGCAGAGCTTTTTGGAACCTTGTCTCTCTTCCTAAGAGAGTTTATCGTCAGATTTTTTGAGTTATTATTCTTTTGTGGTGATTTTATTTTCCTGGATATGACAGTTTCCAAATCATGCTCGATACCATTTGAACTAGCTCTTGGAGATGGATTATAGCTTCCAACATTTCTGCAACGAGGAGAAGCCTGCGAGTTTTCAAGACAGTTCTCTTCCACCTCAAGGTTCTGGAGAGCACTGATTATATCAGGCTCATTGATGGACACAGATCTATCTTTTACAGGACTACCAACACTAGTGGAAGGACAGGAAACATATGATCGATCTTTCTTTGTATCAATAGACTTTAGTTTTCTTCTGTATACTTGTGCAAAAGTTTGGACCTTTGTGGTCTTTGCCTCTTTTTCAATCTTGTTTGCTTCTTGTACAGAATCATGTAAACCATCAGATCTTTTATTAATATCATTTACCTGATCTTTCTTTGAATCATGAACTAAGTTCTTTTTACATTTATCACCTTCATGACCTATATGATGCATCTCTTGCAATAACTTGGTGCATTTTTGTAACTTACACTAATCAAGAACTCCTTGCTATCTCCAAAACCCACAGTCAGCTTTCTTTTTAGGATGCAAGAAACATCTACTTCAATCAACGCAAAACAAGCGTTCCATTTTGCTCTGTTCACGTCAGGAACAACAACATGATGTACAAAACCAAGAGTGGAAGCCAAGGCTTGAATTACAGTACTGTTATACATAAACTCTTCCAGTTTCTCAAATCTCACCCATAAGAGAGCTAATGGGCACTCAAAGTTTCTTGCACTTTGTGGGCACCATTTGATTACTCTCATCAGTTTACCATCAACCTTCCAAAATCTGCTAACCCATAACCTACCAGCATCCTCCAAAATCGAAAATTCTACAGTATCTGCCTTGAATCAATTGTAACGTACGTGTACAGCCCCTTGAACTTGAATGATTCAAGAAAAGTTTGAAAAGCTTGTCTCTTGGGAATACCTTCATTAAATTTGACAATGAGAGTTGTTCTTGATTGATTACGAAGATCAGACTTCACCTGACTTGAGAACCGAATCTCATTGCGATCAGAATGCGTAGAAATACTTAACGGTTTGAACTCAGCAGTCGCAACCTTAGTCCTTACCACATCAGTGTACAATCTGTTCGACACAGCCTCTTGTGAAGCAGCAACCGTACCTTTCAGAGGTGGAAAAATATCGTTGTCTTGTAAATCCATGATCACGCGGCAAGATCAGCACCCAACAATGTCTACGAACTCGGAAGAACTGAGCCTGAGACCAGTGAGAAAGAATGGATAATGTATCTTAGAGGTTAAGAAAAGTTTCTTCTTCTTGATGCTTTCTTGAGAGAGAAGGCACCCATCTTCTTTTTCCCGATTTAATTAAAACATAACAAAACCAAACCGGGTATGCAAACCGAAAATTTCACAATTCAGTCCGATTTTAAAAAGTAAAACCAAAAGCTTACAGATTCGACCGTGTCAACTGTCAAGGATACTAAGTGTAGTAGACTAGTAGTAGTGCCACCCTGTCCTTCATTGACAAACAAAAGCCGTTATTTTACGAACATTCTTTCTGTTACATGTGATAACCTCATCATCTTCAACAACTGTTATAATTTTATTTTCTCACCAAAATATTTTCCCGGAAAATCCTGTCTCTTCATGAATCCATGTCACTTAACAGCTCTCCTTTCAATTTAAAAATTTACCATTTTTAATTCCTAAATTCTCTCCCTAACCTCTAAACTTTCTTCCTCTTTCTCTCTCTCCAAACAAACTCTTTTTCTCAAACCCTCCACCGAAATTTCCCAATTCAGAGAACGAGAAATTTTTTTTTTGAAACGAAAAGAAAAATTAAAAAAAATCAAAAAAAAAATCTCTCAATCTCTCAACCTCTCTCGCTCCTGTCTTCTCTTCTCTCTCTCCACCGCAACAATGGGGAATTGTTGCTCTCGAAACCCCACCACCGAAAACCCATCCACCGCCGAAAGGGGAGAAGACAAAAGCAACAACGCCGGTAGCAACAAAAACAATCCTATGTCACCGAAGATAGCCCCAGGATCACCACCTCAGGCGAAAACAAAACAAGCCCCGATCGGTCCGGTCCTGGGTCGTCCAATGGAAGACGTGAAATCGGTTTACACGTTAGGGAAAGAGCTGGGTCGTGGTCAATTCGGTATAACTCATTTATGCACGCACAAAGCGACCGGCGAGAAATTCGCTTGTAAAACGATCGCCAAACGGAAGCTTGTGAATAAAGAGGACATTGAAGATGTGAGAAGAGAGGTTCAGATTATGCATCATTTGACCGGACAGCCGAATATCGTGGAGCTCAAAGGAGCTTACGAAGATAAGCATTCGGTTCATTTGGTGATGGAATTGTGCGCTGGCGGTGAACTTTTCGATCGGATTATAGCCAAAGGGCATTATTCAGAGAGAGCTGCGGCGTCGTTGTTGAGGACGATTGTGGAGATTATTCATACTTGTCATTCCATGGGTGTTATTCATAGAGATCTTAAGCCTGAGAATTTTCTCTTGCTTAGTAAAGATGAAAATGCTCCTCTTAAAGCTACTGATTTTGGTCTCTCTGTTTTCTACAAACCAGGTCACCAATCTTCCATAATCATAATAATCTTTTTCTTCAATTTTATATATATTTTTGGTTTTTTTATAAAATATAAAACAAATTTTATTAAATTAAATGAATAAATTAAATAAAGTCAGTTTTGTTACAATATTTGGATGGACTATGAAATTTTAATTCTTTTCAAAAAATATTGAAACAGGAGAAGAATTTAAAGACATTGTTGGTAGTGCTTATTACATAGCCCCTGAAGTGTTGAAGAGGAAATACGGACAAGAAGCCGATATTTGGAGTATCGGTGTCATGCTCTATATTCTTCTTTGTGGTGTTCCACCTTTTTGGGCAGGTAAATATTTCTGTATTTTTCTTTTCTAGAGATTCATAAACTATAATGAACTATGTCAAATCGGTGGCGTGTATAATTACCAAAGTTATATTTATATCAAACAAATGTAAAAAAAAACCATAAAAAATAGTCACGAATTTAACAAAATTTAATACAAATATAACATTAGGTGCTTTTTTTTTTTGGGACAAACTATGGTTTAATCATGCTTTAAAATATAGTATGACTATAAAAGAGCCAGACCTATACATTGTAGTGGAGTGTTTGAAAGAAACAGGTGACGAAATTTATTCAATTTTTGCGCCTGAAAAAGTAAAATTTAACAAATTAAATCAATTTTTATACAGAAAAATGTTCAAATTTCATTAATCATTTGACAGATAAATATGTTCAAATTCCATCTACAACGACATAAATAATTTTTTATATTTTTTAACCACTTCATAAACTGCATTTAAAATATTATTTCAATCTATTAATAATTTTAACTAGGTAAAAACTGGCCATCGTATAAATAAGGTAATTAAAATGTTATTACAACTCATGTCAACCAAGTTGGTCGACATTACATTAGTTGTTATAGGCAAGTTGGTCGACAAATTGATCGTATATAATAAAAATTCAAACCGTGGTTAGCTTTTAAATAACATTACTTGATGGTTTCGTATGTAAAGTTTTTCATTTTTCTGGACAGAGTCGGAAAATGGGATATTTAATGCTATTTTAAGAGGACATCTTGATTTTTCGAGTGATCCTTGGCCGGCAATCTCACCTCAAGCAAAGGATTTGCTTAGGAAGATGCTCAACTCAGACCCAAAGCAGAGGTTCACTGCAGCCCAAGTTTTGAGTAAGAGATTTGATCTTGTTTTTTCCTTCCAAATGTTGCGTGCTGTGGACAAGAGACTTGATTAATATGTCCTGAATTTCCAGATCATCCATGGATAAAGGAAGACGGAGAAGCACCTGATGTTCCTCTTGACAATGCAGTATTGAGTAGGCTCAAACAATTCAAAGCAATGAATCAATTCAAGAAAGTTGCTTTGAGGGTATAAGTCCGGACGAAAACTAAAAAACATCTTTGTAAAATGAAAACATCTTGTTATTTTAAAAGACATCAAATTTTTAACATTCAGTTTTATGTTGAAATAGGTAATTGCTGGTTGCTTATCAGAGGAAGAAATCATGGGACTGAAACAGATGTTCAAGGGGATCGACACCGATGGCAGTGGAACTATTACACTCGAAGAGCTGAAACAAGGATTAGCAACGCAAGGAACCAAGCTAAGTGAATTTGAAGTCAAGCAATTAATGGAAGCTGTGAGTATTCTCACCAATTCATGTTTCAAAACCAAATGATTTTTCTTTTTCTTTCTAGTGAAGTTTTTGTTGCTATGTATATAGGCCGATGCAGATGGAAATGGAACAATCGACTACGACGAGTTTATCACAGCAACAATGCACATGAACCGAATGGACCGAGAAGAACATCTTTTCTCTGCTTTCCAACATTTCGACAAAGACAACAGCGGGTACATTTTAATGCCTCACTATTAGTATTTACTTCCAATCAAATTATTGTATTTAAATTTAGAAATTGTTCATTGATAAGTTATATAGTGTTTTAGAACAACACATTTTGTGTTTCAAGAAGTGTACATTTAACTATAGAGTAAACTCTTGGGATGGCCTTAAACTAACGTCGGTATATAATGTTGATTGATCAGGTACATCACCATTGAAGAGTTAGAGCAAGCTCTACACGAGTACGGAATGCATGACGGAAGAGATATCAAGGAAATTATATCCGAGGTCGATGGAGACAATGTAAGTAACCAAAATAGAAGATCATCACTTTGTCGTCATTAAGTTTGTAAATAACCACTATTGCCTGTAATTGATCACAGGATGGTAGGATCAACTACGACGAATTTGTGGCCATGATGAGAAAAGGGAACCCTGAGGTTAATGCTAAAAAGCGACGTGATGTATTTGTCTGATTTAAGAGTAGGGGAATGTTAACAGGGAAGAATCATCTTTTACGTGACCTGGGTTTTCGTGAAGTAAAGGGGTTTCGGAAGAAAACAAACATACACGAAGAGATAGGGAGGAGATATGGGTGAAGAGATGGCTCAAGAAGAACAATGTTTATAGGAGAGATTGAGAGGGTTGATGCTAAGTTTAATGAGTGTATTTTGCATTTATTATTTTCTATTTATTTTTGTTCACATCTCTCCTATTTCGACATCATAATCACTCCAAAATTTGAGAAAAAAAAGAGAAGAGAAATCAGGCTCACTAATACTTAGGATGTGAATGTGTTTGTTAATTTCAATGTAATCTATTCTTTGTTGTTAGAAGGAATTAGCTTGATTCTCTTCTGTGGACTGACTTGATCATATATATACATCTTAATAGATGAGTTCCATAAATTGCATACAAATTTGTTCATCTCTCTTGATTTTACAACTAACTATATAATCGTTCCTTATTTACAATTCAAATTTTATAAAAGAAAATGTTAATGCATGGAATGTTTGCTGTCTAAAAATGCTTTCCAATATGTCCATAAATGGTTTCACAAAATGAACTCATTGTTCATTAACTTAAAAAAAAATGATTAATAAAATCTCAATGATATAAAAAAATGATATTGCATAACATTTTGCAGTAGGAAAATCCATAAGAGAGTTGTGTATCTTACAAAAGAAAAACTTCTTCAGCCTGGATTTGTTGGATCTGGTTCTATAATTGTCACTTTGATCACGTCGGCTCTGTTGGTGACCATCACTGGACCTGCCTGTGAATTGATTGATCCGTTCTAAGCCAATAGGATCTACGCTGGTGATGTTTTCATCTAGAATTCCCATCCTTCTAGTCATCCGACATTGAATAGATACTGATATTGAATACAGGACACGTACAGGCTTCCTGGAAAACCCCAGTTGCTGTCGATAATAATTTGTGCTATCATTACTACCAACAGATTATTAGCATTAACAAAAGACCAACATGTTAGCCCATGAATATATAACACAAAAACTCTGGTTACTTGTCACACAAGCCAAATTCGTACCTCTTACATCGTTCAAAAGTATGTCTAATCACTTTCGGGGAATATGTTAAGCTTGTATTGATAGTGAGGGACTGTTGGGTACCAAGTGTATAAGATGAGAAGCTAGCTTAAAATAAACGGATAAAAAAGATTAGCTTCTCCGAAAAAGTCACAGGATGTTTGGTGCCTATATGAAATACCAATTTTAAGGTTCTAATGGATGTGACTTAGAAATCATAGCATACCAGCTTTTCCTTGTTCCTGTTTGCGATAAAAGTTTAGCGTTTTATCCTTGTTCAAGATAAACCTGGTTTCTCTTATCAAACCAACTAAATCCAGGTTTCTTCTGGACATCCTTCTCTTTCATTAACTTCCTTAAACTCTCAACCTCGCCCCAATCTCCATCCGCAGCATAGATATTTGACAACGTTATAAATCCTCCCGGTTTTTTCAAATCCATATCGAGAATTTCTGTAGCCATCATCCTTGCCAAGTCTTGCCTGTCATGGATATTACATCCATTGAAGAAAGCTCCAACAACCGAGTCTGTGAGTTGTACAGGCATATCCTTCACGAATTCATAAGCCTCGAGCATTTTACCCGATCGGCATAACATATCGACAACACATGCATAGTGCTCTTTCTTGATTTCAAGTGGGAAAAGCTCTTTTATGAACTCAAAAATCTTTAAACCAATATGGACTTCCCCACTGTGACTGCATGCAGACAAAACCGAAACGAAAGTAACTTTATTCGGCTGGATACCTTCTTCCTTCATTTTTTCAAATAGCTCGATCACAGATTCGATTGAACCCTGCTTCCCATAACATCCTATGATGGCGTTCCAAGAAGCGATGTTCTTTGTACCTGTTGTGTCAAAAACATTTCTTGCATATTTCACACTGCCACATTTAGAGTACATGTCGATAAGAGCACTAGCAACAAAGACATTAACATCAAGCCCCATCCTGTAAATTAAGCCATGAATCTCTTTACCACTTTCAACTGAAGCTGCTAATCCGCATGCAGGGAGAACTCCCGTCACAGTCACCTCGTTAGGCATAATCCTGGACATTATCATGTATGCGAATAATCTTAAAGCTACAAAACCTTGTTGGCTTTGAGCAAAACCCGAAATCATTGCATTCCAAGTAACCAAATCAGGGATTAATCCTTCTTTAATCATCCTAGTAAACAACAAAAATACACTACTTTTATCTCCTCCTCTAGCAAACCCCACAATCATTGCATTCCAAGTAAAAGCATTCCACGTCAACCCCTCCTTTTTCATGTTTTTAAACAAAACAAAAGCTTCCTCTATTTTCCCCGCGTTACAATATCCGCAGATCATGGACGTATAAGAAGCAACATCTCTCACAGGCATTTCATCAAACATCTTTCGTGAATAGCATAAAAATCCGCATTTAGAGTACATGTCTATCAAACTATTAGCTACAGAGACATCAGTATCAAAACCCATTACTCTCGCTACGCAATGCACTTCCTTTCCTTTATTCAAATCCATCAAACCCACACACACTTTCAGCAAAACTGGAAATGAAAACCTATTAACACAATCAAAAGATTCACGCATCAAAGAGAAATACCCAATTGATTCCTCGTAATATCCGTCGAAAGCAGAGCCTAAAACCATCCAATTCAATGCGAAAACGTTTGGTTTTTCGATGATTTTGAATATTAACTTGGCGGATTTCATGTCTCCACAACTTGCGTAGGCTCCAACAAGCTTTGAGTGTAGTGAAAGTGTGTTCAGATTGATGCCAGAAGTCAATAACGAAGCGTGAACTTGTTTGCAGGAGCGTACGATTTTGAATTTCAAGCATTTTTGAAGAAGCAGAGCCAAATTGTCTAGCGATTTCATAATCCTCCGGTTAGAGCTCTTTCAGAATAAAAATAAATAATGAGATAACAAATATAATATTATAATAGATAATTATTATTGTTGTACTTGTTAATTTTGGTCGATGACTTTTTTTCCCCTCTAGTCTCACTCAGCCACACGCTCTTGATCTCTCCGGTCACCGCAGCTCCGTCACGACTCCCAGCCAATTTTCAGATTGACTTCTCTTTAAGACTCTGTTACTGTTAACATCGGCGCCTCACTCATCCATCCTCAACAGTTTCTAGGTATTCTCCCTTTAAATTTTATGATTTGCAGCCCAATCTAATGAACGACTTGAGGAATTCCTTTGATTTGATGCTGAATTTCTCTTGAATTTGGTTCGATTTGAGTTACATTTTGTTTAATTTTCTTGACTCGAGAAAAGGACACCCATATATGTTCGTTCTAGCTCAATCTTCGGTGTTCATGAAAATTATATAATATATGTTCCATTACTTATGTTTCTTGTAATCTTTAACTGTGTGATGTGTTGATATTGCAATAAGCATGGATGATATGTGTTGTGTGATTCATAGGGGATGAGAGTTGCACGTAAACTCGAGGTATGGAAACTAGGCACAGTTAGCTACTTGGATGCACTTAAACTTCAGCAAAGATTAGTCTCTGGTAGGAAAGTTGGTGAACTTCCCGACACGCTCTTGTCGCTGCAACACCCGCCAACGTATACGCTTGGGAAACGTCGCACTGATCACAATTTGTTAGTACCCAAGTCTCAACTCGAGAAAATAGGAGCGGAGCTTCATTATACTCAAAGAGGAGGGGACATCACATATCACGGCCCTCATCAAGCTATTTTGTATCCTATTATTTCTCTTCGTGACATTGGAATCGGTGCACGGAAATACGTGGAGAAGTTGGAGTTAACTATGATGGAACTAGCAGCTCTATACGACGTCAAAGCTTGTCCTGGACAAATAGGCGAGACGGGGGTTTGGGTAGGGGATAGAAAGATTGGAGCTATTGGTGTTCGGATATCTAGTGGATTCACGTCTCACGGGTTGGCGTTCAACATCGATCCTGATTTAAACTATTTTAAGCACATTGTACCATGTGGGATTGCTGATAAAGAGGTCACGACGTTGAGAAGAGAGACGAGTAAGAAGACACTTCCTTCTGATGAAGTAATTCAAGGGCAATTAGTTTCGTGTTTTGCGAGATTGTTTGATTATGATAGTATTATATTGAAGGAAAGTCCTTCAATATTCCCCGATAATGAGGGAAAAAGTGAGTGATATGCTGCTCCTGCATTCCAGATGGATTAGGTACGCAAGTTCTATGCTCGGATGAAGTTTCTTTGTTAATACTAATTTATTGGAAAAAAAATCGTTAAGACATTCTGCTTGGTCTTATTAAATTTTCTTTCTCTTTGTTGTAACAAATGAGATTTGGGATTGTATTTTCTCATGATACCCACTATAAAGATTCTCGAAATGAAATCACATGTGATGTTTGAAATTTCAGGCCCATGAGTTGTACTTGTTGCATAAGTCTTCATTTAAAGGAAACTCTCATGAGCTCTAAGAATCAAGTTGTTTTTTTTAACAATAGCATGTATAATCTGAGACTGCAGAGTTCATTAAATCGTTGTAGTAATACGGTGGTATCCGACATTAAAAATTTCATTAATATATGAAAAATAAAACTAAATTCCGATTGTTTTTCTTTCTTTTTATAATTATAATATATTTTTTGATTCTTGTTTCAATCATAGTTTTTGGATGGGGAACTTTTATACAATCTTCTCCTTGACTAAAACTATGTATTATATATGGCTGACTAATGGGTGACTCATGAGAGCATTACACACTTCTACTTAATGTTATTCAAGATCTTATATAGGGGTTAACTAATCAAGTGGCAGGTTATTATGCTAACATGCTAAGCAAGTTGTTCAAATCTATATTGTTTAATCAACCCCTGTGTGAGTCTTGGGAAAACAGGAACTCCTGTTTGGAATATTCTTGGAGTAAAGAATGTCCCTTTTTAGGATTATTTCATACCAGAAAAGCTAGCGATGATTAGTATAGTATAGAGCAAGCTGAATAACTTTGCTAATTTACCAATTAGCATAGTAGGGGTGTAAGAAACGTAAACACTTCCGTTGTCTATAGTAATTTAAGCAAATTATCCCTATACTTTATGTCGCAACTTAGCAAGAAATGCATTCAGCACGGGAGAGAAGGTTGGAAGAACGATAGTAGATCTTTATACTCTGTTTGGTTTTAGAAAGTATTTAAGGTTGTATGTAGGCAGGAAGAGTTCATTCACATTACTCCCGTACTATATGTATGCAAAAGCAGCCTTAAAAGATAAATAGTACTTTATGATTTGGGAAGGAGATTTACCCAGCTAGCTTGAGCTGTGTTTGTTTAATACAAGTACAGAAATAGACAAGATTAGCAATGTACAAAAATAAGGTCACTAATTTAGCCTCATGTGATTAGGTCACATGAGAACTGCTGAAAAGTAAGTGAGTTTAAAGAGTAGTCAGAAATATATCATACTAAATTCAGGCCTTCACATGATCAGCTTCTTCCAAGTTCTACCCTCACTAAACAACAGATGAAGAGACTGTCATAGACTTGGTTAAATTCTAATAAAATATAAAACACATTACTGAAATAAAATTCAACTCAGACTACAATTTCCGTGGTTAGTGTTTCACATTAAGTGTAATATTATCGTACTTATACTATCTGAAACTATCAGTTTTTATCTCTTGGATTAGACAGTTATTATTTTCCACTGCTGTAGGAACATGTGTTTAAGGCTTGTTTGGTTAAGCTTAGAAATGTGCTTCTCTCCCCAGAGGAAGATTTCAGACTTAAAAACAAAATTTTAGTCTTTAGATATTTTTTGACAGACTTGCTTTTCAGCTCAAAAGAAGTTTAACTTTTTGTTTAATACAACTGGATAATTACCGATTCCATAGACTCGCCTTTTTTGTGTTTGTTATGCTTTTAAAAGAAGAAAAGGCAGCACCCAGCCAAACAAAGTCGACAGTGGCCCATGCCGTACGTAGGCATACAGATCTTATTACAATGATATTCTTTTTTACTTGGTAGTTTCGGAGTTAGATCTTTATACATATTTCTGGATCAACTTTAACTTGATTTGTTCGACATATCATTGTTTATGGAAATAGTATCCACATGGATAGAAGAATCTACCCACTAATCATTCTCACATGAGATATGAGGGAGAGAGAGAATATAACTAATTGTATACTGACATGTATATAAGCAGAGACTATATATGCAATGCAAGAGAAATAAACATGTACTTCCATTACAATTTACATACAACAATCTGAATTTCTTTAGCTTTTCTTGTCTGAAGAAGAAAGATAAAGAAGCATGAAAACGAGCCACAGAGTTGTGATTACTTTCTCAACCTTGCTTTTGGTTCATTTTTGCATGTGTTCTCTTTTCTCTCTAAATTACGAGAGAAATATAGATTTCAGTTACAAGAACAGGAGATTACTTGTTTCTGTTTCAGGGTCTATGAAATTGAACAACGGCGGCAGAAGTGGTGAAGTTGGAGAGACGGCTATTGGGACGAGCTTAAGGCAAGCTCCACCAAGTTATTCAAACCCTACACAGAACAAGTGAAGTTTCAGGAATGTAATTGTGTTAGAGATTTCGGCACGAAATAGAAGTTTAAATCTGTTTTTGTAGTTTTTTGTGGAGAATCACACAGTTGGCTTGGCTGTGTTTGGATCTAGGAAATCAGAGAGAAAATGAGAAACCATTTCTTCAGATAGGGAATGTTTTCTCATAATGAATTTGATCAGTAACATTAATATATTAGTATTGAGCGAAATGTAAATTGACAGTGTTATCTTCTAAGAATAATGTTTTCTTATCAGTTTTGTAAATACTATATATACCATACCATTTTAGTTTTATTTTTAGTTATAGTTCGTTTTTACTTTTTCTGTTCTGGAATTTGTAATTTCAAAGGTCGTTGAAGATTGAAATATCACTATGAAAATATGTAACACAGTTGAATTGTTCGTTCATGATCCTTAAATGAACAACTCCTGAAACATATTTTTCTTTCTTATGAAACTTTAGATGATAATTATCTTTCCTTTTCTTTTTTATGTTCAATTAAAGTTCTTGGAGAAACATGTTTAGAATTGGCTAAAAAAAGGAGTTCCCGGCGACTGTCCGGTACCTCTCCCTCTCAGATAAAAAAGTTTGGATCTTTGTTTCTACTAGTTTTAAATTATTTTTCAGTGTTGATTCATTATTTCGAATAAAGAGATACGGTTTAGGGCAATATTTTTAAATGATATTTTTGAAAGGTTTCGTGTTTGGATAAAATGACTCCAAAATATATTCAAGGTTTCGAACGATATTTATAAATGAATATGTAGAATGGTTGTTTCCAGTTCTATTAAGAAGTTAGTGTCCAAAAAACTGTGTTTAAATGAAATTATCTTTTGTGTTGTGTTAAGTTTCTTTTATCTCTTGAGTTCACATACCTGAGGATCATTTGAGTGGGGAATCTATTTCTAGGTTAAGTATCTTATGTTTATGGATGTCCATATATGAATGAAATTTGGTGTAATATGTGTACCATAAATCAGATGTTTAGGGTATTTTACCATAAATCAGATGTTTAGAGTATTTTAAAGCTTTATAAATTAGAGGTATTCGACGTATTTTAGAGTTTTTAAAACTTTGGTTCAAAAGCTGAGGAGTATTTCAAAGCCTGATAAAAGTCGTTGGCTCCAAGAAAGCAGAGTACCTCGTACCTCCTCTGTCCTGATCGTTTCTCCGGCGATTCTTCCGGGTTGGCACCCCTCTGATAGCAATCAGAGGTGTTAGCCCGATTATCCTCTTTGCTTCCTGTGTCGAAACTTGCCAGGAATACATTAAATATGTTGAAGACTATAACACAATTCAATATTCAAAAGAAACCAATGAGCATTTTGATGCAGCATTCAAGAACCACCTTGATCTGAAAATTCAATCTTGGAATTCCTAAAAGAGCTTCTCTCAAAGCTTTTCTTGAATCGTTTAGATTCAAGGGTTCATACACCTTTGTTACTTATGACTCTCGACATATCCTAATTGAATTCAGCATTAAGGAAGATGTTTGCTTGTTATGGTCCAAAAGCGTTTGGAATGTTGAAGGAAAGATTATGCGTTTGATAAAATGGTGTCCTGATTTTAATAAAAACTATGAAAACCCAATGGTCTTGTTGTGGGTTAGGTTCGAAAAACTGCCCGAATACTTGTATAGTATGTCTGTCATCAAGGATCTAGCCTCATCCCTTGGAATTGTCTACAAAACTATTGTCCCTGATAAGTTTAAAGCCAAGAAGAATGCATGTTATGCATAAGTTGAAATCGATGTTTCGGAAAAGCTGAAAAGAAGACTATGGATTGGTTTCGGTGAAAATGACGGCTGCTGGGTTGCGGTTAGTTATAGAAATGCTCCAGCTTATTGTAACACATGCTATCATTTTGGTCATGGTTCTACGGCGTAGAAAGGGGAATACAAAGGCTAAAGAATCAGAAGATTCAAAAAAAGAAAAAGATGATATTGCTCAAATGAAACCTTTACAAGAAAATTCTACAAACCTTCAAATACCTAAAGTTAATAAAGTACAATCCTTCACTAAGGTTTACAGAAGAAAACTAAGATCTATTATTACTGCTAAGGATTCTGTTACAGGGCCTACTATTAATGTTGATGTGAGCCTTGACAAAGATGATTCTTCAAAAAATAATCCTGAAATCATTGGTGCCCTTCAACGCCTTGTTTAAGATCTTCAAGACACTGCTGATAATCATGTTGCTGATGAATCTAATTCTCCTCAATATGATAATGTAGGCATATGCAATGTATCTCCAAAACCCACCTCCCCTGAACAAGATTTCAACACTATAATTAGCAGCAAGATTAAAACTGCTTCAAAAACAAAAGGTGGAAGAAGACTATCTATAAACTCTCTTCTTAAAAGAGAAAAGAGAAATACCAAATCTGTATCCGATAATGATAAAGATCATTAGTTGGAATGCTCGTGGAATTAACAATAACCCAACCTTGGCTAGGCTTAAATCTATGATTGTTAATGACAAGGTTCAGGTTATTGCCATTCAAGAGCCTATGGCTAGAATAAACAAAATTGATGCGATTGCTAGGAGAAGTGGCTTTTGTAATTATATTGCCAACTGCTCAAATAAGCTGTGGATTTTTTGGGCTGAGGAAGTTAACATTGTTGTTAACAATAATCAAGACCAGTTTCTTCATATGATAGTCACCTATAAGGATTTTACTTTTAACTTTACCTCTACTTATGTAACAAAAAAGAGCTCTTCGTAAAGATCTCTGGAATCAGCTTGCTACACTGGCTACTGATGCTTGTCCTTGGATGGTGGCTGGCGATTTCAATACTATTACCTGTGCTGATAATCAGCTTGATTGCTCCACCTTTGATAATGCTGGGACTGAGGACTTTACTGATGCTATAAGACTTTGCTGTCTTGAAGAGGTTGATTATGTTGGTTCCAGATACACCTGGAGTAACAAAAAGTGCTGGAAAAGATTAGATAGAGAACTCATTAACACCAATATGATCACTACTATGAACTATATCCAGGTTTTTCACATGGTCAAAACTTGTTCTGACCATGCCCCTTTACTCATTACTATATCTAATAATGATAACAGTATCCCTCTCTATAACAAATGCAATTTCAAGTTTATTAATGCATGGTCTAATGATCTTGATTTTTTGAAGGATGTTAACTTAAACCGGAGTTCTTATTGCTATGGTAATGCTAATACTGTTTTCTGGTCTAAGCTTAAGAGACTGAAAAAATTTCTTAAAGGTTGGAACACTAATCATTTTGGCAACATTTTTAATAAAGTAAGAGATGCCCTGAAGATGTAAAAAACAAGGAGCTTATTCATCAAAGGGAGAACAATGCTAACTCTAAATACAACTTATCTAAAGCTAACAGTTATCTTATGCAGGTTCTTAAAAAAGAGGAGAGCTATTGGAGACAAAAATGTTTCAACACTTGGTTGAAGGAGAGTGATGGAAACACAAAAATTTACCACAGATATGTTTCAAAAAAGAAAAAGAAGAATACAATCAAAGGTGTTACGAACAATGGGAATTGGATTCAGAATCCAAATGATATAGCTAAGTCTGCTGAATCATACTTTAAACATGTTTTATCTAATGAAACATAATGTTGTAACGATGATCTAGTGCAGGAGTCTTTGTTTAGCAATGTTCCTAATCTCATCAGTGACATGGATAACGAATCTATGCTAAAGCCTACCAGTAAAGAGGAAGTCCACAATAAACACCATGAAGAATGATAGTGCTCCTGGCACTGATGGTTTTAATGTTTTCTTTTTTAAAGTCTGTTGGGAGATTATTAACACTGATCTCTGTAATGCTCTAAACTCCTACCTTAAGGGTTATAGTATACGTAAGGGTGTGTTCTCTACTGGGATTTACCTTATTCCCAAAGGTCCCAATCCTGTGAATTGGAGAAATTACAGGCCTATCAGCCTCTGCACCATATTCAATAGACTTAAATCTAGTCTTATCAATAACAGAATTGCTACTTTACTCCCTAATATCATATCTAAATCCCAAGGTGCTTTTGTTAAGCATAGACTAATCCATGAGAATATTCTGTTAACTAAAAAAATGATCCACTACATTAATAGAAAACCTAACAAAGGCAACATTATGATTCAGTTAGATATGTCAAAGGCATTTGACATATTGTCTCATGCCTTTGTGCTCAGAATCCTAAAATATTTTGGGTTTTCTAACAGTCTAATCCTCCTAATCAAAGACATGATCACTAATGTGATGATCTCTATCCTAATAAATGGCTCTAATGTTGGCTATTTCCCTCAGAAGAATGGACTGAGACAAGGAGACCCTTTGTCTCCAAGTCTCTTCATTCTTGCTGAAGAGGCCCTTATTAGAAGTCTTGACAATCTGTTTATAAACAATAACAGCATGCAGTTTTATTTGAAATCAGGTTATATCTTACCTAGTCTGTCTTTTGCTGATGATATCATCATCTTCTCCAACACCATGCCTTCCACAATTGACAAGCTGAGTAACCTGTTAGACAACTATCAGTTATCATTTGGGCAAATCATTAATAAGCAGAAAACAAAGATCATTACCTATGTGAAATCTCCTCAATCATGCACCTCTAGACTCAAGATGTCAACTGGATTCAATGTGGACACGACACCTTTTACCCATCTTGGCATCACCATTGCTGCAAATAATAAAGGGAAGAATTATATACCTTTACTTGAAAAATTTATAATAAAATTCATGATTGGGATATGAAACATCTGTCTTTTGGAGGCAGATTGTCTCTTATCAGCAATTTTCTGCACCCAATTGTATACTATTGGATGCATACCAGTGTTTTACCTAATTTTATTATTAATAAAATTGAACTATATTTTAATAATTTTCTTTGGAGGTCCAAGTTCAATGAGAAATCTATTCATCGGGCCTCTTGGAGTCATTTATGTAAGCCTTTTGATGAAGGTGGCTTGAATATCAAGAAATTACCTGATATTCAAAACATCCTTTCTCAAAAGCTTTGGTTCATCTTTCGAAAGAATACTTGTCTTTCGGCCAATGTTATGCATCTAACTTATAGTCCTAACACTCACCCTATAAATGCTACTTGTAAAAACATCGACTCCTCTGTCTGGAAAAGACTCTTTGGTATAAAGAACCATGCTGAGCACAATATTAAATGGTTAATTGGTGAGGGTTCTGTGGACTTCTGGTATGATCTATGGCATGATCAGACTCCTCTTATCAGGGACTTCAGCTTTAATAACTGCTTTCTCCCTATAAGAGTTAAGTCTTTTTGGAAGGATAATAGCTGGGATATCAATACTTTTTCCAGCTTTCTGTCTCAAGATAGAATTAATCAAATAATGTGCTTCAATCTTAATCCTGGCCAGAAGGACAGAATTATGTGGAAACTTTCTGCTGACTCAAATTTTAATACTAAACTCACTTGGGATAGCATGAGATGTAAGCATAACAAGTCTGCTTTTTACAAAAAGATTTGGAATCACCATATTCCTAAAAAAATTCTTTCTTATGTTGGAAGCTGGTTAGAAATTTTGCTCCTATTGATAGTATTCTTTCTAAAAGGCACTTATTCATAGTCTATAAGTGTCAGTTTTGTTGTAGTTGCGAAGAGAAAAATCATCTCTTTGTCAACTACAACTTTGCTTGGTCCTTATGGAACTACTTTGGTTCTATTTTCAAGATTCATATTAACCGATGTATGAACCTCAATCATATCCTTTATTGTTGGGATTGGACCTCAAATAATAAGTTTCATGTTACCCATCTTGTCCCTCAGATAATCTGTTGGACAATCTGGTTTAACAGAAACCATAGTAAGTTTCATAATGCTTATGATTCATTCATCAATGCAGTTAATCGTGCTTCTAGAATAATGGTTGGTATTGACTCAGCTAACAGACTATCTTCTAAGCATTGGTCGAATGTCATGAGTGTAGGTGCTACTCTAGGATGCAAATCGATTAATAACAGAAAGCAAAAGCCCACTTACCTAAAATGGATTGCTCTCAGACCCGGTAGATTCAAGATCAATGTGGATGCTGCTTGTAGCTCCTCAGGTGAAGCTAGTGGCGGAATCATTGTCAAGAATGATGCTGGGGAAATCGTCTATGCCTCTGGATGCTTGTTTGGAAAGATGACTCCCCTTCAGGCTGAATGCAAAGCTCTTGCAGATGGTCTGATCATTTGCCATAAAAACAAATGGCAAAATGTTGATATAAAGTTAGATTGTCTGACTCTAATCAACAGTCTTGCCTCTGGTTCTATCGTCCCTCTCCTTCACACTTACTTTGAAGTTTGTCGAAGCTTAATCCGCTCTCAAATGACTTTGCGCCACATTTCCAGAAATCAGAACATGGCTGCTGATTTCATAGCCAAATGGACGCTATCAACTCGTATCGAGCATATCTTCCAAGGCTTCGAAGCTTCGTCTCCTCTTCTGGTGATTGTTACTTTGGAAAGTCTTTGAGTGGGGTATATAGACCCTGGTTAGTTACTTTCAGTCGTTGATTCAAGCTTTTCGACCATCTGCGTAGAATTCGACTTGGTAGTGTGTCGAGACTCTGAAGCAGTTGTGGAGAAGACCCTGGTTAGTTGTGGAGAAGACCCTGGTGATAATAAAGACGCTAATTCCGCATATCAGACCTAAGAAGAAAACGACAGCAAGTCTCACTCTCGCTCGAAAGACGAAGAAGACGATCCTGGAAAGATTTTCGTAGAAGGTTTAGCAAGGAAAACGACTTCAGCAAGCATTTCCGTTAATATGTTAAAATTACCAATTTTGAGATGATTCTGGCGTTGATTCAAGCTTTCATCTTCTATGTCGAATTCGTCTTGGTAGTTTCTCTGAAGAGACTCTAAAGCTGCCGTGGAGAATGAAGTTAGGGTTTCTCTCCCAATTTGGGAATTTTCTAAATTTGGTCTAATTTTGTTTAATCATTCGCTTTCTTTTATTCTCAATTTGCGCATGCAAGTTGTAACAACTCTTATTTTAGTAATATAATATCGTATTCGCTTAAAAAAAATTAGTTCAAAAGCAAAATATTGGCGTGTATCGCTAACAAAAGACGAGGGGATCAAATGTGATGCAAAAATAAACAAGAGGGACCAGTTTAATACGAAGGCGAATTATGAGAACTAGTGGTTATTTTTACCTTTTATGTTTAAGTTTTATGTATTTTTTCATTTACTTTTTCTTTGTACGATATCTCAAATATTTTGACTATTCATTCAGATTTATTAGTCATTTAGTATCATACAATATAAGACAAATAACTTTGTTTTGCTGTAAAAAAAAATACTAGTGTGAATTGAATAATGGCCAAACATGAAAGTAGTTGTTAGAATGAACCATGTATTTTGTTGCTCCTTTTCATAAGAAAACTATTCGAAAATATCTGTTTAACAATGCTACTATCTTCTAGTATCTAAAAAGAAGATATTTTTAATTGGTACTCAACTATTAAAGGTGGACACAAATATTCCATGTAATATAGATACGAGAGTTTAGGTTGCGAGAGAGTTCTTTTTATTTGGATTTTGATATTTTTTCTCTACAAATCACTCGAGTTAATAAATCAGGAGTTACTGTTAACACAATGAAAATTCCATAACTCGTTTTTGTCCACCTACCTCTTTCGTATTCCGGCGAACAAAAATGGTGTTGGTGAGCAAATAACGTCAACGGTGATACTTCCGACAAGACTTTTAAACCATTCATGACTAGTAATCGGTGAACATCGACTTCGAGATCAGACTGATAGTTGAAAACTCCAGTACAGTTACCTCTAAACTTCATGTTGCTTAGTTAAGTTAGAAAATCCGTTTCAATATGTGGTCGTCATTGTTATGGTCTGCTAGTTTCGTTAAGTTAGCATTAGGTTTGGGTATGTTTGGGTTCAAATCTGTTTTGTATGTTTTGAAGTAATACGAGAATACTGTAATAATTAATATTCCCGAAATTGTATAATTAATATTCCAGAAATTGTATAGTAAGTAATATGCCCAAACTCGCAACTAATTTAGTAGTATATTAAACAAATTGTGTGTTGATAATGTGTGTTGTTCATATGCAATAGCAGACATGATTATAGTTGTAAAGCTTAATGTTGAATGTGCAAGGTATGTACCGGAAAACAACCAACAGAAGATAGAAGGTGAAGGACAACATCTACCTATAAAATAACATAAAAACAAAAGACAAACCTTCTAAAGACTGAACAAGTATCACAAATAGAAGACGCTCATAAACTTCCACCATAAGGACAATCCAAGACGGAACTGGAACACACCACAAAGGTAGAAGTATTAACCCAACCAGAAAGAGCAGAAGAAATAGCTCAAGAGGAAGCTGAATACTTTGATCTACCAAGCTTAGATGATGATTTGTACTATGTATACAATTATTTTTTGACAAAGTTGATAAGACTGCAGCTAATCACGTCGTGGATTGCAGTGGAGGTAAAAATGTTGGATTCCGTACCGCTAAAAATACTTTAGAGGAGACTACATCAATGGTAAAGGGATGTTTATATTATTAAACATGTAATAAATGAAGTCATTTGGTTATAATGTGACCATAAGTTCTATATGTTAGAGATAGTAGCCGATAAGTATCTGAATTGGAATTTACTTAATCAAACACAACCGTGACAAGTTAGTTACCAAGGCCGGGGACGTGAAACAACGACAAAAAAGTTAATAGCAGTGACTGAATACCACAAGGTCCTTCAAATACAAAAAGGAGAAGACCAGGAAGATCCATAAGTATGGTATTTACCACAGTCAGAGTTCTCATACAGGCTGAACATTAGTATGAGTGAGCTAATGACACTACCATACGAAGTAGATCTTGACTTCAAGGTAAACTATACAATTTGAAATAAGTTAAAATGCATTTACAGCTAGTTTTTCCACAAGCTCGCATGATAAATTTTACTATATTATGATATGTTTGTTATAAAAATCGTCGTAAGTTTTAAACCACCAGTTGTAATTAAGTAGATTATTGATGCCTGGATATACAAGTTGCTTTCATAATCAAATTCACAAGTACCTTTCAAAGGGTTTGATAACAAGTAAAATTGTAAATACAACGATATCCAAATTTCTAGGATTGCAACGGTAAGTACAGTTTGTTTAAATAGACCTCGCTTATCACACAATGCTTCATTTAATGCCCCTGCGTATTACAGAAAACACTAGAAGTGAAAGGAGATATATCACACAATGTTGACAAAGTTTTCGAGAAAATGAGGTCGTACATGTATATCGTGTTCGTTCCGGTATGCTACATAAGCGAGGACACAACAAACCACTGGACGTTGTTGGTGATTGATATGGAGAATGAGACTGCTAAAAAGTATAACCCGTTGTATCCTGAAAGAAAATTCACTACAGATATATGCCAAAAAACTGGGGATGCCTTGGTATGCATTTGAATTTGATTTAACATGATTTTCGTTTGTAATACGCAACCTAAGTTATAATATGATTAAAATTGCGCACCCACTCCAATAAAATCGCATTATAATTGTTTCGAAGCAATCACAAAGTATACTAGAAATAGATGTTTCAATATGTGTAGTGATCTCATAATGGACATTCAAGAATCGCATCCTTAACTTTTGATAACAATTGTCTTGACATGTTTTAACTAAACAGTTGTCTTATTGTATAAAGAAAAAATACATCTCGCTTGTGAGGAATTGATACAAAGTAAAGGGTGTAAGAGATATCCACAGCAAAATAAACATCACTTGACTGCGGAGTTTTTGTTTACGAAACATTACAAACATCATCCACAACGGGTTTGTATCCGCGAAATATAGTAGAGATATGCCGGCAAGAACACGAGCTCAAATGTTTTATAATTTCCTAAATGATACGAATAATAATCATCGGTGGTAGGTTGGTTGATTTTGTTTACTCCTACAATGATATTTTTGTTAAAAGGAAAGAATTTGTAAGTAATTCATTTCTCTCATAGTATTATGTGTCATTTTGTGAAAGTGTACAACACTTATCAGACTTATTTTGTAAGCCATTAAGAAAGTGTTGAACTATGTGGTGCTTAAGAAAGTCTCATACTATGTCAGTGTTTTCTCTTAAATCGCGCTATTGCATATTGTAAAATCGTATTATTGGTAAATCACGTTCTTAATTAAATTTTTAGTCATAAATCGCGCTTTTGCATGTTGTAAAATAACCAATCTCGCATGGAAAATGTGGTCCAAGTAAATCGCATAAGCACTTATTAATCTCCCGTCATTTTTTTTACTGTAGACATTCACCCGCCAATATGCTCACCACTTAAAGAAGACGCGCCAAAATTTGTACCTCCTTTATATATTCCTATAGCCGTCTAGTTAGAAGGTGTAAGAAAACCTTCCACATTTTAGAAATAGTTCATGTATCTTAAGTATGAATTAGAGTGTGGATGAAGACCAACACTTGCTTCAAGTGATCAAATACTTTAGGAGAACAATGTCCGAAGAAACTACTAATGTTTTTTTCGATGAAGTGTTGTGCAAGATGTACTTTGACTACAGACGGTTGGTATTTACAAACCCTTATACTCATAGTCGTGAAGAAGTAGCATCAAGGTACATCGAATTAAAAGTTGAACCCATGCTTTGCGTGTCTGATCTAGCTTACATTTTGCATGAAGAGGCAACACTAGTTTGGAAGTGGGAAGTTAATAATTGGATTTCGAGAGATATGATTGTCTATTTGAAGGACATCATTGTTGAAAAAGAGGATGCACTTGCTAATTTCTCATCGGTTGAGGATAACCTGAGAGGATGAATTCGAGCTACAAAGTTTACCTAACTTTATAGTTCTATTGTCAATCTAGTAATAAGTGTTTATATACTTTGTTGTTGTATTGGAAAGTTGGAAATGGTTTGGTATGGCGGAGGACTACTAAATTTCTTTGGTCATTTAAATGATGCTTTACAAAATCACGTGATAATTACAAGTAAATGGCGTTGGCGTTTAAATTATGCTTTACAAAATCGTGCAATAAGTTAGAGTAAATCGCACTGTGGTATAAATTAGGCTTTACAAAATCACGTTATAATTACTAGTAAATCACGTTGTTGTTTAAATTATGATTTCTAAAATATCGTGATAAGTACTTACTAAATCGCGTAGTTGTTTCAATATTTCAACTTACTATATCTCGCATTGACAAGGAACACGCATTTAAAGTAAATCGTGTAGGGTAATTGTAGTCTTGGTAGTGGAATTTGAAATGACAACGAGCTCACGTCAGTAATTAAATAAAACGTTATTTTTATTGGTTTAGTTTGACAAGACTTAGGTTGATATGTATTCATTACAGTATCATTAAATACACATTTAAGTAGAGATTTATTTGTTGGTATAAAAATTGTAGGGAGTTTTTCCACTCTAGTCAGTAAACCCAAACACGTAAACTTTTCGTATGGTTAAACTGCTAGAATATGGACTACTCTTCTCCAGACTCCTATGGTTACACACCCTCTGATGGTGGCTTCTCCGATGATGCTAAAAAATACTCGGACTGTAAGTGCTCTAGTACGACGGAGTACTCATCAGAGTATTCCAAAATGATTACTCATTTTCGTTTTCTTTCGGAATGATTATTAGTCAGGGGATTCATGGTCGTTTTCTGGGTATGACTCTGACCCGAACAACCTTCTGAAACATAAACGGAAGAGAGTCGGTTGGGCAGTTGAGGACTGGGACGATGACGAAGTGGAGGACACAGACAATGAAATGAAAACGGACGACGAAGAAGACGATAAAGATGATGAGGTCGAAGTTAAGGATGAAGATGAAGACGATGAGGACTCTTCGGAAGATTAATAATTGTGGAGTTGTATTTCTTTCTGTTTTTCGAAATTAGACAAATTAAACCCTAAAATATGTAGAATTTTTGTGAAGTTTAAGTATTTGGGCAGTTAATGGTCCATCTATTAAGGTTTTTAATATTTATAAATTATGATGTTATCCTTGTTGAACTACCAAACAGGATGATTATTTAGCTTATACATTGAATTTGTGAATTTACAGTAACCTGATAATGTATACCGTAAATAAATCTAGGTATGAAATCATCAATATAACTGCAATCGCATTATAGTTTAACAAAACAATCACATTAAAGTGTAACAAAGCAATCACAGATGTGACATTAAGCAATCACACCATATGTACATGCACTATAGTTGAAAGCATAATTGTATAAGACAACCAATCGCAAAGTGAGATAATATCACCACGTCTTAAAAAAGGGAAGCAATCATAAGGCTCGATTGAAATACGTAAAATACACATTTCTTTCTTCAGATAGTAAGTTGGCACTGTTATTTTTGAATAAAAAAACGCTAAAATCACATGTTAGACAACTACATTCGTAAGAGAATCACGTATTTAAAAAGACTCATAATTGCAAAGTGATATACAAATGAGTAAATTACAAATCACGTTTATGAGGCAGTAAGTTTGCACTGATATGTAGAGGTTGAGGAGCTCTAAAATCGCATGTTTAAGACCTACTTTCCTAAGCAACCGCAAAGTTAAAGGGGGCATCACAAGTCCTCATGTTATGTCCAGATTTAAAACAATGGCTGCACCGCAACAGGCTGCTTGTTATTTCTCCACTAGATGGAATCCGTTTTTTTCCTTCCAGCTCGTCTTTTAACGTTTGGAGTAAGTATATCCGATTTGGGAAAATCATTAGAGGATGATATTTTGCCAAAATTGGTTATTGCCAATATACTGAAAGAATAAGTAGACATATAATTTCTAACTATATAGAATGGCTCTATCAACGTCGTATGATCTTCGTTAACCAATGTTATAGCCGCTAATGCATGAGGACATGGAAAACACTCGTGTTGTCATGCACCATAAGAACATTTGAAATCAAGCATGTTAACAACCATAACGGGTTCAGAAAAAACTTTAAAAAAAAGCTGCAAAAGACTTGCATACTATCCATGTTCGACCACTTACAACATTTTTCCTTAAAATTCTTGTCAAACTCGGGGCATATATCCCTCCGAATTACGTCTTGAAATACGAGTCATAAGCAAAACTCTAATCTTGTCCACCAATTCAATAATCGGTAGATTGCACAGCTTTTTGATCTATGCATTAAAATATTTGGCCGCAGTTGATGTCGTTGCTCCATTCCGTTTCCCTTTAACGAATGCCTGAGCATACTTATCGGGAGGTAAATTCTCAAGGAATTTTTGTATTATACTACCACTTTAACTTAAAAACTGAGAAAGTATTTCATTACAAAAGTCTACTATGAGAGCATAAGCACAACAGTTAAACAAAAATAGCATCGACTTTTTATACTCTCGGTTATTGCGTTCAAGAGTTGTCCTCAAATTCCAAATCATATGAAAAATACATTACACATGCTATATATTTGGGTAAACAACAGAAACAACATTAACAATACCAAAGTGGCGGTCATAAATAAATATTATTTAACTGTTCAACATATGGTGTTTCAGACTCTCCATAAACCATAGCCAGTTGTCCGAATCTTCACTACCAAAAATACTGAAACCGACGAGGAAAATACCTGTAATATATAAATGGTACTTAATTGAGTCAAACTAAATATTATGAACAGTCTATTAAAATACAATCGCATGAGCAGCGTACCTATAAAACGCAGAACGTGTTTAACAAATAAGGACATGTCTATTATGTTTCGTAAATCCACATAAATCCCATCATTGACAAATGAAAATAGGATAGGTAATTTTCCCACAAGAATCGCATGCATAGCATGGTTTAGTAATCATCGTAAATCGCACTATGAGGGTTGAAAGTAAAGTATGGTTAACATGGTGAAAATTATCAAGAAAGAAACGCATGAACGATAACACAAAAACCGCATGGACCGAGAAAATATGAAAAATTTACCGTTGTTGCCATCATTTGCCACCGCAGATAGCAAAACACCCCCATGCTTGTCGGTTAAATGGGTCCCGTCGATATAAAAAAATGGTCGGCATGAATGAAATCCTTGAAGGCACGATCAGAATGCTATAAAATAGCACATGAATACATTCCCAACACCAACCTCCAAATGGAAGTCGGTATTAACATCACGACTCATTAATCGTTTAAAGTCTAAAGATTTAACTCATTTCTTTCTCTAAAGCATTCAACAAGAGACGTTAGGAGATGTCTAAACCGTAGTCTTGTTTGACAATCGATTGTATACTTTTCACCGTTACTGAATGACATGTCCTAACTGAATCATGATTTCATCCGCAATCAAATCAGATGTCAAATGCCTAATTTTCGTGCAGAGAACACAAGGCTGCATGTATGTCATTCAACAAACCGCTTTATCTTTATTAAACTGGTGTTGGAATCAATGGATGCATAAAGTCGCCATTTACAGCCATTTGACTCTTTGTTGACATAGTATGCAATGATATTAGTTGATGTATTATGCATATACTTGAAATTAAAATCATGCTCTAAGGCATATCGGCATAAGGATAACCTTAGACCTGCAGCACCCTCGGAAAACGTTTGACCAACACTTGCGATAACATCAACCCAACCAGTACTAGCAAGATGTCTTTTTTATGTTCCGAATTTAGTAAACCATTACTACTCTCCCCACTAGTTAGTTGATTGTGATATGGTTCTCCCAAGCTTAGGCTACGATGTTTACGCTTTTCAACCGACCATTTATCAATTAGTTGTTGTTCTATAACAAAACTAACACTTTTCAAACGCCCGGCATCAAGATATACCACTAAACCCATAAAACCTTTTTTATTCCTAAACAAACAGTTGTTGTGATCACCGCATGAGTAGGTAATATTATAGTTACCAATAACCAGTTCATCCCATCTGCTTTCAGTGTAATCTTGTAGAGACTGAAAGTTTTCAAACTCGGACCAAGGCACAATTGCAGTCATGTGGCCAAATTTGAAAATACACACTTTTGGTTTAGACATCTATTGCACTGTAGTGTACACAATTTTGATTTAGAAATATTGAGATTTATTTCGAAGCAATAAAAAATTCATGTGGTAGTTTATATTAATGCAATGGTAGGAATTTTATATGAAAATCGCGCGTCCTGTTTGCACACGGATCACGAGTAGTGGAGTACGTAAATCGTATTAAAGCATGATAAGTAATTGTATCTAGGTAGGAAGTTTATATTAAAATCGTGCGCTAAATATACCCAAAAATTTCATGACTTAAACTACCTAAATCGCATGGACGCATGATGAACAATAAAGCCTAGTTACGATATCTATATTAAAATTGCGCGTTACACGGACACAAAAATCGCATGATGCTATCTA
This sequence comes from Limnanthes douglasii subsp. nivea, assembly GCA_036936605.1. Classification (NCBI taxonomy): domain Eukaryota; kingdom Viridiplantae; phylum Streptophyta; class Magnoliopsida; order Brassicales; family Limnanthaceae; genus Limnanthes; species Limnanthes douglasii. Next base: position 136,084,961 of record JAUPFV010000002.1, on the reverse strand, counting down.
AATCATAACGCCAATTTTTTATTATTGAAATTTCACGTCCAATGTAACACACAAAACACATCTTTGAAACCTAATAGACTACTAACTCTGCCATAAATAATTCATAAAACACAATTTTTACATCAATAAATGCATCCTCAACCTGAAACACTAAAACCTATAAAACGACTTTAGCAAATTAAACTACAACTGCAGTAACTATAATAATTGAATTAAATAAACAATATAACCTATTTATAACTAAGAAATCAACTTATAAACATGAAATATTATAGGTAAGAATTTTTTTTTCCAGAAAAACTAGAAAACAACACATATAGTAATGTCTAAAAGTACTAAGAACAATAACATGAATGAATAATCAACTGGGTAAACATATTTATCGATAAAAAAAACTACAAAAAGAATTTTAACCGAAAAAAAAGAAACGACGATGAAGATATTACCTGAAATCAAGAATACAAAAGACAACCAAGTGTTACCATGAAGTTAAAGGTCGCTTGAAAATTGCCGATGAACTAAGCCGAGGTTGGTATTAACTGAGATAACTACAAAATATATCCAAACAATGTCTTACGGCATATAAAACACAGAACAAATACAAAAAGCCTTTAATATTTCCAAAGAATAGGTAAGTATGAAACCCTTAATATTGTCAAATAATAGTTTTACCCAAATAATGGTAAGTGCCTGCAAGTACGGAAACACCCATGCGTACGAATCCATACCATCAATGTTTTTGAGGAAGAATACGTACGATACGTATCAATTATTTTTGTCAACAAATATAATGCATCCAAATCAGTACAACAAATACGGTTATGTCTATGGATCACATCATCATTTGTAAACTCAGAGTTGTTGTCATGGTATCTGAAGCTGCTAAACATCATGCATAAATAATTCAAATCAGATAAAACACTTTTTAGTTTCAAATAACATCATATAATTCTTTGTAACCCACTCCCATTAGATTGTTAACCCGACATATGAAGCTCTATTTTTGGGATATTATCCGCAACATTCACAATATTATCGGTGACCCTCAACACCATAACAACGTTCATATTATCTAACATGATGGTTATTTCACCAAAACAGAAATGAAATATACTGGTCTCGAATAAAACCTGTCCATAAAAACCTTAGTAATAGCAGCGATGAGACTAAAGTTAGCTAAAGGTTCGATAAACTTCCAAATGACATCGTATCCAAATGGGCACGTACTCGCTTATAATGCATGAGACTTTGCAATCTTAAAGCGATATAATGAGCGTATAATCGTATGACAATTCTCTCGTATAACATAAATTTAAAATATGTTATGTTAAATGGTAATTCTCTCATACAATATAAAATTAAAAGGTTTACAATTACCTAACCTATATATATATATATATTTTGTATGCCATATATATTTCGAAACTAAAAGACAATTGTAGTATCTGAGTTGGGGGAAGAGTTTTTTTCCTCATATTTTTGCAGTGTCTGACTCATGAGTTCATGAGTTATATCATTTGTATCTTGTAGTTGAACATGTGATGATCCCATGGCTATATCAGGATTAGTGTTGTCTATCAGTTGCACTTATATGAAAATACTAGTTTATTCTCTCTTCAAATGCATTTTCTTGACCCGTCTGGTACGCAATACCAAATCCATAATCTGATCCGAAAAAAAATGTTAAGGTTTTTCATATATAATTTCTAAATATTTTTTCGCATAACTAAATACTACCAAGTATCACATATAATTTATATATTGTTTCACAATTATAATTACTTAGGTTTTGCAAATAACATGATATGTTTTTGTATTCATGGCCTATGTATCAAAATGATAAGAAAAATCATCTAAAGTTTCACGTAAATCTTTCTACCATGACACCAAAACAACCTATGAGTCATAAAAAACCCAGTAGATTTGTGACTAGAATGGTAAACATAATTCGTTATTACAATGACGACGTAATTAGTGTTACTCGTTAATGACGTGACATAATAAGTAAATATTTCACATACAACATTCTTTAATATTTTCGCATAAGAAAACCTACCAAGTTTTGCATATAATTTATACATGGTTTCACATTTACAATACATTATATTTCGCAAATAATATGATATATTTTTGTATTTATGGGCTATATTTGAAAATGATAAGAACACACATTTGAAGTCTTTCATGTAAATTTGGCTACAATGACACAAAAACATATACGGGTCCTAACAAAACTAACAAATGATTGGTGTGAATGGTAGAAAATTATTTATCATTATATTAACGATGTTGTTAGTTTTATTTGTCAACGATATGATGAAATAAGGAAGGAAAGTTTCGCATATAGCTCTACTGTTTCACAAGACATATACTACCAAGTTTTGCATATAATTTTATACATGGATTTTTTATTTATAATTTCTTAGACTTTGTAGACATGGTTTTAAAATCTCGTATTAATGGACTAGGTTTGAAAATGATAACAATAAACATCTAAATATTTCATGCACTTGGTACCACTAAACCAAAACAACATATGAGTCATAACAAAACTAACATATATGTGGTTTGAATGGTAAAAAATAATTCGTTAGTTGATTGGCGATAATTAGTTATAACCATCATCAATGTGGTAAAATAAGTTAGACAATTTGCCAATTAACTTGGCGAACGATGGTATAAAACGTGTAAGTACCCGCACAATTTTGTTTTCGAGTCCGCCATAGTTCAGCATAATATGACGAAAATATGGATGAAATTCACCATGATACGAATAATTCTCAGGCGACGTGCAAAATATGATAATTTTGTAAGATAAGTGCAGTTTTGATAATGTCTAGTTTAACAGTTCAACAATCATAATTTTGCAGGCTATATTTACTAAAACAAATATGACACCCAGTTTTGCACCAAAAATACACTAAATTTTAAAAATCTACATTGCATAGAATGACAAACACTATATGCGAAACTATATCAAAGTTAACTATAATGTGTTTCGCAACGTATTAATATTAATTTTCGCAAATATCTTCACCATTGTTATGGTGAAAAATAGTGTAAAAATTGCATTTTTTTTGTCTATCGTACAACCTCATTCGATGGCCAAAATAGGCTCGTATAAAGGTATAAAATTTGTTGTTGATGCGAGACTACGATAATATACTTAACAAAGTACATATCAAGGGTGTTATAATTTTTTTAATCTTTTTTTTAAAGAAAATAAATTTTGAGATATTCAAAACCACTAACCTCTAAACAGATAAATGGGAGATGAATTTGTTAAGTACTACAAGCATTGGTTTGAGTTATTTTTTTAGAGAGAAGTTGGATGAATTTTAAAGATAAACGTTAACTCTCACAACCATGTTTAATAGTTCACTTTATATGTGCAAAATATATCGAATAATATTTTTACCTAATATGGTAACTACGATAATAAAAAAACATCAATATCGAGGGTTGCTCTAATATTATCTTCCTCATTGGAGCCGAAGAACCATTTTAAAACAAAAATCCAAAGAAAATTGGCTCAAACTTGGGGACAAAAATACTAAATTCTTTCACAACAACATCAAAACCCAAATATTTCACAACAAAATTGTCTAAATATCTAACACTCGTAGTCATTTGATAACCAATATTTATGAGGTTTCCAACATCTTGGTTCATCATTTAAAAAATATTGTTGGTACTAAGCATCTCCCTGGTTACACGGGTCTCGAAAAAGTTTCATCCCTTATATATTCTAGGGCAACTCTTCGGACAAGATCTTAATGACTCGTTTGGTACTTTTTTGGATCCGTTGAACTTTTAGGGCCATATCATTGTAGAGATCTTGAATTTCTATCTTCACCAATACTCTCATTGTTGATGAAGTTATCATTTCCTTGATGATATGTCACCAAAATTTCTTCAGTTTCCTCGACATTTGCGTTTGAATTCGAGGGAGATTCTTCGAATATTTTCTTTGAAGATTTTGCAGGAGTTTTCGAAGAGGTTTTCTTCGTTTGGGAGTAACACTAATTTTTCTCTTCAGAGAGGGTTCAACCTTGACTCTTTCTTCAATAGTGGGAAGGTTTGTTTCACTTGTTTTTCTTTTGGGTTGACGCTGTCTTCTCTGTGGTTTTGGATTTTTCGAAGAGATGGCATTTGATTTATTATTTTTACTATTTTTCTTCACGGGTAAGTGGCTTTGAGATCGATTGCAAACTGGGAGTATGACTTTCGCATCAGGTGCTAATAATCTCTGCACAACGTCATCTGGGTTTGAGGGTTCCATCAAATCTTCTGAGGTAACAATATCCGAGGAGATTCTTCATAAATGGTTGTTGATGAAATTTATGGGTATGGAAGAACTATGGAACTCATTTACCCATGCATTTTCTGCCCAGGTAGCTAGATTGGCAAAGATGACTTTGGTAGTTTTCTTGCGAGCTTTGGACCTTCTCGAAATTTCTGCATACAATAACAATACATATAAAAAAATAATTGACATATAAGTTATGAAAAGCAGAAGGAAAGAAAAAAGAGAACTTACTAGTACTTCTCCAAATGAGGTTGAATTTTGATGGGTTCTCCTTTGATATTTCTTTACCATTCTCCCATGCTCCAGAAAAAAAGAACCCTTGTTTCCAGAACTTGTCTGCCTCAAGAGGATCATCAATTATCTTGAAATTATCTCCAAGGGTCAGATAATAGAATGGAAATACTAGATTTTTTAAAAGACCAATCATGACAATGAAGTCTTTGATAGAGAGATCAATCTTGCTCCGACTAAAAGACATAATCATTAATAGGAGAGTGAAATATAAATTCGGGCTTTCTTGTGTTAGACACATGTCAAAGAGCTCGAAGTAATCCACTGTCATTGGGTCCAGTGGGAACCAAAGTCCCTAAATGATGATCTCAGGATAGACCACCAATTCATCTGCTCCACAACAAAGTGGAGTATCTCATTTCTTTCGTAATCATAGCACCACATTATATGACAATCCCCATTGTTTCCTTAGTCGTCCGGAAAGGGCTTGACTATAATATCCATATGGCACATTCTTCAGCGCCATGATATATTCGGGGAGGACTGGTTTTAAGTTTACACTTAGAGTGGCAGCAACATCTTCAAGGAGCTCAATAGGCACTTTATTTTTTTGTTTTTTTCTCTGCTGCCACTTTCTTTGAAGCATCGTCCTCGATTTTGGAAGTAACACCGCTTTCTGTAGCTTCAATATTGGAATCTATTAATGTCATTTCCTCTGATTCAGCTTCTTCTTCAGAAGCTTTATCTCGCAGTTAAGGAGGATTATAGCTTGTCGCTAGGTCTTGATGCCGAGTATTTAAAATAGTTTGTTGTGACTCTGGGTTAATGTCAGCAATTGTATTTAGGGAAGGAGAAGATGGTGTAGGATTCTTTGTGCTTTTCTGTGCTAGATTAAGTGCAGTATTTTTGTCTTTGAAGTCTCCCATAACTAAAAATGGTTTCTTTTTTAGAGGAAAGTTTTGGGAAGGTTGAGCCTCTGATCGAATTCGAGGTTTTTTGCATAAAATTCGAGGTGGCTCAGTGTGAACAGGTGATGGAGATTTTCATGATTTTCTGTGAAAAAATATGCTTTGTTTTATTTTGTGATTATTTCGAGGATGAACTATTGTGGAGCCAGAAAGTGCTGGTGAATAATTTTGAGATGGTATTTGTGCGAAAGGTTTTGGTGAGCAGGTATTAAGAACATGCTTGGATGAACTTTGATTTTTAGGGGAATTTTGGGTAGGTTTGAAATTACCGTATATAGTGGCTTGAGTTGAAAATTATGGAGAAATATCTATGAGTCCTGTTGCACGATATTCAACAACCCTTTCACTGATACACAAGTAGTCATAGAGGCCAAAAATAGGGTTTTTAGTAGCTAGTGATTTTTTATATAAACTAAAGTGAAGAAGAACATTCAAATTAGTCTGTATAAAGATGAGGATGAATCGGGAAAGTGAGATTTTCCGGTGAAAGTGATGGTGGAAAAAAAAGGTTTTCAGGCTGCTATCTTTCACTCTAGAGGTTGAATGAGAAATGAAAATAACTGAAGAAAAGGTATTTATAAGAGAATGATGAAAGTGTGATGAAAGATAAAATAGTCAGAAGAAGATGGGAGGTTTAAATTCGAAACGATACAAAGTCTGACAAATTGACAGTCTTGACAGTCTTAATCCGCTCTGACTGTCAATTTGTCATTCTTCATAAAAACTAGGGAGTTACTATAGTATTAATAGTAATATAAATAACTACTGTGCAATTTGTCCTTTTTTGTAAGGAATTCGGGCGAACTCATGACCTTTTAGTCATAAGAATGCCATACTCAACCAACTCGGCTACCCCTTGGGGGCATGATGAGTTTTTCTTGTAATCTCTTTCTCTTTAGAATTTTAATTAGCATTCTTTCTCTCACTAAATTATAATTCAAACTCAACAAATATAACATAAATTTAATATTCTTCATCATTTCTTCATCATTTGGCTTGCTATTAAAGACAAACTGACCACCCATGATAAGTGATAAGCTTATGAGTTATGGATTTAATACTCTCCCAACTTTCGTCTTATTCAATTTAATCGATTCTTTTTTATTTCATACCTTCACTTATTCACTTTTATTCCAAAAACCTATTTACAAGTGAAGATAATTATCTTCACTTTTTTTTAATATATATTTTTATAAAAAAATAATATATTTATGATAATAAAAGGGCACAAGATGTCTATGATCTGTGAATCGGTAATTTCGTCTTATACTTTATGTTAGTATAGTAAAAACGAGAAGGAGAAAGAAGCAAACGTTGCGACTAGACAACCATGGCTTCATCCACAGCTATTCGTGACCTACAGAGAGATCTCGAGAACAAAGCCAATGATTTTAGCAAACTTCAAAAAGGTACTCTTCCATTTTTGTTTATAATTGATTGAATTTCGACATCAATTGTAAAAATCAATTTTCTAAAACCCTAATATCGCATCTGCTTTTTTTTATCAGATATCGGCAAGAACCAGCAAGTTAGGAAAAAATACATTACCCAGCTTGGTGAAAACGAGCTTGTTCTCAAGGTATCTCTCTCCTGTACTAGCTTAAAATAATGGCGTAGCTTGCGATTAATGTGTGTTTGTTTGGTTTTAGGAGCTCGATTTGTTGGATGATGCTGCAAATGTGTACAAATTGATCGGTCCAGTTCTAGTGAAGCAAGATTTGGCAGAAGCTAATGCCAATGTTCGCAAGAGAATAGAGTACATTTCAGCTGAATTGTATGTATGCTTGTTTACTTTCATAGATTTGCTACTTTTTTAAGTATTAGGAGTTCATTGAATTTGCTATCTGCTAAGTTTTGAACTGATAAATCATGGAACCACAATCTGTTTATAATTTTTGGCAATAGAGTAGAGCCAGAATTACACGTTTAGAACAGAAACAGAGCTATTATTTCTATCCAACACTAGTTAGATTATTTGAAGAACAAAAATAACTCTGGAAAGGATCAAAGGAATAGGCTTGAATGCGAAAGTTGATTTAGATAATATATGCTGAGTTGCAGTACACAGTTTCAATGTTATTACTTGTTTTATATATAGATTATGAAGTCAATTTATTTTTCTACTCTTATCTAAGAGATAGACCCTGTATTCGATCTAAAGGATTAAAGTTTTAATTTGAAACCTATCACCAAAACAGTCTTGTATACACATTAACTTTGTCTATTTCCAGGAGCAGCCTTCTACAGGCTGATTAGTGTGTATATCATGGCATTAGATACGGTGTAAAGAGGTGGATCGATAAGAAAAAGAATAGAGCTTAGTACTATAACCCAAACATCCAAACATCGTATAAATTGTTTTAGGAGCTGTTTTAGCAACTTCTGATGAAAAAAAGTTAGTATCCTATTTCTGCTGTCTGTAATCATCTTTGTTATGTTATTAATGAATGATGTGCATAGGTCAGATGGGTCATATCTACCGCTAGTTTTTTGAATAGAACACTTTCACAATTATTATAACTTTTTCAAATGAATCCGTATATTTTGTAATAGTCTTTTGGCTATCTTGACCAGTAACATTTCAAATGATTCATATGCTTATGTTTACCCTTTCTTTCCTATATAATTTCTGTTGGTGAATGTCAAATCTGCAAAGTTTGTCTACGTTTGGTAACATAAAAGGAAAAGCATGCCGGTTATTTGTTGAACTTAATGATATTTTTTGGTGCTTTTGACTCGGTGGTGCCGGTGAAAAATAGACACATTTGGGTGCTCTAGATTAGACGGTCTAAAAACAATCTAAGGTGTTTTTTTTGCTTTCCCATTAAGAGTAAGGTGGACTTCTTGTCTGTTTCTAGATGACAGTTGACAGTCGTATTAAAGTCACCTCCTTGAATATTGATTTTGCTTTATATTTCTCACTAAACTCAGGCTAGGTTATTTGTCTTGTTTCTACCAATTAGACTTCAAGAACATATATTAGGCTTCCACTTTTTGGTGCTGCGTTGGCCTCGTTCTATCAGTTTGTTTTTTCCTGTACATTTTTTCATATTGTACTCAACTATAATTTATCTATATGAAACATTATAAACATAAAAATTACGTTTCTGCTTGATAGGAAGCGGCTTGATTCAACTTTAGAAGATCTCGAAGAGAAACATAATAGCAAAAGAGAAGCGGTATGTACTTCTGTATTCTTTAGATAATGTTAGATATGATATGCAAAACAATTGATCTTTAGTGGCAGCTAGCTGTATAGTTGTTCCTAACAAATGGAATATCAAGATTACATTATAATATTTAACTTTAATTTATTTTACATGGAGAAATTAAGTAGAAAAGCAAGTACATTCACATTTTAATGAGTTTTTAAGGATGACGGAACTATCAATTAAGAAACGATCAGTACCTGTTAGTGGAGACTGGAGACACTTAGTGGTAGCCGTTGTAGAATTTATAAACTTAATTTAAACAAATTACTGAGAAGACCAAAGTCTATAGTCTATATTTTTTATGCTTTCTAGTTAAGGCTTGTGAAAATTTGGATTTATGTTTGACAAATTTCGATGGCTGTCAATCTCCTGCAGATATTGAAGTTACAACAAAGGCTTCAATCTCTTCAAGCTGGAAAAGGAAAGGGATAGTATTCTCCTGACTAGGTATGTTGTTGGTGACCTCTTATATGGTTTAGTCTTAATTACTGGAGCTCTATTGTTAAAGCAGTGGTGGTTCCTCATGTAGGCTTTGGCCATTTCAATTTTGGCGTGATGATGTGGATGATGTGGCTCATTTTGTTATGTATTTTACATTTGACATTAAATTTTAATGGGGAAACTATAGTTACTACTTTTGTCCTGCAGATTGAACTAAAAACCCAACTCTTAACAAATTTACGTAGCAAAAAAGAATATTTAATAAGTTATTAACGCCTTAGTCTCAAAATATGATCGATCAACCTATCTAGACTCCAGGAGGAGTTTAGCCTATACAAGGCATCGTAGAGGCGATCAAGGGAACTTCACTCTACTTAGTAGGAAGAACCCTAAGTTTGAAGTTTGGTATAGCAGATATAATAATCTTTTTAGTATCAGTAACACCAACAATAAGTATGTGACGGTTTTGAGTAATGAGTACTAACCTCAAGATAAAATGGGCTGTTAATATATCAACAACATTCTTAACATATTGGAAAGACTTGTGATCAGCTTTGAAAGAAACAATGGAAACATCATTCGCAAAGGAGAGTGGGAATATAAAAATAGTTGTCTTTAAAGATATTAGTAAGACTTGGATGAGTAGGAAAAAAATTATATAGTCACCAGAACATCTGAAAGACCTTGCCGGATCTTATTATTATAAATCCTCAATCTGCAATTTCTTAAGTAGAGGCAAAGTTGGAAAAAGCTAAAATTTGAAATTTACTTTTCAGTTAAAATTATATTTAGAATAGTGTAGCAAAAACTATATGCGAGGAACGAAGGATGTCTAACGGGACGGTAAATCCTATCGCGTTCCATTTAACCTAGATAGGGCCGGCCAGAGTTAGACATGGGTTCACATTAATGATAATATGTTTATTAAAAATTAGTTTGAATGTCTTAATTTAATCGAATAAAATAAATTAAGACAATTATATTATAATTGGAATATTTAAAATTATTATTTGATATTTTATTTATTTTAATTATTATTTCTTTATTTATTTTGAATGTTTATTTGATTTTTAATTAATATTTAATTATAAAGTTTACAATTTTTAGAATCGTTGGATTTTTCATCCCTTAAATATATAAATAGTTTATTTAGAATTTTTAACTATAGTAGATGTTCTTAATCTATCTTTAGAATTGTTAGTGTTTTTTATATTTTATTTTTTAAATATTAAATATTTTAAATAATCTATTAGATTTTTCTATCAATAGTTTATTAGATTTTTTCTATCAATAGTTTATTACGTCTCTTTAGAGCTATTGGAATCTTGGTATTTTCAACTATTAGATATTATAAATAGTTTATTAGATTTTTCAACTAATATGTTCAGATATATTATAAATAGTTGGAAACAAAATAATAGTAATCATCTCTCTTTCGGAGGCATATTGAATTTCATTCAGTTTGTATTTCTTTCAATACAAATTTATTACATTCAATCTAATGTCATTTTTAAAACTGTTAATAAAAAAATTAACAATCTGTTTAATAATTTTTTGCAAGTTTCAAAAATAACCACCACATGATTATCTAGTCCAAATGGTCTTCATTGCGTAAACCATTTGAAGAAGATGAGTTAATTATATAAAAACTTTATGATATTCAAACCATAACTTATTGCAAGTTATAGATGTCTTTTAGACAAAACAAAATCCTATGGTATAGTTTACTTTATTCATTTTGTTCCTTTGTTAATCATTCTCTCGAAATTTAAATTAACATAAGACACTAAAAAATATGGAAAAGAATCGTTAACGTTAGGGAAATTGTTGAACCATTAATATATTGGAAAGTTGGCCAATGTCACATTGACTTTTGGTTTGAAAGATGGTATAAAATTAATTCTGTAATCTCATTAACTCTTAACATTAACAACTTGGTAACATGATATCTGAATTGGTCTAATGGTTCTTGGAACCATTATAAATTATATCATTTCCTTTCTTCCTCTATTATTGACATAATAAACAAGATCAAACTAAAAGACTCCATTGAGGATACCCTTCTTTGGAAGGCTTTCTCAAATGGTTTATCCTCCTTCAAGGATACTTGACAAATAATTAGAGAAAAGAATGAATCTTCATCCATATACAACAAAATTTGGAATAATATGACTCTAAAAAAGTGTTCTTTTACACTTTGGAGAATTCTTAAAAGACTAAGTGGACACTATCTTAAAAAATAAAGCTTTATGCATGACATTTAAATGCGAGTATTGCAATAATATTGAATTTTAAAATCATATTTTTGTTTCTTGCTATATAACCTAGGAAGTATGAAAATACTTTGCCGGTTTGTTTGGAATTTTTATTGATCAAAACATGTCAATAAATTAAATTATTCATTGTTGGTTTTTGTCAGTTTCTCAATATGTTCATATTAGATCAACTATTCCCCTAATAATTTGTTGGTCCATATGGTTATTTAGGAATAAAGCTAAATACAAATATAAAAAATCTACATCTAAGCGGATATTGATAAAATTCTTGACAATATTGTAAAACTTGACCTTTCCTCCTTATTCAAATATAAACACTGGTCTAGTGACTATAAAGTTGTTAACATCATTGGATGTTTTTACGATATATCTATAAAAAACCAAATCTATATATGTCAAGTGACACCCGCTGCTCCCAATAGATTAAAACTCGAATGTGATGGCTTTTGCTTGACTAATGGTGAGTCAAGTGGGGGATTTATCATTAAAAATAAATTTGGTGATATAGTCAATTCAAAAGGCTATATATGGCAAGAACACTCCTTTAATGGTTGAAATTAAAACTTTTTTAGATGCTTTAACTGCATGTAGGGACAATAATTATATTCTGGTGGATATGTGAATCAGATTCAAATTTTTTAATAGAAATGTCAAGCACTAGTTTAGATCCATGGTATCTTACACCTATTCTTAGTTGTTGTAGAAGGTTAATCAAGCCCAAAATGTCTATCAAGTATATCTATAGGGAACACAACTTCTCTGCTAATTGGATTTATAAATGGGTTATTAAGAATAAAACTAACCTAGAGTTACTTCCTCAACATCTTCTTACATCTCTTAAGACTATTACATTTATTGAAAGCCTAAATTTGGGTTATATTAGGATGATAAATTGATCATGGTTGATAAATTGATTATGTTTAATTAACATTAGGCAAGAACTCTCCTGACCTCACTTATACGGTGTCATGTTCTTTGTTTTGTAGTTATTGACAAGTTCAGAAACATTTCAATCAGAGAGTATGAACATTTCAATCAGGGAAGATCAATTAAAGAAGTTTTCTAGGCAACAAGAATTATTCTATCCAAGCTAAGAAAGATAAAGATTGTAGTTTGATGTTTAAATGTATTTAAAACATCAACTCCTCGTAAATATAATTCATCATCATTGTTGCCAATAATTGTAACTCTAGCCAATTTGGCATTATCCAGTATAAGCTTTGTTACTTAAAAAATTAATTTAATATAATTAATAAAAAATAGAAACATAACAATATATAAACATATAAAAATAAAATAAAAATTGGTTAATAAAATTAAATACAAAAAACAAAACTAAATCAATCATGCTTGAGGAGGATATTCATCGTCGTATGGTGAATGAGACTTTACGCATGGTTGCAACTCCATCCTAGTTAGTATTAGTTGTATGTCACACATATTTTAATTTAGTTGATGCGTAATTCACCTATTTGAGTATTGAAACCTTCCCAACGACTCACTCAACATTACTCATTGGTTTTCGAACGCTACTCATTTCTAGTATGCACGACGACATTCTCAAAATGCACCCATTATATAATTGTCGGTCGGACATCCTTTGTTGTTGATGAAAATAAAAACCTGCATTAATTGGTCGGCTGAGGTTGCATCATAGTGTGCGTGACTAGCCTCTGAAAACTAGTAGGCGAAGCAAGTGGGTTGGTAATGTCATTAGATTTCCAGAGTTGTGGCAGCACATCCGCAAATTTGTCATAGACCTGCCATTTCTCCCAAATCATTCATTCCCAAGAATATATATCTTGGACTCTCAATGAGATCTTTCATATTCCACAACGTTTTAGAACATGATGCAAACTCCATCTAATAACATCTACCCCATCGATAATAAGAAACTGACTGAGTACCATTCTATAAGGTAACTTTGTACCATGAACTCTCAAATTCATTTTGTGTTGGTTTTAATTTTTATTATTATTTAAAATTAAAATTAAAAGTAAAATTAAATATGATCTTAAATTGGTTAATTCTTATTTTTGACTCAAGAATTTTGATGTTTTTTATTTAAAGAAAAGAAAAGAAAAAGAGATTTTCGGGAGCAAACTATAAAACCAGTAAAAATTAATATACACGCAAAATCTAGCAATAAACTTGGCATTTTGTTTTTTTTTTCAAAAAAAACCACGTAAAAGGTTACAAAATACTAAAATTACCACGAATCCTATATGTAAACAATAAGTTCAGAAATTCATTAGATTTTTTTGAAACGATTTCAAAATTTATTTTGTTAATGAGTTGTAAAATAAATATTTGATATAATACAATTTTTTGTGACATTTTTTTGTTGTATTTTTTTGAATTATTATGATGATTACCATTATACATGGCGATGATATTGTTATGTCCGTAAAATAATTTCTCTTTTAAAGATAACATAAATTATAAGTTGAATGAGACTATTTGAAACCAAATATATCATAAAAATATAGCAATTTCTCAATTAAGTAAATTATCAATGGATACATCAATCATACCAAATTAACATGTTTATAATATATTTTAAACCAAAAAATTAAAATATACGATATGAGGGATGAACATATTCCTACAAAAAATAATTGAGAGTTTATCGTACGAATAATAAAAACATATGATGTTAAGGAAGAAACTTTCAAATTATTGACAAATTTGGTACCACTTACAACCAACGGTATCAAGACTACATTTGGTTTGAACCATAAAAAAACATGCCATTAAACAATAAAATTTTTGAACCAAATTTTTTGAAAACATAAGAAGATAATCAAGAATTGTGAAGACATACTTTTCTTATGAAACCATAAGAAATTTCGAAACAAGTCGAGCAAAACCATTTACAAATAAAATGATAAGGGTATGTTTTAGGACATACTTTTACATTATTATAATATCCCGCACATATATTCTATATAGTGTTCAACATCTATCGTGCATTACTTGTCCACCATCTATCATGAATTACACTGTCCCGCATCTATCATGTATAATACTGTCTCGCGTCTACCATACATAACATTGTCCATAATCTATCATGCGCTACACTAGCCTCATATATATGAACTTTGACTCGCCTCACATGTTACAAATGTCCCGCAGATATCATGTACTTATACTAACTAAATGTTTTGTATGTTTATATGACGATGTTAGAGATATTAGGCCCAAGCCCATTAACTCATATGTTTTATATATAAATGAGAATATATACTCTATGTAATTTATATACTTTCTAATAAAAAGAATCGAGCCACTTCTTGGCGGCTACTTCTCTCTTTTCTCTCTTTGTTTATTAACAGATGCAATAAAGAAAGCACTTAGAACACCTAGATAGCAAACAACAAAAGATGTTGTATATAAACTTTCATAATACCGCAAACACCCTTAAGTAAGTATATAAAATTTTATTTTTATATTTCTCATATTTTTTCATAAAACCATAACACGTGAAGCGTCTTTTCTATTTGGGAGTGTGCTGCAGACAGTTTAGCGCTGGAATTTATGAAGACTGGTGATCACCCAAAGAATGCGGTGAATTGACAGTTTGGAGCTCCGGTGTCTGATTTTGACCCACAACACCTTGTTTCGAAGGAAACGACGCCACGAACGCAAGTCATCAGCTCCGCTTGTGATATATGGGTTTTTTCGGGTATTTGGGCTCATCTATCAGCTTATTTCGAGTTTTTAATAATTTAGGATACTTTAGTAATTTTCTTATTTTAGTTTTAGGGTTTCAATTGAAACCTTATATAAACATATCTTCTTTACATTGTTTGGGGAGACTTTTTGATTAATTAAAATTAGGGTTTATCCCTATATCTAGCTTCTTTTGCGTTCTACTCTGAATCAGATTGGTATCAGACACATGCAGTCCTGCGAGAAAGTGCGAGGAAGACCTAGAGGTCGCGGTGGCGCTGCGGTGGCTAGAGATGCAGGTGATTTAGGAGATCGCGAAGATGCTGACCTACGCCATCAGGTGGCTGATCTTAACGCCAGACAACAAGGTATAGAGGTTGAAAGTATCGATAACCCTTTTGGGGAGGGGTTAGGAAAGAATACTTATCACGGTCGCTGCTGGGAGCTTGGATTTAAGGTAGACATCCCTGACTTTGATGGTAGCCTTAATGCAAATGAGTTTGTTGATTGGTTAACCCAGGTTGAGGAAGTGCTAGACTTCAAGGACGTTCCTGAGGAGAGAAGGGTCGCTTTGGTCACCATCCACCTGCGCGGCAGGGCACAGGCCTGGTGGCAGCAAGTGAAGAAGACCCATGAGCGTGAAAGCAAGGAGAAAGTCCACAGTTTGGAGAAGTTCAGAAAAAAATCCGCAAGGCTTTCCTACCTTACAACTTCGAGCGGGAACTATTCCAGCGATTCCAGAATCTTCGTCAAGGACCACGATCTGTGGATGAGTATACAGAAGAATTCTATCAGTTGCTGGCTCGTACGGATGTGAACGAGTCGCCGCATCAGCGGGTATCCCGCTATATTGGTGGGTTGCGCCTTCAGCTTCAAGATGTGTTGAATATGTTCGACCCGATGGCTGTTTCCGAAGCCCATCGGCGTGCCCTCCAGGCAGAAAAACAGTTGGCTCGTCGGACCCAGATTGGCGTACGAACTGGTGCTCCTCCAGGGACTTCGGCACCCAAACCAGTTCCCCGTCCAACCCCTGATCATGTCCCTCCTGGGCGCGGTGCGAACAGCCGCTCTTCAAGTAATTTACGTTGCTTTGGTTGTGGTGAGTTAAGGAATCGTCAAGTAGAGTGTCCGAATGCTGCGGGTGCTAGGGGTCTTTTCTCTCATGAGGCGTTTGAACCGAACCCCATTGTTCTTGATGGTCCTCCGAAATTTGATACATATGATGATGATATGCCTGAGGTTGCGGAGGAAGTTGTGACTGGTGATGTTGGTGCAGTTTTGATGCTACATCGCACTTTTCTGTCTCCTCGCGTTCTTGAACAGAGTGACTGGATGCGGAATAATGTGTTTCAGTCGACTTGTACGATTGGCGGTAAGGTGTGCACCTTCATTATTGATGCTGGTAGCTGCGAGAATGCCATCTCCGAGACAGCGGTTTCGAAGCTCGGGCTGAAATCAGAATCGCACCCCAAGCCATACAAGCTACCCTGGCTAAGTAAAGGTACTGATATAACTGTGTCTAAACGTGTACTTGTATCTTTTTCTGTGGGGCAGACATACCAGGATGAGGTATTTTGTGATATCTCGTCCCTATGGACGCTTGTCACCTGTTGCTTGGCCGTCCTTGGCAGTATGATTTGTCTGTTGTGCATGATGGTCGTACAAATACTTATTCATTCCTCTTTCGGGGTAAAAATATTGTTCTTGTGCCGGCAAAGCCTCGGCCCCTAAGCATTGGCTCTGGTCCTTCCACAACGACCTTGCTGTCCCATGCTCCTTTTCAAGCAGCCATGGAAGAGGCTGATGTGGTTTTCTTGTTATTTTGTGATCCTGTTGTGACTGATTCTCATGCAGACCCTAGCCCTGTAGTTCAGTCTCTTTTGCAGGAGTTTGCAGATGTGTTTCCTGAGAATTTGCCTCCCGAATTACCTCCTCTGAGGGATATTCAACATCAAATCGACCTGGTTCCTGGTGCTGCTCTCCCAAATCGGCCCCACTATCGAATGAGCCCGAAGGAGCATGAAGAATTACGACGACAGGTGGAGGATTTGTTGGATAAGGGGCATGTTCGAGAAAGTCTTAGTCCATGTGCAGGCTCGACGTTACTGACACCGAAGAAAGATGGTTCTTGGCGTATGTGTGTGGACAGCTGAGCTATCAACAAGATCACTGTTCGCTACAGGTTTCCTATACCTCGTCTGGATGATCTGTTAGACTAATTGGGTGGTGCTTCTGTGTTTAGCAAACTTGATTTGAAGAGTGGATACCATTAGATTCGGATTCGTCCTGGTGATGAGTGGAAGACGGCGTTTAAGACGCGTGAGGGATTGTTCGAGTGGCTGGTGATGCCGTTTGGTCTGTCCAACGCGCCGAACACTTTCATGTGTATCATGAATCAGGCATTGAGGCCTTTCATGGGTAAATTTGTTGTTGTTTACTTCGATGATATTCTGATCTATAGTGCTAACCATTCTGTGCCTTTATCCCATTTATGTGAGGTGTTATTGGTGTTGCGTCAGGACACGTTTTATGCTGCTACTGCCAAATGCTCGTTTATGTCCCTAGTTGTCCAATTTTTGGGGTATATTGTCTCTGTCAAAGGGTTACGAGCTGATCCGAGCAAAGTCGCTGCTGTGGACCAGTGACCTCGACCTACTTCCATCACCGAGGTTCGCAGTTTTCATGGTTTAGCTTCATTTTATCGGCGTTTCATTCCCCATTTCAGCAGTGTTATGGCCCCGATTACGGATTGCATGAAGGGCACAAAATTTGGTTGGTCTGAAGATGCTGATGCGGCATTTGCAGAAGTTAAACGGCGTCTCACCACTGCGCCTATTCTGGTGTTACCCAAGTTTTCCCAGCCCTTTGAGCTTCATTGTGACGCATCTAAATTTGGTATTGGGGCAGTTCTTTCCCAGTCAGGGCGTCCAGTGGCTTTCTTCAGTGAGAAATTGGCGAGTGCTAAGCTGCAATTTAGTACATATGATATTGAATTTTATGTGGTGGTTCAGGCTATCAAGCATTTGAGTCATTATTTGTTTCAGCGTGAATTTGTGTTATATACTGATCTTGATTCTTTGAAGTATCTTGGCAGTCAGGACAAGGTATCTCATAGACATGCTTCTTGGATAGCTTACTTGTAACAATTCACTTTTGTCATCAAGTACAAGGCCGGTATTACGAATCGGGTTGCTGATGGTCTGAGCCGTCGTCACAATCCGCTGACTGAGATGCGAGTTCAGGTTCTTAGCTTTGATTCTTTTGTTGACTTTTATGTTATTGACTCATTTTTCTCTCGGGTCATTGAACTGATTCAGCAGGGAACACAATCTGATTTTTTAATGGAGGATGGATTTCTCTTTCGTGGAGTACAGTTGTGTATCCCTGACTGTAGCTTGCGTCTTCAGTTGATCAAGGAGCTGCATAATGAGGGTCATGTGGGCCGTGATTGAACATACCAGTTGCTGTCCTCATCCTATTTTTGGCCTTCGATGCGGAAGGAAGTTGGTCTTTTTGTCTCCCGTTGTCGAGTTTGTCAGTTGGCCAAGGGAACATCAACAAATGCAGGTCTTTATTTGCCATTGCCGATTCCTGCTCAGCCCTGGACCGACATCAGTATGGATTTTGTTCTTGGTTTACCCCGGACTCAATGTGGTTTCGACTCTATTTTTGTGGTGGTTGATCGTTTTTCTAAGATGGTACACTTCATCCCATGTAGAAAAACATCTGATGCAGTGTGTGTCGCGCGGCTTTTCTTTCGAGAGATTTACCGCATTCATGGCCTTCCTAGTTCCATTGTTTCTGACCGTGACACCAGGTTTGTGAGTCATTTTTGGCACAGCTTATGGCATATGGTGAATACACAGCTCAACTTCAGTAGTGCTTACCACCCCTAGACTGATGGTCAGACAGAGGTGGTTAACCGGTCCCTCGGTAACTTGTTGCGCAACCTGGTTGGCGATCAGCCGAAGGCATGGGATCAGCGCCTACCACAAGCGGAGTTCACCCACAACCATGCCCTTAACCGGTCAACGAGTTTTTGTCCTTTCTAGGTGATGTATGGTATTGTGCCTCGGGGTCCTGTGGACTTGCTAGCCCTGCCCAACAAAATTCGCCTTAACACAACTGTTGAGGAGCTTGTATCGCAGATTCGCCAAACCCACCAAACGACTTACGATAAGCTTGTATTGAGCACCGTCAAGTATAAGTCTCAGGCGGATTCTCATCGTCGTCCTGTTCAGTTCGAAGTTGGTGACTATGTGTGGGCAGTTTTAACCAAAAATCGGTACCCTGCTAGTGAGTACAACAAACTGGTCGCCCGGAAGATTGGCCCGGTGGAGATTGTGGAGCGGATCAATCCGAATGCTTATCGACTGCGTCTGCCTAGCCATGTCCGTACGTCTGATGTCTTTAATGTTAATCATCTGATTCCTTATGCAGGTGACTCTTATGACGAGGAGACTGGTTCTGATTCGAGGGCGAATCTTCTCTACCCCGACGGGAATGATGCAGACAGTTTAGCGCTGGAATTTATGAAGACTGGCGATCACCCGAAGAATGCGGTGAATTGACAGTTTGGAGCTCCAGTGTCTGATTTTGACCCACAACACCTTGTTTCGAAGGAAATGACGCCACAAACGCAAGTCATTAGCTCCGCTTGTGATATATGGGCTTTTTCGGGCATTTGGGCTCATCTATCAGCTTATTTCGAGTTTTTAATAATTTAGGATACTTTAGTAATTTTCTTATTTTAGTTTTAGGGTTTCAATTGAAACCTTATATAAACATATCTTCTTTACATTGTTTGGGGAGACTTTTTGATTAATTAAAATTAGGGTTTATCCCTCTATCTAGCTTCTTTTGCGTTCTACTCTGAATCAGAGTGCTAAAGTTCTCTTTTTTCTTTTATCTCCGATTTATTTTTCGATTTATTCTGATATACTACTGCATTTGAACTGGAATAAAAAAAATCAAAGCATTTTCGTTGAAGTGCATTTGACTGCCGATCTACATTTTCATTTTCAATCGATATTTTTGTTGGAATCAACATTTGAATTGTAATTAGAATAAAAATTGGAATGTATTTGTAGGTTCAGGATCAAATGTTTTATAGATAAAGAAAACAATTTTGTGTTTTAGGTAGGTTTTACTACGCCTTTATGAGGAAGATGAAATGTGTGTCATGTGTCTCACATCTCATGTCTAATGTCTTGCTAGATGCGAGATCAGGTTAAAATTAAAATGTTATATCAGAGACCTATGTACTAGATTTTAGA
Organism: Limnanthes douglasii subsp. nivea; assembly: GCA_036936605.1. Classification (NCBI taxonomy): domain Eukaryota; kingdom Viridiplantae; phylum Streptophyta; class Magnoliopsida; order Brassicales; family Limnanthaceae; genus Limnanthes; species Limnanthes douglasii. The sequence continues at coordinate 136,064,576 of JAUPFV010000002.1, read as the reverse complement.
TGCGAGACCATGATAAAATGTTAGATGTTAGATGTGAGACCATGGTAAAATGTTAGAAGTTAGATGCGAGACCTAAATGTTAGATGTAAGACCAACATGCTAGATGTTAGGTCACGATAAAATGAAAATTTTAGTTGCAAAACCTATATAATAGATATTAGATGCGATACTTAGATACTAGATGCGAGACCTTGATAAAATGTTAGATGTTTGATGTGAGACCTAAATTTTATGTGCAAAACCAAGAATGGTAGATGCTGGACTATGATAAAATAAAATTGTTAGATGTTAGATGTGTGACTTGTATGATAGATGCGAGACCATATTTAACTAGGATCGATGAAAGATAAAAGAAAATATCATTCATGGATATAGTTTTATTCGTCTTAAGAAAACAAAACCAATGATACTTTTAGATTTTTTTCTTCCAATTTATGATTTAAAAGATACATACTTTTAAAAATCTAAATCACAAAAAAGAACAAAAAAGAGAGAAGGTACATTTTCTTAATGTTTTTTAATAGGATAGCTAAGCTAATCAAAACAAAATCGAAAAAGAATTAAAACAATACGACTTTTAATTGTCATAACTAAAAATGAACGAACCCTCACAAGATTTATCGCTACATTTAAATACTGGAATAAGGTGGATATTTATGCATTCCTCCCTCATGATCATCATGGAAGAAATCTTGAACCTAATTTTAGACACCAACAAAGAAACAAAGGACTAGAAAGGACCTTAGTAAAACCATCAACTAATTGCAGCTTCTAGGACACATGAATTGGCAAAATAAAACAAACTAAGTATTGGTTCCTCACAATGTGAGAGTCAATGACTAAGTGTTTTATCCTCTCATAAAAACCTAGATTGGAAGTGATATGTATTGAATCCATGTTGTCACAATGAAGTTGATAGGAACATAGAAGAAAATAGCCATGTCCTTCAACATGTATGGAAGCCACTGAATCTCACACATAGTAGCAGCTATGACCCTTTACTCAGCCCTTGCAATTTTTTTTTACTGACTGTGGTTTATTTCTTAGGCATTCAAGAGACTAGACAAGAGCCTAAAAATATGAAATATGTAGTGATGTCTACACATGTACCCAATCAACATCAGTGTAAGGAACAAGATTAGATTGATTGACATATAAAAAGCCATTAGATGGACAACCTTTAAAATACTTAAGAATGTGAAGTGTAGCATTCCAGTGAACTTCTCTAAGAGGATGAACATATTGACTGCGCTACCAAACTGAAAAAGTAATATCAGGTTGAGTAAACCTAAGGTGCAAAATCTTTTCTATGAACCTTCTGATAAATAACATCATCAGACAATAAAGAAACCTTACTACCAGCTAAAACCAGGCCACTGATCATGAGAGTGCTTGCAGGTTTAGAACCTAACAATCCGCATCAGTGAGCATCTCTTAAACGTGCTTTCTTTGATGTACATAGATACAAGAAGCATTCTGAATTACTTTAATTCTCAAGAAGAATCTTGCTTCTCCCAAATCTTTGGTAGGGAAGACACTATCCAAATAATCAACATAGACTAACAACAATGCTTGGACTTATTTATTTATCACAAACAATTAATTATCAGAGGGATATTGTGTAAAACAAAGAGAAAGTAAGCAATTTGTGAGAGCACTATTCCGGTGTCTAGATGTTTGTTGTAAGCCATAAATGGGTTTCATCAGCTTACAAACTCAATTATCCCAGTTTACAACAAGTCTTATAGTGGCTTCATGTATACAACCTCATTAAGAGTTCCATGAAGAAAAATATTGTTCACATCCAGTTTCTGAACATTCTAACCTCTAACACGAGCTACTACAAAAAAACACCCTAGCAGTCACTGCCTTAGCCACTAGAGAGAAGCTATTTGTGTAATCCTCCATTTCCACCTGTGTGTATCCTTTAACAACTAACCTTGCCTTCAATCTTTGTACAGTCCCATATGAATTCTTTTACCTTGTACACCCACTTGGAACCTACTAGTGTCTTGCCGTGAGGTTGATAAGTAAGCTCCATGTATTATTTAAGTGTGAGACATTTAACTTCTTCTCCATGAGATTCATCCATCATGGATCACCTTTAGTTTTTTTATAGGAATAAGGTTCTTAGATCTCAAATGCATTAACAAGAAAATCAACATGTGTTGTAGATAAAAAAAGAAGACAAAAAAGGAAAGTAGGAAATATGTGAGGAGAAGAAAGTTTCAGAATAATGTGTATGTGTGACTGATATTTTAAACAAAATATTTCAACCAATTAAGAGGTTTTCTAATATTACACTTGTTCTATTTGGAAATCACACCCTCTGATCATTGCTTGTAAGGGAAAACTCAACTGGTTCCTTATAAGGAAAAAAATGAATTCACTCATTATAAAAGTCATTCAAGAGTAACAAAGGTTCATCTTGAGGTTTTACAATAAGAGATGATGTCTCCTTATGAGAATTTATATTTTGATGGAAAAGAAACACTTTTCCTTGAAAACTACATCTCTACTGACCAAAGTTCTATATTGTTCTAGACTGTAAACTTTATAACCCTTTTGAACATCCTAAAAAAATGACTGAAGATCCTTGAAAGAAAACTTATGTTGAACATAATGAGTGATTGTGACAAGACATAGACAACCAAAAACCCGAAGATTAGACACATCTGGCTTAAAACCTAATAATAACTCATAAGAAGAATGCCAGTTAATAATTACAGAAGGCAATCTGTTAGTCATATAAGTGGCGGTTAGAATAGTTTCACTCTAAAAACACTTAGGCAATTTTGACTAAAACATAAAAAATTCTCGCTATTGTCAAAAGATTTTGGTGAACATACCAAGAGAACACAAGAAAAAATGGACATGACTATTTGTAAATTCAATACCCTTATCTGATTGGATCACCTTGTAATAAGTAGTGTACTGACTTTTGCACATGATTATAAACAACTTTATAGTTTAAAAAATTCATTGTTTGTCCTTAAGAAGAAAAGTCCAGGTGCTTCTTGAGTAGTCATAAAAAATAGTGAGAAATACTTGCAGCCAATGATACTTGACACTCTATAACCCCCCATAGATCCAAGTGCAACATCTCAAAATAAGCATTGGTTTTAATGCTATTGAAAATAAAATACAGTTTTTATTGTTTGGTAAGAGGACAGATGACATAGTCATTGCTACATTCAGCCATATTTATTCCATATACATGCTTCACTTCATTGTCAGAACTATGCCATAACTTAACATGCTAAGTATCATAATCGATTACAGAAGCAACAATGGAAACATACAAGGTAGTTTTAGCAATTGAAGTAAAGTGATTTATTTTTATACATGTCTTTGCAGTGACATCAATAATAAATAAGTATGATTAATGATGTAAAGATCTCCGTATTGTCTTCTACTTCTAATCATTTGTTTAGAGTGTTGGTCTCGAATCAAGCAATAATAATTTAATGGACCCTTCTCATGGAATTTAATGTCTTTTGGGAATGATCAACTTCTCATGGAATTTAATGGACCCTTTAAGGCTGACCATTTTCACTGATCCATCAAAAAAATAAATAGAAGAGGACTGGGACACAATCCCTGCATTATGAAAAAAGAACTTATCACAACATATGCGATCATTACAAATGTTATATATCTTATTGGATAATTTTATTACTTGACAAAACAAAGATAAATATTGAATCATTACAAATGTATTAACTAGACATGTTGAATTAATTGTAGTTTGCTAGATTAGTCGTAGCATCGGGTATGACCTCTAGCTATAAGGAAAACAAGAGATTTTAGGCTATTCAATCTCAAACACTTGTAAAAAACTCTTTGTATTCTAAGAAAATGGTCCCTTCATCTCTAGTTTTTCTTAGGTACTCATCATCAAAAGGCTGGTTCTGAGATAATTCAAGGGACTGTTCTCCTTACAAAAGACCACCACGTCCGATTACTCATCCGACGACTCCAAAAACACTTATGTGTGGCCTTTCAATTTCGAGGACAAGTTTGACACCTACGACTCATGGTCCTTTGACGGTTACGACTCAAACCCAAATGAACTGCCCAAGCGCAAGCGTATGAGGGATAGTTGGGGCAACAAGGATTTCGAGGAATCGGTTGGCACAGATGATGATAAAGATGATGAAGCAGACGATGAGAAGGAAACATATGAGAAAGAGCACGAGGAAGATGATGAATATTACGAGGAAGAAAAAGATTGTTTATTTATGTAATTCATTCGAAATTGGGTGCTGTTTGTAAGGATTTTGTTTAAACTTCAGTTTTGGCTGAACATTTTTTTTGTCATAACTAATAATGGCAAAATGGGTATTGCATTAGTGATGCTGGAAGCTATTATTGGATTACTCAAAACAGTAAGGCAAATCGCAAACATGAGTACCAATCGCAATGCCTCTTTATTAATTTACACTAGTCTAACAACTTGTGAAATTGATAGGTTGTTATTATCAAGCAATGTCATTTTTGGTTACTAACTGTAAAATTTCTAAGTTCTTAATATCTAGCAATGTACTGAATGCACAAAAAAATAAAATAAAGCGCAATAGTTTTACTAATTTACCATTTGCAATTAAGAAAGTCATATCTATAAATTATATTAACTACATAAATCGCGTTATGCAATTAACGAATTATATTGGCACCAATATGTATAAATTGCGTATGCAGAGACACTCTATATTAATGCATTAAAGAATGAGTTATTGACAAAAGAGATCATTAAATAACGTCGATATGACTGCTACCTATCTCCGTCAGTAATTAAACAAAGGTTATTTATCTTATTGGATAATTTATTACTTGACAAGACAAAGATAGATATTTAATCATTACAAATCCATTTAATAGACGTGTTGAATGAATTGCACTTTATATGATTAAACGTAGAATTGGGTATGGCCTCTGGCTATAAGTTGAACAAGAGATTTTAGGCTATTCAATCCCAAACACTTGTAAAAAACTCTATGTATTCTAAGAAAATGGCCCATTTGTCTCTAGTTTCTCTTAGGTACTCATCATCAGAAGGTTGGTTCTCATACCATTGGAGGGACTATTCGCCTTATAAAAGGACCACCACATCGGAGTACTTATCCGAAAAATAAAAAAACGATTATGTGTGGTAATTCGATTTCGAGGACGAGTTTGACACCTACAACTCGTGGTCCTTTGACGGTTACGACTCTGACCCAAACGAACTGCCCAAACACAAGCGTATGAGGGACAGTTGAGGCAACAAGGATTTCGAGGAACCAGTTGATACAGATGAAGAAAAAGACGATGAGAAGGAACCATACGAGGAAGAAGACAAAGAAGAGGATGGATATTACGAGGAAGAAGAAGATTGGTTAATTATGTAATTCATTCAAAACTAGGTGTTGTTTGTAAGGTTTTTGTTGAGACTTTAGCTTTAGGTGAACGTTTTTTTGGTCATAGCTAAGAATGGCAGAATGGGTATTGCATTAGTGATGTTTGAAGCTATTATTGGATTACTCAAAACAGTAGGGAAAATCGCAAACATGAGTACCAATCGCAACCCCTCTTTATTATTATACACTAGTCTAGCAACTTGTGAAATTTATAGGTTGTTTATATCTAACAATGTCATTTTGGTTATATACTGTAAAATTTCTAAGTTCTTAATATCTAGCAACGCACTAAATACAGTCAAAAAAATATAAGGCGCAATAGTTTCACTAATTTACCATTTCCCATTAAGAAAGTCATATCTAGTAATTATATTAACTACATAAATCACGTTATGCGATTCACGGATTATATTGGCACCAGTATGCATAAATCGCGTATGCAGAGACACTCTATATTAATACATTGGAGAATGAGTTATTGACAAAAACGATCATTAAATAACGTCGATATGAGTGCTACCTATCTTTGTCAGTAATTAAACAAAGGTTATTTATCTTATTGGATAATTTATTACTTGACAAGACAAATGTAGATATTGAATCATGACAAATGCATTAACTAGACGTGTTGAATTAATTGCAGTTCGCTAGATTAGAAGTAGCATTAGGTATGGCCTCTGGCTATAAGTAGTACAAAAGATTTTAGGCTATTCAGTCTCAAACACGTGTAAAAAACTCAATGTATTATAAGAAAATGGCCCTTTTGTCTCGAGTTTCTCCTAGGCACTCATCATCAGAAGGTTGGTTCTCAGACCATTCGAGGGACTGTTCGCCTTACAAAAGGACCACCACGTTGAAGTACTCATCTGACGACTCAAAAAACAATTTTATGTGGTCATTCGATTTTTAGGACGAGTTTGACACCTACGACTCGTGGTCCTTTGATGGTTACGACTCAGACCCAAACGAACTGCCCAAACGCAAGCGTATGAGGGACAGTTGGGGAAACAAGGATTTGGAGGAACCGGTTGGCACAGATGATGAAGCAGACGATGAGAAGGAAACAGACGAGGAAGATGATGAATATTACGAGGAAGAAGAAGATGGTTTAATTCTGTAATTTATTCGAAATTGGGTGTTGTTTGTAAGGCTTTTGTTTAGACTTCAATTTTGGCTGAACGTATTTTTGGTGATAGCTAACAATGGCAGAATGAGTATTACATTAGTGATGTTGGAAGTTATTAAAGGATTAATCAAAACAGTAGGGCAAATCGCAAAGATGAGTACCAATCACAACGTCTCTTTATTACTTTACAGTAGTCTAGCAGCTTGTGAAATTGATAGGTTGTTAATATATAGCAATGTCATTTTTGGTTAATAACTATAAAATTTCTAAGTTCTTAATATCTAGCAATGTACTGAATGTACTCAAAAATATATAAAGCGCAACAATTTCACTTATTTACCATTGGCCATTAAGTTAGTCATATTTAGCAATCATATTAACTACATAAATCACATTATGCGATTCACGAATTATATTGGAACCAGTATGTATAAATCGCGTATGCAGAGACAGTCTATATTAATACATTGGAGAATGAGTTATTGAAAAAAGCGATCATTAAATAACGTCGATATGACTACTACCTATCTCTGTCAACAATTAAACAAAGGTTATTTATCTTATTGGATAATTTATTACATGACAAGACAAATGTAGATATTGAATCATTACAAATGCATTAACTAGACGTGTTGAATTAATTGCAGTTTGCTAGATTAGACGTAGCATTGGGTATGGCCTCTGGCTATAAGTAGAACAAGAGATTTTAGGCTATTCAGTCTTAAACACTTGTAAAAAACTCTTTTATTCTGATAAAATGGCCCCTTCATCTCCAGTTTCTCCTAGGTACTCATCAGAAGGCTGGTTCTCAGACCATTCGAGGGATTGCTCGTCTTATAAAAGGACCACCACGTCAGAGTACTCATCCACCGACTCCAAAAACAATTTTGTGTGGTCATTCGATTTTGAGGACGAGTTTGACACCTATGACGCGTGGTCCTTTGATGGTTACGACTCAGACCCAAATGAACTGCCCAAACGCAAGCGTCTGAGGGACAGTTGGGGCAATAAGGATTTTGAGGAACCGGTTGACACAAATGATGAAGAAAATGATGAATTAGACAATGAGAAAGAAACAGACGAGGAAGAAGAAGAATCAGCTGAGGAGGACGAGGACGAGGATGATGATTGATATTTTGGTAGTTAATGTAGCATATTATTTCCTTTAGTATGTTTTTTATGTTTTTTGAAGTAAAATGTACCCGCCCTTAGAGATAGTGTATTTTTTGGGAGAGTTGAGTTATCTAGAGATTTGTAAAACCCTGCATGCAGTTTTAATATATTTTGAACTTCTGTTGTTAGTTGTTTAATTGTATATTTGATGATTATTTCAAGTAGCAACATATTACAGTATCACTAACCATTACAGAGGATTAAGTAACCCCATCATTTTTTATGTAACCTTGTTGTAGCAAAGGAAATAACTGCAGTGTATATGTTTGATGTGTATGTTAAGTAATGAATCGCGAGACTGTTTTAAATCATTCCTAGCAAAGTAGTTATACATGCAGTTACATAAGGCCATCATAATGTAATAACCAGATGACAGAGTATCAAACATTTCCTTAATTCCATGTAGATAACAATGTAATGTATATTATCCCAAAACACACAATCTCTAATCCAAGATATTGACATATCTAGCGATGCCCTATTTGCCATGAAATGTATTAAACTTTCATAAGGAAATCACATTCTATTAACCATATGATTGAGTATGTAGCAATGTCGTTCTTCGCATGTAAATAGCAATGTCGTGTACGACCACCTCATAACACGCAAACTCTACTGCAATATATTAGTGTATCTAGCAATGTTATATTCTCGTTTGTAAAATATTAATGTTAAAAAGGGAAATCGCAATGTATTAAACAAATGATAGAGTATCTAGCAATTTCGTTCTTTCCGTGTAAATAGCAAAGTGGTGTAGGCTACTACAAAACACGCAACCTCTATTTCATCATATTAGTGTATCTAGCAATGTCATATTAGTGTATCTAGGAATGTCATATTAGTGTATCTAGCAATGTCATATAAGTGTATCTAAAAATGTATTAAACATGTTAGTTTATATAGCAATATCCTACTTTACATGTATATAGCAATGTCTAGTAGTATATCTTAAAACACGCAACCTCTACTACAATAGCCGCGTAATTTTTAAAGGATAACATGAAAGTACAAAGCCACGAAAATACAATAAACGCAAATAGAGAATGGTATACGCGTAGGTGGCATGTAAAGTGCTTGTTCCTTAAGTGTAAGAGGAATTACATTAAAGGCATCCTAAAATAATCGGTTTGATAAATTAAAATGTAGTTAGAAGGTGAGATATGCAAAGTGGTTAAACAACGAATTAACCAATCTAGCAAACTTTGTATCTAGCAATGTTACCACTAAGAAAACCTGTCAATCGCAAGATAAGAAGAAATTATCCAGGCATATCAAACATAAATACATTGACCTTAAAGCATATGTAGCCTAAATTCAGAATGGAGCATCGCAAGACCTCATGTTGTGTATCTATTTGAAACAGCAACCACAACGCGAGTGGCTAGTGGTTACTTCTCCTCTAGATGGAATTTTTTTTTTCGGTCATCCCGATCGTTTTTTCACGTTTGGTGGGTGAACCTCAAGCTCAGAAGAATCGTTAGAGTTTGAAACTTCACCAAAGTCTCTTATAGTTCATATGCTAAAAGAATAAATGGATCTGTAATTTGCAGCAGTTAAAAAGGGTTTTATTAAAGTCATGGGATATTTTCTTAACATTGCTATCGCCACCAATGTGTGTGGGCATGTGAAACATTCTTACTGCCAAGCACCACAAGTACATTTGAAATCAAGTATGTTTACTACCATTATTTGGTCTGATAAAACCTCAAAAAAAGTTTCAGAAGACTTACGTACTACCCACGTTCGACCATATTCTACATAATGCTTAAACTTCCTATCAAACTCGGGGCACAAATTAGTGTTCCAGCTAAGACCCTCCGATAAACGTCTTGACAACTGAGTCATAAGCATTATTCTCTAATATTGTCCACCAATTCTACTATAGGTAGATTGCACAATTTTTTAATCTGCGCGTTGAATGATTCAATTGATGCCATTTCCCCATACCCTTTCTCTTTGACCTATACGTGAGAATAATTTTCGAGGGAAAAAGTGTTTAGAAAATTCGAGATTTTGGCACCACCTTGGTGCAAAAACTTTGAAAGTCGTTCATTAAAAAATATATTATGGGAGCATAAGCACAACGATTAAACATCAGTAGCATATTATTTTTATAATCTCGGTGTGTGTGTTGAAGAGATTTATTCAAATTATGAATTAGATGGAAGATGCATGGTAGTTATTGGGATAGAGAACAGCTACATCGTTAATAATACCAGAATGACGGTCCGAAATAAATGTTATTTGGCGACCTAGCATATGAGGTTTCAGACTTTGCATAAACCAAAGCCAGTTGTCTGAGTCTTCACTACCGACAATCCTTATAGCAACGAGAATTATACTTGCAGCAACTGCGAAGTTTAGATTTGTTGACAGTGTTTGTTAAAGTTTGGTTATGAACAGAACAATCATAAACGTATTATAAGTTAAAATGCATCGAAGGAACCACAATAAATCACAAGGTTTAAAAGAATAAATACAACATATCTAGCAAACTCAATATAACATATCTAGCTTGACTAGTATAGCCACCTAAATCGCAATATAAATAACAATCACATAAAAATAACGCATATATAGCAATGTGTTTTCAACTAAAACAAAACCAAATTCTGAGTACACATATCTAGCAAGATGTAAAAGCACAATGGGACTAACCGTCGTTGCCATCCTTTACTATCGCTGAGAGCAACACACAACCATGCTTCCCGGTTAAAATGGATTCCGACAACGTACAAAAAAGGTTGGCATGAATGTAAGCCTTGAAGGCACGCACCAAACGCTATAAAACATCGTCGGAAAACGTTGCCGGTAGTTAATTGCAAATGAGAGTCTGTTGTAATATCACGACTCTTTAGTCGCTTGGAGTATCCTTTTAGCAAATCAAAGAAGTATTTCTATCTCCAAATACTCCCTACCTCGCCTTCTCTAAAGTATTCCACGATAGACGATAAGAAATGTCTAAATCGTAGTCTTGTTTCATAGAGGACTGTATACTTTTTGCTGTCACACTATGCCAGGTCATAATCGAATTATGGATTTCATCCGCAATAAAATCAGGAGTCAAATGCCTTTTTTTTGTAAATACGGGACTGCATGTATGAGTGTCAACAAACCGTTTTATTGTCCTTAAACCGGTACTGGAATCAATTGATGCATAAAGCCTTCCTTTGCAGTCTTCAAAATTTTTCTTGACATAATAAGCTGTGATATTTCTAAATGTATTATGCATGTACTTAAAGGAAAAACCATTCTCTAATGCATATCAACACAAGGATAACCTTGACCTACAACACCTTCAGCAAACAACTGACCAACACCGACGATAGCTTCTGTCCATCCAGTTGTAGCAAGATGCTTTTTTTTTCCGTTGAATTAAGTAAACAATTACTACTATCCCCACTCGTTAGTTGGTTATGAGAGGCCTCTGCAAAAATTTGGCTGGGCTGTTTACGCTTAACTGCAAAACCCTTATCAACCAGTTGTTCTTCTATAACAAAATATGCATTTTTGAGACGCTCGACATCAAGATATACTTCCAAACCAATAAAATTTTTCTCGTTATTAAACAAACAATTCTTGTGAGCACCACATGAGTAGCTAATAAAGTAGTTACCTCTAACTAGATCCCGCCAACTGCTTTCAGCGTAATCTTGAAGGTTTTGAAAGTTTTCAAACTCGAATAAAGGAACAATAACAGTTTGGACCATATTTGAAAATAAAAACTTTAGGTTTCAATATATATTACCCTTCATTGTAGAAACTTGAGTTAGTTTGTTATAGTGGCAGCAACAAAGCATCAATTTATTATAGAGAAAATCGATTTATTAATTTTATAACCAATCGAGAAATATCTTACTTAAAAAAATTGCAATATCAAAAAATGTCGTATCTAACAGTCTTATGATATTCAGTGCAATCACGTAAACAAATAAGTAACCTTATCTAGCAAACACATTGTTACTAGTAAATTGCAGTGTTGAAAGAAATCTAGCAACTTCTATTCATGAGATGCATAACACATGTTCATCTCTTGTAATACTGCAATGGCATGAACGACAAATAACATTTCCATCTAGCAAAAAAGCAAGTACATTGGACTTGCAATGTCTGTACAATCACAATTAATATAAAGAACAATCGCAATGACAGTAAACATATTATGCTATCTAGCAATATCAGCACAGTCACATTCAATACAATCAAAATCCAAATGATACTAGACATATTGACGTATCCAACAATGTCTTTATCCAATTCCAAAAACACATTCTCTTCGTGAAAAACCATCCTATTTCAGAAATCAATAGAAACTGTAATATCATTCCGGAAAACTTATAGATCCACGAAAATACAATAAACTCGACCACAAAGCTAGGGTAACCTCATTTTAACTTATAAATCGACTTAAAAACACGATTTCGTGATGTTCAGATTAAGGTTGAGCTAGAATTTTTTTTGAAAAAACCATTGAATTGTAGTAGGTACTAAACCTGAGATGTGGCTACCAGTGGTTGACGTAGAGGACGAAAGTAGTTGTTCGATGGGAATGAACCTGAATTTTGTTAAAAGCTTTGACTGTTGCATGGTTTAAACGTAGTTGAGATCCAGTTTAAACGTAACTGAGTTTTAGTGCGGGACACAGTTTTCCAATGGTGGTTGAAGGTGGTGAACAGCGTTCGAGTGGGTTGACGGGTGGTTACCGGTGGTTATCGATTGGTGTTAGACGGATCACCGATGATTAGTTTTGAAAAAAATAGGCTCTTCTTAGAAAATAGTATTTTGGTAGGTTAAGAGAAAGAGGCGGCTAGTCATAAATTCAAAATTCAAAATATTTGATTGAGTGAAAAAACCTATTATTTCTCAAAATAAGCCTTATATACTCGATTGAGGGTAGTTAGGGTATTAAAAAAAATATTAAATGGAAGTTATTTTATTGACATGGGTATTAAGTATGCATAAACCCATTTTTGGTACCAAATGCTAATATGTTTGGTGAGTAGGTACTTAAGGTGTCATTTCCCATAAAATAATTAAACACGTGTATTTATTTATTATTTTTTGATTTTAAATTTTAAAAGTATCTATTTTTTAAACTGTAATTCGGAAAAAAATTCGAAAATACCATTGGTTTTGTGTTCTTAAAACGAATAAAACAAAATACATTCATGATATGTTTTGATTTTGTTAAAATATATATATATATATATATATATATATATATATATATATATATATATATATATATATATATATTTACACTTGTTTCTCATCATACGGTTTCGCATATATCATAATTGGTCTAGTTTCGCATCTATCATAGTTAGCCTGGTTTAACATCTATCATAGTTGACCTTGTTTAACATCTAGCGTCTATTATAGTTGTCATGGTTTCGTATCTAGCATCTATCATAGTTGGCATAGTTTAACATCTATCATCTATCATAATTTGTCTAGTTTAGCAATAGTCGGTTTGGTTTTGTATCTAATATCTATCATAGTTTGACTGGTTTCGCATCTAGCGGTACATAAATTAAAAATGTTTCGCATCTAGCAAAAATTCATCTTCTTGATTCACAATGTAAAACCTTTCTCAAACCAATTTTTTTTGAAACACAAAAACATTAAAAACGATTAAAACTTTACTACAATACAATATTTCAACTACAAAATCAAAGTAAAAACAGATAAAATACCAAAAATCATGAATAACACAGAGACAAAAACTCGAGAAAATATCTGCACAAAAATCAAGTTACATAAACATAAACAAAAAAAATCAAACTATGAAATCAAATTATAACACAATCATAATCGAAAACTTCATAGAAAATCATACGAAAAATAAGAAATCGAAAGGAAGTTGAATCGTCACTGTTATGCTACTGTAGATCGTGAAACTAGAGAAAGAAAGAAACACGAAAAAGCTAATTAAAAAATATAAAAGGTTTTATATAATTAATTAAAGGTACTGAATGTATTATAAAAAATAGTTGAGTCTTATATGGTAAATAGAGGAGTTGAATGGGTTTTTCATAGAAATATATAAAAACATGGGTAGTAAGTGGATAATAGTTTTGCTTTTGTATCTTATCTGGTATTAAACTCTTTATTTTATTATCTCATATTTTTTTAACAAAACTATTTTTGTTTTTTACAAAAATATTATATTATAAAATAGACGTTGCAAATTGTTTTTAAGATAACGGTGATGCTAAATTCACCTAAATCTTATCTAACCCCGCCCAAAAATTACATTTGACTCGTGTTTGACTTTTTCAATGCCAAATTAATTAAATTTAGAATTTATTTAAGAAATTGTCATTAATGAAAAAACACACTAAGTGTAACATAATGTTTTTAATTCATTTTTTTTAAATTTGGTAGAATGTATACGTTTGAATTACATCAAAAGGTAATAAGACGACAATTTTAATTTTTCAAACACACGTTGAAGATTTCAATCTTTCACAAAGCTTGAACATCAGTCCAGTTAGGAAGTGATTCAGTGAAATTTGAAAACTTATGAACTTAATTATGTTTCTGGAGATTAGAATTCTATCCTCACTGAAAATATTAAGAGCAAGATTAATGAAGTCATGTTGACTTCTGCCGAGTCTGCTCCCTATACTTACTATTATTAGAGATAAATGTATTTGGTGAGATCAATTTCCTCCAAAAGTCTAGGATGTATGTTAGAAACCATAGAGATTTTTGATTGAGTAACATAACAAATATGATTTTAGTATGTATCTCAATATTAAGATTATGCATTTTCATTTCATAATTGAGGATAATACCATCCGAGGTAGCCCTACAATATGCAGAGATTGGGGTCTACTTGCCATATAACCGGCCTATAACATCAAGGATTTCCCCTTTAGAGTTTTTTAAATATAGTTCAACCTAATGCTTTTCTAGTTTGTAAACAACAAACATCAGTGTTAAGCTTTAATCTTGGTTCCTTAGGAGGGGACGAACTGGTGATAATAACCTTTATGGGTTGATTTAAATGACCAAAATAGCCAAACTGATAGGTTATATCATTATCCTTGATCTAGTAATTTCTCTTTAGAAGACACGATTGATCAAGACTTAAGATAAAAGTCTTGACTTGATGAATAATGTTGATGGCTGTGAATTTTATTTGGTGAAATTTAGCGTTGTTTCTGAAGTTTAAGATGAACCATGCTGTGATATGAAAAATTATGGTGCAAATGTGTGTGTCTTTAAGAGAAGTCTCAAATCAGCTCCTGATCATGTGATGTAGAGTCATGTGTCGAACTTATCTTATATTGAATTTGGTTCCAAAGTAGCTCCAGACTGCCATGAAAAATAACAATTGACAAATAAATGATTTAAGGTTTCAGAGTTATTCCAGTGTTGACATTTAGAGGCGAGTTGGATGTTCCTGTATTGGAGGACAATGTCAATAGATATCCAGTTGTTTAACAATCTCGAAAGATAGTATAAGCACTTATTTGGGGTTATGTTGCTCCACAATCTTTTGAAAAATATTGATTTGTCTTCTTTATCTCTAGTTATGTCCCATGTTTATCTAGTATGAAGTTTTCAATCTTTGGAGAGAATCCATTTTATCTTGCCATCTTCATGTTCTTTGATTAAAAACTTTTGTATTCTATCAATTTCTGAAGAAAGTACAAAGTTGTTGAGCTTATTTATGTTCCAGGTGCCATTGACGTATAAGTCATTAACCTGATCTTAGATATACCATGAGTTGTTCTCATTAGTGTTTAGAGAGATTAGATTGTTTTTATTACACCATCTATCCAACCGAAACTCAATCAATCCCTTTCATATCTTCTAGAAAATGAAGCTCTCCTCAAGAGATCTAACATCCATTAGTATTTTCCAAGTGTTTGATATGTTTTTTGTAGTGTTGACTTGCATTGGATGTTTATCCAGACAATATCTATTGTGCATATAGTTTTACCATATGGAGTTGTTTGTTCTGAGCTTGTGCCATAGTTTCTAAGAAAATAAAAGCTGCATATCGTCAAGTTTTCTCAAATTGATACCTCATTCATCATAAGGCAGACATAGATTTTTCCATTTACTCCAGTAAATGGCTTTACGAATATCATTAAATCTCCATAAATATTTACTACATATGTTTTTTTATCCTTTTTTATAATATATTTAGGAAGATTGTAGCTGTGCATATGATAGTAAGAAACAACTTGCAGGACAATTCAGATAAGGGTGAGCCTAGCTCCATAAGATATAAGGTTTTGATTACACTATTGAGTTTTATTCTTGAGTTTAAAGATTAAATATTCAAATTGAGTAGTTTTTCTTCTGTTGTTGATGGTGATTCTTAGGTAGTTCAAAGGCATACTTTTAATGTTAAAACTAGTAAGAGTCTTGAGATTATCTCATCTTGCTTTTGAGATTTTTGTATCAGGGATGAGAGAAGTCTTTTCTTTGTTTATGAGTTGACCATAAGCATATTGGTATTGTTTTAGGATATTGTGAAGGCTTTGAAGACTAGGGGCAGAACCATTGGTGAAGATGAAAATGTCATCAGCAAAAGCCAAGAAATAAATTAAAGTAGAATTTGTAGTTTTGTATCTTATGTTGTTGTTGGATTCATATAGCTGTTTTTTGTTCAAGAATTCTTCTGATGTGATAAAAAACTATGGATTGAAGATCTCCTTGTCTCGCTCTATTTATGGATTTCAAAAATCCCTTAGGTGCCTCACTGATAATGAAAGAACCTGAATTCACTAGTCAAGCACTTTATTCTATTAATAAACCTCTGATGGAAACCAAAAGGCTACTGAAATTTGGTTAAAGAAAGATAAAGAGGGTCTGCCAAAGTCTTTAGAAATGTTAAACTAGATGATCAAGTTACCACATATGTTCATCTTATTTAAACCTTGAACCAATTCTTACATCAAAAGTATGTTGTCTTCTATTTGTATCCACTTTGGTCTTTCGATATAACTTGAAGAAGAAGTTCAGATAGCCTTTCATTGAGAATTCTTGAGAGAATCCCATTGAAAACAGTATTAAACTGATGGGCCTATAATCAATCAAAGTTTTAGGGTTATTTTTATTTGGAATAAGACTAATGATTGTAGCAAAGATAACTTGAGGAACTTGTTCACCTTGAAAAAATGCTCTAAAAGCTGCATATAAGTCTTTAGTAATTATGTGCCATCAATTCCAACCACATTTGTAGAGTAGAGGGCTTTGATAGAGTTGAAAATGTCATTATCAATAAGAAGATTCATTAAGGTTTTGTTCTCCTTATTTTTGATTAGTTTCAGGATGATGTTGTGTAGATTCGTAATCTCTCTCGGTTCATAGTTTTCAGTGATAAAGGGTCTTAAATTGTTCCATAGATGAGTCAAAAATCTCATTTGGATCTTCAATCCATGTGTTATTTACCTTAGTTGTTTTGATAAGATTTTCTTTCATTTTCTCTTGACATAACTAATGAAGAATGTTGTGTTTATGTGTCTATTTAGGCTCAAGTTGGTATTGCTATATTATTGGCAGCAGCTTTCATATTTAGCCAGTAACTGAAAGTGATTTACTTGAGCTTTGGCCAGATTAATCTTATCATCTTTTGTCTTTAACTCTACATAACACTTATTAGAAAATAAGCTGCTTCTTCATATTGAGAGATGACACTAAAAGCATTGTTAAAGGTCTATTTGTTCCAGTCTTTTAAAAATAGTTTAAGCCTTTTAAAGTTTTGCCAAAAGGTAAAAAGAGGGAGACCTGTCATTTTAACATTCAAATTGTATTCTATTGAATGTAAAACGTTAGGATGTAACAACCACATATTTAATTTTTTTTTTAAAACGACTTGATTTTGGTTGTAATATTAGAGAAATAGATGAGTAAGGGAGAGTGATATGAGCCTGTTCTTGTTAAATGTTTGACTGTTTTTTGTATCAAATGAGTTAGTCCCTGCACTATTGTATATGAAACGATCTAGTATTTTCTATTTGTCTGTGTAAATCAATGTGTAAGTAGATCAAATGTTTTTTCCATCTATTAGGCTACAATCACTAATGGTGTCATTGAAGTCATTCATGCTTTTTAAGCAAATTGATGAGCATGATAGCTTCTTAGATGTGAAAGTTATGGAGTTGCAATCATCCATTATTATCCAATATTTTGAGCAGTCAGTCACCCATTAAGAGAATTCCAAAGCTCCATCATGTGTTCCTTAATACATTTTGCATAAAAAATTGAGGCTAATACAGATTTATTTAGAGATGAGTAAACGACCTGAAGGTGGATCATTTCATTATAATTGACTAGAATTTACACAGTAAAATAATTCCTCCACAGGACCATATTTTATTTGATATGTTAGTTGTTTCATTTTGAAATCCAAGAAGCTTTGCAGTTCTTGATTTTTCTGCTCACAAATTATTTTTTCTGCTCTCTAAATTAATTTTATTCTTCTTATACTGGCTTTGTTCCCAATGCTTCTAACGTTCCATCAAATGATGGAGACTGTCATTGAATAGAGCCAGTTGAAGTTCTGAGAGACTCTTTAAACTGTAATGACTTTGATGTAATTATTTTTTAGAGAGCTTATTTCATTTATTTGAATCTTTGACAAAGGGAGTTGGGGTTGAAGGTAAGCTGCAAGTTAATTTATATTTGTGTGAGTGAGTATCTTGTCTTGGGTGGTCTTGTTCATTTATTACTATAATCCGAGGCATCTGTTTAGCAAGTTAATGGCTTCATTAATTTCAGCTGTTGAATATCAGGTACGTGATTGTTTCCATCAATCTGGGTGTTATTTGTGTTGTGTGATTTCTGTGGGATTGAGCTAAAAGGGATCGTCTTGGCTAAATTTTAGATATTTGGGTTTGTTTGATGGCCTTTTAAGGCTTGTATTGTTTTGTATGCCTTGTTTTGACCTGAATTTAGATGGCAGTGTTGTTGATGGATTATGTAGCAGAGTTATTAGGAGCCTAAACTATTATAGATTTGAGTTTGTGAAAAAAAATATGCTGATGAACATCTGTTGATTGCTTATGCTTATATTTAGCTAGTTTCTACATTCAGCAGACTTGTGTCCTATGTGCGAGAATTCTGAGCAATAACTTGGCCTTGCTGCATTTTCAACTGTTTTTGAGAAACCTTGATTATTACAAAAAGTTATCCATACTTCAGGTATAGGCTCATTTGAAACATCCAGTTTAATCCAAGCCATACCGGAACAGAACATAAATCTGTTTGTTTTCGAATCAAAACTTGGGGATGGCTTTCTAATGTTTTGGCTATGGCTTTGATGGTGTCTTCTTAGTACATGGAGGTTGGTATTCTAAGAAAAGTAATCCAGGTTGGTTTGACTGAAGATTCTCTTTTGGGGTTGAAGCTTGGATTTCATTTGAGTATTCTCATGGTAAAGTGAGCCACAGTTCAAACGTTATGCCTCCATAACCTTTTAATGTCTTCTTAAAGGTATATCTCAATCAGGAGGTGCTTATTTCCCAAAGAGAGAGGCTAACCTTACCTTTGAATCCAAGATTGTAAAAAAATATGTTGAATGTCTGACATGGTCTATGGAAAATATTCCAATTAGAGCGTGTTTATCCATCATTTCAAGTAGTCTTTTATCCTTGGGCGAGATATCAATTGCTATGAAGTCTTATTTTAACAAAAAGTTAGTCTCTTGATAGGCGATAGGCTTAGTTTGGATAATTTTAGCTTCAACTTATGTTTTGTGAGGTTTTTTAAAGTTTATATAAAGGTTACAAAAATAAGATCATTTTTCAGATTTGAGAAATTGTTAAGTTGTTAGGATGGAGATCATTAGTTTAAACTTTGTAAACCTGATTTAGAGATGGAAAGTTTGAGTCTTCTTTAATCTCTTGATAATGTAACACTTGTATATCAGGCTGACTTATTTCTTCAATATCATTTCTAGGTTGGGAGCTGGTGGTTGCCGATGGAACTGAGTTGGTGATAGTAAGATCTGGTGGTTTAGTTACAGAATGCTGCATGAAATCTTTTTGAGAAGATGACTTTGGTACTTAATTCATAATGTCAAGGGCTTGAAGTATATATAGATGGTTTCTTGATTTTTAAGAAATGATTTTTTTGGAGAGAGAGGCTCTCTCCCCCCATACAAAATTCATTTTTTCTGATAATTTTACCAAGTGTATCATAATCTCACCTAAAATCAAATATCACCTAAATAGTTAACTTCATCCGTAAATTATAATTTATTATTCTAAAATTAAAACTTGTTCTTTAACATTATAAATTGTTCTTAAAAAAGTTTAGTTCTTGAATTTTTTACTTTGATATTGTTCTTCAACAATATAAATTATTTTTTAAAATTTATTAAAGAATTAAAACACAACCAAAAAGTTGAATAATCCGGAGGATGAGGTTTCCATAGAGGAGCTACGATCACCCGAGGATGAACTACACTCGCCGAAGAAGGTAATTATTTTTCAAAAAACTTGTTCATGTAGTGATACACCAACGCACCACCGATTCTATAGGGTGGAACCAATGGTGCTTAGATGCACAACTGTCTATTCTATCACCCAACATCATCAGTGTAAGGTCTCTTAACCGGTGGAGCATAACGCCAACACCACCCATAACATGTGAACCATTGGTTCGAACCACTAGTTCCACGGTTATAATGCAATTCGTTTTATTAGTTTTTGTTTACTTATTTAGTTTAATTTGTTTTTAAATTTGGTATTGGAGGATGTGAATGCTATAGATGGAGATTCTGAAGATTTCATTACTGACTACACTAATGTCTTTTTCACAACTGAATATTATACGTAGGACATATTGGTTGGGTGAGTTAAAACACCAGTACACAAAACAGGTTGGTTATAAAAAAATATCGCAATAAGATACATAATAATTGAATATTTTTTGAATGTGAGAGATCAAGAAGGCATATTTGGGCGGTATCCAAAAAATATCTGAAAATAAAGTCAGAGGGAGCAACAGATATGGTTGTCGCTTTGAGCTTAAAGGTATTATGGTAACTCTAAATCAATAGTCGTTAGAAATTATATTTCATCTGAATTCTAAACACTTAGAGGATCACTCATACGTAGGACGTTTGAATAACGAAGAATTGAAATTTGTAGAACGTTCGACCTTCATGGGCAGAGATTAAAATAAATTCAAATGGGTATTAAATTATTTGAAATTGTTGATTGTATCTCATGGCATTGAAGAATCGTTCATGGTTTTGATGGATAGAGAGTTGGCGTTGATGAAAGCTCTAGAACTAGTGCTCCCAAAAATAATACACATGTTATTTGATGACACAATAACTAAAACTTTCAAGCGAATACGAAGAAGTACTTTAATGAAAAAATGATCATGTTTTGTTTGTGTCTACCTGAAAAATGATAGCGTACTCGATGCTAGAATTTAAATTCATGCTAGGAATTGAGATGTAGCATGACTACAAATATTATCCTCAATCAATCAAATACACCGAAAAGAGTTGGCTTGAACCATACACTGATAAAGTTTTGGTTTATAAAACTTACAAGTTCATGTATATTTGGGAAATTACACAACTAATTGGGTGAAGAGCGCTCATTCTAACCAAAAAACATTATATACATACGAGCAAGTTTAACTTCGAGGTATTTTAGGACACAACGCATTCACTCGTTGAACTACAACATAATGAAATTAGATCCTCATTTGAAAAGAATCGTTATATAACACAAGATAAATTTAGAGACAGGATGTTCGACCAAATGAGAGGTAAGGTCTCTAACATTTCTTTATAATTCTTTTTTATTGAGTTAGAAAATACTAAATATCATTAGAAATCCAATGACATTGGGATGACAGTTGAATTTGATACAACAAATAAAATTGGCATTTGTGCGATAAGATTTACGCATTTTATATCGTGTTGGTACCAAATTTTCAAGTGGCTATATAATGGTACAATTACACCTTTAGTAGTTTTTCATGATCATTGGAAGATTTTAGATATAATGATATATACAAACCTAACCACGATGTAGCTTTTGAAAGAAAAAATGCATAAAATTATAGCTGATGTCATGATAACCAATGAAGAAAGACACATAAAACACATTCACAATAAATGGAGTTGTTTATCCATAAACATCCACCCTTTTAGATCCATTGAAGAAATAAAACCATCATGGTCTTCCACATGCCAAACAAAAATTATCTATTGATGTATCATCCACTAAACAAGATAAATCATATCGAGAACATGTGGATGATGCAAGAAAAAAGAGTAAAACTTCAGTGTTAAACCATTTTAAAACTTCAAAGGTTACCGTCTGTAAAGGAATTCTTAATGGTCATACTATTCGGGAAAATAAACCTACTGTAGTTCGAACTGCTTCGATGGTTTCACCATCTAATAATTACATACCAAGCTCCAATATTAGTTTGGAACAAATATTTGATGATCCAAAATTTTACGTGCGATGAATTCCCTCCCACTTTTGATCCTTTATAACTGTTATAAATGACGTTAGATCCGATGGCCATTATGAGTATCGTTCAGTATCATATGGATTGTCTGGCCAAGAAGAAAGGTAAGGGTGATTAGAAAGGGCCTCTATGATGAAATTGTGGATAACTTTGATTTTTATAGCGAGATATACAAAGAAAAAGAAAGGTATATAAAGATCGCTGGAAGTATACACTATTGCGGACTAGCAGTTGATATATCTTATTACATAACAATGTCGGAGATGGAGATTGCAATCCAGCAAGGTTTCAATTGATTGTGCATTGTGTCTGGCAATTAGGGTTAATGAATTGCAGTTACACGTTTCTACCATTTCGAGATGTACCCCCCTCTGATGTCTAAAATTATGGAAATCAGACTCGATTTTGTTAATAATAACCATTTTGTCAATGTAAGTACTACATCTTACTTTAAAGTTTTTTTATTCTACTAATTAGACAACGGTATCCTAATTTTTTGTATATATAGTGACAATGATGGTGGAATATGTTTATATGATTTACCTCTTACAGGAGAAATTTTTTTATTCATGTTTTGTGCATGCCTTAAAAACTTATGCGTCTGGGGCAACGATCGTCCAATGTGCCCCAACGATCGTTCAATGTGCTCTTTCACTTCTTTTTTCGTGTTCGTTATCAGTGTTTTTCGCGGCCAAATTTGATTTTTTCCGCTTTAACGGATTTGACGAGAGAAATATTTCTCCAAAATGCAGAACTATAGACCGTGACAGGTGATCACTGTGCGTATCAAACACTCTAAATCAATAAATAATAAATCCATTTTCTAATCGAGTTCATGCCGTTTTCAAAACCTTCTTCTAAAAATAGTGCAGGACGGGTGAGAGTTTGCTTTTACTATAAAATGTATGTACATGTTTGTTCTAACTTGGAGGTATTTTATAGTTGCACATTTTTATCATCTCTAGAGTATATCTTTCAGATAAATATAGCTTATTTTTATTTTTTATATGTATAAAGTGAAAATTTGGTAATTTTAACCTTCAACCAATTATAGAGGATGATTTTTCATTGATGCATGATCCCTTCTCCTTGAGCTTATTGAAGTGATGGCTGTTATTATAGAAGAATCATATATTTTGATCATAAATTTGACTCCCATAGTGGTATAGTTTCCTGGATTGAAATTCAATTGAAAATGGGATCGATCTCGGTTGATTCCGTTTCTTTTACTCTGGTGATTTGAGCTAGTGTTTGTCTAAGTCTAGAGTAGTGAGAAGGAGGTCATAGAGACCAATAGAAGGAAGGAATTGAGTTTGGAAATTAGGGTTTCGTCTCGTCTTCTCGGTACCCTCCAGACCATAATCTTTTTTGTTCGTTTTTAACGCCCAATTATCTAATTGAAATAAAGTTTTTTATTGAAAAAAACATTTACAACCAAATAAAATGAAAAACAAAATCTAAGATAGATTGGAAATTTAGTAATCTTAAAATTCTGAAACAAATAAGAAAATTTAAGATTAGAAATTTGGTAATTTTGAAATTGCGAAAGAAATAAGAAAACTTAAGATTTGATGTTCCTAGAAAATAATGATGAATTAATATTTAATATTTAATTATATTTTTAATGAAGATAAAACTTCAAGTTTCAGGAAGCAATAAAAAAATCAAATTTTAAAAAGCTATATAGAAAAATCTAGATGAAACATAGATTTAAACAAAAATTAAAAAGAATATAGTTAAATTATAAAATTTTAGGTATAAATAGTCTTCATTTTCACTAACGAAGTATGTGTCATCTCAAATAAAGTACAAAGAATTCAATAAATCATAGATAAATATATATACTAAAATTTTGAATAAATAAGTTTTTAAGATGTTTAATTCAGGTTACATGTATAGGTAATTTGATAATAGAACATTTGGTGATTATTAGTTCACTCCAAAATTTAGAGTCATATTACGTAAATATATTTATGTGCATTAGTTTACCTTTTTAGTTCAGATTAAACTTGAACATGTACGCAATTTTGGATAACATTTGGTAATTATTAATTCACTCGAATACTATGTATTCTGAAATCATTCGGATTAAACAATTGATTTTTATTTGTATGTTTATTATTTTTACGTTTTTAAAACATTAACTAAAAAAAGGTATTATAATTTTTTTTCAATTCAAATTAAACTTTATTTTTTAAACTTTAACTAAAAAAAGGTATTCTAAAATCCTTCGGCATTAATCTTTTGCATGTTTATTACTTATTTTTACTAGGAATTTAGATAAAAGTATTAATCTTTTGTTTGTTTATTAATTTTGTGTTCCTTAAACATTAACTAAAAAATTATTTCAAAATCTTTCGGAATTTAATCACAAGAGGGAATAGACAAGAGGAAAAGCGGTTTTATCCCACTGCTGCAATTGTAGATAAAGTATTTTTTTAGGTATTTTTTCATATGTTTAACGTAATGAACTCTTAAACATTTGGTGAGATGATATTTTTTTAATGTTTAACGTAATGAAGTCTTAAACTAAACACTTGGTGATATGATACTTGGTTGAGAATTGTGTAATTCGTTAATCGAAGTAACTAATAAAGATCCTCTCTTTAGACATTCAACATGAGTAGTAAAATATTTGTGTTTTGACTATGCTATTTAATTTCTTTATATTATATTTAATTTTTTTATATTATATTTCCTGCAGATATATTAGATTTGATGCAGATATTTGTAATGAGGTACAAAGGTAGCAAACTATTTTACACTCATAAAAATTCTGAGTACCATTATTATTTTATTTTTATTTTTTAATAAACAAACAAACTATATTATATAGTGGATGTTAAAGTAGGGGCCTACACAAATATTTTTTTTTTAAAATAAAAATCAACAATTACACTTAAGAGAGATTATCACAAGAAAAACATCCTCATTTTTTAATTTTCGCAAAGCCCAAATTCCAGGTGACCATGGTCACTCATCAATTCTCCTCCCTGTTTCTGATGTAGCCTAACCCGATACTCTCGAGAAAGAAAATCTCTTTCAATGAATTCGGAGCAGAAGAATGTTCAAAATTAATGTATTTTCTCTGGGCAAGAGTCTCCTTCGCAACCCAATCAGAGACTTTATTTTTCTCACGGTAGACATGCTAAATCGTCATGTTCGATGTAATCAGATTTCTGCAGTAATTAATAATGGGCTCCAATTCCAAATTGATTTCCCTCTTCTAATTAGCTTCACCAAGATACTCGAATCAACTTCAATGTCGAGATTAGCAATGCAGAGATTTGCAGAGCATCAATCCATCCATAACTGCCTTACTTTCAGCAACAATTGCAATGTTCTTCCCGTATATTCTTCCAAAGCCTTTGATAATAACCCCTTCACTGTTTCTGATGATCCATCCGCCACTAGCCTCACCAGTTGAAGTTGAAGCATCGTCCGTGTTAAGTTTATAATGATTAAGCTTATGAGCAGTCCATTTAAGAGATAATGGGATGCTCTGCTTAATTTGGTGAACATCACAACCCAAGAGAATAGCAATTCTGAAATCCTTCCCTCAGCTTCTTTCTTAGTAAGTTTGAGTTTTTTAAAGCAGTTATTATGTATATCACCTGATTGATTAGAGCAGATGGAGTTATATTTTTTTCGTGATGCTTTTTCTGATTTCTTGTTCTCCAGATAGTCTAGGCAATGATCGCTGGGATGATGGATCTAATGCTACAGAGCTTTGTTGAAGACCAGTACCAGGTTCATATTAAATGATGAATCATCATGTTTCTTGTGAGTTTAATTCCCAGAATTGTACTGAAGTAGTTCCATATTGTCCAAGATTGGTTGCAACAGACCATGACATGTTTAGTGGTTTCCTCATTTTCACAAAACTGGAAATTTGAGGCCAATTGAAGCTTCCTTTTCTGCAAATTGATGTCAGTTGGTACCCAGTTCATCAGGACTCTCCAAAGAAAAAAGGAGTATTTCTTTGGATTTACAGCATTCCATGTCTTCCTATACATGTTACACTCGTTCCCTTTAGTTCTAACAACATTCTTTCTTTGCATTGAACTTCCCATCCTCAGTCAAGGCCCACATTATTCTATCAGGATTATTATTCAATTTGATCTTTAGGATACTAGAGACCACAGTATAGGGGACTGAATAGTTTAGCTTATCCAAATCCCAACAATCATTAGCCCAGTAGTTGTTGATTTTTGTGCTTTCATATAGACCTCTGTTATCATTCTCGTTGAAGTAGATCAAAGCCTTCTCAATACACCACCTATCCAACCAAAAGTCAATCTTCCCACAACCTGGTATCCAGAAGATGTGTTTGTCTGCGCTGTCTCTAATCTCAGTTATTCGGACCCATACTTTTGACTTTCTACTATGAATAGGGGCAACAATTGGATGTTGATTCTTGCAATAAATTGATCTCATAAACCTTGACCAAAGAGTAGAGTTAGATCTTAAGTTAAACCAGAGTTTATAAGAGTAAGTCATATGCAGGTCTTTAATATTCTTCATGTTAATACCACCCTCTGCATATGGCTTGCTAATCCTATTCCATGAAGCCCAGTTGATAGTTTTTGTCTCTATTATTTTGCCCCATAAGAAATTATTATATAAGTTCTCAATCTTCAGGATTATAGTCTTGGGCAGGATTGTATTCTGAATGTAATACAATGGAAGAGCAGATAAGACAGACTGTATCAAGATTAAACTCCCACCAAAGGAGAGAGTACATCCATCCCAATCTATAATCCTTTCCATGATATTAAAGATTAATTTGTCAAAGTGACTGATTCTACTCTTGTTACTTATCATCACCCCCAAGTATTTGAAAGGCATAAGACTGTGTCTGATGCCAAAAAATATTTCAACTTCATTTATACATGAATATGTTGTGTTTTCAGCAACAATTACCTTTAATTTATTGATGTTAATGATCTAACACGAAGTGGTTTGATAATGTGACAGGAAAGTAGAGATCTTGGAGCAAGAAGAGGCTGAGCTCTTGATTTATATCTGATCAAAATGTGATCTTCATTCAGCTTCTTAAGACCCCTATGAAATACTCCTCAGCCAGAATAAACAAGCTTGGGGACAAAGGGTCACGCTGCCTTAGACCCTGATTAGACCTGAAAAACCCCTTAGTATGTAGTAATATTTTGTTTTATAATATCTATAAAACTTTGGCAAAACTCAAAAGACTTGAAGATTGAATGAAGGAACCTATGAGACAGCCTGTCAAAGGCTTTTTCCATGTCAATCTTCAAAATAATATTGCTGCTTCCCATAGTTTTCAGCTTTAGATCATAACAAAGTTCCTTTGTTATAAGAATATTCTCGTGGATACTTCTATTAGCTACAAAATCCCCTTTCTCTTTAGAAATGATCCTAGGAAGAATCACAACTAACCTCTTGTTGATGATTTTGGAGTAGATTCTATTTAATAGAGTAGTTAAGCTTATAAGACGAAAATCCTTCCATGACTTTGGAGAACTGATTTTAGGAATAAGACAAATTACAGAAGCTTGAACCCCAACAATAATACTGGCTCCTTTAAAGACCTATTTGATAGCATCACAAAGGTCATCACAAATTATATATCAACACTCTTTGTAGAACTTGACATTGTACCCATCAGGCCCTGCAGCTTTGTTAGGGTTTAGATCACAAACAGTACTGTAGATTTATTCATTAGTAAGAATCCCAATCAGAGTTGTATTCTCCTCCTCAGTAACTAGATTATGAATAACATAAAAAAGATCAATATTGTTAGTAGCACTATCAGTATTAATTAATAAAGATTGAAAGTAGGAAACACTAGAATTGGAGATTGTTTCCTGGTCTTCCAACCACTTGGAACCATCCCCAATTCTATAAATTTTATTTCTTTTTTTCTCTTTTCTTGACCAGGTTATGAAATAAGGTAGAGTTCTTGTCATTTTCCTTCACCCACAAAGTATGTGTTTTCTGCTCCCAAAATCCTTCTTCCCTTGCAAACAGCTCCAAGTGAGTTTCATTAGCTATGTCAAGATGAATTTTATCAGTAATGTCTTTAAAAACTTGATATTTTTTTTCCATAAAGACAATCTCCTCCTCAATCTGTTTGATTGAGTTAAAAATATTTTCAAAATCATTCTTGTTCCAGGTCTTCAAGTCCCCTTTCAATATCTTAAGCTTTCTCCAAAACTTTTGTAAAGGATCCCCATGCATAGGAACATACCAACTTCCTTCCATAGTCTTTAGGAAATTAGGATGCCTTGTCCACATATTAAGAAACTTGAATGATGGTTTGAAAGTTTCCTGGTTGGATGAAATAGTTATACATATAGGAGAGTGGTCTGAATACGTCCTTACCAAGTGAACCACCTTAGTACTGTAAAAGTAGTTTATCCAGGAAGAGTTGTAGAGCACCCTATCCAACCTCTTCCACTTCCTGCCATTAGTTCACGTGTACTTAGAGCCAGGAAATCCCTCATCCATTAGATTGCAGTCCAAGATTAAGTTACTGAAATCATCTATGCTCCTCAAACAAGCTCTAGTACAAGATAATTGGTCTTCTATATTAAGAATGGTATTAAATTCTCCAAGCACAATCCACTCAGTGTTATCATTGATTATTCTTAAAGAATCCCATAAATCAAGCCTTAAAGACCTGCTGCACTTTGCATAGACAACATATAACCTGAATTTCTTGTTCATATTAGAGTAGTTCACACTTGCATTTACAACCCGCTCTTCATTGCTTATTATTTCACTTTCATAATCATCAAGCCAAAGTAACCAAATTTTATTGTTGACATTGCTAAAATAGTGCTTATAGCCAATTTTCCTAGCCACTCCAGAGATGTTAGAAGCATAGATTAATAGCTACTATATAGTCATCAATGCTGGCTTTTCAAAAATTTTAAGTGACTTCAATCTTCTTATAGTATTCTTATTCCCCAATCCCCTAACATTACAGTTAAATAAATTAACAGTCATTTAGATGATTTAGGTTTGACAACCTTTTTCAGCTGCAATAGTTTGGAGGAAGTAGGGCCCTTGCTGTTCCAAGTTCTAGTCTTTTTCACCTTCTTATTTAATTTTATGAAGTCTTTACTTTTATTTTGTATTAAATCTTCATTTCCTTGATATTTTGTAGGGGATCCTTGCAGACTACTCGTAGTTTCTTCAGCTGGAAAGTTAGTGCCCAGGTTGAAGTCAGTATCAGCTTTTTCAACAAACAAGGATCTTCTTTGAACCATGTGAAGTGCTTCAATCATCTCAGGGTCTTCAATGGTCTCAGGGTCTTCAATGTTTGGCTGTTTCCCACTTTCCTTAGTTCCAGAAGACAAATCTGCATCTTTAAGTATAGCAATATCAAGATTAGGCCTGATATTACTGAAAGTTTTGTACTCCTGGTCAACAGACTCCGTTGTTTTTTTAGTATCTACTATCACAGACTTTAACTGAGTACCATTATGAATATATTGATATAATATTTTATATTAATATTTGATGAAGGTATATTGTGTGACTATAATACAATTGAAGTATTATTCAAAACACACCAACACACTCAAACATTATGTTTAAACACCCTTGAGTATATTTTGCAAACGTTGAATTATTTGTTCAATATTTGTATGATATTCCTTTATGTTTATCTATGTTTTATATTCTGTAAAACAAATGTTTATTTGTACTTTCTTTTCATTTGTATAAGTAACATGTATCATACATTGGTAGCATTTTTTTATTATATTATTTATGTCTTCTATTTTATAAAAAAAATTATAATCAATGTTGATTTGTATAACTACCATCATATTTGTTTTGAAATATAAATAATTTTTATTTTATAATTTTATAAACAACCCGCGGGAGTTATTTCTAGTATTTAACTTAAAAGATTTGTGAGTTTTGATTTAGATGTAAAGAGTAAAAAAAAGGTCGTGGACAGAAAAAAAAATTAAGAGTTTCCAAAAATTATGTTTTATATGATATTTTTAATAGATTTTATGTAGTATATCGTGCTCCATCAATTTAAATATTTGGATTTATTGTTAATAATTTTAGTTTTGTGATAGATAACCTACCATTGTTTTAAATATGTTATAAATAGTCAAAATTTCAATTTTGTTTAACCTACCATTGATTTTTACACAGTCCAACATCTTTGAGTATATTTTGCAAGTTGTATTATTTGTTCAATATTCGTATGATATTATTTTATGTTTATCTATGTTTTATATTCTGTAAAACAAATATTTATTTGTATTTTCTTTTCATTTGTATAAATAAATTTTTTTTTGTTTTACTTTATTTATGTCTTTTATTTTATATAAAAACAATTGTAGTCCGTGTTGATTTATATATATAAAAGAATTTTATAAACAGCCTGCGGCAACGCGCGGGAGTTATTTCTAGTATTTAACTTAGAGGTTGTGTGAGTTTTGATTTGGATTGAAAGAGTAAAAAAAAAGGTCGTGGACAAAAAAAATTTAAGAGTTTCCAAAAATTATATTTTATATGAGAAATATTTTTAGTAGATTTAATGTAGAATGTTTTGCTCGGCCAATTTAAATATTTCAATTTATTATTAATAATTTTAATTATGTGATAGATAACTTGCCATTGTTTTAAACATGTTATAAACAGTCAAAATTTCAATTGTTTTATATAAAATATCCGAAGGAGACAAAAGTCTCTTCATAGGAGTTTATAAAAATTGGTTTTGAGAGACTTTGGTTTTCAGCTCAAAAGAAGTTTTACTTTTTTTGTTTAATAATTTTTTCATGAGCCCAACTGTATAATTAGGAGTCGCCTTTTTTGTGTTTCTTAGGCTTTTAAAAGAAGAAAAGGCAGCACCCAGCCAAACAAACAAAGTCGACACTGGCCCATTCTGTGCGTAGGCATACAGATCTTATTACAATGATATTCTTCTTTTACTTGGAAGTTTCAGAGTTAGATCTTTATACATATTTCTGGATCAACTTTAGCTTGATTTGTTTGACATATCACTGTATATGGAAATAGCTATCCACATGGACAGAATAATCTACCCACTAATCATTCTCACATGACATGAGAGAGAGAGAAAATAACTACTTGTATTCCGACATCTATATAAGCAGAGACTATATAGAAATGAACATGCACTTCCAGTTCCATTACATACAACAATCGGAATTTCTTTTCCTTTTCTTGTCTGAAAAGAAAAGATAAAGAAGCAAGAAGAGAGATAAAAGAAGCATGAAAACGAGCCACAGAGTTGTGATTATTTTCTCAACCTTGCTTTTTGTTCATTTTTGCATGTCCTCTCTTTCCTCTCTAAATTACGAGAGAAATTCAACTATCGATTTCAGTTACAAGAACAGGAGATTACTTGTTTCTCTTTCAGGGTCTACGAGATTGAACAACGGCGGCAGAAGTAGTGAAGTTGGAGAGACAGGTATTGGGACGAGCTTAAGGCAAGCTCCACCAAGTGATTCAAACCCTACACAAAACAAGTGAAGTTCGGGAATGTAATTGTGTTAGAGATTTCGGCACCAAATAGAAGTTTAAATCTATAGTTTTTGTAGTTTTTCGCGGAGAATCATACTGTTGGCTTGGCTGTGTTTCAATCTAGGAAATCAGAGAGACAATGAAAAAATTGGGAAGAGAATGTTTTCTCATAGTGAATTTCACTAGTATTATTAATATAATATAGTAGTATTGAGCGAAATGTATATTTATAGTGTTATCTTGTAAATACTAAATAGTATCATATTTTAGTTTAGTTTTAGTTTGTTTTTACTTTTTTCTTTTGTTCTGGAATTCGTAATTTCAGAGGCCGTAGAAGATTGAAATGTCGCTCTGGAAATATGTCAGTGGTATGTAACACAGTTGAATTGTTCATGATCCTTAAATGAACTAACTCTTGAAATATATTTTTCTTTCTTATGAAAACTTTAGATGATAACTATATTTCCTTTGTTTTTTTGGTTAATTAAAGTTCTTGAAGAAACATGATGGCCCATTTTAGAATTGACTCCTAACCCGATTAGCCACAAGACTTTTGTCGGATTGTAATTACAATAATATGTTGATAATATATAAAGACGCTTGTGCACGCACTTCACGAAATGAGTCCATGGCCGGATCCACCGCAAGGTAAGGTGGGCTATAGCTCCACCAGATAATTGTTTTAAAAAAATTAATACTTCAATATAGTATATAATAGATATATGTTGAAACTTTTTTAGACCTACCATATTTTCTTTCGGGTTAACTACGATAAACACGTTTAACGTTTAAGATTAGATTGTGAAATTATGTTATAAATTCATCTGGTTTTGAAATTTTTTTTTTTTATTTTCTAAAACTTATCCTATCATTCATGATTTTGTGACCATTTATGAATCGAGTTTTTAATGAAGAAAATATCATATTAAAATAATATTTTTTTACATATTGTTGTTTTCGTAACAATGTATAAAGTACTCTAGTTTCTAATAAAAAATATATCATATGATAATAAATTTATTAGACAAAATTATCGTATTTCTTGTAACATATAATAAAACCGTAAAAAATCGATTATGCCTCAACAAAATTAACATTGAATTCGAATATAAATATACACTTATTTAGAATGCTTAAATTTTAACTCTATATATTTTGAAGATTTATAAATTTATTTTTTAATAAAAAATATCATATTAAAATAACAAGTTTAGACAAACCTATGACATTTTTAACGATGGTTGTCGAAGGTGTTAAAAATTCATTTTGTATCAACAATTTTTAAATCAATTTAAAATATACATTTTCAGTATTTAAGTTTTCAAAAAATAAACATACTTATTTATTTTTATATGTTTTGATATATTTAATCTAGAAAAACTATTAAAAAAATAAATTGTTTTTTTTTAGATTAATCTCATATAACTCCCTTAATTGCAGTCGTGGACCTATATTTATGGACATCACTTCAGTCGTTTATGTTGATTCATCGGTCATAAGTTGTAATAAATCTTGACTCTCTTTAAAGCTCTTTATTATGCGTTGATAACGACTGCGCCTAATATGCGTCGATAGCTGGTAGTACTTCTTCAGTGGATCTCGACCTGACTATGTCGGTGTTTCTATGTGGTCTCTGCTCGGTCAATTTACCATTCGGACGTGGGTCTCGGGTTACATTTGTTTTCCTGTATGACCTTTTCTCGGCCAGTTTACCATTTGGACGAGCCTTGATCGGGTTATGTTGGTTTCCACGTAATGTTTTTTGCTTAGTCACGTTATCGCACGGGCACACCTCGATCAGATTACACCGTTCTTTCCATACGATCTCTGTTCAGTCGTATCTTGTGAGCTGGCCTCATTGTTTTGTGATTGGGCTTCGGTTTAGTCATGTGTTGAGATGTGTGTACCCTGCTTACAGGTGATCTCGGTATGGCGCGAGATCCCTTTGGTGTTAAGCTGTTATACCAATGTCTTCACGTGCCAATATTCAAATAAAATATATTATGAGTTAATTCATAACTCATTTAGTAATTTGTTCGTTATGCTTTTAGAGAGGAAAATGCTTCATTTTTATGGAAAACAGATCCTCACCGTCGTTTTTCACCATATATCTCGCGTGTAGAAAATATATATTCGAAACTCTAATTGTTTATACTATGTTTATCTTGAATACTAGGGGTCGGTGTTAGGTTTATCCAGAGACCATTTAGATAGTCTTTCCTGAACTTGGTTGATTGTCTTGAATACCCACCCGCTAGTAGCTCTGTGCAAAATAAATTGGCCACTACCTTGCCCTGATAACTGTTGTTGCATCATTGCAGTCACTCACTCGACCTAGATGGCGCCAAAAAAAGGTGATAAGAAGAAAAAGAAGGCACGTAACGTTACTGGTGATTGGACATAATCGGAGTTTGAAAGCCCCTCCTTTCTGGAAGATTACTTTGCGCGTTTGACGCCCAAATATGAGTATCTAAATAAACATGGTATTTGCAAGTTTAGGGTTAGATATGGTATCCTTGAAGATGTCATAATAAGGGTGTTGGTCCCCGGGGAGCCGCCTTACCAGACCCGGGAGAATGAAACTTGTCATCTGTATACGACCATTTTTTACTGGGGTCTTCGTCTACCATTGCCCTCTTTTATTCATGATTTTTAGTTTTATAAACATATTACCTATGAAACTTAGGACCAACGGTTGGACGGTTATTGAGCATAATTCTGAGCTCCAAACTGCTGGATACTCCCATAATTCTTAGCCGTAGTTTATGTCTCCAAACTAGCCTGTTCTCCATTCTTCTATCTTCAAATCACTAAGGTAATAAGATTGGTGGATATACCCACGTCGGATAAAAATTGGAAACATACATTCGTGTTTGTGTCTGGTAATTGGGAGCACGAGAATGTTGTTATGAGTTTTCCATTGGAGAGGCGATGAAGGGATAAATGTAAGATTTAAATGTTATGTAGTTATTACAAATATGTTTTATTGGTAACATTTTTTGAATTGTCACTTTTGTTTTTAGGTGAAAGAATACACCATGAGTGGTGTAGGGAAGGGTTTCAAGAAGGTGCAGTAAAACCGTTTCTCAGTTTGTTAGTGGTTGCAAACGGAGCGTGGCGGTTGGAAGCATCTCATGTGTTTACACAGGTGAACTATCGTAAGTCTGGGTTGTAGCATGTTACATATTTGGAGATCGCAGAGAACGGTCAAGTGAATATGGCAGACAATGGGGAGATGACGACAGTGGACCAACTGCGAGCTTTGATAAAATAGGTATCGAGACCGTAATAATGCATGGTTTTGGTTGATGGTTCCTAAGAGTCACAAGGTGAGAGATACAAAAGAGTTGTCATCCTTTTAAGATAAAAAGGAAAATGAGAAAGAAATGCTCACTATTCAAGATGTTGAAGGAAATAGTCACAAAGAAGATGGTCGCTTGCAGTCAGGAGAAGAGGGAGGGAAGGATATCGGTCGTCTTCCTCGTGAAGATGATGAGGAAACTGATGAAAATGAGTGTCCTCCACTGAAAATAAATCATGACATACTTAATCTTATTCCAATATCATAACATAAGATGACGTTGGTGAATGATGACAAGGTAGCAGATGGAAGTCTCACGTATACGAATGTTAGGGAGACATCATTGCCAGAGGTAGCAAACGAATGAGGCAAGTTTCCCGAGGTGATCGTGCTGGAGTCGAGAGAAGGTGATAGATCAAAGAAAACTGATGAAAATGAAGGTATATCGGTTAAAACCCAAATACCTGAGTGGTCAGCTCAGTGGATGGAAGATTTTGTGAAGGGTGTAAGGTCTGGTTTGTCATATATAAACGTTGTAAGGCTGAAACTCATACAAAAAAAAGGTCGCGTTGGCTAGGCTTCCCGGGGTGCTATAGTAACTGAGGAAATTCCTCATATTCTTCGGTTACTTAATAAGATCTCAGTTCTTCTTTCATGAATGTAAGACACTTCTCTTATCACTGCTCTTGATAAAATCATGATATATTTCGGGTTCAGGAACATATCCGTGCATTTCAATCGATAAAGTATAACCAATTATATTTGTAAAACCATACCTCTGCAGTTGTTTCCTTGGTCACTGTGCTTTATCCGTCCCTAGTTGATAACTATCAAGATCATGTTTCTCTCACATTCGATTATCCGAGAGTCCCTGAACACCAAACCCTCGGTCTATTCAGGCTCATGTAGTGGTTGAACTTCCTATGTACGACCCAACGCGAAACCAAGTCCAAAATATTCTGCGGTGGAAGCGTCTAGAACTTCACTTTGTACACCAGATCCATCAAAACTTTACTTATCTTCCCGATAGTACTAGGTTAAGTCTCCATTTTTATCTTCAATGGCATATCTTCCTCATTGAAAACCAAGTCTTTACTTATTAAAGCCTTATCATGTCCAAGTTCAAGGAACCACAACCTATACTCTTTTTTTATAGCCAAAGAACAAATATTTCAGTATTCTTAGCATAAGCTTATCTTGCTTGACATGTGCATAACTTTGGTTCTCTATAGTCCATGCATCTTGAGGATAAAGAAACTTAGGGGTTGTAAATGGACTCATGTTGATGATATATGCAGCCTTTGTCACGACTTCTCACAAGAACTTTTGACCCATTCAACTTGTATGAAGCTTACATTTAACTCGTTCTAGCATGGTTTGATTCATTCTCTCAACAAGCCCACACTGTTAGGGAGTCCAACTTATGGTTAAGTGTCTAGCAATTCCAAGCTTTGCATAATAACTATTGAACTATATGTTCATATATTCCAA
This sequence comes from Limnanthes douglasii subsp. nivea, assembly GCA_036936605.1. Taxonomy (NCBI): domain Eukaryota; kingdom Viridiplantae; phylum Streptophyta; class Magnoliopsida; order Brassicales; family Limnanthaceae; genus Limnanthes; species Limnanthes douglasii. Next base: position 136,028,125 of record JAUPFV010000002.1, on the reverse strand, counting down.
GCTATTAACCCATACTTTCCTGAAATAGTAATCAATCAATGATATAAAGTACATTGCATCACATATGATAAGTTATTTTGTCGGATATCAAAGTTCTAAATGATCATAATCAAGTACTGCATTGGATGTCTGGTTTATGGGATAAACTTCACCCTATTTTTTTATTATCCAATACACAACTTCCATAAAAGCTCAACGTTTGTATTGCGGTAGCATCTAATAACCCTTGTTTACTTATTAGACTGAGTTTTTTTCATTTAAATACCTCAAGCGATTATGATACAACCTGGTTGAATCATTTATCATACTAGACATACCTCTACTACTAAAAAAAGACTCTTAAACATAAATGACTCGATCACTGTTTGTACAAAAGATAACGTGATTCATGGAACCCTCGTTTCAGTGATTACCTCTCACATCATTTATCTCTCAAAATAACTAGAGTTATTTTACTCACTAATGAAATATACTACTCAAGAAAATCTTCATCATCACACTTTTTCAGTTGTATATATTCTTCTATTTATAGGTTTAAGAAAACCCAAATTCTTCATCAGACGCTCGAGATTCAAGACCATTTAATAAACAACTATGATAACCCATAATCATTTAATATAGAAACCTCATAAAGAGACCTAATTAATATAGAAAATACAATTAATAGGAAATCTTATTAATATATGAAGACCAAAATATGAAACTCAATTAAATAATAAACATATAAAATAGAAAAATCAGCTTCAGTCCAACTGTGGTGCTTTGATCTAACTCTCTTCGGATCAGATTATTTCAGATCAGCTCGCTCCCAAACCAACGTGATTCAAGCCAAACTGCTTTGGATCATCAAATATATCATTCGACTCAATGGTGACCAATCTTGAAAGATTGTTTCACCCTTAGAAACCATGAAATTTCTTTGCATCTAAAGCACGACTCAAGTTTCATCCATAGAGTTTCAACAATTCTTGCCTAATACATCTAAGCAACAAATCCTACGATGCTTATATAATCCTTTGGTAATACTTATGTTGATGAGTTACAATCCAGATAATAGAGACCTCAAGACTTATGAGTTTACTAATAATTTTTTCTTCGTAAGATCTCAAAACAAATAATGATCAAAATAAAATGTGACAATGTTTTTTAAATTTTTAGTAATTTTACTCATATAAATAAGCTTAAATGAAAACTGAAGAAGACTTAAAATAGAAGTCAAAGAAATATTTTCATTTATATGAACAGTTCGAGATGCTAAAAAACTAAATGATTATCTATCAGCCAATATTACATTTGAGCGATGTATGTTTGGAAAAGTAGTAAATTGTTTTAGATTACCCTCATGTGACCAGTGAAAATGGAACTAGTGACCTAATCTAATAATGAAGAAAAATACATATATTTGAGTTTAAGTTACCTGATCAAGAAAATGCAGTATTGGTAAGATTAAAAGACTTTAACGACTTAGACTACTTGGAATACTCAACATACTATTTAGTAGAAAGCACAATTGGTTCTTTCAATTTGTTTATATTATGAATTATGCTTTTTGTGGAAAGTACCAGCATGTGTGACCAAGTTCATGACAATAAAAGCACCATATATTGCTGAAATCTTAAAAACCATATCTTTTACGAATATTACATCTATTTCGGTTACCATAATTCCATGATTATTTGATTCTTACATCCAACATTTCTAGTATAATCATGATAACCACCATAACCATAATGACTTACACCATGACTAATTTTTGTTTTTCAATTTTAAAAAAAAACTAAGAATATATATATATACATATATTGAAATACCCTGATGAATTTGATTTATGTATATATTTATTATAAAAAGGATAATCTTCCAATAGCCCCCTAGTATCAAATTTATTTAACAATAACCACATAATATTCTAGTAAAGTACAAATAACCAAGTAGTGTGAAATACCTCTTAACCATTTTTATCTCTTCTGCTTTTTGTTATTTTGCATACCATATATTTCAAACCATAACTCTAGTAAAAAATTGAAAATATCATTGATTTTGTTTTTTAAGACGAACAAAACAAGACTCATAAAAGATATTTTTTTTATATATTCTGAATTTTTTTAGTTGCGTAACTACGGGTAATTGGGATACAAAATTATCTTTTAGAAAAACAAATGTGTTCTAGTTGCGGTAATATGTGTAACTTGGTTACAAAAAAATAAAATATTTTCAGTTGCATAATTATGTGTAATTTAGTTGTGAAAAAACAACTATGTTCAAGTTTAGAAAATTACGTATAAATATATTATAAAAATAAGAAACAAATAGTTGTAAAAATAAGTTTTTGGTTGCTAAATAAGTCTGATTGTTACAAACCTTTTTTGTCAAAATAAGTGTTAATTGGGTGTGAAACAACTAATATTTTTGTAATTACGAAAATTTGTGCATTTTTATGTTAAAAATACTTTTTTTGCAAAATTAATTTGAAAAAAACAATTATGTTCAGTTATGCAATTATATCTAATTTGGTTACAAAAATGCAATTGCGTTCTAGTTGTAGAATTATGTGTAATTTGGTTTGGAAAGAACAAATTTGTTCAAGTTAAAAAATTACATGCATATTAAAAATAAGAAGAAAATAGTTGTGCAAAAAACATTGGTTGCTAAATAAGTCTGATTGTTACAGATTTCTTTTTGAACGTAAGTGTTAATTGGATGTTAATCAACTAACTTTTTTGTAATTGTAAAAAATATGTGTATGTTTATGTTAAAAAACTTTTTTTAAATAAAAAAATTGGACCGTATTTCAGGTGTGAAATATGTATAATTGGGATGCAAAATTTGTCCCAAAAAACAATTATGTTCCCATAACGGAATTATATGTAATTTGGTTGTAAAAAATCAATTGTGTTCTAGTTGTGTAAGTGTAATTTGGTTACTGAACAAAAATAAATCTTCAAAAATATCACTTATAGATTTCGTTTTGTTCTTCTTTAGAAATATATATATATATATTTAGATTTTTTTTAATTAGGGTTTGAAAGATATAGAGTTTTTAAATTTAAAAATAATTAACTATTGAAAACTCTATGTATATATATGTATTCATCATGCATATTGGTAGAAGAATTTATGGTACAAAACCGAGGTGGTTAGCTTATGAGTAACTCTTTTTTATATTATATTATAAAATAAAATTATATATATATATATAAATAAATAAATAAAGATAAAGATTATATTTTAATATATTTTAATTAAATACTCTATAATATATATCACTGATTATTCTAATTATATTAATTAGAGACTAAATAATATAAATCCATTTAGTAGATTGATTATAATTAATGATTATTAACTAAATATATTTTATTATATACTATCCTCTATTATATTATTATAAAATTATATTTATATAATAGTATTTCAAAATTATGTTCGCATAGCCTATTTATTATTGTCTTTTAAAAAATAGAAAAAGATAAAATAGTTTGTTTACATATATTCTTGATGTGAGAGTTAGATTTTCATTTTACCTCACATGTTAGTTTTTTCAAGAAAACATGGTATTTTTCTCCGTGACTTAGGGTCGAACACGTGAAGGATGCTAATGACGAGTATTATCTTTGCTAAGAAAGTCTATAGGCGCTTAGCCTTAATAATATTTTAGCTTTGAACAACATTAAAGGCCAAAAGGGTAAAAAATTAAAAACAAATATAATATTTAGTCATTTGATTTGATTTTATTAATTATTGAATAAAATCATTATAAAAATAGCCGATCTGCAGGCTACCGCATGCTCTAAATTCATTGAGCTACATAAATTACATCCGTAAATAATAATACAATTTTTACTTCAGAAAGAGACAACCCTCCATAAGATAATTTGAGGGTAGTTACAGACGGTGCTGCAAAGAATTTTTTTTATCTTTCTAACTATAATAAGGTGTAGAAGACATAATTTTTGTACATATCAAGTTTTTGAGAATCAGGGGTTAAAGAATATGTTACTATATGTTTTTAAATTTGGAAGCCAAAAAGTAATCTTACTATTCTTCATGTAATATGAAGTTATGACTTCATGTTTGTAAATAATATTCTTATTATTGTCCTTGTATTTGTTTGCTACCATCGGATTGTGATTTTAAGTAAGCCCAAAAATGTTTTGAAGGTTCCATAAATTTTTTTAATGGTGGTGTGTAGCCAAGTATTGTTTTGACTAGAAGTTTCTCTGTTTGTAAACCAGATAATGAATGAAATCCTGTGAAGAAGTCGTCTAAAAAGAAAATAACTGCGAAAACTAAGTGATCCTTTTCTAAAAGGTTTGTTGTGAGGTGGTCTTTAGGCAAAAAAGAAACTATCAAGCTTATTTTTGTTGAACATACTTTAGCATAAGGTGTTAGGCCAAAGAATATAAATAGTATAACTCGTTCAGTGAATAATAGAGATCGTGATGAAGCAATAAAGAAGAAGGCTCTTTTCGTCAATAACTTAAAGGCTTTAGGTGCCGAGATTCTTTGTGATAAGGCCACTGTTGTTAAAGTTTAAAGTATTTGGAAGCCGAATGTGATGATATAGATGATAATATTACCGCGACTAGGAAATATGGTTCAAATGTCATTCTTGATACTGAAAAGGAAAAGGCGCATACTCATCATCTTTGGGAACTTCCTTTGCCTCATGGTAATTGTGGACAAATCATAAATTTCTACTTCAGTTTGAGATAAAAACCCTCATGTTTATGGATTAAAATATTTGGCGTGAATATGTTTATTAGGCCAGTTAATGTTGATGTTGTCTTGACCATAGGTTCAACAAATGCTACAACTTCAAAATCTTTTCTAAATTAGATTAATAAATTACTTAACTAGTTTATAACTTTGGCAAACAAAAGGAAGCTACATATAGACTTCTCTAAATTATAATTAGTCAAGAGACAACTGAATTGGGGATTGGAGGTGAGGATTGGATATCACTTTCTTCATTTAATCTTGTATATATTGACTAAAATGTATTTAATATGCATATTATTTTAAATTATTTTGACATGTTTCATTAAGGCTGTAATCAAGCAACTAATTATACTCCAGATTTCTAAACTTTTTAAAAATATATTGTAGAGTCATTTGGGAAGAGTTTAGAGATGAAGGCCATGTTGGAAACGAAAGTTGAAGCTTAAAATAACGTGCATGGAGAAGACAATTGATAAGAACAAGTTAAGGCAGACAGTCAAGTTGAAGTTGTTGTTATATAGCAGATGAAGCCTATGTATAGTGTAAGGACAATAAGGAGAATTGTTTTTTGTAAAGCCTTGTATCCGTAATGTGTATTACCTTCGCTATCATAAAGCTTTTCAACTAAAAAATCTTATTAAGCTTGGTTGAGACATTTGAGCAGAAGTTTGTGAAGCCTTGTTTGTATAGTGTGTATGATATCCATGCAAATCGAGTTGACTTTATGTTATTTTTTATTGCCTCCATATCTTGTTTTCAAGAAACTCCCTTCACTTGAATATTTTATGAGTGTGGTTCTTAGATCTTCTTCTTATTCTTATATGTCAATTACCATGAATCTTGAGGCCTAGCCTCTGGATAAGAACTTTTCGGGCTTCTTGATTGATAGTTTATGTTTGAAAATGACCAATGCTTACGATGATGTGCAAGCATATGATGTTAGTGCATTAACGTTTATGTTTTATGCTCTTGGTACTTTCTCAAAGTCCATTTATTCCAAAAGTGATGCAAGACGTTGACATTCTTTTAGATATTGGATAATATTTTTGTTCTTGGCCCCAACTTTCCCTAGTATTTGATTGACCACCGACTAAGAATGTGTTTGTTGAAGTCTTTTAGCTCCATAAATATGTTTTAGCTAAATACCTATAATTTCTACTTCATACGTTGTTTATGGGAAACCAAACTTGTTAAACTGGATGAGTATTTATCCGGTTGAGGATATTAATTGGATTCCTACTTATGAGCCTTGATTATTTCTTTTGAGTGTAGCTCGCGACTCACATTGGATGTTGTAGTCCCCTAATTATATTGAAATTTTAGTCAAACCTATAGACACATCAAGAGTTTTCATAACGTTTCTTAATGGGAATAACGTTCGGACAATAATCGTGTGATCTTGAAAGTTTCTCAAGTTTGAAGTACTTAGTTTTTATACTTAATAAATATTTACTTTCATAGTATATTGTCTTAGACTATGTTTCTTCTTATCTTATTAGAGCGAAGCTTAAGACATAATCTGAGACTACTATGTGTAAAAAAATAACTCTCTTGGTTTTGGCTTTGTTAATATTTACTTGTCATAGTTGTTAATAACTCTCTGAGACATAATCTGAGACTACATACTGCCAACCAACCTGTCATAATTTTTACTTTCTTGGTTCTTCTTGGATGATCCATTGCTCCCGAATATGAGAGTTGAGTATGATCTAATTCAGTTAATTTTTACTAACTATATAACCTAAAAAAATTCCAAATCTCATACCTAAGGTACATTTATTTGTTTTAGTTTCAGACTGACTCTGTTAAGGTTTGAGAATGTCTCAGTTATTTCAACCAAGTGTTCCTCGTCCTTCTTTCTTGTGATTAACACGTCATCTATGTATGGTTATATATTTTGGTCAAGTAGATTTACAAATATGTTATTTAAAAGCATTTTATATATAGGTCTTGCATTCTTCAAGTCAAATGACATCATGTTTGTAGCAATAAAGGCCTCTATTAACTATGAATATGGTATGCTCATGATCATCTTCATTTATTTGAATTTGATTGTATCCGAAATAGGTATCTATAGAAGATAACATCATATTCCCTAACGCATCATCCTGGAGTATATCTATTATTGGCAAGGGAAATGATCATTCATGCATGATTATTGAAATCTATGAAGTCTACGCACATTCTCCACTTGACGGTCTTCTTTTTTACCAACAATGGGTTTTCCATGCATATCGACTAATATGGTTCTCGTATATATCATATGAAATTCAATTTGTTTACCTCTACAACAATTACTTATGTTTTTTCTTGTTAATATAATCTTCTCATTTTATTTCTTGGTAAAAAATTATTATTAATTGATAATATATGGCACATAATTTTGGTTGGAACCCCTATGAGATCCTAGGCATTCTAGGAAAACAAATCAAAATTATTTTATACAAGTCAAGTAATTTATAGCTTATTGTTTTTGGAAATATCGACCAATTTGTAGTATCTTCTCTCCATTTATTATGATATTTTCTACTTCTTCTCCAGGTTTGATAAGGTGAGGAGCTTCTGTGGGATCATCCATATTATCCAAGATGATCGAGTCACTCATTGATTGATTTTGCAATTGTGGTTGTTGTTGTTTGCACACTAAAAATATTACATAAAACCCACAAATATCTTATGATTTCTCTTGATTACCCCTACATTACCATTGATAGGGTACTTGAGGCATTGATGAGCTGTAAATACTATAGCATGCCTCTGATTCAGCCGTGATCTTCCGATGATTACATTGTAAGAGAAAGAAGCATCTACTATCATGAATAAGAAGTGAAACCTATTTCTGAACTTTCGTTTGTCGAGGACTACGTCCATGTCAATCTCCCCTAAAACTTGTTCATTTGTACATGTAAATATTGTAAGAATCTTTTAAGAACAAATTAATTCTGGAACACCTCTAATCTATGTAGGTACTTTTATATACGATATTGGCCGAACTCCGCATATCATTACTATTTTAACTCATAATCCATCCAATTCCATATTGATTAGTACAACGTCACCGTGTGTTGCCTCCAATCCCCTTAGGTAATCATTAGAAAATACCAACATTTGATACCGGTTCTGGTACAAGTGTGGCAATGTTTGACCATGATGTTGGATCTTCAAATCTCTAATATATATTTTATTTGAATTTATTATAATCCCCGAGAATGGATCTCCTCCTGTTATGACATATACAGTTTGTTTATTTAGATCATAATCCAAATATTTATCTTCTTCTTTCTTAAATATTGTATTATTATTTAGAACACTAGGCAGTTTTTCTATTTATTATCTTTAGCTTTCATTTCTTGATGACTGCACTATGCAAGCATCTCTGTTTGGTTCATCATTTTTTTTACAACTTGATCCTCCAAAGCACAACAATCCCTTGTGTAATTTATCTGAGATTTGGCGTATGAGCATATCCTTGTTTCTTTCATATATCACTCTCAAAATTTTGGCCAACTCGGTTTATAGTCCTTTAGTTAGGCGATCTCATCTTCGACTAATATTTCTGCTATGATTTCTCTTATACCTTCCTCGGTAGTCTTCGTTTTGATTATAATGTTTCGGCTGAGGCAATTCTTCATAGTTATGTTTTTCGGAGGCTTTGGTGTGTGGCTTATAATTGACTTGTGAACGTGTGTGTGGTTCATTATTACGTGTTAACAAATGATTCTTTTAAAATGCAGATGGAGTGGTAGTGTCTCCCTCAAGAATTTTTTTTTAAATTTCTTCTACTATGATGTAGCATTCTACCTCTGCCAATAAATCACCAAAATTACAAATTTCTTTTTTTTTTATGATAGTGTTGGCCATGCGCCATGGAAATATATATATTGCTTTATACAAAGAAACGACTACCAAGTCGTAACAGTTGTACAAATAACTCTTAGTTTTCACAAACCTTTGAGTATACTTTTTCAAGCTTTCCTCGAGGTTTTGTTTATAATGGATGATATAATCATCATCCTTTTTTGTTGATTTGGATCCAAAAAAGTGATTTATGAATTTTATGCACAACATCCTAAAGCTTGTAATGCAACATACTTGACAGTTGTTGAACTATGTTAAGGCATCTCCTCTTAGTGTTAGAGGAAATGTCCTACATTTCACAGGGCCATCTTCTATTTGATACCTTAGCATTTCAATTTTAAATTTTTCAACATGATGATCTAGATCTTCTTTGTTATTGAGCTTGTCAATCTTGTGATTGTTGGAGTTTGACGATGAGTTCGTGTACAAGATATTTAATGCAAATAGAGATTCATGTTGCAAATCATGATCATCAATGTTAAGAAAAGTATTTGATTTAATTATGTATATTGTCCGATAAATTGATATCCATACCACTATTCGGCCAAATGCCTGGTCATGTTCTGAAAAAGTGATGGATATCCATTAGGGTGAAGCCCCTGCGTTGCTGTAGCATAATAAATATTTTGTCATGCTAGGGGTAATGGACCCAAAGTCTTCTCATGACCCATGAATGTTAGAGACGACATATATTTGTTATTATTCATTCCCGTTGAAGCATGAGTATATCCCGATGTTATATTTGCTTCAGCTTGTTGTATGGCTGTAAAAATTTATTGAAATGGATACTGTATTGCATATGTTTGATACTTCTGGTTACTTGGGTAGTAGATCCCTGAATAAGCTGTTAGAGGTTGGAAATTTGGTTGAATTCATGGTTCTACAATTGGAGCATGTTGATGATTCAGCTAAGCTCCTTGCTGATTCATAAGAACTTGTTGGTAATTTTGGCTCATTACATGTTGGGATGGAGAAGAATGTTATCTTTCTACCGAAGAGAAGCGTCAACTACTGAGGTTGTCCATCTTGGGTTGTAGATTTTATCAACACTATACTCATTTTATCTTGTCATATATGTCTTTAGATGTAGGGTTATGATTCTTGTTTTCCGGCTGTGACAATATACCAATATTTTCTACTTCTATTAGAGGATCCTTCAATACAAGGATCATTAAAAAAAATTCTTTTATGTCTAAAGTGGAAGTTGCGTCAATTGGTGACGTTCTTGAGACGATCCCTTTTTATGGATTTGGTTTCATGATTTCTCTAGATGTTATTTATCTTTTGGCTGATGAGTTCCGTACACCATCTTTTGCATCATACTGACTTGCTCCTCTTTTAGTTCCCTTACTAGGGGCTGGGAATCCGTCGGTTCAACATCGGTAGTAACAACAAATGGATCTTGCGCGCCAGTTCTCTCGCCGATGTCACGAGGCCTACATATGGAGTATTCTTTTGCTCTGAATACATATGATTCCTGATTTTCGTTAGTATTTTTCTTCTTCTTTTGGTTTTGGATGAAAATCTTATAGACACGAGTTGGTTCCCAAAATGATAGCACTTTGATTAGTATAATTTCGATGTGATATAATATATGAATAACAAAATATATTATCAAATAATACGAATAATAATTAATAACTCGAATATCTATCCTTGTATTATTCAAATAGGGTACAAGATATACCTTCTATCTATGACATTTTATATCGCATCTATCTATAACAAAACTTGATTTTATTCTAATTTGATTAAGATTTTAAATCTACCAAAACAAAAGAGGTTATTCTAACTTGGTTTTTTAAGCCCATGACCGGATAGATAATATCTTCTCACATGGGCTCCTTCTCACATGGACTCCTGAATGAATTCTTTAATAAACCGATAATATAGGTTTGCAATGACTATAAATGGGACGAATTATATCTGTCGTAATAATAATGGAATAAATTCCTAACATAATATTTGACAAACTCAGGATACATCAACAATTTATGACTCGTTTTTATTTTCTAGATGGAGATGGATTTCGGTATACTTACTATTTTTGTTTGGATTTTAAGGTACGAAGATCGGAAGACAGACAAATGCACGTGTATGTGAATGTGTAATGTGTCTTTTTCTCTTTGGAAGTTCATTGCTTTAAGGTGAAGGGTACAAGCTTTACAGCCTTAAATGATTTTGTTGACCAGTCTTTTGATCGTGCATTGTGTTTCTGTAGGTCCAAAATCTTCACCAAAAATTATGGACCTAGTTTCCAGAATGTGGATATCTATTTTAGTTGTTAAATTTGGTATTTGAAGATAAAAACAAACGAGAAAGTGCGAAAACTATAAGATAGAAATAAATTAAGGGCACCTAAATAGTTAGGATTATAGTTTTGTTTTTGGATTTGAGTCGGTTTGTGCGAGTGTTTTTTTGTATATAGTGTGCATTTTCTTCATATTTTTCATGGATGGATCAAGTTTAGTGATACGAATCCAACATAAAAGCAAAAGGACATGATGCAATACACTAACAAGTGAACAAGGTAGCTCAAAAATTTACAAACATGATCCTTTAATTACAGGGATATGTGGTCTATGAACGACCAAGTGATCCATTCTTCGAAATACTCTCGGTCTGAGAACCTGTCTTTGGGCCTATGAACAACCAAGTGATCCATTCTTCGAAATACGTGTCTTTGGGCTATGAACAACCAATTGATCCATTTTTCGAGATACTCTCGGTCTAAGAACCTGTCTTTACGACCGGCGTAAACGGTTGTTAGCAACATGTAACCAGTTCTCGACTCGCCGAAATTTTTGTGCCACATTTTTTATCTAGTTTGGAACAGCTAGGTCGCCCACCTATTTTCAGACCCATATTCTTTCAAATAACATGGAATGCCGGATATTTTGTTTTTTATTTTTTTAGCTTTTTGAATAACAAAGAAAATTATATAAATAGTAGGATTGGTAATGTTTAATGTTTTATTTTATATTTATTTTAATTGAAAGCTTTTTAGTGGGGTAGATCAAGTCTTCATATGTATTAACTTTCACTGAAATTATTTTAGTTGGTCAGACCAAAACTTTAGTAATTCCTTATTTGGTTTTAGAAATTCCGTATTAGTGTGTATAAAGTCTATTTATAGACCGTTTCTTTTATCATATGTAGATTTGTTCTCTCTCTTAACAAGCTAATAGTAGTATCACAGCCACTTGATGAAGGAAAAAAAAAAGTAAACTTGATGACTTCTGATAATTTTGTACAAGTAGTCATTCCACGCTTTGAAAGTCATTATGATCATTGGAGCATGCTAATGGAGAACTTCTTAAGTTCCAGATAATATTGGAGGGTTGTTGTTTTTGGAGTAGCAGAACCAACATAAGGTGTTGTGCTGACGGATGTCGAGAAAACAGAGTTGGAAGCGAGAAAGCTAAAAAAATTGAAGTAAAAAAATTACTTTTTTCGAAACAATAATCGACCCATCTTGGAAATAATTCTTAGTAATGAAACCCTCAAATATATTTGGAATTACATGAAAAATAAATATCAAGGCTCTGCTAGAGTGACACAACTTCAAGCTTTGAGAAAAAAATTTAAGACTTTACAAAATGTGATTTCTTGGTGCGAAAATGGAAGATGTTATAATTGTGGAGAAAATACTGTGTTCCATGACACCAAATTTTGATATCGTTGTTGTTCGATTGAAAAATCAGAAGACATATGCATTCTCTCTTAATGAACTACAGAGCTTCTTGTTGGTCCATGAACAGAAGATGAACCGACGTTTAACTTCATAGGAGCAAGCTTTGAAGGTTTTATCTTTACTCATTTCTCAAACTCTAGAGGAAGGGGTAGAGGTAAAGGTAGATGAAATGAAACTCAAGAAAATTGATATACAACAGGTATTCCAACACCAATGATAATTAATTTTCAAGGAGACGCAGAAGACAAGATCAATATTTGGACAAGATATAGTGTTTTAGATGTCATAAATTTGGTCATTATCGTTCCGGAGTGTTATACTAAGGTTCCTAATGACAATGAAAAAGAGGATCAATCACATTTTGCTAAAAAAAAGGAAGTATAAACTTTGTTAATGGCTATTTAAGCTAATTAGAAATCTCGGTCTGATGTTTGGTATGTGGATACGGGCTGTAGTAATCACATGTGTGGAAATAAGTTTTTTTTCTTACTTAAATGAAAGCTTTCATTTTTTAGTAAGTTTTTGTGATTGTTCCGATATTATGGTGATGTGAAAAAATAATATTGAGATAAGAACCACGAATGATTTTGTGGAAATAATCTCTAATGTTTTTTACGCTCATGACTTGAAAAGTAATTTGTTAAGTGTTGGTCAATTACTAGAAAAGGATTATGTAATCACTATTCAAAATGGTATTTGTGAAATTTATTATCCTGCTAGAGGAACTATTGTTGTTATGAAGATGAGTTCGAACAAAGATTGAAAGTGTACAAACTTGTTTGGTAGCTGAAGTAAAGGATCCTTCGTAGTTGTGGCATTTTCGTTATAACCTTTCGAATTTTAGTGGTTTGAAGACTCTCCAACAAAAAAATACGTTGACAAGATTTCCTCTGTGGGTTTGTAACCTACATAATACAAAAGCGCCGTTCTTTGGATTTTCTTTCCGCAAAATAGCTCCTTAAGTTTGTATAATATAGACACGAAACAGAAGCTAAAACACAATTGGCTACGGTTTTGGTCTTCTTCGGTAGATATAAAAAAAAAGAAAAAAAAAGGAGTTGACTACTTTTGTATTCATTAGAACAGAGAAGGAGAACTTGGCGTGAGAACAGACACAGACGAAAAAGAAGAGAAAACCCAATCGACTATTTTTTGTTCTTTTTCCTGCAAAACATAGAAGAGAAAGAGAAAAAGCAGGATGAGGTTTCTAGAGTTTCGATCGGCAGCAGTTACTAGACGAAGATCAAAACGCGGCGACGACTACGGTAGTTTTCCGATCGGTGTTTCTGTCAGGCGATACTTGCGGCTATTGTTCGGTCTAACATTCTCTAAACTTTTATTAGTTTATTTACATTCTTCCTAAAGAATTATGTTAACTTTTGCACCCATGATGATGATTTGTTCGATTATGAACTAATCGTTGTCATAGAACCTTAACGGATTTGTTTGAATAATATTTAGGGTTTATTGCTTAATTTATTTGTGAGATATGTTTATCGGTTACCTTGTATGGTTGTGTTTATCGTTAGATGCGTCGCGAACATCTAGTTTGTTAATCTTTAATGAATGCGAAAGTAGATTTAAGGGTTTAGAACTTGCCATGTTAGCATAGGTTCTTGAATGATTCGTATTGTGATTGTTCATGATTCGTAATATGTCACTAACCATATCATATTACCCTGTGTAATCGAAATAGGTAACTTGTGCTTAAAACCAATTGTACCTCAATTCATATAGACATATAGGATTGTCATGCAAGCGGTGTCTGCTTAACTGTTATCTCTTTTGTGGTTGTTTAAGTGGTTTGGTTTACGTGTACTGAAAGGTAGCGTATACTGATTTCGTGTTATCTGATTAGTAATCGTAGTTATCTTACATATTGATTAAGTATATTAATACTCTGAGTAAAATAAACAATGAAGTTAGGGTTACATGTTTTCTCTCGCATAAGTAAACTCGTTAGATAATCTCGTTAGTTGATTTGTTTAGTTACATTCATACTTTATTACTCGTTCAAGCATTAGTTTAATAATCATACGTTGTTGCATAAGTGAATTCTTGTCTTATACACCTAGTCTTTGTGGGAACGGTCTTTCTTACTTGTTACTGGCTACTATTTGACCGCGTATACTTGCCTGAGAAAAGGACTAACAAGTTTTTAGCGCTGTTGCCCGGGACTCGGTGTTATTTGACTGTTTTATTTCTTATGAGCAGCAATCGTTATAAAACTACTAACTTGATTCAGTTACTTTCTTTTTGTGTGTTTTCTTGTGCTTCACGTACTTGAGCGTGTATGCAAACACGGTCTCAAACTAGAGAACTAGTACAAAAGGAGCTTGAAACACAGCAAGGAACAAAGTTAATATTCGCAGATTCTGATACTAATTCTACAATGGGAGATCCAGCTCTAAAAGCACTCATGGAATACTCTCAACCAAAGATCATGGATATTCAGTCTAGCATTGTCAGACCCAATATCGCTGCGAATAATTTTAAAATTAAACCCAGCACTATTCAGATGATGCAGAATTCTTGTCAGTTTGGGGGAGCTTCATATGAGGATCCTAATATGCACATTATGACCTTCTATGAAATCCGTGATACCTTCACGTTCAACGGTGTTTCAGATGATGCCATAAGACTAAGACTCTTCCCATTTTCTCTGAAGGACAAAGCTAAGAGTTGGTTACACTCTTTACCAGCAGGCTCGATCACTACTTGGGATATACTAGGATAGAAATTTCTCTCAAAATTCTTTCCTATGGCAAGAATAGCCGCCTTGAGGAATGCTATTACTCAGTTTTCTCAGTCATATGGTGAATCTTTAAGTGAAGCTTGGAAGCGTTACAAGAAGATGCTCAGAAAATGTCCTCATCATGGGATTCGTGATTGGTCAGTAATAAATTTCTTCTACAATGGGTTGGGTGCGCAAACAAGGCCCATGGTCGATGCTGCATCTGGGGAGCCTTATTAACAAAAAGCTATGAGGAGGCTCGTGAGCTCCTTGAGATGATGGCTGCTAATGAATTCCAGAACCCTTCTCAGAGACAGTCACAACATAAAGTAGCTGGTATTCTTAACGTAGACACTCCTACTGCTTTAGCAGCTCAGCTTGAAGCTCTAAACATGAAGGTAGATTCTTTGACTAAACTAGGGGTACATTAGGTAGCTAGTGTGTGCGAGATTTGTTCTGGAGGGCATGACAATCAACAATACCCAATATCTACTGAGTCAGTGCAATTTGTGAGTAACTTTCAGAGGCAGAATCAACAACCAATCTCAAACACCTATCAACCAAGTAACAGAAATCATCCGAACTTCAGTTGGAGCAATAATCAACAAGGTAATCAGCATTATGGTCCTAAGCCATACGCTCCTCCTGGATTTCAGCAACAAGGTCAACAACATCAATCTCAACAGTATGCATCAACACAACCTCAGAATCAATATCCTGGCCCTTCTCAACATTTTGTGAGAGACTGCTAATTCGAAGAGATGAAGTTAATGATTAAAAGTCTGATGGTATCTCACAAGACCTTGGAAAATCAGATTGGGAAGATGGCCATTAACATGATTGTTAGACCTCAGGGAGTTCTCCCTAGCGACACGGAATATAATCCAGGTAAACGGGACGACAAGGAGCAATGCCAAACTATCACCTTGCGATCAGGAAAGGTTGGTGAGAACGCCACATCTGGTAAGAGGCAGATTCTTCTCAAAATCAGCCCATTCTGAAAAACTCTTTTCAAAATCAGCCCTCATTTGCGGTTAATTCTGGTCAGATCAGCCACCTAAAAAGCCCTCTCAGTCAGTTGTTGAGCCTACGATCTACCCTCCTCCACCTTTTCCGCAAAGGTTGCAGAAACAGAAGCTAGATACTCAGTTTGGGAGATTTTTGGAGGTATTCAAGAAGCTACACATCAACATACCTTTTGCTGAAGCATTAGATAAAATGCCTAGTTATGCCAAGTTCATGAAGGGAATTCTTTCGAAAAATCTAAAGCTCGGTGATTTTGAAACAGTGGCGCTCATTGAGGAATGAAGTGCGACCTTACAACAAAAATTGCCTCCCAAGCTTAAAGATCCAGGAAGCTTCACCATTCCTTGTTCAATCGACAATTTAACTTTGAGCAAATGTTTATGTGATTTGGGAGCAAGCATCAATCTGATGCCCCTATCTGTGTTTGAGAAACTTGGGCTACCTGAGCCAAAACCGACTAATATCTCTTTGCAACTGCCTGATCGTTCCATCACATATCCTCGTGGTATCGTAGAAGATGTCTTAGTAAAGGTAGACAAGCTCAACTTTCCTTCTGACTTCGTTATCTTGGATTTCGAAGAGGACAAAAACATCCCCATAATCATGGGAAGACCATTCCTGGCTACGGGCAAAACTTTGATCGATGTCCAAAAAGGGGAGCTCACTATGAGAGTGCAAGATCATAATGTCACTTTCAACATTTTCAAGCCTATGAAATCTCCAACAGAGGATGAAGAATGTTTCAGGTTGGATATGATCGATTCTTTGAACACCAATGAGGTGGATCGGTATGTGAGTTCAGATGTTCTAGGCAGAGTTCTACATGGTGAATCTGACTTCGAAGACGGAGAGATATCTGAATGTGTTCACGTACTACAGGCAACCCCATATCAAAAGAGGCTCAATATTCCACATGAGTCGCTCAGATTGGGTGATCTTTAGGATTCTTAGGAAAGGCTTAAACCTTCGCTAGAAGAAGCTCCTAAATTTGAACTCAAACCACTACCAGATCATCTCAGGTATGCTTACTTAGGAGAGTCATCTACAGTACTTGTTATTATTGCATCTAACCTTTCAGGTAGTGAAGAAGAAAAGCTATTGAGAGTCCTGAGGAAGTTCAAATCAGCCATTGGTTGGACCATAATAGATATCAAGGGAATCAGCCCCTCTTACTGCATGCATAAGATTCTGCTCAAAGAAGGGAGTAAACCATCTATCGAGCATCAGAGGAGACTAAATCCTATCATGAAAGAGGTGGTGAAGAAAGAAATTCTGAAGTGGCTAGATACAGGCATTATCTATCCTATCTCAGACCGTCCGTGGGTTAGCCCGGTGCAATATTTACCAAAGAAGGGAGGAATGACAGTAGTACCAAATAAGAGAGAATGAACTCATCCCCACTCGGCCAGTTACTGGATGGAGAATTTGAATGGATTATCATAAATTGAATAAGGCCACTAGAAAATATCACTTTCCTTTGCCATTTATTGATCAGATGTTGGATAGGTTGGCAGGCCATGAGTATTATTGAATGCTCGATAGATATTCAGGATACAATTAGATTTGTATAGCTCCAGAAGATCAGGAGAAAACGACCTTCACATGCCCTTTTGGTACCTTTTCTTTTCGACGTGTCTCATTTGGACTTTGCAATGCACCCGCTACTTTTCAAAGGTGCATGATGGTTATTTTCTCTGAAATGGTTGGTAATATCATGGAGGTGTTCATGGATGATTTCATAGTCTTTGGGAAATCATACGATGGCTGTCTATCTAATCTGGGTAGAGTACTTGAGAGATGTGTGAAAACAAACCTCATTCTTAATTGGGAAAAATGTCACTTCATGGTTTAATAAGGTATCATCCTTGGACACAAGGTGTCTAAGAGGGGTTTAGAAGTAGACAAGGCCAAGCTTGAAACGATCAAAAAACTTCCTCCTCTTATCTCAGTAAAAGGAATTCGTAGTTTTCTTGGTCATGCTAGATTTTATAGACGTTTTATTCAGGACTTCTCAAAGATCACCAAACCACTTTGTAGTCTACTGGAAAAGAATGTTTCCTTTCGATTTACTAAAGAGTGTTTCGTTGCTTTTGAGCTCTTGAAGAAAAACTTGACTTCATACCCTATCATCATTGCGCCTAACTGGGAAGAGCCATTTGAGATGATGTGTGATGCTAGTGATTTCACTGTGGGAGTCGTTCTTGGTCAAAGGAAGCTGAAGGTGTTTCACGTGGTTCACTATGACAGTAAAACCCTCAACAATGCACAACAAAACTACACCGTTACTGAAAAAAGAGCTTTTGGATGTTGTCTATGGTTTTGAGAAGTTCAGATCCTACTTGCTTGGTGCTAAGGTCACGGTTTTCACGGATCATTCGGCTATCAAGTACATGCTATCTAAAAAGGATGCCAAGCCTCGCTTAATTCGATGGGTACTCTTCATTCAGGAATTTGAGTTGGAAATTAAAGACATAAAGGGGACTGAAAACCAGGTAGCTGACCATCTCTCACGTCTTGAGCAACATGAGAAAGACAAGGGAGATGGAATTCTTATCAACGAATGTTTCCCAGATGAGCAGCTGTTCCTGATCCAAGGAGAAGTACCATGGTTTGCTGATTTTGTTAACTATCTGGTTAGAAATGTGATTCATTCAGATTTTACATGGGCTCAACGAAAGAAATTCTTCCATGACGTGAAATGGTATCTTTGGGATAAACCATTCTTGTTTAAACAGTGTGCTGATAAGATGATCCGACGTTGGATCCCTTACAGTGAGATTGAGAAAGTCTTACATGATTGTCACTCTACGGTTTATGGAGGAAATTATGCTAGGGATAAGACAACTGCTCGAGTTGTTCAAGCAGGATTCTACTGGCCTAACTTGTTTAAGGATGCTCATCTGTACGTTCGTAGATGCGATCGATGCCAAAGGGTGGGTAATATTTCTAGGCGAATGAGATGCCCCTTAATATGCTTTTTGAGGTTGAGGTATTCGATGTATGGGGAATAGATTTCATGGGACCATTTGTGTTCTCCTGCAACAACCTATACATACTCGTAGCTGTGGATTACGTATCTAAGTGGGTTGAGGTGAAAGCTCTCCCAACTAACGATGCTACGGTTGATGAGTCCGAATTCAGCATGCTCCCCGGAAGGGCAAATCAGTCTAAGTCTCTCCGAATACCGGACAAGCTACAAGGACATAAATCGGACAGATCATTTGGACCAGACAGATCACTTTGAACACTGTAAACTTAAGGCTGTTCGAACTATGACTAAAGTACTAAAAAACCTAAACACTTCTTGACTAAGCTACCTGCCCTCCTGCTTAGAACTCATGGGTCTTTAAACATGACCCGGGTCTATTAAACATAACCCGAAAGCCCATAAGGGCCCAAACATCATACTATAAATACCCAACCACCAGCATTAACTATGGGTGATAAAAATTAACTGCTACCAAGCTGCTTAATTATCTCTCCACCGTTAAACACCCTTACACCACCGTTAAACACCCTTACACCACCGTTAAACACCCTTACACCACCTTGAAACTCCACTTAAAATTATTGGCCTACCCTCAGGCAATTATTATCCTCACCAACGGTAGTGCTCAATTTCCTTCGTAAGCAAATCTTCACTCGCTTCGGAACTCCTCGTGCTCTAATCAGTGATGAATGGACTCATTTTTGCAATCGTCACTTCACAACATTGTTGGCTAAATATGGTGTTTCTCATCGTGTTGCTACCGCTTACCACCCTCAAACTAATGGTCAAGCTGAAGTCTCGAATCGAGAACTCAAGCAAATTTTAGAAAAAGTGGTGAATCCTTCAAGGAAATATTGGTCTCTGAAGTTAGATGAAGCGGTATGGGCATACCGAACGGCTTACAAAACTCCACTTGGGATGTCACCATTTTAGTTAGTATATGGTAAGGCTTGTCATCTTCCAGCAGAACTCGAGCATAAGGCATTCTGGGCTTTGAAGACGTTAAATTTCGACATGCAAGCAGCTGGTGAGAAGCGTCTTCTTCAATTGAATGAACTTGACGAGTTTCGGTTTCAAGCCTATGAGAACTCGAAGATGTATAAGGAAACAGTCAAGAAATGGCATGATAGGAAGCTTCTACATAAAGCTTTTGAGCCGGGTCAAATGGTTCTTCTTTTCAACTCTCGTCTAAAGCTTTTCTCTGAGAAGCTCAAGTCAAGATGGTCTGGACCTTTTACAGTCAAGACAGTATACCCACATGGAGTAGTTGAAATCTATAAGGAATCGCCAGACAAAGCATTCAAAGTCAATGGTCAACGACTCAAGCATTACTATGGAGATATGGAGAACCGTGAGGCATTAACCATCAACCTCGACACTATATGATTCCGAGTGGTATCGTCGAGCTATCGACGTTAAACAAGCGCTTCGTGGGAGGCAACCCACTGGGAAACAATAATCAACTCTGCTGGAGGAATAGGGGAGTGTTTCTTGTATCTTTTAATTTCTTGTAGTTGCATTCATCATAGTAGTTATTCATGATAGACAGTGCATCTTCATGTTAGTCATGTTTATTTGCATATTCATGCCATGATCATATAGATTGTGTTTAGGATCAAGTTAATCTATTACCATAGCATTTTGTTCATGCATTTTGCGTCTTTGATCCCTTGAGTTGCTGTTTCCACTTAAGTAGCCAATGATGAAAATTGTTTGGAATGATCGTAGGAATAAAATATAATTATGTTGCTTGTCAGTTAGCTTGCTTGATGAAGAAGCACAATTAATACACGTAGACTCGTCGATTATTTTTATGCTAGTTACGGGCACACTTGAGTATTGTTATACATAATCCTTTCTTATGTTCAGATTTACACCTTAATCCTTTATTAGCTCATGGATTGCAAAAAGATAAGTTTGGGGGAGTTGAAAGATAAATATGCGTATTATTCAGTTAGGCATCAAAGGCTAGTAGCTGCTCGTCGTCGTACGTCCTCTCGCTGGGGGCTGCGTATTACGAGTAGTCTAGGGGTGGAATGAGATGGAGTGAAACACACTCATTCCCAATCGCTACTTCATAAATAAAAAAAACCAAAAACAAAAGAGGTAAAAATTGGCTAGGATGAGCTCTTTGGTGCTCGAGTTATTAAGTTCTAGGGGACTTTGTGCCTAGTGACCTAAGACTTTTCCGGTCTGGGATCAGCTAACCTAAAGCTCGTTACATGGGCACCATTGTATAAGTCTTTCGGGGACCTCGTCCATTGCGCGGTCAAATAAGCCTTTGTGTGTCTGTATATAGAGTAAAGCATAATAAATCTTTGACAAGCCCGGGGAAATATGAATGTGCAACTTGATTATGAAGAATCTAGGTTGTATTTCGTTTCTAATCTTGTGATTATTATGATGAGAACAAGTAAGGTCCATTAATTTGTACTCAAAACATCCCCATTGAGTTTGAGCACATACACACGCTTCTTCACTTGTATTGCTAACATTTGAGTACCTAGTTATTTTGCATTCCGAGGTCATTACATTCGTTGAGGCATTTATGCTGAAATAGTTACGGTTACTCGTCCGGGATCATTGCATTCTTGCATTCATTTAAATTCAGTTGCATTCATGCATCAGTTGCAACTGTTTAAGTTTGGGGGTTTGATAAGTGCATTTCATATCACTTATTACGCTTCCATTATTCTTAAAATCGTCACTGGTTAACAAGTTTTCGTTGTGTTTCAACGTGTTTTTCATTCATTCTCGTAGGTATAACAATATGCAGACAGTATAAACGTTTTGGGAATAGAATGCTCATAATGTTCTTAATAATTTATAATTTATAATTAAGTTGTGCGTCAGGTAAATTGTGATAATATTAATAAATTTGGGGTTGAAATTGAAGAAACTGGAAAATTAATGTACTTGAGGGTAATTTTGGAACAGTTCAATAAAAGAGAGGAAAATATAGTAATGCTAAAAATATATTATGACTAGTGATTTTCCAAAGAAAAATATATTAATGCTTGAAAAAATATATTAATGTTAAAAATAAGGAAAATATATTTTTCTGAGATATTGTTTAAAATATTGAATTAAGAAAAATATATTAAAGCAAAGCATAAAAGGAAATTAATGCTGAATTAAGAAAAGAATATTAGGTTAATACGAGGATTTTATTTAGCTATATTGTTTAAAATATTATTTTATTTAGCATACATATTTTACGATTTGTAATTTGATTTCTTTTAGGGTTTCAGCAGATATTATAAATAGGACGATATCAGCAGAATAAAGAAGAGAAGAAAAATCGTAATTCGCTACCTCTATGGGTTTGTAGCCTACATAATACAAAAGCGTCGTTCTTTGGATTTTCTTTCTGCAAAATATCTACTTAGGTTTCTATAATATAGAAACAAAACAGAAGCCAAAACACAATTGGCTACTGTTTTGGTCTTCTTCGGTAGATATAAAACAAAGAATAAAAAAAAGAGTTGACTACTTTTCTATCCATTAGAACAGAGAAGGAGAACTTGGCAGAACATAGAAGAGAAAGAGAAAAAGCAGGATGGCGGTTTCTAGAGTTTCGATCGGCGGCAGTTACTAGAGAGAGATCAAAACGCGGCGACGGCTACGGTTGTTTTCCGATCGGTGTTTCTGTCAGGCGATACTTGCGGCTACTGTTCGGTCTAACATTCTCTAAACTTTTATTCATTTATTTACATTCGTCCTAAAAAATTATTGTAACTTTTGCACCCATGATAATGATTTGTTCGATTCTGAACTAATCGTTGTCATGGAACCTTAGCGGATTTGTTTGAATAATATTTAGGGTTTATTACTTAATTGATTTGTGAGATATGTTTATCAGTTACCTAGTATGGTTGTGTTTATCGTTAGATGCGTCGCGAACATCTAGTATGTTAATCTTGAATGAATACGAAAGTAGATTTAAGGGTTTAGAACTTTCCATGCTAGCATAAGTTCTTGAATGATTCGTATTGTGATTGTTCATGATTCGTAATATGTCACTAACCATATCATATTACCCTATGTAATTAAAATAGGTAACTTGTGCTTAAACCAATTGTACCTCAATTTATATAGACATATAGGATTGTCATGCAAGCGGTGTTTGCTTAACTGCTATCTCTTTTGTGCTTGTTTAAGTGGTTTGGTTTACGTGTACTGAAAGGTAGCGTATACTGATTTCGTGTTATCTGATTAGTAATCGTAGTTATCTTACATATTGATTAAGTATATTAATACTCTGAGTAAAATAAACAATGAAGTTAGGGTTCCATGTTTTCTCTCGCATAAGTAAACTCGTTAGATAATCTCGTTAGTTGATTTGTTTAGTTACATTCATACTTTATTACTCGTTCAAGCATTAGTTTAATAATCATACGTTGTTGCATAAGTGAATTCTTGTCTTATACACCTAGTCTTCGTGGGAACGATCTTTCTTACTTATTACTTGGTACTATTTGACCGCGGATACTTGCGTGAGAAAAGGAGTAACAAAAGCTGTTATAAAATTCATCTTATCCAATATCTGTTGCAGATTTGGAATTCCAAAAAAAATAACCACAGACAATGGGCCACAGTTCGACAACAAATAAATGGAGAATTATTGTGCCTCTAGACGCATACAACATTGCTTCTCTTCTCCTTTCCACCCACAAGCAAATGGCCAGGTCGAAGTGGCTAACAGGACAATACTGTCCGGACTAAAGAAGAATTTAGAAGGGACTGCTGGAAAATGACCAAGTTACTTGCAAGAGGTTTTGTGGGCTTACCGGACCACTCCCGGGGCTGCAACAGAAGAGTCTCCCTTTGCCTTAGTATATGGGATGGATTCCATAGCTCCCATAGAAGCTACTCTCCCTTCATTTCGAGTTCATAATTTTTCGAACACGCTAACGAAGTGGCAATCAGAGGCCATCTTGACTTAATAGAAGAAAGAAGAGTTAAGGCTCACCTTAGAGATGCACACTATCAAGGTTTGATGAGAAGCAGGTTTGCTTCTAAAGTTAAGAGAAGGGATTTTCAGCCAGGGGATAAGGTATTTAGAAAAGTTTTCCTACTTACTAAAGAGAAGCAGTTCGGTAAGTTGACTCCAACTTGGGAAGGACCATATGTGGTCATCGAAAAGCTTAAGCCAAGACAATGATGGAAGGATTTTGAATCACCCTTGGAACATCGAGCACATCCGTTTGTACTTGGAATAAAAACTATGTAAATATTTACTTGTTTGAAAATTCATGTAAATATTTGGGGGCATACTCTTTCCTCCCTGGTGGCTCGGGGAGGTTTTAATAAGGTGTCTAGTCTTTTTTATAAAATGTGATGCCTTCTTAAAGTATCCGGAGTATTTTCAGTTAGTAGTTTTTGTTGATTTTTTTTATTAAACAAACCAGATTAAATTGGACGAATGATGACTACTTAAACATTTGTCATCGGAGAATTTAAACACTCTCACTTTAAAATACTTGTGAAATAACTAAGGGTTGTTTAAATATTAGCCACCAATGTTGAAAAATTATAAAAAAATGCAAGAGTTGTGCAGAATGAAACTACCCATTAAAACATACGAAATGCCTTGGCCATCCAAGGACTTTGAATTGTCAAAACCAGAAAGGTTTATCCGGACAAGGACCAGACAAGGTTACAAAAAATGCCTTGGCCATCCAAGGACTTTGGTTCAATCACAAGAAAATTTTAAAAAAGATAATTGATACTCTAAGACTGAGCTTTTGAAGATGGCTCAGCCTCACTTGGCTTTTTCTTCTTTGGGTCATCATCTGGACTCTCCCCAGTCTCTTCTTCGTCATTAGTGGTGTCATCACTGGAGTAGTTGTACTTATCACCAACAGACATGGTATGATGAGGAATGTCTTCGTACTCCATAAATCGCCATAGATCTCCCAAGGTCTTCTTCGGAATTTTTTCATGAAAGAGTAGAACCATATCTGACCTGACCTCATCATACTTTGCCTCTTGAGAATCTATCACCTCATTGGTATAAGCATCCATCCTAGCATGGATTGTTTTCTCCTGCTCCCTTAATAAGTCAGCCTTTTCTTGCTCAACCTTGGACACACTTTTCTCAAGAGAGATCTTGTCATTAGTTAAGGCCTGAATGGTGCTATCTTTTGCTTTCACCTCCTCTTTTGATGAAATGAGGTCTCTTTCCAGGACGAATTGCTTTAATTGGAGTTCTTTGACAACTCCTTCTGAAGTGGCTAACCTCTTGGCCAAGTCCTCCTGACGTTTCTTCAACTCCTCATTCTCTTTTCTCAAAGCCGCAGTATTTTGGTTGGCGCTAAGAAGGTCGTTAGACAGTTTCCCCTTGTCAGAATTAAGGGTATTGATGATGGCTGTCTGATTGCGCACTTGCTTCTCCAAGATAAGCACTGGCTGGACATTGCTCAATAAAGAGTGAGCAATGACATCTCTTTCACTTGAGACAGAAAAAGACCTACCATTGAATGTGACGAGGTTCGAAGAACTTGGGGGGAGGTAGGGTCCAGCAAAATCATCTTTGGGGAGGTTTTCGAAGTAAAGACCAATCCCATTAAGCCCGCTGATGTCGACACCATCGATGCTGATATCCCCTCCTGCACACCCTCCGGTTTGAAAGTCACCAGGGATCTCTTCTGCTTGAGTGGGGTCAGTAGGGTCAACAGGAGGTAGTGGCTCCGGAGCCCGGAGAGAAATCTCGTCTCTCATGTAGGTTTTCTTTTTCTTGGCATCCTGGTCTCCATCTTCTGTCCCCCGTTTTCTGATCTTTTTGGAGACTTTTTGAGATTTTGGACACCCAGCTGCTTCCTTGGTGCTATCATGCTCCACCACTTGTAATAAGGCATCATCAATTTTCCTTTGATCTTATCCCTCTGGGTTTGTTGGGACAGCTTCTTCCACCTCGGTAGGGTTAGCCTCTACCACACCTTCCTTGGCCTTAACGTTTTTGCCTTTCATCTTGATAGGGGCTTTAGCTCTCCCCGGCAAGGCCAATTTCCCATCTTTCCCCTCCGTCTTCCGGAGAATCACTTTCGAAGGGGGTGGAGTGGTTAATTCCTCCCAAGACAGATCCCTCCGGTCAGTGGTATTCCAAAGATAGGATCTGGTTAGATTGCATCCGGTAAAGCAGTTGTGGAAGTGGTTTCTCTAGGTTTCAGCAGCCTAAGCATTTAGCTTGGAGGAGGTAGTCTGGCCAGCCTCTAACTGATCGCTGAAATCTTTGGGCAGCACTACCAAAAAGCAAAAGAAAAAAGAATTATATAAAAAAGTTTTTATAAGTAAAACTAGAAGTATCTGGTGAGATTGTTACCATCACTTCGCCATCTACTGGTGAGCATGCTTGGGTTGACACCAGCTTTAATTTTCTTTCCGTTTGCCCAAGCACCGCTGACGAACAGAAGTTGAGTCTTCCAGCCTTTCTCCGACTCGAGCAAGTCATCCACCACCTTGTAGTTGTCACCCATGTTGAAGTGATAGAAAGGGATGACATGATTTCTGCAGAGGCTTGCCACAGTAGCAAATTGCTCCATCGGAAGAGGAATTCCGGAGAGCCTTGAAGCCATGATACATGTCATGAGGGTGAACCATGCATTAGGGCTTAGCTGGCTTGGGCACAACTTAATCAGATGGAAATATCTGACTATTTCTGGGTCCAAGGGGAACCTAAGTCCCCATTTGAATAGCTCAGTATAGAAGACAATCTCATTGAGCTTACAGTCCATGGGCGTCTCCGGATTGATTGGAATCCTTATTTTAACATTCTCTGGAATTCCCCACTTCGTCCTCATCCGGCCGAGTTCAGCTGTGTGAATGAAGGCGTACTTGAGTTTCTGCATGGCCAGCAAGTATTTGACACTTACTTTGTGAAAACAAGGCCCCACCTTTCCCACAAGGCACTCCGGCAGGTCCGAATGTTTCAAACACACTTTTTTCTTGCCTTTGCTCTTCCTAGTAGCGGCAGTCTCACTTGTTTGCCCGGAGACGCCAGTCTCAAAAGGGACTTCTTCGATGTTGTCCACCATTACATCCTCCATTACCATGGAGGGATTGTCGGCTGTTTTAGGAGGAGAAGAGCTAGTATTTGGCTCAGTAGGCCCTCCGGATTGTTGAGCATCCTTACCCTCTTGTGGTCTAGCGTCCGGCTGGGGCTCGGACCCGGAGGTTTCCTTTCGAAGACTTGAGCTAGTTGCCTCCTGACCGGACTGCTTGTCCTTGGGAATTTTGATGGGTGTTTCTGACCCTGTGGTTTTACTTTTTGCCTCGGATTTTGAAGGCGTGGATTGTGGTTTAGGCTGTGTGCCAGCAGCCTGCCCTTTTACCAGACGACCCCTTCGTCTATCTACAAGTTTCTCCGGGGAAATATCAGCATCTGAACCCATAGCGATGAATGGGGAAGGTTTTCTAAGACTTGTAACCACCTGTTCTGGTTCAACGACAGGCTCTCACTTTTGAACCGATGAGCCCGAGACGATTGGTGAAAGGTTGGACTGGAATAGCCTCCTAGGTTTAGCACTCTTAGTTGAAGAAGAACCCTGGTCAGGCTCTAAGCTTGGTATTGCCGGTTTATCAACAGGGGAAACAGGGAGGCCTGCAGCGATGCGCCTTTCTCATTCAACCTTTTGAGCTTTTTCCAACTCAGACAAATTGAGCCACCCACCTTTTACTAAAGCGTTTCTTACTGTGAACATAAACTCACACCAAAAGAAAGGTTTTTTAAGAGATGAAAGCTTTGAAGTTTGACTCATTAGAGATAATAAAGATGATTAAATAGTGAAAAGTGAACTGATTTACACTAATCATATAAACGATGCTTCGATACCTAGATGAAGACGAAATGATATGTATAATGATTAAAGACGACGCTGATGTCACTAACATTAATTAAAAGGTTACTTTTTCGAAACAAGTGGAAGCGCCTTTCTAGGAGGAAAACGGCCGGTGAGGCGAATCAGAGGAGGACACATGTCCCACTAACTCTGGTGAAACTGCTCAGCTTCTAAGGGTTTCAGTCTGTCCGGGCAAAGTCGTTACGCTTTTCAAACCATCCGGACGAAGTTATGATTACACTTGAACTATTTTTTAGGTTTTGCCAAAGGCCTTCGAACAAAACCTAAAAAAGGGGCTACTGATGAGTCCGGATTTTATTGCCACTCTTTATGAGGACCGGACAGGGGCAATTCGGACAACATCCACCCACTGAACCATCCGAACTGAACTAATGTACTAAAAACTTAATCACTTCATGACTAAGCTAATTACCTACATGCTTAAACCTAATGGGTCTTTGAACTCGACCCGAATCCATAAGTCAACCCGAAAACCCATGTGGCCCACAATTAAGGGTATAAATACCCAACCACTTTCACTTAATAAAGGTAATAAAATTAAATACAACCAGACAGCTCAAATCTCTCACTACAATCTATCCAAACATTAAATACCTTTAAAACACCACAAAACTCTGGACAAAATTACTCTCAACCAAAAATAAACATCACCAATCATAACATTCAAAAACCATATACATGTATAGTTGAGATTAAAAACAAAGTTTAGAGAAGATTATTGTATTAAAATTATTATGTTAATATTTATTGTTATAAATTTAAATTATATATATTAAAAAATTTGGTTCGGTTTGGTATAACGTTTATTGAATATCAATATCTCAACCAAACAATCGATACGGTATATTTAAAATTGTCCTATCTATAAAATATTTGATAAAAAATTGGTACAGTTTATTCCGTATTTGCTATTCCTAAAAAATCACATGCTTATGGCTCTCTTTTTAAAAATCTTTAAATTTTTCAAAATACTTAAAAACTCAATGTGGATTTTTTTAAAATCAAAACTGTAGTTTTCTTCTGCAATCAAAACTTTAGTTTCTTCTTAAACATAAAATCAAAACTTTAGTCCACAATATATAATTTTTTCAAAAAACTTAAATTTTTTTGCATTAGAATATTAATTTTGCAAAATAAAGTATCCATTTTTTGCTGTTGCTTTTGTTTTTACTTGGAGAATAAAAAATCCTATATCTTCGAGAAAAAAATAGAGAATATTAGTTTTCGTTTTCAAACATGAGTTTTTGTTTAAAAAAAATAACATTTCTGATGGAAAAGAAGTTCATAATTAATTAGTAGTATAAAATATGTTTGTTCTTCGCTTCATTAAAAGAAGTTTATATATCTAAAATTATAGTGAAAGGAAATCGTCGTAACAGTCCGACCCTATCCTAAATGTTCTCTTATACCTCAGGGGTTTATATAAAACTTGATGAGTTATATTAATTTGTAGTGTACTTTGACTTGTTTGAATAATTATAGTAAAATTGATATGAGAATACAGTTCATTATATACAACAATAATTGCTATTTTTTTTTATTTTAGGGAAATGACACATTAAGTACCTTTTAGCCAAACCTATTACAACCTAGTACCCAAAAAAGGGTTAATGCTCACTTAATACTCATCTCATTAAACATATTCAAACCTAATACCTTTTCTTTTTTTAATACCAAGATTACCCTCAACCTAGTATATAAGGCTCAATTTGTGAAAAATGGCCCATTTTGGCTTCAGCACCTTCTTTATTACTTTTTGAATTTTGAATTTTGAATTTATTAGCCCATTTCTCTCTCCCCTCTCCTAACCTAACAAACAACCCATTTTTCAAGAACGTCTGTTCATTTCAAAAAACTTAGGCCGATCACACCAGCTCCGACGACACTATTGAACCACCGGCTAGACATTGTAACCACCGGCGAACCATATAAACACCTTCGAAGAGGCTTCCGATCACCGACGATTTCTAAGAGACCCGGTTCGACGACGACGACTGTAACCACTGTTATCGGAGCTCAGCCTCCTAGCTCCGTCATCTGTTAAAAAGCTCGGCCTCCTAGCTCCGATTTTGCCTCGTTTCTCAGCCTCCTAGACCACCGATAACCACTGTTATCGGAGCCCGACGTTGCAGCTTTCAGGTCAGTATCGGAACTCAGTTTTCAGTTTCAAAATCGTTTTCCATTTTCGAAATCGATTCTAGACTCTCATATAATGTACGTTAATTGCAGGAAACCTATTACTATCTGTTTTTGATCGATTCAAAGCATCCATACCGGCTCCGATAACATTCCGGTGAGTAATTTCATTTTTCAACCTCTGTTCCAAACCCTGCGATTTATGTATGTACACTATGCGATTTGTCGCCTACAATTTTACGTTAGAGGTTGCTAGATCACTGCATACACCCTGATATGTTACATGTGTTGGAAGATATCCCCTGACTGCATACACCATGATATGTTAGTTGTGACAGGTTGCTATATGTGTTGAATAACCTACGATGACTCCATATACCCTTATAGTTTAGGTACTTGATATTGCTAGATGTTTTTCAACCAAATCCCCTGCCTGCATACACCCTGATATGTTAGCTATAATAGTTTGCTAGATGTGTTGTATAATAGGCCATGACTCCATATATCCTGTTAGTTTAATTATGACAGTTTGCTATATGTGTTCAAAACTAGACCCCGTATCCATATTCCCTGATATGTTAGTTAGCGGATATTGCTAAATGTTTTCAACCATTCCTATGACTGCAGACACCTTGATATGTTAGCTATAATAGGTTGCTATACGTGTTGGAAAACAGACCAAGAGTCCATATACCCTGATAGTTTATTTATGACAGTTTGCTATATGTGTTGAAAAATAGACCACGATGCATATACCCTGATATGTTAGTTACGGGATATCGCTAGATATGTTCAACCATTCACTAATATCAGTAACACATTCAGTTGTTCTACACCAACGTTAAACAAACTAACCAAAACTCCTACAATTCAGGGTACACAATGTCGAAACCAAAAGTTTGCATTTTCAAATTTGGTACGGAAACAGCTATTGTTCCGCTGTCCGAATTCGAAAACTTCGAGTCTTTTCAACAGTACGTTGAGAAAACATTGCAGGGGCTTGTTAGAGGCAACTACAGCATTACGTACTCTTGCGGTGCTCAGAATAATTGTATGTTTAATAAGGAGACCGATTTTATTGGGTTGGAATGTTACCTTGATGTTGAGCGTCTGAAAAGTGTTAGTTTTCTTATCGAAGAACATGTTGCTGATAAAGGCTCCGCCATTAAACGTAAACAACCCGTTCAACTGTTCGAAGAATCCTCTCATATGCAACGAACTAGCGGTGAAAGCAGTAGCTGTTTGGCCATTTCAACCCCCAAAAAAGACATCTAGCTACAACGGGATGGGCAGAAGCTATCATCGGTGTTGGACAGTCTTTTCCAGATGGTGCTCAAGGTCTGAGGTTATCCTTATCCCGTTATGCATTAGAGAACGGTTTTGCATTTAGGTACATGCACAATACCTTTAACAAGATCACCGTTTATTGTGTAAACAAAGATTCGGACGGCTGCAAATGGAGGCTTTACGCTTCTGTTGATTCTAAGACCGGTTTGATGACAATTAAAAGATTTTTCAGTACCCATACGTGCAGTCCAGTATTCACAAAGAAGAAAAACAGGCATCTGTAGTCCGATTTGATTGCTGATGAAATTCACGATTCTCTACGGAACTGCCATTCCGTAACAGCTAAGACTATACAGTCCACCATCAAGCAAGACTACGATTTAGACGTTTCATATCGTCTATCTTGGAATGCGTTGGAGAAGGCTCGTCGTGTTGTATTTGGAGATAGCAATACCTCTTTCGGATTTCTAAAACCATACTTCAAGAGACTAAATAGTCGTGACATCACTACGGACTGTCATCTGGATTTGGCTCCCGGCAATGTTTTCCGTCGCTGTTTTATAGCGTTTGGGGCGTGTCTTCAGGGTTTCCATTCGTGCCGCCCTCTACTGTACGTTGACGGAACCCACCTAACAGGGAAGCATGGTGGCGTGTTGCTTTCAGCAGTGGCAAAAGATGGAAACAACGGTCAGTACATGTTTCAATATACATTTAGTCCGATATATAGGTTTATATAGTTTGCGATTTATTTATATTGTCTGATATATTCTCTTACCTACCCTGCTATTTTAGTTATTACTGCGTGCTAGTTGATGAAGCACTATCTGATAGATTAGGTTACATACACTGTTTTATCTTTATTATTACACAGGCGACCTTAAAGTAGTTCTGTCAATGTAGTTCTGTTTTTAAGCTGTACCTTTTCCGTTTCAGGTCTCTTCCCCGTAGCTTTTGGTATATTTGGTAGTGAAGACTCAGACAACTGGTTTTGGTTTTTGGAAAGTTTAAAACCTCATCTGTTAGGGCGCCAAATAACTTTCATTTCAGACCGCCATGCTGGTATTATTAGCGTTGTCGCAACTCTTTATCCTACTGACTAACATGCTTATTGCATCTTCCATCTTATCCAGAACTTGACTAAAGCTCTTGAACACACTAACAGAGTCTACAAACAAAATATGCTAGTGATGTTTAAGAGCTGTGCTTATGCCCCTACGGTGGAACTTTTTAATGAACGTTTTGGTCAGTTTTTGTGCCAAGGCGGTGAGCGTATTGGCAACTTTGTAAGAAATCTTCCACCAGAAAAATGGGGTCAGGCATATGTCAAAGGCAAACGGTATGGGGCGATGGCATCAACCGCTGTTGAATCGTTCAATGGCCAGATTAAAAAGTTGTGTTATCTGCCTATAGTTGAATTAATCGACCGGATTAGAGCTCTTCTGATGACTCAAAAGTCTCGACGTTTAGGAGAGGGCCTGAGTTGGAACACACATTTGTGCCCCGAGCATGACAAGAGGTTTAAAGAGAATCTACAATGCAGTCGGACATGGTTAGTTCGCAAGTCTTCTGCCGCTTATTTTGAGGTTTTATCAGACCCAGTAATGGTGGTCAACATACTTGATTTCAAATGCACATGCGGCTCTTGGCAGCAAGAATGTTTCCCATGCGCTCATGCGTTGGCTGCAATTGTATCTCTAAACGAGGATCCTATGACGTTGGTTGAGCCGTTTTTCACTACCCAAAATTATCGGTCCAGCTATTCATTTAAC
Organism: Limnanthes douglasii subsp. nivea; assembly: GCA_036936605.1. Lineage (NCBI taxonomy): Eukaryota > Viridiplantae > Streptophyta > Magnoliopsida > Brassicales > Limnanthaceae > Limnanthes > Limnanthes douglasii. Next base: position 135,995,049 of record JAUPFV010000002.1, on the reverse strand, counting down.
ATACCCGCTATAACAGAGTTTGGTGAATCCAGTACTGCAGATTGTGATGGAGAGCCTGTGGTGATGCCCCCGAACGTTAAAAGACGACCTGGGCGTCCGAGGAAAAAGCGTATTCCATCAAGAGGTGAAGTTTCCAGCAGCCAGTCCCGATGTGGTCGATGTTTCAAATCGGGGCATAATAGGAGGTCATGTGATGCTCCGTTCTAAACGTTATTTACCAATTTTTTTGTAACATTTTACATCTCAAAGATAAGCACTCCTTATCTTTCAACTTATGTTTTATACACTTTTATCATTGGCGACGACCATGTCTGTTTGTTTTTGAGTCTGCTATCTATTCATGTCTACATTTCTATCTATGCTGTTATACTCTGATAGCCACTCTATTCACCATTGATGGATTCTGGATTTTACATCTAACAGATACATCAAAGTATGTTTTCGGTTTTGGTGTACATCCATCTGATACTTTACTTACATTTGTTCACGAGGTCCTTCACATCTTCCCTGCCTGATTCATCTCAAAGATAAGCACTCCTTATCTTTCGACTTATGTTTTGTACACTTTTATCATTGACGACGATCATGTCTGTTTGTTTCTGAGTCTGCTATCTATTCATGTCTACATTGCTATCTATGCTGCTATACTCTGATAGCCACTCTATTCACCATTGATAGATTCTGGATTTTACATCTAACAGATACATCAAAGTATGTTTTTGGTTTTGGTGTACATCCATCTGATACTTTACTTACATTTGTTCACGAGGTCCTTCACATCTTCCATGCCTGATTCATCTCAAAGATAAGCACTCCTTATGTTTCGACTTATGTTTTGTACACTTTTAACATTGACACATACCATGTCTGTTTGGCCCAGACTCTGATATCTATTCATGTCTACATTGCTATCTATTCTGTTATACTCTGATAGTCACTCTATTCACCATTGATAGATTCTGTATTTTACATCTAACAGCTACATCAAGGTATGTTTTATGTTTTGGTGTACATCCATCTGATACTTTAATTACATTTGTTTAAGAGGTCTTTCACATCTTCCCTGCCTGATTCATCTCAAAGATAAGCACTCCTTATATTTCGACTTATGTTTTAAACACCATTAACATTGCCACGTACCATGTCTGTTTGGCCCAGACTCTGATATCTATTCATGTCTACATTGCTATCTATGCTGTTATACTCTGATAGCCACTCTATTTACCATTGATAGATTCGGTATTTTACATCTAACAGATACATCAAAGTATGTTTTATGTTTTGGTGTACATCCATCTGATACTTTACTTACATTTGTTCAAGAGGTCCTTCACATCTTGCATGCCTGATTCATCTCAAAGATAAGCACCAAGTACCTTTCGACTTATGTTTTTGTACACTTTTAACATTGACATGTAACATGTCTGTTTGGTTCAGACTCTGATATCTATTAGCAGTTACATTGCTATACACGCTGTTATACTCTGATAGCCACAAAAGATAACATTGATAGATCGTTGATTCTACATCTGACAGATACATCAATTTCTGTCTTCTGTTTCGCTGTACATCCATCTATTACCTTTCTTACATTAGTTCTCGAGGTTCTTTACATCTTCCCTGCCTGATTCATCTCGTTATTTAATAGGCAGATATATTGATGACATAACATATGAAATAAACAGTGGTTGATATATAAGGTAGCTTACATCTTATACATTAGGTCTACATAAAGTGTTCTTTTAATGTTACCATAACTCTGATATGTTAGTTTTCATACAATGCGATTCTGTGAAATAACTGCAGGTAAAACTGCTTCCGTCAACTGCAACATATCATATCATATCATATCGTACCAGTTTAAGCTAGAGAACGGAAAATGCAAGCAAACGTTGACATTAAAATCAGTAACTGCTACAAATCTTCCAAATATACCAACCCTATCAAAAAATGATACTACTGCACAGGGATTGGTGAAAGTTACAGTCCAAAAAAGCATAAACAAACATTAAAAACAACAAAATATAAACCAACAGTTCAATGAAACTACTTCGACATGTTCAAACCTAGTCAGAATCATCTCCATCAGATCCCTCCTCTTCTTCTTCTTCTTCTTCTTCTTCCTCTTCCTCGTCCTCTTCGTCTTCAGAAGCCTCGTTATCTGCCTCCTCTGAAACATCGTCGTCTTTTTTTTCAACCCCCAAACTGGTCCTGCTCCTCTTCAGTGTGCGAAGTTTTTCATCCTCAGACTGATAGCTATTGTCCAACGACCATGAATCCCATGAACCATATGGGTCTTCTTGGTCCTCAGACCAAACGGACCACGTGTCTTCTTCATCATCGGAGTACTCCGATGTTGTTTGTCGCTTGTAAGCCTTAGGGTCTGCGTAGTAGTCACTTGACCACCCGTCGTCGCCGGAATTAGGTGGTGAGAAAGGTGAGGAAGGTGTCATTTTCGAAGGTGGTTAGGTTTCAACTAAGGCTAGAGGTTCTGGTTTTTTTTGCTTTGCAGGGAAGTGTGTGAGGAATAGGTTCAAATATTACCCTCTATTTATAGCAAAACACAATGCCCAAGGCTGAGTCCCATTAAGCAACCATACTTACTTTCACAAATTTAATGGCACATGTATATTAAATGCATGTAATCATCAAGTCCATCTACCTTTGTCTTTTCAACTTCAATCTAACCAATAGGTTTAACACATTAACTCATATTGAGTAATTGGTGTGGTTAAAAGTCCTTTCAAAAAATTAATTTTACTCATCTACCAATAACCATATTCTCCAGTCCATATATGTATTTTGTGCATCACTAATATGTTATATGAGATTTACGAGTAATTTAGAATGGTAGATAAATTATATTTAAAATTTAAAACCTATTTGGTCTAGATCATTAGTCTGACAGATATGTAAAACTATACTATATGGTTCGTAACAAAAAAATTTAACATGTGGACATCCATTTCTAGTAGATAATTATGCTGACGGATATGTAGTTCGTTCTACGATAGATGCTTGCTTAAACACAGATAGATAAACTGCTAGACATTGCTGTGTATTTGGATATAAGTATTCTAGGTAGTTTATTAAATCTCTGATATGTAATAAGGTAGACATTGCGATATAAATTACTACTACTCTGTCATATCTAGAACATAAAAAATAGTAGAGACATCTTCCCATAGATGAAATTGATTCATGCAACTAATGGTGGATATGCCAAGGTAGTTTATTAAGATATTTGGCGGCTAAAAACCCTGTCAAGTCACTGGTGTATGACACATGTTGCATTCGTGCCACCAGCTTTCCTTCGTCCCCAAAACAAGTCACTTGTGTTTCAGATAGTTGCATTTTTGCCACTGGCGCGTGCAAAAGCACATAAAGCTGACACGTGGCACCACCAATGTTCTCTAGTTTGTTGCATATACGGTCACCTCTATTATACTTCCAGAAATACCCCTGCTCAGCTGTTTGACGTTTTTACTCTAATTTTTACTTTTTACTCACTGTAAAACTATTTTATTATTGGATCATATTTATTAAAAATTACCCAACCCGTTATTTGGTTACTGGGCCATATTTATTAAGTATAACCGGACCCGTTATTTGGTTACTGGACCATATTTAATATTAAATAACAACAACAATCAATCTTAGTTAGAAATGAGAAATTTATGTCCAAATCAAAGTTCATTAATTAATGAATTACATAAATACATCATACAAAACTATATAAAAGCCAAAATCACAAACATTATACTCAATTTAAAATTAACTAAAATACAATTTTTCTTTTCAACAATTTCCCCAAAAAATAAAGTTTCCTCATTAGACTATTCTAGTGATCGAAACTAAAATTCCATGGCGTTTCTATTACCTTCACCAGGCATATCTTCCGTCTCCGCCCAAAAATATACAACAAACCCTTAATTTCTAAAGAATTTGTCAATCTTAGCTAGAAATGAAAAATTTCTGTCCAGTTTTAGGGTTATGGTAAGTGTTAAAAATTGCGAGATTAGGGTTTTGGGAGTGGATAAGAATCTGAAATTATACGGACAATTTTCAGCTCCGGTGAAACCTGAACCGAAGGTGAGTAAAGAAGAGGAAGAGAGACAGAATTACTACTTGGACATGGGGTATGCGATTAGGACTCTACGAGAAGAGTTTCCTGAGATTTTCTATAAGGAGCCCAGCTTCGATATTTACAGAGATGATATCATATTTAAAGATCCTCTCAACACTTTCTCTGGCATCGAGAACTACAAATCAATCTTATGGGCGCTACGGTTCAACGGTATGATGTTCTTCAAGGAACTCGATTAGAAGAGAAAGCTCCATACGAGATGTAGTAATTAGTTCTTCTCCAAAACAGAGATCTACGACCTAATTCGTCTCCTTCTTTGTCATCGTTGTCTTCGTCGCTGTCGTCGATAATGTCGGTTAAATCTCTGTTTCTTTCAATATCGTCAAAATCGTTGTACATAGAGAGCGGCCTTGAAGCAGGCTTATGGTGGTGGTGGGAAATTAGGGTTTTAAAGCAAGAGAATAAGGGATCTGAAAGGGTTATAGGGAAATCGGTTTACGAAATGGGTAATTAAAGTTGTTTGGGTAAAAAATTAAAAGGTCAGTTAAAAGGTAGGATTAAAAAAAGTTAAAGTTAAAAAAAAGGGTCAAACAACTGAAAAGGGTAATTTTGGAAGTGAAATACGAGTGACCGTATATGCAACAGAATTGTGTACATTGGTGGTGCCACGTGTCAGCTTTCTGTGCTTTTGCACGCGCCAGTGGCAAAAATGCAACTATCTGAAATACAAGTGACTTGTTTTGGGGACGAAGGAAAGCTGGTGGCACGAATGCAACATGTGTCATACACCAGTGACTTGACAGGGTTTTTAGCCGATATTTGGCCTACATATTTACTTGAGTTTAAACCTGATTAAAAAAGAATTTTTGATAGATCTACATACACCACCTGTTTATTATTCTGATAGTTAAGCAATTAGACATTGGTAGATATTTAGTTCAAGCCTGATAGGTCATAATAAAAACTTTGCTAACGACTTCAAAAATACTATGAAGGATACAACATATATAAATTAGTAGATTCAACACTGAATGATGTAACAGTGATGTGAAAATTTGTGTTTACACATGAGTTTTCTACTACCAACAGAAATCATATTAGTTGTCTAATTCACCCATTGCTAATCTATCCGAATCGTACAAATAGGTATTAAAAAATAAAATACATACTACCAACGTTTGTTTGTGTTACGATCATTCATGAAATGCATAAATATTTTAGCTCTTGTTTCTGCCGACATTTCCTCACCATATTCCCGCGGAACAAACCCTCTTGTAATGATGTCTTCTACGTACTTACAAACAAAAACCCCGCAGTCAAAGCTATCCTTGTTTTGCTGTGGGATATTTAACACGGTCTTTATTTTGTATCCACCTATTACATGAGGTATGTACTTCTTCTTCATGCAATATGTGAGCTGCATTGATAGATATAGTAGCAGTCATTAATATGTATTACTATATACATTGATAGATATAGTATTCGAAATTGCTAGACAGACAACCAAAATAGGTTACTTGCAATTTAAATTGCTTACCAGAGCATCGGCTCTGTTTTTCGTCTTATCGGCAATGTGTTTGCTCCACGGCAATAGTGGGTTGTAGCTTCTGGCAGCCCCATTCTCCATGTCTATTACCAGGAGCGTCCAGTGGTTCACGTCGTTCGTGTTTACGATACATAGGGGGACTAATGCAACATATGTTTCTGGTCTCATTGTTTCAAAAACCTTGTCCACAATGACAGACATATCTCCCTTTTTAGCCAGTGTCCCCTGTAAATTTAAGTCATTAATACAAGAAGTAAATGTTTCCAATATAAAACCAATAATTGCCTGGGAACTTACAGTTACAATCCCAGTTATTTGAATGGCGTTGACAGGAAATGAATACTTATCATCAAACCCTTTAAGAGGGACTTTCCAATCTGAATCCTTTAACAGCTTATGTATCCGAGCATCTATTACCTATCAAAACACAATTACAAGCTCAAATCAATTGAGTGACAATTACTGAAAATAATAACCAACGGTTTATTGGTTGAGACATTGATAGATGCTGCATTTAATATTGATAGACGTATATAGACACGTTGCTAGACTAACAAGTAAACTACGATAGATACATCCTGAAAGCTTATTACCTTGAAGTCAACTTGAGTTTCGTTAGCCAGTTCCATTATCTCTGTCACACTAATGGAAAGCCTGTACGAGAACTCTGCTGTTGGCAAGTACCATACTTCTGGATCTTCTTGTTGTTCTACCTGTTTGAGTTTCAGCACCTTCTCGTACTCACTTACATCGATCAGTTCCGTTGTCTCCGTCGGGAACGACCAAACTACAACTTCAGTCTGCTGTTGTTGAACCTGCGTCAGAGTAAGTAAGTTGAACCCATGCATTTCATCAACGGGCACCTAAAATAAAGCATCATAGTAAACTGTTAACATTACTTTTTCAGGAATTTACTGATAATACAAAATATCTACTTACGTCAGCGTCTTTTTGTTCTTCCTCGATGGATTCCAGTGTACGTCTCTTCTCGTTTGAATTTTCAACAGCCTTGTCAACTTCTGCGTAAAATGATTGGGTGCAGTCTACAAAGCTATCGTCAGCCAACGGTGTAACAGATGGGACAATCAGATCCTTAGATGCTGTTTTCTGTTGTTGTGGTGTTGCGTACGAAGATGGCTCAACCTGTGACACTTTTTCAATCTTCTCTGCGGATTGATCTCCTCCGTTGAAAATTTGTATCACCTTTAGTGGAGAGACAGCTTGCGATAGTTGTTCGCACTTTGCTGCTCTTCCAATCCCAGTGAATGCGAAGGTCTTTACATTAGAGTGTCGTGTGTCTTCAGGCTCCGCTGTTTCCACTTCCTAAAAACATAACATTGGAAACCATAAATTGCGAGATTAGCACAACTATCAATGATAGATGATATTCAAATGAAACTACGCTATTTAACATCCACTTACATCTTCATCAACATTCTCTACCACATTGTGAGAGACAGGTTCTGAAACCTGTAGTTCTGTTGCTGTTATCTCCAACAATGTAGTTGCTACTACTATGTCATCTTGTCCTTTCTCCTCACCTTTCTCTGCATTCTGTCCTTGATCTACGGTTTCTGGTGACTCCTCCAACTGTTGTTCCATTTTTTCGTTCCTTCGTTGGAACCTTCGTCCAACAAATCAATTCTGTCCACCGTCAGCTGCTGTTGTTCAACCTTGTTGTTTCCAACTCCGCGTCCCTGTGCAAGTACCAAAACTACATTTTGCGCACCGGCAGCATGAGTTAGGGATGATAATTCTTCTGCCACCTCCCGTTTCCCATTACCAGCATCACAACCAGTTGTTGTAGTCCCTTTCGGCTTCTTAGACACATCAACAACAACAGCTTCCTGTGTAGTACTCTCTTCCATTGGTTCAACAGGTGTTTCGGATTGAACACCCCCTCCATCAACTTCTTCCTTCTCCTCCTCCGATACGTCCCTTTCTTTTTCCTCAGCTTTGTCAAGCTCCTGTTGTTCTTCTGCTTTTTTCTCCCCATCAACATCCTCTTCTTTTGTTGCTTTTTCTGTGACAGTTACTCCATGCCTCCGAGATCTTTTGTAAACCAGTGTTTCCTTAACCACCTTCTCAGCAAAGTTTGCATCCACCGGTTCAATATCGTCCTCATCAATACGGCAAAATGGCATTGATAAGGTCAGCAGCAGTTGGGGGTCCTCACCATCCACTCTTTCACCTTCCACCTCCAGCTTGTGTTTAAACTCCTCCAAATCTTTCTTCAACTTCTCCACCTGAATCAAACGAGCATACGAAATAGTTACATTATTTTAACAATGATAGATACAGCATATTATCGTTGATAAACAACTTATAGTTACGTTCGCTAAATCTATACATTTCATATGTTCATTATAACAAACATATAGAGGTTATGAGTACTTAAAAAACATGCTAACACTAACCTCTTCGTTTCTTTCCTCAAGCGACGTTTTAAGCCGCTTGTTTTCAACTTTCAACCGGCGCAACCAGCTTCTTTTTTTCAGCTTTTTGTTGTCACGCAGAACCGACTGCGACAGCACTCTAAAGCTTGGAATAATACCAGACCTACGTTTTTTTTAGTTTTTCAACCTCTCCCCTTTGTTTTTACCAACTGTTGCCTTCCTCTCCACAATGAACTCCCCCAACGTAACATCATCTTCAACCTCAATCATCGAACGTCTTCTCTTCTTACTACCAGCTCCGTCATCTACCTTCCTTCGTGTACTTCTGTTCGCAACCGATTTCTTTCTTTTCCTACTCCTCTGTTCGCTTGTTTCTCCAGCAGCTTCGCACTGACTCCGCGAATTATTTACTCCATAAACTAAACATTCAGATGCTGTAAACACCAACTCACCGCCGACAACCTAACAAATACAGTATAATATACATTGAGCAGCACAATATTATAATCATTACTTCGAATTACAGACAATTATGTACACAGTATGCTATTTGTTCTAATATTCACGGTTTCGATTTGTACGTCAGAACCGTGTCTATGCGATTTGTTTGACATTGATAGGTGCGTTACATACCTCATCGTCCCTGAGCTCACTGACCATCTGGATCATTTCGAATGTCGACTCCTTCCCCTCTAGCCCCCACCACTTGTAACATCTTGGGATTATGTTTGGCCTTGGTATGTCGACGTTTATCGAGATATGCTCCATAAGAAACGGCTGCACATAACATAACTAACCATTAAAAAAACAGTTTCGTAACAGACATGCTGATCATAACACACTGTACTTACAAAAAGCAGAGCAACGCATCCGATAACTCTTGAAGGATGCTCGGCCTTAATACATTTGTCCAGCGATTTGTGAAGCTTATCCAAGATGGCTCGAGACCAGTCATAGTCGTTTATCTTCTCGAGATTCTCCACGTAGAAGATTGCTGTCCACCCGACTACGTCGCCCGACACTGAAAAGAACAGTGTCGAGCATATGAAAAGTATCAGGAGCCGAGCCACATCCTTCGCTTCATCCTCTCCTCCTTCACTGACTGCTTTCTCGATCGCTTCCTACAAAAATAAACAAAATCATACCAAGAAGACATCAATAACAATTAAAGGCATCCACACCTAATAAGACATTTGATAGATATGATTCCAGACATTGTTAGATGCATAAAACCAAACAACAACGTACTATTATACTGCCAACTCACTCATAGATAAAATATACTACTACGCTAGATAAGTACATACACATGCAGTTTTTTTTTATCATCAACATATGCCTGCAGCATAAACTAAAAAACAACTACATTATAACAGACTCTATTTACCTTTATCAACGCATTGGAAACTGATTTGTCGTTCGTTGGCCCGCTTCTCCTCGTCCTTGGACTCAAAAAATATTTCTTCATCAAAATCGAATCTAACTCAGCTTCATCAGCGTACCGAGCGATAAATCCACCTGATTTTCTCATCGGCATCTCTTCATTACCGTGTTTGAGGCCAAATATCGCCTTAACCTCTTTCTTCGTCAGCCTTACATGCTTTTCTCCAATCTTGAAAGCCTTCCATCTAACATCGTATAAACCACAAATCGCCTCGATCAAGTGGTGGAACTTTTTAAGCTTCAGAACCTCGTTCCTCAAGTCGTACGAGGTTTTGAGGAAGGTGTAGAAGGGGGTTCCACGAGCAGCCTCGATGTGTTCAGCTTTGATTATATCCCATCTTAGTACGTTGATTATGCTAACCAACCCCGACCTGTAGAATACTCCTATTTTTGGCATTTTGACCTGTCAACATTTACATAATAAGCTAGTTAGTAATACCATGGTAACCAAAACAATAAAACTAAGCAGCCACTGCATTATGGAGGTTTGGTAGAAGTGACCAGAATCATATAGTTCTCCCCTAGACGTGCTGTCTGACAGGTAAACTAATATTTGACCCCGATAGATAATACAAGCTACATTGCTAGATGTCTAACAAACCTACGTAAACTCACAACGGTTGGAACAGCAGCCCTATAGCTACGGTAGCAGACGTAACACGTTCACGATTCAACCAGGCCAGGTTCAAATCGATGGCTTCGGTCAGGTATAACTATAAACAAACAATGATAGATAATGCACCCCATATTGCTAGATGTCTAACAAACCTACGTAAACTTAAAACGCTTACATCAGCAGCCACATATCTACGATACACGATATTACAGCATTCTAATCGATGGTGTCAGACATCACTACCAACACAACTATCACCTAACGTCGTCCGGTCACACAACGCAATACCCTTACTGCCTACCGGAGGGTTTAACATCAGACAGCATGACTACCAATATAAAACAACCGATTATTCTAACTATCGGATTATTAAAAGTATTCCGGCGATAGTGGTTGCTTCTAGCACCTACCATCGACGCATGAAAATCGAAGAGAGACAGTATGTAGATGGATACGTGGTACGGTTCGAAGAAATAAGGAAGAATAGAGACAGTGGTCGACGGTTCGGTTCGACTTATACTTCGTTGCAGTTCGAGGGTCCCCGGTGGTTGCTTGAGAGATCGGAACAGAGACGGTGGTTGCTTCGAAGGTTAGTACTCGCCGGTTTGTTCTCACCGGTTGGGTTTGGTTTCAAAAAAAAACTTTTGGTTTCCCTCTCGTGAAACGTGTTTCTCTCTCCTCAAATTTAGAAATGTGAAAGTGGGGGGAATTGGAACCTAAAAGTCTGATTAGAAGGTGTAAAAAAAGTGGGTTTCAAGAAAACAACCCCTTTTATACCCTAGAGGGTATAATTGTCCATATTTTGGCTCTAGGTATTTTATGAAACTAGTCCAAAAACGGGTACCGTTTTGGTGTTTGATACTTGACTGGGTATTTAGGGGTACTTTCCTCTTTTTTTTATTAAATGAGATAATTAAAATAAATATAAATGTCAAAATATGTCCGAGGATAATTTTAATTTTTTTTAAAAAATAACTTTTAAATAGAAAAGGAAAATTAGTTTGGCATAAATATGGTTTTTAGTTCTTGAGATAAAAAAAAAGATTAGGCTAAAATGAAACCCCTTATTTCAAAAAAAATCTATTAATGTGAAATGACCATTTTACCCTTCATATATAAAACAAAAGTTGAAACAAAAAACTAATTTTTTCTTTTTCTTCTTCTTTCTACAAGTCTCTCTTTCTAACTAAGCTATTTTTTTTAAAAAAACATAAAAAATCATGGATTTGAGTGATTTAAAGGAAGAGTTGAGTTGAAATATGAACGATTTCTTGTTGGAGGAGGATGAGTCTTTGACGTACCATTACCAAACCCAAGAAGAGCTACATTTCGTGTTTTTTGAAAATTCAGGACGAATATAGCACAACCATCGCTATGAATAGCATGAATTGCGAAGAACACTGTGTTTTGGTTTGTCAAAATTGCGCGCTGGGAATGCCCGATCTTGACAAACCAAAACGTAGCCAACTCGCGAATGTGCCAAAATTGAGCACTGACTGTTCACGAATTGGACAGTACTGCGTATTCTGACTTCGCAATTTTGGACAAAATCGGACATATTGTATACGCGATTTCAGCTATTTTGAACACTCCCCACGCGCGAAACTCTTTGGAAATTTTGTATTTTTTCATTTTTTTAAGTTTACGAGTTCGAAAGTCAATTTTTTTTACCAATATAATACATTAGTCACTTTCAATGAATGGTGTAAAATTTAGACTAAAAACCCTCAAAATATGGTAAAAAAACACCTTCAAACTAGCTCTAAACAGCCGAAAAAGTAGACTATAAATCTAAAATTAAAACGGACTTGACAAACAAACCTACTAAAACAAAAGATATAATCAAATGAAAACATAAAAAACAACATTATAAAAGGAAAACATAAAAAACAACAACAAAAGCATGGATAAATTTTATTGTAAAATGATTGATTGATTGAGTTTATAGTTGGCTTTCAAATTGAGTAGTTTAATTGTACCAACATGTTTGTTTTCTCCAAAACTACTCTCAAATCCTTTAGCTCAAAACACACGTAACGTCCCATAAATATCTCATATTCTAAATCTATTTGCAAATGGTGTACAAATATTGATAAACAAACAACCAAACACCTCCCACGACCTTGTAATCGTAAAATCTGATCCATATGATATGTGAAACACAATCCATACGCATATGTGACATCTAACCATTAAATATTAAGGGTTTCACTATAGCGGAGGTTCTATTATTAGGTTTTGCGCTATAACGAGACCCAATATGGAAATTCCCGAAAAGGAACTCTCGTCAAATGATGCCCCCGCTAAATGGGACTCTCGCCAAATTTTAACCACCTATAAAAACACATGTAATATCATGGAACATGATAAGCATCAAACATTAAAAAACATAATCAAACGAAAACATTAATACTTTTACACATGGAGTTTATGCCCGACGAAGACTACCATATGCTTCGGGCGGTGAAGGTTGCTAGCCGAGAGGTGGGTGAAGATACTAGCGATGATTTTTTGATCATGTCCTGTGTATGATATATTTGAACTACGGAAGTGAAGGAACATGAGATCTTGTTGTGCGCAACCGTGATGAAATCAGACGTCGGTACATTTCTGTCAAACCGCTCCAACGTTTGTTGTATTTTCCATTTACAATTAAGCAATAAGAGGCTACCGTCTGTAATATGACGGTGGTGGACTACATCACTACCGATATTGGTATGGATAATTTTCAACTGAGGGTAATTTTCTCTAAAGTTTTGTGATGTTTCAAAGGTATTTAATACTAAAGTAGATTGTAGTGAGAGATTTGAGCTGCCTGGTTGTATTAAATGTTCATTACCCTCATTAACGAAATTGGTTGGGTATTTATACCCTTAATTATGGGCCACATGGGTTTTCGGGTCATATTAATGAATTCGGGTCGAGTTCAAAAACTCATTAGTTATTAAGCAGGTAGGTAATTAGCTTAGTCATGGCGTGGTTCAGTGGGTGGTTTTTGTCCGAATTGCCCCTTTCCGATTCCCACAGTGAGTAGTGAGAAAATCCAGACTCATCAATAGCCCCTTTTTTAGGTTATGTTTGAAGGCCTTTGGAAAGACCTAAAAAATAATTCATGTTTACCCGTACTTACGTCGGACAAATTTTGAATTGTGTAACGGCTTTATCCGGACTGGTGAAACTCCTAGAAACTGAACGGTTGTGTCAAAGATCGTGGGACACGTGTCCTTCTCTGATTCGCCTTACCGGCTGTTTTTCTCCTAGAATAGCGCTCCCACTCACTTCAAAAAGCAACCTCTTCAATTAATGTTGGTGACATCAGCGTCGTTTTTAATCAGTACTCCCATCTTTTCGTCTTCTCCTAGGTATCAAGGCATCTTTTTTCCTTTTAGTATAAATTAGTCCACTTTTTACTGTTTTACCATCTTCATTATCTCTACTCTGTTAATCTTCAAAGCTTTTACCTCTAAAAAAACCCTTTTCTTGGTGTAAGTTTATGTTCACAACAAGAAACGCCCTCGTAAAAGGTGGTGGCTCAACTTGTCGGAGTTAGAAAAAGCTCAAAAAGTCGAACGAGAAAGGCGCATTGCTGCAGGCCTCACTGTTTCTCCTATCGACAGATCTGAAACACCAAGTTCGGAACCTGATCCGGGTTCGTCTTCCGCAAAAAGTTCTAAACCCAGAAGGTTATTCCAGCCCAATCTTTCACCAATCGTTTCGGGCTCATCGGTCCGGGAATCAGAGCCTGTCGTTGAACCCGAGCAGGCAGTTACAAGCACTAAAAGACCTTCCTCATTCATCGCCATGGGATCAAATGCTGACATCTCCCCAGAGAAGCTGGTAGATCGACGAAGGGGTCGTTTAGTGAAAGGGCAGGCTGCCACTTCACAGCCTAAACCTCCAAAATCCACGCCTTCTAAATCTGGGGCTAAGAGTAAAACTACATGGTCAGAATCACCTATAAAAATCCCCAAGGATAAGTTGTCCGGTCCGGAGGGAACCAGTTCAAGCCTTCGAAAAGAAACCTCAGGATCAGAGCCTCAACCGGACTTCAGACCACAAGAGGAAAGTAATGCCCAACCATCCGGAGGGCCTACTGAGCCAACCACTAGCTCTGCTCTCCCAAAAATAACCGATAATCCTTCCATGGTAATGGAAGATATAATGGAAGACAGTATCGAAGAAGCCCCTTTTGAGACCGACGTCTCCGGGCAAACAAGCGACGCTGCTGCTGTCAAGAAAAACAAGGGAAATGAGAAACTATGTTTAAAACACCCTGATCTGCCGGAGTGCCTTGTCGGAAAAGTGGGACGTTGCTTCCACAAGGTGAGTGTAAAGTACCTGCTAGCTATGCAGAAGATCAGTTATGCTTTTATTCACACAACCGAACTGGGTCGGATCCGGACAAAGTGGGGGATCCCTGAGAACGTTAAAGTGAGGATACGGGTGGATCCGGAGACACCGATGGATTGTAAGCTTAGTGAGATAGTTTTCTTCAATGAGCTATTCAACTGGGGGCTTAGGTTTCCCTTAGACCCGGGGATCGTCAGATACTTCCATCTCATAAAGCTCTGCCCAAGGCAATTGAGCCCCAACGCTTGGTATACGCTCATGGCTTGTATCATGGCCTCCAGGCTCTCCGGAATCCCTCTTCCGATGGAGCATTTTGCTGTTATGGCCAGCTTTTGCAGGGACCACATCATCCCCTTCTACCATTTTAACATGGGCGATAATTATAAGGCGGTGGATGACTTACTTGAGTCGGAGAAAAACTGGAAGACTCAAATTTTGTTCATCAGTGGCGCCTGGGAGAATGGGAGGAAAATTAAAGCTGGTGTCAACCCAAGCATGCTTACCAGCAGATGGCAAAGCTCTGGTAAATATCTCAACACATACTTCTACCTTTACTTATAACAAGTTTATTTGTTTAACTTCTCTTCCTTTGTTTTTTGGTAATGCTTCCGAAGGAGTTCAATGACTACCTAGAGGAGGGGCTGACTACTTGCACCAAGATTAATGCTTGGGCTGCTGAAAAATGGGGAATTCGTTTCCACAACTGTTTCACCGGAGGCAAATTGGTAAGATCTCATCTCTGGAATACCACCGGTCGCAGAGACTTGTCCTGGGAGGAGTTAACCACTCCACCCCCTCCTGAGGTAATCCTCAAGAAAACAGATGCAAATGATGGAAAGCTATCCTTGCCAGGCAGAGCTAAAGCCCCAAGAAAAATGAAGGGAAAAAAAGGCAAGGCCAAGCAAGGTGTGGTTGAGGTCAACCCAAATGAGGTGGAGGAGGCTGTCCCAGCAAACCAGGAGGGGCAAGACCAAGGACAAATTGATGTTGCTTTATTGCAAGTGGTGGAGAATGAAAGCACCAAGGAAGTAGTTGGATCTCCAAAACCCCCAAAGGCTCCTAAGAAGGACAGAAAACGGGGAGCAGAAGATGGAGATAGGGATGCCAAGAAAAAGAAAACCTCCAAGGGAGATGAAATTTCTCTTCGGGCTCCGGAGTCTCTTCCTCCAGTTGACCCAGTTGACCTCACTCAAGCAGAAGAAATTCCAATTGACTTTCACACCGGAGAGGGTGCCGGAGGGGACATTAATATTGATGGTGTCGACATCAGTGGGCTTCAAGGGATTCGTATTTACTTTGAAGACCTTGACAAAGATGATTTTGCTGGACCCTACCTCCCCCCCAAGCTCTTCGAACATCGTCACTTTCAATGGTAAATCGTTTTCTGTTTCAAGTGAGAGAGACATTGTCACCTACTCCTTATTGAGCAATATCCAGCCGGTTCTTACCTTGGAGAACCAAGTGTGAAATCAGTCAACCATCATCAACACACTCAACTCCGATAAAGAGAAATTATCTAGCGACCTCCTCACTGCTAACCAAAATACTGAGGCATTAAAGAGAGAAAATGAGGAGTTGAAGAAAAGTCAGAAGGACTTGGCCACCAAGCTGGCCACTTCGGAAGGAGTTGTCAAACAACTCGAATCATAGCAATCTGACCTGGAGAAAAACTTCTCTTCTGCAAAAGAGGAGGTGAAGGCCAAAGACAACGTCATTCAGACCCTAACTAATGACAAGATTTTGCTTGAAAATACTGTGTCTAAGGCTGAACAAGAAAAACTGACTTGTTAAAGGAGCAAGAGAAAACAATCCAAGCTAGGACTGATGCCTATACTAACGAGGTGATAGACTCTCAGGAGGAAAGGTATGCCGAAGTCAAGTCAGATATGGTCTTGCTCTTTTATGAGAAATTTCCGAAGAGGACGCTGGGAGATCTATGGAGTTTTGTGGAGTATGAGGACATTCCATTCCACGCGGCGGATGGTGATAAGAAGAACTATTCAGTGGTTGGGATGACACAACTGATGAAGATGAACGGACCGGGGAGAGTCTAGATGAAGAAAACAATGTTCCTAAGAAGAAGCCAAGTGAGGTTGGGCCATTTGAGAAAGCTCAGTCTTAAAATATTAATTATCTTTTAATTTTTTTTTATGTTTGAACCAAAGTCCTTGGATGGCCAAGGAACGTTTTGTAATCGTGTCCGGCCCTTGTCCGGATAAAACATTTTTGTTTGAAAATTCAAAGTCATTGGATGGCCAAGGCATTTTGCATATTTCAATGGGTAGTTTTATTTTACACAACTCTTGCATTGTTTCATAGTTTTTCAAATTCGATGGCTAACATTCAGACAACCTTTAGTTATTTTACAAGTATTTTAAAGTGAGAGTGTTTAAATTCTCTGTTGACAAATGTTTAAGTAGTCATCACTCTACCAGTTCAATCCGTTCTGCCATAAAAAATTTCAAAGAAACTATCAATCGAAACACTCCAAAAAATTTAAGAAGGCATCGAATTTTATTAAAAAGCCCAGACACCTCATTAAAACCTCCCCGCGCCCCAGGGTAGGAAATAATATGCCCCCAAATATTTACATGAACTTTTAAACAAGTAAATATTTACATAGTTTTCATTCCAAGTATAACCGGAGGTGTTCAATTTTCCTGGGGTGATTAAAAATCCTTTCATCCTTATCTTGGAGCCGGTATGTTCCAGGCTTAAGCTTTTCACTGACCACATAGGGTCCTTCCCAAGTCGGGGCTAACTTGCCAAACTGCTTCTTCTTGGTATGTAGGAAGACTCTCCTCAGTACTTTATCCCCTGGTTGAAAATCCCTTCTCTTAATTTTAGAGGCAAACCTGCTTCTCATCAAACCTTGATAATGTGTGGCTCTTAGGTGAGCCTTAACTCTTATTTCTTCCATCAAGTCAAGCTGGCCTCTGACTGCCACTGTGTTAGTGTGTTCGGAAAAATTATGAACTCGAAATGAAGGAAGAGTAGCTTCTATGGGAGCTATGGCATCCATCCCATATACTAAGGCAAATGGAGAATCTTGTGTTGCAGCCCCGGGAGTGGTCCGATAGGCCCATAAGACTTCTTGTAGATAACTTGGCCATTTTCCAGCAGCTCCCTCTAAATTCGTTTTAAGACCGGACAAGATGGTCATGTTAGCCACTTCAACTTGACCATTTTCCTGTGGGTGGAAAGGAGAAGAGAAGCAGTGTTGGATGCCTCTAGAGGCGCAGAAAGTCTCCATTTCATTGTTGTCGAATTGTGGCCCATTGTCTGTGGTTATCTTTTGTGGAACCCCAAATCTGCAACAAATGTTAAATATGATGAATTTTATAACAGCTTTCAAAGTGGTACTTGCCAATGGAGCTGCTTCTATCCACTTGGAGAAGTAATCGATAACAACAATTATAGTTCTGCATCCTCCGGACGCCATGGGTAGAGGCCCCACTAAATCCAGCCCCCAACGAGCAAAAGGTATTGGTTCAGAAGTTGACTCTAAATGGACAGCAGGAGTATGAATTTCATTACTATATCTTTGGCATGGATCACACTTTTTCACTAACTTCTTGGCATCTTGCATTATGGAGGGCCAGTAGTACCCAGCTAACAAAACTCTTCTAGTTAGAGCCCTGAATCCATAGTGTGCTAATCCCTCACCATCATGCAATTCGGAGAGCAGTATTTGAGACTCCTCGATTCCCAAACATCGTAAGAGGGGTTTACTATAGGAATTTTTATAAAGAACATCTCTTAGGATGACAAAACCACGAGCCTTGTATTTTATTTTTCTTGCTACTACTTTTTCCGGAGGCAAGATGCCATCTGAGAAATATTGAAGGAGAGGAAATCTCCAATATTGGGTTTGTTTCATTTGTATATTCAAACTTTCTTCTTCCTTATCCGGATTGATTTGAATGGATGGGCACTCTTGCACATGAATCCAAGGGTAGGACTCTGAGTAGGCTATGGTTGCCAAGGAGTCTGCTCGCGTATTTTCCGTTCGAGGTATGTGCTCATTTTCCGTTGGAATTGAGTGCCACTTCGTTGAGAACAAATAAGTATTTAACCAGTTGCTCCTTTTTGGCTTCAGATTGACCTTGTGCATGATGGATAAGAAGCTGAGAATCGCTCATTAACCTGACTCTTTTGGCTCCACAGATGAGAGCTAACTTCAAACCAGCTATAGCAGCTTCATACTCAGACTCATTATTAGAATCCCTGAAAGAAAAGCATATAGCCTAGTACATCCTGTCACCGTACGGAGAGGTTAAACATATCCCAGCACCACCACCCATGGTACTTGATCCACCATCAGTCCGGATAACCCATACTTTTTTATCTTTTACACCGGTTGCTTGCTTAGTATCCCTGTCTTAATGGAATTCCACTAAGAAATCAGCCACAGTTTGGGCTTTGACTGCTGTTCGAGGGGCAAAATCATTATCGTAGTCTCCCAGCTCTAATGACCACTTGGTCATTTTACTTGAAATGTCTGCCTTTTGGAGAATGTTTTTCAAGGGAAAAGACGTCCGAACAATGATAGAATAATCCTGAAAGTAGGGCCTCATCTTCCTCGCAGCAATCGCGAGGGATAGTGCTAATTTTTCGAGTTTTAAATACCATTTTTATGCATCTATCAAGCTTTTGTTGATATAGTACACCGGACAAGGATAGTTATCCACCTCCCTTACCAACACTGCACTTATAGCACAATCAGAAACTACTAAGTACACGTAGAGGGTCTCTCCATCAATAGGTTTAAACAAGGTTTTAGGGGAAGATAAATATTTCTTAATTTCATCGAAAGCCTCACCACATTGTGGAGATAAACAGTTGAAGTCTTTTGCACCTTTCAAAGTTTGGAAAAACGGGGCACACCTGTGCGAAGACCTTGAGATAAAACGGTTTAATGTAGCCAACCTCCCCGTCAATCGTTGTACTTCTTTAATATTCCGAGGAGGCTCCATTTGTAGTAAAGCATTAAGTTGGTCTGGATCAGGCTGTATCCCTTTCTCACTTATCACATACCCAAAGAATTTCCCGGACTGCACTTCAAAGACACATTTTTCTGGATTCAATTTTAAATTCACTTTTACCAAGTTGGCAAAAGTTTCCCGGAGATCTGCCAAGTGTAGTTCTCCGTCCACACTTTTTACCATCATGTCATTGATGTAAACTTCTATGTTTCTTCCAATTTGATCAGCAAAAGCCTTGTTCACCAACCTCTAATAAGTAGCCCGAGCATTTTTTAACCCAAATGATATCACCTTATAACAATGGAGGCCCCTAGATTTTTTTATGGTTGTTCACCAACCTCTGATAAGCATTTTGTTTTAACCCAACATTTTTTATGTGCCCCATTTTAGTTAGTCGGTCAACCTCTTGAACTATGACATCAGATTTTTCCTTAGAAAAGGCTCTCCTCTTTTGTACAACAGGCGTTATGTCCCTTCGGATGGATAATTGGTGTGATATAATATCTGCTGGTACTCCGGTTACATCAGCGTTTCACCAAGCAAAGACATGCTGATGGTATTTCAAGAAACCTAACATTTTACCCTTTAATTTCGATGTATTTTTGGATCCTATCTTGACACTTTTTCCTTCAGCCAGAGATTGAGTTTCAACTTCTTCAATTGGTATTAGAACACCAGGGGTCTCTCTGGGGTCATCAATTTCACCCTCTCTCCCAGAGGGCCCCTCAAACTGCTATTCCTCATTGATCCGGACCGCCCCCAACGTCCGAGGGGCCAGTGCTGTTGCATAACACTCTCTTGCTACCTTTTGGATGCTTCGAACAACTCCCACTTGTCCTTGCACAACATACTTCAAACATTGGTGGACTGTTGAAACCACAGCATGCATGCTGGAGAGCCAAGATCTCCCCAGAATGGCATTATAACAAGTGGGACAATCCACCACAATAAAAAGTATTCTAACCATCTTTTTAAAAGGGCCTATGCCCAACAAAACTTCTTCTTCGAACTCCCCGATCACGTCTGCTGAGCTTCCAGTGAAACCCACAATTGACCTGTTCGAACGTTGAATTACTGCTGGATTCTTCATTTTTTTGTAGGAAGTCAAAAAGAGAATATTGGCTGAACTTCCGGTGTCCACCAAAATTTGTCTTATGTCATTGCATCCAATGGATGCTCCTATGACAACAACATTTTCATGAGGACCAGCAATGTCCCTCAAGTCGTCCTCATCGAAAACAATGAAGGGAAATGGAATTTATGATTGATAGGAAGTCATGCCTCCTTCCAGTTGGGTAGCTAAAGTATGAACGTGCCTCTTTCTCGAAGAAGCACTTGGTGCAGTCATGGTGTCTCCCCCGAATATTGTAAGTGACTCAAAAAAGCTAATATGCCCGGACACCGTCTTGTAATGCTCTGTGATAACACCCACTTTATGCTGGGTTGGATCAGGATCTAAATATTCTGATTCTACATCAAACCTTTCGATTATTACCATAGCCCCATCCGGAGCCGATGTGCCTGCATTGTTTGGACCAGCCCGATGAGCATTATCAGGCCTATTCCCACTTCTTATTTTAACATACGCTCCAAACTTTCCTCTTTCAATCAAATTATGCACTTCTTGTTTCAATGCAGTACAATCTTCAGTGTTATGGCCAATATCATGATGATACTCGCAGAAACAATTATTATGGTTTTCCCTGGGATATTGCAACGCAGCCGGCCTTCTGTAATGTACTTCGTCTTTTGTTTTGTCATAAATGGTGGCTACGCTTTCTTTTAACTCAGCAAACCACTCCAGTTGAACCTAAGGCCCCCGTTTATTTCTAGATTGCTGGCTCTGGGCTGGTGCAGATGGATGGGATTGAGCCTTGGCTCTGTTATGACCATGTCCGGCTTCCTTGGCCTTGTTCTTGGACTGGTTCAGGTTTTGATTTGGTGCAGCTGGAGAAGACGTCACATGTCTATGAACCCTGGTTTTCTTTGTTTCATCCATATTAATCTGTTTCCATGTCATGGCCTTTTTCCTGGTTACTGAATCAGCCAAGTTTCCAGGGTTTAAGCCCTGCCTCAGAGAAGCTATTGCTACTTGTTCAAAGCAATCAACCAATCCATTCTTGGTATTTACAAAATGACTTATGTACTCTTTTAAGGATTTGTTTGGTTCTTGGGAACAATGGATAATTGTGTCTCAATTTCCCTTTACTTCTTTACTTCCAACAAACTGCATTCGAAAGGCCACCCAAAAAGTATCAAAATTTCTGATGCAACCTTGTGGCAAACTGTTGTACCACTTCAGAGCACTCCTCGTAAAAGATTGGGAGAATGCTCTACAAAGTAATTTATCTTCATCATCAAAATTCATCATAAATTTTTGAATTGTTCCAAGTAGTTATCCGGATCTTTACTGCCATCATATTTTTCCATTTTTGTACTGTCAAACCTCTTGGGTAGGTTTCCGGACAGTATCTTGGAGGACAATGGAGATTGTCTCCAATTCCGGCCACGACTAAATACAGTATCTTCATTGGGAGTTGCAAAGATACCTGACTCATCATTGAAGGCAAAATGATCCATTAACAAGCGGTCTACGAGTCTCCGGCCATAACTATGACTGTGAGACGATCCTTTACCCAGATGCCTCTTCAACCTTCCATGCATGTCCCTCTTTCTTGAGTACTTTTTAACAAAATTTTGTTTCTTTTTAGAACGGCCCTCATCGTTGCTGGATGACAAGGACTCTTCAACTCTATCTTCATTGGAGGAGCTACTAGAAGATTCTGAGTCTAAATCTGAGCTCTCCACCGGTTTAGACCGGTGAGACTTTTTGAGCTAGTATGAGTCTTTTTTGCACTCAAGTGGGTCTTCGATGCTTCATGCTCTCTTGGATTGTTAGTATGATGATCTTCTGACACCTTAGACTTCTCTTTTGTGCCCATCTCTGCCCCTTTTGGTAGCCCTTAAAGCTTCTATTTCAACTTTCAGCCTATCTCGCTCCTCAATCGTATATTCATTATTTTCTCCCACCACTTTTGCCAAAGCTGGTGGCACTTCCTGCTCGTCCGGATTCATCCGAATTGGTTTTTATTGATGGTTTTGAATTCTAGATTCAGGCACCTTCTCCTCCCACTGTGGTCGCCAATTTGGTATGGATAATTTTCAACTGAGGGTAATTTTGTCTAAAGTTTTGTAATGTTTCAAAGGTATTTAATGCTAAAGTAGATTGTAGTGAGAGATTTGAGCTGCCTGGTTGTATTAAATGTTCATTACCCTCATTAATGAAAGTGGTTGGGTATTTATACGCTTAATTATGGGCCACATGGGCTTTCGGGTTATACTTATGAATTAGGGTCGAGTTCAAAAACTCATTAGTTATTAAGCAGGTAGCTAATTAGCTTATTCATGGCGTGATTTAGTTTTTAATACATTTGTCCTGTTCGGATGGTTCAGTGGGTGACTTTTGTCCGAATTTCCCCTGTCCGGTTCCCACAGTGAGTGGTGAGAAAATCCGGACTCATCAGATACGGTAGCGTATCTTGAGGATATGATTTCGGAAATGGAGGAGGGGGAAAATTCTGAAAAACAACATGGGATATGACTTTGACGATTCAACATCTTAAATTATTCCCTTTTGTTTTGGGTCTTATGTTGTTTGCGTATTTCTAGCCTAATATTGGCTTGAGTGTTACTTTATTTTATGATTGAGTATTTAGTAGTGTAAATGAAAACTAAATACTAAAATTAATAATAAAATGATCAAGCACAAGAAATTCAAGTAATAACAAATAAAAACGACTACGACTGTAGTTAAAAGATAACAAAATCCAAAACATAAAATAGTAGTCATACAATACAATTCCAGTCACTCCATAACGCGGTACCGTCGCGCCAGAAGCGAACACTCATGCATCTCTCGACACATTTCATCTACAGTTATCTCGTCCACTCTAGAATATCCATCAATCACGTGATTACAAATGTGAAGCAGCCGTGCATCCAATGAGGGTATTTGGAGCATGTGCACCGGATGACTCGCACGTAGGATCAATGAGGGTGTACCATAGGTGGTCATGGATCCATACATCGTATAAAGAGGACGTACTAGGACCTCCGAATACAAATGTGTCAACATGAATCCTCGGTTCGATGACGTGCAACCGCCATGAACTCCATGTAGCCTCATCCCGTAAATAATGCATGTTCACACGTCTCCTCATGTCTGCTGGTAGAACATGACGAAATCCAGGTGGTATATCCTGAATATGACCAAGCTGACAGGCGACCCGCAATGGATAATACACCTCTACTATGTAACATTTCTTCAACTTAAGGTCTATCCAGGCCACATCGCACAAAGGGAAATGCTCGGGTATCTCCCTATAAGGCATGAACCAGACCTACGAAAAAAATTAAAAAATTATTGCATTAACGATAACTAATAATAATAGGATGACAAATAAACAAATACATAAAGCAGATAACTTACATTTTTCTCTGTCAATGAGGACAGTGTGTGTCGGATATTGATACGAGTCTTATCACCCGCGCGATACGGTGGAGGTATGTATCTGCACATAGTAGGCATCCAAGGCTCATATAGAGTGTTGAGTGTCGGCAAGAATGAGTAGAAGTGATCGTATATCCACGCCTCTACCATCGCAACGACACCAGTTATCCATACAGTGCTGTGCATGGAGGACTTCCCTAGATGGTGATACATCTGAGCTAATATATGCTTCCCCCAGTTATATCTAACAGATGACCTATACCCCGCTATGAACTGTAAATAATCTAAGGATATATTGCCCCTTGTTTTGTTCGCCAAAACACAACACCCTAACATGTGGAGAAAATAACCCATAGTGACCCACTATACCATATCATCAGACATAGTGGCTTCCGTCATATGGGGTTGTATGTACTGCTCCCGTAAAAACTGTAAGTGCACAAATCTAGAAATAGCCCCCCCCCCCCCTTGTTGCTCGCTAAATACATCCTAAGGTCATCAATTTGTATACCTAGTGAACAAGAATACCATGCTAAACGCTGGCCATCACTAGGAAACGACTGAATAACAAGATCATCATATGTGACCGGAAGACCGGTGATATCGTGGAAGTCGTCTAATGTCACTGTCATCTCTCCAAACGAGACGTGGAAATTGTTGGTCTTCGAATGCCACCTCTCGATGAAGGCATCTACCAAGTGCACGTTGGTGCTCCAACGCTCCAAGACATCGACGAGGGAAGCGAAGCAAGACATCATACCTTTCTCTCTCACCCTGCCCTACCCAACAAGATCCCATGCATGATGGGTACTGTACATCGAGTAGCACCTCGACAGTCCACGAACCTACACAATATTTTAGTAAAATAAACATTATATAAAATATTGATCAATAATCACTGCACATTAAATAAATCATAAGTTAGGTCTCCCATGAAGACGATGTATGCCTTATGCTGTCTCTAGTCTGGATAAAGACCCGGCACGTGGGGGTTAACCTATGGAAATGCTGATCAAGACTCCCAAGCCCAACGTCTATAGTAGGCGCAAGAGTGGAGCTGTGAGGCCTACGCCTAACTAACCGTGATCTTGACGGTGATCATGACTGCAAAACAAGCTCATGGTCATCCGTATCACTATCTGATCCTGACTGGTGAAGTGGAGTATTTGTTTTGCAAGGCATCCTGAAATTGAAAACAACGCATTGTTAGATTTATAAATGTAAGACCTCAAAAATTAAAAATGTATGAAACAACAACAATTGCGAACGAGGCGTTCGTAATTGAACGCGTTGGTAACATTGCCATTTGAACATAGTTAGTTGAAAATATCCTTATACCCCTATTGTTACTACTCCTTACATTTGAAGTTGTATATGGTCTATATCTTTCAGCATACTTATCATACATACTATGCATATAATCATATACGCTGGCAATATACCCTTCAGGGTTAATTGGCTCATTCGGTGGACTAGTTTAAGAAGATTGTAAGAATTTATAAAACCATTTAACTAGCAATTCAAATTGAACTTTTTGTGAAAAAAGATCCAAAATGCAAGAAATAGAATAAGTCAAAAGGATTGGATGAAAATAATTTTGGAACTTGAATTCCATTTGGGGCACCATATCTACGCATACAAAATTTGATCTAAATTAATTCATATGCATTGCAAGATTAGTATTCGTGAAAGGGGCCAAATGAACATTAGGTTGATTTTTTGAAGAAAAGGTTAGAGTGTTTTCTTTAAAAAGGGTTAAAAATTTTAACATGATTGCGCAATATTTCCAATGTTGATTTTCAAGAACTGTATCAGGATAAGATGCATTATAAAGCGATGTAATCTCTTCTTTTAAAACATGAGCACGTGCAAGCATTTTATAAGTATAATTCCATCTAGTTTCAACATCTAATATATTTTTCTTATATGGTTTCCCATTTTCAATAACAAGTGTTTTACAATCTCTTTTTTAGTAGTGGAGGTCGTGCAAAATAGGATCCCCTTTTTAATAGGAGCAATATAATCTTCTAAAATCATACTTTCCATCTTTCGCAACTAATTAAAGTACATGGCATAAGCATTAGGTGTAAAACAATTTAGAAAAATTGGGAGTGCAGTCTTCTTTAAGAAATTTTATAACACTCAAATTAGAAGATGCATTATCGAACGAAATAGACATAATCTTATTTTTAATTCTATAAATATTCATACTCAACTATACTCTCTCTAATTACTTGTCTTATGCTGGCCAATAGATTCAAAGCACATAATTCTCCCTTAGAGTACCCATTCGGGATCCATCCAATGAAGGGTAACACATATCATATCAAAATCAGTAAAAGAAGCTATGTCACTAGTAATGGATACATTCCATGGCAAAACTAGCATAGTTTCATTAATGTTTTTTTCTTTTTTAAAAATATTTAAAGCCCTAGCGATTGCAAAAACTACTGATTGCAACTTGTGCTTGGCTTGTGGGTTTACCCCAGCTTGCATCAATTCAAATTACACAACCCTAAACTCCAAGTTGTAAACTACCAATTACATAACAACGTTAAACAAATAAACAAGACCGGTTAACTAAGACCGTGCTGAAGGTTTACAAAAAATATTATTTTTGTTAAACCCCAAATTCATGCTAAAAAACAATAAACCATATAATGATATACCATAGTACTAGTGCCCATATTTCTATTTGCTCCACTATAAAGATATTCTATCGCACACTTTACAAAATAGCGGAGATATTATAATCTGATCAGAATTGCTCCCAAATCCAAGATGTTTCTCTAGGAGACCTCGCCCCACCACTACCAACTCCACCACCACTTTTCATAGGAGGCAGATGTTGTGTCAATGTGAGGGGAGTCTCTAGGAAAAGCACCATCGATATTGAGATTTACATTAGCGGATGGATGAGCATTAGTATTTCTATGTTTTGTAGCGATTTTAAAACTTAAAAAAACATTTTTTTAATATGCAATAAAATACTAATCGAAACTAATATCGCAATTAATAAAAACTAAATTTTGACTAATAACAACTAATACCGCAAATTAAAATTAAAATTTTAGTTTTTTATTCAAAATAAAAATAAACTTAAAACAACTAATCTAAACAACTACAACAAGTAAATAACTTGATAAATTATACGAAGCTATTAATTGAGCTTGTATATTGTTATCACAATGTTATTTAAGTGTTTTTATCAAATAAAAACAAATAGGAAAAAAAATTCAAACTATTCCGAAAGTAGAACTATAATATGTAAAATAAGAAAGTACAGCTTTACAGAATGTTTAGAACTAGTAGAGAGATTTAGAGAGATGTAAAGTAGTTTTGAGAGATGGTGATTTTGGATTTGGGGTCTCCTCTATTTATAGGGGAGACCCATTATAAAAAAAATTAAAAAAATCGGATATGCGGACGCGAAATCCAAATATTCGGGAGCTAAATTCGGATATCCGGACAGGTAGTCCAGATAACTGGACATCGGATTTGGATATCCGGAGGGATTTGGATATCCGGACAGGACGTCCGGATATCCGAATTCATATCGGCTAGTATTTTGAACTAGCCGTTATAAATTAGGATATTCGCACGCCCTGTTCGGATATCCTAATCGATGACGTCCGCGATGACGTTATCGATAACGACTTTATTTATAAAAAATTAAAAATTAAAACTATAAATAGACCCCCCACCCCCTTTCTTCACTCACACCATCAATCTCCTCTAAATTAGCTACAATATTCTCTCTCTAAAAAATATATTTTCAAATACAAAAACAATCCTACAAAGTTTATTGTAATGTCTTCGAGAAAATCAAAGCATGCCCGGAGGAGTGGAGATGATTCATCATCCTCGAGATGAAGAACAAATTCTGAAATAAGTTAGGGGTATGAAGAGGTTGAAGAATCAGAGAGCCAGACAATCGAACATCACAGCGAATGAGAGGTTCACGTCTGTAATTCGCAAGCACCATGAGGTGTAACCAAAATGTACGCGGGTATGTATTTGGTTTACGATGAACTGATCCAAGTTAAAGGTATGAAAAAAAATCAGACTTATGGAACCTAATAGTGGCGTAGGTTGGATGCATCTTGCTAGATTCAAGTGTGAATGATATATCAAATTAGTACAAAACTTTTATGCCACCGCACATATTATTGAGAATGATTCACATAGTAGAGGTTTAGGAATGAGGTGTATAATTGATGGTGTTACCTATAGTTTTTTTGAAAGTGATTTTGAAGATCTGTTTTTCATTCCAACCGGGGATATATATATATACAGGTGAAAAATTAGCTTTTAGTTCTTTACCTCGTTCGGGTTGGGGTGTTTATTGCCTATGTCCAACGATGAAGCAGTAGAGGTTCTGAGTTGTGGTTTGAACACTCCAAAAATTAACGGTAAACTCTGAGCCGTAAGAGGTAATTTGGATGTTATGGGAAATTAGCTTTGAAATTGGTTAACAGTTTATTTCTTCCCCCTAATAACAATGATTCGAAACTTTCTCATATTCAAACATTTTTAACTTCTTTTATGGTAAGAAATAAGGGAAGAATTAGTTTTCCTAGTTTGAATAATTAAAATATGGCTATGAAAATTGGGGGGGGGGGGATAAACTACCTTATGAGATGATATTGAGTCATTTGCTTGTTATGAAAAGAGTTGATGTGAGTACGTACACGCCGATGATGGTTAGGCCAAGTAGTGCTATAGGTAGAGACTCTTTGAAATTTCAGGAGATATACATTTGAGATGGAGAGTTGATATCAAAATTGCAGGCATGCAGTCGCCATTTGCACTTATTGGATGATATATGGTATGCGAAAGGTGTTACCAACCCACCAAATCCACTTGCTCGATATCCTCAGCAAGAAATCCAGCCTCTTGTCGATCCAGTTACTCCTGGTGGTTGTTCTAGACTACCACGACAAGAAGGACGTTCCGACCGCGAATATGTTGAGTGGGCGCAAGAGCAGCAAATGCAGTATGTCCAGTGGGCACATACTTAGCAGACGGGGTGGCATAGTCAATATACGAACTAGCAGGGTCAATTTGAGCAGTGGTAGGAAGGGGTGAAAGAGAAACTTGGTCAATTACAATTGTGGCAGGGAGGGGTAAACGAGCAACTTGGTCAATTACAGTAGTGCCATGGTCAATACGCGCAGTGCCATAATAGACAAGATTAATGGAATGATCGATTTGCAAAGTCTCAAGCGGAACAATCCGAATATATGCGACAAATAATAGAGAACATACATTTGCAAGGTCCACCACCTTCAAACAACGACGACGAAGCTCCTTAGTTTTTTTTACATTTGATTGTATTTGACATTTTCATTGTTATGTTTTTATTTTTTATTTGATTGAACAAATATGTTTTCGGTTTGGTTTTTATTATTAATGAATTGTTTGTTTTGCTTATATATTTTTTCAAATGTTAATTAAATCTCTTTCAATTTTTATTTTGTTATTTACAAGTAATTTATGTTTATACATATACTTATACAGTCTAAAAACTTTAAATTTATACTTCAAATATTGATAGTTTGAAAATATAATAAATTATTTAAATCATCTAAACATATACATTTCAAGCTTGAAAGATCTAAAGAACTACATAATATTTTAAAATCCAAATACAATTAGATGTCTTATAGGTATATTATTATTTAATATCTACCTAATATTAAATAAAATATCTTAAATATCTAAATATAATCAAACAATATCAAAATTATATTACAATTATCTTGTTTACTATATACATGTCTTGATTATAGAATTTCGATTTAGTTAAGACATACAAATTATTAATTTTTAAATCGTAAAAATATTTTTAATAATATAATAATTTAAATCTAAATACAACTAGATGTCTAATAGGGTATATATTGATTTTAAAAGACGAGGGTTCACAAAATTCCGACGTACCATTGCCTTGGCCATCCTTCTTGCCATATGTAAACCTCGGGCATTTGGCCACCGACAACGTTTTTCCGTTTTTCTTAAACTACACCAGAGGGTAAAAATGAATATATTACAAACAGAAACCCATCTTAAATTCGAAGTAATTAAAAAAACACGTACATACTGACTAAACCGATCGGGAATGGCTCATCGACCCCACCAGCATGAGTCCCTGCCCCACCATGATGAGCTTTGCGGTTTTCGATTTTGTTTTTTATAGCTTCATCTGCTTAGGACTACACCAGAAATCAACCCATGACTTCCACAATCTTGGCCAATTCGTTAAGAAGGGGTGGCCGAACATTGATCACTCAGCTGATGGAAGCTACAGGTTGGCTCTCCTGAAGCCACTTTCTTTCATTGTAGCCATAAAATTTCGAGAACAACCTGTGGACAACATCATGATTGTTGTCTTGTATAGTGTAGCATTGCTACAAACAAAACAAAAAAACAAAGCATTTATTCAATTCCACAAATAATTCATGGATAAATAATAATACCGTTAGTACCTTGAATTCCTTCCACATGTCAGCCCTAAAACCATGAGGTGTCTTCTCAAAAGTCTCTCAGAAGCCTGTAATCTGAAGCCTTATTTCGGGCGCAAAACCAGCGAGGAATATCATCTGGCCTCAGTCTAATACGAAACAAAAAAATCAGTTTACCAAAAAATTAATAATACTTAAATATAAATAAATGTAGTTTTTTGATATCAGACACGTGCAAACAGCCTACATCAGCCTAAACACAACTACAGATAGAACATCAAACCATATATATGATATACAATATGATATTCATACATACTAAATCACTGACTCACAACATCAACACAATACATGAGTGTTAACACAAACTTACTGAATAAAAAACACAATAAAAACAACATACTCACTAAATCACTGACTCACGATACATACTCACTAAATCACTGACTCACAATATTAACACAAGACATGAGTACACAACAAACTTACTGAATCATAAACACAATATTAACACATACCCTCTAAATCACTAACACGATACATACTCACCAAATCAATTAATCACAAAAAAAAAACACAATACAATATCCATGTCAGATTTATAGCTATAAATCTAAACTCAAATAGAGTACTAACACAATAGAGTCACATTTAGAACATAAATGAAGCAAAATACTTAAATTAACGGGTTAACACAGTCAATACTTGTTAAAATGATAGATCGTCTGCTTCCTTACAACCTTGCTGCAACCGACGTTCCTACTACAGACAAGCATAGTATTAACAAGCAATAAAAAAAAAAATATTAACAAACAATAAACAAGTGTAAAATGAAAGAAAACCTAATACACTCACCATTGACCGTATATATAAAGCTTAACACTAAAACTCATAGAAAAAAATATTACCTCTAATCAACAGAATGTACATTTCCTTTAGAGCATACTTCTGCTTCTGCGAAGAGACAATGAACAGGACTCTAATCAACAAACTTTAGTAAATAAAATTTTTAAAAAATATATTGAAAATACAGCTCTTCTCTTAGACAGTCATTACCTGTTGTCGATACTCTTTCTAATCAACACATTGATGCAACCCACCTTCCTACAAAAGACAAGTTAAGTGTTAATAAGATACGACACATATCTATTGACAAACAATAAACCACTGGAACCTGAAAGACAACCTAGATATCGAATCGATCAGAAAAAAAAAACTAATATATAATAAAATTAAAACTTATACTAAGTGTACACTAGTTTAGAGAGGAGATAATAGGAAAAAACAAAGAGATTGGGCAAAAAATCGAACTTAATTTACAATACAGAGCAAGAAAACAAACCTTTGAGTGACTATTAGAACAACCACCGAGAGATGAGAGTGGTCAGATAAGAGATT